>OW569403.1:103803709-105184487 GCA_937654795.1 Cistogaster globosa | reverse complement strand
ATAATATAATATATAATATAATATAATATAATATAATATATATAATATAATATAATATAATATAATATAATATAATATAATATAATATAATATAATATAATATAATATAATATAATATAATATAATATAATATAATATAATATAATATAATATAATATAATATAATATAATATAATATAATATAATATAATATATAATACAATATAATATAATATAATATAATATAATATAATATAATATAATATAATATAATATAATATAATATAATATAATATAATATAATATAAATATAATATAATATAATATAATATAATATAATATAATATAATATAATATAATATAATACAATATAATATAATATATTATAATATAATATAATATAATATAATATAATATAATATAATATAATATAATATAATATAATATAATATAATATAATATAATATAATATAATATAATATCTGGATGATCAGATAGCATATACTTGATTTTGAAATCGTCCTTTGAGAGGTTTTTGAACCAGTAGTACCTTGAACAATTAACATCAGAAAAATTATAAGGAATTAGCGTCGATGTTGTACATAATTATTGTCTGGCTCAAAACCACGAGCGTGGCCAAAGTAGAATGAAGCAAAAACTAATGAATGGTTGCAAGGCAATGTGCATTTATACTACGCAATTCTTAAAAGTAGATATATAAGCTACGAGAACAAAATTTCAAAGATTTTAAAAGGCTTGGGTATTTACTGCGAGACAAGAAGCAAAAACTTTTTGTATGCTATTTTTTTCAAAACAATAAAAATTCGATTCTCCTGGAAGCATAGTTTAGTTTTAAGAGATTCTTTTACGCTAAACATTAAGACATCATATATGTTGATATTAATACATTTCTTAAATGGCTATATGTTATCACAATAGCCTCAGCTATTTTGATTTTTTAAACGAAATTTTCATGTTTGATATTTTTTTTATACATTTCAAATGGATTTTTACTTCTTTGCTAATAAAACAAACAAAAAATTTTTTTCTGTACTAATTTTTTTTAAAGCTAGTTTACTTAATTTTGAAAACCGAATATTTGAACTATTTGATTTCTATTTATTAACATTCGCTTACAGAGCCTGTCCCACTGTTAACTTGTGTATAAAAATCATATGCACGCAATTTAGTTATAATTAACATATTGCGATTGGATTGAATATCGTCTGAATAGACGTCACATTCAGCACAGTAAAATACCGACGTACCTTACGATGCACACATACACGTAGTTTATTATTTTACTCTAAGATATCAATTAATATTTACCAGTTTATTGTTCGCTTTTCTTATTTTAGAAATGAGGTAGAATTTATTTATGCACACATAATTGGATATTGAAAAGTAACAATGTTAATCCTTCTGTTTTTTATTTATTGTTGGTAAAAATTTTAATCGTTGTCAGCGAACAATCAAGCTCAGCAATCAGGTATAAAATCTTTTCTAGAGAATGGACATCTCTCAGTTAAATTTTTAATTGCCAAAAAGCAAATCGTTAGCTAATAACTGATTTCCGTGAAACTCTAAATTGGATACCACATATTTTTGTTTTTTTAAATGTTGTTTTTGGTCGAAGAAGTTTTAAAACTACAAATGTTGTTTTTTATATTGGTTTCGATTATATTTTCCTTTGTTGTGGGGCTGTATATTCGCATGTTGTATAGATATAGACGAAAAGTGTACATAGTTGAAGATATCAATGAAAATAATATAAAAATAGTAAAAGAGTACAAGCAAGCGCCTGGTCCATTCCCTTGGCCAATTATAGGAAATTTGTCACTGCTGACAAGATATAGAGTTCCTTTTGAAGGATTTACAGAATTGTCGAAAGAATTTGGTGATATATATACACTTACACTTGGCTCGAAAGGCTGCTTGGTGGTTAATAACTTAGAGTTGATACGAGAAATTCTGAACCAAAAGGGAAAATTTTTTGGAGGCCGCCCAGATTTTTTGCGGTATCACAAACTATTTGGAGGAGATCGTAATAACTGTAAGTTTATTTAGTTTTTTTTTGTAATGATTGGTTTTTTTTTTACTTAATTTGTATTGATAGCTTTAGCATTATGTGATTGGTCGTTGCTGCAACAAAAACGTCGCAACCTTGCTCGTAGATATTGTTCACCTAGAGTATCTTCGTCATACTTTTCGAAAATGTCAAACGTGGGATCATTTGAAATAAGTGAACTTTTAAAAGCAATGAAAGAAAGAATATCTTCAGATGAGGAGTTTGATATAAAGCCCTTGATTCAACAAGCCTGCGCAAATATGTTTTCCCAGTACATGTGTTCAAAACGCTTCCAGTATGAAGATCCAGAATTTCAAATTATAGTTAAATATTTCGATGAAATATTTTGGGAAATAAATCAAGGATATGCACTTGATTTCTTGCCATGGCTATCGCCGTTTTACCAGAAACATACAAAAACTATAGTCGGGTGGTCTTCTGAAATAAGAAAGTTTATATTAGAACGTATTATAAATCAGCGTGAACAGAACTTAGATTTAGATGAACCTGTAGGAGACTTTACCGATGCTCTTCTAAGAAGTTTGATTAACGATGAGAATGTTTCACGAGACACCATCATTTATATGCTGGAGGATTTTATTGGTGGTCATTCGGCTGTAGGAAATCTAGTTATGATTTCATTGGCATACATTGCCAAAAATCCTGCCATTGGAAAGCAAATACAGTTTGAAATTGATCAAATATCTCAGAATGGCCAAAAAAAAATTACATTTTATGACATGGAAAGTATGCCATACACCATGGCTACACTTTTTGAGGTCCTACGTCATGCTTCATCTCCTATTGTACCACACGTCGCAACAGAAGATGTTGTTATTGCAGGATATGGAATAACTAAAGGTACTGTAGTATTTATCAATAACTACAAACTAAATACAAGTCCTAAATATTGGCAAAACCCAGAACTCTTTAACCCTTATCGATTTCTAGAACCAGCAAATGAAACGCAATTATTACGAAAAAGTATTAAAAGTTCTTCAGAAATTATCATTAAAACTAAACGACGAAATTCAGAAGGGTCTGATTCTGGAATAGAATATGAAAAGGATCTGCTGTCTTTAAGTTTATCAATATCGGAAAATTCAGTTCTTAATCCATTTTCTATGTCTCAAAACATACCTAATGCAAAACATTGGTTTCATGAGAAAGTGAAGCTTAAGAAAAACATACCTCATTTTCTGCCCTTTAGTATAGGCAAGCGCACTTGTGTTGGACAAAATCTTGTAAGAGGTTTTGGTTTTATGTTACTGGCAAGCATTCTTCAGCAATATGATATAAGTTCCAAAAATTTGTCAAGCATTAAAACAATACCAGCATGCGTTGCTTTGCCGACAGAAACCTTTTCATTAATTTTTAATCCCCGAAGCTCAAAATAAAACAGCTTAAAATAATAAATTTAAGATAGGGTTGAAAGAAAACATAGACTTCTAAAATGGATGAGAATATTAGTTCATTTTTAATATATTTACTGCCTGTTTTTAATCACTAAAACTCATTCATTCAATATTTTATTTAATCCAAAAATATAAAGAATCAAAAAATATTTTTAGTTGTTCATAAGAATTATAAAGTCTATAATAACATGGCAACTAGGATATTTTATTTTTATAACAGAATAAATCGATATCGGTCGTTTTCCGCGAACAAGACTTAAAATATGTGTTTTTAGATAATGTACATAACACAATTTATTAAAAAATAATATAAATATAAAAATGTAAACATTACTATTTATATAATAAAAAGAAGTTTGAAATATATTCACTACCATCAGACAAGATACTGATGTTTTTAATTAATACATGTGCTGTTTTTTGGCGCAGGCGATTAAAAAATTGTTTTGACTTAACACAAAATTCAGACTAAAAGTTTGATTGTTTGAAAATTTTTTTTGTTTGATAGCTTGCACATTAGTCGAAATGCCATGAAGTTGAACATAATTTTTTTCAGTTTTTAAGTTTTTTTTTCTCCCCTTTAGGATTTGAACCGTGAATATTAAAAAGAAATAAAATTTATTATTTTCTGGATTAGGCTCATTTATTAATTTAATTTTTAAAAATCTTTAGAAAAAAAATTTTTACAAATATATGCGGACGTTTTCCAAAGCAAACAAGAAAAATTAGACAATTGCAGATTGCAATGCTGCATTTTCACAGAACCGACAAGTCCCTCATCAGCATTCTTCGCATCTATCTACCTTAAGTTGTGTATATTGGAAACATCATCTATTTAACCAACTAATTTTGTAAATAATACTAAGAGAAATTTTCTTTTTTGTAACTTGTCTTATACATTTGTTTTTGCAATTTTGTATCAATCATCGATTGATCGCGAATGCACATTTTGCTTTTATCTGTCATTTTTACTTTTTTTATCCACAACACTAAAGATGCTGTTCCAGTATCATATTAACCATTGTGATTGTGCGTTTTTGTTAAATTTTAAGTTTTTTTTGCTCCCCTTCAGGATTTGAACCGTGCATATTTAAATTAATTAAAATTCATTATTTTCTGGCTTCGGTTCATTTATTAATTTAATTTCTAGGAATCTTATGAAAGCTAAAATTTTACTTTTCGGCTTTGGTTCATTTTAAATTTAATATTAACAAAGAAAAATTGCTTTTCAAATGTCGGCGGACGTTTTCCAATGAAAACAAGAAAAATTAGACGCTGGCAAAATGTAATGCTGCATATTAAGGACCGCCAAATTTCTCATCAGCATTCTTCGAATCTATCTACCTTATGTTGTATATATTGTAAATATTATCCATTTAACCAACTAATCAATATTAATTTGGTTGGACGAAATTCACACACAACTCCAAACATTTTTTGTTGTTTTCTCTACAACACGTCTTGTACCTTTGATACTTTTTTGTACTACACCTTCGGTATAGTCACGACAAGCCAATTTTATTTTTAGTCATTCATACTTGTTTCCTCACAAGATTGTAGATGCTGTTCCAGTATCATATCTAGGGAGAGAACGATACCACTAGGGTACCGATATTTTTACTCAATACAGTATCAAGCGAAATATATCGATACGTACACAATATCGAAATAAAAGCATCGAAACCTACTCGTATCGGTTGACTATTTTATAGAATGAAAGCAATTAAGAACACATATCGCTAGTCTTATGTAGAAAAGCCCTAACTTGAATTTTTAAAATTGATTTTTTTCAAGATTCCAATACATTTCACAGAGATACCACTCGTCACAATATTTCAATACAATAGTATTAAGCATTTACATTTCAAATATTACATGTGATAAATACAGTTTCTATTATGTTTTTACCTTCCTGTTAAATCACGATTATTCGAGTTAGGGCCTTTCAACCTGAGACCAGCGATATGCAGTTCCAAATACGTTGTTAAAGTTAGTGTTTAACCGTTTGTTTTACCTTTTCAGTTAAAAAAAAAACTAAATAATTTTTTGCAAAATAAAGACAATTATATGTATATAATTTTATTTTAATTTATTAAAAAAAAAAACAATCAACAAAGGATAACAATATTTCTTTAAAAAATGCGTGTAAATATTTACATACAAATATAAAACACAATATAAAAAATTTTTCTTGTTGCACTCTACAAGCAGAATAAAAAATATTAAAGTCCAATGAATTTTTTTTACAAATATAAAATGAATGAATTGAATAAACCAAAAATTTGCTTAGAAAAATATGTTTCTATTAATAATTTTTTAAAAATTATTTTAATAAAAAATTATGAATGATTGTGAGCTAAAGCTTGATTGAGAATTACATTTACTTTGCAGATTTAAAAATACTTAGTTATGCACATTTTATAAAGACTGTAATGGCGTCACGTTTAACATAAACTTCAAGTCAATATACAACGAGTATTTTTGACCAAAACGAGTACTTTTTAACCGATACCTACTTGGTACTCTGTGGTAAAGTATCGATGCTAAGAGTACTTGGTATCGAGAGGAAAGTATGGAATATATAATTGTATTTACTCGTACCGTTTCATCCCTAATCATATCAACTGTTGATGAGTTAGGTATGAATGTATATACGCGGCGCCTTGCGTGGTTTTAAATTATTTTTTAATTTTTTCCTAGCCACGGCTTGAACCGTGGATTTTCATAAATCCATTAAAATTATACTTTTCCGGCTTTGGTTCATTTTAATTTATTTTTTACAAAGAAAAACTATTTTTCAAATGCATGCGGATGTTTTCCAAAGAAAACAAGAAAAATTAGACGCTAGTAGAATGTAATGCCGCATTTGCGGGACTGCTAAATTCCTCATCAGCATGTAAATATCATCCATTTAACAATGTTGAATTATATCAAAATCAGAATATATCAATTATATCAAAAACAAACGTTATTTATCATTTTGTATCTTTAGTCTTTATAAGCCTTAATAGTTGAAGGAATTTTTGACATATTATTAAAAAAATTGAAAAAAGTTGGTCATTCACTAAAATTTTAAGACAACTGGGTTCATATTTAGTGCGATCAGGAAAAAATATCTGACGTTTTTATAATTTTGCTAGTACTATCGTTAAAACGAAAGGAATCGTTAAAGTTACCTCTATGAAATGTCCACATTACCTCAGAAATGCTAGTAATTTTATTCAGATTTGTTAAATTCAAATAATTTGTTAGAGTTTTGGTAGAAAGTGTTGTTATACTAGCATATTTAGTGAAGTGCTATCAGTCTCAATGCATTAAGAAAACTACTTTTGAGAGTCATTGTTAAATATACCCTTTCTTTGTAAAAAATATTTCATAAGCACAAAATTCTCTGATGTAATGCTTTATAAGCGAAATGTTGTTTTTATTTCACTGTTTGTTCAATTATATAATACAATCAACACAAATGAGTTTTTTTATTTACTCACGTTTATGGTTTATGACAAGTGATAGTGCTATATTCGTCTATGCCGAATCTATATACCCTTCATTATATATGTATATAAATTTTGTTTAGTAACGTACCTATGTATAATAAAACAAAATACTAGGATGAGAGAAAATAAAACCATAAGAAAAATAATTTAAGTACTATATAATTTTATACAAAATATCATCGGCTCTTAATGCGTTAAGCATTTAAAAAAAATGGTATTTCCTTAAATATTTCTTAAAAGCTTTTAATTGATACCATATTGATACCTCAAAAAATGTGGTGCACAATCGTGCTTTTCTATGAAAAATTCAGAGGTCCATTACTGGGAATATATGAGCGAACTCCATTTTTTTCACTTGATGTTTTTGTTTAATTTTTTAATTCTCTGTCGCCTAACATTTTTGTGTTTTGGATTGGAGTTACTTCAATGTTAAAATGCTATGGAAAAATTAGAGGCTGGTGTGGAGTTTTGACCGCAGTCCCGGAGGACACAGACCGATCTTTTTGATTTTCAATAGCAAAATTTTCGAAACTATGTCTGATCAATTGGCAATTAAAAATTTCTTCAGCTCATCTTAAGCCTTCGCAAATTGATTTCAACACTTACAATGACGGACAGATGGACATCACTAAATCGACTTCGGAAATGGATATTGTAGAAAACACAAAGGAATGACAAGCTAAGATAAACCCTTTTTCCACTTTTTGTGCTGAAGGGTACAAAAACTTGAGATCTCTTAATGCTATAACGCCGCATGAATGCGTTCTGCTTGTCATAGTGAATAAATCATTGAGGGTTTTGTTTTTTGGGCTTTGACTTGTGAATTTTTTCCACAACCGAATTGCAATTAACATTGCTAGTTGCGATAGAAAATTTATTATGGCGGCTTATACATAATAATAATAACTTTTGTTATTTATTTTTATATCCTCTACCACAGGTGTAAAAGGTTATATCTTAGTTTTTTATTTGTAAATTTAAATGAAAATTAAAAAAATATCGTATTACTATAGCTCCCAAAAGCAAAAAGTAAAAAAAAACATGTAAGAGTGCTATATTCGGAGATGCCAAGTCTTATATACCTAAGTATGAATATCCAGTTTAGGGAAGTAGTTTCTATCAAAAAGACAAATATGAGAAGAATTAAAAACTAAGAAAAAAAACAAGAGTGCTTTATTCGGCTATGCTAAATCATATATATCCTTCACCGTGTATGTAAATCTAAAAGCAAGAAAAACACCTAATACTAGAGGATTCTATACCAAATTTCTGTTGTTTAAAACTTCGGTGTTGCATGCTTCCGTATCTAAATTAAAGAAAAATAGCAAAATAATATTGTTTTTAAATTCTTTAATTGTCGGTAACTCGCATTTTCTTTAAAGTTACTGCTCACGCCAGAATGCATGAACCAGCTTCGGCCATTGATTATGCCTTTCTACCTTTTTGTTCTACGTTATATACATAAGCTGAATGCTTTATATATATGTTAATTATAAAACAAAAGAAAAGGTCGAAATTCCTTAACGACTTAAATATGCTGCTTCCATTAAAATAGGCTGGTTTAACCTCCTTGTTCTTCCAACCGCCATACTTAAACGTAATCCTTCAATCTTCAATCATTTCGATTGACCTTTGTGTTTTTTTTTTCATTTTTCTTATTATTCCTACTGGTATTCTTTTCTTTGGACAACACGATAAAAAAATAAAATTTATATCGTTTTATCTTTGGCTTGAGATTAATTTTATTTTAATTCAGAGATTTCTCCACTACAACATTTGGCCCATCTAAACGGATTGGAAATTTTCTACATTGGATTATCATCATATATTCCCGTATCGTAGTATTCTCATATCTACATTTACTTCCAATAATTAGTTAACAAACAGAGGTACGTTTTGTAATTTGCTTGATACATTTTCGTGTGTTTTATTTGGTAGTTCTATAAACAAAATATAGTGGTTGAATTTTCTAAAAGAAAACATAAGAATTTCAAAATACCTGTGAAAGAAAAATATAGTGTAAAAAAATTATTTTAAAAATGGATTAATTCTGAAAAAAGGAAACCAACTAATAAAAGTTTTGCGTAGCTGTCATTTCCCCAGCACTTTTATCCGTTGGAGCATTGGAGGAGAGTTTTAATCACTACCAGCTAAATTGTAAGTAAGATTTGACCTAAAACAAAGAAGTTTAAATGAGTGCCATGGTTTTGTTTTGGTCAGGATTTCCAAAAATAAATTCTTCTCGTTCATATAATTTTTTATGTGAATTATTCCCCCTCATATATTATTTTTACAAATTCGTCCACTTAGGATTCCCCTCAATTTAAATCTCACCTTTATGTACGTATGTATGAGTGTTGTATAGACAAAATAAAGTTCCTTTTTTCAGATTTCCATTCCCTTTCAATCAGGGTTACCGCTCGCCCGACTATGGTCGCAATTTGACTTTTTTTTAGCGATCTGCGACTTTTTGTGACAGTTTTTTGTGTCACCGGCTTTTTTTTAAGTTTTTTTGTAAAGTTTCTCACATTTCAGTAAATTATAAATTATGAATAGCATACGACAACTAGATTTATTAAACTTAAGGTAACGCTGTTAGTATACATTAAAATATGTATAGATGCATGTATATATGTATATCTTATGATATATGAAAAAAATTGATTCTGTAATAAGCTCTTTGTTTTGCTTCAATTGTTTTTTTTTTTTTTTTTTTTTTTGTTTTGTTATCATTTTAATTAATAATAATGTTAAAAAAAGATTTACGACTTGTCCTTTTGTGCGACTTTTCAAAAATTCCTAACGGTAACCCTGCCTTAATGGTGTAGTAATCCTAAATATTACTCTTTAATGTAATGTTTAACCCCTGCTATTTGTCTAAATTTTTCTTAAGAATTAATAATTGATATTTCTAAATGGATCTCTCCATCAGCTTAAAATATCGCGACATTGAATTATTTGCTTTACATGTTCAGGAATGGGAATTTTGTTAAAATTGTTATAACAAAAAAAAAAAAAAAAAACAAAAAAAAAAACAAAAAAAAAACAAATGCAGTAATGACAATAAAATATTTAATACAATTCTGAATATATTTTTTCTTTTTTTTGTAAATTTTGTTAGTAAATGATTCGAGCTATATCTTCTATTAATAAACTATTTCTGGCTATAATTAAAAAAAAAAGTAAAAACCTTTTGCATAAAAAAGTTTAAATAAGTTCATTTGCATAAAGGCATGAATTATCAGAATTTTATATGTACATTAGAGGGATTTTTGAACGGTTCATTGCATTTAAATTTCCAATTTTCACATTTTCGTCTTGCATCTCTGAATCGTATATCTCTCTGTTATGTTTCATCATATAAGTATATATATACATACGTTTTGCACTTCCATTAAATAACTGGATATTGCATTTCATTTGAAACTATTTTATATTTTAAAAAGGGTGGTTCATGTTTGCTTTGTCAAATTCATAGTGAAAAATTCAAGTCCGTGCCACATTATTAAATAATTAATTATTGTGTTAAATTTATATTTAACAAACGTTAAACAACTTTAATACTATTTTTATTATTACTGAACTCATTATTTTCCATATCCAATATTGGTATATTTTTTATTGAATTTTTAATAAGAAAATTGTTACTTGTAGAAATTATTCCTATAATTTTACATATTTCTGAATAAATGATGGTTGTTAAGCTTTTCTGCCATGCAAACGTGTAAGCAGCTGACTTTAGAAATAGCAGATTAAATGTATGGATTCAATTCCAATTTACAGAGGCATACATGTATGAAAGCTTTTCTCAACGCATTAGGAAATTTTTATACAAAAATGCAATTTTTTGGTGATTTTCTATAGTTCTGTGAACAAATTTACAATTTAATTGTAATATTCTGAATCGTTATAGTTTGAAGACTACTAGCTGGCTTTTTATATATTTCTTCTTTTAAGATATAACATATGGCAAATTTCTCTTCTCACCGCAAGGTGTTTCGTATTCTTTTAAGATTTTATCAGAATCTTTATTAGGTTTTTCTGATTTCTACCCATTGGTTTTTCATCGCGCTTGTTATTGTTCCAGTTCAATTATTAAATTTTGTCATTTTCCTTAGTTTGCATTGCTGTATTATCCAGAGTTCAAATTTTCACTAATATTTACTAGTCAAACGAAAAAATACCCTCTTCAGTATCTCATTAGATAACTTCATTCAGCTTGCGGATAGCATTATTGAATTTGAGGCTGACCTCAACAACAATCAATTTCCAACCACTTCAAAGCATTTCCTTGAAGTATTGACGTTACAAGTTGGGATTCCACTTTTGTTTTTATTTGTACCAGTTTGTACCAAATACCTACAAATACCTTAACCTTATGGGAACAAGACCTTAAAGATAAAACTGCAATTCCAAGGTAGTCAGAGCTTGATGTCTCTCAATGCCGAACCTTAGAGTCTACATCTGAGATTCGGAATTTAAATAGTGCTCATACTAAAACCAAGGCCAATAATTCAAAGCATAAAACCAATGATGCTAAATCTAAAAAAGGTAATTTCAGCCAGAGGCTTCATAGCTTTCAGACTCACGTATCAGGTCCGTAGTGTAACTTATGTAAAAAAAATGTCCTAAGTTCTTGAAAATGAATATTGATCTAAGAGTAAAGGAAATTAAAAAAAGAATGTTTATGCATAAATTGCTTTTCAAAAACACACAGCTGAAAACTGCAGCAGCAAACACAGTTGCATTGTTGCTAAATGCGGTAAAAGGTATAATACACTTTTCAATAAAGAGACTGTTAATTCAAGCCCAAACAATCCAGCCTAAATGCTAATTCTAAACCATTTTCTTCATTCAAAAATTTACAGTCCACTTCTACTTCTGGCATAGTTCAATCCTGCTTCGCCACTAATTCAAATGGGGTATTGTTAGGAATAGCTTGTGAATAAAATACAGAGCTTAAGCTCTCATCGACACATGTTTTGAGGGCATTTTAATTTCCGAACGCCTATTCAATATTCTTAAGCTTCCATTTGAACGGGTAAATGTTCAGATTTCAAGCCTAACCAACTCTGTTTCCGCTAAAGTTCAACGTCAATGTTCTTTTGTTCTTGGTATTCAAATGAATGAGGATATTGAAATCCCAGCAACTGCTTTAATAGTTCCTCATTTGTCATCGAATCTTCCCTCGAAAACAATTCCAAATTTATTATTTTCAAACCTTCCAGACATTCCATTATCCGATCCAAAATTCTATTGTAGTTCCAAGATTGATATTCTGATCGGAGGCAATCGTTGCCATTCAGCGTACGTTCGGGCGTAACATATAATATTTGTGGATCTTTAATAGCCCAAGAGGCAGCATTATGTGATTGGTTGTTGCTGCAACCAAAACGCCGCAACCTTGCTCGTAGATATTGTTCGCCTATAGTATCTTCGTCATTCTTTTCGAAAATGTCAAACGTGGGATCATTTTAAGTTGGTGAACTTTTAGAAGCAATGAAAGAAAGAATATCTTCAGATGAGAAGTTTAATATAAAACGCTTAATTCAACAAGCCTGCGCAAATATGTTTTCCCAGTACATGTGTTCAAAACGCTTTGGGTATAAAGATCAAGAATTTCAAATTATAGTGTAATATTTTAATGAAATATTTTGGGAAATAAGGCAAGGATATGCAATTAATTTCTTGCCGTTCTACCAGAAACATATAAGAACTATAGTTGGGTGGTCTTCTGAAATAAGAAAGTTTATATTATCACCTATAATAAATCAGCGAGAACCTGTAGGTGACTTTACAGATGCTCTTCTGAGAAGTTTGATTGACGACAAGAATGTTTCGCGAGATACCATAATTTATATTCTGTAAGATTTTATTGATGGTCAAAAAACCTGCCATTGAAAAGTAAATACGGTTTAAAATTTATAAAATATCTCAGAAAGGCAATAGTAAAATTACATTTTATGACATGGAAAATATGCCACAAATCATGGCTACAATTTTTGAGGTCCTACGTCATGCTTTATCTCCTATTGTACCACACGTCGCAACAGAAGATGTTGTTATTGCAGGATATGGAAAAACTAAAGGTACTGTGGTATTTATCAATAACTACAAACTAAATACAAGTCCTAAATATTGGCAAAACCCAGAACGCTTTAACCCTTATCGATTTCAAAAACCAGCAAATGAAACGCAAATATTATGAAAAAGTATTAAAATTACTCCAGACAGTATAATTAAAACTAAGCGACGAAATTCAGAAGGGTCTGATTCTGGAATAAAATATGAAAAGGATCTGCTGTCTTTAAGTTTATCAATATCGGAAAATTCATTTTTATTCCATTTTCTATGTTTCCAAACATACCTAAAGCAAAACATTGGCTTCATGAGAAAGTCAAGCTTAAGAAAAACATACCTCATTTTCTACCCTTTAGTATAGGCAAGCGCACTTGTGTTGGACAAAATCTTGTAAGAGGGTTTGGTTTCATGTTACTGGCAAACATTCTTCAGCAATATGATGTAAGATCCAAAAAATTTTTCAAGCACTAAAACAACACCAGCATGCGCTGCTTTGCCTACAGAAAGCTTTTCTATACTTTTTAATCCTCGAAGCTCAAAATAAAACAGATTAAAATAATTAATTTAAGATAGGGTTGATAGGAAAAAATAGGGTGTTACAGTACTTTTCGTTTATGGTCCATTCCGCTTTAAGGCCAAAAACGGATGTAAGCCAAAACAGTCCTATTCACTTGCATGTTTTTTCGAATTTTATACAAATTATTTGTTCTTAAGTCCATTTCGCCTATAGTCCATTTTCGTTTAAAGGCCAAATTTTCTTTGCATACATAGCTAATATTGTATAGAAAAAAAACTTTCTGGCAACTTTTACAAATGTCAAAAACGTTTTAAATAAACTTTTATTTTGTTAAAAAAAAGTGGTTTTATTGAAGAAATTGCATATTTTGTATATAGTTTAAAATGTGTATTATATCTGGATTCAGTTATAGTCCATAAAGTGGCTTAAAAAAAATTCGGTTATAGTCCTAATTCGCTTATAGTCCACAAAAATTGTGCAACTGTAGTTGTAGACTATAAGCGAAAACTGCTGTATTTCCAAAGGCTTCTAAAATGGATCCGGATATTAGTTCATTTTTAATATATTGATTGCCTGTTTTAATCACTAAAATTCATTCATTCAATAATTTATTTAATCAAAAAATATAAAGAATCAAAAACTAGTTTTAGTTGTTCATAAGAATTATAAAGTCTATAATTATATGGCAACTAGGATATTTTAGTTTTATAACAGAATAAATCGATATCGGTCGTTTTCCGCGAACAAAATTGAATTTATGTGTTTTGAAGTAATGTTTAAAACACAATTTATTAAAAAATAATATAAATGTAAAAATGTAAATATTAGTAATTATATAATATAAAGAAATTTGAAATATATTCACTACTATTAGACAAGATACTGATGTTTTTAATTAACACATATGCCCAGGCGATTAAAAAATTGTTATGAGTTAACACAAAATTCAGACTAAAAGTTTAATTGTTTGAAAAGCATTTTTTGTTTAATAGCTTGCACATTACTCGAAATGCCATGAAGTTGAACATAATTTTTTTTAATTTTTAATTTTTTTTTTGCCCCCGTTTAGGATTTGAACCGTGGATATTTAAATGAAATAAAGTTTATTATTTTCTGGCTTTGGTTCATTTATTAATTTAATTTATAAAAATCTATAGAAAGAAAAACTATTTACAAATATATGTGAACGTTTTTCCAAGAAAACAGGAAAAATTAACCGCTGGCAGAATGTAATGCCGCATTTTCAGGACCGCCAAATCTATCATCAGCATTCTTCGCATCTATCTTTTTTAAGTTGTGTATGTTGTAAACATCATCTATTTAACATACTTATTTTGTAAATAATACTAGGAATATTCATATCAATATTAATTTGGTTAGACGAAGTAGACACACGAAGTAAAGTATTTCTTCACTGCTCTCTTTTTTGTAACTTGTCTTATACATTTGTTTTTGTAATTTTGTGTCAATCATCGTTTGATCGCGAACGCAAATTTTGCTTTTATCTGTCATTCTTACTTTTTTATCCACAACACTAAAGATGCTGTTCCAATATCATATTAAACTTTGTGGAGTTACATGCGCGGTGCCTTGCGTTTTTGTTAATTTTTTAGTTTTTTTTCTCCCCTTCAGGATTTGAACCGTGGATATGCAAATTAATTAAAATTTATTATTTTCTGGCTTAGGCTCATTTATTAATTTAATTTCTCAAAATCTTTAGAAAGTTAAAACTTTAATTTTTTGGCTTTAGTTCATTTTTAATTTAATTTTTACAAAGAAAAATTATTTCTCAAATGTATGCGGACGTTTTCCAAGGAAAACAAGAAAAATTAGACGCTGGCAGAATGTAATGCTGCATTTTCAGGACCGCCAAGTCCATCATCAGCATTCTTCGAATCTATCTACCTCAATTTGTTTATATTGTAAATATTATCCATTTAATCAACTAATCAATATTAATTTGGTTGGAAAAAATTCACACACAACTCCAAGCTTTTTTTGTTGTTTTCTTTAAAACACGTCTTGTACATTTGTTGCTTTTTTGTACTACACCTTCGATATAGTCACGAAAAGCAAATTTTATTTTTAATCATTCATACGTGTTTCCTCACAACATTGTAGATGCTATTCCAGTATCGTATCTAGGGAGAGAACAATACCACTAAGGTATCGATATTTTTACTCCATACAGTATCGATCGAAATATTTCGATTTGTACACAATATCGAAATAAAAGCATCGAAACCTACTCGTATCGGTCACTATTTCATAGAATGAAAGCAAATAAAAGCACATATCGCTGGTCTTACGTAGAAAAGCCCCAACTTGAATTTTTACGAAATTGCGTTTTTTCAAGATTCCAATACCTTTCACAGAGATACCACTCGTCACAAAATTTCAATACAATAGTATCAAGCATTTACATTTCAAATATTACATGTGATAAATACAGTTTCTATTATGTTTTTACCTTCTCCTGTGAGATCACGATTATTCGAGTTAGGACCTTTCAACATGAGACCAGCGATATGCAGTTCCAAGTACGTTGTTATAGTTAGTGTATAACAGTTTGTTTTACCTTTTTAGTTAAAAAAGAAACACCTTTTTGTAAAATAAAGACAATTATATATATATACATACATATATATATATATATATATATATATATATATATATATATATAATTTTGTTTTAATTTATTAAAAGAAAAACAATCAACAAAAGTTAACAATATTTCTTTAAAAAAATGCGTGTAAATATTTACATACAAATATAAAAAGCAATATAAAGTTTGTCTTGTTGCACTCTACAAGCAGAATAAAAAATATTCAAGTCCAATGAATTTTTTTTACAAATATGAAATGAATGAATTGAATAAACCAAAAATTTGCTTAGAAAATATGTTTCTATTAATAATTTTTTAAACATTATTTTAATAGAAAATTATGAATAATTGTGAGTTAAGGCTTGATTGAGAATTACATTTACTTTGCAGATTTAAAAATACTTAGTTATGCACATTTCATAAAGACTGTAATGGCGTCACGTTTAACATAAACTTCAAGTCAATATACAACGAGTATTTTTGACCGAAACGAGTACTTTTTAACCGATACCTACTTGGTACTCTGTGGTAAAGTATCGATACTAAAAGTATGTTCTTGTATTTACCCCTACCATTTCATCCCTAATCGTATCAACTGTTGATGAGTTAGGTATAAATGTATATGCGCTGTGCCTTGCGTGTTTTTAAATTATTTTTTAATTTTTTCCAGCCATGGTTTGAACCGTGGATTTTTATAAATCCATTGAAACTTTACTTTGGCGGCTTTGGTTCATTTTTAATTTAATTTTTACAAAGAAAATTTATTTTTCAAATGTATGCGGACGTTTTCCAAAGAAAACAAGAAAAATTAAATGCTAGCAGAATGTAGTGCTGCATTTTCAGGGCCGCCAAGTTTCTCATCAGCGTTCTTTTAAATATCATCCATTTAACCAACTAATCAAATATAATTTGGTTGGACTAAATTCACACACAAGCTTTGTTGTCTTCTTTACAACATGTCTTGTACATTTGTTGCAATTTTGTACTACACCTTCGGTGTAGTCACGAGATGCAAATTTTTTTTAACCATTCATACTTGTTTTCTTACAACATTATAGATGCTGTTCCAGTATCATATTAACTGTTGATGAATTAGGTATGTATGTATATGCGCTGTGCCTTGCGAGTTTTTAAATTATTTTTATCAGCATTCTTCGCATCTATCTACCTTAAGTTGTGTATATTGTAAATGTCATCCATTTCTCCATGTTAAATTATATCAAAATCAGAATATATCAATTATATCAGAAATAAACATTATTTATCATTTTGTATCTTTAATCTTTATAAGCCTTAATAGTGACCTCTTTAACATATCAAGTGATTTCTTTTAGCTTTCAATAATTTAACTTATAATCTTTAAATGCATAAAATATCGAAGGAATTTTTGAAATATCATTAAAAAAGTGGTCATTCGCTAAAATTTAAAGACTCTTGGTTCATAGTAAGTGCGATCAGGAAAAAATATCTGACGTTTTTATAATTTTGTTAGTACAATCATTAAATCGAAAGGAATCGTTAAAGTTAGCTCTATGAAATGTCCACATTACTTCAGAAATGCTAGTAATTTTATCCACATTTGTTAAATTCAAATAATTTGTTAGAGTTTTGGTAGAAAGTGCTGTTATACTGGCATATTAAGCGAAGTACTATTAGTGTCAATGCATTGAGAAAACTACTTTTGAGAGTCATTGTTAGATATACCCTTTCTTTGTAAATAATATTTCATGAGCACAAAATTCTCTGATGTAATGCTTTATAAGCGAAATGTTGTTTTTATTTCGCTGTTTATAAGCATGTTCAATAATATAATACAATCAACACAAATGAGTTTTTTATATACTCACGTTTATAGTTTATAACAAGTGATAGCGCTATATTGTCTATGCCGAATCTATAAACCCTTCATTATATATGTACATCTAGTTTAGTAACGTAACCACAATAAAAAAAATACTAGGATGAAAAAAAAATAAAAAATAAGAAAAACAATTTGAGTACTATAAAATTTTACATAAAAATATCGTCGGCTCTTAATAGGTTTTTTTCTTAAATTAGTATTTCCAGAAACATCTCTTAAAAAACTTTTAATTGATACCCATATTGATACTTCAAAAAATATGATGCACAATCGTGCTTACCTATAAAAAATTTAAAGGTCCATACTGGGAAAATATGAGCGAGATCCATTTTTTTCACTTGATGTTTTTGTTTACTTTTTTAATTCTCTATCGCTCAATATATTTGTGTTTTGGATTGGAGTTACTTTAATGTTAAAATGCTATGGAAAAATTAGAAGCAGGTGTGGAGTTTTGCCCACAGCCCCGGAGTACACATACGGATCTTGCTGATCTTCAATAGCAAAATTTTCGAAAATATGTCTGATCAATTGACATATGTATTTAAATTTTCTTCAGCTCATCTTGTACCTTTGCAAATTGATTTCATTACTTACAATGACGGACAGATGGACATCACTAAATCGACTTCGCTATGCATACATATTTTTTGGGGTCGGAAATGGATATTGTAGAAAACACAAAGGAATGACAAACTAAGATAAACCCTTTTTTCACTTTTTGTAGCGAAGGGTATAAAAACTTACTATCTCTGAAAGCTATAACGAGGCTGCTGTAGTCAAAGTGGTAAGCACGTTGACTACAAACCTGGTTGTTCAGGGTTCGAATCCTGCGGCAATCAGTAAGAGTGCATTATTCGGAGATGCCAAATCTTATATACCCTTCACCAAGTATAAAAATCCAGTTTAGGGAAGCAGTTCCTATCAAAAAGACAAATATTAGGAGAATTAAAAACTAAGAAAAAAAGAAGAGTGCTTTATTCGGCTATGCTAAATCATATATATCCTTTACCGTGTATGTAAATCTTAAAACAAGAAAAACACCTAAAATATTAGAAGATTCTATACCAAATTTCTATTGTTTAAAACTTCAGTGTTTTACTCTTCTGTAGCTAAATTAAAGAAAATAACGAAATAATATTGTTTTTAAATTCTTTAATTTTCAGTTACTTGCATTTTCTTCAAAGTTACTGTTCATGCCAGAATGCATGAACCACCTTCGGCCATTGATTATGACTTGCTCCCCTTTTGTTCAACGTTATATACATAAGCTGAATGCTTTATATATATGTTAAATATAAAATAAAAGAAAAAGTGAAATCCCTTAACGAATCAAATATGCTGTTTCCGTTAAAAAAGGCTCTTTTAGCTAGTTTAACCTTCTTGTTCTTCCAACCGCCATGCTTAAAGGTAATCCTTCATTCTTCAATAAAAAAGCATCTTTCGATTAAAGCTTTGTGTATTTTTTCATTTTTCTTATTATTCCTACTGGAATACTTTTCTATGGACAAAACGATATAAAAATCAGAGATTTCTAAAAAGGCTATTCTCCACTACAACATTTGGGATTCCCCTCAATTTAATACTCTCCTTTATATACGTATGTATGAGTGTTCGTATGGAGAAAATTAAATTCTTTTTTTCAGATTTCCATTCCCCTTCGATCAGGGTTACCGCTCGCCTGAGTATGGTCGAAATTTTACCCTTTTTTTTTAGCGATCTGAGACTTTTCGTGAGGCTTTTTTTTTAAACTTTTTTAATTTCTGGGACTTTCTACCTTTTTTTTGTAAAGTTTCTCACATTTTAGTAAATTATAAATAGCATACGACAACCAAATTTATTAAACTTAACGTGACGCTGGTAGTATACATTAAAATATGTATAGATGCATGTGTAATACATATTTTAATGCGTTAAGTATTTAAAAAAAAATGGTATTTTCTTAAATATTTCTTAAAAGCTTTTAATTGATACCATATTGATACCTCAAAAAATGTGGTGCACAATCGTGCTTTTCTATGAAAAATTCAGAGGTCCATTACTGGGAATATATGAGCGAACTCCATTTTTTTCACTTGATGTTTTTGTTTAATTTTTTAATTCTCTGTCGCCTAACATTTTTGTGTTTTGGATTGGAGTTACTTCAATGTTAAAATGCTATGGAAAAATTAGAGGCTGGTGTGGAGTTTTGACCGCAGTCCCGGAGGACACAGACCGATCTTTTTGATTTTCAATAGCAAAATTTTCGAAACTATGTCTGATCAATTGGCAATTAAAAATTTCTTCAGCTCATCTTAAGCCTTCGCAAATTGATTTCAACACTTACAATGACATTACTCGAAATGCCATGAAGTTGAACATAATTTTTTTTAATTTTTAATTTTTTTTTTGCCCCCGTTTAGGATTTGAACCGTGGATATTTAAATGAAATAAAGTTTATTATTTTCTGGCTTTGGTTCATTTATTAATTTAATTTATAAAAATCTATAGAAAGAAAAACTATTTACAAATATATGTGAACGTTTTTCCAAGAAAACAGGAAAAATTAACCGCTGGCAGAATGTAATGCCGCATTTTCAGGACCGCCAAATCTATCATCAGCATTCTTCGCATCTATCTTTTTTAAGTTGTGTATGTTGTAAACATCATCTATTTAACATACTAATTTTGTAAATAATACTAGGAATATTCATATCAATATTAATTTGGTTAGACGAAGTAGACACACGAAGTAAAGTATTTCTTCACTGCTCTCTTTTTTGTAACTTGTCTTATACATTTGTTTTTGTAATTTTGTGTCAATCATCGTTTGATCGCGAACGCAAATTTTGCTTTTATCTGTCATTCTTACTTTTTTATCCACAACACTAAAGATGCTGTTCCAATATCATATTAAACTTTGTGGAGTTACATGCGCGGTGCCTTGCGTTTTTGTTAATTTTTTAGTTTTTTTTCTCCCCTTCAGGATTTGAACCGTGGATATGCAAATTAATTAAAATTTATTATTTTCTGGCTTAGGCTCATTTACTAATTTAATTTCTCAAAATCTTTAGAAAGTTAAAACTTTAATTTTTTGGCTTTAGTTCATTTTTAATTTAATTTTTACAAAGAAAAATTATTTCTCAAATGTATGCGGACGTTTTCCAAGGAAAACAAGAAAAATTAGACGCTGGCAGAATGTAATGCTGCATTTTCAGGACCGTCAAGTCCATCATCAGCATTCTTCGAATCTATCTACCTCAATTTGTTTATATTGTAAATATTATCCATTTAATCAACTAATCAATATTAATTTGGTTGGAAAAAATTCACACACAACTCCAAGCTTTTTTTGTTGTTTTCTTTAAAACACGTCTTGTACATTTGTTGCTTTTTTGTACTACACCTTCGATATAGTCACGAAAAGCAAATTTTATTTTTAATCATTCATACGTGTTTCCTCACAACATTGTAGATGCTATTCCAGTATCGTATCTAGGGAGAGAACAATACCACTAAGGTATCGATATTTTTACTTCATACAGTATCGATCGAAATATTTCGATTTGTACACAATATCGAAATAAAAGCATCGAAACCTACTCGTATCGGTCACTATTTCATAGAATGAAAGCAAATAAAAGCACATATCGCTGGTCTTACGTAGAAAAGCCCCAACTTGAATTTTTACGAAATTGCGTTTTTTCAAGATTCCAATACCTTTCACAGAGATACCACTCGTCACAAAATTTCAATACAATAGAATCAAGCATTTACATTTCAAATATTACATGTGATAAATACAGTTTCTATTATGTTTTTACCTTCTCCTGTGAGATCACGATTATTCGAGTTAGGACCTTTCAACATGAGACCAGCGATATGCAGTTCCAAGTACGTTGTTATAGTTAGTGTATAACAGTTTGTTTTACCTTTTTAGTTAAAAAAGAAACACCTTTTTGTAAAATAAAGACAATTATATATATATATATATATATATATATATATATATATATATATATATATATATATATATATATATATATATATATATAATTTTGTTTTAATTTATTAAAAGAAAAACAATCAACAAAAGTTAACAATATTTCTTTAAAAAAATGCGTGTAAATATTTACATACAAATATAAAAAGCAATATAAAAAATTTGTCTTGTTGCACTCTACAAGCAGAATAAAAAATATTCAAGTCCAATGAATTTTTTTTACAAATATGAAATGAATGAATTGAATAAACCAAAAATTTGCTTAGAAAATATGTTTCTATTAATAATTTTTTAAACATTATTTTAATAGAAAATTATGAATAATTGTGAGTTAAGGCTTGATTGAGAATTACATTTACTTTGCAGATTTAAAAATACTTAGTTATGCACATTTCATAAAGACTGTAATGGCGTCACGTTTAACATAAACTTCAAGTCAATATACAACGAGTATTTTTGACCGAAACGAGTACTTTTTAACCGATACCTACTTGGTACTCTGTGGTAAAGTATCGATACTAAAAGTATGTTCTTGTATTTACCCCTACCATTTCATCCCTAATCGTATCAACTGTTGATGAGTTAGGTATAAATGTATATGCGCTGTGCCTTGCGTGTTTTTAAATTATTTTTTAATTTTTTCCAGCCATGGTTTGAACCGTGGATTTTTATAAATCCATTGAAACTTTACTTTGGCGGCTTTGGTTCATTTTTAATTTAATTTTTACAAAGAAAATTTATTTTTCAAATGTATGCGGACGTTTTCCAAAGAAAACAAGAAAAATTAAATGCTAGCAGAATGTAGTGCTGCATTTTCAGGGCCGCCAAGTTTCTCATCAGCGTTCTTTTAAATATCATCCATTTAACCAACTAATCAAATATAATTTGGTTGGACTAAATTCACACACAAGCTTTGTTGTCTTCTTTACAACATGTCTTGTACATTTGTTGCAATTTTGTACTACACCTTCGGTGTAGTCACGAGATGCAAATTGTTTTTAACCATTCATACTTGTTTTCTTACAACATTATAGATGCTGTTCCAGTATCATATTAACTGTTGATGAATTAGGTATGTATGTATATGCGCTGTGCCTTGCGAGTTTTTAAATTATTTTTATCAGCATTCTTCGCATCTATCTACCTTAAGTTGTGTATATTGTAAATGTCATACATTTAACCATGTTAAATTATATCAAAATCAGAATATATCAATTATATCAGAAATAAACATTATTTATCATTTTGTATCTTTAATCTTTATAAGCCTTAATAGTGACCTCTTTAACATATCAAGTGATTTCTTTTAGCTTTCAATAATTTAACTTATAATCTTTAAATGCATAAAATATCGAAGGAATTTTTGAAATATCATTAAAAAAGTGGTCATTCGCTAAAATTTAAAGACTCTTGGTTCATAGTAAGTGCGATCAGGAAAAAATATCTGACGTTTTTATAATTTTGTTAGTACAATCATTAAATCGAAAGGAATCGTTAAAGTTAGCTCTATGAAATGTCCACATTACTTCAGAAATGCTAGTAATTTTATCCACATTTGTTAAATTCAAATAATTTGTTAGAGTTTTGGTAGAAAGTGCTGTTATACTGGCATATTAAGCGAAGTACTATTAGTCTCAATGCATTGAGAAAACTACTTTTGAGAGTCATTGTTAGATATACCCTTTCTTTGTAAATAATATTTCATGAGCACAAAATTCTCTGATGTAATGCTTTATAAGCGAAATGTTGTTTTTATTTCGCTGTTTATAAGCATGTTCAATAATATAATACAATCAACACAAATGAGTTTTTTATATACTCACGTTTATAGTTTATAACAAGTGATAGCGCTATATTGTCTATGCCGAATCTATAAACCCTTCATTATATATGTACATCTAGTTTAGTAACGTAACCACAATAAAAAAAATACTAGGATGAAAAAAAATAAAAAATAAGAAAAACAATTTGAGTACTATAAAATTTTACATAAAAATATCGTCGGCTCTTAATAGGTTTTTTTCTTAAATTAGTATTTCCAGAAACATCTCTTAAAAAACTTTTAATTGATACCCATATTGATACTTCAAAAAATATGATGCACAATCGTGCTTACCTATAAAAAATTTAAAGGTCCATACTGGGAAAATATGAGCGAGATCCATTTTTTTCACTTGATGTTTTTGTTTACTTTTTTAATTCTCTATCGCTCAATATATTTGTGTTTTGGATTGGAGTTACTTTAATGTTAAAATGCTATGGAAAAATTAGAAGCAGGTGTGGAGTTTTGCCCACAGCACCGGAGTACACATACGGATCTTGCTGATCTTCAATAGCAAAATTTTCGAAAATATGTCTGATCAATTGACATATGTATTTAAATTTTCTTCAGCTCATCTTGTACCTTTGCAAATTGATTTCATTACTTACAATGACGGACAGATGGACATCACTAAATCGACTTCGCTATGCATACATATTTTTTGGGGTCGGAAATGGATATTGTAGAAAACACAAAGGAATGACAAACTAAGATAAACCCTTTTTTCACTTTTTGTAGCGAAGGGTATAAAAACTTACTATCTCTGAAAGCTATAACGAGGCTGCTGTAGTCAAAGTGGTAAGCACGTTGACTACAAACCTGGTTGTTCAGGGTTCGAATCCTGCGGCAATCAGTAAGAGTGCATTATTCGGAGATGCCAAATCTTATATACCCTTCACCAAGTATAAAAATCCAGTTTAGGGAAGCAGTTCCTATCAAAAAGACAAATATTAGGAGAATTAAAAACTAAGAAAAAAAGAAGAGTGCTTTATTCGGCTATGCTAAATCATATATATCCTTTACCGTGTATGTAAATCTTAAAACAAGAAAAACACCTAAAATATTAGAAGATTCTATACCAAATTTCTATTGTTTAAAACTTCAGTGTTTTACTCTTCTGTAGCTAAATTAAAGAAAATAACGAAATAATATTGTTTTTAAATTCTTTAATTTTCAGTTACTTGCATTTTCTTCAAAGTTACTGTTCATGCCAGAATGCATGAACCACCTTCGGCCATTGATTATGACTTGCTCCCCTTTTGTTCAACGTTATATACATAAGCTGAATGCTTTATATATATGTTAAATATAAAATAAAAGAAAAAGTGAAATCCCTTAACGAATCAAATATGCTGTTTCCGTTAAAAAAGGCTCTTTTAGCTAGTTTAACCTTCTTGTTCTTCCAACCGCCATGCTTAAAGGTAATCCTTCATTCTTCAATAAAAAAGCATCTTTCGATTAAAGCTTTGTGTATTTTTTCATTTTTCTTATTATTCCTACTGGAATACTTTTCTATGGACAAAACGATATAAAAATCAGAGATTTCTAAAAAGGCTATTCTCCACTACAACATTTGGGATTCCCCTCAATTTAATACTCTCCTTTATATACGTATGTATGAGTGTTCGTATGGAGAAAATTAAATTCTTTTTTTCAGATTTCCATTCCCCTTCGATCAGGGTTACCGCTCGCCTGAGTATGGTCGAAATTTTACCCTTTTTTTTAGCGATCTGAGACTTTTCGTGAGGCTTTTTTTTTAAACTTTTTTAATTTCTGGGACTTTCTACCTTTTTTTTGTAAAGTTTCTCACATTTTAGTAAATTATAAATAGCATACGACAACCAAATTTATTAAACTTAACGTGACGCTGGTAGTATACATTAAAATATGTATAGATGCATGTGTAATACATATTTTAATGCGTTAAGTATTTAAAAAAAAATGGTATTTTCTTAAATATTTCTTAAAAGCTTTTAATTGATACCATATTGATACC
Organism: Cistogaster globosa; assembly: GCA_937654795.1. Classification (NCBI taxonomy): domain Eukaryota; kingdom Metazoa; phylum Arthropoda; class Insecta; order Diptera; family Tachinidae; genus Cistogaster; species Cistogaster globosa. The sequence goes on along the minus strand of OW569403.1, from coordinate 105,158,667 downwards.
TCAAAAAATGTGGTGCACAATCGTGCTTTTCTATGAAAAATTCAGAGGTCCATTACTGGGAATATATGAGCGAACTCCATTTTTTTCACTTGATGTTTTTGTTTAATTTTTTAATTCTCTGTCGCCTAACATTTTTGTGTTTTGGATTGGAGTTACTTCAATGTTAAAATGCTATGGAAAAATTAGAGGCTGGTGTGGAGTTTTGACCGCAGTCCCGGAGGACACAGACCGATCTTTTTGATTTTCAATAGCAAAATTTTCGAAACTATGTCTGATCAATTGGCAATTAAAAATTTCTTCAGCTCATCTTAAGCCTTCGCAAATTGATTTCAACACTTACAATGACGGACAGATGGACATCACTAAATCGACTTCGCTATACATACATATTTTTTGGGGTCGGAAATGGATATTGTAGAAAACACAAAGGAATGACAAGCTAAGTTAAACCCTTTTTCCACTTTTTGTGCTGAAGGGTACAAAAACTTGAGATCTCTTAATGCTATAACGCCGCATGAAGGCGTTCTGCTTGTCATAGTGAATAAATCATTGAGGGTTTTGTTTTTTGGGCTTTGACTTGTGAATTTTTTCCACAACCGAATTGCAATTAACATTGCTAGTTGCGATAGAAAATTTATTATGGCGGCTTATACATAATAATAATAACTTTTGTTATTTATTTTTATATCCTCTACCACAGGTGTAAAAGGTTATATCTTAGTTTTTTATTTGTAAATTTAAATGAAAATTAAAAAAATATCGTATTACTATAGCTCCCAAAAGCAAAAAGTAAAAAAAACATGTAAGAGTGCTATATTCGGAGATGCCAAGTCTTATATACCTAAGTATGAATATCCAGTTTAGGGAAGTAGTTTCTATCAAAAAGACAAATATGAGAAGAATTAAAAACTAAGAAAAAAAAACAAGAGTGCTTTATTCGGCTATGCTAAATCATATATATCCTTCACCGTGTATGTAAATCTAAAAGCAAGAAAAACACCTAATATTAGAGGATTCTATACCAAATTTCTGTTGTTTAAAACTTCGGTGTTGCATGCTTCCGTATCTAAATTAAAGAAAAATAGCAAAATAATATTGTTTTTAAATTCTTTAATTGTCGGTAACTCGCATTTTCTTTAAAGTTACTGCACATGCCAGAATGCATGAACCAGCTTCGGCCATTGATTATGCCTTTCTACCTTTTTGTTCTACGTTATATACATAAGCTGAATGCTTTATATATATGGTAATTATAAAACAAAAGAAAAGGTCGAAATTCCTTAACGACTTAAATATGCTGCTTCCATTAAAATAGGCTAGTTTAACCTCCTTGTTCTTCCAACCGCCATACTTAAACGTAATCCTTCAATCTTCAATCATTTCGATTGACCTTTGCGTTTTTTTTTCATTTTTCTTATTATTCTTACTGGTATTCTTTTCTTTGGACGACACGATAAAAAAATAAAATTTATATCGTTTTATCTCTGGCTTGAGATTAATTTTATTTTAATTCAGAGATTTCTCCACTACAACATTTGGCCCATCTAAACGGATTGGAAATTTTCTACATTGCTCCCAAAACGGATTGGAAATTTTCTACATTGGATTATCATCATATATTCCCGTATCGTAGTATTCTCATATCTACATTTACTTCCAATAATTAGTTAACAAACAGAGGTACGTTTTGTAATTTGCTTGATACATTTTCGTATGTTTTATTTGGTAGTTCTATAAACAAAATATAGTGGTTGAATTGCCTTAAAGAAAACATAAGAATTTTAAAATACCTGTGAAAGAAAAATATAGTGTAAAAAAATTATTTTAAAAATGGATTAATTCTGAAAAAAGGAAACCAACTAATAAAAGTTTTGCGTAGCTGTCATTTCCCCAGCACTTTTATCCGTTGGAGCATTGGAGGAGAGTTTTAATCACTACCAGCTAAATTGTAAGTAAGATTTGACCTAAAACAAAGAAGTTTAAATGAGTGCCATGGTTTTGTTTTGGTTAGGATTTCCAAAAATAAATTCTTCTCGTTCATATAATTTTTTATGTGAATTATTCCCCCTCATATATTATTTTTACAAATTCGTCCACTTAGGATTCCCCTCAATTTAAATCTCACCTTTATGTACGTATGTATGAGTGTTGTATAGACAAAATAAAGTTCCTTTTTTCAGATTTCCATTCCCCTTCAATCAGGGTTACCGCTCGCCCGACTATGGTCGCAATTTGACCCTTTTTTTAGCGATCTGCGACTTTTTGTGACAGTTTTTTGTGTCACCGGCTTTTTTTGTAAAGTTTTTTTGTAAAGTTTCTCACATTTCAGTAAATTATAAATTATGAATAGCATACGACAACTAGATTTATTAAACTTAAGGTAACGCTGTTAGTATACATTAAAATATGTATAGATGCATGTATATATGTATATCTTATGATATATGAAAAAAAATGGATTCTGTAATAAGCTCTTTGTTTTGCTTCAATTGTTTTGTTTTTTTTTTTGTTTTGTTATGATTTTAATTAATAATAATGTTAAAAAAGATTTACGACTTGTTTTTTTGTGCGACTTTATTTTTAATAAAGCGACATTTGTGCGAATTTTCAAAAATTCCTAACGGTAACCCTGCCTTCAATGGTGTTGTAATCCTAAATATTACTCTTAAATTTAATGTTCAATCCCTGCTGATATTTCCAAATAGAATTCTCCATCTGCTTAAAAGGAATGGGAATTTTAGTACAATTGTTATAACAAAAAAAAAAAAAAAAACAAATGCATTAATGACAATACATAAAATATTTAATACAATTCTGAGTATTTTTTTTCTTTTTTTGTAAATTCTGTCAGTGAATAATTCGTGCTATATCTGCTATTAATAAACAATTTCTGGCTATTATTAAAATAAATAAAATAAAAATATATAAATGTGTATATCATAAATGTGTATAACCTTTTGCATATAAAAGTTGGAATAAGTTCACTTGCACAAAGGCATGAATTATTAGAATTTTATATGTACATTAGAGGGATTTTTGAACGGTTCATTGCATTTAAATTTCCAATTTTCACATTTTCGTTTCGCATCTCTGAATCGTATTTCTCCCTGTTATGTTTCATCAAATAAGTACATACATACATACGTATTGCATTTCGATTAAATAATTGGATATTGCGTTCCATTTGTAACTATTTACAGTAGTTTTCGCTTATAGTCCACAACTACAGTTGCACAATTTTTGTGGACTATAAGCGAATTAGGACTATAACCGAATTTTTTTTAAGCCACTTTATGGACTATAACTGAATCCAGATATAATACACATTTTGGACTATATACAAAGTATGCAATTTCTTCAATAAAACCACTTTTTTTAAACAAAATAAAAGTTTATTTAAAACGTTTTTGACATTTGTAAAAGTTGCCAGAATTCTAAATAAAAAAGGTTGCCAGTTTGCTTAAAAAAAGTATTAAAAAAACAGGGTGGACTATTTGAAAGTTTTTTTCTATACAATATTAGCTATGTATGCAAAGAAAATTTGGCCTTTAAACGAAAATGGACTATAGGCGAAATGGACTTAAGAACAAATAATTTGTATGAAATTCGAAAAAACCTGCAAGTGAATAGGACTGTTTTGGTTTACATTCGTTTTTGTCCTTTAAGCGGAATGGACTATAAACGAAAAGTACTGTATATTTAAAATAGAGTTGTTCAGGTTTGCTTTGTCAAATTCATAGTGACAAAAATTCAAGTCCATGAAACATTATTAAATAATTAATTATTGTATTAAATTTATATTTAACAAATGTTATACCACTTTTTTTATTATTTTATATATACTAGATGACCCGTGCGAATATTTCGCAGCGTTAGTTGTCATTTTTGTAAGATAAAATGAAAACAATTAATAGAAATTTTAGTAACTTCAATACATTTTATTAAAAGTACAAAAATATTAGAAAATCATAATATATCATACATACATACTTATATACATACACACATATGTTTTTATAATACTTTTTTGAATACAATTTGAGAGGTAATGACATGATCATCGTTAACTTTTTGCCCATACGAATCCCTAATACAAACAATAATATCTTTAAACGTATGAAAAAGCCACGTATAACTGTTCATGTGAAAAGACCGGTTCTGGTATATACAATCCTACCTTTTGAAGGGTTTGACCTTGTGCTTTGTTTATTGTCATAGCAAAAGTAACTTTCACAGGGAATTGTTTTCGTGTCATTCGGAAAGGCACAGTTGGATCAGAAGGTTGAGGTTGATTCGGGGTATGAGTACAGTTTTATCGGTATGAATAATTTTTGCTGATATTACTTGTTTTAATCTAAATGCACGTTATTTATATTCTTAATTTGCACGAAATATACATATTATATATAACTGACTTAGTAAATAGCGGTATTGCCAGAATGGATTTTAATGCATACTGTATTATGTAGAACTTCGTTACCACACTTGAACAAATATATATAATCATACTGACAACAGTATTATCATGCAGAAGTGACCCTGTATTACCACACTTGAACAAAAACATATTACAAACATATAATCACGATATTATCATGCAGTTCTATATAAAATATAATTTTTATCAATGAAAATATTAATTTGCAATTTCTAATTATTTTTCGTCATTAGTGTTAGAAATAAGCTTTAAAATGAGATATCATTCATTAAATTTGATGCGGTGGTATGGGAGATATTTGCAACCGACAAAAAAAGTACTTTAGAAATAATATATAATGATTACTGAACACATTATTTCCATATCCAATATTGGTATATTTTTATTGAATTTTCAATTAGAAAATATTTCTTGTACAAATTATTCCAATAATTTTACATATTTCTGAATAAATGAGGGTTGTTAAACTTTTCTGCCATGGAAACGTTTAAACAGCTGATTTAAGAAACAGTAGATTAAATGTACGAATTTAATTTAAATTTACAGATGCACACATGTATGAAAACTTTTCTCAACGCATTAGGAAATTTTATACAAAAATGCAATTTTTTGGTGATTTTCTATAGTTCTGTAAATAAATTTTCAATTTACAATATTTTGTAGCGTTATAGTTTCAAAACTACTAGCTGGTTTTTTATATACTTCTTCTTTCAAGATATAACATATTGCAAATTTCTCTCCTCACCACAAGGTTTTTCGTATTCTTTTGAGATTTTATCAGAATCTTTATTAGGTTTTTCTCTTTTCTACCCATTAGTTTTTCATTGCGCTTGTCATTGTTCCAGTTAAATTATTAAATTTTGTCATTTTCCATAGTTTGCATTGCTATATTATCCAGAGTTCAAATTTTCACTAATACTTACTAGTCAAACGAAAAATACTCGCTTCAGTACCTCATTAGATAACTTTGATGCTGACATCAACGACAATAAATTTTCAATAACTTCAAAGCATTCCTTTGAAGTACGTCGCTGCGAAATGAACTACAATTGGGAGTTAAAGTATAGTGTTACCGAACCCTGACCTTATGGAAAACAACACTGTAACAATATAAGTATTTAATATAAAAAATGTAACGAGAAAAGAATGACAATAAAAAGGCCAATGGGCAGTTAAGAATGAACAAGCAAACAGAGTGTTTCAATTAACGTGAGGTTCGGAAGTAGAAAAACCATTAAATGGCGACCGTGACAATTTCATTTTCGTTCTATACCTTATACTTTACATAAAACAAAATCTTATAATAATAATAAACAAATAAACACACAATGGTTATTAATATATATATAAATACAATAGTTATAACATGAATATGTGTGCAGCGTGGAAATATAAGCTGAAGAGAAACGGCAATTTCATCACCATCATCATCATGGTCAAATGTGTACAAAATTATTATAACCAGCGTGGTTACAGAAGGATTTTATAATTAATACATAAAATAACACAAAAAAACACAAAATAAAAGTTTAACAAAAAAAATATCTATGTTAAAAAAACCAATAAAAAGTGGAAAAATGTTAAACAGCAAAAAATCAAAAAAAAAAAAAAACGAACTTCTGAAAAGTGTAATACCGACACGCCGAAAAAAGTAAAACAAATTATGAACGACCCATCATACATTTCTTGTGTTGTAAAGGCAAACGTGTCATTACCTTATTACAACAAAAATATTTTTAATTAAAAGTCTAGCCATTCTAGGCTTACATACATACGTTCAAATACCGTTTTAACAATCGCGTATCAACCCATCAAAACGCATTAAAAAGCAAAAAGAAAAGTACAGTCACGCATGCCAAACAAAGAGGGAAGTATGGGGAATGTTGCGGAATTGCAACAGGCGTACATCTACGCATGTAACACCAGCAAAACACTACGTAAGTTTTACCTAAATGCGCGGCAAATCCACTTCTAAAGATGAAGAAGCTGCTCATATAAAATTATATAAATTATTATACATATGTACACAGCTGTCAAGTATTATTATTATATACTTACCAATAATACAAATAACTATCACTTAAACTACAATACATCTACACTCATTTATATATTTTATATACCTACTTATAATTTATAATTATGCACACTTATCTATTATATCTATATATCAACTTAACATACCCATATACTTAACATATAATTTAATATTACTTACCTATTTCCATTCATATTTATATAAAAGTTCTTCCTAATTGATATAAAAAATAGTAGTACTTTTTAATCCTACTGTAAGTACATATGTGTATAGGCATAAGTGAACATACATACATTTGTTAAATAATACATATGTACGTGCACCCTGCTCGTACATAAAAGCGTAGTCAATACCAACTTATCTACTTAGTACGTAAGGGAAAAGTAATAATAAAAAAAGGAACAACACAAAAAAAACTTTTTTTTAAATTAAAATCAAACATATTTACATACATACACATTTATAAATTGTTAGCACCATAATTACACCACCTTTCTTCTCACATAAGTACTTTATTTTTACAGACGTAAGTTCATAAACATGTATTTGTATGTATATACATATATACAAACGTTCTAATACATAATAAACAGAAGAATCAAAACACTTTGAGGTTGCTGTAGTCGAAGTGGTTAACACGTTGACTACAAACTTGGTTGTCCAGGGTTCGACCCCTGCGGCAATCAAAAATTAAGAATGTTTTTTTCTGTTCAATGGTATAAATACATATTCAGAATTAACATTAAACATGCAGCCTCCTTCGTCGGTACTTCTTTCATAGCATACTGACCGGCGAAGTAAAATAACTAACTCTCTATCTCTCTCTTTCACCACCTGTCTTATCTCTTATCTATCCCTTTCCTAAAGAATGTAGCACGGTTACCAAAATAACTTAGTAGGTATTAATGCCTGAAGTGCTACTTCTCTTTTTTAAAAAAAAAAAAAAAAAAAAAAAGAATCAAAACAAAACACAAATATTCCTCTTCTTTGCTTTGGCAATATCGTTGACAAAAACGTATTCTTAGGTATCTCAATAAATTTTATGCATGTACAATGTACATCGCTCATACCTAAATAGATAATCAAGGAAGTAGTATGTACAGAAGAAAAAAACTTTGAAAAGAAAAATAAGACAAGATTAAAATATTAAAATTCTTTTTTTATTTCTTTCCATACAAAAAGCTTTAAATAAGATCGAAAGCAGAAACAAGAAAAAAAAACAAATACATAAGTTTACATAAATACGTACAACAATAAAAGACAGGCAAACAGAGTTGCCAGTTTGGAAAACTTTTAACTTTTAAATGAAAATCGTCAATTCAGCTGAGTTTATATTGCACGTATATTTTTGAACAACCTAAATGATTTTATAAAAATAGGAATCAAAGCTTAATATGAATTTCATACTCCGCTTATTGGAAAAAAATATTTAGATAACTTCACCATAATTAATATAACTCTTATATACATATTTTGAATAACCATTGCAAGTAACATCAAACTTTTGATGTGTATTTTGTTTCTTCTAGATAAGATACTTTTGTTTAGTTTTTCCATCTGTTGTATATTTTACGGTTTATAATAAACGTGAAAGTATAACACAAATAAAAAAACAAAACAAAACAAATGCAATATTTTTATTAACCACACAAATTTATAAGAATAGAAATATTTAAAGCGATTATAATATTAATAGAAACAAAAACAACAAAACTGTCAAGAAAATAAAATTTAAAAAAAAATCTGCTACATCTTTCGCCCAAACGATATGATTTTTATTAATATTGAGAACAAGTCGAAACCATAAATGACTGATTGTGATCAAAACACTTTCAATGAACTTATAAACAAATTCTTTCGTGTAAAGAAAAGAATTTTACAAAATCGTCCAGTATGGTCAAAAGAAACGAAAAGGACTGAATATATCACTCTGCTTATTGATAATTATAATGCCATTTTTTGTACGCGAAAATATATTCGAACGAAATTCTCAACAACGTAGTTACTAAGAAAAGATTATCGCATTGTGGATAACTTTTGGTGAGGTGTTTTGGTAAGTTAGATTGTAAAATAAAAGTACCCCACGACGTTTTAACATTCGAATTAGTTAATAGCGACTTAATGACTGATTCAGAATCAGACGTAGAATCAGAACAACTTGCAGAAAAAAACGAACAAAACCCACGTCAGGAACTTAAGATGCAGGTGGACAATACCCAACATTCCCCTGTTGAACATAAAATAATAGCAATGGCTTCAATAGAAAACAAGAAAACTTTTATTAGTATGTGCGCCAACATAATTAGAGAAAATTGCGATGGGGACCCATTTATGCTAGACTCGTTTGTTGACAAAATTAATTTAATTCAGGATTTGACAGACGGAGATCTAAATTCTACTTTTGTAGCATTTATTGGATCCAAGTTAGGGGGAAAGGCCCGTGATTCATTGCCAGAAAATGTCGTAACCATAGAAGAAATAATAATTGCATTGAGGAACAAAATAAAACCCGACAACTCTAAAATATTTATGGGGAAAATCGCCGCCCTTCAGGTTAAGAACGATAATTAATCGGATTTTTCTAAACAAGTAGAAGAACTAACAGACTCACTTGAAAAATCTTTTGTTATGGAAGACATAAGGAAGAAAAAAGCCCAAGAAATGGTGGTTGAGCAAGCGGTTGCAGTATGTCGCTTATATGCAAAATCAACCCTTGTCAAATCAATAATAGCATCAACAACATTTACGAACCCAAAATACGTAGTGGCTAAATTATTAGTTGAGCAAACAACCGAGTCAAACGAAAGACAGGTATTAGCATTTCAGTCACGAAACAATAATTCAAGATTCTTCGGCCATACAAATCGTGTGAATCATACTAGAGGAAATAGTTACAGGCATAATGGTAACACCTTAAGAGGCTCTACTAATTACCGTGGTAATTATTACAACTATGCAAGGAACAATAACACACCCAACAAGCGACAAAATCATTGTAGTCACAGCTACAACTATAGACTGAATAACGGCAATAACTATGGACAAAACAATAGTAAAAACTATAGACAACATAACAGCAACAATCACAGACAAAACAATCGAACCGCTAAGACCCTGCCTTTAAACGCAGAAGTCCCTCAACTGGAAATGTTGAGGGAAAGAGACGACAATTTGTAAGTCGACATGAATCCCAATCATCTCAAAACCAAATACACACACCCACAAAATTAAATTACGCCCTAAATTTGACTTATTCTGACTTCATTAATTTACATTTTACTGAATGAGGTGCATCATGCACATTTTTAGTCGAGTTACAGGCTAATATCTCCTTAGTAAAGATATCGTGTTTAAAACCAGGTGCAAGACTCAACCGGATGGAAACAATTAATATAGCAAGCGTAACCACAAATTCTATAGAGACATTAGGCACAACTCAACGTAATTTAGTTATAAGAAATCACTCTTTTTCGCAAACTTTCCATGTAGTCAATGATGATTTTAATATTCCCACGGAAGGCATACTTGGAAAAGATTTTTTAAAAGCAAATCGATGCAACATTAATTACGGAAATATGACAATTTCAGTTCAGGACAACGATACAATTCTAGATATCCCTATCAAAAAAGGTACAGACATAGATAACTTTAAAGTGCCACCAAGAGCTGAGGTTTTTAGACTTTTTAGATCAGACAAGTTGTCAGAAGCAGCATTTGTAGATTCACCGCAAGTTTGTGATGGAATTTTCATTGAAAAATGCATTATAGGCGTGCAAACACCCATATTAAAAATTCTAAACGTAACTAATGAATAAAATCGCATTAACTATGCTGACATCAAACTAGAAAAGATCTAGAATTATAATGTTTACTCAATTAATACTACAACACAGGAAAACGTACATACCGAAACACTAAGAAATTTGTTAAAAACCCGTATGCCAAGTGATGTAGAGGAAAAACCTATGCCCCTATGTGAGAAGTATGCCGACATATTCGCATTAAAAACCGACAAGCTCACCGTTAACAATTTTTATGAGCAGAAACTTAGATTAAGTGACACTTCTCCGGTGTACATAAAAAATCACCTTATTCTCAAAAACAGGAAATTAACAGTCAGGTTACAAATTTGTTGCATAATGATTTAATAGAGCCTAGTCAATCCAATTACAACAGCCCTTTGATATTGGTAAAGAAGAAAAGGGTGAATGGACAAAGTCCACATAGAATGTGCGTCGATTACCGTGCGGTAAATGAAAAACTTATAGCTAATAAGTTTATACTCCCGAGAAATGATGACATTCTTGATAACTTGGGGCGTGCCAGACATTTTTCCATTCCGGACCTATTTTCAGGGTTCCACCAAATACCCTTACACCCAGAGTCACGAAATGTAACTTCTTTTAGTACTAGTTCGGGTTCTTTTAGTTGGAAGGTGCTTCCTTTTGGTTTAAACGTTGCACCAAACTCTTTTTCACGTATGATGAATATCGCATTTTCCTGCTACCTTCAAACCAAGCATTTTTATATGTCGACGACATTATCGTTATAGGATGCAATCTACAACATCATTTAAATAACTTGGAAAACGTTTTTTAAAATTTTTAGGAAATTTAACATAAAGGTTAATCCAAACAAGTGCAATTTTTTTAGACCCAAGGTGACTTTTTTGGGCCACAAGTGTACATCTGAGGGACTCTTACCAGACGACTCGAAGATAAAAACAATTCAGAACTATCCTACACCAGCCGACAAGGATTCCGTTAGAAGATTCGTAGCGTTCGCTAACTACTACAGACGCTTTATAGAAAATTTTGCAACTTAAGCGGCACCGCTGAACGCCATCACAAGAAAAAACATACAATTTAATTGGGATGACAAATATCAAAACGCTTTTAACAAACTGAGATTAGCCTTACAATCACCGCCAATTTTACAATATCCAGATTTTTTAAACCATTTATAATCACGGTAGATGCGTCAAAGAACGGATGTGGAGCTATCTTGAGTCAACGGTAACGACTTGCCAATTTATATTGCATCCAAATCGTTCAATGCAGCAGATCACAAAAAGCCTGTGATAGAACAGGAACTTATAGCAATCCATTTCGCGATAACACACTTTCGACCCTATGTCTACGGAACATATTTTACAGTAAGATCTGATCACAGACCTCTGGTTTACCTCTTTAACATGAAGGATCCATCCTCCAAACTAACCAGAATCCGACTCCTACTTTCAGAATACAATTTTACGGTGGAATACATCAGAGGCAAATTAAATGTCGGTGCAGACGCCTCATCCAGGATTTCAATAAATGACTTAAAAAACCAAACCGCTAAAGTACAGCCAATTTGATGTTGGTGGATAGAAAAACCGTATAAAAGAAAACACGTCTTACTTGATTAATTGTTAAAAACGGAAGAGAAAAATGTTTATTGACAGTTCATGTAATGAAATCCAAATACAAGTAATAACATGTTGCAAGTGTCAAAGTGACACATTAAGCTATAAGTTGTAGCTCTCATATACAATGCACAGTATTTACTGGATATATGTATTTAACTACAACACCCTCACTAGAGCTGCAACTTTATAATATATAAAAAAAATGAAATTATTATATGTTTACATACCAAAATAATCCATATATATATATGAAATTAAAAAAATGTTATTTTTAAGAGATAATTAGTTCAAACCATAATGCGATATAAAATGGGATAACTTCGAATGGTTTACGGGTTTCGTCATGATGTCTGCAACCATTTCATCTGTACTTCGGTAGCTTAATTTGATGGTGCCTTCAGCCAGCTTCTCCCGTATAAAGTAATTCTTCACATCTATGTGTTTTGTTCGTGCCTGGTAGTTACTATTCATAGCCAATTGAATAGCTCCTTTGTTGTCACAATAAAGTTCCATCGATTTTGGTGCCATTGGAAAAATTTCGCATTCAAATCGCTTGAGCCATAGTGCTTCTTGTATGGCCGCCACCATAGACATGAATTCCGCTTCTGTCGATGAAAGTGCAATCGTCGGTTGTCTTCGCGTAGCCCATGAAATTGCTGCACCCTGCAGTTGAAATACGTACCCAGTTGTTGAACGTCGCTCGTCTTGGTCGCCAGCCCAATCTGCATCACAGTAGCCAACAACTTGTCCTTTGGTGTCCTTTCGATACGTAAGTTTTAAATCAATGGTGCCCTTCAGGTACCGAAGAACTCTTTTAACTGCAGACCAGTGTGATTTTCCGTGGTTTGTATTGTAACGACTAAGTACGCTTACTGCATATGCAATGTCTGGTCGGCTAATTTGTGCAGCATACATAATGCAGCCAATCGCTTCCTGATATAGAACTGAACCCATTTCCTGTCGCTCCTCGTCATTTTTTGGACACATGTCTTTTGATAACCGCTGATTCGGATCGAGTGGAGTATTCGCTGGATTACTGTCGCCCATGTTGAATCGTTCCAGGATTGACACCAAGTACTGCTTTTGATCTATGGAAATGGACTTATCATTGTTTCTTACAATGTGCATGCCAAGCACGGAAATTGCAACGCCCATGTCTTTCATCTTGAATTTACTAGATAAGTCTTTCTTTAGTTTGGTGATCATCGTGCTGTTGCTTCCAAATATTAATATGTCATCTACGTATACTGTCAAAATAAGTATATTATGCGCCGAATGTTTGTAGTAGATGCACTGATCAACCGCTGATCTTTTAAAACTAAGCTGTTGAGTTAGTACAGAATTCAACTTTAGATTCCATACTCTGCTCGACTGTTTCAATCCGTATAATGATTTACGGAGCCGACATACTCTGCCAGTTTTGTCATCAAAACATTGTGGTTGCCTAACATAAAGTTCCTCTTGCAACTCACCTTGCAAAAAAGCTGTAACAGCGTCCATTTGGTGCACCACCAGGTCAAGTTTCACCGCCATTGCGAGTAGAAAACGGACAGAGGAATATCGTACGACGGGTGAGTACGTTTCATCGTAATCTATGCCCCTCATCTGTGAATAACCCTTTACGACAAGTCGTGCTTTGAAACGATCAATATCGCCCTCTGCATTTCTCTTTACCTTAAATACCCATTTGCTGTCAATGGCTTTTCTCCCTGGAGGTAAATCTGTCAATTCCCACGTACCATTTTCCATCAAGGCATTATATTCATCTAGCATGGCGTTGGTCCAGTCACTACTGTTAGCGCCATTCAATGCTTCTCGAACAGATTTTGGCTCACTTACGTCTGACGTTGCTGCCAGTAAGCCAAGGGGTGTCACATCTGATTCACGTCTTGGATTTTCTTCGTCGTCGGATATACATACCGTTGAAATTTCACTAATTTTGACTTCCAGATCCTCGTGGTCACATGAATCGTTTGGGGAATTCCAATCAAGAACGTTATCATTACCCTCACTGAATTCGGCATTCGATTCATTCGTCACATCATTTTGTTGTTCACGGTGTGTGTTGTTTTCGCACTGCGTTTTGTCCAATTCTGTTGTACAGCCCTGACCTTTGAAGTGATTGTAATCGTCAGTGTGTGCAGACATTTTACCGTCGAAGTCGCCATCATCGTCGTCGCTGGAATCATCACTGCTGGAGTCATTGCTACTAGAAATCAAGTTTTCATCTTGCCGGTTTGATATTTTTGGTATTTGCGAAGGGAATGTTGTGACATCATGGGTTTCATTGGTTTTTTGTTTGACATTTTCGAAGAAAAACACATTACGACTTACAATCGTTTGTCTAGTTCTAGGGTTGTACAATTTATACGCCTTCGATTGTTCGCAGTAACCTAGAAAAATGCATTCTACTGATTTGGAGTCAAGCTTCCGGCGATTCTCCTTTGGAACATGCACCATTGCCTTGCATCCAAAAACACGTAGTGCGGACAAATCTGGTTTCACTTTAGACCAAATTTCTTCTGGTGTAGTATCGGTCAAGTTTCTGCATGGAGTCCGATTAATCAAAAATGCCGCTGTTGATGCTGCTTCTGCCCAGTATTGCTTACCAAGGTTCGCATCAAATAGCATGCAACGTACCTTTTCAATGATAGTCCGGTTCATGCGTTCGGCAACGCCGTTCTGTTCTGGAGAATATGGGGCGGTTAATTGATGCAAAATACCATGTCTGGCGGTAATTGCTTTAAAATTTTTGTTGCAAAATTCCTTCCCGTTGTCAGATCTCAGTATCTTTATAGTTTGTTTTTGCTGATTTTCAACAAAATTCTTAAAATGTAAGAAAATTTCGTAAGCCTCATTTTTTCGTTTAAGGGGGTATACGAAAACTTTACGACTGAAATCATCAACAAATGACAGTAAATACCTGGCTCCTCCGAGAGATTTTGTTGATATGGGGCCACAAACATCCGTGTGCACTAGTTGAAGAATTTCCGTAGCTCGCTCTCCACTTTCTTTAAACGAAGCTCGTGTTTGTTTTCCTTGTAGGCAGACGGTGCATTTGTCCAGTTTTCCACTTGGTAAATTAAACCCAACAACAGAGGATTTAATACGTTTCATATTATTGACACACGGGTGTCCCATACGCCGATGCAATAACATATGATCAGCTGTCGTCGATAAAGCAGTTGCCGGCAATGCCAATTTGGCAGTTTCGCTGCTCAGTCGATACAAATCGTCCATAAGTGGTGCAATTGCAAGCAGGTTGGAGTTTTCATCAAATATACGGCAATTTTGGTTGTTGAACACAATAGTTTTTCCATGCTTGGCCATTTGACTTACCGACATTAAATTTGCACAGATGTTTGGTATACAAAGAACATCCTTCATGGTCAAATCATGTGTGTTTGTATTTGCTTGTACTTTTACACGAATATCCCCAGCACTATCCACATTCATCCGTGCGTTATTTCCGACAACAATGTGTTTGAACTTTGGCTCACGCTGCTCGTAAAAGCATCCAGAATCCATTGTAATATGAGACGTAGCCCCAGAATCAATTAGCCAATCTGATGCACACTGAGAGCTAGCAATGAATCCTGTTGAGGCCAGCAATAAATTATTTGAGTCTGTCTTTTTTTTAGTCTTTGATGGACATTTGTTGGCATAATGCCCTTTTTCACCACATTCAAAGCAAACATTTGAAGACTTATTTTTTACCTTCGAGCTCGGTTTCTTCTTCGCCTTTTTAGATGTCAACGCCATTCCGTCACCATTTAAGCCTTCGTGCTTAATTTCTTGGAGGAGATTCGTACGAACCAGGTCAGTTGTCAATGCCCTTCCACTATTTGCGAGTGCCATTACCATCGGACGATATTCATCTGGTAAACCACTAAGCATTATCTGAGCCACAATATCGTCTGGAATCTTAGTACCCGACTTTTCTAGTTTCTGTTGAGTACATGCCATCTTATTAACATAGTCTTCCATTGAAGAGCAATCTGTCAACTCCAATCGCATAAGATATTTTAGCAAGTCCATGCGACGTAAAACGCCATTATCCTCAAATGCAGCTTCCAATGCATTCCATGCATCTTTAGCCAATGTACAATTTTGGACATATGAGTAGTTAGATGGTTCAATCAACAGTCCAAGAGCAGAAATTGCGTGCAAATTTTTTGTGGAGTCCCCCTCCGAACCTTCAATGCACGGCCAGTAACCCTTTAGCACAAGATAGGACTTTGCTGCAAATCTCCATGTATCATAGTTTTCTCGCCCTTTCAATTTTTCAATTTTATCCTGACCCATTTCGAGAGAAAAATTTGCTTAAAAAAATGATATCTCGAAATAATCGTAAGGCTGTTTATTATTTTAATATCGATTTTTTCTTAAAACATGCGGCCCATAACCTGATGTTGGTGGATAGAAAAACCGTATAAAAGAAAACACGTCTTACTTGATTAATTGTTAAAAACGGAAGAGAAAAATGTTTATTGACAGTTCATGTAATGAAATCCAAATACAAGTAATAACATGTTGCAAGTGTCAAAGTGACACATTAAGCTATAAGTTGTAGCTCTCATATACAATGCACAGTATTTACTGGATATATGTATTTAACTACAACATCATTTAAATAACTTGGAAAACGTTTTTTAAAATTTTTAGGAAATTTAACATAAAGGTTAATCCAAACAAGTGCAATTTTTTTAGACCCAAGGTGACTTTTTTGGGCCACAAGTGTACATCTGAGGGACTCTTACCAGACGACTCGAAGATAAAAACAATTCAGAACTATCCTACACCAGCCGACAAGGATTCCGTTAGAAGATTCGTAGCGTTCGCTAACTACTACAGACGCTTTATAGAAAATTTTGCAACTTAAGCGGCACCGCTGAACGCCATCACAAGAAAAAACATACAATTTAATTGGGATGACAAATATCAAAACGCTTTTAACAAACTGAGATTAGCCTTACAATCACCGCCAATTTTACAATATCCAGATTTTTTAAACCATTTATAATCACGGTAGATGCGTCAAAGAACGGATGTGGAGCTATCTTGAGTCAACGGTAACGACTTGCCAATTTATATTGCATCCAAATCGTTCAATGCAGCAGATCACAAAAAGCCTGTGATAGAACAGGAACTTATAGCAATCCATTTCGCGATAACACACTTTCGACCCTATGTCTACGGAACATATTTTACAGTAAGATCTGATCACAGACCTCTGGTTTACCTCTTTAACATGAAGGATCCATCCTCCAAACTAACCAGAATCCGACTCCTACTTTCAGAATACAATTTTACGGTGGAATACATCAGAGGCAAATTAAATGTCGGTGCAGACGCCTCATCCAGGATTTCAATAAATGACTTAAAAAATCAAACCGCTAAAGTACAGCCAATTCAAACACGTTCCAAAAGAAAAAACCTATTAAACAAAAACACCGAACTGCAGTCATGTGAGACGGATGATATTACATTAAGAGTATACGATAAATTTTCCCATAATTTCGATAGAAATATTCCCAAAATAAGAACCCAATTTTTCAATTCCGACAATAAGTCGAAAATAATGCGCATTAATATACATAAAAATTTCAAGATACTGTTAACCCTCGAATATAAGTTTGTTAACGAAACATTTTGTCTAAACGACTTGTTTTCGCGGCTAGAAACTGCAGCCAACAAACGTAATATCTTTAAAGCAGAATGGCCTAAAGACGACATTTTTTTACAAAATTTACTATTCGGAAATTCAAAGAATACGGGAATCACATCTTTCCCACTCTCGAAATAATCCTCACAGAACCAATATAAATAAATATTGTAGATAGCCACAAGCAAAAGCTAATGCAAATCTACCATAATGATCCAATCCCAGGCGAACATTGTGAGCAAAAGAAGCTGTATGCGAAACTTCGAACAAAATACTATTGGAAAAAAATGACGAGGGACATCGCAAAATTCATTAGAAACTGCAACGGTTGCATCCTGAACAAAGTTAGACCAGGAAATTTAGAAGAATTAGAGTTGACACCAACTCCTGCTAGGGCATTTGACATTGTGGTTTTGGACACGATCGGGCCACTGCCACAATCCGCGTTCGGAAATGAATATGCCCTTTCATTAATGTGTGATTTGTCAAAATATTTAGTTACCTTTCCAGTGCCCGACAAGTTAGCTTTAACTGTAGCTCGAGCAATTTGCGAAAATGTTATTCTAATATATGGAAGAATTAACACGATAAAGACAGATAAGGGATCTGAATTCAAAAACGAATTATTCAATACATTATGTAAATTGCTGAAAATAGATTTGAATTTTGCAAGTGCTTATCACCATCAAAGGGTAGGAACGGCGGAACGTAACCATCGCGTCTTTAACGAGTATATCAGGGCCTATATAAGCGAAAATCTGGCTGACTGGGATACGTACCTTAAATATTTTACTTTCTACCACAGCACGTCACCAAACACAGTTTTCGATAATCAGTTCACCTCTTTTGAGTTAGTTTTTAGAAAAATAGCAACGATGCCCAACGAGACTAAAACAGAGTTAGACCCAATATATAACATAGAAAATTATAACAAAGAGGTCAAGCATAGATTACAGAAAACGCACATTTTAACCAGGAACTTGATTGACAAACACAAGAACAGAAATAAGAAAAATCACGACAGATTTGCAAAACCACTAGAACTACAAGTAAAAGTCAGAGTATTAGTACACAAGGAACCATACGGCAAACATACGAATATTTACCAAGGTCCTTATGTAATAGAAGATGTAAACGGTAAAAACGTAACAATTTACAATGATGTATCAAAGAAACGGAAAACTGTTCACAAAAACAGAGTCCGAAAAATTTTAAAATTTAATCTAGAATAATTAAAAAAAACAAGGATTAGAACATTTTATGTAACAAACCACAAATATTCAAATATATTTTTATACATAAATATAGTATATACGTAAATACTGAATTCAATACAAACCGGTCATAAATTAAGAAAAATAAATTAGTAATATCATGACGAAAAAAGATTGTTTACAACCTTAAATCTTTAAATGATAATAGTAAAACTATTTTGTTTTGCTAAAAATAGAAAAAAAAGCAATCTCGAAACAAGTTGGTACCCCTTGTTTGGTTCTTCCTTTTTGAAAAGGAAAGGAAGGTACAGTGTTACCGAACCCTGACCTTGTGGAATACAATACTGTAACAATATAAGTATTTAATATACAAAATGTAACGAGAAAAGAATGACAATAAAAAGGCCAATGGGCAGTTAAGAATGAACAAGCAAACAGAGTGTTTCAATTAACGTGAGGTGCGGAAGTAGAAAAACCATTGAAAAAGCAGCCTATGATCAGTTTTTAGTCGAAACGGAAAAGGAAGCGGCCGAACGTGGAGCTTATATTGACCTAGAATCATTCAAATCAATATACAAAGCTACTTATACGATATACTGCAACTGCTTGGTAAAGCTTTCTGAAATATCTGAATCTCTAAGCATATATGTACGCCGTAAGTAAGTAAATAATACGAAAGCTAGTAACGTGAAAAAGCTATTCTTTTTGACACAGAAAACAAAAGGTGAAGCAAAAGAAATCATCAAGAAATATTTACTCACCAACCAAGGTTTCGAGTTAGCTTGGAATTATCTTTGTTCCCGCTATGAAAATCCTAGAGTAATAGTTAATGGTCAATTAAAAATTTTATTCAGCCTACAGACTATCAAATCTGAGTCTCATAAGGTACTAAAGCAGCTCCAGCACGACATAAATTCGTGTATTTCAACTTTAAAACTTTATAGTATTGACGTTACAAGTTGGGATCCCATTTTTGTTTTCATTGGTACCAACAAAATATCTGCAATTACTTAAGGTATAATGGGAATAAGACCTTAAAGATAAAACTGCAATTCCAAGGTAGTCAGAGCTTGATGTCTCTTTGACAAATCAATGCCGAACCTTAGAGTCTGTATCCTAGATTCGGAATTTGAAAAGTGCTGATACTAAAACCAAGGCCAATGATTCAAAGCATAAAACCAATAATGCTAAATCTAAAAAAGGGAATTACAGCCAGAGGTTTCATAAATTCTTGAAAATGAATATTGATCTAAGAGTAAAGGATTTTAAAAAAGAAGTTTTATGTATAAATTGCTTTTCAAACACACACACCATGAAAAACTGCTGTAGCAAACACAGTTACTTTAAATGCGGTAAATGGTATAATACACTTTTCAATAAAGAGACTGTTAATCCAAGTCCAAACAATCCAACCTCAGGCGGTCTAAATACTAATTTTAAACCATTTTTTCATTCAAAAGCTTACAGTCCACTTCTACATCTAGCATAGTTCAATCCTGCTTTGCCACTAATTCAAATCATCAAGATTAATATTTTGATCGGAGCGGATCTGCTGCCATTCTTCGTACGTTCGGGTGTAAAACATAATATTTGTGGATCTTTAATAGCCCAAGAGACAGTGTTTGGGTGAATTCTCACCGGCCCGGTTTCCCTAGTCTTAAGCCAAGGCTCCACTATAAGTTCGTACTCCTGTGAAATATCTTTAGGTAAAAAAATTTCAAAGTTTTGGGAAGTGGAGAATCTTCCCCAGAAAAACTTTAATTCTCGTTCCGATCAGGTCTGTAAAGATTTATACGTACGTTCTACAAAAGGAAATTCAAAGTCTAGATATATAGTTTCAATTCCTTTTAAAGAGGGTTTTCCAGACTATTCAAATATTGGATACTCAAGGGCAGGAGCTACGGCTCAGTATTTCCGTAATGAAAAGAGATTAATACGCATTCCAGAGTTAAAAGTTGAATATGACAAAGTAGTTCAAGAATACGAAGATTTAGGTGACATGATTAGGGTGAAGTCTCACGAGAATAACGAGATTTCAAACGTTTATTACCTTCCACATCATGCGGTAACTAAACCTGAAAGTCATTACACTAAAGTTCGCGTTGTATTTAATGCCTCTTCGCCATCATCCAACGACTTAAGCCTGAATTGCTTACTCCATATAGGCCCCATCCTTTCAAATTATTTTACACTCCTTTTTGTGAGATAGCGTTTTTCATATTTGTATCTAATGCTAATATTCAGAAAATTAACAGGAAGATATTGGCAAAATTACACCATATGCCTTACCAAAGAAATTTATTCCGAAAGGAGCCAAGTGATCCTGTATATGATTTCGAGCTAAAGACTGTTACATTCGGTATTAACTGCGCGCCGTATTTTGCCATCAGGTCATTATTACAGTTAGCAGATGACGTAGAGTCTATTTAACCAAGAGCCAGCACAATCCTCCGGAATTCGATGTATGTTGATGACGTGTTGGCTTGAGCACATACCATATGCGATTCTATATAGGCTAAAAACAAAATAATTACAGCGTTACAATCTGCTGCACTATCGTTAAAGAAGTGGACGTCAAATTCCCAAGATATAGTTGAAGACATTCCAGTAAAGCACTACTTCGTGAAGATTTTTTAAAATTTGAGGAAAGCAATTCGGCAAAAACTGAAAACAATATGAAGAGGGAAATTTTATCCCAAATTGCTAAGCTTTTTGACCCAGCTAGCTCGCTTGCTCCATGTATCATCCAAGCAAAGATACTAATGCAGAAGGTCTGGATGGATAGAACTCGTTGGAACGAAATTGTTGCCGAAGATGCACTTCATCAATAGAAATCTTTCCAATCTAATTTGTGTATCCAGATGTGATTTCGTATCTACTCATCTTATTATTTCCAAAACGAAAGTGGCCACAGATCCTTTCGATTTAGCCGCATTGACTACAGGTCATTTTTTAAATGGTTCTCCAATTCTTGTTCCCGTCGATCCACATGCCAATAATATGTCCATTTCCAATGCGAATAGATGGTAATGGTAAAAATTATTAATCATAATTTTTGTATGCGATTGAAAGATGAATATTTAAAAGAACTACACAAAAGAAATAAGTGGAAAAAACACCCAAGAAAATGTAGACGAGGGAGCGCTGGTAGAAACTAGAGACGAAAATTTTCCCCCCAATTAAAGGTGGTTAGGCAGAGTAAACAAAACCTACTTAGGCTCGGACAATTGTGTTCGTGTCACTGAAGTCACCACGCATAAAGGGGTGGTAACATGTTCTATAGTAAAATTATAACTTCTTCCAAAAGTTCGAAAGAATAAGTATCGTTCCAATTGTCTTGCCCATGACCATTCCTAAGGTAGCTGTTTTACAAGGCATGGATGCAAACATTGTAAAAAGTCCCACCATACTTTGTTGCATATCCACCCAAGATTGCCCGATCGATTCTTGCCACCTCGATCCCGTTCTCGATCGCGTTTAGTTTCTCCAAAACCATAAACTTCATCAAAGAAACGTTCGTCTTTTTCACACGCTATTAAAGTCTTTACCTCCAACCACATCCAAAACTGCTTCCTTAACTTCGATGCTGCGACAAAAGTAAATTATCCTCTTCCAAGGGGTTAATCGATAAACTGGGCTGAAAACTTTTACCCTTCATAAAGATACCGTATGCCGAATAACTTTAAAATCACGCTATGGTGCATCTTCTACGATTGAATACACTTTCAGGGTAGATAATCGAATGAGTCTCCACACTCCATCTCAAAGTTTGCCACCATCCTATAAAAGAAACTTCTTCGACCTATTTCTGGCAGATTTTGAATTCTATGAATCAGCTTCCCATGATGTGGTCATCGGAGTCGATCTTTGTCCAAAGGTGATCTGCGAAGGAGTTTTTATAAGAACAAGGTTTCCTACTACCCAAAATACCATGTTTGGCTGTAATGGGCCATATTTATTATATGTTCTCTTAAATGCACTTGTAGGCAGGATGTCAAGCAGAGTACAAAACGAATTCGGTATCAAAATTTTATATTATTAATATTTTATATCCTGAATTATTTTTTTTTCATTAAATATTGTTATGAAGTTTGAATAATATAATAAAATTAAGAACTACTGAATCACATATATATCATGTCGTAAGTTTTAAATTAATACTTTCCTATAAGTTCCTTTTCACAGGCAGAATATTTGACGTTACCAAGTTTTTTCTACTCCGCTATTAATTTGCATACATCCTACAAGGCGGCCGGCAATGTTCATGCCAGAATGTATGAACCAGCTTTGGCCATTGGCCTTTTGCTAAGTTATATACATAAGCTGAATGCTTAATATATATGTTAATTATAAAACAAAAGTCAAATTCCCTTAACGACTCAAATATGCTGTTTTCGTTAAGAAAAAAGCTTTTTTAAGCTGGTTTATCCTTCTTGTACTTCCAACCGCCATACTTAAATCTTCAATAAAAAGCATCTTTCGATTGACCTCTTATCCTTTGTGTTTTTTTTTTTCTTTTTTTCCTACTGGGATTTTTTTCTTTGGGCAAAATGATTTAAATATCAAATTTATATAAATATTAAATTTATATCGTTTTATCATTGGCTCGAGATTAATTCGATATTAATTCAGAGATTTCTAAAAAGCTACCCTTCACTACAACAGTGACAAATTTTTTAAGACATTTCTTAAGCAAACTATTTCGTGAACAAAAGAAAGAAACCGCTGTCTGGGTAAGTCTTACAAGTAAAAAAACCTGCAACAGTTTTTTCTCTCTCACATTTTTAGGCAAGTTTTTTGTGTACGTAAACACGTTCTTGTAACAATTAGTAAAAACTATAGTTACTGAACAGACCTGTTGTAAGCATACATTTATACCATGTTTCCACGGCTACTTAAAACACTTGTTTCGCTCTCTATTCATGTTTTAGAGACCAAACTACTGCCAAATAACATGTTTCGCCATACAAAATATTGAGAGCAAAACAGCTCAATTTATCTTGTTTTATTTTTTAATACCTCACGAAACACAAAAAAACTACTATCATCTCTAATATTTATCGACCGTTCATCCGCACTAGTTGTCAAAAACAAAAATATAAACAAAACGAAAACAAACAAAAGTATTAATTTTTATTGTGCTAACTTTTAAAATGGAAAAAGATCACGCTTTAAAAAAATTATTATGTCCAGAAGGATGGCCACCAAAATTAAATTTCTTGAAGAGTCAAAGATGTGTTTCGAGGCGCTGAAAGATGTACAAAGGCAACATGGTAATATTTTGAAGCAGCTTCATCATCTTAATATGTCTCTCTACTCAGAAAGATTGACATGGAAAATAGTAAGTTTTCTTTTTGAACGTTTTTTAAATACTTACGAATAATTTAATAAAACAACTTTAGGACCGAAGTCAATCATTCTGGGAAATTGATTGCCAAAAAGGTGATGATGTTTTTTTTAAGAATAACTTTAGGATGAACCGGAGCACGTTTTATAAATTATGTGATTTGCTTCCTGCAATGCGAAAAATTGATACTAATATGCGAGAGGCCATCCCACTAGAAAAAAGGGTTGCAATTAGTTTATACGCAATGGGCTCGTCTGCAGAGTACCGAACAATTGCAAACATGTTCGGCGTAGGAAAAGCGACTGTTTGTAAAATTCTTTTAAATTTTTGTGGAGAGGTGTGGAGAGTTTTGGCGCCAATATATTTAAAAAATTTTCCATTAACGAGAGAGAAAATTGAGGAGTTGGTAAAAGAGTTTGATGTCCTTGGATATCCCCAATGCATGGGTGCCTTGGTAAGTCGCTTCTATCGTCATAAAGATTGTTAAATTTTTGCTTATGTACTTATGTCTATTATTCATAGACGGGTGCCACATTGAAATTCACGCACATCGTGAGGACGCTATAGACTACTACAACTATAAAGGGTGGTATTCAATTGTACTTTTAGCGTTAGTGGATGCAAGGTAACAGCAGAATAAAATTTATAACAACTATTTAAATCTCTCTTTCTTAAAGATGTCGTTTCATTTATGTATATTGTGGCAGCCCAGGTCGTTGTAATGATTTCCGAATATTTCGAGAATCTTCTCTGAAAAAAGAGCTGGATCAATGCAAACTTTTGGACGATATGAAAAGGAATATTTCAGGCATAGATATTCCCGTGCACATAATTGGAGATTCCGCATTTCGGCTTAATGAAAAATTAATGAAGCCATTTCCTTTTCATGTGTCACAAAGCTATCAACAAAAGTGTTTTAATTATGCATTGTCAAGATCGCGCAGGGTGGTGGAAAATGCTTTTGGACACCTGAAAGCTCGGTTTAGACGCATTGGAAAAGGCGTAGATAATGCCATTACAAATGCTAATGTCATAATTTTATCTTGCTGTGCTCTCCATAATTTTCTTATTGAAAATAGTGATACAATAAATGAAGTTTGGTTGGCTTCTCTAGCAGTTGCAGAACAAAATCGGTCGAATCCCGAATACCTTGTGACTCTGTCGGATCATAACCAAAACTCGGAAAGAATAAGGCAAGCGTTATCGAAATATTTATGTAAGTTTTATTTTAAAGAAAAACATTTTTAAACTAAACAAAAAATAACATTTCATAAGTAATAAAAAAGTAGTGTAGCAAAGCGAGACCAAAAATCTAAACTAAACAAAAAATAACATTTCATAAGTAATAAAAAAGTAGTGTACCAAAGCGAGATCAAAAATCTAAACTAAACAAAAAATAACATTTCATAACCAATAACAAAAAATATAAAAAACGAGATAAAAAATCTAAATAAGTCTTATTTTATATCACTTTTTTAAAAATTTAATAAGAGCATTTTGCACCTCAGCTTCCTTTGCAGCAAATTTTTTTAAAATTTCTTTTTTTCCTCCTCAATAGACGCAATTTTTTCAGCTGTACTTTGCATTTTTTCCATGCTTACTTCAAAACATCTAATTATTTTATCAAAATTTTGTTTTTTTTATTTAAAGGCGTTCGAAGTGGATTTGATGTGGAACATGGCGGTGAGTCTAGAGCTGATAGCAACGGCGGAGATGTTTCGGGTGTCGGTGGTGACGGGGATGACGGAGATGGCAGTGGAGCAGACTGTATATTTGAATGAATGTCTTAAATAAACAAATAATAATAAATTTATGTTTTTTTTAATTCATTGCTTTGTGTTTTATACTTACTATCTATGCTGTCAAAAACTAGACCCTGTGTGCTGTAACTTTTAAATGGAGTTAGTAGGTTCTCCATATCCTTATAAAGGTCCCACTCAGAGGGCGAACCACCGGTTGTTCCTATTATTTGCTTTTCTTTTCTGTAAATACATACATATACATAATATTATAATTAATAAAAAATCACGAATCATGGTCATGAATTTTAACAACACCAAGTATGTTTAAATACCTTTATACCATACTTACCGATATCGACCAGTCATGTTGTGCATTTTGGTTTTTAGCTCATCCGCGGAATAATTGAACCCTTGTCGTCTTAGATCAGCAACCATTTCTTGAACTATGTGGCTGTTTTTCCGGCAGCCACGCAACCGGGGCATCTTTTCAGCCCATATTTCTAGCAAAGCGCGCTCGCCAATCTGCTCCCATTTACTTGCACGTTTTCTTATATCTTGAAATGAAAAATATTATAAAATAATAACCTTTAGTATTCTTACTTACCTTTTTTTCCATTTTAAGCTTAAAACAATCGTATACGCGCCCAATTTGTTATTATGTACATACATAAATATGTATGCATGTATTTTTCCAAACAGTGCTGTCAAATCGAAACAGGATTGTGTCGTATAAACAGCATTATTCGCAATCTTGTTTAAGAGAGCGAAACAAGTGTTTTAAGTAGCCGTGGAAACATGGTATTAAAGTTAAAGCTTGTTCAACTTAATATGTACTTTATTTTTGTTTTAAAAATAAAGTAGTTTTTCAAAGAAGCCGTCTTTATTCTGTGACTATGATATAGGCTAAAGATTTTAAAATTAAGAAATTAAAAATAAATAGTTCTGTTCATCAAAACTATAGTCGACTACAACAGAGTAAAAGCATTTTACAAAAACTATCACACAATTTTTTACGTTTAAAGCTAAAGATAACAAAACAAAAACTTATATACTGCAAGTTTTATATGGTAAATTTGTAAATAAGCAGTGAAAAAGACTCCGATTTATTCCTTGGGGTACCTGAAAGAAATCAGAGATACCGCATATATAAATAAGTCTTACATTAGAAGAATTGAAAAACCTAATGCATAATCTGACTAACCAATCATAAAATTTTTAATTTGATCTATTTATAATAGGTTTTTTCAAATTACTTATTTATTCTTCAAAATAATTGGAACTGTAATAAATTTCCAAATCTTAAATCTAACAATGATACGTTACTTAGTCCAGCTAGTGCTAGACAAATAACTGTTTCTCATGGTAACTGCACTTATTAGTTTTTATTCCTCTGGTATTCAGCCAAAAGGACAATGCCCTTTATTTCAAGTCTGGTGAAATCACGATTGTTAAAGATATTGCGTGTATATTGTTGTTGCGTGTTATCACTAGTCTATTTCTTTTAAATACAACAGTCTGGTTTGCTAACTAGTGTTCTCTTAAATTTGTATACTTCACTTTAATTTTTTTATTTATTAAATTAATCAAGTAACATTTTAGTTTTATAAAAACCTTTATTTTTATTAAATTAAGTAATAAATTTTATGAATTCAAAGGAACCAAAATACAAAATTGGAGTCAGAAGTGGGATAAACTTTCTGAAAGATGAATGCAGAACAGTTGAAGGTATTTACGGACTCACTTGCAAGTGCGATTAGACATGCAGTTGTAGAGGCAACACAACAATCAGTATCCGCTCAACATAGTACTTCTAGCTCGTCCACGAATGGATGAAGAGTGCCACCATTTTGCGTGGCTAAATATAAATCCACTGATAAAATCGCGGTGCATGATTATTTTAAACAATGTGACTGGGCACTGGAGTTAAGCAAAATTAAGTCAGGAGAATTCAGGACATACGCACGTGTTTATATAGGAACCGAATTAAATAACACATTAAAAATTTTACTTTCACCGAAAGTCCCTGAATCACTGTGCTATGAGGAAATCTTAAATATTCTGGTAAACCACTTTGATGTTAAAAAGAATAAATACGCCAAAGTTATAAAATTTCGTAAAGTTCAACAAGAGAAAGATGAAAGTCTTGCCAGCTACGTGTTACGTCTTAGACAAGCCGCCAGCTTATGTGAGTATGAGGAATTTTCAAATCAATTGCTGATTAAACAACTACTTAGTGGCTTGAACTCAAGAATTATCTGTTATGAGATAATAAAAAAAACTCCGATAATTTTACAAATGCCTTTGGAATTGTGCAAGCGATAGAACTAACACACCACACAATAGTGGAAATGAAGGACGACTTCCAGTGCAGCTAAAACTAATTAGAAATCACTCTGCAGGGGGCCGTTATAATACTAACTAAGCGTCACTATGCTTTGGCTGTAGAGGCAAGCATATGCGAAGCCAATGCAAATTAAATAGGATAAATGCTTTCAGTGTGGTAAAATGGGCCACATTTCCAAAGTCTGTACAAGTACCACAGCACAAATAATAGAAGAACAACTGAAATCTGAGTATGAAGATACTGGTGACGCAATACAGAGGCGGAATCAAGTAATACATAAAAACACATTTAAGACAATTTATAATAAGATAATACCCGTGAATATCAATGAATATATGCTGAAAATGGAATTGGATATCGGAGCTATATGCTCAATAACAACTTTGAGAAAGTTACGATCCTTTCGTAATACCATAGAGTTACACGCGACAAATAAACAATTCAGCAGTTATTCGGGGCATAAAATAAAAAGTTTGGGCTGCATACATGTTGATGGGATTATAGGGGCACCTGTCTGTAAACTGTACGTATACGTAGTTGATGCCGATTTAGACAGCTTTTTGAGCCGGGAGTGAATATCGAAATTCGCAAACTAACTGTTTTAAAAGTAATAACACCGCTCTGCCGAAAAGGAATTTCTTACAGTATCAACAGCTAAAGGACTTGCTTCAAAAATTTGACTCTATATTTTGTACCAAACCCGGACAGATAAATTTCGCAAAGCCTTGAATGACGCATATATAGTTTCAAGCTTTTAGATGCTCTTACCATAGAACGTTTGGTGATCGTTCAAAAAATTTTATTCTTCCACCTTTGTTTTCGTTATATTTTTAAGATAACTTTAATTAATTAAGTTATAATTTAAAAACAACGTATTAGGGCAATTGGTGAAAAATTAAAACTATGATAAACCACCAACGGTTTGATTATTACAAGTGATAATTTATTCTTTTCTGTATACTGATGCATAGATATTTAGCATTACAGATACTTTTAACATTAACTAAAAACTTAAAAGTAAGGTAAATATTATTCTAGGTGTAAGTTTTAGTATTAGTTTTAGGTATTATAAAATTCATTTTTGTTATTTATTATAATTGTTATTATTAATCGACTGTGGTTTAACATTCCGGCCCCATTGAAAGAGCTAAGGACTTCAAACATGCGGTAGTGGAGGCAGTTTTTATATTGGGCGTTTAAATACCCCGTTTCTGGTCTTAATCTCCGCCACCTTGTTCTTCGTTCTTCGGAACCCATTGTATGCCAAGAGCTTTTGCTAAATCGGAATCTCTATGTAATAGTTTTTCATTCTGTATTGAACTCATAAATTTAGGATGATTAAAAATCCATTTTGTAAGATTAAAACCAGCTGAATTTAAAATTTCAGTAGCCTGTAACGAATTATACTCAGGTCTTTGTAGCTATCAGCACCAGTTAATAAATCATACATAGAAATTACTGCAAACAACTTTTTAACCAATGGGTAAATTCTCTTCGTACAAATCGATTAAATTAATCAAACATCGGATTACTAAAAATGGCGCTGACGCCGTGACGTATGTAACAGTGTTTCAACGAAACACTTTAATCGCATCAGATGAATTTTCTCGCCAAACGATTAATTGATAACTTCTGTCATTTTCACCAATTAAAATTTGACGATACATGTTTTCAATATCTGCAGCGTTTGCATATTTATGAAATCGAAAACGGATAATGTAGAATAGAATTTTTCTTGAATCGTTGGACCTAACATTAAGAAATCGTTATGCGAGACATGCTAAAAAGTTCAAAATGAAGCAACAAAAACTACTCAAAGTTTCGTTGTTGTATTCTGAGGTTGCAAAACACATTGATATGGAATTAAGTAGTGAGCAATATCTGGCATATTATTTAATAGTAACATATGACCTAAATCAAAGTTTAATGTTAGATAGTGCAGAAACTTTAAGATATAACTTAGACAAATCTTATCATTCCGTACTAGTTACACTTGATTTAAGCAAAGCTTTTGATTCTATAAGTCACAAAATGTTAATTTGTAAACTTGGCAATGAATTTAAATTTGGTAATTCTGCTTGTAACTTACTATCTTAATTTTCAACCTGTAGATCTCAATACGTTGAATTTAATGCACAAAAATCCTTAACATTAGAAATTTATAGAGGGGTGCTACAGGGATCCATATTAGGCCCATTATAATTCATAATATATATAATTGACATCTACCGCAATGTTATCTTTTCCAAATGTTATACTTATGCTAATGACATACAACGGCTTGCTCGGCGCCGGTTCCGATTTCCTAGCAAACAATATTAACAATGAGTTACAGCGCATTGCAGATGGGTCCGAATTAAATTTTTAACAGTTAATCCGTCAAAGACAAGCAGTTTTACCTTTTAAATTTATATGCACATATACATATATTTAATATGTAAATATAATATGATGTAGCAGCTCAGTTAAATTTTCTTTGAAAAAATAAAGTAGTTGGCAACACAATTTCATTGTTTCGGAACAAAAATTAAAATAAAACCAATTTAAGCTTAAATTGTTCCGAAGTGAGTTTAATTGTTTTTCTCTCTCCCTCTCTCTCTCTCTCTCTCTCTCTCAAAAAGAAACGCGTCAAACTACATATAAAAATGTTCCGAAACTATGGGTGAATCCAGCATTTGCCACAATGTTGCTTCATGAAATGTTGCTTCAATGCCACAAAATGTTGCTTCATGAAAAAACTTTGTCAGCACTAAATTATAAGTGGTAAATTTTAAATAGAACGGTTTTCTTCCAAAACCGAGGTTTCCTATTAAGCTAAAATTTCTTAATTAGTCACTTGCCTTAAACCCATCTTTAAATCAACGTGAATTTTACTTACCATAATTAATTAACCTAAAAATTATATATAAAAGCTTACCTTTCATATATGTTAAAATAAACATGAATTATATTTATCTTTAATTATTACTTGAAATAATTTATCTAAAATTTATACCAACTACCCGGAATTTAATATATAGAAGGAAACCTAAAGGAAAGAAATTACATTTATAAATTTTTATTTACCATCAATCATCTGAAGTGAACTAAAAAAAGGTGAGCAAAAATTTTCCTAACCCTCGTATGTATTGGAACACCTTTTATTAATCCTTAATTTCTTTGTATGCCAACTAACAATTACAATTGAAGAAAACAGTGAAAAAAAAAGAAGTGCAGTAAAAAAGTATAAGTAAAAGTAATTAATTTACCGCAATAGCTCTATAAACATATGTATAAAAATATAGTGGTGTATACATACATAACAAAATTACAAGAAAAATGGCCGTAAAAAAATAGTGAAAAGAATGCACTAAACAAGCCAAATAGGCAAAAAACAAAAAAATTTTATTTACTGCTCTGGCTCTGTGTATATGC
Source organism: Cistogaster globosa (assembly GCA_937654795.1). Lineage (NCBI taxonomy): Eukaryota > Metazoa > Arthropoda > Insecta > Diptera > Tachinidae > Cistogaster > Cistogaster globosa. Next base: position 105,127,055 of record OW569403.1, on the reverse strand, counting down.
ATATGTATGTACAAAAATATAGTAGTATACATACATAACAATAATCACCAAGAAAAATAGCTGTAAAAAAGTTTTAATTACCGTTCTATCTTATACTTAAATATATGATAATAAATTTATTATGTAGCTGTAAAAGTAAAAAAAAACATATATATGTACATAAACTAATGCATATTGATACAGCGTGTATGTATTATTTCTTTGTTTAAAGTGAAGTATAAAAAAAAATTAGAAAAACGGAACATAACCTTAAAAAAAATTATTTTGGAAAAAACTGTGTAAAAAATTATAATAAAATGTTATAATTTCCCTTGCCTAGTTATTCGCACATGTGAAAAATAACAAATAGATGTATGTATGTACACAAAATAATAACAGTTACTTTTTTTAAGTAACAAATCTAATCTCTACAAGAAAAGAAATAAGAAGAGAAAATTTGTTTTATGAATTGTTTTTAAGATTAAGAGAAATTAAACAAACCATAGTAAAATAAAGTAAAAATATATTACTCTTTTTGCTGTGCTTTTGCGCGTCGGGCTAACAAACATTTTCAACCACCAAGTCATACAAGCGTTTTCTTCAAGTTCTCTTTACTTACAAGTAAGTTTTTATTCCCTTATTTTTTTGTACTATGAAACAAAAATCTCTTGATGAGTGAACATATTTTTTTCAAATGTTGGAACTATTCTATTTAGTACTATTTAAACACGACATCTCCATTATTTTACCTTTCACTGGTGCCAACACTGATGTATTACAAAAGTAGATAAAGAGAATTTAACTTTGGAATTTAGAGAACATAATAATAATAAAAAAAGGTATAATAGTAATTAACCCATTGAGAACCGATAATTTAAATTCGAAAATGCGAAAATGATGTATACCAACAAAAAAAAAATTAATCGAAAAATTTAAATATTTTTTTTTTAATTCGGTCATTATAAAAAAAGGAACAAACTTAACACTAATATCACAGCTCAACATAAATATTCCGATTTGCATTAAAAGAATACATTTAAATAAAGAAAAAAGTTCAAAAAAGGAATTTACCCGCAAAGGAAATTAATTTCAAATAACTTAAAGGAAAATAGAGGGACAAATTTCATTTAAAAAGTCAATAATAAACGAAAGAATAAATACTCCGAATATTTAATTTTATGAAGTGAATTAAAAAATATAATCAAAGAAGTCACTGTATTATATACTTATAATAATAATTGTTATCCACTTATGATTTTTACCTTTATGTAGGCGTTTAAGAGCCAGCAGTTATAAAAGGTTTATTTTTCTTCCCGAAGATTTTACGATTATTCGACACAATTTTGAATTAAATCGATCTATTTTGTTCCATCTTTTAAACTAGTAACAAGAGGTAGTGCTATAACACAATAGCCCCTATACCCGGAATTCAGAATGGAAAGTGAATCATTTAAAGCCTAATTATAAATCGTTGTTTATTTTTAACTAGATATTAGGTATTTAGTGCTATAACCCAATAGCTCCTACATAAACAACGAATTTATGAAAAGAGAACTGAAAAATTTGCTCTGAAAATTTATTTTTGAAAGATTACTCGTTTTGATTGAGAAATTAAAACTTAAGCCCGTACTAATTGCAAATTTACTATACACTCAAGCAACATTACTCTAAAATTAAACTGAATAACCCCCTAACTGCTACAGAGTAGCATTTCAGGCCCACAAGCTTTTAACTAATTAAATTCGAAATCTTTTATTACATACAAGAATAGGGGATAACAGAAAATTAGATCGTAATCCCACTCTAAAGCTCTAAAATGACTTCAACATCAGGCCCAACCCACCAAGAGCGCTTTAGCTTCAATTGTGATTATATGCTACAATTCTGTGCAAAGTTCCATGGAATCGAAATAGCAGATCAAAATTAATCTATTCTTGAGGTGAAGTTAAACGACCTAGAAGCAAGGTGGAGCAAGGTAACAGCATTTCACGAGAACATTATGCTTGCACCTGGAGAAATTGCAAACTCTGAGGTAAAAGCAGAAGCTAAGACAAATTATTATGTCTGTTTACATTCTTATTATCTCTGCTCTTTCCAAAACTCTCGACCAAATTAATTCGTATCGGTTAGATACATTAAACCTTTCCGCGTTCAGAGCAAGTACCAGATACTCAACTCAGCCACAATTGGTAGCCCAAAATTTTGTGCCAGACAGTTCCAGTAACTGTACAATGGCCTTCATTTCGTGACACGTTCACAGCACTTTACATAAATCACACAAAACTGTTTCGTGTCACGAAATTATATCATCTTCCCCCCCATTCTACCCATTCTAATAATTTTAATATCAACAAAATTGCCGGATATTACGCTATCTCTTTGGGAACAATCCCTTACATCTCCCCGTGACCTTCCAAAATGTTCACCAATGTCGCAATTTCTTGTCGACAGCTATGAGGCGGTAGAACGCCTTACAAATATAAAAAACTCAACAGACTGTTTCAGTCTTAAAATAGTACACCAATCCAACGTATACTCTTTTTCGTCTCCAAAAAATCTCTACGAAAGAACGTGTAAGCTTTGCAATGAAAACCACTGCTTAAGATCATGTCCGAAGTTCCGAATATTCACGGCATAACAAAGACTTTGTATACAACAACAAATTTTGCAACAATTGTTTGGCATCATCACATATAAAGGCTAACTGTAGTAGTAAGCACACCTACCTCTATTGTAAAAAGCAGCATCACACTTTGATGCATATGGCAAGACCCCAAAATAATGATAATTCTCTGCAGAAGAGTATTTTTAACAAGAGCACGCCACCCCTGAAAATAACTCAAACTGTAGAGCACGATAGTATGGATGAATACCAATCAACATTTAGGCAAATTCAAGCTAACTGCTCCGCTAACTGTGGTAAAAATATTTTGCTGAAAACTGCTTTGGTACAAATAGAAGTCAGAGGTGAGTGTTTTACTATAAGGGCTCTCATAGACTCTGGGGTTCTCAACGTACGTTTTTAGCCGGAAAAATTAGAAGCCGCTTTCAAACTCCGTATCGAAAATCCCATTTTGAAATCATTGGCATTGGAGGTCAAAAACAGTCAGCAACCAAAGAATGTGAACTTACACTGTACGCAAAAAGAACTGATGCAAGAACTTCAATTAGAAAAATAGTCTTGCCAAAAGTTGCTAAGCGACTTCCCGCATGTAGTTTTGAAATTCCACAATCAAAAGTACTTTGTGAATTAGATTTAGCTGACCCAACATTCTACAAATCTGCTCAAATAGATCTTATTTTAAGCAACGACTATGAGTACTTTTATAACCTTGAGGGAATAAAGAAAATACAATACAATCTTCGGGTGGGTGCTTAGTCGTCCTATGAAAACTCAGCCCACTTAAGTGTTCTCAACCTCAGTATTTACCTCTGAGACTTCCAAAATTATAAATTTATATAAAAAGTTTTGGAAGGAGGAAGAAATACCCACAAATCGCCTCAGGAGGAATTTTGCGAAGAATTTTACAAAAATACAAATAAGGCGACAGAAAGACGGAGGATACGTTGTAAGACTGCTTTTTAGAAAAGATTTTTCAGATAAAGTTTTTCTCGGCTCATCTGGATTTGTTGCCTTAGCTCAATATTGTAGAATGGAAAAAACTTTCGCCAAAGATTCTAAATTGCAATCCCAGTGTCAGTCAGTTTTAAGACAATACTTAACTCTGGATCACATGGAGAACACTTCCTCTCAAGAAATTGTAAATCAAGACAATAATAGCTCCTTTTGTAGTGTATAAACAAAAACAAATGTTCATTTGTTTTTCTTTAACTAATTTGTTTGTTGCGATAGGTCAGTAATTAAATTGCTTGACTCATAACTCAAAAATGTTTGAATTCAATGCACTTAAAATTTTTTTAGCGATTTAATGAACTTTAAAATTGTTCTAAGCAATAAAGACCCTAGCGACTTGAAACGTTAACCAAATTATGTTTTACATGCAGTATTTTTATTATGGATACTAGACACTTGAAAATTACGACATACATACACACACTCAAATACATTTATATTAGCAAATACATTTTTGTTAGTATACGTTCTATTTTTCTGATTGACTAATAAAGAAATAATGACAATAAGAAACAAAATGTAAGAAACAAAGTGACGTCACACAAAGAAAAATGTTTAAATTGAAATTCGGATATTTGACGCTTTGAAGACATTTTTTTTGGTAAACAAAGAATTTGAAGTAGTAAGTGACTTTAATATTGAACTTTAAAATGAATTCAATTATTATTGGGGCAAATGGCATTTCACTCATTATTTCTGATTCCCTGATTGATTAAGAATAAAATACATGTAAATAGATTGTAAGTAAAATTAAGCTCGAACATGAAAATCACTCAATTGTAAGTCTAGTAAATTCTCATAAGTAGTATATAAGGCGAAGAAATTTTAAATAAAGTATCAATTAATCTTGATCGAAAATAGTGAACGCTCGAGTATATTATTTTACCATTACGCTTTTACTTATCTAACCATGCAGTTGTGCGACCTGAACACAAAACGACCAAGGTCAGAGTTGTATTCAATGCATCAAGAAAAACTAAATCGCACTTTGAATTATATTCTCTACACTGGCCCCACTATTCAGAACGATTTGATTACCATAGTTCTGAACTGGAGAAAATATCGGTAGGTTTTTAGTGGGGATATACAGAAGATGTAACGAAGAATAGTAGTACACCCTGAAGATAGATCCCTCCAAAGAATTCTGTTTCAGAATCAAGTAAATGGCCCAATTGAGGATTATCAGTTAAAAACCGTCACTTTCGGGGTTAGTTGCGCCACTTATCTCGCAATTCAAACCCTTCTTCAGCTCGCGTCAGACTCGGAATCCTAATATCCAAAGGCTTCCCCAATTTTGCGCACACTGAATGATACTATATCTGCCCAAACTCAGCTTACCAGCGTACTAAAATCAACAGAATTTTCTCTAAAAAAAATCACTGCTAACGATCCTCAATTACTCTCTCATTTACCTAAAGATGATTTGTATGACTTGGACTTTCTTCGGTTTTAAGAAACAATCTCTTGCTATTATATGGAATGCACTTTCGGATGAAATTACTTATACTTATACCCATAATATTTTCTCAAATTTGTTGATGGCAAAATACAAAGTAGCACCTATTCAAACACTGTGTCTCCCACGGCTAGAGATAAATGGCGCGTTGTTGCTGGCGTATCTCATAAAATACATCCAAACATCCCTTAATAACAGCGGCCCAGAAGTATTTCTGTGAACTAATACTACAACAGTGCTAAGCTGGCTCTCTAAGCATCCTTCGTCGCGGGAAACTTATGTAGCAAACAGAGTTGCGCAAATTCATCGTCTTGTCCCAGGGGCAATATGGCGGCTTTTTTCTACGCATTATAACCCGGCAAATCTTGAAACGCGGGGATGTAAATTTCTTGAATTGATCAAAAGTGTCCAGTGGTGTTAAGGACCTCCATGGCTACAAAAAAACCCTCCTAAGATTTTGGAAAAGGCAACAAATAAATTTAGTATATTTCACTCAGAAGTTAAGGAAGATATTCCTAATCGATTTTCATCTTATAGTAAAGCCTTACGGGTCTCAGATTACATTTTCCAATTCTTTTACAAAAGTATAAGAAAAATCCGATCGAATGTTGAAAACTTTTCTCAAAACCACTTAACACAGATAGAAATAAGGCAGGTTAAATTTAGGCTCATTATTATAGCTCAAAGAAACTTTTACGCTGAGGAATATCGCTGTTTACGGAATTCTCAACCTATTCCTAAAAAAAGTGCCCTTAAAACACTAAACCATTTCCTTGATTCTAATTCCATATTACATGTAAATGGTAGATTAAGTCAATCTTCTTTGCAATATGGCGAGCGTTATTCCATTATCTTGCCTAGCATTTCTCGACTATGTCAATTGTCTGTCACCCATTTACACCGATTCTTCTGTCATGCTGAATGCACACAAATGTGCCGAATGGCACAAACATATATTTTTATTTTTAGGCTTAATCCGAAAGTAAAAAAGTAATTCGACAACGCAAAACGTGCGTAATTCTCAAACAGTAGCCATGTACACAGATAATGGCACCCTTATTACCGGCCCCTTTGAACTTAAAACTTCCTCTCTAAGAAAATGTGCTGTCGTAAAAGGTTATGTAAGTGTTTTTGTTTGCTTCGTCACGAGAGCTATCCATCTAGGACCATGATCCGATATGTTCTCGGCGGCTTTAAGGAGCATTTGCTCGATTCGTTTGGAGGCGAGGACTTCTCCAAAGGGTATTTACTGACAACGGTAGAAACTTTTTAGGGGCCAGTAGAGCTCTTGAACATGAATTCTCTACATTCGTGAAAATGTTGCCTAAGACATCGCCCAAAAGTACATTACCCATGGGTTTGAGCGGAAATTCATTCCGCCACACGCTTCTCACATGGGCAGCTTATGGGAAGCCGCCGTAAATTCCATTTTAAACATATTGCTGGTATTCAATAGTTTATATTTGAAGAATTTGCAACTGTCTTAATTCGAATTGAAGGTGTAGTTAACTCTCGTTCAATATCGGCATTTTCAGAAGATCCGCAAGATCTAACTGCATTGACTCCCGGTCATTTTTTAAGGGGTGTACAATTTATGGCTTTTCCAGAACAAAACTTCCAAAAAATGTCTGTCTTCAACTGATGGGAAAAGTTTAAGGTACTTCACCATCAGTTCGCAATACGATGGAAAGAGGACTATCTGAAATCGCAGCGCAAAAGGTATAAATGGAAGAATCCCGGACCAAATATACAAGTTGGCGATCACCGCAGGAATGGAGGTTGGGAAGGATCAAAAAGACATATCCCGGCTCAGATAAAAATGTAGGTACTGCATACATCCGTAATCCGCCCAACTCAAAGCGGTAGCAGCAGCATTCGAAAGCGTTTCAAGATCCAGACGTTTTTATGCACGTGCTTTGTAAAAGATTCCATTCTTTACGCTTTTGCTACAAATTCTTAAAAATGTCAGCAGAAGAAAGAGAAAAAACTGTTGAAAATAACCGGTATTGTGTCAACTGTCAAGCTAAAAGTCATGACTTGCGATCTTGTTCATCAATGGCAACCTGCAGAAAGTGTGACAAATATCACCACACGCTTCTTCACCAGAGTCCTTATCATAACAACAACTCCAGGAGGTCCGTAAATAAAGATCTTCGCATGCGTCAACACTCTTAAATGCAGCGTTATAAGCAACAAAACAAACCAAAAAATCAACCACAGCCCCAACAGCAAAACACACAGCAAACCAAACAACAAACAAAAAACTCGCAGCTGTAGGATTCCACAACATTCAGCATACAGATGCAAAGAAATGTGCAAAACTATTCTGCCGACAGTTTGTCGAACACCTTACCTCGCAGAATAATCCATAATCCGGAGAACAAAGAATCTAAAACGAGATTTGGTGCCCATTTCCTTCACTCTCGATGAAGTCAAAAATATTATCTCCAAATCAAAACTCTCAAAGGTTCTTGGTCCTGATGGCATCTCAATGCTAATGTTGAAAAAACTAGGCTCAGTATCGCTTGAATGTCTGAAGCGCCTTCTAGAAATCTCGATTTACCAATTGGCGACTCCGGATATCTGGAAAGTTGCTCGGATAATTCACATACTAAAACCAAACAAACCCGCTACAATGGGAGAATCTTATCGCCCGATCTCCCTTTTATCATCAGTAGCTAAGGTTTTCGCAGCGTTACTACTGCCATCTTTAAAAGCACATCTTTCACCCGCCACACACCAACATGGCTTCAAGGAATCCTACAGCACCACAACGGCTTTCAATATGATAGCTACCCAAATCGCTAACGGCCTTTATCAGCAGAGACCATGTCAACGCACAGTTATGGCTGCCTTGGACTTATCCAAGGCCTTTGACACGGTCGATCACTCTGTACTGATAAATGATATCACGAACTTTACTCTTCCCAACGACGTCAAACGCTGGATTGCCAACTATTTAAGTGGTAGGCAACCGTTTGTTGAATTCAGAGTCCAGAAGTCAAAATTTCGCAAGATAAGAATGGGTGTGCCACAAGTAGAAGTACTGTCACCTATACTCTTCAACACTTATCTCTCGAAACTTCCTACACCACCCCAAGATGTAAAGATGGTGTCGTACGTAGATGACTGTACAATCTACTCATCTGATGTTAACATTAACGACATAAGTTCCAGAATCTCACAATACTTGTCCACCATCTCGCAATACTTTCAGGAATGTAGACTTCAGCTATCACCCTCAAAGTTATCGGTATCTCTTTTCACTTCGTGGACTAAAGAAGTAAGAATGATTAGACATCACTGTTGAAGGCCGACGTATCCCTTCGGTACAGAACCCAAAAATTTTAGGCGTAGTCTTCGACAGCCTCCATCACTTCTCATCGCACGCCACCTACATTTACCACAAAGTGAAAAATCGGAACAACGTCCTAAAAGCACTCGCTGGCACCTCCTGAGGAATGACTAAGGAGACGATAATGGCAACATATAAGGCAATTGGCTGCTCCGTCCTTAAATATGCTGCCCCGATTTGGACCTCGTTCCTTAGTAATACTAAATGGCGAGTTTAACAAACTGCACAAAATAATGCACTCAGAATCGCGACAGGATGTGTTAAAATGCCGAATATAGATCACTTCCATGAAGAGACTAGGAGGCTTCCGGTCAGACGACATAACGAACTACTGACTAAGCAATACCTAGTGGCTTTTCACCTGCCCAGTCACCCTAATGACGAGGTGTTATTGCGGGATCCCCCACCCCGGCACATCCAGCAAGACTTTAGGCATTATCGCAATGGCATCCGGAATATTATTCCATCTGAAATAAACCGGACGTCCATTGCAGATACTCAAAAACTATTACATCGACAGGCGGTCCTAGACACCATAAATGGCTACAGATAAAATAAATTCCTGAATAAACACCCACACGCGATTTCAGAAAATGAGAGGTTTCTACCCAGGCAAACAAGAACAGTTCTGGCGCAATTAAGAGCTGGTTGGTGCAATATCCTTAACTGCTACCGTGAACGAACATTTGCCCAGCCTGTCTTCAAAGCCCTTACGACACAGTGCACTTATTTAATTGTCCCAATAGGCCCACTAATTTCACCCTTTGGACCTATGGATACGACCGATTGAGGTTGCGCAATTTCTCCACTTCCCAGAACCACCTAATGACACACGTACATATAATTGAGTTTTCTTTTGCTTTTGTTTTATATCTTTTCAGGAAAGAACTCTCGTCAATAGCAGAGCAGTTACAACGACAACAACAAACCCAACAACAGTCTAAACCACCAACTAAGAAGCAAACGTTAATAGCCACAACACCAGATGCAAAGGTTATTGCTGAAGAGATAAAATCACAGGCCCAAGTCTTATGTACCAGTAAAACAACATCATCTGTTGCCTAACGGCAAGGCCTGCGCCATGTCCATGTTCATGGACACTTAGTTTATAAATCATTATAAATTTGTATGAATTAATATTTATTTTTATGGCTTAACATAATTAATGTTAGTTAAAGCCTCAAAATGTTGCCTCATGAAAGAATTTTGTCAGCACTAAACTGTAAAAGGTGAATTTTAAATAGAACGGTTTTCTTCCAAAACCGAAGTTTCCTATTAAGCCAAAATATCTTAATTAGTCACTTGCCTTAAACCCATCTTAAAAACACCGTGAATTTTACTTACCATAATTAATTAACCTAAAAATAACATATAAAACTTTACATTTCACACATCTTTAAAAAAACATGAATTATATTTATCTTTAATTATTACTTGAAATAATTAATCTAAAATTTATACCAATTCACCCAGAATATAATAAATTGAAGGAAACCTAAAGGAAAAAAATTACATTTATAAATTCTTATTTACCATCAATCATCTGAAGTGAACTAAAAAAAGGTGAGCAAAAATTTTCCTAACCCTCGTATGTATTGAAACACCTTTTATTAATCCCTAATTTTTTTGCATGCCAACTAACAATTACAATTGAAGAAAACAGTGAAAAAAAGAAGTGCAGTAAAAAAGTATAAGTAAAAGTAATTAATTTACCGCAATGGCTCTATAAACATATGTATAAATATATAGTGGTGTATACATACATAACAAAATTACAAGAAAAATGGCCGTAAAAAAATAGTGAAAAGAAATCACTAAACAAGCCAAATAGGCAAAAAACAAAAAAATTTTATTTACTGCTCTGGCTCTGTGTATATGCATAATAATCACCAAGAAAAATAGCTGTAAAAAAGTTTTAATTACCGTTCTATCTTATACTTAAATATATGAAAATAAATTTATTATGTAGCTGTAAAAGTAAAAAAAAAACATATATATGTACATAAACTAATGCATATTGATGCAGCGTGTATGTATTATTTCTTTGTTTAAAGTGAAGTATAAAAAAAAATTAGAAAAACGGAACATAACTTTAAAAAAAATCCTTTTGGAAAAAACTGTGTAAAAAATTATAATAAAATGTTATAATTTTCCCTGGCTAGTTATTTAATTTTTGATTATGAAAAATATAAAATGGCATACAAAACTTATATTACTTTAAATAGATTGTTTAGTAAAACGAAAGATAGAATACAAAAATAGGACATGTCAAATGTAGTATACAAAATACCTTGTAATGGTAATGATAATGAAGATTGTAATAATGTCTATGTAGGTACAACTAAAAACAAACTAACAACTAGAATAGCTGGACATAAGTCTGATCAGAGATATAGAGACATTAATAATTCACAAAAACTGCATTATCTTCCCATTGTGCCAGATTAAATCATCTTCCTAATTTTGAAAATGCATCAGTTTTAAATATTAGAAAATAATTATAAACGTCGGTATATGTTAGAGATGTTACAAATAATTAAAGTGCCAACAACAAAAAGAATAAACTTTAAGGCTGATACTGATAATGTTGCGCAGTGTTGCAGACATTTAGTGCATAAAAAATAGTGAACATTATAATGTATCTTAACTTAGTTGTTTGTAACATTTTCATTAAGTAAATTTATGTGTTTGTATTTGTATAATGTTTTATGTATTTTTTGTTTTTTGAAATTTAAAATTTGAATGTGTGTTTTTTGAGTATTGAAAGTTTATGAGTATGTATATTTAAAAAAGTTTGAATTTTTTGTCTTTGTTTTTTGAAAATTTTTTTGAGTTAATTTGACAAATTTTTTTTCAATTGGACTAATGTTTTTGTTTTTAAAAAGCATACAATTTGTTTAATAATATTATTTCCTGTTTCCTGAAGATGCCACCCAACGGTGTGGCGAAATATTAAAAGAAAAAAAGAAAAAATAATAAACAATATTTTTATTTTTATTTTAAAACTGACCTAGTGCTTGTTTCATTATAAAATAAAATTATATGTAGGACAATGTTTTTTTTATCGATTCTAGATAACTTGAGTTTTCCTCTACAAATCCTTTTACATCAGATATTTTAACCAACAGGGTTCCTTTTACTGTATATTTTATATATTTTAATAATAAAATACATAAAACTACTAAAATATTAATATTACAAACTTTACAAAATTCCTATTTAGCATTATACATATTTTCTCTTTTATTTTTTAAAATTTTTTTTATCCTTGTTTTTTCGTAATTAAAAATATTTTTTTTTATTTCTTCATTCCTTTTCCTCCTATTCTCCTTTTTGATGTTCTTAATTATATTCTTCAGGGTTTTTATTTTACCCTCCAAAATTAGCCTCGTCCCCTTATCCTCTTCATAGTAGAGTTTAGAAATAATTACGGATAGTTCTTTTGTTGCTTTCGGCAAGGCTCCACCTCTAGTTTTGTTGACGTTTGGTAGGGAAAAGATCTCAAATTTGGGTTCGATTTTCTTCTCTTCGCGGAGCCGTAAAGGTTTTGGTCCAATTGTTAGTATTGCTGGTTTTGTTGCATACTTGTTCTCTGACAACAACTTTGCCCAGCGCTTCTCGGCCTCAAGGAATTCCTCCAATATCGTTTCTAGTGTGGATTTCATGGAACTTTTATTGTTTTTGATGTTTTTTTATTTAAAAGGACAAAACTAAGCATAAGCTGTGTATGTTTTTATCCTTCTCTTTTCTCTGGACTAAGCAAATAATTATTTCTTTCTAAACAAGCAGGATATGCTTTAATTTAAAAGAATCTATTATCGCTTTATAATCAGAGTGGCAGCATCGCCATGTAAAGAAGAACTCGTTCTTTATCTTTTATGATCAAAAAAAGATTGATTGTTTATTTATACAAATCTTTGTTCTTATATACTATACATTTTCTAATCCTATGAGTGACTTTCTAAACTCAGTCAATAACTTAAACTCTACTAAATTAATTAGAATAAAATTACACTCAACATACTTTGCTGTATTAAACATGCATGAACTGTGTTCTAGTTGGCGCTTGTTCTGCATTCCCATTACTTGGGTCAGATTTCCAAAGTGACATACAAACTGAAAGTATTACTCCATAAACAATACACACAAATATAAACAAATATGCGCTTGGTTCAAAGTAACACTTTATAATAATTTAGTGCAACCCAATACATTGTATGCTTGCACTTAAACTAAATCAGAGTATGCATTTGTACTCTACAATATGCATACACTATAACACTGAATTATACTATATCTGCCCAAACTCAGCTTCTCAGCGTACTAAAATCAACAGGTTTTCCTCTAAAAAAATCACTGCTATCGATCCTCAATTACTCTCTCATTTACCTAAAGATGATTTGTATGACTTGGACTTTCTTCGGTTTCAAGACACAAGCTCTACTTAAACGCTTGCTATTAAATGGAATGCACTTTCGAATGAATTTACCTATACTTTTTCCCCACTTAGTCAATCCAAAAAGATAACAAAACGGGAAATTCCTTCCTCAATAGCGAAACTTTTCGATCCTGCCCGTTGGCTAGCGACAATAGTGATCAGAGAAAAAATGCTTATGCATCAGCTATGGCTTGAAGGGCTAGAATAGGATGACGATGTTTCACTTGAGTCTCTTAAAAAGTGGAACGATCTAATTTTAGATCTTTAAAAATTGAAGCAATATCAATTCCTCGATGGCTTCAATAAACACCTTCAGATTTAGTTCAAATTTACGGCTTTTGTGACGCTTCAAAGGCCGCGTAAAATTATGTAGCAAACAGAACTGCGCAAATTCATCGTGTTGTCCCAGGGGCAATATGGCGGCATGTTTCTACGCATTATAACCCGACAAATCTTGGAACGCAGGGATGTAAATTTCTTGAACTGGTCAATAATGTCCAGTGTGGTAAGGACCTCCATGGCTACAAAAAAAAAACCCTCATCGGATTGGCCCAAACAAAACCCTCTTAAGATTTTGGAAAAGGCAACAAATAAATTTAGTATATTTCACTCAGAAGTTAAGGAAGATATTCTTAATCGATTTTCATCTTATAGTAAAGCCTTAAGTGTCTTAGATTACATTTTCCAATTCTTTTACAAAAGTATAAAAAAAAATCCGATCGAATGTTGGAAACTTTTTTCAAAAAGACTTAACACAGATAGAAATAAGTCAGGTTAAATTTAGGCTCATAACTATAGCTCAAAGAAACTTTTACACTAAGGAATAGCACTGTTTACGGAATTCTCAACATATTCCTAACAAAAGTGCCCGTAAAACACTAAATCCATACCTTGATTCTAACTCCATATTACGTGTAAATGGTAGATTATCTCAATCTTCTTTATCATATGGCGAGCGTTATTCCATTATCTTGTCTAGCACTTCTCGATTATGCCAATTGTATCTCACCCATTTACATCGATTCCTCTGTAATGCTGAATGTACACAAATGTGCCGAATGGCACAAACAGAAATTTTTATTTTTAGGCTTAAGCCGAAAGTAAAAAAAAATAATTCGACAATAAAAAATGGGCGTAATTTTTAAACAGTAGCCATGTACACAGATAATGGCACCCTTACTACCGGAAAGATGTTATCTATCTCTTCCTTTCCAGATAACGAGCATTGACTTCGCTGGCTCCTTTGAACTTAGAACTTCCTCTCGAAGAAAATGTGCTGTCGTAAAAGGCTATGTAAGTGTTTTTGTTTGCCTTGCCACGAGAGCTATCCATCTAGGACAATGCTCGGGTATGTCCTCGGTGGCATTCAAGGAGCATTTGCTCGATTCGTTGGGAGGCGAGGACTTGCCAAAAGGGTAGTTACTGACAATGGTAGAAACTTTTTAGGTGCCACTAGAGCTCTTGAACATGAATTCTCTACCTTCGTGTAAAATGTTGCGCAAGAGATCGTCCAAAAGTACACTACCCATGGGTTTAAATGGAAATTCATTCCGCCACACGCTCCTCACATGGACGGCTTATGGGTAGCCGCCGTAAAGAGTTTTAAATTCTATTTTAAACGTATTGCTGGTGCTCAAAAGTTTATGTTTGAAAAATTTTTAACTGTCTTAATTCGAATTGAAGATGTAATTAGCCCTCGCCCAAAATCGGCATTTTCAGAAGATCCGCAAGATCAAACTGTATTGACTCCCGGTCATTTTTAGGGGGTGCACCATTAATGGCTCTTCCAGAGCACAACTTCCTAAAACTGTCTTTCATCAACAGATGGGAAAAGCTTAATTCACCTTCAGTTCGCAATACGATGACAGAGGACTATCTGAAATTGCTGCACAAAAGGAAGAATCCCGTTCCAAATATACAAGTCCGCGAAAGATCGAAATGATATATCCTGGCTCAGATAAAAATGTACGTACTGCAGACATCCGTACCACTTCGGGAGTGATAACTCGACCTATGGTGAAACTGTGTTACCTTCCCTTCATGAAGGATGAAATATCTCTCACTTTTTAACCTGGGTAAAACCCCATTGGTTTCAGATTTACTTTATCATTAGTATCAATTATTCAACAATATCATAGCTCTAACTTAGCCCTTTCAATAATTAATATATAATTCGTTTTCCTTTTGTTTAACAAGGTTTAATCGAAGACTCCGGAATATCCGCCCATTTCAAAGCGAAAGCAGCACCATTCGCAAGCGTGAAAAGATTCAAGATCCAGACGTTTATATGTGCGTGCTTTGTAAAAGGTTACATTTTTTACGTTTTTACTACAAATACTTCAAAATGTCAACGAAAGAAAGAGAACAAATTGTCGAAAATAGCCATTGTGTCAACTGTCTAGCTAAAAGTCATGACTTGCGATCTTGTTCATCAATGGCAACCAGCAGAAAGTGTGACAAATGTCACCACACGCTTATTCACCACAGCCCTTATCGTAACAACAACTCCAGGAGGTCCGAAATAAAAGATCTTCGCCTGCGTCAAAACTCTAAAATGCAGCGATAAAAACAACAAAACAAACAACAAAACCAACCACAACCCCAACAGCAAAACAAACAACAAACCAAACAACTGTCTAAGCTACCAACTAAGAAGCAAACGTTAATAGCCACCACACCAGATGCAAAGGTTGTTGTTGAAGCGATAAAATCACTGACCCAAGTCTTATGTACCAGTAAAACAACATCATCTGTTGCCTAACGGCAAGGCCGGCGGCATGTCCATGTTCATGGACACTTAGTTTATAGGTCATTATTAATTTGTATGAATTAATATTTATTTTTATGGCTTAACATAATTAATGTTAGTTAAAGCACTGCAATGCCTCAAAATTTTGCCGCATGAAAGAATTTTGTCAGCACTAACTTGTAAAAGGTGAATTTTAAATAGAACGGTTTTCTTTCAAAACCGAAGTTTCCTATTGAGCTAAAATATCTTAATTAGTCACTTGCCTTAAACCCATCTTAAAAACACCGTGAGTTTTACTTACCATAATTAATTAACCTAAAAATAACATATAAAACTTTACCTTTCATACATCTTTAAAAAAACATGAATTATATTTATCTTTAATTATTACTTGAAATAATTAATCTAAAATTTATACCAATTCACCCAGAATATAATAAATTGAAGGAAACCTAAAGGAAAGAAATTACATTTATAAATTTTTACTTACCATCAATCATCTGAAGTGCACTAAAAAAAAAAGTGAGCAAAATTGTTTCTAACCCTCGTATGTTATGAAATCACCTTTTATTAATCCTTAATTTCTTTGCATGCCAACTTACAATTACAATCATTCTATTGAGTGACTGTAATTTCCAAAGCAATGAAAGAGGTGTCTCTTATACCTTAGCTGCTGCATTGTGACAAACCTAAAGAGAGCAACCTAATACAAGCCCAATTGTATTCAATGATATTAAATGATTAAACTTTTCAATATCTGTCAACGTCGCATTATTTTACCATTAAATTTGGGTAGTTTTATATTTGGGAGCCTTGACTGATGTGTCTACGCACTGAAAGATGTTTCAGAAAAATTTGGCTGCCTATTTTTAGCTAGTAGACTCAAAAAATAAATTTCGTTGTCACACATATATCCTCAAGCTCAGCTCTATCGTCATTATCAACATCAGACTGTAGCTTCATTGCTTGGCCAATATAATTTTTTTAAATTTCTAACACTAAAGGGTTAAAAGAAATCGTCTTTTCTCTTATAGATTGCTGAATTCTGACTATATTTTGTACAGCCATTGCTTTCTTTGATATAATTTTTTCTCCAAAGTTTCCGACCTG
Source organism: Cistogaster globosa (assembly GCA_937654795.1). Taxonomy (NCBI): domain Eukaryota; kingdom Metazoa; phylum Arthropoda; class Insecta; order Diptera; family Tachinidae; genus Cistogaster; species Cistogaster globosa. The sequence continues at coordinate 105,110,334 of OW569403.1, read as the reverse complement.
GAAGGAGAATCTTGATGTGTCCTACTAAGCATTGCATATATTTTACTTCACTTTGTTCCTCAAAACAAACATTATTCTCTCGTCGGTTGCACGATTTTCGGATTTTTTACAGTTTTCAGACCTAATTTTCTTTTGCAAAAAATAATAAATTTTGAACAGTGTATTCAAAAAATAGAAGTAATTTATTTAATTTTTAAGGCGAAGTAAAATAACTAATAAAAGAGCAATATCTTTCTCCTTTCACCACCTGTCTTATCTCTCATCTATACCTTTCTGAAAAGAATGTAGCACGGTTGCGAAAATAATCTAAAAGGTATTATTGCCTGAAGTGCTACTTCTCTTAAAAATAAACAAATAAATACAAGTGGTATAGGAACACTCGAATGAAACACTGATCTTAATAATTTAATAACAACGAATGTTTTTTATTTATTTTATTAACTATCAAGAGTTCATTTTAAAAATTGTTTACATTAATTTTAATATTTACAAAATTTGAGATAAAAGTTAAGAATAAGTATTGCATCAATTGGTTACTATTTTTTTAATAATGTACAATAATTATGTGTATACATTTAGATAGAAAAAACCCCGTTTAGAAACTTTAAGAAATTTGTTTTTTTATTAAGAACTTCTGCCAACTTCATTTCTGAAGCTGGAGAAAAAATAAATTATGCAAATTTCTTAATATTACATAACTTAAAGATCTGTTTCGAACTTCGAATCTTTCTGTTAGTTTGCCTATTACTGTTTTAAAAATATCTTTTTTTAAATTTCTATGCAAATTAATAGTAGAATACCGTCTATTAAGGTTAAACATAATTTTCAGATTTTTATTCTGTATGATTCGAAGCCTTTTAAGGTGAGTTTTTGCACATCGCGTTGACCATATTTGACATCCATATGTCATTATTGGTCGAATGCATGTTTTATGCAATAGTAATTCGTTTTTGGTGTTTAGCTTTGATTTTCTGCTAAGCAGTTGCCAGAGAGCCCTACTGCATCTTACTGCTTTGTTGCTTATATGTGAAATATGCTCTTTAAACGTCAGCTTTTTATCCAGCATAAGCCAAGATATTTAACAGATTCTTGCATGGGGATTGTTGCACCTTGTACTATGAAAGATATAGTTGGAATTCTTCTTGGAGATTTGTTATAAGGAAAAATAATGACCTGCGTTTTTCCTTTGTTGACTTTGATTTTCCATTCGTTAAAATATTTTTGTAACTGTGTAGTTGCAGTATTCATGTTTTTAACTGTAGAGTTGGAGACATTACCACTATAAAGAATGGCAGTGTCATCGGCATAAAGTGCGATGTAATTTCTCGTCTGTATTTTCAGATCAGATGTGTAATAAGAGTGACAAAACTGAACCCTGATGAGCACCTGCCGCAATATTTTTGTTGCAAGAATTCTGGTTTTTAATTTCTTTCTAAGAGGAAACTATCTACAATTTTTTGAAGATACAGCGGAAACCCTGATTTTTTTAATTTAAAAGCTATACCTTTATGCCAAACAGTATCAAAGGCTTTCTCTATGTCTAAGAACACAATTCCTGTACTTTTCCTCTGTAACTTGTTACTCTTAATTAGGTTAACGATTCTTAATACTTGCTGTATCGTAGAGTGCTCTTTACGGAATCCAAATTCTTCGTCTTTTAAGATGGAGTTATTTTCTGTATACTCGAGCATTCCTTGTAGTATAATTATTTTAAAAATTTTATCTAAACAGTTCATCATAGTGATAGGGCGGTAACTGTTAGGGATTTCGGGTCTTTGCCTTGCTTAAGAATAGGTATCACCTTAGCATGCTTAAATAATTTGGGGAAATATCTGCTACAAATCACCAGTTAAAGATTTTCGTAACTACTTAATAGAATGAGTCAGGCATCTTTTTCAATAAAATTTGTTTTATGCCGTCAATTCCAGGAGTTTTAGAATTTTTTAGATTATTCGCGAAAAATTTTGCTTCGCCTTCAGATGTTAAAACACTTTCGTTAACGTCGTGAATAATTTGATTTTTAAACCAATTACAATATTCAAGAACAGCTTGATCAGCAGACGAGATCATGTTATGTGTCACGCTGTGATAACTTTCAAAAACGTCTGCAATAGCTTCAGCTTTTTCTCTACTGCTGTGGACGTCAGCGCCATCTATGGACAAAGTTGCAATATTTGATTTCTTGTCTATTATAGCTTTGGTCAGTAACCAGATTTTTTTCCTACCAAGCGGCAACCCTTGTAGAAATTTCGCCGAGCTGTTGATTCTGTCATTAGACACATGTTAGCTGATTAATATTTTCAGCTGTTTTATGATTGCTGCTAACGTCATTTTTTCTACAGGATTATTACATCCTTGGAGTTTTCTTTAAAACCTGTTTCTTTGTCCAATTAAATACATTGTTAGCTGACTTAATTTTCTTTGCCAGGTATGTCGCTCACCGACTGGAATTTCGTTAGAAGCTTCCTAACCAATATTTGTGTTTTTGCCAATGACGCTCTCGCTGTTGTTTTGAGTAATTAATGCGTTCTGGTGTCCGCTATTTTTAATTGTTTCATCTACGAATTTTCTTATAGCAATACAGTTTGCTTTGTAATACAAAGGGACTTTAGCTGTTTTTAAAATAACTGGACCAAAAATAGAACATGTCAGTGGGACATGGTCAGAGGCAATTTAATTTTCATGCGTTGTAATTGGGAAATTAATTAAGCTGGAGTTTGCCAAGTTAAATCAACGACTGAAGGCTGCCTAGAAGGAATTTTTTGCCCGTATCTCGTAAAGGAGTTAGGGTAGTATATAAAATAATTTGAATTTAAGTGGTGGCTAAAAAGTTTCTTACCGGCTTTGTTACTTTTATGACAATTCCAGTTGCTGTGGCGAGCATTTAAATCTATAAAAATAAAGTCGTCAATTCCAGTTTTTAATACATAAATCTAGATCGTTACTGAAATTGTTTTTATATTTAGGACAGTAGACTGATGTTATTCTTAGTTGTCTGTTATTAACATTAATTACGATTGACACGTTTTCTACGTTGGAAATTTTTTAAGCCGTTATCTCGAATTCCATCAGTACTCCTCCACCATGTTATTGTCGATCTTCTCTATGGATTTTATAACCATTTATGTAAAATTAAAGATTAGAATTCAAAAATGTTTCATTGATTACAAATATGTCAATTTGTTTTTTTAAATTAAAATCTTCTAATTCAACTATAGAAGCCGGTCTTTTTATGCCTTGGGCATTCCACTGCAAGATATGAAGTTCATTTTTTTGTGTTTGATTATACGACGTGTTTCAGCATCATACCAAGAACTCTCATTTTGTCATATTTATTTTTGCAATTCTGTAACGCATCGAGAGTTCCAAAATATATTTCTAAGATTTTATTACTAGATAAATCATCATTGTTCTCCATTTGTATCCTTGTTTTGACCATTGTAGAATAAGAACAGTTTTGCGTAAATATTTTAGGTAGGTTGTTGTTGTTAAGGGTATATTTAAATCAATGACGAGAAAGGCAGATTACTCAAAATTTTTTCTGAAAGTACGGGGAGGTCTTTGTTTGTATGTCACTTGTTAACGTATTTCCAAATACTCCCTTCGGTACGGGCAGCGAGGATCATCTCCTCTGTGATTTACATTTTTCCCGTTTTTTATTAACAAAATTATAGCATTTGTACACTACTGGCCCACTAGTTTGAACTTTATCTATAGTAAATTCAGAATAGTCATGACCACCGCCGCACAGTGGCTGAAAATCGTTTTTCGTTGGCCAAAAGTAAATTTTTTTTTTGTTACCGATTTTTAAAATTTTTACGTCATTTTGTAGTTAATATATCCAAATTAAGGTAGCCAAAAAATTATGTTAAAATATTGATAATTGTGGGCGTGGCATGCTGTCAAACTCAACTTTTTTTTTAATTTCAGAAAGAGGTGTTTTTCTTTGGTTTTTTACCAAAATTAAATGGTTACTACTCGCAAGCTATCATCGATAATGGTCTGCGGTTTTTTTTATAATGTTGGTAGGATTATTGTCTTTAGTTGTTGTAAGTAGGCACAGCTCTAGCGTTTAATATTAGGGTCGTTATGAAATATTTATGAAACTACTATATTTTCCTCAAATTTAAACTTTAGTGGAATAGAACTTCTAGGGAACAAAAGGGAACAAGAAACGTATACAACCACGAGAAAGGTGAAAGTGTCCTCTTTAAGGCTATATATACTTTTGCACCCGCCACGAGCCGCCTGTAGAACACTTTTTTCATTGTAATGAAATTACTCGAAAAAAATTCATTTACAATGGTGTATTAAATTTTCATTTTTTTGCCTAAAAGTTTATTTTTTTTTTAGCTTAGGCTACGTATAACTAAAAAAAATAAATATAATACCTTCGAAAGGGTTTAATGGCTTTGTTTTGATCAGCAAAAAATAAGTAATAAAATTATCACAATGGGCTCTACAGAGCATATGATCTCTTTCTAAATTTACCTGTTATCAAATGTTAGGGTCAACCAAAGTCATAAACAATTTTATAACAATAATTGCGACATTAAACCACTAAAGTTAAAAAACAACCCCATATTGACGCATGAGTGCAGTTTTGTTCAATTTAAGCGCTACCTGCTATGAAATTAAAGATCAGTGTGTGAAGAACATGTATCTAAAAATTTATAAAGGTACGGATTCGTTAAGGGATTTCTCAGTAATAACTTAATCCTTTAAGTGTACGGATAAAACTAAAACAAACGCAAATTAAAGTATTCAGAAGAAAATGGAGAGCTTCAGTTATAAAGAACTGGCCGAAGTGTATTTTAAAAACAAAAATCAGGAAGATGTTCTTAGTTACGTTAAAATAAAATTAAACTTAAATTCGTGTAGCACCGAAATGCAAGAGCAATTGTATAATTTCGTCAAAGCACTAAAAACACGCTACAAAGAAGTTATGTACAGTAAACAAAAATTTTATATAAAAAGTGCAAAGTGGTTAGAAGGTCAACTTACTGTCGCTGCAGAAACAGCAAAGCAAGATAAGGCTGCAAGACCACGCAAATCATTAGTGGACAACTGCAGCGATAGATCTAAGAGGCGGAAGCTTAAAGATATTAACGATGCCTTTGGTTCTACAAATATAAAACAATCTTTCCTACATCAATTACGATCACAGAACCAATTTACAAAAGCGGATATCATTGAAAAAGTTGTTAAAGCTAGTCCACCGAGAACAAAACGGATTCTTAAAAGTATACCAACTCCGAATGATGCAATACAGTACACAAATGAGGAGGCATTAGCATTATTTCTGGATTTGAAATTAACAAAACAGCAATATATTAAACTCAGACAGCGTGCGATTGAAAAGGCTCAAATATATATCCAGCATATCATCACATAACCGCTGCTAAAAGAAACAAATTATGTTATTAATAAAGAAATTAGTGATATCAAGGCCCAAATTACAACACTACAGCCATTACAGTTACAGTTAGATGGGCAGCAAATTGAAGTAAGCTACCAGTTAGTCCTGACAATGATAGATGGAAAAGTGGGTCAGGCTTTGACTAACACGAAGGCTGCATCCAGCTGCATTATATGCCAAGCAACATCAACCCAATTAAACCAAGTCCCAGCAAAATCATTAGATAATACCGATGCATATGAATTTGGATTATCACCACTACACGCAAGAATACGACTTATGGAACACATACTAAAAATCAGTTATGATTTGGATTTCGGGTCTTCAGGATCAATAAGAAACAACGAGACCAGCAAAGAGTTAAGAAGTTCAAAAAAGAAACATGTTCAAGATGAATATCGCAAACGTGGACTGATTATAGATCAGCCAAAACAAGGGTCAGGCAATACAAATGATGGCAAGATTCTTTTCAGATCCAGAAACAGCATCTGAAATAACAGGAGTGGATTTTAACCTTATTTTCAGATTTAAAATAATACTAGAAGTACTTGCGTGCAATGAAGAAATTGACTGTAGAAAATTTGGAGATTATGCTAAGGAAACTGCAAAAATATATACAACTAACTACCCATGGAGAAATATGTCTGCAACAGTTTTTTTTTCAGTTTCAAGTACATTAAAATTGATTGAGGACTTTTTAAGGAATTCGAGGTCAAAGTTGAACATTTTAATTTTTTTAACTTTCAGAGTGAAATGTGGGTTTATTCTGTGTGTAACATAATAAAATATCCCTCTAAGATCCAAAAAAGTATATATATTCTTGATCAGTGATGAAATCTAAGACGATATAGCTATGTCCGTCTGTCCATACGTCCGTCCGTCCATTCGCCTGTCTGTATGAACACGATTCAGTCTAAACGAAAAGAGCTAGACCCTTAAAATTTGGTACATAAATATCTTGAAGGATAGGGCAGGCTAAGTTCGTAAATGGGCCAAGTCGGACCAGGGGGAAAAAATTCCTCTAAAAAGAACTAAACCAACCCCTGAAAAACTACACATTTTTACAAGTTTTTTTGTAAATTTGTTAAGCAAATGAAGCATTTTTATGTCAAAGAAGGTTCAAGGTCTTTACCCTGGAGCCAGAAAATCATAAAAATTTATTTTTGGACCCCGCCCCCTTTTTGTGGCCGTTTATATAGCATATTATATGAAAAATAGTGTCAATAATTAACAAATTATATATCCTAAGCCTAGATTGCATAAAAAATTAATTTTTAAGCTTTCATGACAAATGGAAAATGTACTCGGATCTTCTGCGCTACCTTCACCTCACCCCACCCCCCCAAAAAAAAAATTTTTTTTTTGGTTAAGCAACAAGAAGATATAATTTGATCTTCTACGCTACCTTAACCTCACCACCCCCTTACCCCTCCATCATCCTATATAGTTGGAAGGTATTTAAGATTCGACTCGGTCGAATATAACGTTTTAACTTATTTTTTACTAATACAATGTTTTTCGTACTTAAAGAATAATGAAAGGAAATTATAATTTTTATTCGTTTGACTTAAATATTAATTGCAAATATTCCATATTTTGTTCTGTGCTATTTCTGTTCTTTAGCAGTTTTTTGGCTTCTTCATATAAATCCCGATGGTCCACTTTCCATTGATTTCGAATACTGGATATGAACGGATCTGACGTTGCCAATAATATATTAAATAGATCTTCATTTGTTGAATTCCGTGAAGTTTTCCTAGTATTGTGCTCTCTATAAAATATGTAATCCTTGTTCCTTTTTTTCTGAGCCTCCTCTGATAGATCTCCAAGTGGCACCAAATGATATTTAATGACATCTTCACCATGATAAAGGATTTTGTGAACTGTTGCAGACATATTTCTCCATGGGTAGTTAGTTGTATATATTTTTGCAGTTTCCTTAGCATAATCTCCAAATTTTCTACAGTCAATTTCTTCATTGCACGCAAGTACTTCTAGTATTATTTTAAATCTGAAAATAAGGTTAAAATCCACTCCTGTTATTTCAGATGCTGTTTCTGGATCTGAAAAGGATCTTCTTGCGGTATTGCCATCATTTGTATTGCTTGACCCTTGTTTTGGCTGATCTATAATCAGTCCACGTTTGCGATATTCATCTTGAACATGTTTCTTTTTTGAACTTCTTAACTCTTTGTTGGTCTCGTTGTTTCTTATTGATCCTGAAGACCCGAAATCCAAATCATAACTGATTTTTAGTATGTGTTCCATAAGTCGTATTCTTGCGTGTAGTGGTGATAATCCAAATTCATATGCATCGGTATTATCTAATGATTTTGCTGGGACTTGGTTTAATTGGGTTGATGTTGCTTGGCATATAATGCAGCTGGATGCAGCCTTCGTGTTAGTCAAAGCCTGACCCACTTTTCCATCTATCATTGTCAGGACTAACTGGTAGCTTACTTTAATTTGCTGCCCATCTAACTCTAATTGAAATGGCCGTAGTGTTGTAATTTGGGCCTTGATATCACTAATTTCTTTATTAATAACATCATTTGTTTCTTTTTTGAATTAAAATTTGATTGGCCTGCAGTATTTCGTAGAAGATGGTGTCTCATTTTTCCAAATATCCGTTGTTTGCGTTGTTCTAGTCGAAGGCTCTGAATCTTCCAAAATCTTTTTCAATCGCAATGGTACAAATGATACCATGAACATATCTGAGTCAGAAATATTTTCACATACAGCTTGTTTATATTGTTTTTGTCCCGAAGAATCATCACATCCCCATTTTCAAAAAAGAATTAACTTTGTGTTTCCGTATTTGTTCAACTCATTTCCTGTTATTGATTGCAGCAAGCGTTCGGCTGTGTGATCAAGTAGAGATTGTAGTTGTACCTCTGCCGAAATTTGTGTGATTGTAATAGTGTCCTTTGATGGCAAACAGTCCACTTTAGCTGCGGTTATGTGATGATATGCTGGATATATATTTGAGCCTTTTTCAATCGCACGCTGTCTGAGTTTAATATATTGCTGTTTTGTTAATTTCAAATCCAGAAATAATGCTAATGCCTCCTCATTTGTGTACTGTATTGCATCATTCGGAGTTGGTATACTTTTAAGAATCCGTTTTGTTCTCGGTGGACTAGCTTTAACAACTTTTTCAATGATATCCACTTTTGTAAATTGGTTCTGTGATCGTAATTGATGTAGAAAAGATTCTTTTATATTTGTAGAACCAAAGGCATCGTTAATATCTTTAAGCTTCCGCCTCTTAGATCTATCGCTGCAGTTGTCCACTAATGATTTGCGTGGTCTTCCAGCCTTATCTTGCTTTGCTGTTTCTGCAGCGACAGTAAGTTGACCTACTAACCACTTTGCACCTTTTATATAAAATTTTTGTTTACTGTACATAACTTCTTTGTAGCGTGTTTTTAGTGCTTTGACGAAATTATATAATTGCTCTTGCATTTCGGTGCTACACGAATTTAAGCTTAATTTTATTTTAACGTAACTAAGAACATCTTCCTGATTTTTGTTTTTAAAATACACTTCGGCCAGTTCTTTATAACTGAAGCTCTCCATTTTCTTCTGAATATTTTTATTTGCGTTTGTTATGTTTTATCCGTACACTTAAAAGATTAAGTTATTACTGAGTAATCCCTTAACGAATCCGTACCTTTATAAATTTTTAGATACATGTTCTTCACACACTGATCTTTATTGTTATAAAATTGTTTATGACTTTGGTTGACCCTAACATTTGATAACAGGTAAATTTAGAAAGAGATCATATGCTCTGTAGAGCCCATTGTGATATTTTTATTACTTATTTTTTGCTGATCAAAACAAAGCCGTTAAACCCTTTCGAAGGTATTATATTTATTTTTTTCAGTTATACGTAGCCTAAACTAAAAAAAAAATAAACTTTTAGGCAAAAAAATGAAAATTTAATACACCATTGTATATGAATTTTTTTCGAGTAATTTCATTACAATGAAAAAAGTGTTCTACAGGCGGATCGTGGCGGGTGCAAAAGTATATATAGCCTTAAAGAGGACACTTTTACCTTTCTCGTGGTTGTATACGTTTCTTGTTCCCTTTTGTTCCCTAGAAGTTCGATTCCACTAAAATTTAAATTTGAGGAAAATATATTAGTTTCATAAATATTTCATAACGCACCTAATATTAAACGCTAGAGCTGTGCCTACTTACAACAACTAAAGACAATAATCATACCAACATTATAAAAAAAACCGCAGACCATTATCGATGATAGCTTGCGAGTAGTAACCATTTAATTTTGGTAAAAAACCAAAGAAAAACACCTTTTTCTGAAATTAAAAAAAAGTTGAGTTTGACAGCATGCCACGCCCACAATTAGTAATATTTTAACATAATTTTTTGGCTACCTTAATTTGGATATATTAACTACAAAATGACGTAAAAATTTTAAAAATCGGTGACAAAATAAAAATTTACTTTTGGCCAACGAAAAACGATTTTCAGCCAATGTGCGCCGCAGCCTAAGCATGCTGCTTATCTATGACAGTTTGAAGCGCCGTGTCCATACATTGTACAGTTAGAGCACTGCGTAGAGCGATGTTTATTACGGAGTGCATTTCTCCAATGCACTACGATGTTACAAAAGTATTCTATTTTTCGCATCTCACGTTTCATTTATGTTGGTTCGTGAAGTTTTGATTTCTTCAACAGAAATTGGATCGATGTTGTGTTTCATTCGAAACTCTTCTTTTATTGTACTTGCTCCTAATTGAGGCAGACCAAATAGGACAAGCTTAAATTTGTTATTATCTTTAACAGGGTGAGTGAAGAAAGTGAAATTCTTGGATTTTAGTGATGAAACAATTTCTTTAAAATACGCTTGAGTATTTGCCAATATTTTGGTGCCAATAGACATCCTTTTTTACTCACACTTCTGTCCAAGTAATTTAAAAGTTTTCTGAAAGCTCCATATCCGCAACAAAAAAAAACAACAAATTGGGTCATTTTTCACCAAAAATTTTAATTTTTGCAAGAAATTGTACTGCAAGAAGTGGAAAAAGGGTATTTATAAGTTTGTCATGTCGTGTGTAATTTCTACAAAATTCATTTCCGAGCCCATAAAATATATATATATATATATATATATATATATATATATATATTCTCAATCCTTATGTATAGCGAAGTCGATTGAGCGATGTCCGTCTGTCCGTCCGTGTTAGTGTTGAAATCAAGTTTGCCTCGGCAAACACGAAAAAACAAAATTAATACGTCAATCGATTATATATATATATATGGCTATAAATATATGGTGAAGGGTATACAAGATTCGGCAACGCCGAATATAGCACTCTTGTTTACTTTTTAAGTTGTTAATATTTTTCACTGTCCCTGCTTTGTCGCCAAAATGATTTTCCCTAATATTTTTAAAGAAAACTTTAAATTAATTTATTTATTATTTTTTTTTTTTTGAAATCTGAATTAGTAGATGGCAAGGGTACAAAACCACAGCGCCATGGTATCCCACAAGTTTTTAAATATTCGTAAATATTCTCCAGGAACTGCACATCGACCTATATCTTTATATAGGAAGTGAGAAATCCTGAAAGTGGTATTGTAATGGGTTATCGAAGTATAGACAATTGTTCTAATCCAAAATTTGTTTAAACGGTGGGCATTGAAAAATGCCTACTTCCAGTGAAAGTCTTTAAAATTAAAAGGTGGGTAAATGTTATTATAGCAAATCAGCCAATTTGGCCTCATGAAAAAAAGCAAAAATATCAATGTTGTGTGTGTTAAGCAAGGAAAATAAGTCTGTAAATTCACCAATAACAGGATGTTTCTGTCGAACAGAAGTGTATTCCTTGCATTGAAAGATAACATGTTCAGAATTAGCAACCGTATTACAAATAGGACATAGATTGGAATCCTTCCTGCCAATCATATGTAAATAAACATGGTCATAAGCGTGGCCAGTGAGAAGACGATTGATTATCTTAATACTAACCACATTTAAATTTGTATGCAAGAACCATGGTTTTGTTGGTAAGTCTGGAAATAGTGAATAAAAGAAAGCACCTTTTGTGCGTGCAAACTGCTCTTTCCATTGATTTTTTAGTTTATTTTTAAATTCCTTTACCGCCTCAGTATGTGTCAGCAATGCCTCTTCAAAAATACCTATATCAATAGCCCGTTTGGCCATATGATCAACTTTTTCATTGAAAGTAACTCCTATATGCGCAGGTACCCAGACAATATAAACGCCCAGGATAGATGACGAATCAACTAAAGAATGAATGTCATGAACTAAATAATTGAGCGAATTTAGCTGATGAAGAACAAGACATGAATTATAACTGTCCGTATAAATGACCAAACGGTCTATGTTGCTATCAATGGCAATATTTATAGCCTTTTTAATAGCAAGAAGTTCACCAGTAAGTGAAGCAAAATTGTGCGGAAATTTAAAAAGGTAGAAGCGATCTTTTATAATATGATAAACAGCACAACCAGTAGTGGAGCCTGATATGGAAGCATCAGTGGCGAGAGGTATATACCCATTTGCAATATATTCATCAACTTCTAAGTAGTAATGAGCTCTGATGTACTCAAGAGGGATACCATCTGTTTTACCAGATATAAATTTTCTCTTGCATTTGATTTTACTAGAAAATTTATGGGGAATGATATGAGCAACCTTATCAAAAATAGACTTAAATTTGTGATAGACAAATGAGTAACTGTTTACTAGAGATGGGGAAGAAAGCTTTATTTCCTGTAGAAGATTAAGGTGGAAAAGGGCAATTTTAAGGATCTCCTTAGCTGCAAAAAAACTGCTCTAAAGTCAGGAGGAAGTCCATTTGCCAGGATATATATGGTATGAACAGGTGTGGAAGGATTAAGTCCAAGGCATCGCCAGATGCTAGCATTTTGAAAAGTTCTGATTTTCTGATTAACATAGTTAGGGGCATATGCCGTAACAGCTCTCGCATATTCTAATTTACTCCTAATACAACTTCTATAAAATTTCAGAGCAACATTCGGTATAAGTCCAGCTCTAATTGTTGTCAGTCTTTTCAGAAGATTTACAGCATGGGTTGCTTCTTTTATAATTCGTTGATAGTGATCACCAATAGAGAGTGTGTTTTTAATGGTCATTCCCAGAAACTTCTACAGCAATAGAAATCTTTTTAGAGGGAGCTGTACCAAAGAACATGGTTTTAGATTTAGTGACATTAATTGACAAATTAAGTCCATTGCAAAGAGATTTAAAACAGTTAAGCTTAGACTTTAAGTTTTCAACAGCAAAGTCAAAAAGGGTGTGGTAAGACATCAAGATAAAATCATCTGCATATTGAAATAGGTAAGTATACGAATCCTTTATTTCATGCAAAGAAGCAGTGTACAAATTAAAAAGAATTGGACTTAGTCAACTACCCTGCGGAATGCCATTAAACACACGAATAGAATTGTTTCCAAGACAGAGTTCACGATCAGATAAAAAGCATATTACCCAGTCAATAATTACATTAGAAAAACTCATGTTTCTTAAAATGTCCCTCAGAAGGGCAACATTGACACAGTAATATGCACTGCTAATGTCAACTGAAACTATTACTATATTGAAACCACTTGATTTTAGCGAGGAAACTCTAAACATAAATTCATTAAGGCATGTGGAGGACGACATTCTTTTTCTATACGCATAGGAGCGGGAAGGTAAAAGCTTAAAAGTCTCAGCATGTTCTATAATACGTTCTTTGACCATGAGATTAATTAATTTAACAAAAACTGAAATGAGTGCAATTGGTATAAAATTCCTAAAGTCTTCGAGAGGCTTGTCCCTTTTAGGGATGGGAACTATTTTGATTTTCCTCCATAAGGGGTGTATGCTGCAAGAGACATAATAATGATTAAAAGCAGCTAAAAGAGACTGCTTTGATTCAATAGACAGAGACTGAATCATGCGATATGTGACATCAGCAGACGGAGCACGTTTAGCATTTAGAATACTCATGAACTGAGTAAAAGAAAAAATCCTGGGTGGGCTAGTTGAGAGCCTGACAAAGTCAATAGGGACATTATTAGGTACCTGATCGCTTAAATATTGCAGAAAAAGGAGATTATTATCATCATTTCATGCAGAGGGAGGATTTCGACCTCTTACATTTTTTACAAAACGCCAAGCTTCTTTAGTGTTAGAACACTGATTTAGTTCATTAATTCTAGCCTTGTAATTCTGACTCTTCGCTCTTCGTACAGAGTTCTTCCAGTCGTCATAAGCAATAATGGCACTTTCTAAAATGTCGGGAGAAGGGTATTGCCTTGCTCTTTTACGAGCCGCAACATATTTACGAAATAACACTGTAAGTTGCTCATTCCACCAGACCTTAGGTGTACGTTTGGTCGTAACTATAGCATATGAGGCCTTAGAAATTTCCATATTAAAAAGGTCACTGGGCAAAATTATTTTTTCGAGGTTCCGGTTGGGGACTTTCTTAGAAATGAAATTAATGGGTTTCGTGATGACAGTGCTAGTTTCCATGAGCACAGGGAGGTGATATGAACCTCCAATAAAAACAGCCAAAGTTTCCCAAGAAATACTCAGCATAGAGTTTGTAAAGGTTAAATCGAGAACAGTTTCATTGTCCATTCTAAGATTAGGAAGAAATGTAGAGGATCCATCATTCAGACATAGAAAGTTAGAGCTATTTATGATATTCAAGACCGCATTGCCCCTAGGAAGATCGACACAATTGCCCCAAAAGGTGTGACGGGCATTAAAATCACCAGCAAGAATAACATTATCCATATTCTCAAGAAAGGCTAGAAGACGAGTCAGTTCGTTACGGAAGGTAATGATAGAAACATCCTTTCTAAAATATATGGAGACAAATGTAAAGCTGAGATTCAGATTTAAGGTCCTTACAATAATTATTTCCTCACCAGTTGAATAGGAGGTTCTTTTAGCCCGAATATTATTTTTTATGCATATGGCCGTACCGCCCATCCCGTAATTTATGATAAATCCTATAGTTAAAAAGATTATAATTGGAATTTGTATCGTCAATATTGAAAATTTCAGATAAGAGACAAATTTCAATATTATAATGATAAGATAGAATTCTATATTAGATTTATTGGAAACAAAACTTTAAATATTGTACTGTATAATCTTCATGATGTAAACATATGATTTAGGAGATATCCAAGGAAGCTGCCTCTTAAGTATTGATATTGGTAAATGAAGCAAGAAGTTGTGCACTGAGCCCTCAAGGACACGAATGCCTGAAGGGTTGCCATCCTTGGCAAAATAGTTACGAATGAAGGATGTAAATTGAGTCAAAATTTTTTGAAACTCAGGTACTTTTTCATTTCCTCTGTAAATAACGGGGGTTATTGGGTCTGTATTAATCGGCTGAGATATAAAGAAATTTGGTTTAGGTTTCCGAGCTGGAGGCCTACGTAAGACAACCTTCTGATTTTACGAGCTGTGAGAATTTTATTAACTTCAGCATCTCTATTCTTAATAGGTGCTGGACGACTTTGATCGAGATCTGGAAAATTACCTTCATAATCATTAAAAATATCTAACCTGTTTGTAGCATAAGAATTTAACACTTCCCTTCTAGAGAGTTTCTTAAGAGTCATGATTTTGCGCAAATCATCCTCTTGCTTCCACTTCGGACATTCACTTTTATTTGAGCTATTATGGTTGGTGTCTCCACATAGAATGCATTTGGGAGTCAAGCCCCAGAGCAATCAGCCATAGCGCAGTTAAGGCAACTCTTTTTTGATCTGCAGCCTTTTTTTGTGTGTCCAAGACGTCCGCAGTTAGAGCATTGTCTAACAGGAGGGTAATATAAATGTACCTTAACTTGACAGTATTCCAAAATAACGAACTCCGGAATATAAGAAGAAAAGAAACCAATCTTGACCGAGTAGGTTGGATTTTTACTACCAGTACTTGCATCCTTTCTGACAAAACGTTTGGCAGAAACTACAGGAATGTCTGATTTTATGTTTTCTTGAATGAAACTGTCGTCAAGCTCCAAAGGGATTCCCCTTAAAACTAAAAAGAATAAACAAAGAACTCTGGTATAAATGGTCTAAGACCAATATTGCTTAGTTCCATAGAAACAAAAAGGTTAGCATTAGATGCTGAGTAAAATTTGATACTAAATAAGGTTCTACCTATTTCTTTGATAAATAGTATACCACCAATATTAAGGTGTCTAATTTTATTATATAAAAAAATCGCATTCCTAATTTGAAGATTTTCAGAGTCAGCACCTGACGAATCAACTAATACTAAATAATCACCAGGATGATCAGAAGGATATAAAATATTCCTACGCTGCTCATTCTCAGACATTACCCTGATTATTGGAAGTAATAACATTAGATTTAATATGTTGTGCACTAATACGATGTTTGTTCAATTCATTTTCACTATTAACAGACATACCAGAATTCACCACATCACCCGTTACATTTCTTTTGCCACGAGCAGAACTAGAGGCAATCTTTCCAGAAAAAACTCCTCAAATTCACTCTCACTAGCACTAAAAGAGCTAGGGGACGGGTTGGCAATTGCAAAAATTTTTTTAGCTGGCGCTTTACCCAATGTTACGACTTAGGTTTTCAACACACAACACACAAAATTGATTTTAATAAAAGAAAAGTACTAAAGTAAATCAACTTTTTTTAAATTTTATTTTTTAATTAATAAAATTTCCTTTTCTTTTATGTTAAAGAAAATTTCCAGAAAAGGACGCAAAAAATAATTTTTTCACAAAAAACAAGGTGGCTGCGATTAAAAATGGCTGCACAGAAAAAAATTAAACACAATCAAATTACCACCGAGTATACTAATTACAAAACACAACCGCACGCTTTGAAAGACAAAATGGAAGTGTTTATTTATTATTTAAAAAAAAAGTATTAGGGCACTTGATAAATCAGAAAGAAAACAACCGTTTGATTTTAGAATTACTTTGCAAGTGATTATTTATTATTTTCTGTACACTGAAGCATACACATTCAGCATTACAGTTCTTTTAACTTTAACAAAAAATTAAATGGTAAGTATTATTCTAGGTGTTAGAGTTAGTATTAATTTAAGATATTAAAATTTTAATTTTTATTATTTATTATTACTAATATAATTAATAATCGAAAATGGCTCAACAAGAGGTTTACAATTTAAGTTTAGTGTAGAGCTTCTGCCGATAAGCGAGTTAAGCTTTTAATCTTACAGTTTCATTTACGTAAACTTTGATTTTTTATTGCTCTTCAAAGTCAGGCTTCGGTCAGTTTCATTCGTTAAAAACTTTCTAAAAGCTTAAAGAGGCTTAAAGGCAAGTTTGGTTTTAACTTATATATTAAGCCGTCATGCCATATTATATCAAACGCTTGATTACGTCGGTGAAAAGAGCAAACCAGTATTTTCTTTTCTCAGTTATTTTTAACTACTTTGACTATGATTGCGTCTTAATCCGAATTGATAATTAAATATACATCTTCAATATACAGCTTTGAATTTGAATGAACTTAATTATTAAAATCTTTTCAAAGAAAATATTACCAGCCGAGCGGGTTCAGGGAGTGAAGTACTCATAATAAGTACAAGACATAATTTAGAATAGAGTAGAACTTCAAGAAGCTTAAAATGGTTAAGACTTTCAATTTAGCAAGACAAGGTACTGACTTTTTAGTCCAAGAGGTTAATTATATTTCTCCTATACTATTCGATAATGTAGGGTATTCAACACTATTGACTCTCTTGAACATCTAAGCAATGTGGTTGTGTTTCGCTTTTATACTACAATTTAACGTGCTCTAATGAGATTAGGAAATTCGTCCCCATATTCGCACGTTTTTCATTAAGATATTATATTATATTATATTATATTATATTATATTATATTATATTATATTATATTATATTATATTATATTATATTATATTATATTATATAAAATAATAATAAATAAAACTTCAAACACAATTTTAAAGCATTAACAGATTAAATTATTGTAGCCGGCATTGTCTGGGTCTAGTTTTGTGGCCTTTCTAGAAATCATTATTATAGTCTTGTTTACAAAGAAGCTCTACTTATAAGATCCAATCTATAAATTCTGTGGCCAAGGGTAAAAAATTTGATTAGGATTAGATTAACATGTTGAAAAGTAGTGTCATGCTTTTTTTTTAATTTATATTTCAGTTCAGTTTTATTTACTCTGCATATTTTCTTCATCAAAAGTTTTTCATCTTAATAGCCATTTACTTACTTTTGTGATTGCATTATTTGGTTTCTCGGTTACAAAATACATTACATACCTTAAAATACCTTCTAATGATTATTATTATTTCCTGCAATAATTAATAAAATCAATTCTCAGTAATTGATTATAAAAGTCTCATGCCTTGTTAAAATCATTAGGTTGGTAATCCAGGTGGGAAGTCTTTCCACCAAAAACGCTTAATTCCACACTCGATAACATTTTTAATCATCAAGCTATTTCTAACGCTGTTTAGCATACTTTTATTTATTTTCAAACATGCGTTAGTATCACTGTTTCTCATTATAATAAATAGTCAGCTGTTAGACTGCCCTTATGTATGTATAAATACATAAAAAATTTGGCGCGAGCAACAATAAAAAGTTAAAGTTGGCCAAAAAAAAATTTTTTTTATAAAGTAGGAACGGATGCAAAAAGTTTAAGTCATGAGTCTCCAACATCATTTAAAACAATTTAAGGTAAGTAAATGCTATTAAACATTTTGATGTACAAGATAATACATATTTATGTACATACGTACTCTTTGCATAGTATGGGCTGATGGTGATATAAGAAAATTGCTAGACTTGTATAACAAATACATGCTAGATGTTGGAGCTTAAACAAATTTATGAAAAAAAGACATGTGGGCAACAATTGCAAGCGAAGTTAAAGAGAAGGTGTAAAACGGTTATAAAAAGAAAGAAATTACCAGTAGACAACATCAAAGTTTCTGGTTCAAAAAGAATGAGGGTGGATTTTGAAGAGAAGCTGAATAAAATACAAATACGAAATACAAATAAGTAGTTCAAAGTGTATAAAAGCTAAAAAGGGAAAAAAACAGAAAATGGAAAAGCTAAAGGTAAGAAGTAAAACGATTCAGGAAACTTTAATGGGTGTCGCAGAGAAAAATGAGAAAGCAAAATAAAGACGCCGTAAAGAAAAATGGAATTGTTAAAACTGTTGCCAAAATAAAATTAGGTTTCTTGTTAATAAAATTAATTTGTACCTTTTAATGACATTACTTTCTACTTTGAAGAGTTCCTTTCTAGATGTAATTATTTTTAATAACTAAAAGCTTTGTAAAATAATAAAAATAAAATATTTTGGTTTTATAAAATAATTTTTTTTATTTCATTTCATTTTACTTTTTTGTCCTAAGGATGTACAATTAAATCCTTTGTCCTATAGTTCTTCCTGAAAAAGATTATTCTTTTCAATACATACGAAGAATGCACTTACATAAATTCGCAAGTAAAGGAAGCGGTACTTAAACTAGTTTTTAAGTTAAAAAAGAATACCTTAAAATGCCTTCTAATGATTATTATTATTTCCTGCAATAATCAATGTAGTCAATTCTCAGTAATTGATTATAAAAGTCTCATGCCTTGTTAAAATCATTAGGTCGATAACCTTTTTTTAAATTTTTTGCTGGGTTATTTAACTGAACTGTTTTTTCTCTTTAAGCAAAATATAAAGAGAGTTTTTTGACCCACACATGTTGCTTGCATCTTCTGTTTTCATGGTAGCTTAATTATTACGACATAAGCCCAAATTTAAAAAAAAAATCTAATGATGCCTCCGCTGTTACCAGTGCTACAACAAAAATGCCCAAAAACTCTGCCGTACCGACATTCCATATTAACGTTTAATATAAAATGTTTTAATAAAGCAGGCGCTAAAACAAATCTTATTCTAGCTAGAATTTTGTCATAATCATTTTTAGCGTTATGGCAACACCTTTTAAAAATAAATTGCAAAGATGACCAACTGATGTTATACTAGAATATGTAGTTTAGTTTGCCGTACAAAAATATTTAAGTCACTATATAGCATAGATAACCGAATAGATTAGACACGGAAGGATAGGTGGCATCACTTAGTTAGTTTTTACAAAACAGAAAATTTTTATTTTGTATGGTTCTGTCTCTTTTCTTTTAAGGAGTTATTGACATTTTATATTGTTATTTTGTTAATTTAATACAATTGGCGGAAAAAATAAGAAATTTTTCATTTTCAGACGCATTTTTCCATTTTTTCCGCCAATTTTTATGTCAAAACCTCCGTATACATATATGTGTGCAGCATTATCAGAAAGACAAAGAAAGGTCAACAATACAAAGCTAAGAAATGTAAGCATTTATTTCTTTAAAAAATGTAGGCAGTTTTGTAAAATATTTTATTTTTTTAAAGTCGCAGGTGCATTATGGGAGTTTTGGGCTGCAGAAAATTCACCGCTTCCCGAAGGATCCGATAAGGTAAGTTTACTTCAATTATATTAATTTGTGTAAAGTTTGGGAACATTTTAAATTTTGTCTTTAATGAAATAAAATTGTATATCCGTCTGGATCTGAAGCTCCAATTGGTAAATAAATTATGTCCAATTGGAGTTGTGTTCGTTATAAGAAACGGGTGAAGTGTTTTCTTCAATATGAATAATTGTTGAAATGTATTTTGTCCGAAATATAGACTGTTTTTTAAGAATAAAAAATTCCTATGCATGTATGCTTACATCCAATGGCATATGGATACGTGTTAATCATTGTGTGTCTTAAAGTGTGGAAATTAAAATACTGAATTGAAATGATACTCCTGTGAAAAGAAAAACATTAAGTTAAAAAAAGTCAAAATTGAACAAGAACTAAAAAGTGATACAAAAGACAAAATGTGTCGTGGACTCTCCAATGCGGATTGTAAAGGATTATAAGGCAAAATGTGTTGTATACACTTAAATGTACATTGTGAAGGATTTCGTTTAAATCCGTTTACAAAGTGGTGTTGAGTCTTAATTAAAAATTGTTGATGTGAATTAGTTTATTTTTATTAACACAATGTGCTTTTTATAGGAACTTGCCTGCAAATGCAAACAGTTTGTTTGACCGGTGGATAATTGGCAGAAGGAAATGTTACAATTGTTCGATGTTGTTTATTTGCACAATTAGACGGAATCTGAAAATAAAATGTGTACTATTGTTTACTTACAGGCGCTTACATACAAAACAAAAGCCCTTTTCAGGGCTAAAAATTACATGAAAAAGAGATAAATTGAAACTTTCAAAAGCCCTTTTGTGGGCTCAAATAGAACTTGCAAAAGTCCTTTTGAGGGCTACAACATAACTTAAAAAAGGAGTTTATTTTGTACATTAGAAATAACTTCAATTTTTCACACGCTGTAAAAAAAACAAATTGTATTTGTAAAAAATTAATTCACATTTTATTTTAAGCCAGCACTTACCAAGTTTTTCCAATTTATATCAAAAACAAAATGTCTTTTGTTGGTTATTCTCTGTAGGTAAACAAGCTTCAAATTGTTTTTTGTCAACACATGAATTTGTGACCAGTTCTGCCAATTTGTTTTTGAAACAAATAAAATCTTCCCTTTTGTAGGTGCATAAGTGCCTATAAAAAAACAAACGTTATATATTTATTTTCGCCAACACTTACCAATATTTATCCACGTCTGCCAATTTTCATTCAAACTAAATATATCCCTCTGTAGGTAAGTGGCTATAAACAAAAAAAAAAAAAAAAAACAAATGTATTATTAAAAAATTAATTCACATTTAATTTCAGCCTATACTTACCAATTTGTGTCCAGTTCTACCAATTTTCCGCCAGCCTAAAAATAAATTCTAGTTTTAGGTAAGTGCCTGTGAGCAAAACAAACTAATACACATTGTTTTCAGGCAACTTACACCCTAATCTGCTAGTTTGCCATTGTCCATTACATACCAATTTGCTTAAAAATAAAATAATTCAATTTGTGTACATAGTGGTAAAATTTTATGAATAGTTGCTTGCTTTTTCGCGTTATGTTTGAGGATGCCACTTTTTATTTTCTTTCTCATATTTAGGGGTTAATCGCAGATTATAAGTCCATTTTTAAACGTCAGTGTTGAGGAGTGTGGTTATGTCTGTGCTATATAGTGTCTAAACGAAAAAGTTTATATTGTGATGCTTTTAATATGTTGGCTTGATTAGATAGTAGTACAGGTAGAAAAAAATAAATAGCTTTGGAAAGGAATGAATCCCCAAATCCCTCCCAACGAATTCTGTCCCCAAACTTATGATTAAATCCCCAATTTGGGGACAAATCCCCTAATCTGGCTACACTGTCATATTTAGTAGGAATCGAAAAAACTACCAAAAAACGAGAGAATTTGGGCTTCTGTTGTTGATTGCTTTTTTCCTCCTTGAAACGTTTTTGGTAATATTGATAAAAATATCTTTCTATAAAGAATATTTTTCTATACGGATAAGTCGCAAGCTATTTTGAAGCTGAAAAGAAATGGAAGCATATAATATTTAAAGGTAAAAAAGAAAACGTCATTAGTACATCACACAATTTACTGTCAACCACAAAAATATATTTCAAGCCTAGATCTTACTTTAGGCATTTGGTTTTAAATTAATGCCTGAATTTTTTTTTCTTCCAGAGAAAATCAAATCTTCAAATATAACCTTTAAGTAATTCTAAGCAATATTGTATTCATATATATGTTTGTTTAAAAAATAGAGGTCTTGATTTGGATATCCAAACTCCTGTTTGAAATCGTCAAATTGTACGCTACTTACGTTTAGATATTTTCCAACAAACTATTCTTAAATCAATATGAAAATTTTTTAATTAGAATCTTTTTTATATTAATATATGTTGAGAAGTACCTCCGGTTACTCCGGGCTAAATGGGCGGGTTTAGCTCAGTCCGCCAAGGTCCTTGTTTAATAATAAAAAAAACACAACGTTATCTTTTGTTTTAGCGGCAGCCTAATTTTTTTTTCTTTATTTAACACTTCTTTATTTGTTTAATAATTTAGCGTAAGTCCTTGTGGTAACAATTACCAAAGCCCTACTCACTTCTATGCTTGAACTTCTACTTCTACTACTTTCATTCTCCCCCGAATTTTATGTAAGGGCCTACTCATTTCCCTGAGCTTTTCGGGTGAGAACTTCCGGGAAAACTATCTATAACTTTGCCCTGAGCCAATCCCCTACCACTCCTTCCTCGACAAAGAGGTAAATCGGATGTAATCCGTATAAATTTTCCCTGTACTTATCTTTACGAGGTTAGTGTTACTAATCCACATTTAATCCTATCACATGCTCTTTAAAATAAAATCTGTTTTAGATCACGTTAACAGTTTCCAATTAATTAAAATTATTGCCCTTTTCTCTTTGCTTTTATAGTTGTTTTTTAGCTACAAAACTACACTACCGCATATGGTTTGAACCAAGAATGTATTTTCTTGCGTTGTTTGTTTCTTCGTTTTGTTGTAAGTATAGCTGAAATTTGTTGTCTCGTGTGTTTGTGTGTGTGTTCGGCCTCTCAGCTATATATTTTTTTCAATCTGTTGTATTTTCCGCATCGGTTGCTCTTTTTTGTAAACACCAACATAGCTACATTTCAGCTCACTCTCTTTTTAAAGTTTTTTTATTTTCTGTAAATAAATAAAATATAGAATTATGTTGTGGCGAATATAATTCGCCTGCCCCGTTACATGGATGTAATCCACAATGCCCACTAAAACACCAGCAACAGTAATTCCATCATTTTCTTTTATTTATTTGCTTTTATAAATCTGTGTTGACTCAAATTTTTCAAAAGTTTGGGTCCCTCAACCCCTATGTATCTATTTATGTATTTTAATACTCCAGATGAGCTTATAAAAATATCCGAAGACTACGAAGTCATAAAGGCAGCGCACTCAAAGGTAAGTCATAAGCACCGAGAAGGCCAACAACCACAAAGAAGAGAGGAAAGAACAAGCAGGTGTGGTCAAGAAGGCCATGGTTACCGGTTTTGTAAAAACTCCGGCATATTGTTTTGTTGGCAGTGTGGTAAAAGAGTTATAAGGACTAGTGAGTGCTGCAGAAGAGATCAAGCAAACGCCAGAGGATCGCGCCAGGAGCAAGTGTTGGCAGCGAACCAAAGAAACTAACCCCTGCAACAATAAATGTTTTTGAGTTGACCGGTTTCCGTTTACTGGCCCAAGTCTAGCTTGGCGGGCAGCATAGGATTGCCACCATCGATACTGGGGCATCCAGGAGTTATATAAGCGAGAGTGTGGCCAGGGACATAAGTCAGGACAGTGAAGTCAGACCATCAGGAAGTTGGATAAGGCTAGCGAACGGAACAACAGCAGAAGCAACGAAGATGATCAAAACGGAGGTGCGATTAGGTGATCGAACATGCCACCTAGAACTAAGGGTAATGCCGCAAATGTTAGACCGTGTGTTGCTTGGAATAAGTTTTGAAAGCAGTAGGTTGTGAGTTACCATGTGGGAAGCAAGTAATGAATTTCACACATAATTCCCCCCAATTAATGTTAGCAGTGCAGCAGCAGGAGGAAGAAAAGCCTTGCTTAAATAGTGCAGACGAGAAGATGGTAATTTTAACACTCATAGAACATGAGTTTGCGAAGTTTAAGAGTGTAAGCGACCGAGTGTTAGCCGAGCACAAAATAGTTCTTAAGAATGATAGACCGGTCCGTCAAAGGTACCCTCGATGTAATCCAGAGATACAAAAACGTATAAATGAGGAGAAATATGAGCTCTTAAAGAACGGATATATCGACCCATCAAATAGCCCGTATAGGCACCCATTGTCATGGAAGTAAAGAAGAACGGCACCCTTAGGCTCTGTATAGACTACAGGTTGCTTAACGCTAAAATAGTGGCCGATGCTTATCCGTTACCTAGGATAAACGCTATACTAGATTGACTGAGATATGCCAAAGTTATAAGTAGTATAGATCTTAAAAACGCTTATTGGCAGAAGATAGCCGGAAGTACACAGCATTCACGGTGGCAAGTAAAAGTTTGTTTCAATGGAGGGTGAGGCCTTTTGGTTTGACGTCAGCTCCAGCAACATTTCAGCGAGCCGCAGATAGGGTGATCGGTGCTGATATGGAGCCACAAGCCTGCTTGGATGATATTGTGTTGTTATGAAATTCCTTTAAAGAGCATGTTAAAAATTTGAGGGATTTGTTTAGAAGACTTCGCGAAGCGCGATTAACAATAAACTAAGAAAAAAAAAGTTTTTCCAAGAGGAGATAAAATATTTAGGTCAGATAGTAAAAGAAAAGGGCACAGATCCTGAAATGATAGCTATACAGTAGCTTCAACCAACCAAAAATGTGAGAGAGCTGCGGAGATGCTTAGGAATTGCTTCATGATACAGAAAATTTGTTCCCGGCTTTGCCAAAATTGTTTATCCGTTAAATGAATTATTATAGAAAAAATAGCCCGTTTGACCTTAAAACTCCAACAGTTATACTTCGACGTACAGTACCGTCGTGACAAGCTTAATGTGGTAGCCGATGCCTTATCCTGTGATCCTGTGGTTGTGTGTCAAGGCCTGCGGGAAAATACAGGAGAGTGCGCTTGGTGGCAAAGAAAATGGGAGGAGGTGGAAAAGGAGCCGGAAAAGTTCCCGGATTTCACCATACAAAAGGTTCAACTTTACCGCCATTTACCGTCAGCAAATAATGACGAAAATGCAGTGCCTTGGAAATTATGTGTTTCCTCATATCAGAGGAAGAGAGTGCTAGAAGAGAATTATGATTTGCCCACCGCCGGACATTTAGGCATACGAAAAACCATATCGCGTGTCTGCAACAGGTATTATTGGACAGGAATGTACAGAGACATTCAAACACACGTCCGTAGATGTCAGGTATGTCAGCAGCATAAGCCTGATCAACAGCGCCCTGCGGGCCAAATGCTGTCTACAATTGCGGAAGCACCATGGGCCATCGTATGTGACGATTTTGTAGGACCGCTACCAAGGTCAAAACACGGAAACTGAATGTTGCTGGTCTTCACTGACAAATTTTCCAAGTGGTCAGAGGTAATACCCTTGCGCCAAGCTACGGCTGAAACACTGAGAACATCATTCCGAGAGAGAATTCTTGCAAATTTTAAATCACACGAAACTGTCTCCTGTCACAAAGTTGTATCATCTTCATAATAAGACACGAGGTGAAGCAAGTTCCATTGTAAAAAAGTACACTCTGTCCCAGGAGAATTTTGACATACAACCCGCGCCTAAGAAGATAGCGAATCAATTCGTAAAATTCAAACCTCAGTTAAAGGTTCTCTCGCAATGCTAAGAACGTTGGGTGTTGAAGTTGAGAGTTCCGACCCCATTATTATACGTTTGATATCAACAAAATTGCCAGATATTACGCTATCTCTTTGGGAGCAATCCCTAACATCTCCCCGTGACCTTTAAAAATGGAAACAAATGTTGCAATTTCCTGTCGACAGTAATGAGGCGGTAAAACGCCTTACAAATATAAAAAACTAAAAAGACTGTTTCAGTCTTAAAATAGTACGCCAACCCAACGTACACTATTTTTCGTCTCAATAAAATCTCTATACGTGTAGCTTTATAATGAAAACCACTGCTTTAGAACATGTCTGATATTCGAACATTCACGGTGCAACAAAGAGCAGACTTTATATACAAAAACAAATTTTGCAACAATTGTTTAGCATCATCACATATAAAGGCTAACTGTAGTTGATACATATGATACATATGGCAAGACGCCCACAGAAGTTACCCCAAAATAACGATAATTATCTGAAGTCGAGCATTTCTAACAAGAGTACGCCACCCCTAAAAAGTTCTTCGAAAATAACTCAAACTGGAGAGCATAATAATATGGATGAATACCCATCAACATCTAGGCAAATTCAAGCTAACTGCTCTGCTAACTGAGGTGAAAATATGTTGCTGAGAACTGCTTTGGTACAAATAGAAGTCAGAGGTGAATGTTTTACTATGAGGGCTCTCATTGACCCTGGTTCTCAACGTACGTTTTTAGCCGAAAAAATTAGAAGCCGCTTTCAACTCCCGTATCGAAAATTTCATTTTGAAATCATTGGCATTGGAGATCAAAAACAGTCAGCAACCAAAGAATGTGAACTTACACTGTACGCCAAAAGAACTGATACAAGAATTCCAATTAGAGCAATAGTCTTGCTAAAAGTTACCAAGCGACTTCCCGCATATAGTTTTGAAATTCCACAATCAAAAGAACTATGTGAATTAGATTTAGCTGACCCAATATTCTACAAATCTGCTCAAATAGATCTTATTTTATGCAACGACTATGAGCACTTTATTAACCTCGAAGGAATACAGAAAAACATCTGTGGCCACACTTCCGCCTACAATACAATCTTTGGGTGGCTGTTTAGTGGTCCTATGAAAACTCAGCCCACTCAAGTGTTCTCAACCTCAGTAACTCTGAGTAAACTCTGAGACTTTCAAAATTATAACTTTATTAAAAATCGCCCCCCACAAATCGCCCCCAAATGGCCTGAGGAGGAATTTTGCGAAGAATTTTACAAAAATACAAGTAAGGCGACAGGAAGACGAAAGATACGTTGTAGGACTGCCTTTTAGAAAAGGTTTTCCAGATAAAGTTTTTCTCGGCTCATCTGGATTTGTTGCCTTAGCTCAATATTGTAGAATGGAAAAAACTTTAGCCAAAGATTCTAATTTGCAATCACAGTATCAGTCAGTCTCAAGAGAATACTTAACTCTGGATAACATGGAGAACACTTCCTCTCAAGAAATTGTAAATCAAGACAAATATAGCTCCTTTTACTTAACTCACCATGCAGTTGTGCGACCTGAAAACAAAACGACTAAGGTCAGAGTTGTATTCAATGCACCTAGAAAAACTAAATCGCACTTTTTTCTGAATGATATTCTCTACACTGGCCCTACTATTCAGAACGATTTGATTACCATAGTTCTGAACTGGAGAAAATATCGGTATGTTTTTGGTGGGGATAAACAGATGATATACCGATAAATACTAGTACACGCTGAAGATAGATCCCTCCAAAGAATTCTGTTTCAGAATCAAGTAAATGGCCCAATTGAGGATTATCAGTTAAAAACGGTCACTTTCGGGGTTAGTTGGGCCACTTATCTCGCAGTTCAAACCCTTCTTCAGCTCGCATCGGACTAAGAATCCCAATATCCAAAGGCTTCCTTTTACTTTATTTGCGTAATTTTCATAATGTCACTGTTCATTGTCTGTTCACCTGGTAAATTAGGTAATTCCAAAAACTAGTTCAAATGGTGAATAATTAGTGTCTATATGTGGAGTTATATTATATGCAAATGAATAATAAGGAATCCACTCACTCCATTTATCATCATTCACGAAAGATAAAAAGTATTAATTTAGAACACGATGACAGTACCTAAGGTTTCATGATGATATGGTGTTGAAAATTTCTGTTCTATTCTTAAAAGTTCACTAATTTCTTTCATCATTTCATTTATAAATTCTGTACCTCTATCAGATTTCAAAATCTTGAATTGTCCATACCTTAGTATAAGATTTTCTGTCATACATTTTGCTATTGACTTGGCTTCTTTTGTTTCTTTTGGGGCAGCTATTATGTATTTGGATAATTCACACTGCATGGTTAATATATACCGATAGTTCTCCGATGGACGTAAAGGTCCAACTGTATCGATAACAATAGTACTAAAAGTCTGTGTTGGTGTATGTGTAACTGGTAATGGTTCTTTAGTGTGTTGATACATATTTCTTTACCATTTTGTACATATTTTTTCATATGTATTTCTGTTTTAATCGTAGCAGTGTTTTATGCACACTGAAATGTCCTCCGCATGGTGTGTTGTGATATAACATTAATAATTCTTATTTCTGTTCATCATTTTATATTTTCTGAGGATCATTGTATAGAAGAATTTTGACGTCTTTTGTTTTGCTTTCATTACCTTTATTTTTCATACCTTAATGGCTTATAATACTGAATATGTTATCACTTCTCTTGAGTGCATAACTCTCGTAATTCAATTTTTCTAGGCTTGATAGAAGTTTCTCCAAGATATTATCTAAATAATATGGATTATCGCTACATATCACCTGTATTTCATTTAGACCTTTGTTGTCTTTAATTCCTATTTCTTTGGTTAACCTTTTTTCTTATATAAATCTAAATTTTGTTGCGCGTCTTATATCATTCATAGATGTACATTCCCACATTTTGAGTTGAACAGGCTCAACTTGAGAAGCATCCTTATTTTTCTCTTTGTTCTGCGTCTCTTTTTTCTTCATTTATCTTGTTATCACCAGCGTCCTTTTAACTGTTTCATCAATGTTTGATGGTATAATATCTTTAAGGAATCAGAATCCATTTTTATCCTTGATGACGGGTCTGCATTTGTGTTGTTAGTTCCTTTTTTGTAAACTATCTGAAAATCGTAGACAGATAATTCCAAACGAATTCTTGTCAGTTTAGAACTAGGATTTTTGTGCGTAAATAGTGCGACAAGTGGACGATGGTCAGTCACAACAATAAATTTTCTTCCAAACAAATATGGGCGGAAAAATTGTATACCGCAGTGTATACCAAGTAATTCTTTTTCTATAACCGCTTTATTTCTTTCGTGGTTACTTAATGAACGGCTTGCATATGGCATTGGTCTATCTTCCCCAATTTCACCTTGTGATAATACGGCTCCTAATGCTAAATCTGATGCATCTGTTGTTAGGATAAAAGATTTGTCAAAATTCGGATATTGTTAAACTGGTGGACTTATTAGTTTCACCATAAGAGTTTCAAATGATGTTTGACACTGTTCTGTCCAATCGAATTTTTGACCCTTTTTTAATAATTTGTTTAAATTATAAGCTATGTAAGCAAAATGTTTAATAAATCTTCTGTAGTAATTGCAAAAAGCCAGAAATCTTCTGACGTCATCAGCGTTATTTGGCACAGGATAGTTAGTTACTACTTCAAATTTTTCAGGATCTGGTTTTATGACACCTGGAGTTATAAGATGACCAAGATATATTACTTCTGGTTTTAGAAAACAACGTTTATCTGTATTGAGTTTTAGATTATACTTTTGTAAACGATGAAGTACTTTTACCAAATTTGAATTATATTTTTAATCCAAACGTTAATCTGGTATATTGGTAATGACCATTTGGTGTTGAAAAAGCTGTATATGGTCGAGATTGTCTTTCCAGCTAAATCTGATGAAATGAACTTGTCATGTCCAACGTTGAAAAATATTTGGCTCTACCCAATTTGTCTAAAGGCCCAACTATAATGTGCATATACAAGCTTATGCCAACTTATACAACTGTGCAAATACATATAAATCAAATGTGGTAAACTATAATGTACTTGAGAGAACTTTTCGTCAAGTTTTGTCAAATGTCAAATGCTTAAGCAATGTACGAAGCTCATCGTACATTCCGTACAGAAACAGCTGATTGCGCTTGGTGTATATATACATAAATCAATAAAGAAAAAATTGCAGTGGAGAGCGACATTGAAAAAGTTTTTTTTTGATTTAATAGAAAATGTAGAAAAAAGAAGGGTATATATGAGAGAAAATTATGCGTTTTTATTATAACAATTCGCTATAATTTTTTTTAATTGCTTTCAAATTAAATCAGTGACACCGTTGCATCTTTTGGTACTTTTGACCAAAAATACATAAAAAAACATGCCATTTTTTATCGAATTTAATTGAAAACTAGTAAAAGGAAGTACATTTATTTAAATCAATGTTATTAAATATATATAATATATTTTTTCGATGCCTTTTTCTTTACAAGTTTTATTTATTTAAAAATATATATATTTTTGGCAAAGTACGATTTAAACATGAATGTGCAACTGTGGCAAATTATTTTTTAAATTTATGTAAGTACATTGTAGCCACATAAAAATCTTTAAAGAATTACCTAAGCATTTGACAGGCTTTTCGTTGGGTTTTTGACATAAGCTCAAGCTAGTTTATGCACATTATAGTTGGGCCTTAAGACATCTTCAATGCGAGTTAGTGGAAATTTATCGTTTATTATCTTGTAATTTAGTTTCCTAAAGTCAACTACCAATCTCCACTTCTTTAGATCAGTTTGACCTTTTTTCGGAACTAGTAATAAATAAAAGATGGTTCTATTATATTGCTTTCTAACAATCTTTGAGTTTGTGTTTCTATTATATTGCTTTCTAACAATCTTTGAGTTTGCGGCAAACGGTAATTCTTTATATATACAGGACTAGTATCATGAGGATTTATTTTTTGCTTATAAAAATTGTTAGTATTTAAATGTTCATCATCCATATGGAACACTGACTCACGTAATATGTTCAAAAGTTCTTGTTTATCAGTATCTTTCAAATCATCCAATTTTAAACGCTCTAGTAGTCTATCAAATCGTTCTCCTGTGTTTTTGTTCTTATGAGTATTTATATTAATAGAACATACATTATATTTACTTAGTGGAATAGTTTCAATTTTCAAATTTCTCACTGTTACAGGCTTACTTGTAACATTTAGTAATTTAATATGTTGATTTCCTTCTTTGGGCACAATTGCTTTCGCCAACTATTGTTGCGGTGTTGAACTGGTTCTAAAAATAGTAGAATAATTTAATTTATGGTTATTAGTACTTACTTACCTTATTTCATTTGCTTTTGTCCGTATATAGTGTACGAACATTGTTTACGGTCACTGTGTGTATGGAATGTTTGGCGGTGGTTTTTTTCTGGCGAATTGGTTTTGGTTTTTGGTTTTTAGCTGGTTGTCTTATTGTTTAATTCTTTTTTATTGTTTTAGTAGCTTGTTGCATGTTTAGTTTTAGTTGCAATTATTATTTAAGAGGTTTTTGTTCTTTTTGTTGTTTGCTTTGTTGGCTTAAGTTTTTTCTTTGTTTCGTTTGGTACATGCGTTTATTATAATTTTATGTGTTTGTTTTATTATTTTATTATTAATCTTGAGTGTTCGGGATTTGTTTGTTTTTTTATTGATTTTAATTATTTATAAATTTGTGCACTGTGTTGTCTTGTTGATTATGCTGTTTTATTTTGCTTTGTATAATGATCTGTAATGTTTGGTGTTTGAAGAGAATGTAGCGTTTAATTTAAGAGTGTCAGTATGTTTTCTGCTAGTTGTTTAGTTTGTTGTAGAGTATTACGAGTAAGGGAGTTGCCATTGTAAAGGCAGGGTTGTTAATGTGCTGTTTTTGTATTTCAAACGAATTGATTGCCTGAAGTACAAAAACAGCACATAAATGTTTTATGTTAATAAAATATACCAACCTAAAATAAAGAGGAAAATGTTGCTAAATATTAAAGTTAAGAGCACTAATCCGTTTTATAGCAAATGGAATAAATTTAAAGATGGGGATTATTTCAGAAGTCACCGGAATAGAAAGAGGAAATAAATAAATTATTATATTGTGAACATTCAGAAAGAAAGGCTGTAAAAAAAACTGTGTATTCGTCTTGAATTTTCGTGTTTTTAATGAAAGCATTTTTTTATTGAATTATTTATATAAAGAAAAAAATAAATAAGTAAATACTCAAAGTTTAACTTGAGTATTTGAAGACTTTCGATTGTTAGTGGTTTTTTTAAAAATTAATTTAAAAGAAAATAGCCAGATCGTGTTGAGGCAGGTTGGTGAAGACTGATGCTGAGTGTCGTCGTCCGAAGCAGCCATTTTTCTATGGCGCGCCAAATCAGGCCTCGGCAGAAACCTCATCCAACCAGTGAGCCATTTTGTTTTTGGCTTATAAAAAAATTTTGTGCAGTAAAAATAAAAGAGATAAAATAAGAAAAGTTTAATTAGTAAGCGGTGTTTTTATATTTCAAATTTTTCTTCTAAATTAATAATTTGATTAAAATAACAAAAAAATACCATATATACAAACTTTTGCTGTGAATTTAACGTTGTAATTTTTTTTTGTATAAGTGTTAGTGTTTTTTGTTTGTGTTATGAAATTAGTGTTAGGTTAGGTAAAATTCTTGTAAGTGCCTGAAATAAAAATTATAGTGACCTAAAGAAACTAGAGTGTGCTAGGAAGATCTATATAGTCATCCGGAAGGAAGTTCGCTGACAATAAATTTGAGAAATATATTTCGGAAGTGTTGCCAAACCTCCTAATAGAGCTCCATTAGGTAGAGATAGTGACGAGTAGGAACTAGTCCTTATTAGTTTCGGTTTCTTTCCAGAAACAACGAGTAGATTCTTTTGTTATTTTTTTGGCGTTGAGTAAGTTTTTATTTTGTTGTTGTTTTTTTTTTTTTGCTTTATGAGAGCATAACCCATTTTAATTTAGACACAGTGGTGTGAATTAACATTTTTTTATATTAAGCATTTTTTATATTTTTATAATTTTTTTATTTTTGTTAAATTAAATTCTAAATAATTTTCAATTCTTTGAATTAAACAAGAATTAAGTACCTTTTGCATGTTTTAGTTTTAAGACATATTTTATATTAATAAATATGTAAATTTTGTGTATTCATAGAACAGATATGTGTCATAGGTAATTTTTCGCATACAGTTTGGTTGAGATGAGGTAAGTTCGTTGCTGAAAGTGTGTGTGTGAAGCTTGGGGAGCACGCCAATATCTATTTGGAGTTTTCGTGTTCTAGGGTGGGTGGGCTAGTTGGTAGTGTGAGTCGAGTTTTTTTTTTGGCTAGTTTATGTAATTTTTTATTTGTTGTGTTTGTTTTCTTGTTGCATTCGGGATGGAACCTTTCCCTGAAATGATGAGCTGGCTGGGACAACACTGCGGCGGAACAAAAGGCACATAACTATATGGCGCTCAATGGTAATGAATTTGTGTGGCATGTAAAACATCTAGACATGCCAAACAATAGAACAATAGATGTGTGTAATAGCCCAAACGATTAATGATTGGTGTTAAAAATGCCAGGACTTTCAGGATCTGTTAACGAAGAGCTATGATTCATAGTCCGCAAAACCTTATGAGTGCAGGGATTTCTTGTACAATCTTGATATCTCTGTATAGGTTTGATAGCAAACATCATCAACGTATTATCAAAATTTTTTAAACCTGAAGCGTGGGAGTTTGAAAGATAACTTCCCATTGAAAAGGTGAAGATATTTTATTTGTTTAGTTTTTTTCCAGTAGATTTTAGATTCTGGGTAAAGTTGATGGTCAAAGTGTGTTAATTTAGAATAGCCGCTCTGATAAATTTCCAGAGGACTGTAGTATTTTAATAACATTACTTGGGAAAAAAAACAAGTTTAGTAAAATAAGTCTAGTGACAGCCGCTTTGGTTCCAAAATCAGAGGTCTGATGTGTCATCAGATTTCTTAACACCTGTGAGCTTGTTTCATGAAGGGAATGGTAGCTGCGGCAGCCGCTCTGATAAATTGTTCAGGGGTCTAATGTGTAGCAGATACCATGTTTTTTTTTTTTTTTTGAAGAATCACGGGAAGAATGCATTTGATTTAATAAATTGTCTTCGGAAACACTGAATAGGCCTGTAAGGAAGCATTAATAATAATTTTATTGGTACAACCACACACACAACGTAGCGAAACTCACATCGTTAAACCGAACGTCATAAAATATTGAATTAAATTACATTTTCAAAATACTTACAAAAATTTAATACTTATTTGTGCTGGTTAAGTCGTAGATTGTTTATGAATTAATGCGAATTATTTTAATGTTTATTTTTGTTTTATTTTTGCAAACATTATTTTTGGATAGTTTTTTTTTATAATAATTTTTTTGTTGTTTAATTTTTTTTTTATTAGTTTATTATTACTTTTTTTAGTAAGCTCTTTTTGTATTTTCTGATTGTTTTTGTTGCTTTATTTTATTATTTTTTTTATACACACAATTTTTTTATTTTGAGTTGTATTTTGGTATTTACTATTCGTTATTATATATTTTATTTCCATTTTAATTTTACTTATTTTTTTAGCTTCAGTTGTATTTTTGTTGGTGTTTTTATTTTATTTCATCTTTTTTTTTCCTCTTAAAATTTATTTTTTTTATTATTTTAAGATTTTACATTTTTATTATTTAATTTTCTTGTTTTGGTTTTTGTTATTTTCTTGCTTTTATATTTAATTAATATTTGCATGTAGTTATTTTGATTTTTTATTTATTTTGGTTTAGTCTATAATTGGTGTTTAGTAAACTAAGTTAAGGTATAGTTAATATTGTGCATTTACTAGATGTTTTTGTTTTATTACGTTTATATTTAATTGACTCTAGCTTATACATTTGTCCTGCTTAATATTATATATTGTTCGTTTTATACGTAGTAGTTGATCAGTTTGCTAAACAAATTTCCATTTGTCGCGGATGGCTTAGGCCGTTTCTAATAATGATAAAGCAAAAAGGAGACAAGCAGAAAAATTAAAGAGAAGTAGGGCAAGAGATACATATTTCGATTTAAATCGGTCTTCTCCCCGAGTTAAAGAGAAATATTTAAAAGTTAACGAATCGGATAGAATGGCTACAGGACCACCTCAATTTCAAGACTTGTTAGAGACTATAAATGTCCAGTCAGGAAACAAAGGTCAGATCACTGGTGACGGGTACCGGCGAAGAAATGCGGGCTAAGATAGACCAATCCATTAATGGTATAGTTAATAAGAAAATGAATAGGGAATTGGGAAAAATCCATGAAAGCATCAGTCAACTGGCCGATGCGGTGAGAAGCCTGACTCTGCGAGAAGCAAACAGTTCTGCGAGCGGTCCGGAATCACGACGAGTTTATTTTGAGCCAAAGAACAGGTTTAATATTCCACCACCTGCCCAGCATCTTACTCAAGATGGTTGGAAAATTATGGTGGATAAATTTGGCTTGGAATTCGGCGGGAACCAAGGGGGCGCGACCAGCTATCTGTATAAGAATTTGTTTTTAGGCTCGAACATATGCAGAGGCAGTATCAGATACCATGGCAGGAAATATTAAGGGACTTTCACCTATTAGTTTCAGGGACGGTAAAACAATTGTATTGGCCTCTTCTTCAAACCACCGTATTAAGTGATCGGAATACCTTGCGATTAGCGCTGTTAAGCCGGTATAGAATAGTTAGGTCGAGTTGGGAGAGAGTGCAGGTAATTGTAGAGAGAAAACAGATTCCTGGTGAGTCAATTGATCACTACTTCAATAGTCTCAACTTACTAAGAGCTAGACTAGAAATTCCAGCAGCGGAAGGAGAGATGATTAGAATCGCCAAACGAAATCTTAGGGAGAATATTGCCAAGATAGTATACCCGATGGCAGTAGCATCGGTCGAGCATTTGAGAATCGAATGCTTGGAGGCAGAAAGGACTTTCCCTCGAAGAGAGTCTCGCATCATGCCTTCACAACCGGCTCGACCACAACGATTCGTTAGTGAAGCAGTTGTGAATGGAATCGAAGACGAACGCAATGATTTATTTGCCGAGGTAGCAGCGATCAACAGTGTCTTATTCTGTTGGAACTGTCAGCAGCAAGGGCACGGGCTTAAAAAGTGTGTATCGCAGCAAAGAAATCTATTCTGTTACAGATGTGGCAGACCGAACACCATTACACCAAATTGCCCAAAGTGTTTGCAGGCCTGCGAAAACTTCAGGCGGAGCGCGGCCTTAATGGGGGAGACGCGATCCACCGAGATTGCCCCGAAACAAGTTTAAAATTATCTGACCCTGATACGAAAATATCTAATATTCAAAACTACTTGCCCCTAAAAATTCGAGATAGAAATTATCAGAAATTTAGAGATAAAATTTTTAGTGATGTACAGAGCAACGATATAAATCTTATTAAACCATCCTCAGGAGATCAAACCCTAACAGCTGATAGGTTGATAGCTACAGCAACAACAACTAATGTTTTTGACATAAGTGATGATCGGTCTCTTACTAAACAGCAGAAGTTAAACACACGAAAACTGAAATGTATTCTTAATCTTCGAAACAATTTTATTAAACTAAAACGACAACGTAAGTTATTAGCAGAGGCATTTAACCTTTTCCAGTTTAACACGGCTCCCAGACCGTATGCCGAATTCTTACTGAATGGCAAAAGATGCAAAGGACTGTTAGATTCAGGTGCTTCAGTGAGTCTTCTGGGCAAAAATTGTCGGGAGCTGATGGAGGAGCTAGACGCGGAGATAAAAGGAGTTTTTAGCAGCGTAAGCACAGCTACAGGACAGCGTCATAGAGCGCTAGGCAAAGCTCAGTTAGACGTAGGGTATAAGGGATAAGTATGTAAGATAACTTTTTACTTATGCCCAGATTTAGGGCAGGATATTTATCTAGGGATTGATTTTTGGAAAAGTTTTGATATAGCCCCTTAAGTAGTGGCTTCAGCCGAAATGAACCTTGAAATGTTACGTAGAATTCAGGGTGCGAATGAAAACAGTAATGTGAAAATGCATGATCTGAATGAAGAACATCAGAAACTGTTAGAGGAAACAGTAAAAAAATTCGCAGCATTTGAAGAAAAAGGTCTAGGTTGCACGAGCTTAAAAAGACATGAAATTAAGCTAGTAGAAGGAACCTGTCCCATAAAGGATAAATATTACCCCATGTTCCCGGCAGTACAAGAAAAAGTATACGCGGAATTAGATAATATGTTAAAACTGAAAGTTATAGAAGAAAGTGAGAGTCCTTGGGCGAATAGGACCACTGTAGTACGTAAACAGGGAAAGAATAGGTTTTGTTTAGATACTCTCAAGCTGAACGCCGTGACTGTAAAAGACGTCTATCCCCTTCAAAACATCGACGGAATTTTGAGCCGCATAGATCAGACGCATTATATAAGCAGCATCGACCTGAAATACGCGTTTTGGCAAATAGAATTAGAGGAGACAGCCAAGCCGTATACGACATTTGCGATTCCAGGTCGGCCGCTGTATCAGTTTAGGGTAATGTCGTTTGGTCTATGCAACGCTGCTCAACGTTTATGCCGTCTGATGGATAAGGTTATACCGGCAAGATTAAAGACGAACGTACCACCCATATAAAAATCCACCCATATAAAATTCCTCGAACAAGTGTCCAAATGTCTTCAGGAAGCGAATCTAACTATAGGATTGAAAAAGTCAAGGTTTTGTTTTAGGGAATTAAGGTAACTTGGTTTTGTTATCGGTGGGGGTATGCTTAAGACCGATCCTGAAAAAGTTGTGGCCATTCAGAGGATACCATTGCCGAAAACGGCTAAACATGTTAGGAGCGTTTTAGGGACAGCTGGATGGTACAGGCGGTTCATAAAGGACTTCGCCTCCATCTCAGCGCCACTAAGTGATACGCTAAAGAAAGGAAGAAAGTTTTCAATGACACCTGAGGCGACAGAGGCCTTTGAAACCTTAAAAATGTTGCTTATGTCTGCCCCCGTCCTTCGACATCTGGACTTTAGTAGACAGTTTTATATTCAATGCGATGCATCAGAGAATGGTATAGGAGCAGTTCCTTTTCAGAAAAATGACGAGAGGGGCGAAAATCCGATAGCTTTTTATTCGCAAAAGCTAGCTCCTTATCAAAAAAACTACTCTGTGACAGAGAAAGAATTTCTCGCTGCAGTAATGGCAGTAACGCTTTCCAGACCTTACGTGGAACTGACGCAATTTACCGTTATAACCGACAACGCAAGTCTGAAATGGTTGATGTCACTCAAGGATTTAAGTGGACGGTTAGCTAGGTGGTCGCTTAAACTACAAGCGTATAATTTTTCGATAGAACACCGAAAAGGTTCTGAAAATGTTGTGGCAGATATGCTTTCGCGTTTGCCCATGGACGTCGCAGAGATTAGAGAGGATAGTTTTTTGGATTTTGAAACAGTTGCCTTTGAGTCTGAAGAATATGTACAACTTATTGAGAATATTCGGGAAAACCAGAGAAAACTACCCGATTTGAAAATAGAGGAGGGCAAAGTATATGAAATGGTTATAAGTGGCGTGCAGCAAAATGGTTTAGAGTCAGAGTGGAAATTATGGATTCCACAAGAAATTACGTATATTTTGATTGAGAAGGCCCACGATGATGTTAAATCAGCTCATGGAGGAATGCGCAAAACATTAGAAAGACCCAAGCGTCTATATTACTATATTACCTGAAATGACAGTACAAGTCCAGCAGTATATCAGAAACTGTAGTATTTGCAAAGAAACAAAGTCGTCTAATATTCATACTATGCCACAAATAGGAGATGAAGTACGAACTGAGAGACCTTTCCAGAAAATTTACATTGATTTTCTGGGTAAATATCCCAGGTCGAAGAAAGTTAACGCCTAAATTTTTATTGTTGTCGACCACTTCACAAAGTGCGTTTTTTTAAAGGCCATGAAGGAAGCAAAGGCTAAAAATGTAGTAAAATTTCTGGTGCAGAAGGTTTTCCAAAAATTTGGAGTACCCGAAGTTCTGCACAGTGACAACGGGCAGCAATTTGTGTCAACTACTTTCAAGGAAATGACTGATACTTATGGCATAAAACATTTGAAAACCGCATTCTATTCGCCACAATCGAATGCGGCGGAACGTGTCAACCAAACTGTGTTGGCTGCTATTCGGGCATACTTAGAGAACGACCAACGTGACTGGGACTTATATTTGTCCGAAATAGAATGCGCTCTGCGATCTTCGGTCCACGCCGCCACGAGCTTTGCTCCCATTTTTTGCCTTGTTCGGTTACCATATTTACTCGAATGGTGC
This sequence comes from Cistogaster globosa, assembly GCA_937654795.1. Lineage (NCBI taxonomy): Eukaryota > Metazoa > Arthropoda > Insecta > Diptera > Tachinidae > Cistogaster > Cistogaster globosa. The sequence goes on along the minus strand of OW569403.1, from coordinate 105,071,139 downwards.
CGATTACAGGATTGCTAGGAAACTGCAGTCTATGTCTGACCAAGAAATTATAAATTTAGAGCAAAAAGATAAACTAGAGATTATTCGGGAAAACATCAAATCGTATTGTAAAATTTAATCCAGGTGAAGAAATATACAGAAAGAATTATGCACTTACAGATTTAAAAAATAACGTGAATGCAAAATTTTGTCGTAAATATTAAAAATGTCGTGTAGTGAAACCAATTGGCAATAATATGTACGAACTGGAATTACTGCAAGGAAAACCTATTGTCTGATTTAAAGTGCAATAAATTTCTGTGATATTCTACGGCCGTGCAATATTGGGTTAGGAAAAGAATAAGTAGGATGAGTTCAATATATAGGTAGTAGTGTGTATGTATTATGTGGTATGGATATGTGTTTGTATCTATTAATTCATTTAAATATTTATTTCATTTAGTTAGTAATTGTGTATTAATTAGATGTTAGTATATGAAGGTGTATTTGTGTATATGTTTATGTGTGAATTTAATTAGTAAATAGATTATTCTTTTATTTATTTTTTTTTTCGCTATTAGTAAGGCAGTTTTTTTTAGTAGCCAGGTACTGTGCGTGCTCCTGTTTATAGCCTTCGGGTAGATGCCTTGACACCGGGTTGCAGCAACTAGAAAAGGAAAATAAAAAGAAAACAAAGGTTTACTTACGTTAATCCGATGAGAAACGTTGTGTTATTCCATCTATGAGACACATAAAAAGAAATAAATATCTTTCAACCAAATATAAATCCTTGTTTGAACGTACCTAATAGCCCGGCTAGACTATACAGGGCGTGGGAGTTCCCCACGTTTGTTTTTTTTTTTTTAAAGTGGGAAGACAACCACATGAGGATCCACACACCGGTCCAACGGGCGTAGACCTCGTAGCCCCGGAGTTTTGTTGCAGTGTTGATCTGGTTCTAAAAATAGTATTATAATTTAATTTATGGTTATTAGTACCGAAATTCGTTTTTTACTTACCTTATTTCATTTGTTTTTGACCGTATATAGTGTACGAACATTGTGTATGGTCACTGTATCTATGGAATGTTTGCTGGGGTTTTTTTTACGAATTGGTTTTGGTTTTTAGTTGGTTGTCGTATTGGTTTAATTCTTGTTTATTGTTTTAGTAGTTTGTTGCATGTTTAGTTTTAGTTGCTATTATTATTTAATAGGTTTTTGTTCTTTTTGTTGTTTGCTTTGTTGACTTTAAGTTTTTTCTTTGCTTCGTTTGGTATATGCGTTTATTATAATTTTATGTGTTTGTTTTATTATTGATCTTGAGTGTTCGGGATTTGTTTGTTTTGTTATTGATTTTAATTATTTATTAATTTGTGCACTGTAATGTTTGGTGGTTGAAGAGAATGTAGCGTTTAATTTGAGAGTGTCAGTATGTTTTCTGCTAGTTGTTTAGTTTGCTGTAGAGTATTACGAGTTTTATAGCAAATGCAATAAATTTAAAGATGGGGATTATTTTGAAGTCACCAGAATAGAAAGAGGGAATAAATAAATTATCATATTGTGAACATTTAGAAAGAAAGGTTGTAAAAAAAACTGTGTATTCGTCTTGAATTTTCGTGTTTTTATTAAAAGCAATTTTTTTATTGAATTATTTGTATAAAGAAAAAAAAAAATAATTAATACTTAAAGTTTAACTTGAGTATTTGTAGACTTTCGATTGTTAGTGGTTTTTGTAAAAATTAATTTAAAAGAAAATAGCCAGATCGTGCTGAGGCAGGTTGGTGAAGAGTGATGCTGAGTGACGTCGTCCGAAGCTCTGGGAAAGATATAAAAAGGTGTAAGAAGGTGCAGAGTACAGAAAGTAGCCATTTTTCTAACGCGCGCCAAATCAGACCTTGGCAGAAGCCTAATCCAACCAGTGAGCCATTTTGTTCTTGGCTTATAAACAAATTTTGTGCAGCAAAAAAAAGGAGATAAAATAAGAAAAGTTTTATAAGTAAGCGGTGTTTTTATAATTCAAATTTTTCTTCTAAATTAATAATTTGATTAAAATAACAAAAAAACCAAAAACAACGAATAGATTCTTTGGTTATTTTTTTTTTTTTTGCGTTGAGTAATTTTTTCATTTTGTTGTTGTTTTTTTAAATTTTTGCTTTATGAGAGCATAAACCATTTTAATTTAGACACAGTGGTGTGAATTAACATTTTTTTTTAAGCATATTTTATATTTTTATAATTTTTTTATTTTTGTTAAATTAAATTCTAAATCATTTTCAATGCTTTGAATTAAACAAGAATTAAGTCCCTTTTGCATGTTTTAGTTTTAAGACTTTTTTATATTAATAATTATGTAAATTTTGTGTATTCATAGAACAGATATGTGTCATTGGTAATTTTTCGCACACAGTTCGGTTGAGATGAGGTAAGTTCATTGTTGAAAGTGTGTGCGTGGAGCTTGGAGAGCACGCCAATATCTATCTGGAGTTTTCGTGTTCTAGGTTGGGGGGGCTAGTAGGGAGTGTGACATCTGACTCTCCCTAAAAAGTGTTTCTGTTTGTTAGTCGAGTTTTTTTACATGTGGTATTTTCAACGCGTCTATTCTGTGTAGGTCTAACATTTTGAAAAATTACTTGCCTTTGTTTTGACCTTGATGTATCATTTTCGGCTATTTCCAAAGCTTCCACGAATGTTTTGTCCCTACTAGCATAAATGTTTTATACTACCTGTGATTCTGAAAATCCATTTACAAATGCATTATATGATATTTTCGCGTTAGAGTTTATTATTAGAATTCTATTCATTTCGCCTTCTTCAGATATTTGTATCTCATTTAATTCAGATACTAGGCTTTCAATTTTTGTGGCAAAACCAAGCAAATTATCAGCCTTTTGTTTTATACTTGTCAATTTTTTCAAAATGCTATTAGAATTCGTAACCAATTTATATGCACCATTCAAGGCATTTATCAATTCTTCAATAGTTCTAGGAATTGAAGTTTGTTTTATCCTATCTTGAATTTTCGAATTTAATCTTTAATTGAATATAAAATTAAAGAATGAATTTTGTTTTTCCACCGGTATGGTTTGTGCTTTTATTTCTAAGTTCTTGATGAAATCTGTCAATTCATCTTTTTTTCCCGAGAAAATTGGGACTAACTTAATTATCGCTGTCAATTCGTTAATTTCCATATTCGCCATACTTATCGCTTTTTCCTTGTCTATACTAGTTTTCTTATTAGAGTATTGCTCCAATAAATCTAAGGCCTCTGTTTTCAAGTTTTTTGAATTCTACTTTCTGATTTTCAGTTGGTTGTAATCTTAAGAAATCCTCTTCTAAGTTATTTACTTCTGTGTTTTTAACAGATACAGTGTCTATTAAATACGGACGATTTAATGATTTTTTTGCATTCGATATTAGTATCCGTAGACTCTCTAAAATTGAATCCATACCAATTACCTATAAGGTTCTTCTTTATATATGTATTCTTAAATTTTTATTTTTGTTTTAATTTTTATAATTTTTTTTTTGTAGGACAATGTTTTTTTATCGATTCTAGATAACTTGAGTTTTCCTCTACAAATCCTTTTACATCAGATATTTTAACCAATAGGGTTCTTTTTATTATATATTTTAATAATAAAATACATAAAACTACTAAAATATTAATATTACAAACTTTACAAAATTCCTATTTAGCATTATATATATGTACTATTTTCTCTTTTATTTTTTTATATTCTTTTTATCCTTGTTTTTTCTTAATTTTTTTTTTATTTCTTCATTCCTTTTCCTCCTATTCTCCTTTTTGATGTTCTTAATTATATTCTTCAGGGTTTTTATTTTACCCTCCAAAATTAGCCTCGTCCCCTTATCCTCCTCATAGGAGAGTTGAGAAACAATTACGGATTGTTCTTTTTTTTTTTCTTTCGCTAAGTCTCCACCTCTAGTTTTGTTGACGTTTGGTAGGGGAAAGATCTCAATTTTAGGTTCGATTTTCTTCTCTTCGCGGAGCCGTAAAGATTTTGGTCTAACAGTTAGTATTGCTGGTTTTGTTGCATACTTGTTGTAGTGTATTGGTCACACTATTCATTATAATATATTGGTCACATTTATCAAACTACATTTTAACATTAGAATTTTGCATTGCAATAAATTTGTCACAAAAAGTAAACAAAATAACCCACATATTGTAACAGCAATTGTTTAAAGGGAATTATATTACGATTGACCCATAAATGAAACATTGTAAATAAATGCTGATGTAAGATCAATAACAATACACAAGCACATAACTATTAAAATAACCCACATATTGTAACAGCAATTGTTTAAAGGGAATTATATTACGATTGACCCATAAATGAAACATTGTAAATAAATGCTGATGTAAGATCAATAACAATACACAAGCACATGATTATTAAAAGAAGTAGAATTAAGAAATTTTGTATAAATAGCTGTAAGTAAATTAAATAAAGATTCAGAATAATTTTGACAAACAAAGTATTCTCACTATTCTAGCTGAGCACCCTCAACAGTGCTCAGAAGAATTAAAACATGCTGTGGCTAAGCGCAGCATCATAAAATACTTAGCAAGGTTTTGATCATTTCAATAATAAATATTTTAAACATTATATGGCGATCCTGCCCAAACGGACCCAAAAAAAAAAAAAAAAAAATTTTTTTTTAATCCTGCCAAATAAAATTTAATTAATATCCTAAATAATATCCTAAAACTGCCTAGTTGTCCTATCACTTAAAGGACATTTGAAGGACGTTAACAGTATTAATTCTGAATGTCGCTGGAAGATAGTCCAACTAAAGAAGAGATAGAGCTTATCTTTTCAAAATACATAAGCAAGAAGTACGTGCCAGAAGGAAGTACTGAGAACTATCCAGAATATATTCCAACACCAAAAAACGCCGGTCCAAAGCCCATAAAACTTGAGGAATATAGAAGGAGGACACAAAAACCAGAGGTTCCCATACAGCAAAAAAAAAAAAAAAAAAAAACAAAAAGAGGGGGAAAAACCCAACAAATAAAGAAACAAAAACATGAAATATTGCGGTTGATGGGAATAACGAGTGGAGAGCAAAAGAGGCAACTGTATATGAAAATCAAAGAACTAAATGGGAAACCAAAAATCCAAACAAGAGGAGGTGATAAACATCAACAACAATAACGAGCAGAAAATGAACTTCGGGACGACCATAACAGTAGACGCCTTTTTCATCTTTTGCATGGTGGCTTTAACAATACTAGTATATAAATTAAATAGATATTTTAAGCAATATGTACAAAAGAAAGCTGTAGTACAAGTTTAAAATAAAATAAAAATAAAAAGTTTATAATTTATATGATAATTGTATATAGTTATATAATAGAAAAAAAATTTTTTTTGCATATTGCTAATGGAAGCAATTATAAATAGATTAGAAACATTACTTAAAAACTTTAAAAAAGCAGGAGCTAGGGGATACAATGAAGCGACTTTACTATGTAAATTAGAAGAACTAGAATTGTTAAAAGAAGAATTTTTAAAATTAACTGATACAAAATTAGAGACAGAAAACGTTCAGGAAGACATAGAAAAATTTAATAGATTTTACAATAAAGCAAAAATACTTTTTGAACAAGCCCTAACTTCTAAAAACCAAAATTTAACAAATATGGCAACTTTTAGTTTGGAAACCGCTGTAAAAATTATTCCAGTATTCAATGGAAATTACAAAGAATTAAACTCTTTCCTCACTATAGTAGAACTGATCAACAGTACTTTAGAGACATCTCAAAAGCAAATCCTAATAACTTTTGTTTATAACGTAAAGTTATCAAACTTGGTAAGAACATCGTTGGGTATATCTGCACCAACGACATTTGATGAATTAAAAAGCCTTCTATCCAACAGATATAAATCGAAGAAAACCGTTGCTCAAGTACAGGCTACTCTCAGCACTTTTTCACAAAAAAGTATGAATGTAAACACATACCATGAAAAACTCTTAGAGTTAATAACAGAACTAAACGATTTACAAATTAAGGACATAGAAAATTGCAATCAATTACAGGCTACAACTATTAAACAACTAAATGACAATCATGCCTTAAATGTATTTAAAAATGGTCTAAAAGGAGAACTGAAACCAACAGTTTTTGCCTCACGACCAAAAGAACTCAATGAAGCACTACAATTGGCTTTAGAATTAGAAAAAGAATTCTCGAATAACTCCGAACAAGTTCTTTATTTCTCTAACAATAATTCGAATAATAGGAGAAATAATTTAAGAAATTCAAATAACAATTGTAGTAACAGAACAAATAATTTTAACTATAACAACAGAAACCGAAATAACAACAATTGGTCAAAAAGGAACAATAATGGTAATCATAGACCAACATACAATAATAACAATTATAGGCATAATAATTACACAGACGCCAGAAATGGACCAAATACGTATCATAATAGAAACAACAGCAATGGATCATATAGAAATAATCGAAATAACAATAATAAGAACAGTAATAATTTTCAAAATAACCGAAGAAATATACACTGTATACAGGAAAACTATCAGGCTCCGGATGTGAGTCAAGAAACTGTACAAACCCACTATCCGGAGAACCAATAATAAGATTAAATAATGTTTTCCAGATATCAAATGACATGACCAATTTCATAACTTCAGATTTAGGCAAGAATTCAAAACTTACTTTTCTGATAGACACAGGAGCAGACATCTCTTTGTGTAAAATTAACAAATTAAATGAAGATTCTATAGACATAAACAAGGAAAGATCGACTAGTTTTACAGGTATCACTACAGAAAAAATTAAATCAATTGGAACATCAGAACTAAAATTCACCATAAATAATTTCAAAGAAAAACATAACTTTCATATAATTGACAAAGATTTTCCAATACCAACAGATGGAATTTTGGGAAGAGATTTCTTTTCAAAATTCTTGTGTAAGATTGATTATGAAACATTTACCTTAACACTTGCTTTAGGGAATGAAGAGATTACCATACCTATGAAATCATGGATAAATAAAAATTACTGCATAAAGGTAGAGAGACGATCGGAGAGTATTCATCCTATTAACTTAGATATATGTGAAGATAGCATTATTCTTAATAAAGAAATTCAACCAGGTATATTTATTAGCAACACAATAGTACCAGGAAACGGAAATCACCATGTCAAGATATTAAATACAACAGATAGCGATGTAGTACTAAAGGACATTAATCTGGAAATAGAACCCTTACGAAATTATATTGTATTACAAAGACCGCACACGAGGGAAAAAGACTTCAATGAAGACAGATTTAGAAAATTGCTTAATATTTTGAAATTTGACGTAAAGGACGAAAAATCAAAAACAGAACTAATACAGATCTTTAAGGAATATCAGGATATTTTTCATTTAGAAGGAGAGACACTGACTTCTAATAATTTTTATACACAGAATTTAAAGGTTTCAGACAATACACCAGTATACATAAAGAATTATAGATTACCACATACACAACACGATGAGATTAATAACCAAGTACAAAAATTATTGGATGAAGATATCATCGAACCATCTAATAGTGCATACAATTCGCCACTACTAGTAGTGCCAAAAAAGAGCGAAAATGGAAAAGCAAAATGGAGATTAGTTGTAGATTTCCGACAACTCAACAAAAAGATAGTTAATGATAAATTTCCATTAACAAGATTAGAAGATGTTTTAGATCGTCTTGGAAGAGCAAAATATTTTTCAACTTTAGACATGACTAGCTCATTTCATCAGATAAAGTTAGATGAGGACTCAAGACAACTGACTGCATTTTCAACTAACAATGGACATTATCAATTCAAAAGATTACCATTTGGATTGAAAATTTCTCAGTGGCTTAGATTCCAAAGCATTTTTATACGTTGACGATATAATTGTATTTGGATGTAGTTTAAAACATCACAATGAAAACTTAGTGAAAGTATTCGAACGTTTATCGAGATACAACCTAAAATTGTATGCAGCAAAATGTGTATTTCTCAAATCAGAAGTAATTTATTTAGGACACCAAATAACGAAAGACGGTATACGGACAGACCCTTCAAAAAATAAAGCAATAGAACAATATCCAATTCCAAAGGACAAGGACGATATTAAAAGATTTGTAGCATTTTGTAATTATTATAGACGTTTCATACAAAATTTTGCTGAAATCACAAAATGTCTGAACGATCAAACTAAAAAAGGAAAGCAATTTGAATGGACTAAAAATTGTCAACAAGCTTTTAACTTATTAAAGACAAAATTAATTAGCGCACCAATACTAAGATATCCAGATTTTGAACAACCATTTATATTGACTACTGACGCATCAAATTTTGCATTAGGAGCTGTTCTATCGCAAGGAGATATAGGAGAAGACTTGCCGATTTCTTACGCAAGCAAAACCTTAGGAAAACATGATTTAAATAAACCAGTGATTGAAAAAGAACTACTTGCAATACATTGGGGAATAGAATTTTTTAAACCATATTTATTTGGTAGAAAATTTATTGTGGTGACGGATCACAGACCACTTATTTCACTTTTTTCACACAAGAATCCATCATCTAAATTGACTAGAATACGAATAGATTTGTCAGATTATGATTTTGAAATTGTTTATAAAAAAGGAAAAATAAATACGAACGCAGACGCTTTGTCAAGAATCAAATTAGATTCTGAAATGTTGAAGAATATGATACCTATGGAAGAAGACAAAAGTAAACCATCGAAAATTTTAGTAACAACACGTGGAAAGAATGCAAAGGAAAATACGGAAAATAGTAAGAATGACATATCCCAAGGCCAACATAAAAATCATATGTGGGAATGTACATCCTTGCAAGATATAAAGAATATTCATGAATTGAAATTTAGTATTATAAAAACCGGTATAAGAAATGTGAAAGATGGACCAAAGGATGGTACCATAGAAAATAAAAATAATAGCTTTGTAATGAATGTTAATGAAGATCTAGCAAAATACGTTTTGTCACTAGAGAAGTTAATAATTTATATGCATAAGCAAAATATAAAAAATCTCGCTTTATCCTGCGAAGATAGTATTTTTGAGCTCATATCAAAAGAATATTTGAATAAAACTTATAATGAGGTATACCAGAAATTATTGAAAACGAATAAACATAGAAAGTTAGAATTGAACATAATATTATATAAACCTTTGCAACATATTACGAACAAAAAGTCACAAATGAAGATTATAGAAAAATTCCACAACTTACCATTATCAGGACATTTTGGTATAAGAAAAACAATTCTAAAATTGAAACAACGTTACGTTTGGAAAAACATGAGAAAGATGGTTAGAGATTATATTAATAAATGCGATAAGTGTTTGAGAAATAAGCAAACTAAACATATTAAGGAAGAGATGGTTATAACAGAGAATCCTAGTACTAGCTTTGAAACAGTAGAAATAGATACTGTTGGACCCTTGAGAATTTCTAATGGCTACAGATATTTACTAACTATGCAGTGCGAATTAACAAAGTATGTAATAGCACACCCAATTGAAACTAAAGATGCTAAAAGTATTGCCAAAGCATTAGTTGAACAGTTTATCTTAAAGTATGGATGTTTTAAGAATTTAAAATCTGATAGAGGAACTGAATTTAATAACAAATTGTTACAAGAAGTTTGTAATTTATTGAATATTAATCAAAAATTTTCAGCACCATATCACCATCAATCAATAGGTTCTATTGAACGTAATCATCGTGTACTAAATGAATATTTGTTAAATTTTGTTAATGATTATGAATGGGACAAGTGGGTAGCATACTATACATTCGCATACAATACGACACCACATATTGACACCAACTATTCACCTTACGAATTGATTTACGGTAAACTAGCAGCATTACCAACAGACAAAATACAAAACAATAGTATATGTTATGACATAGAAAACTATGCTAATGAGATAAAATTAAGACTAAAAAAGTCATTGGAAAATGCTAAAAGATTAATAGAAATAGCTAAACAGAAATCAAAAGAAGTATATGACAGAAACACAAATGTAAGCACTTTTAAAGTAGGAGACAGTATTAATAAAACTAGTATCTAGAAAAAAGAATCAAAGTCCATATAAGGGACCATATGAAATTATAAAAAGATTAGGAGTAAATTCATTGTTAAAAATAGATAATAAGAATAAAATTTTTCATAATAATATACTTAAATTGTATAAAACTTAGCAATATCAATAAAATATAAGCAAATTAAAATTATTAAAAATAATTATAAACAATTTTAAATTTATTTTCATTATTATAAAACACATAGTATATACTATCCCTACATATCACTAGACATTATATTGTACACACTTATTAATTTCATATGATAACACATTTCTTTTAAGATTTAATTCATTTCATTTATTCATGAATTCAATCTTGAGGACGGAGGTGTAGTGTATTGGTCACACTATTCATTATAATATATTGGTCACATTTATCAAACTACATTTTAACATTAGAATTTTGCATTGCAATAAATTTGTCACAAAAAGTAAACAAAATAACCCACATATTGTAACAGCAATTGTTTAAAGGGAATTATATTACGATTGACCCATAAATGAAACATTGTAAATAAATGCTGATGTAAGATCAATAACAATACACAAGCACATAATTATTAAAATAACCCACATATTGTAACAGCAATTGTTTAAAGGGAATTATATTACGATTGACCCATAAATGAAACATTGTAAATAAATGCTGATGTAAGATCAATAACAATACACAAGCACATGATTATTAAAAGAAGTAGAATTAAGAAATTTTGTATAAATAGCTGTAAGTAAATTAAATAAAGATTCAGAATAATTTTGACAAACAAAGTATTCTCACTATTCTAGCTGAGCACCCTCAACAGTGCTCAGAACAACTTTGCCCAGCACTTCTCGGCCTCAAGGAGTTCCTCCAATATCGTTTCTAATGTGGGTTTCATGGAACTTTTATTATTTTTGATGTTTTTTTTATTTAAAAGCACAAAACTAAGCATAAGCTGTGTTCTTTATCTTTTATGATCAAAAATAAGATTGATTGTTTATTCATACAAATCTTTGTTCTTATATACTATACATTTTCTAATCCTATGAGTGACTTTCTAAACTCACTCAATAACTTAAGCTCTACTCAGATAATTAGAATAAAATTACACTCAACATACTTTGCTGTATTAAACATGCATGAACTGTGTTCTAGTTGGCGCTTGTTCTGCATTCCCATTACTTGGGTCAGATTTCCAAAGTGACTTACTTCACAATAGTGACATACAAACTGAAAGTATTACTCCATAAACAATACACACAAATATAAACAAATATGCGCTTGGTTCAAAGTAACACTTTATAATAATTTAGTGCAACCCAATACTAAATAAGAGTATGAATTTGTACTCTACAATATGCATACACTATAACACTGAATGATACTATAACAGGTTTTCCTCTAAAAAAATCACTGCTAACGATCCTCAATTACTCTCTCATTTACCTAAAGATGATTTGTATGACTTGGACTTTTTTCGGTTTCAAGAACAAGCTCTACTTAAATGCTTGCTATTAAATGAAATGCACTTTCGAATGAATTTACCTATACTTTTTTCCCTCTTAGTCAATCCAAAAAGATAACAAAACGGGAAATTCCATCCTCAATAGCGAAACTTTTCGATCCTGCCGGTTGGCTAGCGCCAATAGTGATCAGAGAAAAAATGCTAATGCATCAGCTATGGCTTGAAGGGCTAGAATAGGATGATGATGTTTAACTTGAGTCTCTCAAAAAGTGGAACGATCTCATTTTAGATCTTTAAAAATTGAAGCAATATCAATTCCTGGATGGCTTCAATGCACACCTTCAGATTTGGTTCAAATTTATGGCTTTTGTGACGCGTTCAAGGCCGCGTAGAACTAATGTAGCAAACAGAATTGCGCAAATTCATCGTGTCGTCCCAGGGGCAATATGGCGGCATGTTTTTACGCATTATAAACCGGCAAATATTGGAACGCAGGGATGTAAATTTCTTGAACTGGTCAATAATGTCCAGTGGTGGTAAGAACCTCCATGGCTACAAAAACCCTTATCGGATTGGCCCCAAAAAAACCCTCTTAAGATTTTGGAAAAGGCAACAAATAAATTAAGTATATTTCACTCAGAAGTTGAGGAAGATATTCTTAATCGATTTTCATCTTATAGTAAAGCTTTACGTGTCTTAGATTACATTTTCCAATTCTTTTACAAAAGTATAAGAAAAATCCGATCGAATGTTGAAAACTTTTCTCAAAACCACTTAACACAGATAGAAATAAATCAGGTTAAATTTAGGCTCATTATTATAGCCCAAAGAAACTTTTACGCTTTTACGGAATTCTTAACCTATTCCTAACATAAGTGCCCGTAAAACACTAAATCCATTCCTTGATTCTAACTCCGTATTACGTGTAAATGGTAGATTAACTCAATCTTCTTTACCATATGGCGAGCGTTATTCCATTATCTTGCCTAGCACTTCTCGATTATGTCAATTGTATCTCACCCATTTACATCGATTCCTCTATAACGCTGAACGCACACAAATGTGCCGAATGGCACAAACAGAAATTTTTATTTTTAGGCTTAAGCCGAAAGTAAACAAAATAATTCGACAATGCAAACGTGCATAATTTTCAAACAGTAGCTATGTACACAGATAATAGCACCTTAATACCGGAAAGATGTAATCTATCTCTTCCTTTCCAGATAACGGCCATTGACTTCGCTGGCCCCTTTGAACTTAAAACTTCACCTCTAAGAAAATGTGCTGTCGTAAAAGGTTATGTAAGTGTTTTTGTTTGCTTCGCCACGAGAGCTATCCATCTAGGACCATGCTCCGATATGTCCTCGGCGGCATTCAAGGAGCTCGATTCGTTGGGAGGCGAGGACTTCCCCAAAGGGATGTTTCTGACAATGGTAGAAACTTTTTAGGGGTCAGTAGAGCTCTTGACAATGAATTCTCTACCTTCGTGAAAAATGTTGCTTAAGCTTATGTTAATTCACCTTCAGTTCGCAATACGATGAAAGAGGACTATCTGAAATCGCTGCACAAAAAGAAAAATCCCGTTCCAAATATATAAGTCCAAGAATGGAGGTTTGGAAGGATAGAAAAGATATATCCCGGCTCAGATAAAAATGTACGTACTGCAGATATTCGTACCACTTCGGGAGTGATAACTCGACCTATGGTGAAACTGTGTTACCTTCCCTTTATGAATGATGAAATATCTCTCACTTCTTAACCTGGGTAAAACCCCATTGGTTTCAGATTTACTTTATCATTAGTATCAATTTTTCAACAATATCATAGCTTCAATTTATCCTTTCAATTATTAACATATAATTTGTTTTCCTTTTCTTTAACAAGGTATAATCGAAGACTCCGGAACATCCGCCCAACTCAAAGCGAAAGCAGCAGCATTAGCAAGCGTGAAAAGATTTAAGATCCAGACGTTTATAAGTGCGTGCTTTGTAAAAGGTTAGATTTTTTACGTTTTTGCTACAAATTCTTAAAAATGTCAACGGAAGAAAGAGAACAAATTGTCGAAAATAGCTATTGTGTCAACTGTCTAGCTAAAAGTCATGACTTGCGATCTTGTTCAGCAATGGCAACCTGCAGAAAGTGTGACAAATATCACCACACGCTTATTCACCAGAGCCCTTGTCGTAACAACAACTTCAAAACTAACCACAACCCCAACAGCAAAACAAACAGCAAACCAAACAACAGTCCAAACTACCAACTAAAAAGCAAACGTTAATAGCCACAACACCAGATGCAAAGGTTATTGTTGAAGCGATAAAATCACTGGCCCAAGTCTTATGTACCAGTAAAACAACATCATCTGTTGCCTAACGGCAAGGACGGCATGTCCATGTTCATGGACACTTAGTTTATAAATTATTATAAATTTGTATGAATTAATATTTATTTTTGTGGCTTAACATAATTAATGTTAGTTAAAGCACTGCAATGCCTCAAAATGTTGCCTCATGAAAGAATTTTGTCAGCACTAAATTGTAAAAGGTGAATTTTAAATAGAACGGTTTTCTTCCAAAACCGAAGTTTCCTATTAAGCTAAAATATCTTAATTAGTCACTTGCCTTAAACCCATCTTAAAAACACCGTGAATTTTACTTACCATAATTAATTAACCTAAAAATAACATATAAAACTTTACCTTTCACACATCCTTAAAAAAACATGAATTACATTTATCTTTAATTATTACTTAAAATAATTAGTCTAAAATTTATACCAATTCACCCGGAATTTAATAAATTGAAGGAAACCTAAAGGAAAGAAATTACATTTATAAATTTTTACTTACCATCAATCATCTGAAGTGCACTAAAAAAAGGTGAGCAAAATTTTTCCTAACCCTCGTATGTATTGAAATCACCTTTTATTAATCCCTAATTTCTTTGCATGCCAACTTACAATTAAAATCATTCTATTGAGTGACTGTAATTTCCAAAGCAATCAAAGAGGTGTCTCTTATACATTAGCTGCTGCATTGTGACAACCCTAAAGAGAGCAACTTAATACAAACCCAATTGTATTCAATGATATTAAATGATTAAACTCTTCAATATCTGTCAACGTCGCATTATTTTACCATTAAATTTGGGTAGCTTCCTATTTGGGAGTCTTGACTGATGTGTCTACGCACTGAAAGATGTTTCAGAAAAATTTGGCTGCCTATTTTTAGCCAGTAGACTCTATTTTGTTGTCACACATATATCCTCAAGCTCAGCTCTATCGTCATTATCAACATCAGACTGTAGCTTCATTGCTTGGCCAATGTAATTTTTTTAAATGTCTAACACTAAAGGGTTAAAAGAAATCTTCTTTTCTCTTATAGATTGCTGAATTTTGACTATATTTTGTACAGCCATTGCTTTCTTTGATATAATTTTTTCTCCAAAGTTTCCGACCTGGAAGGAGAATCTTGATGTTTCCAACTAGGCATTGTATATATTTTACTTCACTTTGTTCCTCAAAACAAACATTAAATTTACGATATTAATTTATTGGCCGAATTTTATTCAAAACAAGAAATTTAAATTGCTTTGGACCACAAGAATTATAAAATATTATTCTCTCGTCGGTTACACGATTTTCGGATTTTTTACAGTTTTCAGACGAAGTAAAATAACTAATAAAAGAGCAATATCTTTCTCCTTTGTCTGAAGTGCTACTTCTCTTAAAAATAAACAAATAAATACAAGTGGTATAGGAACACTCGAATGAAACACTGATCTTAATAATTTAATAACAACGAATGTTTTTTATTAATTTTATTAACTATCAAGAGTTCATTTAAAAAATTGTTTACTTTATTTTTAATATTTACAAAATTTGAGATAAAAGTTAAGAATAAGTATTGCATCAATTGGTTTCTATTTTTTTAATAATGTGCAATAATTATGTGTATGCATTTAGATAGAAAAATCCCCGTTTAGAAACTTTAAGAAATTTGTTTTTATATTAAGAACTTCTGCCAACTTTATTTCTGGAGCTGCAGAAAAAATAAATTATGCAAATTTCTTAATATTACATAACTTGGAGATCTGTTTCGAAATATCCTTTTTGAAATTTCTATGCAAATTAATAGTAGAATACCGTCTATTAAAGTTGAACATAATTTTCAATTTTTTTATTCTGTATGATTCGAAGCCTTTTAAGGTGAGTTTTTGCACATCGCGTTGACATATTTGACATCCATATGTCATTATTGGTCGAATGCATGTTTTATACAACAGTAATTTGTCTTTGGTGTTTAGCTTTGATTTTCTGCTAAGCAGTGGCCAGAGAGCCCTATCGCATCTTACTGCTTTGTTGTTAATATGTGAAATATGCTCTTTAAACGTCAGCTTTTTATCCAGCATAATGCCAAGATATTTAACATATGCTTGCATGGGGATTGTTGCACCTTGTACTGTAAAAGATATAGTTGGAATTCTTCTTGGAGATTTGTTATAAGGAAAAATAATAGCCTGCGTTTTTCCTTCGTTGACTTTGATTTTCCATTTGTTAAAGTATTTTTGTAACTGTGTAATTGCAGTATTCATGTTTTTAACTATAGAGTTGGAGACATTACCACTATAGATAATGGCAGTGTCATCGGCATAAAGTGCGATGAAATTTCTCGTCTGTGTTTTCAGATCAGATGTGTAAATGGAATATAATAAGGCTGACAAAACTGAACCCTGAGGAGCAACTGCTGCAATATTTTTGTCGCAAGAATTCTGGTTTTCAATTTCTTTCTAAGAGGAAACTATTTACAATTTTTTGAAGATAGAGCGGAAAACCTGATTTTTTTAAAAATTTTATCGAAACAGTTCAGCATAGTGATAGAGCGGTAACTGTTCAGGGACTTCGGGTCTTTGCCTTGCTTAAGAATAGGTATCACCTTTAGCATGCTTAAATAATTTGAGTTAATATCCGCTACAAATGCACCAGTTAAAGATTTTCGTAATTACTTTATAGAATGAGTCAGGCATCTTTTTCAATAAAATTGGTTTTATGCCGTCAATTTCAGGAGTTTTAGAATTTTTTAGATTATTTGCGAAAAATTTACTTCGCCTTCAGATGTTAAAACACTTTCGTTAACGTCGTGAATAATTTGATTTTTAAGCCAATTACAATATTCAAGAACAGCTTGATCAGAAGACGAGATCATGTTATGTGTCACGCTGTGATAACTTTTAAAAACGTCTGCAACAGCTTCAGCTTTTTCTTTACTGCTGTGGACGTCAGCGCCATCTATGGACAACGTTGCAATATTTGATTTTTTGTCTTTTATAGCTTTGATCAGTAGCCAGATTTTTTTCCTACCATGCGGCAACCCTTGTAGAAATTTCGCCGAGCTGTTGATTCTGTCAGTAGACACATGTTAGCTGATTAATATTTTCAGCTGTTTTATGATTGCTGCTAACGTCATTTTTTCTACAGGATTATTACATCCTTGGAGTTTTCTTTAAAACCTGTTTCTTTGTCCAATTAAATACATTGTTAGCTGACTTAATTTTCTTTGCCAGGTATGTCGCTCACCGACTGGAATTTGGTTAGAAGCTTCCTAACCAATATTTGTGTTTTTGCCAATGACGCTCTCGCTGTTGTTTTGAGTAATTAATGCGTTCTGGTGTCCGCTATTTTTAATTGTTTTATCTACGAATTTTCTTATAGCAATACAGTTTGCTTTGTAATACAAAGGGATTTTAGCTGTTTTTAAAATAACTGGACCAAAAATAGAACATGTCAGTGGGACATGGTCAGAGGCAATTTAATTTTCATGCGTTGTAATTGGGAAATTAATTAAGCTGGAGTTTGCCAAGTTAAATCAACAACTGAAGGCTGCCTAGAAGGAATTTGTTGCCCGTAAGGAGTAAGGGTAGTATATAAAATAATTTGAATTTAAGTGGTTGCTAAAAAGTTTCTTACCGACTTTGTTACTTTTATGACAATTCCATTTGCTGTGGCGAGCATTTAAATCTATAAAATAAAGACTTCAATTCTAGTTGTTAATAAATCTAGATCGTTACTGAAATTGTTTTTATATTTAGGACAGTAGATTGATGTTATTCTTAGTTGTCTGTTATTAACACGTTTTCTATGACTGACGTTGGAAACTTTTTAAGCCGTTCTCTCGAATTCCGATCAGTACTTCTCCACCATGTGATTGTCGATCTTCTCTATGGATTTTATAACTATTTATGTAAAATTAATGATTGGAATTCAAAAATGTTTCATTGATTAAAAATATGTCAATTTGTTTTTTAAATTAAAATGTTCTAAAACAACTATAGAAGGCGGTCTTTTTATGCCTTGGGCATTCCACTGCATGATATGACGTTCATTTTTTTGTGTTTGATTATACGACGTGTTTCAGCATCATACCAAGAACTTTCATTTTGTCATATTTATTTTTGCAATTCTGTAACTCATCCAGAGCTTCAAAATATATTTCTAAGATTTTATTACTAGATAAATCATCATTGTTCTCTATTTGTGGCCTTGTTTTGACCATTGTAGAATAAGAACAATTTTGCGTAAATATTTTAGGTAGGTTGTTGTTGTTAAGGGGCACATTTAAATCAATGACGAGAAAGGCAGATTACTCAAAATTTTTTCTGAAAGTACGGGGAGGCCTTTGTTGGTATGTCGCTTCTTAACGTATTTCCAAATACTCCCTTCAGTACGGGCAGCGAGGATCATCTGCTCTGTGATTTACATTTTTCACGTTTTTTATTAACAAAATTATAACATTTGTTCACTACTGGCCCACTAGTTTGAATTTTATCTATATTAAATTCAGAATAGTCATGACCACCGCCGCAGCCTAAGCATGCTGCTTATCTATGACAGTTTGAAGCGCCGTGTCCATACATTGTACAGTTAGAGCACTGCGTAAGGACATGTTTATTACGGAGTGCATTTCTCCAATGCACTACGATTTTACAAAAGTATTTTCTTTTCCGCATCTCACGCTTCATTTACGATGGTTCGTGAAGTCTTGATTTCTTCAACAGAAATTGGATCGATGTTGTGTTTCACTCGAAACTCTTCTTTTATTGTACTTGCTCCTAATTGAGGCAGACCACATAGGACAAGCTTAAATTTGTTATAATCTTTAACAGGGTGAGTGAAGAAAGTGAAATTCTTGGATTTCAGTGATGAAACAATTTCTTTAAAATACGCTACTCTTGCCAATATTTTGGTGCCAATAGACATCCTTTTGTACTTACAATTCTGTCCAAGTAATTTAAAAGTTTTCTGAAAGCACCATATGCGAAAAAAAATAACAACAAATTTATACTATTGCCTCATTTTTCACCAAAAATTTTAATTTTTGCAAGAAATTGTACTTGCATTAAGAATTTTTAATTATTCCCTTCACCACAAAAAGTGGAAAAGGGTATATATAAGTTTGTCATTTCGTGTGTAATTTCTACAAAATTCATTTCCGAGCCCATAAAATTTATATATATTCTGAATCCTTATGTATAGCGAAGTCGATTGAGCGATGTCCGTCTGTCCGTCCGTGTTAGTGTTGAAATCAAGGTTGTGCGCTTAGTAACGATATTTTATTAAATACTTCAATATTAGATGGTAGCTTAGCTTTTATTTCCAATATAAGATTTTTTGCAAAAAGAAGATTTTTTTCAATAATTTTCTTATCATTTAGTGAAATATTGTTGTCACTTCAAAAGTGTATTGTAAATTTAAAAAGTTGTTTATAATTTGATCAATATCTGCATCCAAAGAATCAAAATTATCCATTGGAATAATAATTTTCTTTGTTAAACATTTTAGTAAATGTAACAAGTCATCAAATAATTTAACGTGATCAGCATTTAGCAATATTGCCAGAGAAAAAAAATTAATTTACTATACTGACTAAAGCAAAAAGGGCTATACAAAAATGTGAAAAGTGCTGAAATTGCGCGTTTTTTAGTTTGGGATTAAAAATTTTTTTCGCGTTTGAGTTACTTGAAAAAGGGCTAAATCTAGCCTGAAGAGGGCTAAGTTGGCATCACTTATTATAGTCTAGAATTTTGTCCTAAGCATTTTTAGCGTTATGGCAGCACTTTTTAAAAATAAATTGCAAAGATAACCGACTGATATTATACTAGAATGTGTAGTATAATTTGACGTACAAAAATATTTAAGTCACTATATAGTGTCTACAAGAAAAAGTTTATATTGTGATGCTTTTAATATGTTGGCTTGATTGGATAGTAGTACAGGTAGAAAAAACTAAATAGCTTCAGGTAGAAAAACATTCGAAATATAATGTTTAATAAAGTTAAAATAAACGTTGTATATGATGACAAATTGCATATGTGGACCACAAAGCACCCAATTTTTTATTATGTGTTATATAAAAAAAATATAACTTTTTCTTTCAGAGAAAAATCGAATTCTCAAATATAGCTTTGAAATAACTCTAAGCAATATCATATTCATATATGTAAGTATATGTTGATATTTAATTTATATTATTGGTTAGATACCAAACCACTGTTTGAAGTCGTCAAATCGTACGCTTTTTACGATGAAATATTTTACAACAAACTATTCTTAAATCAATATTAAAACTTTTATTTAGAATCTTTTTTATATTATGTTGAAATACCTAAATGTAATATCATGCATATGATATTACATTTAGATATGTATATATATATATATATACACATATTTGGATACCAAACCACTGTTTGCAATCGTCAAATCGTACGGTTTTTACGATGAAATATTTTACAACAAACTATTCTCAAATCAATATGAAAATTTTTTATTTATAATTTTTTTTATATTATGTTAAAATACCTTAATCAATATCATACATATATATATATATTCTTTAATTCTTATAAAAGTGAATTTTAATAAATTTAAGAATATAAAAGAAACATGCGTTTTTGTTTTGAATTGTAACATAGGTTATGGGCCTCTCTCCATGCTAAAAGAATATATGTATGATGACAACAATTAAGTGATTGTGATAGTGAAACCATAAAACCGTTGAAAATATCAATTTCGAAACAATTACGTTCTAATAATACTACAATGTCATCAAACTTATTTAATATCGAAAAATAAGACGAAAGAAACTACGACTCGTGGTGTGTCTTATTACGCAGTATCGTTATTAGATCGGAACTATGGAAAGTGGTATCTGGAAATCTGAAAATGACACAATTATATAGTGAAGAGTGGAAACTACTGAATGAAAAAGCGTTTGCAACGCTAGTACTGTCTGTAAGACCCACGCAAATAAGCCATATAAAAAATTGCAAAACATCCGAAGAAGCTTGGAAAAAATTGGAAACAATTTACAAACCAAAAGACCCAGCTCGCAAGGTAACGCGTTATAAAACGCTCTTAAGTCTCCGCTTATTAGAAGATGAAAACGTAATAGAATTTTTGCATAAGTTCTCGGACATTGTATAAAAGTTAGCTAAAGTTGACGTAGTTTTAAGTGATGAAATGTTAGTAATTATATTGCTTTCAAGCCTACCACAATATTATGAGGGATTTGTCATCGCAACTGAATAAAGGGATTCACTACCCACATTTGCCGCGCTTAAAATAAAACTCACAAAGGTATGCGAGAGAAGAAAAAGTCATTACGCTAATGTACAACAACAAGAACTAAAAGAGTATGTCGCAAATCACAAATATAAGCGCTTTAACAGATAAAAAACAAAATAAAAATTAACACAAATTCTCCAAATAACAAAAGCAGCAGCAGCATAAACTACAACAACAAAAGAAATGGTAAATGTTTCATTTGCGAGAAACGCGGTCACTATTCGAACAACTGCAGAAGCCAAATCGGCAGTAGGAAAATAATTTATTCGCGTTCTCTATTTGTGGCCTTGTTTTGACCATTGTAGAATAAGAACAATTTTGCGTAAATATTTTAGGTAGGTTGTTGTTGTTAAGGGGCACATTTAAATCAATGACGAGAAAGGCAGATTACTCAAAATTTTTTCTGAAAGTACGGGGAGGCCTTTGTTGGTATGTCGCTTCTTAACGTATTTCCAAATACTCCCTTCAGTACGGGCAGCGAGGATCATCTGCTCTGTGATTTACATTTTTCACGTTTTTTATTAACAAAATTATAACATTTGTTCACTACTGGCCCACTAGTTTGAATTTTATCTATATTAAATTCAGAATAGTCATGACCACCGCCGCAGCCTAAGCATGCTGCTTATCTATGACAGTTTGAAGCGCCGTGTCCATACATTGTACAGTTAGAGCACTGCGTAAGGACATGTTTATTACGGAGTGCATTTCTCCAATGCACTACGATTTTACAAAAGTATTTTCTTTTCCGCATCTCACGCTTCATTTACGATGGTTCGTGAAGTCTTGATTTCTTCAACAGAAATTGGATCGATGTTGTGTTTCACTCGAAACTCTTCTTTTATTGTACTTGCTCCTAATTGAGGCAGACCACATAGGACAAGCTTAAATTTGTTATAATCTTTAACAGGGTGAGTGAAGAAAGTGAAATTCTTGGATTTCAGTGATGAAACAATTTCTTTAAAATACGCTACTCTTGCCAATATTTTGGTGCCAATAGACATCCTTTTGTACTTACAATTCTGTCCAAGTAATTTAAAAGTTTTCTGAAAGCACCATATGCGAAAAAAAATAACAACAAATTTATACTATTGCCTCATTTTTCACCAAAAATTTTAATTTTTGCAAGAAATTGTACTTGCAATAAGAATTTTTAATTATTCCCTTCACCACAAAAAGTGGAAAAGGGTATATATAAGTTTGTCATTTCGTGTGTAATTTCTACAAAATTCATTTCCGAGCCCATAAAATTTATATATATTCTGAATCCTTATGTATAGCGAAGTCGATTGAGCGATGTCCGTCTGTCCGTCCGTGTTAGTGTTGAAATCAAGGTTGTGCGCTTAGTAACGATATTTTATTAAATACTTCAATATTAGATGGTAGCTTAGCTTTTATTTCCAATATAAGATTTTTTGCAAAAAGAAGATTTTTTTCAATAATTTTCTTATCATTTAGTGAAATATTGTTGTCACTTCAAAAGTGTATTGTAAATTTAAAAAGTTGTTTATAATTTGATCAATATCTGCATCCAAAGAATCAAAATTATCCATTGGAATAATAATTTTCTTTGTTAAACATTTTAGTAAATGTAACAAGTCATCAAATAATTTAACGTGATCAGCATTTAGCAATATTGCCAGAGAAAAAAAATTAATTTACTATACTGACTAAAGCAAAAAGGGCTATACAAAAATGTGAAAAGTGCTGAAATTGCGCGTTTTTTAGTTTGGGATTAAAAATTTTTTTCGCGTTTGAGTTACTTGAAAAAGGGCTAAATCTAGCCTGAAGAGGGCTAAGTTGGCATCACTTATTATAGTCTAGAATTTTGTCCTAAGCATTTTTAGCGTTATGGCAGCACTTTTTAAAAATAAATTGCAAAGATAACCGACTGATATTATACTAGAATGTGTAGTATAATTTGACGTACAAAAATATTTAAGTCACTATATAGTGTCTACAAGAAAAAGTTTATATTGTGATGCTTTTAATATGTTGGCTTGATTGGATAGTAGTACAGGTAGAAAAAACTAAATAGCTTCAGGTAGAAAAACATTCGAAATATAATGTTTAATAAAGTTAAAATAAACGTTGTATATGATGACAAATTGCATATGTGGACCACAAAGCACTAAATTTTTCATTATGTGTTATATAAAAAAAATATAACTTTTTCTTTCAGAGAAAAATCGAATTCTCAAATATAGCTTTGAAATAACTCTAAGCAATATCATATTCATATATGTAAGTATATGTTGATATTTAATTTATATTATTGGTTAGATACCAAACCACTGTTTGAAGTCGTCAAATCGTACGCTTTTTACGATGAAATATTTTACAACAAACTATTCTTAAATCAATATTAAAACTTTTATTTAGAATCTTTTTTATATTATGTTGAAATACCTAAATGTAATATCATGCATATGATATTACATTTAGATATGTATATATATATATATATACACATATTTGGATACCAAACCACTGTTTGCAATCGTCAAATCGTACGGTTTTTACGATGAAATATTTTACAACAAACTATTCTCAAATCAATATGAAAATTTTTTATTTATAATTTTTTTTATATTATGTTAAAATACCTTAATCAATATCATACATATATATATATATTCTTTAATTCTTATAAAAGTGAATTTTAATAAATTTAAGAATATAAAAGAAACATGCGTTTTTGTTTTGAATTGTAACATAGGTTATGGGCCTCTCTCCATGCTAAAAGAATATATGTATGATGACAACAATTAAGTGATTGTGATAGTGAAACCATAAAACCGTTGAAAATATCAATTTCGAAACAATTACGTTCTAATAATACTACAATGTCATCAAACTTATTTAATATCGAAAAATAAGACGAAAGAAACTACGACTCGTGGTGTGTCTTATTACGCAGTATCGTTATTAGATCGGAACTATGGAAAGTGGTATCTGGAAATCTGAAAATGACACAATTATATAGTGAAGAGTGGAAACTACTGAATGAAAAAGCGTTTGCAACGCTAGTACTGTCTGTAAGACCCACGCAAATAAGCCATATAAAAAATTGCAAAACATCCGAAGAAGCTTGGAAAAAATTGGAAACAATTTACAAACCAAAAGACCCAGCTCGCAAGGTAACGCTTTATAAAACGCTCTTAAGTCTCCGCTTATTAGAAGATGAAAACGTAATAGAATTTTTGCATAAGTTCTCGGACATTGTATAAAAGTTAGCTAAAGTTGACGTAGTTTTAAGTGATGAAATGTTAGTAATTATATTGCTTTCAAGCCTACCACAATATTATGAGGGATTTGTCATCGCAACTGAATAAAGGGATTCACTACCCACATTTGCCGCGCTTAAAATAAAACTCACAAAGGTATGCGAGAGAAGAAAAAGTCATTACGCTAATGTACAACAACAAGAACTAAAAGAGTATGTCGCAAATCACAAATATAAGCGCTATAACAGATAAAAAACAAAATAAAAATTAACACAAATTCTCCAAATAACAAAAGCAGCAGCAGCATAAACTACAACAACAAAAGAAATGGTAAATGTTTCATTTGCGAGAAACGCGGTCACTATCCGAACAACTGCAGAAGCCAAATCGGCAGTAGGAAAATAATTTATTCGCGACGACTGCGTAGCTTACAAAGCTAAATTCAACAATAAAGAATAAAAAACATTACAACAAATTTGCTACAAAAAAAAAATAATAATAAAAATACATCTAATTTAAATAATTCCCTCTGGCTGATAGATAGTGGAGCAAGTAGCCATATGTGTAAAAAGCGCGAACTGTGGCCGTATTCTTTAAGTCGCTTAAGCTTAATCTCCATCGCTAAAAATATCTAAAATTAATTTAGAGATTTTTAGCTACAAATACAATTCTGTTACGAGCATTGCTAAAATTAGCTATCTCTTAAAAATTAAATTTGCCGTATTTTTAGCGTATGCTGTCATCGCTAAAATTCTCCTATTTTGTATTCTCTAACATTTTATAAGCTGTTATTTGTCTCCTAAATGCTTAATTTTTAGCAATAAGTATTTTGTGCTGCTAAAAAGTCATTTTAATTTTGTTGAGAGTTTACCATGGAGGAAGTAAGCAAAAGAATAACAATTAACTGCTTTAATACATTACTTTTTCTCATCTAGCCTAAGTAGTTCAATAAAATGTTCCGTTTTAGTAGTTTTGTTTTTACCTTTATGCTTTTTGTGTGTATTCATTGGCCTTAGCGTTTAAAAAAATAATAAGAAAATATTACGTTAAGAAAATTTTTTAATTTATAAAAGTTCTAATTTTACTTTCCTAAAATATATTTATACTTTTAATTATAAATAATTTACTTAACTACAACATTGGCGATTTCTTGCGTAAATCATGAACTATATTATTATCCGAACAGATATATTGCAAAATAAAATTAATTTTGAGTAATACATTCAAAATTATTTTAAAAATTTTTCATTTTGCAACATCTATTTTAATCTTTTTGGTGTGAAATGCTTAACATTTATATGGAAAAAAATGTTTAAAACGAGCTTCATAAGTTTGATTGTTTCTAACAACATTATTGAAATTAGAAGGAAAAAAATAGACTTATTTAAGCAAATTAGCAACGGCGAAAATAGTAAGTTTTAGCCAAGAGATTAGAGTTACAGAATACAAATTTAGCGACATCGCTAAAATATTCTGCCAAATTTATTTTTAGCATTTTAGCGATCGAGATAGAAAATTAGCTACGATAATTACAGTTGTTTGTATTTGTGGTACTTACGTTCTTACATTGAGATTTAATGTGCCCTTTTTTTCCAGCGCTATAGCACCTTACATTTTTATTACGACGATGAATTTCCACCCTTTCGTTATTTGGGGATTGATGGTGGTTACTTTTTTAAACTTTACCTTGTGTTTTAACTGCAAAAACATCATTAACCTTTTCTTCTCTGTCAGTTCTCCTATGTTTTTCTTTAAGAATTTTTACCTTAAGATTTTCCAGCTTCGGCAGTACATCTTAAGCTTCAATAGCTACAACGAAATTGTCCATATCTTCCGGCAAGCTGCATAGAAATAATATGCTTTCTATATCATCTGGCATTCCGTCATTTATTTCCCTAAGATCATCAATTGTACTGCAAAATCTATTGATTTGCTCAGCCAACTTTTGCCCACTATCAAAACGGAAACGATATAACTTTTTAAATAATTTAACTCTCCTAGCTGGCCCTTTCGCCTGGTATAAACCAGACAAAACCGTCCATGCCGAACTTAACACTCAAAATTACTGAGGCCAATGCCTTTTGGTCGATTACAGTCCAAGCTGCTTTCTCGTGCATTGACGCATCTGGCTTGCATGGTGACACAACAGCGGACCACAAATCCTGGCTTATTAACAAACTTTTCATTTGTATCGACCAAGTATTATAGTTGTCACCAGGCAATTTTTCAATTTGCGCCACAGATGCAGACATCCTTCAAAGTAATTTTATATAGTAATAATACTTCTAAATTTCTGTCCACGTGAAGACTGGACCCATAACCTCAGATAGGATATTATTTCTATAACCATAACTTTAATAATCAAATTCAGTTGTGTCAAGTGTAGTTTTGCCGAGCCCTGATTGAACGACCCTGTTTTGTTTGACGTTTCTGCTGTCAACGACAGTTTTTGTTTATAAGCGTCCTGACAACAATCGCTTTCTGGAAATTACCATGTTTTGTACCTTGTTTAAAACTGAAAAAAACATTAAAATAAAACTTATTCTTTTAAATTAATTTTCCTAACGTGTGAATTTAATAAATCCACAATCGGTGGTTAAATTATCGACAGATAATATTGAATTCATGTTGAGTAATGAGTTATAAACAGTTAATATGCCTTGGTATTTATCATGTTTTCTTATTGTGATATTTGTTAAAGATAATATTAGGGTTTTCAATTAATTCTTGTTGTACTTCTAAATCTATAAATCAACAATAAGAATAAAACTTTTATTAAATCTTTGATTCATTTAAATATCAAATTATTGTGTGTATATATTTAATATATTTTCACAACTTATTTTGAACTTAAAATTTCTCTTTTTTATTTACTTTCTTAATTTTACACTTTTTTCTTAAATATATGTATAACTTAAAAATAAACCTGATGTGCCTCATCTCACCGCTGGTTTGGAGTTTTTTCGTTTTGCTTTAGGTTTTCTCTACTGGGGATCCTTTCCAGACGTATTCTTGTAGATGTCTTGGGTTGAGCAACTCCAGGAAACGAGTTCAGGGCTGCCGCAATGTCTCAGGATGATGATAACACAATTTTTTTTATAACTTTCTTTTTCATACCGTTTTTGGGCGCCGGTTAATGAAACTTTTGTTTCGTTATATAAAACATATATTTTTATTTAGGAGTATGCCTCCTTCTTTATTGAATATAAATTAGTAACTGAAACTTAAAAACTAACAGATACATTATTTATTGAATTATTGATTTGTTATGTTAACTTAATTACAGAGAAATCATCTGTTTAACTATTATTACTAGTAGACATCTTGTCATCAGTTTTGATGGGAACGGAAAACAACATGCAAAATTATATGGAAATCTAAATATTGCAGTCTATACATAAAATTAATTAATTTAAACATTGTTTTGCCAACTCATACAAATAAATAAAAAGAGTAAAGTAAAATTTAATACATAAGCCGAAAAATGCGTTAATCAGAAATTTATACTTTAAGCAAAAATGGTTTTCTGAAAAAAAGTTTAAGGATAAGAAAGTTTATTTTGTGTTATGTTAATACATATGAATGATTTTGTACGTTTTGTATAACGTCACTAATTCAAGATTTCACAAACGTCAAGTTTTTCGTGAGCTTCTTCAACTCTTTTGTACATATTTTCGGATTTAAAACTTTCTATCATTGGATTAGGAACTTCAAACCTATAATAGCAGATTTTATTCTAATTAGTGATTCTAACAATTTGTAATGTAGCTTATTGCTCAGTTAAGTTTTCGTAGTGTTCACGCACAAAAATATTCTTTCTACAACAACACAGAGGCAGCGATTTCACGAAAAAAAACAACTTCTAGCATTATCTTCATATAAACTACTGCCCAAAACACAAAAATGGAACTTTTTGTATACTTATGCTAATAAATATTTTTTATTATATATTTTTTAGGAATCTTAAATATTCTAAACAATAAATACTCGATTTGGTACGAAACAAGTAGCACTTGTAATTCTTCAGTACATTATATGCCAAGATCAATGTCGGTGATATTCAAATAACTGTTTGCTTTATCAAAATCGAATTAAGCGAGGAGTACAAGAAGTAGTTATAGAATCCCTTAACAAGAAATTTTACAAGTTTAGAAAAATCTGATGATGCCTCTGATGTTACCTTTGCTATAACTAAAACGCCCAAAAACTCTGTCGTTATTTTCATCTCTTTTTCGTTTTAATGCCGAATGCAAACTGCTATCCACATAACTTAATACATCTGTTTACTCAACAATAAGTTAGGAGTATTAACCGGCATTCTATATTCATTCAATATAAACTGCTTTAATAAAGCAGACGCTAAAACAAATTTTATAATAGTTTCGAATTTTGTCTTAAGCATTTTTAGCGTTATGGCAACCCTTTAAAAAATAAATTGCAGAGATGACCAACTGATATTATACTAGAATGTAGTTTAATTTACCGTACAAAAATATTTAAGCCACTATATAGTGTCTACACGGAAAAGCTTATATTGTGATGCTAATATGTTGGCTTGATTGGATAGTTGTATAGGTAGAAAAAACTAAATAGCATTAGGTAGAAAAGCCTTCAAAATATAAAAAACAATACCAAAAATCAAACAAGTGCTAATAATAAAGAAAAATATAAAGAATGAAGAATCCCAAATCCCTCCTAAGGAATTCTGTCCCCAAAATTATGTTTAAATCCCCTAATCTGGCTACACTGATCATATTTAGTAGGAATCAAGGCATATTAATTTAGCAGGTAAAAGCAGTTCTAAAACAACTACAACAATGTATTTTATTTTTGTAAAATATGTTTTCAGATGTCAAAATCAACTAACGCTGCACATAGGGACAAATAACCGAATTACGACGACAAAAATGGAATTTCTTATTTCGTTAAATGTAACCACTATTGCCCTTATATGTCCTTTTTCCTAGCACCCAGTAAACTTATAAGTATTTATTTTTTAACGCATCACATAAGTCTTTACGTGCAAAGTATGTAAAGCATTGCTTTAGTATTTTTATTTTTTTAGTACCTATTAATAGTACACTTAACATTATATAGGTATGTTTTTACATAGGCATCCTCTTAATGACTGTCGCTATTTAAAGTTACTTTCTTTTATGTAATTTTCTTCCAAAAAGTATAATTAGTAAAATTTTGAATTTCGTTATTACCAGAATATTTCTTATCTTAAAATTAGTTAACAAAAAATTTATCATAAGGACTAAACATATATTTCTTGTCTTAAAATAATGTTTGGAATTAAAGTTAGTCATAATCTTTTGTTTTGGAAAATACATATTTTTATCATAGTATGTATCCCATGTATGATGAAAATACATATTTTTATCATAGTATGTATCCCATGTATGATGATGAGTTTAAGTAACTAAACTAGCCCGTAAAACAGATAGTAATACTTTGCACGCACGTTCAGACTAATGTAATGCTTAAAAAAATAAATACTTATAGGTTGATTGCGCACTACCATATAGAACAAATTAAGTGCATTATTGGTTACATTTAACAAAATTCCATTAATAATTCGGTTATTTGTCCCAATGTGCGCTTTAGAAAAAAAATTAATGTTATTATTATTTTCAATCATTTCACAAAACTTACATGCAAAGAAGAAAAATACGTATAGAAGCCGTTATGGATGTCATTTCGCGGATAAGGAGCAGTAAAGGGATAAAATCAAGCTTCATAATAAATTTTTACACACTTTTTTGTGCTATGGAAGTTTAAAGCACATACACAAACTTCCCCGACACATGATATTACAAAAAAAAAAAATTCCTAGGAAAATAAAAAGTGTAAACAAAATTTGACACCTGAAAACGTAAACAAAAAATATCACCTGATCTGCTAACACTACCTGTTAAATTAATATGCCTTGGTAGGAATCAAGGCGAATTAATACAGGTGATTGCACGGCTACAACAATGCAACAACACAAAAAACAACAGGGAATTTGTTGCTACAAAATTTATGTATGTTGTCAAAAAAAATTAAAAAAACAAACATAAGAAATTGGAAAAAATTAGACAAAAATTTTTTATTTTTTTTTTCCAGAATTCGGCGCTGATGCATTATGCAAGAAATGCACGTTGCGACCTGTTGTACAACGTGAAAAGGATGTACAACAGATTGCAATATTTGTGGTATAGTTGTATGAAGTTGCGTGTTGGTTGTACGAAAGGTCAAGAAGTTTTGATTTTTTGCCAACGTTGGTAGACAGGTCGCACAGCATTATTCTATTTTACTTTTCATTTTTATAGTGATAACATAGCAAAACACAGTGCAAAAGTAATCTATAGATTTAAAGAAAATTAATATATGAATTAAAATGGAGGATTTAGATGAAATGCGTGCAAGGTTTTTAAAATTTTGTTGTTAGAATATTTTTTCTTTTTTATTAACCAACTCTTTGACCACTTTCGCTTCCTTCTTAATTTTTGTTTGCATTCTTTTCTTCTTGGACAAACATTTCATCGATTACAACATACGAAACAATATCGGATTACATCTTTACTGTAATGGCTTCTATATAAAATAAAGTTGTGCCTGGCGATTGTATGCAAGTTGCATAATTTATAGACAAAACACCCAACTTTATTACTAGCAAAGTTGTACAACGTGTCGCAACGTGTATGGCTTGCATTATATCTAAAGGACTTAAAAAAACTGGAGAAAATATATTGAAGAGCAAGATGAAATAGTACCGGAAACAAAAAAGAAACTAAAAACAATTTTAAACTTAATGCGATGCTTACCCACCTACTTGAAAACCTTTATTCTATCTACGTGCGGATAAGTATCAAATTTTTAACGAGCTACTGGCATCAATTATATTCTTATTCGCCATTGCTTACAGCCAGAATTCTTCTTGTATGGCTATAAGATCTTGTGTATTGTTACTTTTCTACAAGTGAGTTTTTCTCTTTCTATAGCAGCATATGAAACTTGGAAGGAACACAAGAGAAAATGTTTTGAACTTGAAAGGTCTCCTAAACGATTTTTTCATAAGCAGACATTTACGAGTAAAATAGAAAATAATCGAAATGTGTATATGGTGCTAGGAAACACGTAATAATACTAGTCTAACGCCTTGTGGCCACTTGTTTCGTTTGAACTGTATTTTGGATTGATTTGACGAAAGCAATGAATGTCCTTTGTGTAGGGAGACATCAAAGAAATCTTAAATTGTGCATCTACAAAATTTTTTATGACTTGCTGTGCCCTTGACTTCCTCCGCGTTCCATTTCTAGTTTTCTTAAAATTAAAATCTTAAAAATGTGATTCTGTTTCGCACAATTTAAATATTTCATTTTTTATTAAAAATCAACACATTAAAATTTTGTTTAAGAAATAATTTATTTTTGACAAAATTCATAAACAAGCACAATTCGCCTTGACAACTAAAACGTATACAGCTGATGAGCTTTTTCGCCCGTGCGTTCACCTGTATTATTTCGCCATGGTAGGAATCAAGAAAACTTCCACAAAAATGACAGAATTAGGGCTTCTGTTGTTGACTGCTTTTTTTCTTGTTGAAACGTTTCTAGTAGTATTGTTAAGAATATTTTTCTATAAGGTAAGCTGCAAAGAAATGGAAGCATTATTAGTAAGTCAAACAATTTACTGTCAACCACCAAAATATATTTCAAGACTAAATTTTCTTTAGGTATTTGGTTTTAAATTAATGCCCGTCATAATGTTTAATAAAGTTAAAATAAACGTTGTATATGATGACAAATTGCATATGTAGACCACAAAGCACTAAATGTTTCATTATGTGTTCTATAAAAAATATAACTTTTTCTTTCAGAGAAAAATCGAATTCTCAAATATAGCTTTTAAGTAAGTCTAAGCAATATCATATTCATATATGTAAGTAAATGTTGATATTTAATTTATATTATTGATTAGATACCAAACCACTGTTTGAAGTCGTCAAATCGTACGCTTTTTACGATGAAATATTTTACAACAAACTATTCTCAAATCAATATGAAAATTTTTTATTTATAATCTTTTTTATATTATGTTAAAACACCTTAATCAATATCATGCATAAATATATATATATATATATATATATATATATATATATATATATATATATATATATATATATATATATATATATATATATATATTTATATATATATATATATATATATATATATATATATATATATTTATATATATATATATATATATATATATAGATATATATATATATATATATATATATATTCTTTAATTCTTATAAAAGTGAATTTAAATAAATTTAAGAATATAAAAGAAACATGCGTTTTTGTATTGAATTGTAACATAGGTTATGGGCCTCTCTCCATGCATTATATGAATGATGACAACAATTAGGTGATTGTGATAGTGAAACAATAAAACCGTTGAAAATATCAATTTCGGAACCATTACGTTCTAATAAAACTACAATGTCATCAAACTTATTTAATATCGAAAAATAAGACGAAAGAAACTACGACTCGTGGTGTGTCTAATTACGCAGTATCGTTATTAGATCGGAACTATGGAAAGTGGTATCTGGAAATCTGAAAATGACACAAATATATAGTGAAGAGTGGAAACTACTGAATGAAAAAGCGTTTGCAACGCTAGTACTGTCTGTAAGACCCACGCAAATAAGCCATATAAAAAATTGCAAAACATCCGAAGAAGCTTGGAAAAAATTGGAAACAATTTACAAACCAAAAGACCCAGCTCGCAAGGTAACGCTTTATAAAACGCTCTTAAGTCTCCGCTTATTAGAAGATGAAAACGTAATAGAATTTTGCATAAGTTCTCGGACATTGTATAAAAGTTAGCTAAAGTTGACGTAGTTTTAAGTGATGAAATGTTAGTAATTATATTGCTTTCAAGCCTACCACAATATTATGAGGGATTTGTCATCGCAACTGAATAAAGGGATTCACTACCCACATTTGCCGCGCTTAAAATAAAACTCACAAAGGTATGCGAGAGAAGAAAAAGTCATTACGCTAATGTACAACAACAAGAACTAAAAGAGTATGTCGCAAATCACAAATATAACCGCTTTAACAGATAAAAAACAAAATAAAAATTAACACAAATTCTCCAAATAACAAAAGCAGCAGCAGCATAAACTACAACAACAAAAGAAATGGTAAATGTTTCATTTGCGGGAAACGCGGTCACTATCTGAACAACTGCAGAAGCCAAATCGACAGTAGGAAAATAGTTTATTCGCGACGACTGCGTAGCTTACAAAGCTAAATTCAACAATAAAGAATAAAAAACATTACAACAAATTTGCTACAAAAAAAAAATAATAATAAAAATACATCTAATTTAAATAATTCCCTCTGGCTGATAGATAGTGGAGCAAGTAGCCATATGTGTCAAAAGCGCGAACTGTGGCCGTATTCTTTAAGTCGCTTAAGCTTAACCTCCATCGCTTAAAATATCTAAAATTAATTTAGAGATTTTTAGCTACAAATACAATTCTGTTACGAGCATTGCTAAAATTAGCTATCTCTTAAAAATTAAATTTGCCGTATTTTTAGCGTATGCTGTCATCGCTAAAATTCTCCTATTTTGTATTCTCTAATAACTAATAAGCTGTTATTTGTCTCCTAAATGCTTAATTTTTAGCAATAAGTATTTTGTGCTGCTAAAAAGTAATTTAAATTTTTTTGAGAGTCTACCATGGAGGAAGTAAGCAAAAGAATAACAAGTAACTGCTTTACTATATTTTTTTTTCTCATCTAGACTTAAGTAGTTCAATGAAATGTTCCTTTTTAGTAATAAAATCGTTTTGTTTTACCTTTATGCTTTTTGTGTTTATTCATTGACCTAAGCGTTTTAAAAAATAATAAGAAAATTTTACGTTTAGAAAATTTTTTAATTTATAAAAGTTCTAATTCTACTTTTCTATAATATATTTATACTTTTAATTATAAATAATTTACTGAACTACAACATTGGCGATTTCTTGGAAAAATAATGTGCGTAAATCGTGAACTATATTATTATCCGAACAAATATATTGCAAAATAAAATAAATTTTGATTAATATATTCGAAATTATTTTAAAAATTTTACATTTGACAACATATTTATTAATCTTTTTGGTGCGAAATGCTTAACATTTATATGGAAAACAAAATATAAAGTTAGGTAACACTAATATCAAATGGTTAAAACGAGCTTCATAAGCTTGTCTCTTTCTAACAGCATTATTGAAATTAGAAGGAAAAGAATAGACTTATTTTAGCAAATAAGCTACGGCAAAAATAGTAAATTTTAGCTAAGAGATTAGAGTTACAGAATGCAAATTTAGCGACATCGCTAAAATATTCGCCAAAATTTATTTTTACCATTTTAGCGATCGAGATAGAAAATTAGCTACGAGAATTACAGAATACGGCTGCTGTTTATGACATATAAAAAAAACAAAAAGTGATGGTAGCAGGGGGAAATTTTGTATAAGCCGAAGGAAGAGGTGAAGTATATATCAAAGTAAACAAATACGGTATCTCCCTAGAAAATGTATAACATGTTCCTTCTTTACAAGCAAATTTTTTATCAGGTAGAAATGTGTTGAAAATGGCGCTACATTAATATTTAAAGACAATAGTGTAATAATAAAAGACAAACACAATAACGAATTAATTAAAGCACAAAAAGAAAACCGCCTTTTTATTTTTCGCACCAATAACAAAATAGAAAAGAATTTCTCGTGTGTCGAAAATTCCACAAAATGGCATGAAAGATTTGGCCATTTAAATTATCAAAGTTTACTTGAAATTAAAAACAGAAATATTGTACGCGATTTCGAGAAAATAAACATACCAAATCAAAAATGTGTAAGATGTATGACGAGCAAAATAACCATGAAGCCATTTGCAAATTGCCAAGAGAAACAAAGTGAAAATGTACTTAATTTAATCCATTCCGACCTTTGCGGACCATTTGCCACATAAAGTCTTAACAAACCAAGTTACTTCATTACTTTTATTGACGATTTTTCAAAAAGAGTTTTTGTTTATTTCATTAAAATTAAATACGAAGTACTTGAAAAAATTTAAATATTTAAAGCGTTAGTTAAAAATCAAACAGGTTTGGAAATTTAAAAATTACGCACAGACAATGGCAGTGAATATGTCAACCGGGATTTTAATGAATTTTTAAAAGCTAATGGCATCCAAAGACAATTAACACTTTGTTATACACTGCAACAAAACGGAGTGTCGGAACGTTAAAATCATACACTAATGGAAATGGCCAGGTGTATGCTCGTGAAATCGGGTTTAAGTGACTTTTTGTGGGGCGAAGCAGTAGCCACAGTGATATAACTTCGAACGAAAAGTGGTACGGGAAAAAGCCATCGGTAAACATTTTCGGATATTCGGTTGTGTTGCCGCAGCTATAAGCAAAAATCAGATAAATAAATTAAAAGCTAAAGGCAAAGAATACTATATGGTTATTCATTTTTGCGTAAAGTATATCGTTTATATAACACGGACAACCACACCGAGGAGACATAATTTTTGATAAACATGCATTTAAAAAGAAAAGTATAGCAAATATGAATCCAATTATGAAAATTAATGACATCGAATTAAAAATTACATGCAAAACACAAAAAATAATAAAAGTGAAACAACGTGCGAAATTTTTGAAATCAATAACAATGATTCTGAGTGTATCGAAAATGCTGCAACTTCATTGAGGGTGGGGCCTGGCAGACCCAGAATTTTACGAACTGGCAGATCAGTAGTGCGATTCACTAACTTTAAACCATACGACAATTTTTATATTAATCGTCATTTTCTGTTGTTTGCAGTTATGATTATGTGATTAACTAACTTCATTTTAACGATATTAGACATTTTTAATTTTTTATAAGACAAATTGATATTGAGTGGCATCTCCGTCAGCAAATATACGAAGAACGCGAAAGAGAAAAATAAAAATACGTGAATTCAAGCAAGGCACATGCATGTGTTTATTTCTTTAATGTTATCTTACACACCTTTACACGTATTATCTAATATGCATGTATGAAGTTTGACATTAAGAAAAGCATATTAATTTCTTGGGTTGAAGAGTAGCGGTTACCTCTTGTTGAATACAGTAAAGACATATGCTTATCTGTAAATTTTTTTAACAAGAAATTTATTTTTAAAATAAATTTTAAATACTCTTATTTAATTTTAGTAAAAGAATAATGATAAATTTGATTAAATTGAAAACAAACTGTATTTATTTTATTTACATATTTATTTTGAGTTCGAATATGTATATATTTTCTACGTTTATGCTTACATGTATGTATGTATAAATGTACATACACAAATTGTAGTTTGTTCGTTTCGTCGACAAATTTAACAACGCAAAAACTATAGTCGCTTTTTTAACAATGAGCATCTCGGTAACTATAACAAATGGTTTTAAGCAACAACGAACATCGCACAGTGGTCAATTTCGCGAGATAGCGGTCAAAACTCTATAACTTTTGACCGGATTGGTATGCAATTTGTTTTGTTCAATAGGAGGGGCCTTAAGCTTCAATTTGCGTGTTCAAACGTAAGAATCGACTTATAGGAACGTAAGTAATGTGGAATTAAAAATGCATTTTAAGTTTTTGTTGAGTTTCCATGTAAAAGTTGAATATTTTGACATTTTAAATAGGTATTTTTTTATAATTTCGTATTTTCTTCAATCGTGTTTTACAAGCAATACTTATCTATTATTCCTAAACGTAATTTTGGTCAGAAAATGCCAACATTTGGCCAATGACATTTATTTGGTCTCAATATTCACAGGGGCCAAAGGTTGGTCTTTTTTAAAGAAAGCTAATTCTTGTGAGGATTAAACTGAAAAATAACACTGAAATTCCCAACAATATCAATACCATTTGGATATATTATATACAGAACACAACATCGATAAAATTTTAGGTAAACTTTTACTATTGATTTAAACTGCACATATATTTTATTTAAATGCATAAAAAAAAATTTATACTAAAATTAGAAACAAATTATAATCTTTAAACTAGTATTTATTAAACAATATTAGAAAAAATTTCTTCCAAATAGCTTTGATTTTCATTTTGCAGTATTTGTTTAGCCTCTTCATCTAACTCTAATGAGGTTGATTTCGAATACTGGACATATATGGGTCTGATGTGCACAACAAAATATTAAAAAGATCTTCATTAGTACAATATCTAGAAATTTTTCTTGTATTGTACTCGCGAAAGAATCTGTAGTCTTTGTTCCTTTTTTCTTGCTTCTTTTGAG
Organism: Cistogaster globosa; assembly: GCA_937654795.1. Classification (NCBI taxonomy): domain Eukaryota; kingdom Metazoa; phylum Arthropoda; class Insecta; order Diptera; family Tachinidae; genus Cistogaster; species Cistogaster globosa. The sequence continues at coordinate 105,033,355 of OW569403.1, read as the reverse complement.
AGATCTGCAATTGGAAGCATATTGTGCTGAATTATTTGTGGAACATGGAACAAAATTTTGGTTATAATCTACTCCAGTTATAGAATCTGCAGTTTCTGGTTCGGAAAAAAATCTCCTTGCTGTGTTTCCATCATTAGAATTTCCTTCTCCTTGCTTTGGCTGGTCAATTATAAGGCCTATCTCATGGTATTTTTCTTAAATATGTTTTTTTTTTTTGCTTTCTTTTTTCCAAATTTTCTTTGTTGTTTCTCACTGTTTGGCCTAACGGGCCAAATTCCAAATCGTAGCCCAATTTAAGAATATGCTCCATAAAACGAATTCTAGCACGAAGAGGTGACATTCCAAATTCATATGCTTCATTAAAACTATCGTCTTGTGTTGGTGCAGCTTGACGAAGACTTTGTTTCGGGTAAAGCGTGTGCAACTTTTCCATCGATCATTGTAAGTGACATTTTAAAGTTAACATCGATGCATTGGTCATTAAATTCAAATATCTCTGGTTGAAGTTCTTTAATTTCATCTGTTATTTTGCCAACTTCTTCAGTTATGACATCTTTAGTTTCTGTTTTGTAAGCAAACTTTATTGGTCTACAAAAATTTTTTGACGATAAAATTTCATTCTTCCATACATCTATCTCTGCAGCTCTACTAGTTGACGGCTGTGAACCAATATAAGTTTTTTTTAAACGTAATGGAACGAAGAATCATGAATAAATTGGCATCTGATAAATTTTCCGCATTACATTGTTTGTATTGTTTCTGGCCAGAGGACTCATCACATCCCCATTTAGAAATTAAAGTCATGCTGCAATTTTTAAACTTCTTTAAATGGTCAGCATCAAGTGTCTTTAATAATCGTTCTGCAGTGTGTTCAAGAAGATCCTGCAATTTTATTTCTGCTGAACTTGATGTTACACTAATAGCAGTTGGTGAAGGTAAGCAATCTTTTTTGGCAGAAACTATATCTCGATATGATGGAAAAATTCCACAGTTTTTTTATTGGTTCGCTCCGCAATTCTGTATATTGGTTTTTAGTCATTTTCAAGTCTAAAAATAGTGCAAATGCTTCTTCTGGAGTAAATTTATTTTCTTCAGTTGGTGTCGGCATACTTTCTAAAATCCTTTTTGTGCGTCTGGGGCTTGCTTCCACTATTTTTTTAATGATAGCAATTTTACTCTTTTTAGTTTTCGATGGTTGAATTTGATGCAGAAATGAATCCTTTATGATGCTACAAGAAACTTCTTCATTGATATGTTTAAGCTTGCGTCTTCGTGATCTTTAACTACAATTATCAATTGGCTTAGCTGGTCGACCACCTTTTCCAGTTTCCGTTGTAGTTGCTGATGGATTTTTAAAAATAAGTTTACTTCTTAGCCATTCTTGGTTGCGTGAGTAAAACAATTTCTTGTTTCTGGAACATTGATTGTACCGTTTTCTTAAAGTATTTAAAAAAAATTTTATTTTTAAGTTATGAATTTTAATTTCTTGTTTGTCGCATATTTTGAAGAATGGATTATCCATTATATGTAAAATAATGTCGTTTTCATCTTTCCGTTCAAGATACATATGATAGAACACTATAACTGATTTTAGCCATTGTTTAAACAATAATGAAGAAAAAAATGAATGCATGGATTAATATACTATTGCTCGAAGTTTCAACATGATCTTTTTACCAGTTATTTCCATTGGTCTTAAATTTATTTGCAATTTTCAGGTATTTAAGTTGTGTAAATGAATTGCTAGATACCACATAATTTGAGAGTTAACAGGTACTGGCAATAATATAACAGGTATTTAGTTTTACCAGTTATTTCCATTGGTTTTAAATTTATTCGCAATTTACAGCTATTTAAGTTATGTAATACTAGATGGCAATAAAATCATTTTTTACCTTTTCCAAATGAATTGCCAAATACCACATAATTTGAGAGTTCTATTGTCATTTTTGTCAAAATTTTGATACACCCTTATATGTGGACTAGGTCCAAATATAGGACAACATCTCCTAATTTCAACAGAATAATTTTTTGGGTCAATAAGAACTCTTGTAAAAATATGACGTGCATTTGTACCGAATATCTTACCTTGGGTCAGAAAAATTGCTGTGCAGTCCCGATGCATGGACGTGCATATATAGGAATGTAGGGGAGAGTTAGGACTACAAAATAGTAAATTTGTGTTTTGATTCAGCTTGACTCACAGGAGTTGTGCTTTATGAAGTAGGATATTTTCGAGAAATTCGACCTTTTTTAAAAAAAATATTTAAATTGTTCTGAAAACAGTAGAGCTTCAATTTTTTTTACCAGTAATAGGAAATAAGTTAAGTTACAACAAAATTTATTTCGTCCAAAAATCATGAAAAACAAAAAAGTTATGATCATTTAAACTTTAAAAATTAACTAAAACTATCATAAATTTACTAAATTCTGAAAAAGCCCATTTTGGACCACCCTGTTCTTAGTGAAATAGATGAAATAGAGTTTTGGCCGCTATCTCAAAATATTGACCACAGTGCATCGTTAAAATTATTACTGAATAGCAAAATTGACAATTTTGTTGTTAAGTCAATTAAACCAAGCGATAGTCGTTAAAAAAGAGTAGTGAATTGCACTACAGGTCGCCCGACTAAACAATACAACGTTATAAGTTCTGCAGTAGAAACCGGCGACAATGACATTCCACAAAGTTAAAAGGTTATTGAAGGAAATGTATACTCAGCTAACTGCAATTCAAAGTGAACATGATTCATTAAACAAAAAGAACACATGGTCGTTAGTAGAGCTGCCTTAAGGACAAAAACCAAACTTCTGCAGGTGGATTTTTAGTGCAAAAAAAGATGAGTATGGTAATATTGAAAGATTTAAAGCTATGCTGGAAGCTAAAGGCTTTAGTCAACAATATGAAGTTAATTACTTCGAAACGTTTTTTCCTGTGGTAAGATACGAAACTATAAGAATGGTGATTGCTTTAGCAGCAAAATAGAAAATTCATCTTCACCAACTTGATGTCTCAACGGCGTACCTCAACAGTCAGCTTAAATTTTGTTTAGGCATGGCAGTTGAATGTCAGGGTGAAGTTGGTGAAATTAGTATTAGTCACAAGCAATATATTGAAAATTTGTTAGCTGTACACGGAATGGAAAACTGTCGTCAGCGATCAACACCGCTCGATGTAGGTTACAGAGTATCTAAAGATAATTCTCGAAAAAAAGTAAGCCCAACACCTTATCAATCCTTAATTGGGGCATTGATGTATTTGGCGGTAACGACGCGACCTGACAATCTTCACTCAACTGTAAAACTGGCACAAAGCAATATCGATCCCAATTTAGACCATGAAACTGCCGCAAAGCAAATCCGACGATACCTGGCAAAAACAGTAAATTTTAAACTGCATTATGGCAATAATTGTGACGAAGTATGCGGCTATGCAGATGCAGACTGAGGTGGTAGCATAATTGACAGAAGATCGGTCACAGGATATGTTTTTCTGCTAGCTGGAGGAGCCAGAAGCAGAATATATAGCATCATCAAGTGCAGCCAAGGAGGCTGTCTATTTAAAAAATTTGGTGACCGAAATTGGTTACTAAAAAGAAAATTAGCTTATTGTTCTTAAAACTGATTATTTGAGTTCTCAACAATTGGCAAAAGACCAAGTGTACCACGCCCGCAGAAAACACATAGACATTAGGTATCATCATATAAGAGATGTTGTTAAAAATAAACAAATGATTTTAGAATATGTTAGTACTCCCGAAAATATTGGTGATATTTTGAATAAAAGTTTGCCAAAAGAAAAACATATAAAATTTGTAAGTAGTCTTGTAATTTATTAAGCAAAATGTTAAAACATTAAAATATGTGGTATAATTTATTTTAAAATTCGTCTAAAATTATTTTGTTACATAACAAACAGAAGAAATTTAATTTTCAATATTTAAAATATGTATTTGCACGATATTTGGTTTGAGGAGGAATGCTATAATACCTAAATCGAAAACCCTATTCTATTTGCTAATTAATTCTGGCAACCTTTATATCATGCATATATAAATAAAAATAGACATTGTACACAAAATTCAAGAGTCAAATTAATTAAATGATAATAATATTCAACCAATTAAGCAAAAATAAAACAAAACCTCTTAAAGAAAAATTGAAAACCGTATTTATGAATTAAAAAAATTAAGGGCCACTATTACAACTTTCCGGATTTTGTCAGCCCAATATATAGCTTTGCATCATTAAAACTTCCATCTTTTTGTTAGTATTATTAACTAGCATTTGCTTAAAATCCAAATATAGAAAAATGTGTTCTTAAATATTTTTTGTACAGTTCTGTAAACAGTATCCTTGTCTAGGAAAAAAAATTGTGCTGACAACTGTTTAGTACCATTCAGGTATGTTCTGCAAATCACTTTTTGTGAAAGTGATTTGAAATCACAAAAAAGGTGTTCTGCACGTAAACATTTTTGAACTTTTGTGATTTGAAACCAGTCAACTAAGTGGCTGCCTATTTAAAATTACTTTCTTATTTTTGCACTCGTTTTGCTTTAAAATTCATAATAAAATAATTTAAACAATAACTTTACTTTTTAGTTGTCAGCTGTTTAATTTTCGAAAACACATCGATGCTTGCCAGAGTAGCTAAATATCTCAATCAACGAGAAATATACTTGATTCTTTTAAATAAACGAGCTATTTCCAATAAAACTTAATTATTTTTGTTAAGTTATATTCAAAGAAGTTATTTACGATCAACTATTTGTCTAATTTTAAAAATAATTACGCAAAAAGTAATAGCAAATGGCAAGAAAATTTCAACAAAATGTTTTGTATTTAAAAACAGCGCTCAGGTCGATATTTTTATAAAATTTATAGAACAGCACCAAGACTTGGCAAGAGGTTTTGTGAAGGGTGACAGGGTGTATTGTGAGCAGTTGTGGGTAGAACTTGCTATGCAATTGAATGCTTCGGGACCACCATCGAAGGTTGTAGCAGCCTGGAAAAAGGTATTTGGAGAATTAAAATTATAGAAATCATTTATGTGTAAAAATATTTTTTTCAGGTGTGGATTGCCATGAAGCTGAGTGTAAAGCATCGAATGGCTCACAGTAAAACAGAATATGGCAAAACAGGTGGTGGGCGTTTCAATAAATACATATTGTCCCCAACTGATGAGCAGGTGGCAGTTATATGCGGTCTGTACGCTTCAGTGGATGGAATAAGAGACGCGATATGTTTTGGTGTGCCATGTAACGAAAAGCCCACCACAACTAAAAAGATTATGCCAACGATCCATGGTCCACCTAAAAATAATGAATATTTGCACTCTTCCGAAACCTGCGATGAAACTATTAACGTGCTCACATCAATATCGCTCTCATCATCTTCAATGCAATTGTGCCAAAATGAGCACACGGTTTCTATTCCCATAACACCATCAATACCAACCCGAAGAAGCAACCGCAAACGAAAAAGGAGTATTACTGATGTTGGAGATGTTATGGAAATGGAAGCCGAGCATTTTACAACAATTGCAGAAAACCTGGACAATATAAAATGTGAAACTAAAGAAAATAGGACTTGTTTAAAAGAAGTATAAGAGAAATAAAAAAAAAATTAAAGAAGAAGAATTGAAAGAGTTGCTCAGGCCTAACTATGCCATAGAAAAAAGTGCTCAGACCAAAATCGAACTGAAACTGAAATTTTTGGAGCTGGAGCGACTTAAACTCGGCATAGAATAACCATCTAGTCCTAAGCAAAAAATGTATGATCTCTTTAAGATAGTTTTATTTTTATTTAGTATAAGCATACTTACCAATGTACCTGTACACACCAATATTGTCTGTACATACATATACAAATGTGCCTCATTTAATGAATTTATAATATTTTTTTGTTTAATAAACTTTATTGTTTTTAATAAAATAAGGTGTTTTTTGGTTTTAAATTTGGCTGCTTTAATTTAGAGAGCGGGCTATATTATTTCGTGTATTAACTGCTGAGTTACCCAATTCATCTTGCTCCGCTGTTTCTAAATCCTCTTCAGCAGAGCTCACAATAGTTTCCGCATCAAGTACTATATTAAAGTCTATACATACATATACTATGTAGTGCAGACCATACATTGGTTATAGAAACTACTTTAGATGGAACATAAGGAAAAGCGCTTTGAAGACATCTTATGCGGCTTTTCAAAACGCCTATGGTTCTTTCAACAATGTTTCTGGCCGAGGGGTCATCAAATAAGGCTTTAGAGGATACCCAGAATCCCCTAAGAGCCAAAAATTTCTCGCACCTGCGGAATACATCGTGGAGAAGTATCTTTTTCATCGCTCATGGTCCAAATAAAAGAATCATGACATGAGCCAGGCCCGTAAGATACTAACCACCATTGCAATAAGACTAAAGTATCCCTTTCTGCTAAAATATGCAGCATGATCGGATGGTGGTTTCATTATTCGGATGAGTTTACCGTCAACACATCCAATAACACCGGGTATACCAAACCTTTCATAAAAATTAGATTTTGTAGCATTTTGTGTCTGTTGGCTTACAGAAATTTGTATGCACACAACCTTTCTTCTAATTGGGTCAATACGGTCCACATAATTTTGCAAAAGGTTGAACGCCCCATACTTAAGTTTACATCGACTGCTAAATATCTCAGTACTGCTGCAAGATAAATACTTGCCGGAATAGAACTTTTTGAAAGGTGTGGTCCTATAGCATCCAATATCATCTGATAAGCTGTTTTATTCAACCGGTAAAATAATATGAAACTGAAAACGGTCCAACCTTTAAATTGCTACATTAAAATATTACACTATTGTTTACTTACAATGTTTCACTCATATCCAATGGATTTGATAAGTCTTGCAAATACTTTTTCTTAACTCGTTTATTTCTTAATTGTTTTCTTTTTACATCTATTACGGATAGCAACAAAGCTCCAGACATTTCAATTTCTTTTAAATTTTTAATAATTTTAGTATATTTTCACCAAGACATTAATTTGCAATACATAAAAAAATGTCATCAAAACAAAACATCAGCTGTTTTCGTGTGTTTGGGAAATGCAAAATTACAACGAAAAGTAAAAACACCATAAAATCACAATTGTGATTTTAAAATCACAAGTGATTTGAAATCTTGTGATTCTTATAACATGCCTGACTATATCAGTAAAATTGGTGGTTTCACATTTGTGCCGCTAATATCTCTACGAAATAACATAAAAATAAATTTTTAGAATCAAGGTTCTAAAGGACGTCGTCACAAAATTTTAATCAAATCCATCCAGCAGTTTTCACGCGTTGCGCACACGGACAGACAAAAATACTATCTACACCAACATAAACTTTCAAACAATATTTCATGTACAAAAATTATCCTGTTACAGTTTTATTATATGTATAGATAATAATATTTAATGGATAAAAAATAAATAAAAATAAAAAATAAACTTTCACCTTGAATAATTCAAGGCAATCTCTCGGTAAAATCCTTTCTTTAATTAATGACAAACTATAATAATGGTCCCTAACCAAAAAATTAAAGTAACGTAGATTTACATAAAAAAATTCCAAATAATAAATTTCCATATCGATATACATATTTACATGTGCAAGTTGCTCATTAGTAAAAAATTTTTACAATTTTTATTTTGAATATGCGTTTCCCTCAATAACAGGTCTGTAACTTAAAATTGTTTCTTATTGTTGCTTATTTTTTCTAGAACGTATTCATGTACTCGAAAAACTTACAAGAAGAGCGTAAAAATCTGACCGAGATAAATAATTTGCTTAAAAAGGTCTGAATAACGAAATTTTTTAATATTCAAGAAAATTAAAGTATTTGTCAATTAAATGAATACAAAAAGTATATTATTTTTTTGTTCTGTTATATACTGTACTATATATATATATATATATATATATATATATATATATATATATATATATATATATATATATATATATATATATATATATATATACAGTGGGGAGTTTTAATGAGTACATGTTAGTACTTACCATCGTTTACAATGCATAACTTTTTAAATAATAGTGCAAATCAAATAATTTTTTTTGTTTTACTCTTTATTGTCTTCTTCATTGATAGAGGTATAACACGTGACCAATTAATAACAATTACTTAAACAAAATTTAACGAAAGAGAAAAAAACGGCATGTACTCACTTATGCACTTTTATAATATTAAGAAATTTGTTGTAATTTACAGTTACTTTTCAAAGTTTTTGTCGTGTTACTGATCTGTTATTTGGATTTCATGATGAAAATAAAATATATAAAGAATTATTGAGTTATTGATAACGTCAAGCTCATCGTAATAATACAATATAATAAATAATAATTATACAATTTTTTAATAACAAAAAAATGAGGAAACTCCCAAAATCTATTGAGGATGATATTGTCTATATGACACAAAATGGTTGTTCTTCAAGGGAAATAGCTAAACAGAAACAATTAAGTCAGTCGGTTATCATAAGAGTACAAAAAAGGAATAATGTCCAGAATAAAACACCGATTCGTGGTCGCAGGAAATTAATTTCTGATGCAGAGGCACGTCTGATGACCACAAGAATCCGGAAAGATAAGAACCTAACTCCAAAGGAAGCTTCATTGGATGTTGGAAAGAATGTTAGTCGTTGGGCTGCAAGAAATGCGCTTCACAGAATTGGATTTATTTCTGCAGTCAAGAAAAAAAAACCAGCTTTGTCCGAAAAAAATGTAAAGGCCCATTTGAAGTTCGCCAGAAAGCACAAGGATTGGTCACCAGAAGATTGGAAGCGTGTTATCTGGTCGGACGAATCCACATTTAATCGCTTTCAGTCGGACGGAAAACAATACTGCTGGCGTCGACCACATGAATCTATTAAAAGACACCATGTAAAAGAAACAGTTAAACATGGTGGCGGCAACATAATGGTATGGGGTTGCTTTACATGGTGGCACGTTGGGCCGTTGCAAAAAATTGAGGGAATAATGAAGAAGGAAGATTATTTAAAAATTCTCCAGACCCATCTTCCAGATTTTGTAGAGAGGAGCGCTTATCCGGAAGAAGAAGTAATTTTTCAACAGGATGGCGACCCTAAGCACATATCCAAAATAGTGACGGTATGGCTCTCTGGACAAAAATTTGAGTTGATGAAGTGGCCAGCTCAAAGTGCCGACCTCAATCCGATTGAGAATTTGTGGTCAATCGTGAAAAGACGGATGGGATAGTATTCAAGAGCACCAAAAAATTTAGACGAACTTTGGGGCAGGGTTGAAACAGAATGGCGAAGTATTCCAAACTAAGTTATTCAAAACTTGGTTGAGAGTATGCCAAGAAAATGTAAAGCTGTTTTAAAGAACAAAGGGCTTTGGACCAAATATTAAAAGTTACTGTAAATTACAACAAATTTCTTAAAATTATAAAAGTGCATAAGTGAGTACATGCCGTTTTTTTCTCTTTCGTTAAATTTTGTTTAAGTAATTGTTATTGTTTGGTCAAGTGTTATACCTCTATCAATGAAGAAGACAATAAGGAGTAAAACAAAACAAAAATTATTTGTTTTACACTATTATTTAAAAAGTTATGCATTGTAAACAATGGTAAGTACTAACATGTACTCATTAAAACTACCCACTGAATATATGTACATATTTTGTTTTTTATATATTATGATTTTTTATATAAATATGAATTTTATCAACTAATAAATGGATATAGAATAAAAAGTATGATGGGTTTTTAGTAAAACAATTGGACAATGGACAATACGCATAAACTGTCTTCTTAAAAGCAGTTTAAGGGAAGATCCAGGACAATATTTTTATTAACACTATTGTATCCAATTGTAAGAGGGTGGAGTTGCAGAAGGTTTTCAAGGTGATAATAAAAGCAATCACTGATGTACGCAATATGTTGTTAAGATATCCGATTAGTAAGTCATTAGTCACTCATTTTCTTTTAACAATTAATTTTAATGCCAAAAAAACAGTTCTATAAAAACAAAAAGGGAAACAAAATAAAATACAAAAAAACTCACTACATAAATAAAATGGCGTCCAGCGAGTTCTGCAGAAGTGTTGTATTCGATTTTGTTTTAGTTTCTCGTCAGTAAATTTGTCTTCAACTGATTTCATATCCGATCAGTTGAAATTGCAATTTACTCTTACATATTTTATACTTATGGACAAGGCTTATGTGTTATAATTCATACTCTACTGATAAGTCATTAGTCAAGATCATTTTCCTCTTTCTCTTTCTGAAACCGAACGTGTAAAGTAAGTGGTACATAATAAAATATAAAAATTTGTAACAATGTACTCGTATCTGAGTGAATTAGTAAAGAGCAGTGCTATTAACCCAATTAATTTGGTAAGTTGGTTGCAAAATTTTAATAAAACTTTCATTGTAATAAAATAAAAAAATTTACAGAGTCTTAGTAATAAAAGTATAACTAGTAAATTAAAGACAAATTTTACTACAAGAAAAAATACACCACATATCATCTGCAATCAAGGTTCAACAAATTTTAAGATGTACATAAATGATACTGCAACATATTGTTTTACTAAAAAAAACATCCACAATAAAAGGGTGATCTTTTCATAGCCACGAAGTAGCCAACACTCCAAGCATTATCTAACTAATATGCATGAATCGGTTCTCAACAGTTCGCTGGATAATTACAACAAAAATTAAAAATAAAAATTATTCTTTAAATCAACCGATCGTAAAGGCTGGGTGTCGCATACAGCTGGAACTGAATTCCATACATTTGTGACTGAAACTGAATAGCAGCTGAATCCGATTTTTCAGTCGCTGATGACTGGAACCGAATTCAGTACATTAAGGCTGTGTGTCGCATACAGCTGAAACTGAGACTGAATTTTTTCACTTTTGGTTCATGCTTTTTCAGTTCTGAAAAGCAACTGAATGTTGCGTGGGTTGCAACATACAGCTAAAACTGAATCAAAGGCAAATGTCATATTCGGCGTTGTTTACGCTTTTTTCAATTAATTCACACGCGCAATTTAAATTTCACGAAATGTGCAAAGTAAATATTCATTAAATGCGTTTAATTATGCCAATGCGATGTTCGAACACGATGTTTTGAAATTAAAAGGAAAAGTCAACATAGAATGTACAAACGATGTGATTCAGAAGACGCAATGAACATTTTGGTGGACAGGCATCGGATGGACGACGATACCAAGTTCAAAGCATATTTTCGTGTGAGTCCGTTGCTTTTTGCCGAAATTGTGAAAGTACTGAAACAAGATCTGGATGGGACTGTCACGACTTTGAATCGGAACCCAATAAATGCACATCAAAAGCTATGCATCATGTTGGGCTACTTGGCCACCGGTGAAACATTTCGATCTCTAGCTTTTCAATATCGTGTGCACCGTTAAACCATTGGACGGATTGTAGACAAATGTTTTGATGGAATTATAAAAAATTTCTTGGATAAAGCAATTCCGACTCCAACGACTGCATAATTGCAATAAAATATCGAGAAATTTTTTGCAAAATGGTATTTTCCGAATTGTGTTGGTGCTATAGATGGGAAACACATTAGAATCAAATATTTACCGAGAGCCGGCTCATCGTTCTTTAGCGGAAATGAAAAAAAATACTTTTGACTTAATTTCAGTCGGTGTCTGACTGAAATGTGATTTTTGACATGTCAAATTCGACAGCTGTCGATACTGTCACACGCGTTGTTTCCTTTTTAATTGTGAAAAATTAATTGTATCGCAACGACATGGGAAAAAAATAAAATTTACCCTCGAAGAAGAAGAAAAAATTGTAGACTTCGTGAAAAACAACGAAGTTTAATTCAATGTGCGGCACAAAGCATTTCGTGATGCAGAATTGAAAAACCAGCTGTGGCTTGAGTTTGCGAATGAAGTGCATGTTGATAGTGAGTTTTCATTAATTTTACAGTTTTTTGCCGATTTCATTCAATCAAATCGACTTTTATACAGTGCCCACAATAAAAAAAAAAGGAAATCGATGCGCGATTATTATGTCATTTCAAACGAAAGGAAAACCACTGGTTCAGCAGAAACATCATCGAAAAGGGATGACGCACTTTCTTTTTTTGACGCCACATTAATTTTGAAAAGAGCGTTAGGGGTTTTCTTATTATTTTTGCCCCAATGGTTTATAAATTAATAAAAATTATTTTTATGGTTTCAGAACGACTTCCAACATTGATGCCGAAAAAGTTTCACATACTCCAAACACGCCGATTTCCGAATTTGAAGAGCATGATTTGCAATCGATCTTCAGTGATAGTCAATCTTTTACCTCCTTTACGGAGTACCATTATGTTGCTAATTCGCCTTTTTCTACACCGATGTCGAGGACCCCAGTTCCGAAAAAACGCAAGCCAAATCCAACACAAGAAACAACGAACGATATCTTGCGAGAATTGATTTCATCTCGCCCCATAGCCCCCACCGCCGAAAAGAAACTTAAGGTATCAACATTCTTCGATTCGATGGCAGAAACAGTTGAAATTTCAGTAATGGTGCAATTGCTCGAACCAAAATGAAAGTATTTGTATTGATACAATGATATTTTGTATGTTTTCTTAATCAATGAATTTCTTTTACAGATCGCACGGATTGTACATGAAGAAGAATTCAAATGGGCTGAAAAGCAAGAGACAAAACAACAACAACAAAATTGCCAACATGTGTATTTATTAGATGATCAGATCCCTATCACGAGTACCTCTTCTTCGTCATCGTCAGATGTGGATGCCAATAAAAGCAAAAAAATAAAAAATATTCGAATAATTTCATTTCTTAAATTTTTGTTTTTTTAAATTTTTTTATTTCGAAATAAACTCAGGAATACAACTTAAATTGTGTCTTGCCATCCTACAGCTCCAACACCGTTATAATAATCTTTGAATTTATCTCGAATGTTCGCACCTTCAGACATTGGTCTTCCAATTGAATTCGTCATTGGAAACAAATTCTCCGTTGGTAAAACAATGTCATCGGTATTGTGTAAAGTTGCTTCAGATGGACTTGAAATTTTTTCAGAACGCATCATATTGTGTAGAAAGCAAGAAGTAATTTTCTCTGGATTCGTTGAAGTTAGTGTGTGAAAAATCCTAAAATAAGATGAAAGTATTGTTCTATCGTAAAGTGACTGTTATCTAGGAAATGGTTTCATCATAGAAGTTGTCAATGCAAAAGCTTCATCACCCAAAACAACATTCGGCATTCATTTTGCAAAAAATTTCTCGATATTATGTTGCAATGATGCAGTCGTTGGAGTCGGAATTGCTTTCTCCAAGCAATTTTTAATGATTCCATCAAAACATTTGTCCACAATCCGTCCAATGGTTGAACGGTGCACACGATATTGAGAAGCTAGAGATCGAAATGTTTCACCGGTGGTCAAGTAGCGTAACATGATGCATGGCTTTTGATGTGCATTCATTGGGTTCCGATTCCAAGTCGTGACAGTCCCATCCAGATCTTGTTTGAACTTGGTATCGTCGTCTATCAGATGCCTGTCCACAAAAATGTTCATTACGCCTTCTAAATCACGTCGTTTGTACATTCTATGTGGACTTTTTCTTTTAGTTTTTAATTTCAGAAGAAGCATGGCAATGCAAACATTATGTTCGAACTTCGCATTGGCATAATTAAACGCATTTAATGAATATTTACTTTGCATTTTTCGTCAAATTTAAATTGCGCGCGTGAATTAATTAAAGAAAACGTAAACAACCCCGAATATGACATTTGCTTTGATTCAGTTTCAGCTGTATGTTGCAACCCAAGCAACATTCAGTTCATTTCAGTTCTGAAAAAGCATGAACCGAAAGTGAAAAAAAATTCAGTTTCAGTTTTAGCTGTATGCGACACCCAGCCTTAACACATTTTTAATAATAATTATATATACATACATTCCGTAAAAAACAAAAAAATAAAATTTTGATGAATGGAATGATTTTAGTAAGTTTGACTCAACAATTAATATGTGTAAGGAGAGCTACTCTTAAATTTCTGCACTAACCTTTATACCTATATAACCCATGAATAAGAAAACAAGATTGAGCATTAAGCCATCAAAAAATTTTTTCTACTGCGCATCTACAGTGGTTGTCAGCTTATTTGATGCAAGCAAATCTAAAAACTTTAAATCAATGTAACTCAGCAAATGCATTGAATATCCAAATAAAACTAATACACTTTATTACGTCACATATATGCAACAACTAAATGCTTTTATTTTGTTTTTATATTGTCTTTTCACTGCAAAAAAATAGCAAAAACAAAAATCATATTGAATCTGTCAGCTTATTTGATGCAAACAAATTATAACTGTAGTAATACCGTTATATTTGCAAATAAATATGAAATTATTTTTAATTTTATTTCTTTTTTGAATTTCGGTATTACGTGTTGTATATTTATTGTCGTCTTCAGTTTTTAAAGAAGATATTACCTAATTTTTGAATATGGGTCGTAGGACAACAATAGAAATCCGGGAGTTGGTTATACATCATTTCAATGCTGGAAAAACAGAGCGTAACATTGGAGAAATGTTAAATTTACCATCCTCTACTGTTCAGCATATAACAGAGCGTTATTCAAAGAAAAATAGAATAAAAAATTAGGGAAGAACTGCTCCTAACAAAATTTTTTCTGCAAGTGACGAACGTTGGGTAGTCAGATAAATTAAGAAAAACCCAAGATTATCGGCAGAAAAATAGCGAATGAAGTGGCTAAAGGTACTGGCAAGACCTGCAGTGCATCAACAATTCGGCGTATTTTACGTTCGCATGACTTTCATGGCCGAGTACCACTCAAGAAGCCACTTATTAGTCAGAAAAACAAAATCTCCCGATTGGCGTTTGCAAAGGCACACATTTCCAAAGGATTGGATTTCTGGAATTCTGTGATATACTCAGACGAGTCGAAATTTAATATCTTTGGATCAGATGGAAAGTCCTATGTATGGCGGAAGCCAAATACTCAGCTCAAATCTGAGAACCTTCGTGCGACTGTTAAACACGGGGGAGGAAGCGTTATGGTTTGGGCTTGTATGGCCGCATCAGATGTTGGAAACCTAGTTTTTGTTGAAGGAAAAATGGATAAAACCATGTATTTAAACATTCTCAAAGAAAATTTGGTTGAAAATGCTTCAAAACTGGTTCTTAGAAGGAACTTTTGTTTTTATCAAGATAACGACCCAAAAATTAAATCAAATGTTGTTCAGACGTGGCTCATATGGAACTGCCCTCATGTGATGGAACCATCTGCACAGTCTCCAGATTTAAATGTAATAGAAAATTTATGGGCGTTATTAGAAAATAATATAAGAAATCACCAAATTGCTAGTAGAGAAACGTTGAAACGCGCCTTGCTTGAAGAATGGAACAATATAACACCAGAAATAACACAAAAATTGGTTGACTCAATGCCAAATCGTTTGAAAGCTGTGCTGGAGCAAAAAGGCTATCATACAAAATATTAACCAAAAACAAAAATCTAAAGAAATCCATTTCTCTAACATTTTGCATCAAATAAGCTGCCTTATTTAAATATGAAGTTTTTTTTGTTGATCTCATTTTTCTTTAAAATAATGTTGAGTATTAAATAAATGAATTTATAATTTTAATATTCACACTTTTACTTTCAAATTGCATTTTGAATTTTTTAAATAGCATACGTAGTTTAAGAGCTATATTTATTTAAAAAAGTTATTTTGCTTGCATCAAATAAGCTGACAACCACTGTACGTCACAATATAATGAAAATGGCGTGTTTGTTGTAAAGTGTGTAAGAGATTTTTTAGTTGCGTATTTATTCTTACAAAATATTTGTAAGAAAAAATACAACAGCTGTATCATCAATGTTGCTAAGTATTTAAAACAAATAATTAAGTTTCGGGAAAAATTGCTTAAAATTACAAATAATAGTAATAATGAAATGCAATTTTTAAAAGAAAAGGTAAATGAAAACTTAAAGGAAACGCATATTTTTCTAGTTTTATATAATTAAAGTTTTTATATATAATTTCGTATATTTCGACATTTTCGCTTTAGAATGGACCACGTTATAGTTTTTAAAAAACCAGGTGAGATACAAACAGTTTATTTTTTATCTTCCAAATCGGAAAGATAATATTGAAAAAATTAGTTTTTTAAAAACTGGAGGACTTTATGTCCCAATTTAAATTTCGCCATATTCATAAAAAATTAAAACAACTTTGAAATGTTTTTTGTAAGAAATTTTCTTCTATAAATTTTTTGATAAATATTGGTTTTAAATAGAGTCCCTGCAAATTACAGTAACATTTTTAAAAAAAAGTTTCTTACAACAAAAATTTCCTGGTCGACAATAGATAACGTTTTTTTGGAAACATATATTTCGCTTGGTATAATATCCTTTATTATATATAATATATAAAATTTTGGGGATATATTACTCGAAAATAAGAGTTCCAAAAGTAACTCTTGTTTTTATTTTGAAATGCTATGCTAAACTAGACTTAAACAAAATGTTCCTTACTTCTACCGATGACAGGTAATCCTGTTAGAAGTTGTTAGTTCGGAAATTATAGAGATTTGTAGGTGTAAAGTACACTTGTGGACAAACAATTAAGTTAACGATGGAATAATTTTTTTGAGTGTAAAAAAACGGTTACTTATTTGCTTTTGTTTTGTAGTTTTTGCAAATATTTGGAGTACTGTTACAGAGTTTTAAAATTATAAAAAAAATCAGCACTTCACTGTTAAACCTTTTTTTAATAATCTGTAATTTGTTTGCTCACATCGAGTTAAGAGGACAAATAATTAAGTTGTTAAAATTAAAAACGGTAAATACTGGAATAAAATTCTTTTGATAATCAAAAAGTTGTAAATTTTATATAAAAATATTTAGGATCCCTCTTAAAGCCTATAAATTAAATATTATTCATCCATGGGTAAGAATAAAAGCTCTACTCCCTCTGAAAGAGAGATCATTTGGAATTGCTTCTAAAATGTTGGATCCATTGCTGAGGTTGTAAAAACAATGACGTTATCTCGGGGAAGGTAGTTAACGCCATAAATCATTACCGAAAATATAAAACTTTTTACAATTTGAGAAGAAATAAACAGCGAAAAACATCCCAAGACGACGACAGGATTATGGCCAGATTGAGTAAGGCTGATCCTTTCCTCACATCCACCCAGATAAGATCAAAAATGGAATACGAACACAATGTTAAAATATCAGCGAGGACCGTAAGAAGGCGTCTGACAGAAAATAATCTTCATGGTCGCATTGCTAGAAGAAAGCCAAACGTGTCAAAGAAAAATATTAAGCAACGTTTGCAATTTGCGAAAACCCACCTCAATAAACACCCAAATTTTTGGAATCTTGTAGTGTGGAGTGATGAATCAAAGTTCAATGTCTTCGGAAACGACGGTAGACCCTATGTGCGACGTCCGGTAAGCAAACATTTGGATCCAAAGTATACAAAGAAAACTGTCAAGCATGGAGAATCATCAGTAATGGTATGGGGATGTTTTACATCGTCCGGGGTTGGTCCGTTAGTAAAAATAGATGGAAAAATGACTGGGGAAATGTACAAAGATATTCTCCAGAATAATCTTGACAGCGACTATGCTGATGGTTTGTCACTTGCTGGAATATCCACAGCAAGACAACGACCCGAAGCATAAATCTCGGGTCGTAAAGACTTGGCTTGAAGAGAAAAACATTAAAGTTCTCGAGTGGTCGGCTCAAAGTCCCGATTTAAACCCCATAGAAAATCTATGGGGAATAGTAAAAGGGCAGTTTTAGCTAAAAAACCTACCAATAAAAAAAGACTCTGGGATATTATTCAGGAAGAATGGAATAATATTACTTCTCAGCAATGTTCTGGTTTAGTTAATACAATGCAAGCCAGATGCGCCGAAGTAATACGACAAGGAGGATACCCAATAAAATATTAAAGGTATAGAATAATTTCAAATTAATGGAAAAAATAATAATATTATTTTTTTATTCCTTCTTCCATGTAACTTAATTATATGTCCAGGTAAATTAAAAGACTTAATTTAGTTTTCAAAATAAAATTGTGTTTCTATGAATAATTTTTCAAGATTTTGTTATTAATTATCTCAAAGAATATTGAATTAATGAATGAAATATGTTTTCGTTATTCTTTTCATCGAAACTATTTTATTTTAACGGTTAAAGATAAAAGAGCAGACGTGACTTAATTGTTTGTCCACAAGTGTATATGTTGTAATATTTCTGAACACAAAGCTCAGATTATAGTGAAATGTATTTATGTTGTTTCAAAATTCTTTTTAATGAGATTAAATAAGAGCAGCCACGTGCTTTAACATTAATAATTAATATCGATTAGTTTAGATTACATAACCTAAAATTTAACACGCTTATATTTAACTAACCTAAATAATACATTCCAATAATTCAACTTTAAATTAAATTTACAAATCATTTAAACTGCATGAGAGCCGAAAAAAGACGGCTGTGTGCAGAACAAAAACAAGCATCACCCGAAGCGTGAGAACAAAGCTAAGAATCCGTAGCCTAGTCCACGACACTCTTAACAGTGATAATCCATTTTAAACACCTAAATTATTCTTCCAAAACTTTCGATTTGCAATAAAAAGAGATGTGTTTCATAAGTCCTAACTAAACACTTTTTTTACATCTGAATATGAACTGAATTTTTCATTAATACATATAAATGCGTTTGACTGTAAGTAATTACGCAACAGTGAGATTCAAGTGTTTTTCTTCTATGTTCCGAAATTGGAAATTGTCCCAATTAAAATCTTGTATATATACTGCCATATTCATAAAAAAACAGTGCAAATTTGTCATAAAAGACATTTTAAAACTATTTTAGTATTTTATGAACACGGCAGTTACAGTTTCATTCCTCGTCAAATTTCCTTTTTATTTAAACGACTTAAAACATATTATTTGTCTACACTTATATAAAATAAACAAATCAACAGCTGTAGATTGAAAATTATATTAAATTAAATAAAAAATTGTAGAAATTTTAACTAAAAAGATGTAATGAATGCCGTTATTAAGAAGTGAAATATAATTCCTATTTAAGTTTTTCTTTTTATTGTTGTCTTCCCTAAGAACAACTATTAGTGCATCTTTATAGTATGGAAATTTCACATTTTTGCATGGCTTTATTTACTTGTGACTTTCATACGTGGGAGTTATTCATTATAAATTTTCTTCTAACATTGCCATTATGTACAATAATTATTTTGATTGTAATCTGTATACATTATACATGTGTTTATATAAATATAATGCCAGCCTCCATTACTTGACTAATTTTTATAGTTTATTGCCATCAGCGGTGGATATTTTCTTTTTATATCAAAATCTAGAATTTTACTTTTCGTAAAAGAATCAAAACCTAATCTGGTACTTTAAAAGGAAGCGCATAAAGTTTGCCTAGATAGGATAGATTTTCCTTCATTTGTTTATTTTTGTTCCGATCTCAAATGGTTATTGTTTGTTTGTTTTCAACTTATATTGTACTGTACATAAAAACTTAATAGGAGCAATCATTTTTTTACCATTTGTCATTAGTTTTTTAACAATTCAATAATATTTTAAATATTTTCTTTGCAATTATTTCGAAATAATGCTGAAGAAATTAAATGCCAATGAAGACATCCCATCTGTAAAAGTTTCTAGGCAATAAATTTATGTTTTTTTACAGTTTGATCAAATATATTTTTAAATCAAATATTTATTTATGTGTGACCGCACATCAAACATGTTCGCCCATATTTTATTTGTCATTATTTTATAACTGTTTGAACAAACAAAAATAGGCAAATAAATGTGCGTAGTGTGACCACAAAACAAATTTTGTATTATTTTCAAAAAATTTAAGGCAAACAAGAGCAAACAAATTTGAGGCAAGTGTTTGCGAAATGTGACCGTACCTTAAGAGTTTTTACTCTCTACAAAAATATAAACAAGTCAACTTATTTTTGTAATAACAACAATAAAAACATTGGAAAAGAACTTAAGATCAAATTCGAATAAAAGACATAATAAATCTCGGCTTAAAAATGAAGCAAAGATAAAGTTTTCTTTGGAGATTTAATAAGAGAAAGTGAATATATAACTGGAGAGGTTAAAAAAAAATCATTAAGAGAAAGCGACTTTATGAAAAATTTAATCAAAGGAAGTAAGAAAAAATACTTTCTGTTATTGAGAGCCAAATAAAAAGTATAAAAAGTGATTTAAGTGCAATAATTTTAAAATTCTACGCGCCGCTACTCGTCTAAAAAGGGATAATCGCATATATATTGCTTTTACTGTACGGGGCTTGGTATATGTCAAACGTTCTACCAATGACTCACCGATGCACATTGATGAGATAGATCAACTTAGCAAGCTAATTCAAGTGCCTGATGAATCTTTTTCTGCTAGGGCATTTCGTGATATTGTTGAATGTAATCAAACTTAATACACATAATGTACCAATTCTTTCTATTTATTCCATACATTTTTATTTTTAGCTAATTTAATTATAACTTGTTTTTTACGATACATAAGTGAACACACAGTACTTTCCTCGTGCGTTACAAACTCATACCAAATAGTTTATGGATATTTTGGATAACAATAGAATGCGTTCTAGAGATGGAATAGGTAGAATGCTAAGGATTTTGTCCAAACAGAGAAGTGGTACACAAATATGTCACCTTAATGCCCAAAGTTTGAGACCTAAGATTGAATAATTTAGATTTATTTTCGAGAATTCTGGTGTTGATGTGGTGTGTGTATCGGAAACATAGTTTAAGCCTGAGTTCACTTGCAGGTATATAATGTAAGAAGGGCGGATAGAAATGGGAATTGCAATTAAAGTTCTATGTAAGTCTGCAGGCGAGGTGGTTACTGGCGCTACCGGTACTCGAGGTCTAATTGAATATTTATTTCTTGAAATATGTTGCGAAGGAAGGAAATTACTTGTAGGTAGTATTTATAGACCTAATAATCGTATTTGCATTAAGGCTTTAATGGACGGGTGATTTCAACTCCAATATTTTGGTTAATCCCACTCTTGAAGATAATATGCTTGCACTTGGTCTTATTTCCCCTAATACGACTAACCCTACTCATTTCACGAATACCAAAAGTACACTTCTTGATCTATTTTTTGTCAGTGATCTTTCGAAAGTCCTACTTTACGAGCAACTATCTGCATCTTGCTTTTCACGTCACGACCTAATTTTTCTGACATATAATTTTCATTTGAATCTGTCTGAGCAAATTGTTGAATACCGGGATTTGGGGAGAATAGATTATAGTGCGCTAGAGCTAGAACTTCTTAATATAGATTGGAGTGTGTTATATAGACTGACTTCTGTAGATGATCAACTCTCCTTCCTACAATATAACATTTAGCACCTATACAATCTGACAGTTCCTTTGAGAACAAAGAGAATGAATATTCATGATTAACCCTGGTTCACTCGCAATATAAAGCAGTCTATCGATCGCAGAAATAATTTATATACCCGGTCGAAACGTTTTAGAACAACTGGATTGTATGAGGAATACCGAGTATCACGCATAATAACTAATAGGTTAATCAATATGACAAAAACTGAATACTATGCCGCCGTGTAGTCGACGCTAACACTCTAAATGAACAGTTTTTGAATACGCCGAATGTGCAACCATCTTCCAACTACTACCATTTCTCCAATGATGTTTCGGACAATACAGTTTCTTTTGTAAACGTAACCCAGTATGATGTCTTGTTTAGCATATTATCGATTAAATCCAATTCTGTTGGTGTGGATGAAATGGACCCAAGTTTTTTGAAAATTCTAATCCCACAACTTCTTCCTTTTATAACCTTTATTTTAAACAAAATTTTTACTACCAACTGCTATCCCAAAATTTGGAAATTGGCTAAGGTTGTTCCTATTCCTTAATCGAATTCTGATTACAAGCCAATAGCAATCTTACCTTTTTTATCTAAAGCTTTTGAAAGGTTGATGCTTAATCAAGTTACACAGTTTCTTGAGGTTGAGAATTTGCTTAGTGATCGGCAATCGGGCTCTCGTAAAAATAACAGTTGTATTACGGCTCTAGTGAATGTTGTTAAAGACATCAGGCAGCAGGTGGACTGTGTTAACGTTCTTTTAGATCATTCTAGAGCATTTGATACTGTTGACCATAAGGTTTTGAGCATTAAACTCGAATATATGTTTCGATTTACGTCATCTGCAGTGGCTCTTATACACTCACATCTAGTTGACAGATATCAATATGTTCAAGCTCCTACATCAAGCTCTAGATGTTTACCATTGAATCGAGGTGTTCCACAGGGCTCTATCTTAGGTCCTCTACTCTTTTTTTATATGTTAATGATCTTCAGGACAAGCTGCAACACTGTAAGATTAGATTATATGCTGATGATATTTAGCTTTACATGAGCTGCAGAAACACTGCTGTCGATGAGTGTGTAAGGACCTTAAATGAGGAGTTACATGTTGTGTACGAGTGAGCTACTGCTAATGGCTTGCAAATTAGTCCTGCAAAGTCGAATGGTTTGATTATGAAGAAAAGATTAACGAGACTATAGATATTGTACACTCTGCCAAAAATCTTGGTATATATCTTAATGACACTTTAACTTGGACCAACCACATTAATATAGCGTGTGGTCGCAATATTTCTATGTTAAGGAATCTCTGGCAAACTCATTACTGTACTCCAATGAGAATTAGAATACTTTTTACCAAATCGTATTTATTACCAATTTTGCTGTATGGCTGTGAACTATTTGGCAGTTGTGATAGTGAAAGTTAGAGAAAACTTAATGTGGTTTTTAATAATATTGTAAGATATGTACATGGTCTGCTAAAGTTTGATCATTTTTCCCCTTACGTCACCCCGCTTTATGGAATGAATTTTGATGATTACTTGAGGGTTCGCATACATAAGATTATATATACACAACAACCTGGACACCTTTATGATCGATTACACTTTTCGACACTTGATAGGGGTAAAAAGCTTCTTACTTTTGGACATCGTACATTGATTTCTGAATATCATTTTGTATTAATGCTATCAGTCTCTGGAACGCAATTCCATTTAGATTACAAATCATTAGTAACGTACGTCGATATAGAAAAAAATATTGTATGTCATTTTTCAAATTAAGCTTTAATGTAAATGTATGTATTATAGTTACTATTTTATTATTATGTTCTTATTGTTTTAATGTTTGTGATAATTTCGATCTCACTTTGATGCAGTTGAAGTTGAATATTACTGTATATGTCATCAATTTTATATTTCAATTTAGTTAATACTTTGATTTTTATTCTTAATTTTTTCTGTATCTTCTAATTTTTATTTTAAGTTAATTTATATTTTGGCATATGCTCAGTTTCATACTTAATATAAGACTTAGGTCTTGTGTATGAAACATATGAATGAAATAAATAAATAAATAAATAATTCAAAGAGTTGAAAATCTAGAAACTAAGAGCTCCGACGTTATGCTTATGAAAGAAGAAATAAAAGAACTAAAGCAAAAGAAGAAGAAAAATCTGTTGTGGCCGATAGTATTCTCTATAATGAAAATGAAAATCCCGTTTCTATTGTACAAAACATATGAAATAGTATTCATATAAATGCGCCGCAGATCGAAGGTGTTTATAGATTAAAAAAATGAATAGAAACAATAAAAGATACAACCGAAATGATGAAGTTATAGTTGTTAAATTACATTCTTCATTTGAAAAAAATTTCTTTTAAACCCGATGTCCAAGTTCCTTCGAGATAATAAAACAAATATATGTTTATGTCGTGCTGGTTTCGAAAGTAATGAAGCTATTTATGTCAATGAAAATTTAACATTTCATAACCACAAAATATTTTAAAAACCATTTTCAATAAAGAAGAATAAAAGAATCAAGTCAACATTTACTTTACGTGGACTTGTTTATGTTAAAAAGTTTGATGCGGACGATCCCGTGTTAACTGAATACCCTGAGGATTTAAAACGGCTTTATCTTGAATAACGTTTGGACATTAACGTCTTTTTAAGTATATTTTTATATCTAAAATATTATTGTTTATCTTTTAAATATGTTATTATTGTTTGATTATATCATTATATGAAATTCTTAATTGTTTTATTTTTTCTAATTATTATACTTTTCTCATTATCATACTTAATATCTCACTATTGATGTCGAAATTACTCAGTATAGTTCGACCTAGTTTTTTCCCTATTTAACATTAAACAATTTTAATTTATTATATACTCATGAACTTTATTGCGTTGCGTTTTTATGTAAATATGACAAACTTTTCGTTCAATCAATTTGGTTCCAGAGATGGCAATTATAACATGATTCGAATTTTAGCTAATCGGCATCCGGGGTTTAGGACCATTCTTATAAATGTGCAAAGTCTTTTACCAAGAATCGATGAATTCCGTTTTCTTTTTGAAAATTCATGCATTGATGCAATATGTATTTCGGAAATATGGTTTGTACCTGACAGTGTATGCAAGATAAATGGTTATCGTATTTTTAGATCAGATAGGCGTAACAATGGCGGAGGCGTAGCAATTTACATTAGTAACACCATCTCTTGTAAATTATTTGTTCTTATGATGAACCCGGTGATGTTGAATTTATTTTTATTGAGGTTGAGTATCGTGCTACTTAGCGATAGAACGATACCACTAGGGTATCGATATTTTTACTCGATGCAGTATCGATCGAAATATATCGATACGTACTCAATATCGAACAAATGTATTGATACCTACTCGTATCGATCGACTATTTCACAGAATTAAAGCAAATAAAAATACATATCGCTAGTCTCATGTAGAAAAGCCTTAACTTGAATTTTTACGAAATTGAGTTTTTTCAAGATTCCAATACATTTCACAGAGATACAAGCATTTACATTTCAAATATTACATTATGATAATTACAGTTTTAATTATGTTTTTACCTCCTCCTGTAAAATCACAATTATGAGAGTTAGGGCCTTTCTACATGAGACCAGCGATATGCAGTTCCAAGTGCGTTATTGTAGTTAGTGTGTAATAGTTTGTTTTACCTTTTCAGTTTAAAAAGGAATACCTTTTTGCAAAATAAGGACAAAAATATCTATAAAATTTAATTCAATTTATTTAAAAAAAAAAATCAACAAAACATAACAATATTTCTTTAACCCTTATGTGAATGGCAAAAAAAAAACCTTCTATAGCATGGCAAGGTATCCGGGTACCTGTTAGAAAAAGTGAGGAAATTTAAAAAGTTTGCCACAAATATTTATACAAAATTAAGTAAACATGAGACTTGTAATATATTTTATATGTATATTTCTAAGAAAATTCTAACTTATTTCATGCACCTTAAGTTATGCAATATGTCCTAACACAAGATTTTAAAAATGTTGTATATCAAAGGTGGCAAACCAATTTAAGGTTGATGATTCCACCTGAAAGAAGTATACACAACTCTTTACATAAATAAAAATTTTATTCTGTTTTATTTTCGACCGAGATCACCTTACAAGTACAAGTTCTTACAAGCACAATGTTCGTAGTAAGAGATTTACTTCACTAGATATAAGATATATAGATATTCCACCGTTAAATGAAGTAGAAGCTTCAGACAGTGAACTAGTAGGAACTTTAGAAACGGATAAAGAGTCATTCGACTCTGAAGACAGTATTGATTATGATAATATAGAAAGAAACAGTGAACTTAATGCTAAGGATGGTACCGTTTGGCAAATTCATCCATTTCCTGAATAACAGACAATAAATAGAAACATTTTACGACAACGTGGTGGTGAAGCTCAAAAATAAAAATTACCTACTGCTAAACAATTATTCGGAAATATTTAGTCTCCTGAAATATGTGATATATTTCTACCGTAAAAACAATCAGGGACTATAACAGAAAAACAGGCACAACACAAAAAACCAAAGTATTTGAGCCATTCAGAGAAGAAGAAGTGGATGCATTTTGTGGTATTATTTTTATGCTGGGGTTCACAAATCAAATAGAGAACATATAACAAAATTGTGGAAACCAACATATTTGCTCTTGTTCCGGGTAGCAATGCCCATATTCAGGTTAAAAATCCTCCTACAATATATACGTTTTCATAGTGCTGAAACGCGTTTATTGTACACTGAAACTAATAAAGCTGCTGCTTTTCGTGACATTTGGATGATCTTAAATACAAAATTACGATATAGTTACAAACCTGACGAGTGCATTACAATTGATGAAAAACTAATAGCCATACAGTGTACGTACCCGTTTTGCACAGCATATGTCGTCAAAACCAGAAAAATATGACATACACATATTTTGTGCTTGCGATGCATATATGTAAATCCAACCTTCTGCATGGCAATTTATACAAGCGGAAAGTGAGCGGCAAACAAATGTAGGCGGAAAAGCAGTCAGATACTTAACATATACTATATATATTTATGCTAACAATTTTATGTTCTTAGATAGGAATGGTGATGTTTTATTATCATTGAGTTTGCAAAAAATATTAAAATAAATATTTATCTAATTGTTTTTTTACATAAAATGTATGAAGGTAGCGAGGTATCTTCCCATGCTGTTAAGGGTCAAAAGATAATATGTCTGTCTCGCTGATATAAAGTTATGTTTTTATCTGAAATACAGTAATAATTAGAAGCCTATTAAAAATTAGGAGTTCTCAATAAGTTTCAAGAATGTAAATTGTCGGCTTCTTTGAAAAAATTGTGTTAAAAATGTTAAAGGTAAGATGCGTGTAAATATTTACATACAAATATAAAAAACATTATAAAAAATTTTTTCTTCTTGCACTCTACAAGCAGAATAAAAAATAGTAAAGTCCAATGCATAAGATAGTAATGGCGTCACGTTTAACATAAACTTCAAGTCAATATACAACGAGTATTTTTGACCGATACGAATACTTTTTTACCGATACCTACTTGGCACTCTGTGGTAAAGTATCGATGCTAAAAGTACTTGGTATCGAGAGGAAAGTATTGAATATTTAGTTGTATTTACTCGTATTTACTCGTATCGTTTCATCCCCAGTGCTACTTGGCTGTGTCTATAGACCAGATAAGTATATACTATTAGACGTACTCAGAAGTCATTGTAACTGGTAACTTCAATTGCATTTTGCTTGAAAACTAAAATCTAACTACTTTTATATGTACAATAAATTCGTCAGCTGTTAAAACTTTTAGGCCTACGCACTTCTCGACCACCAATAGTATATTATTCGATTTAGCTTTTGTAAGCAACGAACAAAATGTGTTACTATATGAGCAGTTAGCTGTGCCTACTTTTTCCAAACGTGATTTAATTTTTATGTTTACGTTTAGTTTTCGAGATTTTAAAAGTATTGGTTTTATATCGTGATCTCATTAACTCTGAATGGGATCGAATTTCTTATTTACCTACGGCTGATGGGCAAGTTACGGTTCTCAATACATTAATACTTCAGATTTATGACAATCACGTGCCGATAAAAATTAATATGGTTAAAAATGGAGTTAAGCCCTGGTTTATAAATAAAACTTAATTGTTAATAAAAAATAACAGAACACCCGAACTGCATAATGAATTTTGCGTAGTGCTAAAAGCCGTTTTTTTCAAAAATCAGACATGATAAGTCTTCGTACTATTTTAATAAATTTAATTCGGCAGTTAACAGTAAAAGTAAATGGAAACACATACAAGATATTTGCGTTAGTAAGCCAGTTGAACGTTCAGTAGATTTTGATGTTAATTTGATTAATAAAAGATTTATGAACATTTCTTTTCCAACAGTTCAGTTCGACTTAAACGATAGAAATACACATTTAGTTTCGGGCAATCAGCTACAATATCAATGCGTAAATGAATCTGATGTTGCTAACGATTTCAATGCAATGAAGTCCAATGCAATAGGATTAGGTAATATTGATCCTAAGTTTATTAAAATTATTCTGCCACGGTGTATCACCCACCTTTTTAAAACCATAATAACCACCAAAACTATTTCAATAGCTAAAACCGGATATTAATATCGTCCAATTGCAATTCTACCATATCTTTCAAAAGTTTTTAAAAATTTATTGCAAAAACAAACATATGAGCATGTCAATGCTAACAATTTATTAACTGGTCGCCAATCTGGATTTAGATACAACGTAGCTGTATTACAGTAATAAGTGAGGCAATAGAGGAAATTCGAAATAATTTATTGTTTTTATTCTCTTTATTTACAATCTGTTTATTTGACAATAAGCAAATTTTTTAAATTAATAACAAAATAGCAGACGTTAGTGCACTCTAATGCAATAACTAATATATATAACACTATTTATTATGAAGTATAAATGCAATTAATTATCTTTAATAAAAGTACATATGAATATACATTAGTTAAATGTCAGTGGGTTTGAGTGATTACTTAACCCTTCCAGATATCGACAACTAAATTCAACTATAGCATCTTTGATGGTAGGAATTTTTAAATCATTGTGTATGGCTTTATTAGTTACAAACCAATGTGCTTGAGTGATAAAACGAAGTGTTTTGGATTGGTATCGCTGTAAAATTTCTATATTGGAGTTTTTAGCTGTGCCCCATAGCTGAATTCCATAAGTATAGGTTTAAGTAAAGATGTTAAGCTTAAGTTTTTACCTTTAAATATTTTTGTTTTGTTTTTATATGTTCTTTTCATGTTAGTCTTTTGTCTAAATATAGTCCTAGATATTTAAGAGTGTTTACTGCAGGTATTTGTAGCCCATTTAGAACCACAGGTAGGCAATTACTCCTTCTAAGAGTAAAAGTTATTTGAGAAGATTTGGTTGTATTAATTGTTAGCTTCCACTTGTGTAGCCAATATTGTAACTTATTGAATTCTATTTGCAATAGCGTAGAAGCTTCAATGGGACAAATTGCTGACGCTTTAAGTGCTGTATCATCTGCGTAAGTAGCAACTGTAAGGTTTTGCGCACATGGCATGTCACATGTATATATGGCATACAGTGTGGACCTAACACGCTACTCTGTGGAACTCCTGCATTTGTTGGTCTTATGTTTAAAAATTCTTCTGTATTATTAACATAGAAATGACTTTCTTTAAGGTAAGATTTCAAGATCATATAAAATGGAGTTGGAAGTAATTCTTTTAATTTAAAAAACAGATCTGGGTGCTAATCCTTATTAAACGGCTGTTGGACATCTAGGAATACTGCCGAACAACATTTTTTGTTTCTAGCGCATCTGTAATTACATTAATAATTTGATGGCACTGTTCTGGAGTACCATGTTTGCTGGTAAATCCAAATTGAAAATCTGGTACTATATTATATTCATCTAGATTAGGTCTTATTCTGCATAAAAATAAACGTTCAAATATTTTTGAAAAGGTTGGTAACAAACTTATTGGCCTGTAAGGCAGTAATTCATTTTCCGGTTTATTCGGTTGCAGAATCATAATAACTTTCGCGCATTTCCACTGGGTCGGATATAACCGCACAATCGTGTTAAATAACAGCGTTAAAAGTACAATACTCTTTTTGGATAATACCTTTATTAATTTTGTATCATTTTGTCATATCCAAGGCTTTTATTATTTCCAAGTTTGTTTGCTTACATTTTTAATTCAGTTGGTATAAAAGGACGTATTGAAAGACACATTTGGCTTGGAGAATCAAAATATTGTAGTATTTCACAATCAGTAGATATGTTGTTTTGTGCATTTGACTGAGAAATATTCTCTAAATGTTTAGAAAAAGTTTCTGCTTTACTTTTGTCTGACCTACACCAAGTGTTATTTAAATCTCTAGCTGGAATATTTCGTTGAGTGGGTCTTTTGAGGTATTTTGTAGCATTTCATATACAGTTTTCATGCTTATTAGTATCTAGACATTTCAAATATTTACCGGTTTTTTAGTTTTTCATTTCAATAAGTTTTTGTTTAAGTTGCTTGCATAAACGGTTAAAGTTTCTCTTGTCATTTGGTTTATTAATTAAATGCCTAATTTTTCGGATTCTTTTTTTTATTACGAATAAGGTTTCTTATTTCAGCAGAGACATAACTATTAGCGGCTGCCTGATTTGATCTGATTGCCATTTTAGGAGTATACAAGCTACCAGCCTCATGTATTAGATTCGTGAAATTTTCAATAGCTTTATCTAATTCATGGCTACTATTTATTACCAAATTTAGGTCTATATTTTTATTTATCCAGTAGTTTAATGATCTAATGACGGTTTCATTAGAAATTAGTTTTACTTTTTCTAAAACAGTATGCAATGATGTATTATAGGTTGCTGTAATCGGAGTGTGGTCTGAGCTAAGAACATCACTGTCAATTACGCTTAAACGGTTACAAGGTATTCTAGAATAAACAAAGAAGTCTAGTAGGTCAGGTACTTGAGCTATATCAGAAAACCAGTAAATTGGACTGCCAGAGGAGAGAATATTATAATATTTTTTTTAAATACACTTGTAGAGCACACGACCCTGTGAGTTTCTTAATCTGGATCCCCACCACGGGTACTTAGCATTAAAATCCCCTCCTACTAGAAAGCGGCCTCCTATATTATCAAAAAATTCTTCAAAATCTTGAAATAAAACGGAATGTCTAGATGGAAAGTAAATGGAATAGACTGAAACATCTCCAAAGTTTGTTTTTATCTTTACTTTAACAGCTTGCATATAGTTGTGACAAATTTGTGGAAGCGCCTCGTACTTAATGCTGGACTAGATTATTACTGCAGAGCCAGCATGGGTTCTGTTGTCTGGGTGATTTGCTGTTATTATATCATAACCTCTTATGTGAAAACGAGTTCTCGTCGTGGAATTGGTTTCAGAAAACAAAAGAATATCCATATATCGCGTTTTTAAAAATAATTCAATTTCCTGTGTATGAATGGAAAGCCCGTTTGCGTTCAATACTGCTATTCTAATATCTAATTATATGTTGGTTACAAGAACTGACATCATATTAAATAACGTGTTAGTTAACTCTATTTGTTTTATCATTAGTTTTTGCAGAAATTCATATGAATTTTAAGAATCATTTGAATCATTTGCATAATAAGTATAAGGCTTTTGATTAACGTCTATATTATTTTGCAGCCCCGAAAATGTAGTAAGGTTTGAAGTTTGTGAAATTGGCTTAGTGGTGGTTTTTTTCTGCACTAATTTTTAATAAGCTTAGCAGCCTTTATAATTTGCAGTGTAATTTTGCAAACAGTATATGCAGCGAGGACTATTAGTATTGTTCATAGTGCATTCAGTTGTAGAATGATCAAGCGCACACTTTACACAGCAAAAAGGTTTTCTACAATAAGATTGAGTGTGGCCAAATTGTTTGCAACGGTGACATTGAACAATATCATTTACTTTTTTAGGTGGTTCAACCGAAATTATAGCGTTGTTTATAAAACGAAGATAATTTATTTCTTTGTTGTTAGGATTTGGGTCAAGATCAACATAGACTCAGTAGTATCTTCTCTCACACCGTTGTTGCTGTTTTCCGCATCAAGTATAGCAATTCGATTGGCACTGGATGTGCCTGGAGTATCATCAGAATTATTTCTTTTCTAAGCTTCATTACCAACTGTGCATTTACATACAGTACGTTTCTTAATGTTTGGTATACTTTGCCAATTGTATAATGAATCAAATTCACTGACATTATTATCATCAGCAGCATTCATGCTATGTGATTTTTTTCTCACTTAATTTGTAATTAGTTATTGTTTTTGTTTAGTTTAAGGTTTAAAATGTTTTGAAGGATTAACGTTCCCGTTGTTTTTAAATATTTTTATTTTGTTATTGTTTTGTCAAAGATTTTTTTTGAAAAATAAATACGTGTTATTTTTTTTTAATAGTTAAATAAAGAATGAAATTGTCTCAAAATAAACCACTGCACTTGCTAGCAGACGTCTTTTTGAAATCACTGTCGATAGAACCCTCAAATAATTTAGATGATAATAAATTAACGTTCCTTGTGTTATTGACCATTCAAAGGCCTTTGATAATGTACACTACTCAATGTTATGCATGAAATTGTTGAAACTATTTCATTTTTCAACACTAGCAGTGGGGTTAATATCGTCGTATCTCGCAAATAGATCTCAATCAGTTGAAATTATGGGTCTTCATCACAAGCTTTACAGGTAACAAATGGTATTCCTCTAGGCTCTCCTCTTGGACCCCTTTTATACTCTTCATATGCTAACGATTTTCCCAAACAAATCAAATATTCTAAAATTCAAATGTATGGTGACGACGTTCAGCTGTATTTTAGTAACAACAGAGATTCAATTAACGCAAGAATATAAGAACTAAATCATGATTTTAACAAAATATATTCATGGGCTTTAGCTAATGGCTTACGTCTTAATCCAAGCAAATCAAAGTGTCTAATAGTATGCAAAAAAACACTTCGAATATATTTTGATACAGACATATTGCTTAGAAGTTTAAAAATTGACATTATGGATTCAGTAAGAAGCTTGGGAGTAACATTTAATAAACATCTACATAACTTGGTCAAATCACATTACTCACGCGTGTGTTAGTGTATACGGTATGTTGCGTAATTTATATGCCACTCAACACTGTACGCCTTTGAAAATAAGGATATTACTAGCAAAAACTTATCTGCTGCCCAAACTTTTGTATTCGTCGGAAATTTTTACTAGTTGTAACACAAAGGACATAAGAAAACTTACTGTAACGTACAAACACATCATCCGCTATGTATTCTTTTCAAAAAGGTTAGATAATGTTTCGCAATATTCCTGTCGTATTTTGAGTATATCTTTTACAAACTATTTACAATTTAAAAACCTCATTTTTCTTTACAAAATTATTATGACAAAGGATCCATATTACCTTTACAAACGTTTACAGTTTACAAGATCGTGCAGAGGAAAAGGTATACTTCAAATTCGTTACCATAACAATGCATCTGAATGCCAATTCTTTATATTAACCATACGTCTCTGGAATCAACTTCCAAATAATTCGCAAACCACTAGCAACGCAAGGTTTAACAAATTACTATTAGAATATTTTTCGTAATACTTGTTTGTTTAAATCCTAACGCCAAATTATTTTATTTATGTAATTATTTGATTTGGTTATTTATTATCTTTTATTTCTGTAGCTTTAATTTACATTTATTGTTTTTGCTATATAATTGAGGTTTCTTGAAAATTGACCATCCAAAAGGTAGGCTTTACAGCTACTTTAGTGATCAGTAGATCGTTTTAATGAGTTAGAATTGTGGAACAATCCCTTAGTCTTTTAACTAATCACCAAAAGCCCTGACTACTCCAAGGGGAAGAAAGAACTTTGGCACGAAGTAGTCCCTAACGTTAAAGACCTTGGTACACGCAGATATCGCTCTCTTGCGCAGCGAGTCAGTATCTTCGTTTTTGTTTCTACGCCAGGTACTGAATGCTTTCTCTCTAAATCTGAATGAATTTTTACACATCTAATTAAATGGAAACTTGATTTTATGGAATGAATATTTTTATTTCTAGCAAAATTATGTTGGAAACCATTTTCGTTATTGCATCAGTATTACAAAAAAAAATCGTTGAGCTCAGCCCAGCGAGCCTTATCGTAAAAATTTTTATACGTCTCCGTCTGGCTGTTCTTAAAACGATTCGAAGTTCTGAATACGAAAATGAGGTGGAAATTGTGCAGTTGCTCTAATGGCGACGTCAACATGTATTGTGAACATTGAAATCACAGCAACATCAATTTAAATTTTTGGTCGCGTATATCGAAATACATCAAATATAGGGGCATCTTTGATTTCCAAATCATAATTGCGTACTTGCGGATATAGCAATACAGGTACTTTGTAAATTTCAGCTATCTATCTATTAAGGTTTAAAAATTTGGCCACATACATCAAATTACATCATCTATAGGGATACCCTTTAATCTCCAAACCTAAATTTTATACTTGTGTTATAGCGGACTAAGCAGTACAGGTCTTTGTACATTTCAATAGTCTGTCTACAACCGTTGAATAGTATGGCCACATATATAAAATTTAATGAACTAATGGGGCACCCTATAACTTATAATTTTGATCTTTAATGGTTGTTATTATAACGATCAAAGTAATCGATATTTTGTCAAATTCTCAAGCGTTTTTTTACAGCGGTTCAAAAGATAGACCCAATTTACATCACCTATTGGAACATCCTTCGAATTCCCTAAGCATAAGAAGTCGGAACATATACACTTTATGGGGTGGGAAATAGATACAGAAAGACAAACCTAGTTAAACCCTTTTTTAACTTTTTGTGGTGAAGGGTATAAAAATTAAGTACTAAATAAAATATTGCATGAGTGTCACTGCCTTTTAATTGGTAAAAATTTTAGCACTTCCTGAAAGATCTTTTTAAAGGCTTTGATGATGTCTTTAAAAATATAGTGAAAATCGTACTTTTCTATAAAAAGTTCAGAGGCCAATAACTCGGAAAATATGGGCAAGCGCCAATTTGTTTGCTAGATTTTTTCCTATTTTTTTATTCTTTATCGTCTTATATATTTGTTTTTTTTTTTTTGCTGGAGTTACTTCATTGTACTAAATGATATAAAAAAATTAGAAGTAGGCGTGGTGTTTTGGCCACTGCCTCGAAGGACATGGAGCGATTTTGCCAATAGCAAAATTTTCGAAACTATGTCTGATTGTTTGGCATATTTAAATTTTCTCTAGCTCATCTAGTGCCTTGGCCAAGTTAATTTTAACACTAAAACGGACGGACATGGCTCAATCGACTTCGCTTTGCATAGAAATATAAGTTAACACAAAATATGTTTAAGCACAAACATTTATTAAATATTTGTTCGTTCCCGGCGTTCAAAGATGTAACACGAAGTTCACACGAAATATGTTTAAACACAAACATTTATTAAATATTTGTTCGTTCCCACCAAATGTGCTGACACTATGTCTGAGTGTCGTATTTCTTCTTTGCATTCTAAATTTTAGTTCTTTGTAAAGTGGCGTGATCATTAAAAACTAAAGCCATGAGTTAGGGTAGATTGTAAGAAACAAATTACTGTTGATTTTACTTTTAAATAAAAAAGAGCTGTCTCTTAAAAACATATACTCAACATAAAAAACTATTTTTATAAAAAATACCTTGCCTTGGCAGGCTCCGGGCTGCGCGTATAAGCCAACGCCTGATAAGCTCGCGAAAGCAAAACCTAGTTTAGATAAACAAACCTTGTGAAACAGTAAAAATTAAAATAAGGAACAAGATTTCTAAAAAAAAAAAATTAAACAAACTGTTAAAGAGAAACTTTAAGTGGAAAAAATTGATAAAAAAAAGGCTGTTAAAGAATTAAAATTTAACAAGAAACTTTAAGTGGAAGTGAATAATTGAAAGAAGGATTAAATAAAAAGAAATAGATTAATAAAAAAAATAATAACAATAATAATAAGAAATCAGCTAAAGCGAAATAATCTGTAACTTAAGTGACTAATTGAAGAAAAATTAATTAAACAGAATTTGTGAATTAATAGGAAATTAGTTAAGATAAAGAACAAATTAAGTGGTGCATTGAAGAAAATTTTTTTTTTAGCTAAACAGAACCAAATAAAGAAAAGAACTAAAATTTAATAAACAAATTATTTATATGTGTGTGACTACAAATAAAATTAAAATAATTAAAAGAACATTTTGAATTATAGCTAAACAGAACTAAATAAAGAAAAGAACTAAAATTAAATAATACAAAAAAAAAAAATTGTTTACATGTGTGTGACTACAAATAAAACTAAAATAATTTAAATAAAAGAACATCTTTTAATTATACACTGAAAATTTAAATAAAGAACCAAGCCAACAGACAGAGACTATATAAGAGAACCTCTAACACAGAAGATGAAGATCCTGATGCTGCTAGAGTAAGTTAATTTTAAGAAAATTCTATAAAATTAAGAAAAATACAATTCGAAATTTTAATCAGAAAAATTAAGTTTTATAAAAAGTGTATTAATCGCTGCCTCTCAGTAATATAAAAATTTAAATTTTTTATTCTACCCTTTAATATCCTTTAAGTATAATTTTAAGGAAATTTTATAAAATTAAGAAAAATACATTTTGAAATTTTAATCAGAAAAAAAAGTTTTATGAAGGGTGTATTCATTGCTGCATCCCAGTGATATAAAAATTTAAATTTTTTTTCTATCCTTCAATATCCTTTAAGTAAATTCATGCCGAACTATTCAATTGACGAAATAGGGCTCTTACAATGGCGCAACCAAACGGATCTTCTGGTTCGACCGGATCTTCCGGTCTGAATGTGACACAAAAGAAACAAATTAAAGAAATAGTTGAGGATATGCTTAGGGAAAGAAGTGACAGTATCGTGGAGGAAGGCACTGACCATCCAGAAGGTAGAGTAATTGCTAATTTAGAGGAGCTTAGCAAAATCCTAGATATTGTGGGATCAATAACAGAGTTTTCTGGGAAACTAGAAGAATTCAACTCTTGGAGGAAATCTGTTGACAGAGTTTTAGCACTTTTCGAAACGCTCGCGGGACTGGACGATACTACGCAATTCTGCACGTTACTTGCACCAAAATAACAGGTGATGCGAATAACGCTTTAGAATCATATAGGACACCGCTAGACGGGGGCAGAATTAGAAAATTTCTGATGATGCACTACTCAGACAAGCGAGATATTGGGACTCTAGAGTACCAAATGACTTCTCTGTGTCCAGGAAATAAAACGATTTCAATCAACATCTCTCTTTAATCCTTGACAAAGTCGCTTGCTGCGACCTTAGCGAGGAGACTTTGCGCGTAATGACAATTACATATAGGGAAAAGCCATTGAACACTTTCGTGAGGGGTCTTAATGGGGACCTTTCCCGGCTTTTAAGTATTAGAGAACCGACTTCATTACGACAGGCTCTACGTATCTGCCTCAAGTTAGATAACATGACTTATATGAAAAATTAGGCTCAAGTTTAAAGCTCAAAATTAAACTATGTCTAGTGGACGAGCATTTTATCCTGAACTCGTTCATAAAGGATTTATGAGACCACCGGTACTATCGCGATACTGCGATGCATTAAATTATAATAGCCAGAATCAAAATTTTATGCGTCCAAATTGGAATCCTCCCAGACCTCAGTTTATCAAAATGGATTCTCAGGACAATAATACCGAAATGAATATAACAACTATCGAAAAATCCCAGAAATAGAACCGATGGATATCGATCGATCTATATGAACCAACCAGCAATAAACTAAAAAGATCCGCGGGTACCTCTTTTCAAGGACCCGTCAACAAGATGCAAAGGAATTTCCATATAGACACTGACTATGTACTAGAGGATGAGTGGTTTGGATGGACAAGCTATCCACCTAAAGAAAATTAAGTCGATGTACAACCAGCAAATAATGAAGCAGACTACGTTCAAGAATATTTACAAAATATTCCTGAAGAAAATGAGGTTGCAGTAGAAATTCAGAAGGATCAAGCAGACGATATTCAGCTTGCCATTAATTTTTTAGGTTAAATTGTTCTTCATTTCCGTATTTTGAGGCAAAAATGAGAACGGGGATATACTTTCATTTTTACTAGATATAGGAAGCAACAAAAACTACATTAGACCGGAAATGGTAGAAAACCCAATAGATAATAACCAAATCTTTTATGCAAAATCTGCCAGTGGTGGAATTAGGATAACACAAAATACACTTTTGACATTTTCAGGATTTGAGGATACTCCGCTTAAATTTTATTTACTACCAGGTTTTGACTCATTCGATGCAATATTAGGGAATGACAGTTTAAAAGAATTGTCAGCCGTTATCCACATTGCCGAAAATTATTTTACTATAGGAAATGAACAAAGAATAAATATAAAATAGCGTATTTCACAAAGTGTGAACAACATCGAATTACGGACTTAACATTTAAGTTAAAAGCAAAAGCTTTCACTCAGGAAAATTGTGGAGCACCATAGTCATTTATTCGCAGAACCAGATGAGAGACTAACCTTTTCCACTGTAGTGTAAGCAGATATAAGGACGGAAAACAACACACCAATATACGCCAAAAGCTACCCCTATCCGATGGCATTGATAGACGTCGTGGAAGAAGAAATAAATCGGCTCTTACGAGATGGTATCACAAGACCATCACGATCTCCGTATAATTCTCCTATTTTGGTGGTTCCGAAAAAGGAAGACCATTCAGGAAAAAGGAAATTTAGAATGGTTGTGGACTTCAGAAGATTAAATGCGGTAAAAATCGCAGATAAATACTCGATTCCAGACATTAATGATGTTTTGGCGAATATGGGTGGAAACCAATACTTTACTGCACTAGATCTCAAAAGTGGTTTCCATCAGATTAATATTAAAGAGGACGATGGCGAAAAACAGCTTTTTCCACCAATAATGGTAAATAAGAATTTACCAGGCTGCCTTTTGGCTTGGAAAATGCCCCGTCTATTTTCCAAAGGGCACTCGATGACATATTGTGACAATTTATAGGAAAAATGTGCTATGTTTATGTGGACGATATTATAAATTTCAGTAAGGACGAACAATCACATTTAGAGCATGTGAAGCAAGTATTTAAAACGTTAAAACGGGCACATATTAAGATCCAACTAGATAAATACGAATTCTTTAAACGGGAAGTAGAATTCCTTGGATTTATCGTGGCAAAAGAGGGAATAAAAATAAATCCAAAGAAAGTTGAAACGATATTGAAATTCGTTTGCTCTAAGACATTAAAAGAACTTCGCTCATTCTTGGGCTTATCGGGATATTACAGGCGTTTTATTAGAGGGTACGCTGATATTGCAAAACCTCTTATAATGAGAAGAAGGAAGAGTATCGAAAATGACATCCTCCCAAATTAAAATCAATTTATATTATACGGCTTAAAAGACTTTTGACAATCTAAAGTGCTTTAATTTCACGAGAGGTAATACTAGCATATCCTGACCTTAACAATGACTTTCAATTAACAACCGACGCATCAAACTACGCTATTGGAGCAGTGCTCAGCCAAGATGATATACCCATTAGTTTCATCTCCAGGACACTTACCAAAACAGAGAAAAGTTATGCAGCAAATGAGAAAGAAATGCTTGCAATTATATGGTCACTGACTTCACTAAGGTAGTTCCTTTATGGCTCTAAAAAAGTAATAATTTATACTGACCATCAACCACTTATGGCCACTCTCAGTAATAATAAAAGTAACTCCAAAATGAAAAGATGGAAAAGTATTCTAGAGGAATAAAATTACGAACTAAGATATAAGCCAGATAGAACTAACGTAGTGGCTGACGCGTTATCTAGAAATCTCTCAGGTTTAAACGTCCTTCAAAGTCAATCAAGCTCTTCCACTATGACTCAACACAGTGCTGAAAGTTCAGGTGAAAATCTTATACCAAGCGCTGAAACTCCAGCTAACGTATTTAAAAACCAATTATTTATAAGCACAGGAGAAGTACCTTCATATCAATTCAAAATAATCTTTCCAAGATATCATCGACATCTTATAACGAACAGAAACTAATAACAATTCTTAAGAGATATCTTAATCCATCAGTAATAAATGGTATTAAAACTCCAGAACCGATAATGGGTAAAATTCAAAGCATTTATGCAGATCATTTCTCAAACTATAAATGTAGACTTACACATGTAATAGTCGAAGACATAACGTTCGAGAACGACCACGAGAATATTATTGTGGAAAAACATTCATCGTAATAAAAAAGAAAATAGAAACCAAATTATGGAAAAATACTAATTTCCATCTATGGCACGAAAAGTAAAAAGGATATTGAAACTGTGCTACATTTTCAAAAAAAAAAAAAAAAATAAATACGAAAGACATAGACCGTTAATAAAAATGCAAAATTTTTATTACATATTTTTCCGACGTTTCGTAAATTGTATGTTCACTTTATCAAGAGATTCGTCTGTTTACATAAAATATGAAAACATCATTATAGTTACAAAAAAAAAAAAAAAATAACAAATAGCTTAGCAGTATTAACTTACAGTAATAACATATTTTTGTTTATAACAATTAATAAAAAAGTATAAAAGAAAAACCAAAAAACATAACTACATACATGTATATAAAAAACCACAAACATAAAGAAAAAACAAAATATTATTTTAAATGGCTATTTTCTATTACATCTATGTAACTGGCGCTTAAGTTGTCAACGTCTTCTTATTTGTTGATTGTTTTGTTTATTTTTTGTTGAATTCTTAAGCGTTCTGTTATGAATCGCTTTCTCTCATTGTTTATTTTATCTAGTATCTTTATGTTGTCACAGTCAGGTTTATGATTTGTTTGTATTATGTGTTGTGAAAATGCAGTACTCTCTTTCCTTTTGTTGATGTCAGCTTTGTGTTCGTTCATTCTTGTTTCCAAATTTCTTTTGGTCGTACCAATATAAACTAAGATACAGTTGTTGTCTTCGTTACCTTTGCATGTAATTTCATAAACAACGTTGTTTTGTTGTACTTTGGGTATTGTTGTTTTTGTGTTTAAGAATATTTTGCTTAATGTGTTGTTGGGTTCGTAAGAAAATCTGATGTCATCTTTGTTTATTGTTGTTCTTATGTTCTTTGTATCAGTGAGACCAGGTATGTATTCTACACCGAAAAAATGTTTTACGTTGTTGCCTGTACATTCACGGTTAAAATTTCTTGTTGTTTCGTATGCTGTAATCAACGATTTTAATAATTTTTGTGGAAAACTGTTAGTTATTAATATTTGCGTGATTTTCTGAACGTTGTGCTTGTGGAATTGTTAGGCGCTTATGTTTAGTACTCTCGTGATGAAATTCATGGCTGTGTTTATTATTTGGCTCTTTTTAATGAAGAAAAACTTTTTAATGAATTGGACATATCATTCAATGAACACTGGTTTGAAAACAGGACTGACGTAGAAATACCACTGGTACCGAATGCTTTCTCTCTAAATCTGAATGCAGTTTTACACATCTAATTAAATCGAAACTCGATTTTATGGAATGAAAATTTTTATTTCTAGCAAAATTATGATGGAAGCCATTTTCGTTATTGCATCTGTATTACAAAGATTCTAATTAAAATGCCAAAAATGCCCAGCGCGCCTTATCGTAAAAATTTTTATACGTCTCCGTCTGGCTGTTCTTAAAACGATTCAAAGTTCTGAATACGAAAATGAGGTGGAAATTGTACAGTTGCTCCAATGGCGACGTCAACATGTATTGTGAACATTGAAATCACAGCAACATCAATTTCAATGTTCGGTCAGATATCAGGAACCTTAGATACTAAATCGAAAAGGAAATCGAAATTAGAGAGTTTTGTCCCTTCCCGCGATTGGACTTCAGTAAATAAGCCCGAAATGCAAATAGTGCGACCTGATGTTGAATTCAACCAGTAGACAGCAAAACTTAGAATAACACGTGCCTAATGATTGCTGGGACTGGTACACAACTAAAAAGCGATTGGAGTTAATACCCAGGATGATGAAAATCCTGTGGATCAGCAACCTCAGATACTTGAGTCTTACATAAAAGCGTACACATATATTGAAGAAGTCAATTTTGAATTTTCCTGTCATAATAGCTGAAAAGAAAATCCAACTCGATTGTCATTTTCATAATACTGACACCAATGTAATGGCTGCTGTTGTAATGAATCTCTGTGACCAGTGTTATACCTTCATCACAAAGGAGTCCAATAACAGTTAGGAGAATGCTACCAGAAAAATAAAACATATTCTATTTAGGAAAAGCAAGGTTAAAATTTAAGGCAAAGGGCGTAACTATTGCATATATGTAGTTCAAAAAATCTTTTTAGTTAAAAATTTCCCGTTGTTCAAACACTGATGGATTTTTGCTTATGTTCGTTTTAAGTTTTTGGTCGTTTGTTGGCTTCAGTTTATTTGTTTTTGGTAAGCATCCGTTATATTTCCTGTATGATGTGGATTTTTTGTAACAACACTGTTTTAATTTAAAACACGAATT
The DNA here is from genome assembly GCA_937654795.1 of Cistogaster globosa. Taxonomy (NCBI): domain Eukaryota; kingdom Metazoa; phylum Arthropoda; class Insecta; order Diptera; family Tachinidae; genus Cistogaster; species Cistogaster globosa. Next base: position 104,991,213 of record OW569403.1, on the reverse strand, counting down.
TTAATACAAGACGGAATACAAATATAGGCGCATAGCACGGAAAATACTTGTAAAAACTTTAAACAAATAAACACTACTAAATATGTAAATGCTTTTTAAATTTAGATTTAGTTGGAGAAGCCGAACTTATTAATCCTAATAGAACCATTTTAAAAACACAGCAGTGAATAGTAAACGTACTGTTTTATGCAATACCCTTGAAAATATAAAAGATAATTCTTGCTAAAATAAAACGACTTCAAAAGAGATTTTAGCTATCTATCATTAACGGCTCAAAAGTTTATTCACAAACATTAAATTAGATTATCTATTGGGACACCCTTTAATTTTCAAATCAAAAATTTATAATTGTTGTTATATCGGACTTAGCATTTGTAAATTTCAACAGTCTGTCTATAAGTGTTCATCAGTATGGCCATAGGCATCAAATAACATCAACTATTGTAACACTCTCAAGTGTTTGTATATAACGGTTCATGCGGTAGAACCGTATATGTCAAGTTTTATTAACTATGGAAACACCCTTAACTTCTAAATTTATATTGTATACTTGGTGTTATAGCAGAATCACCTATACAGGTTCCATGTAAATTTTAGCTGTCTGTCTATAACGGTTCAAAAGTTTGACTAATACATCAAATTACGTTACCTATTATAACACCCTTTAAATATCAAGACCATATTTTATACTTCCTATTATAGTTTCTTTGTAAATTTTAACTGTCTGTCTACAATTGTTAAATTTTTACAATTTTTGGTCGCTTATATCGAATTACATCAAATATAGGGGCATCTTTGATTTCCAAATCATAATTGCGTACTTGCGGATATAGCAAGACAGGTTCTTTGTAAATTTCAGCTGTCGTTTTGCAGCAGTTCAAAAGATAGACCCAATTTACATCATCTATTGGAACACCCCTCGAATTCGCTTTGCATAAGAAGTTGGAACACATACACTTTATGGAGTGGGAAATGGATACAGAAAGACAAACCTAGTTAAACCCTTTTTTAACTTTTTGTGGTTAAGGGTATAAAAATTAAGTACTAAATAAAATATTGCATAAGTGTCACTGTCTTTTAATTGGTAAAGCTTGCTTTAAAAATTTTAGCATTTCCTGAAAGATGTTTTTAAAGGATTTGATGATGTCTTTAAAAATATAGTGAAAATCTTACTTTCAGAGTTCAGAGGCCAATAACTCGGAAAATATGGGCAAGCGCCAATTTGTTTGCTAGATTTTTTCCTATTTTTTTATTCTTTATCGCCTTTATCGAAAAATTAGAAGCCGTCGTGGTGTTTTGCCCACTGTCTTGAAGGACATGGAGCAATCTTGCCAATAGCAAAATTTTCAAAACTATGTCTGATTGTTTGGCATATTTAAATTTTCTCTAGCTCATCTAGTGCCTTGGCAAAGTTAATTTTAACACTAAAACGGACGGACATGGCTCAATCGACTTCGCTTTGCATAGAAATATAAGTTAACACAAAATATGTTTAAGCACAAACATTTATTAAATATTTGTTCGTTCCCGGCGTTCAAAGGTGTAACACGAAGTTCACACGAAATATGTTTAAACACAAACATTTATTAAATATTTGTTCGTTCCCACCAAATGTGCTGACATTATGTCTGAGTGTCGCATTTCTTCTTGGCTTTCTAAAATTTAGTTCTTTTCAAAGTGGCGTAATCATTAAAAACTATAGCCATGAGTTAGGGTAGATTATAAGAAACAAATTACTGTTGATTTTACTTTTAAATAAAGAAGTTGAGCTGTCTCTTAAAAACAGATACTCAACATAAAAAACTATTTTTATAAAAAATACCTTGTCTTGGCAGGCTGCGCGTAAAAGCCAACGCCTGATAAGCTCGCGAAAGCAAAACCTAGTTAAGATAAACAGAACTTGTGAAACAGTAAAAAATAAAATAAGGAACAAGATTTTTGAAAAAAAATTAAACAAATTGATAAAAAAAAGGCTGTTAAAATATTAAAATTTAACAAGAAACTTTAAGTGGAAGTGAATAATTGAAGTAAGGATTAAATAAACAGAAATAGATTAATAAAAAAAATAATAACAATAATAATAAGAAATCAGCTAAAGCGAAATAATCTGTAACTTAAGTGACTAATTGAAGAAAAATTAAATAAACAGAATTTGTGAATTAATAGGAAATTAGTTAAGATAAAGAACAAATTAAGTGGTGCATTGAAGAAACTTTTTTTTAGCTAAACAGAACCAAATAAAGAAAAGAACTAAAATTTAATAAACAAATTATTTATATGTGTGTGACTACAAATAAAATTAAAATAATTAAAAGAACATCTTGAATTATAGCTAAACAGAACTAAATAAAGAAAAGAACTAAAATTAAATAATACAAAAAAAAAAACTAAAAAAATTGTTTACATGTGTGTGACTACAAATAAAACTAATATAATTTAAATAAAAGAACATCTTTTAATTTTACACTGAAAATTTAAATAAAGAACCAAGCCAACAGAGACTATATAAGAGAACCTCTACAACAGAAGATGAAGATCCTGATGCTGCTAGAGTAAGTTAGTTTGAAGAAAATTCTATAAAATTAAGAAAAATACAATTCGAAATTTTAATCAGAAAAATTAAGTTTTATAAAAAGTGTATTAATCAGTGCCTCCCAGTAATATAAAAATTTAAATTTTTTATTCTATCCTTTAATCTCCTTTACGTATAATTTTAAGGAAATTTTATAAAATTAAGAAAAATACATTTTGAAATTTTAATCAGAAAAAAAGTTTTATAAAGAGTGTATTCATCGCTGCATCCCAGTGATATAAAAATTTAAATTTTTTTTCTATCCCTCAATATCCTTTAAGTAAATTCATGCCGCACTATTCAATTGAGGAAATAGGGCTCTTACAATGGCGCAACCAAACGGATCTTCCGGTCTGAATGTGACACAAAAGAAACAGATTAAAGAAATAGTTAAGGATATGCTTAGGGAAAGAAATGACAGTATCGTGGAGGAAGGCACTGACCATCCAGAAGGTAGAGTCAGTGCTAATTTAGAGGAGCTTAGCAAAATCCCAGATGTTGTGGGATCAATAACAGAGTTTTCTGGAAAACTAGAAGAATTCAACTCTTGGAGGAAATCTGTTGACAGAGTTTTAGCACTTTTCGAAACGCTTCGCGGGACTGGACGACACTACGCAATTCTGCACGTTATTCGCACCAAAATAACAGGTGATGCGAATAACGCTTTAGAATCATATAAGACACCGCTAGACGGGCGCAGAATTAGAAAATTTCTGATGATGCACTACTCAGACAAGTGAGATATTGGGACTCTAGAGTACCAAATGACTTCTCTGTGTCAAGGAAATACAACGATTTCAATCAAACAGTTTACCAACATCTCTCTTTAATCCTTGACAAAGTCGCTTGCCTCGACCTTAGCGAGGAGACTTTGCGCGTAATGACAATTACATATAGGGAAAAGGCATTGGACACTTTCGTGAGGGGTCTTAATGGGGACCCTTCCCGACTTTTAAGTATTAGAGAGCCGACTTCATTACGACAGGCTCTACATATCTGCCTTAAGTTAGATAACATGACTGATATGAAAAATTACGCTCAAGCTTAAAGCTCAAAATTAAACTCTGTCTAGTGGACGAGCATTTTATGCTGAACTCGTTCATAAAGGATTTATGAGACCACTGGTACTATCGCGATGCCGCCCTGCATTAAATTATAATAGCCAGAATCAAAATTTTATGCGTCCAAATTGGAATTCTTCCAGACCTCAGTTTATCATGATGGATTCACAGGACAACCATACCGAAATGAATATAACAACTATCGAAAAATCCCAGAAATAGAACCGATGGATATCGATCGATCTATCCAAACGAGACAGGTTAATAATATGAACCAACCAGCAATAAACTAAAAAGATCCGCGGGTACCTCTTTTCAAGGACCCGTCAACAAGATGCAAAGGAATTTCCATATAGACGCCGACTATGTACTAGAGGATGAGTGGTTTGGATGGACAAGCTATCCACCTAAAGGAAATTAAGAAATTCAGAAGGATCAAGCAGACGATATTCAGCCGCCCGTTGCTTTTTTAAGTTAAATTATTCTTCATTTCCGTATTTTGAGCCAAAAATGAGAACGGGGATATACTTTCATTTCTACTAGATATAGGAAGCAACAAAAACTACATTAGACCGGAAATGGTAGAAAACCCAATAGATAATAACCAAATCTTTTATGCAAAATCTGCCAGTGGTGGAATTAGGATAACACAAAATACACTTTTGACATTTTCAGGATTTGAGGATACTCCGCTTAAATTTTATTTACTACCAGGTTTTGACTCATTCGATGCAATTTTAGGGAATGACAGTTTAAAAGAATTGTCAGCCGTTATCCACATTGCCGAAAATTATTTTACTATAGGAAATGAACAAAGAATATACATAAAACAGCGTATTTTACAAAGTGTGAACAACATCGAATTACGGACTCAACATTTAAGTTAAAACCAAAAGCTTTCACTCAGGAAAATTGTGGAGCACCATAGTCAATTATTCGCAGAACCAGATGAGAGACTAACCTTTTCCACTGTAGTGTAAGCAGATATAAGGACGGAAAACAACACACCAATATACGCCAAAAGCTACCCCTATCCGATGGCATTGATAGACGTCGTGGAAGAAGATACGAGATGGTATCACAAGACCATCACGATCTCCGTATAATTCTCCTATTTTGGTGGTTCCGAAAAAGGAAGACCATTCAGGAAAAAGGAAATTTAAAATGGTGGTGGACTTCAGAAGATTAAATGCGGTAACAATCGCAGATAAATACTCGATTCCAGACATTAATGATGTTTTGGCGAATATGGGTGGAAACCAATACTTTACTGCACTAGATCTCAAAAGTGGTTTCCATCAGATTAATATTAAAGAGGACGATGGCGAAAAACAGCTTTTTCCACCAATAATGGTAAATAAGAATTTACCAGGCTGCCTTTTGGCTTGGAAAATGCCCCGTCTATTTTCCAAAGGGCACTCGATGACATATTGTGACAATTTATAGGAAAAATGTGCTATGTTTATGTGGACGATATTATAAATTTCAGTAAGGACGAACAATCACATTAAGAGCATGTGAAGCAAGTATTCAAAACGTTAAAACGGGCACATATTAAGATCCAACTAGATAAATGCGAATTCTTTAAACGGGAAGTAGAATTCCTTAGATTTATCGTGGCAAAAGAGGGAATAAAAATAAATCCAAAGAAAGTTGAAACGATATTGAAATTCGATTGCTCTAATACATTAAAAGAACTTCGCTCATTCTTGGGCTTATCGGGATATTTCAGGCGTTTTATTAGAGGGTACGCTGATATTGCAAAACCACTTACAGTCCTCTTACGATGAGAAGAAGGAAGAGTATCGAAAATGACATCCTCCCAAATTAGAATCAATTTAGATTACACGGCTTAAAAGGCGTTTGACAATCTTAAAATGCTTTAATTTCACGAAAGGTAATACCAGCATATCCTGACCTTAACAAGGACTTTCAATTAACAACCGACGCATCAAACAACGCTATTGGAGCAGTGCTCAGCCAAGATGATAATCCCGTTAGTTTTATCTCCAGGACACTTACCAAAACTGAGGAAAGTTATGCAGCAAATGAAAAAGAAATGCTTGCGATTATATGGTCACTGACTTCACTAAGGTAGTTCCTTTATGGCTCAAAAAAAGTAATAATTTATACTGACCATCAACCACTTATGGCCGCTCTCAGTAATAATGAAAGTAACTCCAAAATGAAAAGATGGAAATGTATTTTAGAGAATTAAAATCACGAACTAAAATATAAGCCAGGTAGAACTAACGTAGCGGCCGACGCGTTATTAAAAATCTCTCAGGTTTAAACGTCCTTCAAGGTCAATCAACTCTTCCACTACGACTCAACACAGTGCTGAAAGCTCAGGTGAAACTGAAACTTCAGCTAACGTATTCAAAAACCAATTATTTATAAGCACAGGAGAAGTACCTTCATATCAATTCAAAATAATCTTTCCAAGATATCATCGACATCTTATAACGGACAGAAACTAATAACAATTCTTAAGAGATATCTTAATCCATCAGTAATAAATGGCATTAAAACTCCAGAACCGATAATGGGTAAAATTCAAAGCATTTATGCAGATCATTTCTCAAACTATAAATGTAGACTTACACATGTAGTAGTCGAAGACATAACGTTCGAGAACGACCACGAGAATATTATTGTGGAAAAACATTCATCGTAATAAAAAAGAAAATAGAAACCAAATTATGGAAAAATACTATTTCCCATCTATGACACGAAAAGTAAAAAAGGATATTGAAACTGTGCTCCATTTTCAAAAAAAAAAAATAAATAAATACGAAAGACATAGACCGTTAATAAAAATGCAAAATTTTTATTACATATTTTTCCGACGTTTCGTAAATTGTATGTTCACTTTATCAAGGGATTCGTCTGTTTACATAAAATATGAAAACATCATTATAGTTACAAAAAAAATAACAAATAGCTTAGCAGTATTAACTTACAGTAATAACATATTTTTGTTTATAACATTAAATAAAAAGTATAAAAGAAAAACCAAAAAAAATAACTACATACATGTATATAAAAAACCACAAACATAAAGAAAAAACAAAATATTATTTTAAATGGCTATTTTCTATTACATCTATGTAACTGGCGCTTAAGTTGTCAACGTCTTCTTATTTGTTGATTGTTTTGTTTATTTTTTGTTGAATTCTTAAGCGTTCTGTTATGAATCGCTTTCTCTCATTGTTTACTTTATCTAGTATCTTTATGTTGTCACAGTCAGGTTTATGATTTGTTTGTATTATGTGTTGTGAAAATGCAGTACTCTCTTTTCTTTTGTTGATGTCAGCTTTGTGTTCGTTCATTCTTGTTTCCAAATTTCTTTTGGTCGTACCAATATAAACTAAGTTACAGTTGTTGTCTTCGTTACCTTTGCATGTAATTTCATAAACAACGTTGTTTTGTTGTACTTTAGGTATTGTTGTTTTTGTGTTTAAGAATATTTTGCTTAATGTTTTGTTGGGTTCGTAAGAATATCTGATGTCATCTTTGTTTATTGTTGTTCTTATGTTCTTTGTATCAGTGAGAACAGGTATGTATTTTACACCGAAAAAATGTTTTACGTTGTTGCCTGTACATTCATGGTTAAAATTTCTTGTTGTTTCGTATGATGTAATCAACGATTTTAATAATTTTTGTGGAAAACTGTTAGTTATTAATATTTGCGTGATTTTCTGAACGTTGTGCTTGTGGAATTGTTAGTCGCTTATGTTTAGTACTCTCGCGATGAAAGTCATGGCTGTGTTTATTATTTGGCTTTTGGGTTGGGTAGCATTGAAATTGATAATTCTACCTGATGAGGTACTTTTAGCGTACCAATTAAATGTTATTTTGTTGGCTTCTCTATACAATTTGGTATCCAGGAAAAGACTTTTTAATGAAGAAAAACTTTTTAATGAATTGGACATATCATTCAATGAACACTGGTTTGAAAACAGGACTGACGTAGAAATACCACTGGTACCGAATGCTTTCTCTCTAAATCTGAATGCATTTTTACACATCTAATTAAATCGAAACTTGATTTTATGATATGAAAATTTTTATTTCTAGCAAAATTATGATGGAAGCCATTTTCGTTATTGCATCAGTATTACAAAGATTCCAATTAAAATGCCAAAAATGCCCAGCAAGCCTTATCGTAAAAATTTTTATACATCTCCGTCTGGCTGTTCTTAAAACGATTCAAAGTTCTGAATACGAAAATGAGGTGGAAATTGTACAGTTGCTTCAATGGCGACGTCAACATGTATTGTGAACAGTGAAATCACAGCAACATCAATTTCAATTTTCGGTCAGATATCAGGAACCTTAGATACTAAATCGAAAAGGAAATCGAAATTAGAGAGTTTTGTCCCTTCCCGTGATTAGACTTCAGTAAATAAGCCCGAAATGCAAATAGTGCGACCTGATGTTGAATTCAACTAGTAGACAGCAAAACTTAGAATAAGACGTGCCCAGATGATTGCTGGCACTGGTACACAACTAAAAAGCGATTGGAGTTAATACCCAGGAAAATGAAAATCCTGTGGATCAGCAACCTCAGATACTTGAGTCTTACATAAAAGCGTACACATATATTGAAGAAGTCAATTTTGAATTTTCTTGTCATAATAGCTGAAAAGAAAATCCAACTCGATTGTCATTTTCATAATACTGACACCAATGTAATGGCTGCTGTTGTAATGAATCTCTGTGACCAGTGTTATACCTTCATCACAAAGGAGTCCAATAACAGTTAGGAGAATGCTACCAGAAAAATAAAACATATTCTATTTAGGAAAAGAAAGGTTAAAATTTAAGGCAAAGGGCGTAACTATTGCATATATGTAGTTCAAAACAAATCTTTTTAGTTAAAAATGTCCCGTTGTTCAAACACTGATGGATTTTTGCTTATATTCGTTTTTAGTTTTTGGTCGTTTGTTGGCTTCAGTTTATTTGTTTTTGGCAAGCATCCATTATATTTCCTGTATGATGCGGATTTTTTGTGACAACACTATTTTAATTTAAAACACGAATTTTAATACAACACGGAATACAAATATAGGCGGATAGCACGGAAAATACTTGTAAAAACTTTAAACAATTAAACACTACTAAATATGTAAATGCTTTTTAAATTTAGATTTAGTAGGAGAAGCGGAACTTATTAATCCTAATAGAACCATTTTAAAAACACAGCAGTGAATAGTAAACGTACTGTTTTATGCAATACCCTTAAAAATATAAAAGATAATTCTTGCTAAAATAAAACGACTTCAAAAGAGATTTTAGCTATCTATCATTAACGGCTCAAAAGCTTATTCACACACATTAAATTAGATTATCTATTGGGACACCCTTTAATTTTCAAATCAAAAATTTATACTTGTTGTTATATCGGACTTAGCAGTTGTAAATTTCAACAGTCTGTCTATAAGTGTTCATCAGTATGGCCATAGTCATCAAATTACATCAATTATGGTAACACCCTTTAATTTATAATTTAAAATGTTTATTCCTCCTATTATACCACACAAAAATGTGGATATTCTGTCTAACTCTCAAGTGTTTGTATATAACGGTTCATGCGGTAGAACCGTATAGGTCAAGTTTTATTAACTATGGAAACACCCTTAACTTCTAAATTTATATTGTATACTTGGTATTATAGCAGAATCACCAATACAGGTTCAATGTAAATTTTAGCTGTCTGTCTATAACGGTTCAAAAGTTTGACTAATACATCAAATTACATTACCTATTATAACACCCTTTAAATATCAAGACCATATTTTATACTTCCTATTATAGTTTCTTTGTAAATTTTAACTGCCTGTCTACAATTGTTCAATTTTTACAATTTTTGGTCGCTTATATCGAATTACATCAAATATACGGGCATCTTTGATTTTCAAGTCATAATTGCGTACTTTCGGATATAGCAAGACAGGTTCTTTGTAAATTTCAGCTGTCTTTTTGCAGCGGTTCAAAAGATAGACCCAATTTACATCATCTATTAGAACACCCTTCGAATTCGCTTTGCATAAGAAGTCGGAACACATACACTTTATGGAGTGGGAAATGGATACAGAAAGACAAACCTAGTTAAACCCTTTTTTAACTTTTTGTGGTGAAGGGTATAAAAATTAAGTACTAAATAAAATATTGCATGAGTGTCACTGTCTTTTAATTGGTAAAAATTTTAGCACTTCCTGAAAGATCTTTTTAAAGGCTTTGATGATGTCTTTAAAAATATATTGAAAATCGTACTTTTCTATAAAAAGTTCAGAGGCCAATAACTCGGAAAATATGGGCAAGCACCAATTTGTTTGCTAGATTTTTTCCTATTTTTTTATTCTTTATCGTCTTATATATTTGTTTTTTTGGCTGGAGTTACTTCATTGTACTAAATGATATAGAAAAATTAGAAGCAGGCGTGGTGTTTTGCCCACTGCCTCGAAGGACATGGAGCGATCTTGCCAATAGCAAAATTTTCAAAACTATGTCTGATTGTTTGGCATATTTAAATTTTCTCTAGCTCATCTAGTGTCTTGGCAAAGTTAATTTAACAATAAAATGGACGGACATGGCTCAATCAACTTCGCTTTGCATAGAAATATAAGTTAACACAAAATATGTTTAAGCACAAACATTTATTAAATATTTATTCGTTCCCGGCGTTCAAAGATGTAACACGAAGTTCACACGAGATATGTTTAAACACAAACATTTATTAAATATTTGTTCGTTCCCACCAAATGTGCTGACATTATGTCTGAGTGTCGCATTTCTTCTTGGCTTTCTAAAATTTAGTTCTTTTCAAAGTGGCGTGATCATTAAAAACTAAAGCCATGAGTTAGGGTAGATTGTAAGAAACAAATTACTGTTGATTTTACTTTTAAATAAAGAAGTTGAGCTGTCTCTTAAAAACAGATACTCAACATAAAAAACTATTTTTATAAAAAATACCTTGTCTTGGCAGGCTGCGCGTATAAGCCAACGCGTGATAAGCTCGCGAAAGCAAAACCTAGTTAAGATAAACAGAACTTGTGAAACAGTAAAAAATAAAATAAGGAACAAGATTTTTGAAAAAAAATTAAACAAACTGTTAAAGAGAAACTTTAAGTGGAAAAATTTGATAAAAAAAAGGCTGTTAAAATATTAAAATTTAACAAGAAACTTTAAGTGGAAGTGAATAATTGAAGTAAGGATTAAATAAACAGAAATAGATTAATAAAAAAAAATAATAACAATAATAATAAGAAATCAGCTAAAGCGAAATAATCTGTAACTTAAGTGACTAATTGAAGAAAAATTAAATAAACAGAATTTGTGAATTAATAGGAAATTAGTTAAGATAAAGAACAAATTAAGTGGTGCATTGAAGAAAATTTTTTTTAGCTAAACAGAACCAAATAAAGAAAAGAACTAAAATTTAATAAACAAATTATTTATATGTGTGTGACTACAAATAAAATTAAAATAATTAAAAGAACATCTTGAATTATAGCTAAACAGAACTAAATAAAGAAAAGAACTAAAATTAAATAATACAAAAAAAAATTGTTTACATGTGTGTGACTACAAATAAAACTAAAATAATTTAAATAAAAGAACATCTTTTAATTTTACACTGAAAATTTAAATAAAGAACCAAGCCAACAGAGACTATATAAGAGAACATCTACAACAGAAGATGAAGATCCTGATGCTGCTAGAGTAAGTTAATTTTAAGAAAATTCTATAAAATTAAGAAAAATACAATTCGAAATTTTAATCAGAAAAATTAAGTTTTATAAAAAGTGTATTAATCGCTGCCTCCCAGTAATATAAAAACTTAAATTTTTTATTCTATCCTTTAAGTATAATTTTAAAGAAATTTTATAAAATTAAGAAAAATACATATTGAAATTTTAATCAGAAAAAAGGTTTTTTGAAGGGTGTATTCATCGCTGCGTCCCAGTGATATAAAAATTTATTTTTTTTCTATTCTTCAATATCCTTTAAGTAGATTCATGCCGGACGATTCAATTGACGAAATAGGGCTCTTACAATGGCGCAACCAAACGGATCTTCTTGTTCGACCGGATCTTCCGGTCTGAATGTGACACAAAAGAAACAGATTAAAGAAATAGTTGAGGATATGTTTATGGAAAGAAATGACGGTATCGTGGAGCGTTTTGAAAATTCTTGTGTTGATACTATTTCTCGTAATTCGACGTTATTGAACTCCCTTTCTAAGATCTAAGCCATGCTGTTTGGCTCACCTTAACATTGTATTGAGTTTGTTAGTCAACACAAGTGCTTACGTATTACTATCGGTGATCGATTTGATTTTTCTCGTTCTGCTAAAGAACCAGATATTGATAATCCTTGATTACTTGCTCTAACAATTTTCCGCTCTGACAATACTCGTCTTAATGCTGTAGTGATGGTAAGAAATTACTTTAAAAACAGCTGTTGGAAAGTTTTATCTTACACATATTAAAGATGAGAACTAGCTTCCTTCTACTAGCATTTGCTCTGTCCGAAGCAGTAAAGCTTAACAGGTATTAAAAATTGCCTAAATTGTCCTGGCTGCAAATCTAAGTTGAATTTTTATTTCAGTTTTTTTTTTTTTTTTTTTTTTTGGTTAAAACAAATTTTTTAAGGGTTAAATAAAATCAGATGCTCTCTAATTTAAACCTCTCAACTTTATTACATATTTTTTTCCGTACTAACCTTTAAAGTAATAATATATTTTTTTAATTATCTTTTCTTTACAGTAAAAATTTCCACCGAACCCAAGACTTGGCCGTCTTAGTTTTGGTCAACTACTTCCAGTTTACTCGCAACTTAAAGCCCATATGCTTGCTCAGAGTAACATTTTTCCTTTCTAGAATGAAATTCAATTAAATATTGAACGCCCCAGTGTGCGCGACATTTCAAAAGTCTATTTAGAATATTTAATTGCCAGCATTAAGAACAAAAGCAATGGCCGAAAGATGTTGACTTACGTCAATATCTATCATTTTACTCCCTTCATTAATCGTGAGATTAAAAAATATGAATACTCGTATTTACTTTAAGATAAAAATAAAAAACCAACCAGAGAATAATTCTCTGTTTCTTTAATATTTAAGACAGTTATTTAAGTAACATTTTTTTGTTCAATTTGAATTATTAGTTGCTAGTTTTCAATTTTTATTTTTTTGATTTTATATTAAGTTTAAATTTAATAATATTAATTGATAATTTACATAAAAATGTAATTTGCTTGTATTTAATATAAAATGAAAAGTTGTTTTCACACAAAAATGAAGTTTTACTTAAAAAATTACACAATCATTTATTTAATTTATTCAATCGATATTTTAATAAAATAAAAATAAAAGAATAATTTAAAATAAATTTACATTAAAACTGTCTTTTTTTCTCAATATACAAGTGCTTATTTTAGTTGTAGTTTTATTTAAAATTATTTATATTTATAATTATTTTTTAAAGACCTAACCACTGACCATCCAGTAGGTAGAGTCAGTGCTAATTTAGAGGAGCTTCGCAAAATCCCAGATATTGGGATCAATAAGTGAATTTTCTGGGAAACCAGGAGAATTCTACTCTTAAAGGAAATCTGTTGACAGAGTTTAAGCACTTTTCGAAACGCTTCGCGGAACTGGACGATACTACGCAATTCTGCACGTTATTCGCACCAAAATAACAGATGATGCGGATAACGCTTTAGAATAATATAGGACACCGCTAGACTGGGGCAGAATTAGAAAATGTCTGATGATGCACTACTCAAACAAGCGAGATATTGGGACTCTAGAGTACCAAATGACTTCTCTGTGTCAAGGAAATAAAACAGTTAACGGTTTCTATCAAACAGTTTACCAACATCTCTCTTTGACAAAGTCGCTTGCCTCGACCTTAGCGAGGAGACTTTGCGCGTAATGACAATTATATATAGCGAAAAGGCATTGGACACTTTCGTGAGGGGTCTTTTAAGTATTAGAGAGCCGACTTCATTACAACACGCTCTACATATCTGCCTTAAGTTAGATAACAAGACTTATATGAAAAATTACGCACAAGTTTAAAGCTCAAAATTAAACGGACAAAAGATACCAACTCTGTCTAGTGGACGAGCATTTTATCCTAAAATTGTTCATAAAGGATTTATGAGACCACCGGTACCACCGCGAAACCACGCTGCAATAAATTATAATAGCCAGAATCAAAATTTTATGCGTCCAAATTGGAATCCTCGCAGACCTCAGTTTAATCAAAATGGATTCACACGACAACCATACCGAAATGAATATAACAACTATCGAAAAATCCCAGAAATAGAACCGATGGATATCGTTCGATCGATTCAAACGAGAGTTAGTTATATGAACCAACCAGCAACAAACCAAAAAGATCCGCGAGTACCTCTTATCAAGGACCCGTCAACAAGATGCAAAGGAATTTCCATGCCGACTATGTACTAGAGGATGAGTAGTATGGATGGACAAGTTATCCACCTAAAGGAAATGAAGTCGATGTACAACCAGCAAATAATGAAGCAGACTACGTTCAAGAATATTTACAAAATATTCCTGAAGAAAATGAGGTTGCAGTGGAAATTCAGAAGGTTCCAGCAGGTTAAATTGTTCTTCGTTTCCGTATTTTGAGGCAAAAATGAGAAACGGGGATATACTTTCATTTTTACTAGATACAGGAAGCAACAAAAACTACATTAGACCGGAAATAGTAGAAAACCCAATAGATAATAACCAAATTTTTATGCAAAATCTGCTAGTGGTGAAATTAGGATAACACAAAATACACTTTTGACATTTTCAGGATTTGAGGATACTCCGCTCAAATTTTATTTACTACCAGGTTTTGACTCATTCGATGCAATATTAGGGAATGACAGTTTAAAAGAATTGTCAGCCGTTATCCACATTGCCGAAAATTATTTTACTATAGGAAATGAACAAAGAATAAATATAAAATAGCGTATTTCACAAAGTGTGAACAACATCGAATTACGGACTTAACATTTAAGTTAAAAGCAAAAGCTTTCACTCAGGAAAATTGTGGAGCACCATAGTCATTTATTCGTAGAACCAGATGAGAAACTAACCTTTTCCACTGTAGTGTAAGCAGATATAAGGACGGAAAACAACACACCAATATACGCCAAATGCTACCCCTATCCGATGGCATTGATAGACGTCGTGGAAGAAGAAATAAATCGGCTCTTACGAGATGGTATCACAAGACCATCACGATCTCCGTATAATTCTCCTATTTTGGTGGTTCCGAAAAAGGAAGACCATTCAGGAAAAAGGAAATTTAGAATGGTTGTGGACTTCAGAAGATTAAATGCGGTAACAATCGCAGATAAACACTCGATTCTAGACATTAATGATGTTTTGGCGAATATGGGTGGAAACCAATACTTTACTGCACTAGATCGCAAAAGTGGTTTCCATCAGATTAATATTAAAGAGGACGATGGCGAAAAACAGCTTTTTCCACCAATAATGGTAAATAAGAATTTACCAGGCTGCCTTTTGGCTTGGAAAATGCCCCGTCTATTTTCCAAAGGGCACTCGATGACATATTGTGACAATTTATAGGAAAAATGTGCTATGTTTATGTGGACGATATTATAAATTTCAGTAAGGACGAACAATCACATTTAGAGCATGTGAAGCAAGTATTCAAAACGTTAAAACGGGCACATATTAAGATCCAACTAGATAAATGCGAATTCTTTAAACGGAAAGTAGAATTCCTTGGATTTATCGTGGCAAAAGATGGAATAAAAATAAATCCAAAGAAAGTTGAAACGATATTGAAATTCGATTGCTCAAAGACATTAAAAGAACTTCGCTCATTCTTGGGCTTATCGGGATATTTCAGGCGTTTTATTAGAGGGTACGCTGATATTGCAAAACCACTTACAGTCCTCTTACGATGAGAAGAAGGAAGAGTATCGAAAATGACATCCTCCCAAATTAGAATCAATTTAGATTACACGGCTTAAAAGGCTTTTGACAATCTAAAAATGCTTTAATTTCACGAAAGGTAATACCAGCATATCCTGACCTTAACAAGGACTTTCAATTAACAACCGACGCATCAAACAACGCTATTGGAGCAGTGCTTAGCGAAGATGATAATCCCGTTAGTTTTATCTCCAGGACACTTACCAAAACTGAGGAAAGTTATGCAGCAAATGAAAAAGAAATGCTTGCGATTATATGGTCACTGACTTCACTAAGGTAGTTCCTTTATGGCTCAAAAAAAGTAATAATTTATACTGACCATCAACCACTTATGGCCGCTCTCAGTAATAATAAAAGTAACTCCAAAATGAAAAGATGGAAATGTATTTTAGAGGAATAAAATTACGAACTAAAATATAAGCCAGGTAGAACTAACGTAGCGGCCGACGCGTTATCTAAAAATCTCTCAGGTTTAAGCGTCCTTCAAGGTCAATCAACTCTTCCACTACGACTCAACACAGTGCTGAAAGCTCAGGTGAAAATCTTATACCAAGCGCTGAAACTTCAGCTAACGTATTCAAAAACCAATTATTTATAAGCACAGGAGAAGTACCTTCATATCAATCCAAAATAATCTTTCTAGGACATTATCGACACCTTATAAAGGACAGAAAATAATAACAATTCTTAAGAGATATCTTAATCCATCGGTAGTAAATAGCATTAAAACTTCAGAACCGATAATGGGTAAAATTCAAAGCATTAATGCAGATCATTTCTCAAATTATAAATGTAGGTTTACACAGGTAGTAGTCGAAGATATAACGTCCGAGAACGACCACGAGAATATTATTGTAGAAGAACATTCATCGTAATGAAAAAGAAAATAAAACCCAAATTATGGAAAAATCCTATTTACCATCTTTGGCACGGAAAATAAAAAGAATATTAAAATTGTGCTCCATTTTCAAAAAAGAATAAATAAACAAATACGAAAGACATCCAAATAGACCGGAACTTGTGGAAACACCGATACCAACATATCCTGGTCATACAATTCACATAGACATATTTTCGACCGACAAGTTTTCAAAATACGTTCAAGTAAAACAACTTAGTGGCAGATCAATTGAGGCCGTTAGAAGACCTCTTAGTGAAATTTTGTTTTTCTACGGGGTACTAAAAGATATAGTAATGGACAACGAACCTTCATTAAACTCCCTTTCTATTATATTTATGATGAAGGACGACATAAAAATAAATATTTTTACTACCCCTTCCTATAAGAGTGAACCAACTGAACAAATAGAACGTTTTCACTCGACTTTGGCAGAAATAATAAGATGCCTGAAGGAAGAGGGAACATCTAGAGATTTTGAAGAGTCATTGGAAAGATCTGTGAATGAATACAATCATTCTATTCATTCTACTACGAATAGGATACCAGCGGACTTATTCTTTGGACGAACAGTTGACTTTTCGCCACAAGATTATGATAAAACAAGGCTCTCAATTGTTAAACGACTTAAGCACGAAAAAAGAGGAACCTCGTTTACCACAATAAAAACAAAAAGCCGACTAAAGAATACGTACACGGACATTTAGTTTACGTAAAGACCAATAAAAGATTAAGTTCTAAATTAAGTAACAGGTTTAAAGAAGAAATAGTAAAAGAAAACCGCGGTACAACTATCGCTACAGAAAGTCGGGTTATTTATTAAAGCCATATAAGAAATTAATGAAGTAAAAGAAAGTAAACAATTATAATTTCCTTTTAAACATATTTTTAGATTATTATTGGCGACTGTTATGACCAACCATAGTATTCTCGACTACTCTAACAAGAGACTTGTAACACTTCATATTGGGATAGCAAGACGACAAAATGGAACATTTAAAGTTGTACATACAATCAACATCGATTAGTACCGAGATTTGTTAGAAAATCTGGAGCCCGCATTAAATAATGATATTACGTATAGTCATCCAATCCGTCCGTTTTTAATACAACAAACCCTTGATATAAAGGGCCTTCTGAAACGCCTAAGTCCAAAATAAATAAGAAGATCAATAGATGCCATTGATATCGCATGGAAGTGGATTGCAGTTACACCCGACAGTCATGATTTCGAAATTCTGACACAAAAAATGACAAACGTCCTGGAGAACAATAATAGACAAATGATAGTAAACGAGCTGACTATCAATAGAATCCAAGAAATGTTATAGGTTAGAAAGGAAGATTGGAATAACGAACTAACCATTAGCTTAGAACACAAATTAAACATAATTGAAAAAGAATTGCAGAATATTGAATACGCCATACAATGGGCAAAAGTTAATATTGTAAATTCGTTTATTTTTTCTAGAACAGAAATTGAAGTCTTAAATAACGCCAGCTATTTCCTAATATTCTTTGAAGATAACAAGTAAATTTCCACAGATGATAAGAGGGTAATAAGTAACTAGACATATCATAAACAACAATTTATGTAAACACACTTAAACAACCCTAACTAAACATGTAAAGTAATCTAAACTACTGAACAAAGGAATAAGATAAAAAGGGTCAAACAAATATCATAAATATACAAATATTGTAAAGATCATAAAATATCATAAATATACAAAATTGTAAAGATCATAAAATATCATAAATATTGTAAGCATATGTACAAAATATGTTCTTTATATCTTTGTTCCAAAATATCCATTAAGACAAAGGAAATATTATTTGTAACAAATTAGTATTTAAAAAGATCTTTTTGGAATTTAAAAAGGTAGTTAAGATTTAGCATAAGTACTGAGCAGAACTCATTTTTAAGATAAATAAAAAGTAAAAAATCGCGTAGCCGAACAAAAAATTATATTTTTATTTAACTTAAAAACATAGAATTTAATCGGCGATCCTGCAGGAGCAACATATACTTTGTTGTTTTAGCGAGACGGACCATCGGAGTCCTCGTCGCAGCAAGGACATATAAATCTTCATAAAAGAAAAAATAAATAATTCTCCATAGAAGAGGATATAGTTTAAACAAAGTACTCAGTAAAAAGTTACATATGTGAATAATTTTTTAAAGCAAAAAAAAGCCCAATAATAAGTTCGTGTATAGATGTAAAAAAAAGAACTATATTTGCTAAATTACGCCCCTTAGAGCATATAGAAGAAACGACTATGTCAAATAACGTAGAAATCGAATTGCTTGCACAGCAAATGGCGTCATTACAAGCCATGATGCAGACAATGATACAGCAACATACAACGGAAGTTAATGCACTGAAACATCAAATACAACAGGTAGGAGAAAACCCTCTTATAAACCAACCTCGACCCGCACCACTGGAAGCAATAGAAACAAGAATTACAAACCCCAATGAAGTCAAGTTAGAAGTTTTTAAATCACTCCCTATATTTGATGCTGAAATCACAAAATACCGAGTATGGAGAGAGGATACATCTCGCATGATGGATAGAATAGAGCCTCTCAAGGGCACAAGTATCTATTCACAAGCATTACAAATAGTCAAGACAAAAATACAAGAAGCAGGTCTTGGCAAATCATGGCACTATATTCAATTTTGATGCCATTAACATAGACTCGACTACACTTATGCAGATACACGTCCCCTGTACATTTTGCAGGAGGAAATGAAAAGGTGCTATCAGGGAAGAAAAACCGTAGAAGAATGCCGTGATGAAATAAATAAAAGCTTGAGCCTGATAATTTTAAAAATATCGATGCCCGGATATGGACAAGAAGCCATAAGTGCAATGACAGATCAAGCCAAACAAGATTCAGTCAGAGTATTTATAACGGGAGTTAACAATACGTTTGTACAACCCACATTATATGCAAACGCCCAAAAAAATTCAGAGCATGCATACACTATTGCACGCACCATTGAGCATGACAATAGATACCAGAACTTGAAGCTGTCATATTAATCTAAACATCCGCAGAAGACGCACGAAGCACAAAGACAACAGTTCCAGTCAACTCAGAGGTATCCACCACGGCAACAATTTTCCCAACAACCACGGCAACAGTTCTCAACAAAACAACATTTCAACAAATTCCAACCACGACCAGAGCCCATGGATGTAAGTTCCGGCAACACAATCCAGCGACAACCCACATACTTTAACTCAAACCATCAATACAACAATCAACCATGGAAACGACAACGTGAGCCTAGTGGAAATTTCCAACAGAACAAACTAATGAGACATAACAACATCACCACTGAAGATGATACTAGCAGCATCATGGTAGAACCAGGTACTGTAAATAAACTAGTTGTTAAGAATCTATAACTAAAAAACGGGTTGCCCCATATAATAATGATCGATGAAAACAAAATATCATATGATGTATTAATAGACACCGGAGCAACCCATAATTACATAAAAAAGCCATTGCAATTAAATTATCCACAAAAAATACAACCTATGCAAGTCATTTCAATGCATGGAACGTCACTAGTTAATACCAAACAAACACTAAAAATTTCTCGGCAGGAACATAGATTTCTTCGAGTTAGATAACATGGGAAAAACCGATTTGATATTAGGATAGAAGGGAGTAAATATGCTAAACGCAACAATAGCCCAGTGGTAAAAAGAAGGAATATCAAAGTGTGGAGGTTTTGTATGATGGATGGGAAGGAATTTATGATTTAAAACTGTAGCCCTTGGTTATTTTTATAACAGCTGCCAAGGGGAACAGCTCAACGTTAGGCGTTCAAAAGAACTGCAGAAATAGATGAGAATGTTAAAATCAAACAAAGGCTAAAAAGCCGGTATGCGTTGTCATTTAAATTCTAATTTATTTATCCAAATAATTCTGCTTATATACTACTTATGAAAATCTTAGAAGTAATCTAGTATTGAGTGATTTTCTAAATCACTCAAATTTTGTTTTACATTTACAATTTAAAATAGAACAACAAAAGAAGCGAAACATAAGAATCATATTTCTTATTAGTGTTTGTGATTGCATCAGTCATACCATAATGCAAGCGGTCAATATTGTAGTGACCCACTTTAACATTTGTAACATGAGATACTTGATTGTTAGTCATGCTACATGGTTGAAGTAGGTAAGTGCTCGCTGTGCATATGGTATGACGATGTGGGTACACTACACCCTCACCGTTAAGAGAAAAATTAGGGAGGAATTTTTCTAATCGACTTCATAGTATTGTTACAATGTTTTCTTATAATATACTGACATGATTACATTGGATATTAATATGGCTTAAATTTGAATATAATTAATTTTAACATTTGTATATAACTAATTTGAATATTTAAATATAATTAATTTGAGTATTTGAATGTTTGTACATGATTAATTTGAATATTAATTTAACTGTTTGTGCATCTGTATGTAACCAATAATGAATATTAATTTAAAAATTTTTGCATTTGTACGGTACTAATTTGAATATTAATTTAAGTATTTGTGCACGCTTACATACATATATTATCCTACATTATGTTCTATTAATATTTTTATGCTATAATGTTTTAAATGGTTTTAAATTATTATTATGGTACGTTTTACTTATTCCCTTATAACCTATTGTGGTGTTTACGCCATCTCTACTTATTATTTTAAATGGTCCTTTATATGGACTTTGGTTCTTTTTCCTATCCTCTACATTTACTAATACTAAATCTCCTATTTTCAAATTTAATTTATTTTGCAGTTTATTACCTAGAATTCTTTTTCCTTTAGTTTCTATTATCAACTCCTTTGCTTTATTTAATGCAAATTGTAATCTGACTCGTAGCTCTTGTACGTAGTCGTCATAATTATATGTTTTTGTTTTATTATTTATGGTGTCAGATGGTAGGCTTGGTAATTTTCCGTAAACTAATTCAAAAGGCGTGTAGCCAGTATCTACATGTGGTGCCGTATTGTAGGCAAAAGTGAAGTATGGAATCCACTTATCCCATTCATAATCATTTGCGGTTGTTAACAAGAATTCATTAAGAACCCTATGGTTTCTTTCTATTGAACCTAATGTTTCATGGTGGTATGGTGTTGAAAATACTTGTCTGATTTGTAACAATGAGCATATGTTTTTCATAAGTTCATTTGTAAATTCTGTTCCTCTATCGGATTTAAGTACTTTAAATTGACCATATTTTAAAATGAAATGTTCAACTAATGTTTTTGCTGTGACAAGTGCATCTTTTGTCGGCATTGGGTGTGCGACGACAAATTTTGTCAGTTCGCATTGCATTGTTAAGATGTAGCGGTATTCGTTTGAGATTTTAAGAGGACCAACGGTATCAATTGAAATCACTTCAAAACTATTGTTTGGTGTGTCTGTTAGTGTAAGTGGTTCTTTTATGTTTTTTGTTTGTTTATTTTTGTTACAACTGTCACAATAAGATACGAATTGTTTTACCATCTTGTTCATGTTCTTCCAGATGTATCGTTGTTTTAATTTAATGAGTGTTTTTCTTATTCCCAAGTGTCCAGCGTGGGTGGTATTGTGGAATTGGTCAATTAGTTTATATTTTAGAATATCATCTGTTATCCTTTTTGGGGCGTTGTATATTAATATCTTCAATTGAGGACTTTTGTTATTTATTTTTATTTTTGCATATGCTCTTTTTAATTCTTCCTTTTTGTATATTTTAAATATTTTATCATTATTTGCTAGCGCTAATTCTTTTATATTTTCTTTACTCATTTTAGATATCAGTTTTCTCAGTATCGAATCTAGTTTTGCTGAGTTATCGCTGAATCCTGCATGCATGTTATTATTATTCTGTATATTTGTGGCATGTAACTTCTTCATAATCGAATCTTGTTTCGATGAATTATCGTTACATCCTATATTCATATCTTTATTATTTTGCGTACGTGATTTCTTCGTGATCGAAACTGGTTCCGATGAATTATCATCACGTCCTATGTGCACAATATTGTTTTCAATATATATGTCGACTTCTTTTATGCTTTCAAATCTATTAAATTGCAATTTCTTGATATTCTTTATATCACTTATGGATGTGCATTCCTATATTTGAAGTTGATCAGGCTTCTGAGAATTACATTTTTCCATATTATTTTCTTCTATGCGCGATTCATTTATTATATCATTTTTATTGTTGTTTGCCTCATTGTTTACATTATTTTGATTTTTGTTTGCCTCATTTAGTTTGTTTTTCATGGCCCTCGTTGTTACTAATACTTTTTTCTCTTTTTCATCGTTTTCTTGTGGTATCATTTTTTTTAGTATGTCAGAGTTAATTTCTATTCTGGAGAGTGCGTCGGCATTTGTATTCATTTTCCCTTTTTTATACGCAATTGTGAAGTCATAATCACTTAAATCTAACCTTATTCTAGTCATTTTTGATGAAGGATTTTTGTGCGAAAAAAGTGAAATTAATGGTCTATGGTCTGTCACGACTATAAATTTTCTGCCAAATAGGTAAGGTTTAAAAAAATTTATGCTCCAATGAATTGCTAAAAGTTCTTTTTCAATTACTGGTTTGTTAATGTCATGTTTTTGCAATGATTTACTAGCGTATGAGATTGGTAAATCTTGTCCTATTTCACCTTGAGATAACACTGCTCCTAACGCATAGTTCGATGCGTCAGTTGTTAAAATAAATGGTTTTTCGAAATCCGGATATTGTAATACTGGTGGGTTTATTAAGCTTTCTTTTAATTCTTCAAAAGCATGTTGGCATTGTTCTGTCCAATTAAATGTTGTTGATTTCTTTAATAGTGCGTTCAAATGTTTTGCAATGTCAGCAAAGTTTGGTATGAATTTTCTGTAGTAATTGCAAAATGCTACGAACCGTCGTACTTCGTCTGCGTTTTTCGGTACTGGAAAATTTTTTATTACATCATATTTGGATGGGTCTGTCTTTACACCGTCTTTCGTTATTAAATGTCCTAAGTAAACTACCTCTGGTCTTAAAAAACAACATTTCTGTGGATTTAGTTTTAGATTATATTTTTGTAATCGGTCTAGCACTTTTATTAAATTTTGATTGTGATGATTTAAACTACAGCCGTATTCTATTATGTCATCTACATAGAGAAATGCTTCAGATTCTAGTCCGGACAATGCTATTGTAAGCATTCTTTGAAAACTATTTGAAGAAATTTTTAATCCGAATGGAAGTCTTCGTCTTCGTCAAGCATTTTTTGTACTTGTTCATTTATTACGTCCGTATGTGAATGTGGTAGTCTATAGTTTTTAATATAAACGGGGGTGTCGTCTGAGGTCGTGATTGTTTGTTTATAAAAATTGTTGACGGTCAATTTTTCACCTTCTAAATGAAAAACACTTTGATACTTTTTAAATATTTCTTTTAGTTGTGTTTTTGCATATTCGTCATCGTGTTCTAATTTCAGTTCATTCATTATTCTTTCAAAACGTTCGTTATTGTTTACATTTTTGTAACCTAATATCTCATAATTTTTTAGTGGGTCAGTCTGCAGTTGAATTCCATTTATCGTTACGAAATTGTTTGTTGTGTTTAAAATTTTTATGTGTGTCATGCCGCTTTTGGGTGCTATTGAATTACTTAAAAATATTCCCTCTTGTAATTGCTTATTAAATATTACGCAATCTTCTTTTAGCTCTAATTTTATTGCTTGTATTATTTCTGTTCTTGGTGGTATTTTTATTTGGAGTGACGTAATTGCTTTTGTATGCATTGGAAGAGTTGTTGTACTATTGTTAATAAAAAAAGATATGGTAAATGTTTCATAATCTATTTTGCAGAGATATATCCTAAGGAAATCTCTACCTATTATGCCGTCTGTTTGTATTGGAAAATCTGACTTTACTAATTGAAAGGAATGATTACATTTTTCGTCAGTCAATGTTAGTTCTAAATTGATCGTGCCTAAGGAATGAATTTCTTCTGTAGTAATTCCTGTTAGTTTACATTTTTCTTCTGGTTTATATTGTTCACCTTCAAATTCTGGTTGCATACGGCAAAGTGATATGTCGGCTCCTGTGTCGACAAGAAATGTTAAATGTTTATTTTTGTAAATTGTAGTGATGAAATTTGTGTTATTGTCTGAAATTTTTCATATTCTCAGTTTTGGCTGTCCGGAATATTGATATACTCCGAGCCTGTTGGGTTTCCCGAGTCTTGTATGGTATGTATATATCTGTTGTTGTTTCTATTTGCGTTATTACCATTTCTTCTGTAATTGTTGTTACGTGTGTTTTTATGATTATTGTTGTTGAATTTGTTGTTGTGATTATTGTTGTTGATATTGAAACTGTTGTATCTAGTGAAATTGTTATTTCTTGGTGAATTATTATTAATATTTCTATAATTGTAATTTCTATTGTAATTGTTTCTGTTGAAATTTTGGTTGTTGTGTGGTCTGCTATTGTTGTAGCTAGTGAATGTGTTATTTCTGTTGAGATTTTGTGATTGATACCGTGGTCTCTCTCTTCTGACATGTAAAATTTCGTTATGAATTGTTTTCTTTTCATTTTCAAGTTCAATTGCAAGTTCAATTGCAAGTTCTGATGCTGCTTGCAGTGTCGCGACGCGTATATGGTCGATTTAAAATCTTCTATTAGTCCTTTCTTAAAAGTGTCTAGGGCTAATTTACTATTTAACTTCATTATTACATTCTTTTCTGCTGCTGACGCGGTATCTCCTAATTCCTCTATCCCTAATTTGTTTAGGCTGTCTATTATATTTAGTATTTTTTCTTTAAATGAATTAACTGACATTTTTCCTTGGGTCAATGAGTTTAGTCTGTTTTGTAATTCTGGGATTGTTTTATTGCTTTTGTATCTTTGTTGTAGTAAATTTTTTAATGTTTCAAAATTGTCTGGTTTGCTATAACTTCCTATTGCTGTTCTAACATTAGAGGTTAGCTTAGCATGATAAATGTATTGAAGAAAATCTATCTTTGCTGTATCTGATAGGGTTTTATTGATTAGTTCTGCGGTTATTATAAAACTTTCTAGTTCTGTATAATTACCAGTGAATAACGGTAATGCTTTTGAAACAGTTTCTAAATTAAAGGCTGACATTATGATTTTTTGTTCTATTTCAGATTCTTTCTCGTGCTCTGCTAAATATTCTTTGATGTTTTTATAAAAATTTTTAAATTGTATCTTTAAGGCTATAACTAAATCAGTGTCTTTCTCTTCTTTCACTGCTATAAGAAATTCTTGGTTTATATTTTCAATATATTCTAATTTTTCTTTTATAGTTTTTTTTTGTATATGTTCTACTTGGATTTTTCTTTAAATTTTTTAGAACTTCTTTTAATTTTTCTATACTTTCTTCCATCGCTTATTGATAAGCATTCTACTCATTTTAATTTAAGAATATGTATATATATGTATTTTTATTTATTTGTCTGTCTTAAATTTTAAACTTCTGTGATAGCATTATTTATATTGTGCGTGCTTTTGTGCTTGTGTACATAATTTTTAATGTAGTTGTTAATCTTATATGCTAAATATAATATTATTACTATTACAATTAGTGTTAACATATATTCTGGTATAATAGTTTCAATATTCTTTGCTTCTCCATTGTTTACAATATTCTCTTGAATCTCCACTTTGCTTTGTGGTTTTCCCATTTTAGCTTTGTCTATTTTATTGCCCCAAATGGGTCCTACCATGTGTGTTCAAAAAAAAATTTTTTTTTTTTATTTGTTTTTTTTTTCAAATTTAGATATACATTTAAAGTAAGTTTTCGATTTGTGTTTTTATTTTTGCTGTTTCTTCTGCAGTAGTTACCAGTGTCAGGCTTTTGAAGAGTATCGCCTTCTGCTTTCTGATTTGGAATTTCTTTCCAGCTCTCTTCTTTTTTTTTTTGCAAGGAGTATGTAGGGTTTGTAGGAATGGAAACTTTTCCTTGTTGTTTCTCCGCCTGTATTCTTCCAAAGAAATAGCCTTTGGTCCGCAATTACTTGGTGTTGGCTTGTATTCAGGGTAGTCAACTGGCAGGATCGCCATGTGGAGGTTTTGTATGATGGATGGGAAGGAATTTATGATTTAAAACTGTAGCCCTTGGTTATTTTTATAACAGCTGCCAAGGGGAACAGCTCAACGTTAGGCGTTCAAAAGAACTGCCGAAATAGATGAGAATGTTAAAATCAAACAAAGGCTAAAAAGCCGGTATGCGTTGTCATTTAAATTCTAATTTATTTATCCAAATAATTCTGCTTATATACTACTTATGAAAATCTTAGAAGTAATCTAGTATTGAGTGATTTTCTAAATCAATCAAATTTTGTTTTACATTTACAATTTAAAATAGAACAACAAAAGAAGCGAAACATAAGAATCATATTTCTTATTAGTGTTTGTGATTGCATCAGTCATACCATAATGCAAGCGGTCAATATTGTAGTGACCCACTTTAACATTTGTAACATGAGATACTTGAAGTAGGTAAGTGCTCGCTGTGCATATGGTATGACGATGTGGGTACACTACACCCTCACCGTTAAGAGAAAAATTAGGGAGGAATTTTTCTAATCGACTGCATAGTATTGTTACAATGTTTTCTTATAATATACTGACATGATTACATTGGATATTAATATGGCTTAAATTTGAATATAATTAATTTTAACATTTGTATATAACTAATTTGAATATTTAAATATAATTAATTTGAGTATTTGAATGTTTGTACATGATTAATTTGAATATTAATTTAACTGTTTGTGCATCTGTATGTAACCAATAATGAATATTAATTTAAAAATTTTTGCATTTGTACGGTACTAATTTGAATATTAATTTAAGTATTTGTGCACGCTTACATACATATATTATCCTACATTATGTTCTATTAATATTTTTATGCTATAATGTTTTAAATGGTTTTAAATTATTATTATGGTACGTTTTACTTATTCCCTTATAACCTATTGTGGTGTTTACGCCATCTCTACTTATTATTTTAAATGGTCCTTTATATGGACTTTGGTTCTTTTTCCTATCCTCTACATTTACTAATACTAAATCTCCTATTTTCAAATTTAATTTATTTTGCAGTTTATTACCTAGAATTCTTTTTCCTTTAGTTTCTATTATCAACTCCTTTGCTTTATTTAATGCAAATTGTAATCTGACTCGTAGCTCTTGTACGTAGTCGTCATAATTATATGTTTTTGTTTTATTATTTATGGTGTCAGATGGTAGGCTTGGTAATTTTCCGTAAACTAATTCAAAAGGCGTGTAGCCAGTATCTACATGTGGTGCCGTATTGTAGGCAAAAGTGAAGTATGGAATCCACTTATCCCATTCATAATCATTTGCGGTTGTTAACAAGAATTCATTAAGAACCCTATGGTTTCTTTCTATTGAACCTAATGTTTCATGGTGGTATGGTGTTGAAAATACTTGTCTGATTTGTAACAATGAGCATATGTTTTTCATAAGTTCATTTGTAAATTCTGTTCCTCTATCGGATTTAAGTACTTTAAATTGACCATATTTTAAAATGAAATGTTCAACTAATGTTTTTGCTGTGACAAGTGCATCTTTTGTCGGCATTGGGTGTGCGACGACAAATTTTGTCAGTTCGCATTGCATTGTTAAGATGTAGCGGTATTCGTTTGAGATTTTAAGAGGACCAACGGTATCAATTGAAATCACTTCAAAACTATTGTTTGGTGTGTCTGTTAGTGTAAGTGGTTCTTTTATGTTTTTTGTTTGTTTATTTTTGTTACAACTGTCACAATAAGATACGAATTGTTTTACCATCTTGTTCATGTTCTTCCAGATGTATCGTTGTTTTAATTTAATGAGTGTTTTTCTTATTCCCAAGTGTCCAGCGTGGGTGGTATTGTGGAATTGGTCAATTAGTTTATATTTTAGAATATCATCTGTTATCCTTTTTGGGGCGTTGTATATTAATATCTTCAATTGAGGACTTTTGTTATTTATTTTTATTTTTGCATATGCTCTTTTTAATTCTTCCTTTTTGTATATTTTAAATATTTTATCATTATTTGCTAGCGCTAATTCTTTTATATTTTCTTTACTCATTTTAGATATCAGTTTTCTCAGTATCGAATCTAGTTTTGCTGAGTTATCGCTGAATCCTGCATGCATGTTATTATTATTCTGTATATTTGTGGCATGTAACTTCTTCATAATCGAATCTTGTTTCGATGAATTATCGTTACATCCTATATTCATATCTTTATTATTTTGCGTACGTGATTTCTTCGTGATCGAAACTGGTTCCGATGAATTATCATCACGTCCTATGTGCACAATATTGTTTTCAATATATATGTCGACTTCTTTTATGCTTTCAAATCTATTAAATTGCAATTTCTTGATATTCTTTATATCACTTATGGATGTGCATTCCTATATTTGAAGTTGATCAGGCTTCTGAGAATTACATTTTTCCATATTATTTTCTTCTACGCGCGATTCATTTATTATATCATTTTTATTGTTGTTTGCCTCATTGTTTACATTATTTTGATTTTTGTTTGCCTCATTTAGTTTGTTTTTCATGGCCCTCGTTGTTACTAATACTTTTTTCTCTTTTTCATCGTTTTCTTGTGGTATCATTTTTTTTAGTATGTCAGAGTTAATTTCTATTCTGGAGAGTGCGTCGGCATTTGTATTCATTTTCCCTTTTTTATACGCAATTGTGAAGTCATAATCACTTAAATCTAACCTTATTCTAGTCATTTTTGATGAAGGATTTTTGTGCGAAAAAAGTGAAATTAATGGTCTATGGTCTGTCACGACTATAAATTTTCTGCCAAATAGGTAAGGTTTAAAAAAATTTATGCTCCAATGAATTGCTAAAAGTTCTTTTTCAATTACTGGTTTGTTAATGTCATGTTTTTGCAATGATTTACTAGCGTATGAGATTGGTAAATCTTGTCCTATTTCACCTTGAGATAACACTGCTCCTAACGCATAGTTCGATGCGTCAGTTGTTAAAATAAATGGTTTTTCGAAATCCGGATATTGTAATACTGGTGGGTTTATTAAGCTTTCTTTTAATTCTTCAAAAGCATGTTGGCATTGTTCTGTCCAATTAAATGTTGTTGATTTCTTTAATAGTGCGTTCAAATGTTTTGCAATGTCAGCAAAGTTTGGTATGAATTTTCTGTAGTAATTGCAAAATGCTACGAACCGTCGTACTTCGTCTGCGTTTTTCGGTACTGGAAAATTTTTTATTACATCATATTTGGATGGGTCTGTCTTTACACCGTCTTTCGTTATTAAATGTCCTAAGTAAACTACCTCTGGTCTTAAAAAACAACATTTCTGTGGATTTAGTTTTAGATTATATTTTTGTAATCGGTCTAGCACTTTTATTAAATTTTGATTGTGATGATTTAAACTACAGCCGTATTCTATTATGTCATCTACATAGAGAAATGCTTCAGATTCTAGTCCGGACAATGCTATTGTAAGCATTCTTTGAAAACTATTTGAAGAAATTTTTAATCCGAATGGAAGTCTTCGTCTTCGTCAAGCATTTTTTGTACTTGTTCATTTATTACGTCCGTATGTGAATGTGGTAGTCTATAGTTTTTAATATAAACGGGGGTGTCGTCTGAGGTCGTGATTGTTTGTTTATAAAAATTGTTGACGGTCAATTTTTCACCTTCTAAATGAAAAACACTTTGATACTTTTTAAATATTTCTTTTAGTTGTGTTTTTGCATATTCGTCATCGTGTTCTAATTTCAGTTCATTCATTATTCTTTCAAAACGTTCGTTATTGTTTACATTTTTGTAACCTAATATCTCATAATTTTTTAGTGGGTCAGTCTGCAGTTGAATTCCATTTATCGTTACGAAATTGTTTGTTGTGTTTAAAATTTTTATGTGTGTCATGCCGCTTTTGGGTGCTATTGAATTACTTAAAAATATTCCCTCTTGTAATTGCTTATTAAATATTACGCAATCTTCTTTTAGCTCTAATTTTATTGCTTGTATTATTTCTGTTCTTGGTGGTATTTTTATTTGGAGTGACGTAATTGCTTTTGTATGCATTGGAAGAGTTGTTGTACTATTGTTAATAAAAAAAGATATGGTAAATGTTTCATAATCTATTTTGCAGAGATATTTCCTAAGGAAATCTCTACCTATTATGCCGTCTGTTTGTATTGGAAAATCTGACTTTACTAATTGAAAGGAATGATTACATTTTTCGTCAGTCAATGTTAGTTCTAAATTGATCGTGCCTAAGGAATGAATTTCTTCTGTAGTAATTCCTGTTAGTTTACATTTTTCTTCTGGTTTATATTGTTCACCTTCAAATTCTGGTTGCATACGGCAAAGTGATATGTCGGCTCCTGTGTCGACAAGAAATGTTAAATGTTTATTTTTGTAAATTGTAGTGATGAAATTTGTGTTATTGTCTGAAATTTTTCATATTCTCAGTTTTGGCTGTCCGGAATATTGATATACTCCGAGCCTGTTGGGTTTCCCGAGTCTTGTATGGTATGTATATATCTGTTGTTGTTTCTATTTGCGTTATTACCATTTCTTCTGTAATTGTTGTTACGTGTGTTATTATGATTATTGTTGTTGAATTTGTTGTTGTGATTATTGTTGTTGATATTGAAACTGTTGTATCTAGTGAAATTGTTATTTCTTGGTGAATTATTATTAATATTTCTATAATTGTAATTTCTATTGTAATTGTTTCTGTTGAAATTTTGGTTGTTGTGTGGTCTGCTATTGTTGTAGCTAGTGAATGTGTTATTTCTGTTGAGATTTTGTGATTGATACCGTGGTCTCTCTCTTCTGACATGTAAAATTTCGTTATGAATTGTTTTCTTTTCATTTTCAAGTTCAATTGCAAGTTCAATTGCAAGTTCTGATGCTGCTTGCAGTGTCGCGACGCGTATATGGTCGATTTAAAATCTTCTATTAGTCCTTTCTTAAAAGTGTCTAGGGCTAATTTACTATTTAACTTCATTATTACATTCTTTTCTGCTGCTGACGCGGTATCTCCTAATTCCTCTATCCCTAATTTGTTTAGGCTGTCTATTATATTTAGTATTTTTTCTTTAAATGAATTAACTGACATTTTTCCTTGGGTCAATGAGTTTAGTCTGTTTTGTAATTCTGGGATTG
Organism: Cistogaster globosa; assembly: GCA_937654795.1. Taxonomy (NCBI): domain Eukaryota; kingdom Metazoa; phylum Arthropoda; class Insecta; order Diptera; family Tachinidae; genus Cistogaster; species Cistogaster globosa. The sequence continues at coordinate 104,959,478 of OW569403.1, read as the reverse complement.
TTTTATTGCTTTTGTATCTTTGTTGTAGTAAATTTTTTAATGTTTCAAAATTGTCTGGTTTGCTATAACTTCCTATTGCTGTTCTAACATTAGAGGTTAGCTTAGCATGATAAATGTATTGAAGAAAATCTATCTTTGCTGTATCTGATAGGGTTTTATTGATTAGTTCTGCGGTTATTATAAAACTTTCTAGTTCTGTATAATTACCAGTGAATAACGGTAATGCTTTTGAAACAGTTTCTAAATTAAAGGCTGACATTATGATTTTTTGTTCTATTTCAGATTCTTTCTCGTGCTCTGCTAAATATTCTTTGATGTTTGTATAAAAATTTTTAAATTGTATCTTTAAGGCTATAACTAAATCAGTGTCTTTCTCTTCTTCCACTGCTATAAGAAATTCTTGGTTTATATTTTCAATATATTCTAATATTTCTTTTATAGTTTTTTTTGTATATGTTCTACTTGGATTTTTCTTTAAATTTTTTAGAACTTCTTTTAATTTTTCTATACTTTCTTCCATCGCTTATTGATAAGCATTCTACTCATTTTAATTTAAGAATATGTATATATATGTATTTTTATTTATTTGTCTGTCTTAAATTTTAAACTTCTGTGATAGCATTATTTATATTGTGCGTGCTTTTGTGCTTGTGTACATAATTTTTAATGTAGTTGTTAATCTTATATGCTAAATATAATATTATTACTATTACAATTAGTGTTAACATATATTCTGGTATAATAGTTTCAATATTCTTTGCTTCTCCATTGTTTACAATATTCTCTTGAATCTCCACTTTGCTTTGTGGTTTTCCCATTTTAGCTTTGTCTATTTTATTGCCCCAAATGGGTCCTACCATGTGTGTTCAAAAAAAATTTTTTTTTTTATTTGTTTTTTTTTTCAAATTTAGATATACATTTAAAGTAAGTTTTCGATTTGTGTTTTTATTTTTGCTGTTTCTTCTGCAGTAGTTGCCAGTGTCAGGCTTTTGAAGAGTATCGCCTTCTGCTTTCTGATTTGGAATTTCTTTCCAGCTCTCTTCTTTTTTTTTTGCAAGGAGTATGTAGGGTTTGTAGGAATGGAAACTTTTCCTTGTTGTTTCTCCGCCTGTATTCTTCCAAAGAAATAGCCTTTGGTCCGCAATTACTTGGTGTTGGCTTGTATTCAGGGTAGTCAACTGGCAGGATCGCCATGTGGAGGTTTTGTATGATGGATGGGAAGGAATTTATGATTTAAAACTGTAGCCCTTGGTTATTTTTATAACAGCTGCCAAGGGGAACAGCTCAACGTTAGGCGTTCAAAAGAACTGCCGAAATAGATGAGAATGTTAAAATCAAACAAAGGCTAAAAAGCCGGTATGCGTTGTCATTTAAATTCTAATTTATTTATCCAAATAATTCTGCTTATATACTACTTATGAAAATCTTAGAAGTAATCTAGTATTGAGTGATTTTCTAAATCACTCAAATTTTGTTTTACATTTACAATTTAAAATAGAACAACAAAAGAAGCGAAACATAAGAATCATATTTCTTATTAGTGTTTGTGATTGCATCAGTCATACCATAATGCAAGCGGTCAATATTGTAGTGACCCACTTTAACATTTGTAACATGATATACTTGAAGTAGGTAAGTGCTCGCTGTGCATATGGTATGACGATGTGGGTACACTACACCCTCACCGTTAAGAGAAAAATTAGGGAGGAATTTTTCTAATCGACTGCATAGTATTGTTACAATGTTTTCTTATAATATACTGACATGATTACATTGGATATTAATATGGCTTAAATTTGAATATAATTAATTTTAACATTTGTATATAACTAATTTGAATATTTAAATATAATTAATTTGAGTATTTGAATGTTTGTACATGATTAATTTGAATATTAATTTAACTGTTTGTGCATCTGTATGTAACTAATAATGAATATTAATTTAAAAATTTTTGCATTTGTACGGTACTAATTTGAATATTAATTTAAGTATTTGTGCACGCTTACATACATATATTATCCTACATTATGTTCTATTAATATTTTTATGCTATAATGTTTTAAATGGTTTTAAATTATTATTATGGTACGTTTTACTTATTCCCTTATAATCTATTGTGGTGTTTACGCCATCTCTACTTATTATTTTAAATGGTCCTTTATATGGACTTTGGTTCTTTTTCCTATCCTCTACATTTACTAATACTAAATCTCCTATTTTCAAATTTAATTTATTTTGCAGTTTATTACCTAGAATTCTTTTTCCTTTAGTTTCTATTATCAACTCCTTTGCTTTATTTAATGCAAATTGTAATCTGACTCGTAGCTCTTGTACGTAGTCGTCATAATTATATGTTTTTGTTTTATTATTTATGGTGTCAGATGGTAGGCTTGGTAATTTTCCGTAAACTAGTTCAAAAGGCGTGTAGCCAGTATCTACATGTGGTGCCGTATTGTAGGCAAAAGTGAAGTATGGAATCCACTTATCCCATTCATAATCATTTGCGGTTGTTAACAAGAATTCATTAAGAACCCTATGGTTTCTTTCTATTGAACCTAATGTTTCATGGTGGTATGGTGTTGAAAATACTTGTCTGATTTGTAACAATGAGCATATGTTTTTCATAAGTTCATTTGTAAATTCTGTTCCTCTATCGGATTTAAGTACTTTAAATTGACCATATTTTAAAATGAAATGTTCAACTAATGTTTTTGCTGTGACAAGTGCATCTTTTGTCGGCATTGGGTGTGCGACGACAAATTTTGTCAGTTCGCATTGCATTGTTAAGATGTAGCGGTATTCGTTTGAGATTTTAAGAGGACCAACGGTATCAATTGAAATCACTTCAAAACTATTGTTTGGTGTGTCTGTTAGTGTAAGTGGTTCTTTTATGTTTTTTGTTTGTTTATTTTTGTTACAACTGTCACAATAAGATACGAATTGTTTTACCATCTTGTTCATGTTCTTCCAGATGTATCGTTGTTTTAATTTAATGAGTGTTTTTCTTATTCCCAAGTGTCCAGCGTGGGTGGTATTGTGGAATTGGTCAATTAGTTTATATTTTAGAATATCATCTGTTATCCTTTTTGGGGCGTTGTATATTAATATCTTCAATTGAGGACTTTTGTTATTTATTTTTATTTTTGCATATGCTCTTTTTAATTCTTCCTTTTTGTATATTTTAAATATTTTATCATTATTTGCTAGCGCTAATTCTTTTATATTTTCTTTACTCATTTTAGATATCAGTTTTCTCAGTATCGAATCTAGTTTTGCTGAGTTATCGCTGAATCCTGCATGCATGTTATTATTATTCTGTATATTTGTGGCATGTAACTTCTTCATAATCGAATCTTGTTTCGATGAATTATCGTTACATCCTATATTCATATCTTTATTATTTTGCGTACGTGATTTCTTCGTGATCGAAACTGGTTCCGATGAATTATCATCACGTCCTATGTGCACAATATTGTTTTCAATATATATGTCGACTTCTTTTATGCTTTCAAATCTATTAAATTGCAATTTCTTGATATTCTTTATATCACTTATGGATGTGCATTCCTATATTTGAAGTTGATCAGGCTTCTGAGAATTACATTTTTCCATATTATTTTCTTCTACGCGCGATTCATTTATTATATCATTTTTATTGTTGTTTGCCTCATTGTTTACATTATTTTGATTTTTGTTTGCCTCATTTAGTTTGTTTTTCATGGCCCTCGTTGTTACTAATACTTTTTTCTCTTTTTCATCGTTTTCTTGTGGTATCATTTTTTTTAGTATGTCAGAGTTAATTTCTATTCTGGAGAGTGCGTCGGCATTTGTATTCATTTTCCCTTTTTTATACGCAATTGTGAAGTCATAATCACTTAAATCTAACCTTATTCTAGTCATTTTTGATGAAGGATTTTTGTGCGAAAAAAGTGAAATTAATGGTCTATGGTCTGTCACGACTATAAATTTTCTGCCAAATAGGTAAGGTTTAAAAAAATTTATGCTCCAATGAATTGCTAAAAGTTCTTTTTCAATTACTGGTTTGTTAATGTCATGTTTTTGCAATGATTTACTAGCGTATGAGATTGGTAAATCTTGTCCTATTTCACCTTGAGATAACACTGCTCCTAACGCATAGTTCGATGCGTCAGTTGTTAAAATAAATGGTTTTTCGAAATCCGGATATTGTAATACTGGTGGGTTTATTAAGCTTTCTTTTAATTCTTCAAAAGCATGTTGGCATTGTTCTGTCCAATTAAATGTTGTTGATTTCTTTAATAGTGCGTTCAAATGTTTTGCAATGTCAGCAAAGTTTGGTATGAATTTTCTGTAGTAATTGCAAAATGCTACGAACCGTCGTACTTCGTCTGCGTTTTTCGGTACTGGAAAATTTTTTATTACATCATATTTGGATGGGTCTGTCTTTACACCGTCTTTCGTTATTAAATGTCCTAAGTAAACTACCTCTGGTCTTAAAAAACAACATTTCTGTGGATTTAGTTTTAGATTATATTTTTGTAATCGGTCTAGCACTTTTATTAAATTTTGATTGTGATGATTTAAACTACAGCCGTATTCTATTATGTCATCTACATAGAGAAATGCTTCAGATTCTAGTCCGGACAATGCTATTGTAAGCATTCTTTGAAAACTATTTGAAGAAATTTTTAATCCGAATGGAAGTCTTCGTCTTCGTCAAGCATTTTTTGTACTTGTTCATTTATTACGTCCGTATGTGAATGTGGTAGTCTATAGTTTTTAATATAAACGGGGGTGTCGTCTGAGGTCGTGATTGTTTGTTTATAAAAATTGTTGACGGTCAATTTTTCACCTTCTAAATGAAAAACACTTTGATACTTTTTAAATATTTCTTTTAGTTGTGTTTTTGCATATTCGTCATCGTGTTCTAATTTCAGTTCATTCATTATTCTTTCAAAACGTTCGTTATTGTTTACATTTTTGTAACCTAATATCTCATAATTTTTTAGTGGGTCAGTCTGCAGTTGAATTCCATTTATCGTTACGAAATTGTTTGTTGTGTTTAAAATTTTTATGTGTGTCATGCCGCTTTTGGGTGCTATTGAATTACTTAAAAATATTCCCTCTTGTAATTGCTTATTAAATATTACGCAATCTTCTTTTAGCTCTAATTTTATTGCTTGTATTATTTCTGTTCTTGGTGGTATTTTTATTTGGAGTGACGTAATTGCTTTTGTATGCATTGGAAGAGTTGTTGTACTATTGTTAATAAAAAAAGATATGGTAAATGTTTCATAATCTATTTTGCAGAGATATTTCCTAAGGAAATCTCTACCTATTATGCCGTCTGTTTTTATTGGAAAATCTGACTTTACTAATTGAAAGGAATGATTACATTTTTCGTCAGTCAATGTTAGTTCTAAATTGATCGTGCCTAAGGAATGAATTTCTTCTGTAGTAATTCCTGTTAGTTTACATTTTTCTTCTGGTTTATATTGTTCACCTTCAAATTCTGGTTGCATACGGCAAAGTGATATGTCGGCTCCTGTGTCGACAAGAAATGTTAAATGTTTATTTTTGTAAATTGTAGTGATGAAATTTGTGTTATTGTCTGAAATTTTTCATATTCTCAGTTTTGGCTGTCCGGAATATTGATATACTCCGAGCCTGTTGGGTTTCCCGAGTCTTGTATGGTATGTATATATCTGTTGTTGTTTCTATTTGCGTTATTACCATTTCTTCTGTAATTGTTGTTACGTGTGTTATTATGATTATTGTTGTTGAATTTGTTGTTGTGATTATTGTTGTTGATATTGAAACTGTTGTATCTAGTGAAATTGTTATTTCTTGGTGAATTATTATTAATATTTCTATAATTGTAATTTCTATTGTAATTGTTTCTGTTGAAATTTTGGTTGTTGTGTGGTCTGCTATTGTTGTAGCTAGTGAATGTGTTATTTCTGTTGAGATTTTGTGATTGATACCGTGGTCTCTCTCTTCTGACATGTAAAATTTCGTTATGAATTGTTTTCTTTTCATTTTCAAGTTCAATTGCAAGTTCTGATGCTGCTTGCAGTGTCGCGACGCGTATATGGTCGATTTAAAATCTTCTATTAGTCCTTTCTTAAAAGTGTCTAGGGCTAATTTACTATTTAACTTCATTATTACATTCTTTTCTGCTGCTGACGCGGTATCTCCTAATTCCTCTATCCCTAATTTGTTTAGGCTGTCTATTATATTTAGTATTTTTTCTTTAAATGAATTAACTGACATTTTTCCTTGGGTCAATGAGTTTAGTCTGTTTTGTAATTCTGGGATTGTTTTATTGCTTTTGTATCTTTGTTGTAGTAAATTTTTTAATGTTTCAAAATTGTCTGGTTTGCTATAACTTCCTATTGCTGTTCTAACATTAGAGGTTAGCTTAGCATGATAAATGTATTGAAGAAAATCTATCTTTGCTGTATCTGATAGGGTTTTATTGATTAGTTCTGCGGTTATTATAAAACTTTCTAGTTCTGTATAATTACCAGTGAATAACGGTAATGCTTTTGAAACAGTTTCTAAATTAAAGGCTGACATTATGATTTTTTGTTCTATTTCAGATTCTTTCTCGTGCTCTGCTAAATATTCTTTGATGTTTGTATAAATATTTTTAAATTGTATCTTTAAGGCTATAACTAAATCAGTGTCTTTCTCTTCTTCCACTGCTATAAGAAATTCTTGGTTTATATTTTCAATATATTCTAATTTTTCTTTTATAGTTTTTTTGTATATGTTCTACTTGGATTTTTCTTTACATTTTTTAGAACTTCTTTTAATTTTTCTATACTTTCTTCCATCGCTTATTGATAAGCATTCTACTCATTTTAATTTAAGAATATGTATATATATGTATTTTTATTTTTATTTATTTGTCTGTCTTAAATTTTAAACTTCTGTGATAGCATTATTTATATTGTGCGTGCTTTTGTGCTTGTGTACATAATTTTTAATGTAGTTGTTAATCTTATATGCTAAATATAATATTATTACTATTACAATTAGTGTTAACATATATTCTGGTATAATAGTTTCAATATTCTTTGCTTCTCCATTGTTTACAATATTCTCTTGAATCTCCACTTTGCTTTGTGGTTTTCCCATTTTAGCTTTGTCTATTTTATTGCCCCAAATGGGTCCTACCATGTGTGTTCAAAAAAAAATTTTTTTTTTTTTTATTTGTTTTTTTTTTTCAAATTTAGATATACATTTAAAGTAAGTTTTCGATTTGTGTTTTTATTTTTGCTGTTTCTTCTGCAGTAGTTGCCAGTGTCAGGCTTTTGAAGAGTATCGCCTTCTGCTTTCTGATTTGGAATTTCTTTCCAGCTCTCTTCTTTTTTTTTTGCAAGGAGTATGTAGGGTTTGTAGGGATGGAAACTTTTCCTTGTTGTTTCTCCGCCTGTATTCTTCCAAAGAAATAGCCTTTGGTCCGCAATTACTTGGTGTTGGCTTGTATTCAGGGTAGTCAACTGGCAGGATCGCCATGTGGAGGTTTTGTATGATGGATGGGAAGGAATTTATGATTTAAAACTGTAGCCCTTGGTTATTTTTATAACAGCTGCCAAGGGGAACAGCTCAACGTTAGGCGTTCAAAAGAACTGCCGAAATAGATGAGAATGTTAAAATCAAACAAAGGCTAAAGAGCCGGTATGCGTTGTCATTTAAATTCTAATTTATTTATCCAAATAAATCTGCTTATATACTACTTATGAAAATCTTAGAAGTAATCTAGTATTGAGTGATTTTCTAAATCACTCAAATTTTGTTTTACATTTACAACTTAAAATAGAACAACAAAAGAAGCGAAACATAAGAATCATATTTCTTATTAGTGTTTGTGATTGCATCAGTCATACCATAATGCAAGCGGTCAATATTGTAGTGACCCACTTCAACATTTGTAACATGAGATACTTGATTGTTAGTCATGCTACATGGTTGAAGTAGGTAAGTGCTAGCTGTGCATATGGTATGACGATGTGGGTACACTACAAAAGCCTTCTAGAAGGCCTCTTTACTCCTTCTTTTGGAGGCACAAGGCCTTCTAGTCGCATTCCATTTTCATTTATTTTTTAAACAGGTTGTCATTGGAGAGCAGGCTTTACACTGCCGCTTCTGTTGGCAGTAATTCTGAAAGGCCTTCCACAAATAGGCTTATAGAATACCTCCAACTTTATGCGTCCTAAAAGGGTTCATTTTGCAGGCCTGTTAAAAGACCCTGTAAATAATTCTTTTTATAAGGGCTTGTAATGAAGGTATGATTAAAAGCCTTCAATTGAAGGTATGCTAGAACATCATCTTACTAAAGACTTATGAAATGCATTTCGTTTCACAATTTCAAACATTTTTATTAAACATATAAGTATTAAATAATTTTTTCAATCTTTTATTAAATAACAAATAAAATATAAAAGAAATTAAGAGAAACAGCAATTCATTTTTTAAAAACAAGTACATTTAAAGAAATAATAGGTATTTTATTTTTGTTTATTTTTTAAACATTTTTCTTTATAAAGTTTATTTTTTTTAATCTTAAAAGCTTTTTTTATAGCTATTTTATAGTTATCAAATGTGTCTAAATCGGACTGTACGGCTTTAAAAAATAAGTTATCAACATTTGAATAAAATTTAAAAGCACTTTTGTTTTGATACCCATCATAATTACATTCTTTTATTATTTCGCTTCCAAGTAAGTTATAAAAGTTTTTAATTATTCCTCCTCTTTCTACTATTTTCCTTACAATAGTTATAAGTTTTTCTTCTTCAATGTTTTTCATATTTTCATTTAGATCGCATAAACCACTTATTGTTTTAACTGGAAAGATATCTTTATGCTTATTATCAATTAAGCTGCTAAGTTGACTTTTATCTCGGCCAGCTCATTCACCATTATTTCATTTTGATGTTTTACATCGTTTCTAAGCGATATTATTTGCTGCTGCATTTCTGTAAATAATATAAATAGTTAAACATAAATATATACTTATAATATATAACTTAATTATGTTTAAAAATATAATAAGTTCTAAGCATGACAACAACGGAAAGATTTTGTAAAACTTGCTACATACAAATACTTTAAGGTTATTAAAATTAACATTTTTTCGGGTAATTTTTAAAATCTTTTTTAACTTTCTAGTTTTGATCTTGGTCGAACTTTCCTTATACGAATGTGTTTTACAATAATAAAATAATATTTATAACAAAACATTACTTACCATTAATTTTGGAATCCAAAATTTTAAAAGCCTTTTCTGCCATTTTGTCTCTTAGACCCACTATTTCCTTGAAAATTATACTTTTTAATAAAATATAACTTAATTAGATTTAAAAATGCAGAAAATGTTGACGATGTATCAAAACAAATCTGTTAATGACAGGAATGTAAAAGTCGTATTACAATAATTGAACTATCGATGAGAGAAGCCAGCATTTTACAATATAGGTCTTTAGTTTCAAAATATTCTTCATCCTCATCGGATAATTCTTTGATGTTTGCATAAAAATTTGTAAATTGTATCTTTAAGGCTATAACTAAATCAGTGTCTTTCTCTTCTTCCACTGCTATAAGAAATTCTTGGTTTATATTTTCAATATATTCTAATTTTTCTTTTATAGTTTTTTTTGTATATGTTCTACTTGGATTTTTCTTTAAATTTTTTAGAACTTCTTTTAATTTTTCTATACTTTCTTCCATCGCTTATTGATAAGCATTCTACTCATTTTAATTTAAGAATATGTATATATATGTATTTTTATTTATTTGTCTGTCTTAAATTTTAAACTTCTGTGATAGCATTATTTATATTGTGCGTGCTTTTGTGCTTGTGTACATAATTTTTAATGTAGTTGTTAATCTTATATGCTAAATATAATATTATTACTATTACAATTAGTGTTAACATATATTCTGGTATAATAGTTTCAATATTCTTTGCTTCTCCATTGTTTACAATATTCTCTTGAATCTCCACTTTGCTTTGTGGTTTTCCCATTTTAGCTTTGTCTATTTTATTGCCCCAAATGGGTCCTACCATGTGTGTTCAAAAAAAAATTTTTTTTTTTATTTGTTTTTTTTTCAAATTTAGATATACATTTAAAGTAAGTTTTCGATTTGTGTTTTTATTTTTGCTGTTTCTTCTGCAGTAGTTGCCAGTGTCAGGCTTTTGAAGAGTATCGCCTTCTGCTTTCTGATTTGGAATTTCTTTCCAGCTCTCTTCTTTTTTTTTTTGCAAGGAGTATGTAGGGTTTGTAGGAATGGAAACTTTTCCTTGTTGTTTCTCCGCCTGTATTCTTCCAAAGAAATAGCCTTTGGTCCGCAATTACTTGGTGTTGGCTTGTATTCAGGGTAGTCAACTGGCAGGATCGCCATGTGGAGGTTTTGTATGATGGATGGGAAGGAATTTATGATTTAAAACTGTAGCCCTTGGTTATTTTTATAACAGCTGCCAAGGGGAACAGCTCAACGTTAGGCGTTCAAAAGAACTGCCGAAATAGATGAGAATGTTAAAATCAAACAAAGGCTAAAAAGCCGGTATGCGTTGTCATTTAAATTCTAATTTATTTATCCAAATAATTCTGCTTATATACTACTTATGAAAATCTTAGAAGTAATCTAGTATTGAGTGATTTTCTAAATCACTCAAATTTTGTTTTACATTTACAATTTAAAATAGAACAACAAAAGAAGCGAAACATAAGAATCATATTTCTTATTAGTGTTTGTGATTGCATCAGTCATACCATAATGCAAGCGGTCAATATTGTAGTGACCCACTTTAACATTTGTAACATGAGATACTTGAAGTAGGTAAGTGCTCGCTGTGCATATGGTATGACGATGTGGGTACACTACACCCTCACCGTTAAGAGAAAAATTAGGGAGGAATTTTTCTAATCGACTGCATAGTATTGTTACAATGTTTTCTTATAATATACTGACATGATTACATTGGATATTAATATGGCTTAAATTTGAATATAATTAATTTTAACATTTGTATATAACTAATTTGAATATTTAAATATAATTAATTTGAGTATTTGAATGTTTGTACATGATTAATTTGAATATTAATTTAACTGTTTGTGCATCTGTATGTAACCAATAATGAATATTAATTTAAAAATTTTTGCATTTGTACGGTACTAATTTGAATATTAATTTAAGTATTTGTGCACGCTTACATACATATATTATTCTACATTATGTTCTATTAATATTTTTATGCTATAATGTTTTAAATGGTTTTAAATTATTATTATGGTACGTTTTACTTATTCCCTTATAATCTATTGTGGTGTTTACGCCATCTCTACTTATTATTTTAAATGGTCCTTTATATGGACTTTGGTTCTTTTTCCTATCCTCTACATTTACTAATACTAAATCTCCTATTTTCAAATTTAATTTATTTTGCAGTTTATTACCTAGAATTCTTTTTCCTTTAGTTTCTATTATCAACTCCTTTGCTTTATTTAATGCAAATTGTAATCTGACTCGTAGCTCTTGTACGTAGTCGTCATAATTATATGTTTTTGTTTTATTATTTATGGTGTCAGATGGTAGGCTTGGTAATTTTCCGTAAACTAATTCAAAAGGCGTGTAGCCAGTATCTACATGTGGTGCCGTATTGTAGGCAAAAGTGAAGTATGGAATCCACTTATCCCATTCATAATCATTTGCGGTTGTTAACAAGAATTCATTAAGAACCCTATGGTTTCTTTCTATTGAACCTAATGTTTCATGGTGGTATGGTGTTGAAAATACTTGTCTGATTTGTAACAATGAGCATATGTTTTTCATAAGTTCATTTGTAAATTCTGTTCCTCTATCGGATTTAAGTACTTTAAATTGACCATATTTTAAAATGAAATGTTCAACTAATGTTTTTGCTGTGACAAGTGCATCTTTTGTCGGCATTGGGTGTGCGACGACAAATTTTGTCAGTTCGCATTGCATTGTTAAGATGTAGCGGTATTCGTTTGAGATTTTAAGAGGACCAACGGTATCAATTGAAATCACTTCAAAACTATTGTTTGGTGTGTCTGTTAGTGTAAGTGGTTCTTTTATGTTTTTTGTTTGTTTATTTTTGTTACAACTGTCACAATAAGATACGAATTGTTTTACCATCTTGTTCATGTTCTTCCAGATGTATCGTTGTTTTAATTTAATGAGTGTTTTTCTTATTCCCAAGTGTCCAGCGTGGGTGGTATTGTGGAATTGGTCAATTAGTTTATATTTTAGAATATCATCTGTTATCCTTTTTGGGGCGTTGTATATTAATATCTTCAATTGAGGACTTTTGTTATTTATTTTTATTTTTGCATATGCTCTTTTTAATTCTTCCTTTTTGTATATTTTAAATATTTTATCATTATTTGCTAGCGCTAATTCTTTTATATTTTCTTTACTCATTTTAGATATCAGTTTTCTCAGTATCGAATCTAGTTTTGCTGAGTTATCGCTGAATCCTGCATGCATGTTATTATTATTCTGTATATTTGTGGCATGTAACTTCTTCATAATCGAATCTTGTTTCGATGAATTATCGTTACATCCTATATTCATATCTTTATTATTTTGCGTACGTGATTTCTTCGTGATCGAAACTGGTTCCGATGAATTATCATCACGTCCTATGTGCACAATATTGTTTTCAATATATATGTCGACTTCTTTTATGCTTTCAAATCTATTAAATTGCAATTTCTTGATATTCTTTATATCACTTATGGATGTGCATTCCTATATTTGAAGTTGATCAGGCTTCTGAGAATTACATTTTTCCATATTATTTTCTTCTACGCGCGATTCATTTATTATATCATTTTTATTGTTGTTTGCCTCATTGTTTACATTATTTTGATTTTTGTTTGCCTCATTTAGTTTGTTTTTCATGGCCCTCGTTGTTACTAATACTTTTTTCTCTTTTTCATCGTTTTCTTGTGGTATCATTTTTTTTAGTATGTCAGAGTTAATTTCTATTCTGGAGAGTGCGTCGGCATTTGTATTCATTTTCCCTTTTTTATACGCAATTGTGAAGTCATAATCACTTAAATCTAACCTTATTCTAGTCATTTTTGATGAAGGATTTTTGTGCGAAAAAAGTGAAATTAATGGTCTATGGTCTGTCACGACTATAAATTTTCTGCCAAATAGGTAAGGTTTAAAAAAATTTATGCTCCAATGAATTGCTAAAAGTTCTTTTTCAATTACTGGTTTGTTAATGTCATGTTTTTGCAATGATTTACTAGCGTATGAGATTGGTAAATCTTGTCCTATTTCACCTTGAGATAACACTGCTCCTAACGCATAGTTCGATGCGTCAGTTGTTAAAATAAATGGTTTTTCGAAATCCGGATATTGTAATACTGGTGGGTTTATTAAGCTTTCTTTTAATTCTTCAAAAGCATGTTGGCATTGTTCTGTCCAATTAAATGTTGTTGATTTCTTTAATAGTGCGTTCAAATGTTTTGCAATGTCAGCAAAGTTTGGTATGAATTTTCTGTAGTAATTGCAAAATGCTACGAACCGTCGTACTTCGTCTGCGTTTTTCGGTACTGGAAAATTTTTTATTACATCATATTTGGATGGGTCTGTCTTTACACCGTCTTTCGTTATTAAATGTCCTAAGTAAACTACCTCTGGTCTTAAAAAACAACATTTCTGTGGATTTAGTTTTAGATTATATTTTTGTAATCGGTCTAGCACTTTTATTAAATTTTGATTGTGATGATTTAAACTACAGCCGTATTCTATTATGTCATCTACATAGAGAAATGCTTCAGATTCTAGTCCGGACAATGCTATTGTAAGCATTCTTTGAAAACTATTTGAAGAAATTTTTAATCCGAATGGAAGTCTTCGTCTTCGTCAAGCATTTTTTGTACTTGTTCATTTATTACGTCCGTATGTGAATGTGGTAGTCTATAGTTTTTAATATAAACGGGGGTGTCGTCTGAGGTCGTGATTGTTTGTTTATAAAAATTGTTGACGGTCAATTTTTCACCTTCTAAATGAAAAACACTTTGATACTTTTTAAATATTTCTTTTAGTTGTGTTTTTGCATATTCGTCATCGTGTTCTAATTTCAGTTCATTCATTATTCTTTCAAAACGTTCGTTATTGTTTACATTTTTGTAACCTAATATCTCATAATTTTTTAGTGGGTCAGTCTGCAGTTGAATTCCATTTATCGTTACGAAATTGTTTGTTGTGTTTAAAATTTTTATGTGTGTCATGCCGCTTTTGGGTGCTATTGAATTACTTAAAAATATTCCCTCTTGTAATTGCTTATTAAATATTACGCAATCTTCTTTTAGCTCTAATTTTATTGCTTGTATTATTTCTGTTCTTGGTGGTATTTTTATTTGGAGTGACGTAATTGCTTTTGTATGCATTGGAAGAGTTGTTGTACTATTGTTAATAAAAAAAGATATGGTAAATGTTTCATAATCTATTTTGCAGAGATATTTCCTAAGGAAATCTCTACCTATTATGCCGTCTGTTTTTATTGGAAAATCTGACTTTACTAATTGAAAGGAATGATTACATTTTTCGTCAGTCAATGTTAGTTCTAAATTGATCGTGCCTAAGGAATGAATTTCTTCTGTAGTAATTCCTGTTAGTTTACATTTTTCTTCTGGTTTATATTGTTCACCTTCAAATTCTGGTTGCATACGGCAAAGTGATATGTCGGCTCCTGTGTCGACAAGAAATGTTAAATGTTTATTTTTGTAAATTGTAGTGATGAAATTTGTGTTATTGTCTGAAATTTTTCATATTCTCAGTTTTGGCTGTCCGGAATATTGATATACTCCGAGCCTGTTGGGTTTCCCGAGTCTTGTATGGTATGTATATATCTGTTGTTGTTTCTATTTGCGTTATTACCATTTCTTCTGTAATTGTTGTTACGTGTGTTATTATGATTATTGTTGTTGAATTTGTTGTTGTGATTATTGTTGTTGATATTGAAACTGTTGTATCTAGTGAAATTGTTATTTCTTGGTGAATTATTATTAATATTTCTATAATTGTAATTTCTATTGTAATTGTTTCTGTTGAAATTTTGGTTGTTGTGTGGTCTGCTATTGTTGTAGCTAGTGAATGTGTTATTTCTGTTGAGATTTTGTGATTGATACCGTGGTCTCTCTCTTCTGACATGTAAAATTTCGTTATGAATTGTTTTCTTTTCATTTTCAAGTTCAATTGCAAGTTCTGATGCTGCTTGCAGTGTCGCGACGCGTATATGGTCGATTTAAAATCTTCTATTAGTCCTTTCTTAAAAGTGTCTAGGGCTAATTTACTATTTAACTTCATTATTATTTTCTTTTCTGCTGCTGACGCGGTATCTCCTAATTCCTCTATCCCTAATTTGTTTAGGCTGTCTATTATATTTAGTATTTTTTCTTTAAATGAATTAACTGACATTTTTCCTTGGGTCAATGAGTTTAGTCTGTTTTGTAATTCTGGGATTGTTTTATTGCTTTTGTATCTTTGTTGTAGTAAATTTTTTAATGTTTCAAAATTGTCTGGTTTGCTATAACTTCCTATTGCTGTTCTAACATTAGAGGTTAGCTTAGCATGATAAATGTATTGAAGAAAATCTATCTTTGCTGTATCTGATAGGGTTTTATTGATTAGTTCTGCGGTTATTATAAAACTTTCTAGTTCTGTATAATTACCAGTGAATAACGGTAATGCTTTTGAAACAGTTTCTAAATTAAAGGCTGACATTATGATTTTTTGTTCTATTTCAGATTCTTTCTCGTGCTCTGCTAAATATTCTTTGATGTTTGTATAAATATTTTTAAATTGTATCTTTAAGGCTATAACTAAATCAGTGTCTTTCTCTTCTTCCACTGCTATAAGAAATTCTTGGTTTATATTTTCAATATATTCTAATTTTTCTTTTATAGTTTTTTTGTATATGTTCTACTTGGATTTTTCTTTACATTTTTTAGAACTTCTTTTAATTTTTCTATACTTTCTCATTTTAATTTAAGAATATGTATATATATGTATTTTTATTTTTATTTATTTGTCTGTCTTAAATTTTAAACTTCTGTGATAGCATTATTTATATTGTGCGTGCTTTTGTGCTTGTGTACATAATTTTTAATGTAGTTGTTAATCTTATATGCTAAATATAATATTATTACTATTACAATTAGTGTTAACATATATTCTGGTATAATAGTTTCAATATTCTTTGCTTCTCCATTGTTTACAATATTCTCTTGAATCTCCACTTTGCTTTGTGGTTTTCCCATTTTAGCTTTGTCTATTTTATTGCCCCAAATGGGTCCTACCATGTGTGTTCAAAAAAAAAATTTTTTTTTTTTATTTGTTTTTTTTTTCAAATTTAGATATACATTTAAAGTAAGTTTTCGATTTGTGTTTTTATTTTTGCTGTTTCTTCTGCAGTAGTTGCCAGTGTCAGGCTTTTGAAGAGTATCGCCTTCTGCTTTCTGATTTGGAATTTCTTTCCAGCTCTCTTCTTTTTTTTTTGCAAGGAGTATGTAGGGTTTGTAGGGATGGAAACTTTTCCTTGTTGTTTCTCCGCCTGTATTCTTCCAAAGAAATAGCCTTTGGTCCGCAATTACTTGGTGTTGGCTTGTATTCAGGGTAGTCAACTGGCAGGATCGCCATGTGGAGGTTTTGTATGATGGATGGGAAGGAATTTATGATTTAAAACTGTAGCCCTTGGTTATTTTTATAACAGCTGCCAAGGGGAACAGCTCAACGTTAGGCGTTCAAAAGAACTGCCGAAATAGATGAGAATGTTAAAATCAAACAAAGGCTAAAGAGCCGGTATGCGTTGTCATTTAAATTCTAATTTATTTATCCAAATAATTCTGCTTATATACTACTTATGAAAATCTTAGAAGTAATCTAGTATTGAGTGATTTTCTAAATCACTCAAATTTTGTTTTACATTTACAACTTAAAATAGAACAACAAAAGAAGCGAAACATAAGAATCATATTTCTTATTAGTGTTTGTGATTGCATCAGTCATACCATAATGCAAGCGGTCAATATTGTAGTGACCCACTTCAACATTTGTAACATGAGATACTTGATTGTTAGTCATGCTACATGGTTGAAGTAGGTAAGTGCTAGCTGTGCATATGGTATGACGATGTGGGTACACTACAAAAGCCTTCTAGAAGGCCTCTTTACTCCTTCTTTTGGAGGCACAAGGCCTTCTAGTCGCATTCCATTTTCATTTATTTCTTAAACAGGTTGTCATTGGAGAGCAGGCTTTACACTGCCGCTTCTGTTGGCAGTAATTCTGAAAGGCCTTCCACAAATAGGCTTATAGAATACCTCCAACTTTATGCGTCCTAAAAGGGTTCATTTTGCAGGCCTGTTAAAAGACCCTGTAAATAATTCTTTTTATAAGGGCTTGTAATGAAGGTATGATTAAAAGCCTTCAATTGAAGGTATGCTAGAACATCATCTTACTAAAGACTTATGAAATGCATTTCGTTTCACAATTTCAAACATTTTTATTAAACATATAAATATTAAATAATTTTTTCAATCTTTTATTAAATAACAAATAAAATATAAAAGAAATTAAGAGAAACAGCAATTCATTTTTTAAAAACAAGTACATTTAAAGAAATAATAGGTATTTTATTTTTGTTTATTTTTTAAACATTTTTCTTTATAAAGTTTATTTTTTTTAATCTTAAAAGCTTTTTTTATAGCTATTTTATAGTTATCAAATGTGTCTAAATCGGACTGTACGGCTTTAAAAAATAAGTTATCAACATTTGAATAAAATTTAAAAGCACTTTTGTTTTGATACCCATCATAATTACATTCTTTTATTATTTCGCTTCCAAGTAAGTTATAAAAGTTTTTAATTATTCCTCCTCTTTCTACTATTTTCCTTACAATAGTTATAAGTTTTTCTTCTTCAATGTTTTTCATATTTTCATTTAGATCGCATAAACCACTTATTGTTTTAACTGGAAAGATATCTTTATGCTTATTATCAATTAAGCTGCTAAGTTGACTTTTATCTCGGCCAGCTCATTCACCATTATTTCATTTTGATGTTTTACATCGTTTCTAAGCGATATTATTTGCTGCTGCATTTCTGTAAATAATATAAATAGTTAAACATAAATATATACTTATAATATATAACTTAATTATGTTTAAAAATATAATAAGTTCTAAGCATGACAACAACGGAAAGATTTTGTAAAACTTGCTACATACAAATACTTTAAGGTTATTAAAATTAACATTTTTTCGGGTAATTTTTAAAATCTTTTTTAACTTTCTAGTTTTGATCTTGGTCGAACTTTCCTTATACGAATGTGTTTTACAATAATAAAATATTATTTATAACAAAACATTACTTACCATTAATTTTGGAATCCAAAATTTTAAAAGCCTTTTCTGCCATTTTGTCTCTTAGACCCACTATTTCCTTGAAAATTATACTTTTTAATAAAATATAACTTAATTAGATTTAAAAATGCAGAAAATGTTGACGATGTATCAAAACAAATCTGTTAATGACAGGAATGTAAAAGTCGTATTACAATAATTGAACTATCGATGAGAGAAGCCAGCATTTTACAATATAGGTCTTTAGTTTCAAAATATTCTTCATCCTCATCGGATATAATATCCCCTAGTTGTATTCCTAAGCTTGATGACTCTACAGGTTCATCAAAAAAATTTCTTAAATTTTTTAACCTCTTTCCTTTTATGTAGCTCCCGTTTCTATCAGAAAAGCCAGTGATAATAATAGGGATAAACGGCTTTATTGCACAGTAATTATTTGGTTTTAAAGAACTTAAATAAAATTCCTCTGTTTGGTAACCAACAATTTTACCGTCACGAGACTTTTTACGTTTGCAATTTTTTTGTTTTTCTTTGAGCGGTTCCGTATACAGTAGATTTTTAATTGATGTAAAATTTTTGTTGGGCATCGAATTCGCTTTTTCAAATATTGCAAATAATTTTCGAAGGCATATGCTGAAAAGTTGGAAATAATACCATATTCGTTGACACATTGAGGCAAATTTAGCAGACCGTGAACGTTAAAAGTTATAGCGTTTTCTCCAAATATTTTAGTAAAATTTTCAACAAATAATTGCAGAAGTTCATTAGCAGTTGCTAAATTAGAAAAAAAATATTTGGGTGTCGACAGTAAGCGGTATGCTGCGTGAATTAGAAGTATTTCATAATAAATATCATCATCTACAACATTTTTGAATACTATTGGGGCATAATATAAAAAAAGATGCCTAAATTCAGAGGCTTTCCACCGTAGAATCTCTTTAATTTCCCTAGGCTTTCTCTGAAATTTAACAGGTACGTATGGCGACATTTCAATAATCTTTTTTGAGAGAAGAGCTTTATTAGCAGCTGACATTACTATTTTAGTTTTATTGTTTATTAATAATAAAATAATTTTTTTTTTGTAACACCCAAGTCTACTAAATAAATCGGCTCCAGTGGAAATTGGCTTACCATATTAATGCCATGAAGTTCCGAAGAACTGTGACTACCACTAATAATTTCTTTGTGGTAGACAGGTTGCTTTCAGTTTTTAATTCTCCTAATATGGGGGCATATGTTACTACAGTTTTAACTTTTGATCCTTTCTAGTAACATTTGGGACATCCATTGAGGGAGTTGTGACCCACAGTCTTATAATGAAAAGCTCTTGCAGGTGTGTCGCAAATAAATGCTCTTATGACTACTTTTATGTGCTTATCATAAAGGAATATGCCATCATCTCTAATTGACTTTATTTCATATATAAAGTCATGCAAAAAGTTATATACATTATTTGTTTTTTTCTTTCCAACATAACCACCGATTAGAAAGACGTCCACTGTAGGTATATCAACAAATTTGCCCATTATGGGCCAAAGCGATTTACCGGAACTTTTAAATAGAGGTAGCCCATCTATACCAACATCTATGTTTAAAGTATCAATGTTTCTCAAAAGACTCTGTGAAAGTTTGACTATTTGGGTTTTAAGACCTAAATGGTAATAATAACCTGGAGAAACTGTTCTAATTAAAGTTTTACTTTTTTCTAACTTCAGAAGACCATTACAAGAAGAAGGTACATTTATGTTTTCTGATTTTAACACTTTAAGTAGTCCGTCAACAGTTCTTCTTGTAGGACGAAACTCGCGATACCATTTTAAGAGTTTCATTCGCAATGTCTCCTCTTAATTTTTTTTTACTCTCACTTAAATTAACATTATCTAACATTGGGATCTCAAAATTATCTTTTTTTTCTGTTTCAAATTTGCTTTCGTTCTTTATATTGTCACTTTTGAATTTTCAAAATATTTTTTCTTTTTCCAATTTTATTAATCGTTTTAAATTTCTTTTATGCATTTTTTTTTCTTTTTTTGTTTTAAATTTCACCTTCTTTCACTATTAAACAAGCTTTTTTTATATTTTTACAATGGAGAGCCAAGGTCTTCTAAAAAACTTTCTTTGGCAAGAATAGAGTCGTAGAGAGAGAAGGTCTTAGCATGCATTATAGAAGGCCTCAAATGAGAAGACATTTTTAGTTTTACCACTATGAGATAGTAGAAACATGACATTTACAATAAATAGAACTGAAGAAATTAGTAATATAAACTATACCATAGGTAATGAATTATATAAAGAAGATATAGATAAGTTGATGAAGGATAACAATGGCATAGGACCATTACCCTTCACTACAACGATAGAAGCCACGATTAGGACAAAAACAGACGAACCCATTTGGACGAAGCAGTACCCATACCCCATAGCGGATAACGACTTGGTAAACAATGAAATTAGGAAGTTATTACAAGATGGTATAAGCCAACGTAGTAATAGCCCATATAATTCTCCCATTTGGACTGTTCCAAAAAAAGGCGTAGACAAAACAGGTCGACCAAAACGTCGTATGGTCGTTGATTGTCAAAAATTAAACTCAAATACGATAAAAGACAGATATATTATTCCTGACGTAAACATGACGACACAGAACTTAGGAAAAGCCAAATATTTTACAACTTTAGATTTAGAATCAGGATTCCATCAAGTTAAAATTAAGGAAGAAGATAGAGGAAAAACTGCTTTCTGTGTAAATGGTGGCAAGTACGAATTTGTGCGTATGCCGTTTGGACTAAAAAATGCTCCTTCAATATTTCAAAGATGTGTTGATGATATCTTAAGGGAGTATATTGGCAAGTTTGCATACGTCTACATTGATGATGTACTAATATATTCTTCAACACCAGAAGAACATATGAAACATATCAATATCACATTCAATGCTTTAAATCAGGCAACACTTAGGGTATCAAACGAAAAATCAAAGCTTTTTCAAACAGAGGTCGAGTACTTAGGTTATATTATCAAACATAACAGAATTTCGACAAATCCAGAAAAAGTAGAAACAATTGGAAAATAACCTTTACCAGAAACACTCAAAGACTTAAGAGGATTTTTGGGTATGACAGGTTATTATAGAAAATTTATACAAGGATACGCCAGCATAGCTAAGCCCCTTACAGTTCACTTACGAGGAGACAACGGACAGATAGGAAAAAATAAAAGTGCTACAACAAAAATCAATTTAGACGAAGCTGCTATACAAGCATTTAAAAAATTAAAAAAATGTTTAAAAGAACAGGTTGAACTCTTCCAACCAAATTATGGTAAACCATTTGAACTAACTACTGATGCATCCAACATAGCTATTGGAGCCGTACTTAGCCAAACAAAAAAGCCAATATTTTTCCTTAGCAAAACATTAAGTAAAACGGAATAAAATTATAGCACAAATGAGAAAGAATTACTAGCAATAATTTGGACATTACAGAAACTTAGGAATTACATATACGGAACAACTGACGTCACTATCTACACAGATCACTCACTCATATCAGAAAAAAACCCAAACCCAAAACTAAAGCAATGGAAGCCATAATAGAGGATTTTGGAGCAAAATTAGTATATAAGCCAGGACATCAAAATGTGGTAGCTGACGCCTTGTCAAGACAACATATAAACACGTCATCCATTGATACGGTACACTCAGCCGAAAGTTCGTTTTCAGAAACTATCAAACAGGTAAAACAACTACTAAATGCATACAACATTCAAGTCGAGCTTGTACCAAATAACAAAATAAATGAAACACGAACTCGTACGATATTTCAAAATAGAGTTAGACGCACGATAAACTTTATGAATGAACAAAACCTTATACTTGAATTGAGAAAAATACTGCAACAAAATAAGACGACCGCATTATATACCACAAGAGAAAAAATCTATGCACTAAGCCCTATTATAACAAACACTTTCAATGGTATTAACTTTGAATATACACCAATAAAAGTTATTGATGTTCGAGAAAAAGAAAAACAAGCTGAAATAGTCAAAAAAAATACACGATAGAGCACACAGAGGTTACAGAAACAACATACAGGAGATACTCGAAAATTACTATTGGCCGGAAATTAAACAACAATGCAAAGCATTTAACAAAAAGGGCACACCTTGCATATGGTAAATATGAGAGGAATCCAACAAGAGAACCGTTAGGAGATTTCGACATTCCAATAGAACCAGGCAAATACATACATATGGACATATATTTCAACGACAACAAAACATTTCTAGTCGCCATTGATAAATTCTCAAAATATGTTACTTTGAGAGAAATTGACTCAAGAGAGCGCATGGCTGAGAAAATTGAAAAAATTCTCACAAATAACTATCCAAACTGCACACGATTGATGACTGATAACGAAAAATGTCTAAATACACCAGCAGTAAATATGATGTGTATAAAATATGGCATAAAAAAGATAAAAACACCAGTCTACAGATCGACATCAAATAGACAAGTACAACGCGTCCACAGTACCATTTCCGAGCTAGCAAGAATATTTAAAATACAAAACGATACAACAATAGCTGAGGAAATAAATAAAACAATAAGAGAAATAAATAACACCATACACACAGTCACAGGACAAAAACCAGTTGATATTTTATTTAACAAAATAAAATACCACAAAAAAGCCATATATGAAAAACTAAAAAAGGCATCAGAAAAAACACTTGAAAGACTAAATCAAGGTACTAAACATCGAACCTTCCAACCAAATGAACAAATTATTGTGAAAATAAAAGGAGAGATACATTAAGCACATTGTGAAGGAAGACCGTGAGGACAATGTTTTAACCACAAGAGGTGTGATCGTACACAAATATAACATTAAGAACTACACAATCAACAAAGATGATACTCTACATGATATTTCTCGTAATAGTCATGCCAAAAACCAAAGCAGAAATAAAATTAAAAACTTAAACGGAGAAAAATACGTCCTAACCAGGACCAATGATGCTTTCCTATATGATAAACACACATATCTATTCCATGTCACTAACTTAACAAAGATACTAACGTCTTGCAAACAAATTATCCGAGATCAATATAACGCCAATATCCAAGAAACACTCTTAATAAAGAAAACTGAAATATTGGAAAATCAATTAAACGAGCATAAAAGAAACACAAGATCCTTAAATTTCCTAGGATCAGCTTTAAAATTTGTCACAGGAATTCCAGACCACGATGATTTTATCAATATGGAAAAAGCAATAAATACACTCATAAGTAACAATGAGAAACAACGTTTGATTAACTCAAGGTTCGAAAAAAAATAATTGATACACTACAAGGTAACACATTGGAAAACCATATTATCCTCGAACAAGTTCACGAACAGCTCCTACTATTAGTTAGAACTCACTCCATATCAGAAAAAAACCCAAACCCAAAACTAAAGCGATGGAAGGCCATAATAGAGGATTTTGGAGCAAAATTAGTATATAAGCCATGACATCAAAATGTGGTAGCTGACGCCTTGTCAAGACAACATATAAACACGTCATCCATTGATACGGTACACTCAGCCGAAAGTTCGTTTTCAGAAACTATCAAACAGGTAAAACAACTACTAAATGCATACAGCACTCAAGTCGAGCTTGTACCAAATAACAAAATAAATGAAACACGAACTCGTACGATATTTCAAAATAGAGTTAGACACACGATAAACTTTATGAATGAACAAAACCTTATACTTGAATTGAGAAAAATACTGGGAAAAAATAAGACGACCGCATTATATACCACAAGAGAAAAAATCTATGCCCTAAGCCCTATTATAACAAACACTTTCAATGGTATTAACTTTGGATATACACCAATAAAACTTATTGATGTTCGAGAGAAAGAAAAACAAGCTGAAATAGTCAAAAAATACACGATAGAGCACACAGAGGTTACAGAAACAACATACAGGAGATACTCGAAAATTATTATTGGCCAGAAATTAAACAACAATGCAAAGCATTTAACAAAAAGGGAACACCTTGCATATGGTAAATATGAGAGGAATCCAACAAGAGAACCATTAGGAGATTCCGACATTCCAATAGAACGAGGCAAATACATACATATGGACATATATTTCAACGACAACAAAACATTTCTAGTCGCCATTGATAAAATCTCAAAATATGTTACTTTGAAGGAAATTGACTCAAGAGAGAGACTCAAAAACCAGTTGATATTTTATTTAACAAAATAAAATACCACAAAAAAGCCATATATGAAAAACTAAAAAAGGCATTAGCAAAAACACTTGAATGACTAAATCAAGGTACTAAACATCGAACCTTCCAACCAAATGAACAAATTCTTGTGAAAATAAAAGGAGTGAGAAAGAAAAAAGATGCCAGATACATTAAGCACATTGTGAAGGAAGACCGTGAGGACACTGTTTTAACCACAAGGGGTGTGATCGTACACAAATATAACATTAAGAACTACACAATCAACAAAGATGATACTCTACCTGATATTTCTCGTAATAGTCATGCCAAAAACCAAAGCAGAAGTAAAAATTAAAAACTTAAACGGACAAAAATACGTCCTAACCAGGACCAATGATGCTTTCCTATATGATGAACACACATATCTATTCCATGTCACTAACTTAACAAAGATACTAACGTCTTACAAACAAATTATCCAAGATCAATATAACGCCAATATCCAAGAAACACTCTTAATAAAGAAAACTGAAATATTGGAAAATCAATTAAACGAGCATAAAAGAAACACAAGATCCTTAAATTTCCTAGGATCAGCTTTGAAATTTGTCACAGGAATTCCAGACCACGATGATTTTATCAATATGGAAAAAGCAATAAATACACTCATAAATAACAATGAGAAACAACGTTTGATTAACTCAAGGTTCGAAAAAAAAAATAATTGATACACTACAAGGTAACACATTGGAAAACCTCGAACAAGTTCACGAACAGCTCCTACTATTAGTTAGAACAATTAATGCCGCAAAGAATAATGAATACTTAACCGAGACGACATAAGAGAAATAATAGAACATGAATTAATCTCAGTACCTGTAATAAACATTTTGGAGTACGCAGACATTCATATAGCAAGAACGCAGGACTTAATTATAACAACTTATAAATACCCAATTCTCAATAGATATTGTAAACTTTTTAAAATTACGCCTATAAGTTTTAGGCACGAAAAGATAAAAACAGATAAGCAAATCGCTCAATGTGATAAAAACTATGTTAGAGTAAACCTTTGCATGAACTATTTGGAAAAAACCATTTGTAGGACAAATAATGAAACAGACACATGTATACTTCCACTACACAACAATAGAAATAGTAAATGCGAGGTCATACAA
The DNA here is from genome assembly GCA_937654795.1 of Cistogaster globosa. Lineage (NCBI taxonomy): Eukaryota > Metazoa > Arthropoda > Insecta > Diptera > Tachinidae > Cistogaster > Cistogaster globosa. The sequence continues at coordinate 104,933,664 of OW569403.1, read as the reverse complement.
GAATATAATAATCCGATAACGAAAATTGGCGAAGGTTTCATATTATTGGATGAAACTCATCAAATTGACAATATCACTACTACAGGAATAACTCTAGTAAAATATACTGACAAAGTTCGAATAGACAACAATACTTACAGGAATATACATGACAGACTCATAGAGGCTTTGCACACAAAACATGATGAAGATTTTTTAATCATAAACATCCTCACCTCAGATCGTAAAAACGCATTTAATAATATCGACTCATTAAAAAGATTAGTCATTCCATATGAGAAACACCCTATACGTTAAACTTTTTATACACTATTTTTCATAGCTATAATTTCAAGAATATTCTATATTGGGCTCAAAATATTTAAATATGTATTAATATATAAAAAAAACATACAGAACAAAACTTTAGAATTTATTACAATCAACAAGTTGAAAGAAGTATTAGAGATCGGGACGCTCTCGTTTTAACCCAGGGGAGAGTTAGCGACGCTCATGCATAAACATGTTAATAAACATATACATGTTATTTCCCTAATATTCTTTTAAGATAACAAGTAAATTTCCACAGATGAAAAGAGAGTAATTAGTAACTAGACATATCATAAACAACAATTTATGTAAACACACTTAAACAACCCTAACTAAACATGATAAAAAGGGTCAAACAAATATCATAAATATACAATTATTGTAAAGATCATAAAATATCATAAATATACAAATATTGTAATGATCATAAAATATCATAAATATACAAATATTTTAAAGATCATAAAATATCATAAATATTGTAAGCATATGTACAAAACATATTCTTTATATCTTTGTTCCAAAATATCCATTAAGACAAAGGAAATATTATTTGTAACAAATTAGTATTTAAAAAGATATTTTTGGAATTTAAAAAGGTAGTTAGGATTTACCATAAGTACTGACCAGAATTCATTTTTAAAATAAATAAAAAATAAAAAATCGCGTAGCCGACCAAAAAATTATATTTTTATTTAACTTAAAAACATAGAATTTAATTCGCGTTAATAAATTTATAAATTCCAATATTTAACGTTTATGAATAACTTACTTTCAGAAATGTTAAAATTGTAGCCAAAAATAAAGAAGTTTTATATATATTAAGCATTCTAATCACTAATAATGACACTTGTGAAACATATTTAACAAAACCTATAAAGTTTGGAAATTTAATAGATAAAATTGAATTTGATAAAATATTAAATTATAATAACGGTTTGTTTGCCATCAAAGGAAAATGTAAAAGTTATAATGATATAACCATACGTAGTATAAACGATATAGTAGAACTAAGGATGATTATTGTATAACTAGCTTATTTAAGAAAAGAATAGGCAACTACACCAAGGTAAATAATGATCACGTACCCACTATAGAAGAAATCGGAGAGGTCACAGCAAATGACGAAGAAATACAATAAAATGGAACTTATTTGATAAAATACTTTAATACAACTATAAAAAATTATGAACAAGAATATTTTGCAAATAAGTAGCAGTAAGCCCTTCCAGCCTTCCTAAAACCAAATGCAATTAGCGGCAGGTAGAGAGGTACTTTCCTTAGAAAGGCTTTAGAAAGTAAACATAAAAAATATCAAACGATTGGAACTTCTAGAAACCAAAAGCAAAACAATAACAGCAATCTTAGCAGTTGTTTTTCTTGCGGCTGTTAAAATCATTATAAGTGTTAAAATTTTGAGAAAATGTTATCACCAAGAAAAAGAAGCAGAAGAAATAGAAGCAAATCTAAAAACAACAAAAACATCTAATACAGAACCAAAAATTGATAAAAAACAATCAAGTATTAGTTTGAACAATCGGGACGATTATACTTAAGGTGGGAGGAGTTAACAAAAAATATGTTTAAACACAAACATTTATTAAACATTTGTTCGTTCCCACTAAATGTGCTGACATTATGTCTGAGTGTCGCAATTCTTCATTGCATTTCAAAATTTAGTTCTCATCAAAGGTGTAACACGAAGTTAACACAAAATATGTTTCAACACAAACATTTATTAAATATTTGTTCGTTCCCACCAAATGTGCTGAAATTAAGAGTATATGAGTGTCGCATTTTTTCATTGCATCTCAAAATTTAGTTCTCATCAAACGTGTAACACGAGCCAGAATAATGTGGCGTGATCATTGAAATCTAAAGCCATGAGTTAGGGTAGATTGTAAGAAAAAATTACTGTTGGTTTTACTTTCAAATAAAGAAGTTGAGTTGTCTCTTAAGAACAGACACTCAACATAAAAAATAGTTTTTTTTTAAATACAATTTACGTTTATTTTATTTATATATACTTTATGGGTCCGGATATGGCTATTGTAGGTTTTGCAAATGGAATGACAAACTTCGGTATACCCTTTCTCCACTCTTTGTGGTAAAGGGCATTAAAATGAGTTAGTTAAAAACGAAAAACTGCTGATAATACAATACATAATTGCTAATGAGTTTCTTTAACAAAAATAGGCAATTTTTAAAAATAACTGCTTGGTTTATAAAAGATAAGTCTAGTAGGAAGCTATGTTATCATAGCTCACTTAGATCCATTTGTGAAATACAATAAGGGCGCTGAAAAAGAGATAAAGTCAAAGAATAATAAGGAAAGAAATGTGCGTGCGGTAGATGCAGAGGAGAATCTGTTGGACAGGGCCCGCTGGCCGAAATGTGCGCTTAATCTACGGATTAAGTTGCAAGGTGTGTGCCACTAAACCATCCACAGCACTGATTTTTCTTGTTTCGAATAACGATATACCCCGTAATAACGCTGATCGAGATGTCTCAGACAGAGGAGGTTTTCGATCATTTTCTCTTCCTCCTCGTCCCGACATATGTTACAGAAGTCATTAATTGGGAGACCTGTCCTTCTAGCATGGGTTCCAAACAGGTAGTGTCCATTTGTAGCAGGCACCAAATCGCGCTATTGACTCCTTGATAACCATAAATGTGCAACCGCTCTGCCCCGATCGAATAAGTGTCAGATTTTCCTAGCGGTTTAGCTTGTCAAACCATTGGACTATTGACCTTAACTAGACCATAAAGAGCAACGCCCGTTAGCATAGAGGGATATTCCAGAGAAGCTTTTAACGGCACGCTCTTTAAGCATTACATTCTTATATGAAAGTTCATTAGCAACATGGTTGGCGATGTTGGTCCCGTATCTCCTTACCCATTTAAAGGTGACTGTTTAACCCTCCGCCATCCTGTTTAGGGGTGCCCGGCATTTTAAGACAGGGTTAGATGTGGTAAACACGCCTTTGAGGAGAATAGCCGGGGCTTTGCTGTCGGTACAGAAAAAGATATCCATATAAGATATCCTTACCTTAACCGTCACAAGACATAAGATATTTAAGAGTCCGAAACTCATTCTTATTTCAAATTCTTCAATGGAAACTCCAACTACAACTTTCGTCCCTCTTTTAAAGTCATCCACATAAACACAAAGTAATCCAAAGGAAAGAAGTTTGTTCCTCCTAGAGAAAAGAATAAGTTCTGTTTCGGTCGGATTTACACTCAGTCCGCTCCGTTTAAAACCTCGGCGACAACGTATCCACGTGAATCCCACACACTGCTAACGCCACATTATCCGCACATGGAGTCTTGTTTCATAAGCAGTTTGTTATTTGCAACATTCCACAACAGCGAAGACAAAACTCCACCCTGTAGTGTTTCCTTACCAATATTTTAGTGCCAGAAGAGGACGTTATTATCCTTTATCTAAGCAAGCGTGTTACCAACCTGACGATCGATTGTTTAACCCTTAGGGCCATAAGAGCCTGAGTTGTCACTATTGGATCGATAATGTTAAGCGCCTTTTTAGTGTCCATGAAGGCTACCTCAGGGTAGTTTTTTGCACAAATGATTTCTCTATATGACGCACAAACAAAGGTAAGGTCGTCTCAATGAACTACTCTTTATGAAGAAAGAAAGTTCCTATCAACTGTCATTCTAACATGAATCTCGATAGGTCTCTCCAGTGTTTTAAGCAAAATGTATGTTAAGCTAATCGATCTAATATCCTTTGCCATTGTGTGCGATGTTTGCGATAAAGACGATGTTGAATCTCGTCCACTTATCCGGAGTGTAGGGGACCAGGAGAGGCAGACAATACACAAAGGTAAGAACCGTGGAGTCACTAGATCGAAATTATTTAAAAGACCTTCCAGTATCTGCGCTTTGCATTTCTGAATCGATTTTTAAGCTTATTCAAGAAAGTTTAAAAAAGTGCCTACTTTTCTGTCCTCTTCGCTTTATTTGAAGGCTTGCGAGAAGCTTTACTAGGTTTGGCTATTTCGTAGACCACCATCGTAGCCTACAAACCTGCTATGAAATAATACGAAAGTAGGTTCTGAGACTTTATTCGGTACTACTGGATTACTATTTAACATGAAATTCGCCTCTGTCGTTAGTGTTGGAGCTACCCCAGATATTGTAATGCGCACTGGCGTCAACGTCTATGAGGGTATACCTTTAGCCTTCGCCGCTTTGATCAGTTTACTGATCAATATAATAAGTGGAGGAAAAACTTCATTATGCATTATATAGATAGAATAAATCCACACCGCAGATTGCACTTTCTCCTATGCCACTGTCACCGAATCTTCATCACTATAATCAGATAAAATAATCCATGGCTCTTGGGTTAGTGCTATCTCTCCGCCGTGTTCTGCTAGGCAAATAATAAATTTAGTGCTCGCTGCTTTACGGTGGTGGAGGTTTATCTGGCTCACCTTTACCATCCTGTTGCGTATCGTAGCTGACAAGGGTACACATCATCCGGATCAGACAAAACCAGCGTCTTGGTATTTCACAACATTCAGACGCTCAAAAAGCTCGACAACCAGATATGATACTGAATTAAAGCCCTCTATCGTCTCCGAGTCAGCGGGTTCATTTATATCGCACTCGTCACCGCAGGTTGATGGCTTTAACAATCAGCTGCGTGTGTTCCCTTTGGCTTCTAAAATTGGCTACTAAAGTTTTCGGAGTTGAGTGTGTTATCACCTCAATATGTGCTAAGATTGACTTATCCGAAAAATATTTTGCCTTGCTGTCTTCGAAGTGGTGACAATGATTACGTGTTGAGGACTACAACCGCCTTCCCTCTGTGGATGATTACCAAAGTTGTCGGTTATATATTTTTTTATTTCTAATTATATTTTTTCGTATGGAAGAACAATTTTTGGTGTAAAAATTCTTTTTACGTATTATTAAAAGTGGACTTTGTTTATCTATTTAATACATATACCCAATTTAAATTAAAACTGCACTTGTGTTGCCTAAAAAGGCATTGGTTCATATCTGCAGTCAGTACCTAAAAAAAATTTACTTTAAGTATTAATGTGTTTTTTAACCCCTTTAAAAAATCTGTCTAGCTAATTAAGTGGTTAAACATTATGACCGGCGTTCACCTAATACAAAATACAGTAAATAGTCTTTTTATTCAACTTATGATACGCAGAATTGCAGAAGAAAAATATTTTAAAAATGAACTAAAATAAAAGAACAGAGCAATACAACTATCAAGGTGAAAAGCTTTTGAATAAGAAGAATTGCATGTTTAGGGACAGTACTGAGCTTCATAATAAACAAGGTTATAATATATACATTGCATAAAAATGCCTTCAAATTAGACCCAAGCAACCCCGGTTACAACAAGCTAGACAGAAATTAAATTTCTGAAAGAATAATTATAATTAGCTTGGAAACTAAATATTATATTACCGAATGGCTATCATAAACCACCGAAATTTCTCAAACATAAGCTATGAGTGTAGAAATGAATTTAGGATGTCAAAAAAGCTGGGCGTCGATTCCGTAAAAATTATTCGTGAAGATTGAGAATGGTTCAGATATGTTGAAATTGACATACACTCTTTGGAAAAAGATCGAAGGGATAACGAACAAATTCCTACTGAGAAACTCAAATCAAATTCTAAATACATTTGAAACTTTATTTTAATAAATTCACTCTAATCTTGATAAAATGAAACTTATTATACTACACATAGAATCGTCAGAGCTGTAACCTAATGACTCATATTTGGCTCCTGGCTTCATGCATTATTTTAATCAACAAAATTAAATAAATTAATATTTGAATGATTTTGAGATGAATTACAAATTTCTTAATGCGTTTACCAAAAGTAAACGAATTATAGTTTAAATGGAATTATTATGAATGCAGTCGGGAAAAGTTTGATTAAAATTGGAATGGATTTATTGGTAGAACAAATATTGAAGGCATTTATTTCACTTAAATGTTTTTAGTTTAAAATTTACACACTGTATGTTACCACATCAGCTATAACTATATACATATGTATTTAAAAGTTTAAAGAGTTTTACCACAACAACGTTAGTTTGACGTATATGGTGTTATATTTAAACTGTAGTGAACAGAGACTTTAAATTTATATAGTGCAATATTTATCCTGAATGCATCACAACGTTTTTGCGCGGGTTAATATATATCCGCTAGCATTTGTGTCCAATACAAATTTCTCTCCAGCTATTGGATAGGCAAAAACTGATTCTATACACAAAAATTTCCTTAGGCTCTGGAACGCTTCTCCCGCTGCCTCATTCCAGTGTTATGGTTGCGACTTCCTGGTCAACTCATGCAAGTTAGGGGCGAATTGAGCAAAGTTTGGCAGTATATGCAAATCTCTAGGAAACTACGCAGCTCGTGAATATTTTGTGGATGCGGGTAGGCCCTTACTTCCAGTTCTTTGTGCTCATTAGTTAATATGACCTCTGCTGCTACACGATGACCCAAGTATTTTACCTCCTTTTAAAATAGAGCAAATTCCTTACCACGTATTTTTAATCCTGCAGCTGTTAAATAATTCATCCAGGTTTTTGAGTGTTCTTCAAAAGTCTGCCCCATCACATTCTTGTCGGCCATCTCTACCCACAAGTCCAAAGTAAAGAATCATTTCGTTCTTTGCTTAGACTATTGGAGGATAGTCTAATTACTTCGTTCCGGTCCATTGCGTTGACAAGTTCTTTGACTACGTTTCACTTTGCTAGGGGAGCACTCCTGAGCGATTGTTTTATAAGCCTTGCTTCGCAAGTATTATATTCGTGTTACAACTGCCATTCTATAACAACTGCTGTGCTTTTTTTTCTGTCAAAAGTTTTCAGTTCTGCCACCAAGTTTTCAATCTGTTTTGCTAATATCTCTCGTTATATGGCTGTTATTTCGGAGCATACTGAATTCGCCGCACAATTTAAAATTTCTGTTAATAGTGTTTTCGCTCTTAGACACATTAATTACTCGCACAGAAACTCCTACATCGTCACAGATTTTCACGAGAGCTTTAGCTGTTAAAGTATCGTCTTAAGTTCTACCACCTACCACCGGTTATCCACACAATCTGCCTCCACGCATGCCCATTATACAGTTCCTGCCTGAGGTGGTAATTTCGGACGTTCAACGGCAAATAGCTTCCTTATAGCGGTCCTGCTGTCATACCCAGCATCCGGAGGTTTCTCGACACTGCGCGAGATCATTTTTTGCTCACAACTTCATCCACTACGTTGGCGACAAGAAATACTGATTTTAGCAATAGCTAGCATTCCCTGGCTCTTCCATAGACAGTGGCTGAATCCCCAGTAGCTGTGCACAGCCACACATTATTTACCGATTTCCCTGCTCCTTTTACTAAATCGGGCCTTAATATGGACTGAAACCCTCCCGTATCTAAGGTGAGGAATTGCTTTGTGCAGATGATAAGCCCGCGGTTAGTTGCTATTTTTCTATTGCACAATGGAAATGGAGATTGTGGGGCCATCAGTTGTGAGAGCTAGCACTAGCTCCTTAGTGCTAGCTCGATTTAGTTTAACGGTGACTCATGCGATTTGGTGTTGTTCGCCTGCTTGTTGTTTCTCGTTGGCAAAGGAGATCTTGACATTTTCTTTGTGGATCTGCATTTGCGCTGGAAGTGGCCGACTTTACCGCTGTTGAAGCACTTGTGCAAAACTTACTCCCTTCCTCCTTCATTATATGTTTGATAATCTATCTCTTTTTGTTGCCGTTGTTAAAAGTATCAGTCTCAAGACATCGTACCTTACACACCTGTGGCTTAGAGAAAACTCTCGCGGTCTCTCTGATAGCCTGTACGGAATGGTTTCTGCAAAAGTTGGATTCTGCATAGCGCAAATAGAATATTTCAAATCTGGGTCACATATGCTATTCACAAATGCTTCAATATTAAACTGATCTAGAAATGGATGATGTTTGCCTGGGAAAATCAGCTGCAGCAGTATCTCTTCTGTTGCTCCCTTTAAGATCAAAATAAGCTCTATAGATAAATTCTCTATTATCATATCTTTATTTTCTGGCCACTGTTTTGAACTGGAACTTTAAAACATTAAACAGTGCACTGCCGTCAGAGCTCGGGGTATTTACCTTGCAAGCGGGCCCAGAGATAGCTCTCAACCGTCCTTCTCGAATTTAAAAATCGCCCATTTGCACTTTAAATTCATGTAATTCTTGGTCCACTTTTCTCTCTAGGCTAGACAATTTTTCGTCAATCTTGCTGACTCAGCTCCACGACACCCACTCGTTTACCGAAGGCTTCTAAAATTTCTTGAAATTTCTCGTTGAAATCGGATAAAAGCTCTCCCTTGTTGACACTAAAGTTTTTTTGTATTGCTTTAAAGCTGTCTTGAAATGCTTCTTGAAGCTTGTGGTTATTTTTTCCGTTTTCTTCATCTGGTCGCTCAGCTTCTGGTAGTTTTTACCATTTTCTTCATCTGGTTGTCCTGCTCTGGTAGTTTTCTACTATTTTTTTTAGCTGGTTGACCTGCTTCTAGTTATTTTCTTCTATTTTTTTCATTATAGCGGCAAACATTCAATTCAAGTCCATAACGCTGGGGTACATACTTTAATCTGTCCTTTTTCTCCAAATTTGTATCTCCCAATACAGATACCACGCTGCTTAAATTTATCTATTAACCTCTTTTGCAATTTTGCTTTATTTCCCATTGTCGGCAGGTACAACTTACTCAGCTCCATTTTTAGCTGCTCAACCTTTATCTCGTCAAATTTTATTGTAATTTATTTGTTATTTGTAATCCCACTTCTTACACTAGTTCTTACGTTTATATGATTTATAAACGTTTAATTTATTGAGTTCTTTTATTACAAAATAATTACACACAACTTTTACTACTTTAATAAAATTACACAATTTAATAAGACGCGATTAATACACAAAAATTAATGATGACTTTCCACTTTTGTAACGAATAAAACTTTTATGATAAAATGTCTTCACTAGATTACGTTATCAGAATGAATCAGCCTGTAAAGTTGTTACTTTTATATACTTTATGTTCTTGAATATATTGTAACTTTTACCTTCTTCTACAATGTAGTAGAATATTTCTTTAGTTTGCAGTAATTTTTGTTTAGTTGTTATATAATGCAGGCGCTTGTGGGGTTATGTATTGTGTTTGATAACTTTTCGCCTTGTGTTAGTTGTTTTGTGATCAGGAAGTTTTGTAGAAACTTTTGGCTTTGTAAACAGACACCATAAACCAGGTAAATTTAAATGAAAAAACACTGTTACCAGCAACTATTTCATATTATATATTAAAAATTGACAACATATATTTCTTTTCAATTAAATACAATTCTTAATTGGCTTAAAATACCAATTTTGAAACTAACTAAATATGTACTAATAATTTTTCCTTGATTCTAACCCACAAAAATAAATCAACAAAACAGTTAAAAGCTCTGTTTCTTTCATTAATTTCGACCCACCAAAAACAAATCAAAAAGTTAAAAACTACTGTTTTTTATGTATTTTTTTAATTTAAACAAGTGAGAGTGCTGTATTCGGCTATGCCAAATCTAATATACCCCTCACCATAAATTTATAACCACATGTACATATAAATCAGCATAAGAAATTCTTTCCTATCATTAAGTATTTCTGTTCAAAAAAAAAAAAAAAAGTTAAAAATTTTAATTTTTGCTCAGGGTTGTGCCAGATAGTATAATTGTGGTAAATATTAAAATTTTAATCTTTAATAATTGGTTTTCCTCCAGGTGGTTTTTACTACTAGCTGGTAATACTCAACGCATAACTTACAACTTTAACTAATAACTATAAGAATTAGGAATCTAAGCAAAATTTAGAAAAACAAGGGTGCTATATTCGGCTTTGCCGAATCTTATATACCATATATTTATAAACGAATATATATATTCAGGTAAAAATTATCTGGCTCACCTAATTATTTAACTTGCCAGTGATGCAAAATTTTTAACACGCTAAAAACCTCTATCGCCGACCTAAAAGTCCTTGTGGAACTACAGCAAAACATTGCTTGATAGGGTGGGGAATAGTAAAAAACCTATACTAGAATACTTCGATTCTTCTTCTAAGGTTTTCTTTCCTACAAAGTTCTATTTTGGTAAAATTTTAATCGCTTAGTGATATTCCAGTTTTTTGGTAATCTTTGATATTGCACAATGAAGAAATTTGGGGCGAAGTTGAGTTGCTTATGAATCACCTTGGCGTCTGGTCTGCACTCTCCTTCATTTAAGAACCTATTGATATATAAGCGCAAGGCTCCTAGTAAGCTGAAGATGTCAGATATTTGGTTTTCAGCTTCACTTGTACAATACAAAAAAAAATGACTTAATAGTGTAAATGTGTTTTTTTTTTTTGCGAATATGGATTTTTTTTATATTGTTGATAGCAGTTAGTTATTTTTGGTACTTTTTTTGTTTTAAATGAAATTTCAAGTTGTTTATTCCGAGTACAGTTTTTGCAAATATTAAATTTTTTTGTGAAAATGACTCAATAGTGTATTATTTTTTGTTTCAAATATGGGGTTTCCAGAAATCTTTTAAACTGTTGATAGTGTTTAGCTATTTTTTGTGGATTTTCGGTTTTAAATGAAATGTCAAATTTTTTATTGCAAGTAAAGAATTTCACCAAAAGTTTTAAAAATTTTCGTAAAAATAATTATTTTGGTGAAATTTAATTCATTTAGTGAAATTACAACTTTTTGGTAATCTAGAGCTTTACTTTGTTAAATTTTTAGTTTTTAGTGAAAATTCCAATTTTTTATTTCAAAACAAATTTTTTTAGAAAAGTTTAATAATTTTGATGAAATGTTCTTTATAAAATATTACATACAAATGCCATCGTTTCTTAATGTGTTAAGCATTTTTTAAAAGTTTAAGTATTTATTTACAATGACATGTTGACGTTTTAAAATTTTTAAAAATTTCAGAGGCCCGTAACTCGGAAAATATGGGGTCAGAAATGGATATTATAGAAATTAAATTATTTATACTCTTTTTCCACTTTTTGTGGTGAAGGTTATAAAAACTAAGTATATAAGGTTATAAAAAACATGTATATAATTTTACATAAAAATGTCATGGGCTCTTTATGGTTTAAGCATTTTTTTAAATTTTAGTATTTCCTTCAATATCTCTTCAAAAGCCTTAAAATTATACCCATATTGATATTATAAAAAATTTTAAAATTTTAGAGCCCCGTAACTCGGAAAATATGGGCGAGTTATTTTTTTCACTTGGTGTTTTTTTCTTTTTTTTAATTCTCTATCGCCCCAAATATTTATTATTATTATTATTATTTTTTTTTTTTTTTTGATTGGAGTTACTTTGTTGTTCCAAATGACATGAAAATATTAAAGGTACGCGTGGTGTTTTGCCTGCTGCCTCGAAGGACATGGACCGATCATGCTGATTTCCAAAATCACCTTTTTCAACACTACGTCTGATCGATTGACACATTTATTTTTTTTTTTTCTAGCTGATAAGTGCCTTGGCAAACTTGATTTCAACACTAACACGGACGGATTGGCGGACATCGCTCAATCGACTTTGCTATGCATAAGGATTTAGAATATATATACTTTATGGGGTCGGAAATGGATATTGTAGAAATGTTTCACGGAATAAAAAAACTTATATATACACTTTTTCCACTTTTTGTGGTGAAGGTTATAATAAGAAAAATTAGAGGCAGGCATGTTTTTTTTTGCCTGCTGTCTCCAAGGACATAGACCGATCTTCGGTAGCAAAATTTTCGAAGCTATGGTTGATCGATTGGCGTATTTAAATTTTCACTTACTTATCTAATGCCTTGGCAAAGTTGATTTCAACACAAAAACAGATCAACATCGCTCAACCGAATTCGTTATTCTTAAAAAGTCAGAATATATATACCTTACGGGGTCGGAAATATATATTGTAGACATAACAAACAGAGTGACAAAATTCGATATAGCTTTTCCACCTGTAGCGTATTAAAATTTAACAAACTAAAAAGCAAAATTTCTTCTTTTTTCTTTTAAGCCAATCTCCTAGCCTAACAGAAAAAAATACTCGTTTCTTACTTATTTTAAACATAAAAAAGTTTTAATTTATTTATTAATTATTTTAAAAAAAATTGAGTTTTTCTTTCTCTTTTTATTATCGTTTAGCTTTTTGTTCCTCTTGAAAAACCAGGATTATTCTGAAGAAGGTAATTTATGAGTTAAAATTTTTTACTTATTTTATTTTTGGCTTAAGTTTATTTTTTAATTTCTAAAAACTATATTAAAATATTTTTTTTGTTTTTTTTTTTTTTTTTTTTTTTTTTTGCTAACATAGGGTTTTCAGAAAACTTTTAAATTGTTGATAGTGCTTAGTTATTTTTTGTACAATTTTTGGTTTTAAATGAAATTTAAAATTTTTTATTGCAAGTACAGAATTCCCCAAAAATTTTCGTAAAAAATAATTATTTTGGTGAAATTCCAATATTTTGGTAATCTAGAACTTTTTTTGTTGAATTTTCAGTTTTTAGTGAAAATTCAATTTTTTTATTTCAAAACAAATTTTTTTAAGCAAAGATTAATGTTTTCGGTGAAATGTTCTATATAAAATTTAACATAAAAGTAACATCGGCTCATAATGGTTTAATCATTTTAAAAAGTTTAAGTATTTATTTTCTAAAAGACCTCTTCAAAACCTTTAAAATGTTATCCATATGGATATTTAAAAAATTTTGAAAATTTCAGAGGCCCTTAACTGGGAAAATATGGGGTAAGAAATGGATATTGTAGAAATTACAAACGAATATCTTTTTGTTCTTATTGAAAAACCAGGATTATTTTGAAGAAGATAATTTATGAATTAAGATTTTTTACTTATTTTTTTTTTTTTGGCTTAAGTTCATTTTTTAATTTCTAAAAACCTTTTTTTAAAAAACAAGAAAAATTGGATATCAGGAGAGCGGAATGCTCCATTTTCTGGACCGCTACACCCTTCATCAGCATTCTTCGCATCTTTCTATCTTAGGTTGTGTACATTGTAAACATCATTTATTTAACCAACTAATTTTGTAAATAAGAAAACAAGGAGTTTTCATGTAAATATAAATTTGGTTAGAAGAAGTCGACACACAAGCAAAAGTAGTTTTTTTACTGCTGCCTTTGTAGCTTGACTTGTACAATTGTTTTTGCTCTGTATCGACCATCGGTTGAATTTTCAACATACTTCTAAACAGCATCTGCAATATTGTGAAGAATAAATTATGAAGGAATAAAGGCTCCATTACACTTACGTTAATGAACATGCTGCTGATCGGATGTTCCATAATTATTAGCTAGCTGGTCAAATAAAATTTTGCTTCCGGTTTTATGTATCACCTTTATAGTTTTCTTTTTTTTTACCTTTATAAATAGTTCTGTTATATTACTATACTAGCAGTACCCACGAACTGTCATTCCTAATTTTTTAGAATTTTAGTTTAGATAAATGTGTTTTTGAATTAAAATTATCAATCTACAAAAACAAAATGTGCTGACAAGAGTTTTAGTACCACTATACCTATAAAATTGCTTGCTTTTACATTTGTATCTCCATTTTTTCTACGAAATGAAATATTTTTACGAAAAAGGTGTATTCCATATTTAAACGAAGGTTCTAAGCGACATATTCACAAAATTTTATTAAACATTTTTTACGTGATGCGAACATAGACGACAGACAAAAATTTTAAAAATTAAATGTTTTGTATTTCATATAGATTACTCTCTACACCAACAACAACATTTTTCAAAAATATTTTATGTACAGAAATTATCTTCTTTAAGAAATAATTGCAATAACTTGTTTATTTTTGTTTGTTTGTTTATTTTTTCTACAATTACGTTTACGTAGAAATAATAACCACCTATCGTTAGAGCCGATTGCAACGTTTATGTTTCCGAACATTAACGTAAGAATAATGCAGCCGCGCATTCGTAGCTGTGCCAATGGTAGACAGCAAGCAAGAACAAAGCAAACAAACAACGAAATATATGTTGCGTTGCGTATGGACTTCGTCTAACCAAATAAGTTTTGATTTATTGTGAGTATTTCTAGTATTCTTAGAAAGAAAATTATTCAATTAAATATATGATATATACACAACCCAAGGTAGATAAAAGGGTAGGATACTGATGAAAGATGTAGCGATTCTGCTGGTGTCTAGAATTATCTATTTTTTGGAAAACGCTCGCAATCTTATGGAAGTAAAAGGCAGGATCAGTTCCTTTTTAAGGTGCAGTGGATGGTTTACTGGCCTGCTGCCGGACACTGCGTTTCAGTCAACAGAAAGAGCGTACTTTTTGGCTAGCTGGCCCTACCCAACGGGATTCTTCTTTGCTTCTGTCAGGGATCATTTCCGAAACTTTCATACCCGCGGCTTCTTTCTTTCTCTACTCTTCCACATCTTTTTCTATGCCTTGCCTGACTTTACTTTTTTATGTTTTTTACCTTTTAATGGATCCAAATGTGATGCGGCAACACGGCTGCCTGCCTAACCTAACCTATTTAGAGCCGATGGCATTTTTAAGTATGCTTAAAATTCTCCGAGTTACGCGGCTCTAAAATTTTAAAATTTTTTTAAATATCTATATGGGTATCATTTGAAAGCTTTTGAAGAGATCTTTAAGGAAATACTAAAATTTTTTAAAAATACCTAACCCATTAAGAGCCGATGGCATTTTTTGTGAAATTATGTAAATGTACTTAGTTTCTATACCCTACACCACAAAAAGTGGAAAAAGGGTGTTACTAAGTTTGTCATTCCGTTTCTTATTTCTACAATATCCACTTCTGATCCCATATTTTCCGAGTAACGGACCTCTGAAATTTAAAAATTTTTTAAAATATCAATATGGATATAATTTCAAAGGTTTTGAAGAGATCTTTCAGAAAAGACTTAAACTTTTAAAAAATGTCTAGCCCATTAAGTGCCGATGTTATTTTTATGTAAACTTTTATATAGAACATTTCACCAAAAATATTAAAATTTGCAAAACAAATGTTCTGAAATAAAAATATTGTATTTTCACTAAAAACTCAAAATTCAACAAAAAAAAAATCTAGATTACAAAAAAAAACTGGAAAATTACTAAACGATTAAAATTTAACCAAAATATTTATATTTAAGAAAGTATCACCAAAAATTTTAAATTTTTTGGTTTGCATTTAAAGCCAAAAATTACTAAGCACTAGACACGATTTAAAAAGTTTACTAAAAACCCCATATTCGAAACAAAAAAAACCTCATTTACACTATTCAGTCATTTTTCACCAAACATTTTAATTTGCAAAAAACTGTAATTGCAATATTAAAATTTGAAATTTCATTAAAAACCGAAAATGCACAAAAAATAACTAATCACTATTAACACTTTTAAAACTTTCTTATTAGCCCCGTATTCGCAAAATAAAAACACATTTACACTGTTGAGACATTTTTACACCCTTCACTACAAAAAGTAAAAAAAGGGTATGTATAAATTTTTCATTCCATGTGTTCATTCTACAATATATATTTCCGACTTAACAAAGTATATATATTCTGAAACCTTATGCATAGCCAGGTTGATTGAGCGATGTCCATCTGTCCGTCCGTGTTAGTATTAAAATCAAGTTTTCCGAGGCACTACATCAACTAGAAAAAAAAATTTGTCAATCAATCAGGCATAGTGCCGAAAGAGGTGCTATTGAAAATCAGCATGCTCGATACATGTCCTTCGAGGTAGCAGGCAAAACACCACGCCTACCTCTAATTTTTCATGTTATTTGGAACAATAAAATAACTCCACTCAAAAAAATAGAATAAACACAAACGGCCAGATGGACAGACGGACATCGCTCAATCGACTTCGCTATGCATAAGGATTCAGAATATACATATATACTTTATGGGGTCGGAAATGGATATTGCAGATATTACACACGGAATGACCCTTTTTCCACTTTTAATTTATTTTATTTGTTTATTTATTTATTCATTCATTTTTGTGGTGAAGGGTATAAAAACATCCAGGGAAAAAATTGGCGCTCGCACATATTTTCCAAGTTAAACGGCTCTGAAATTTTAAAATTTTTTAAAATGGCAATATGGGTATCATTTTACAGCGTTTGAAGAGATCTTTAAGAAAATACTAAAATTTTTAAAAAAATACTAAACCCATTAAGAGACAATACCATTTTTATGTGAAATTATATATATTTAATTTTTATACTTTTCACCACAAGAAGAGGAAAAAGAGTGTAACTTAGTTTGTCATTTCTTTTGTAATTTCTACAGTATCCATTACTGACTCCATATTTTCCGTGCTACTGGCCTCTGAAATTTTAAAAAAATTTTAAATATCAGTATGGATATCATTTTACAGGTTTTGAAGAGATCTTACAGAAAATACCTTTTTAAAAATGCTTACCACATTAAGAACCGATGACATTTTTATGTAAAATTTTATATAGAACATTTTACCAAAAATATTAAACTATGCTAAAAAATTGTTTTGAAATAAAAAATTGGATTTTTTACTAAAGACTGAAAATTCAACAAAAAAAGCTCTAGATTACCATAAAATTGGAATTTCACTAAACGATTAAAATACTTATTTTCAAATATATTTTGGTAAAATTTTAAATTCTTGGTGAAATTCTTTACTTGCTTCATTGCTCCAAATGATATAGAAAATTTAGGGGTAGGCGTGGTGTTTTGTCCGCTGCGTCGAAGAACATGGACCGATCTTGCTGATTTCCAATAGCACCTCTTTTGACACTATGTCTGATCGATCAGTCGGAATTGGATATTGGAGAATTTTCAAACGAAACGACAAAATTAGTGATACTCTTCTTCCAGTTCTTGTGGTGAAGCGCATAATAAGAGAAGCTTTTCTATATATTGGTGAATTCTCTCATTATAAGACACACATGATAAAAGTAATAATCACACCTAAGAGTTGACAGGTCATACTTGATAAATATGCCGGTAGAACTTGATGGATATTACGCTGTACGCAAATAAAACAACAAAATAATTTTACAATCACCCTTATTCTGTTTGGCGTCGTCAACATCGTTGTCAATTTTAAGACAACATAAATTAAACACAACATCAATACTAATTTGGTATTCCCTAACATCTTAATGCCGACGTTGACTGTTTATCGATAATATAAATAAGTAAGACACGCATATCTAATATTTGTGACAGATGATTCAATTTGTTTTCTATTATGTTAAGAAAGTGTTGTGGAAAGTTTAAGTTTTCTAGGAAAAATTAATAAAAATTTAAAAACAATTAAATTAAATAGTCTAAGGGCCATTATTGCAACTTGCCGTTAGTTAAAGATATGATTTTAACTGCTTGATTAAGAGCTTTGCATTAATAAAACTTTCAATTTTTAATATTATAATTTAATGGATAAAAAAATAAGAGAAGCTTTTAATATGCAAATCCATTTATCAGTCTGACAAGTTGTAATAATGCCCCTGCGAAATTCTCTGACAAGGAATAGACTTTTTCTGACTCTTCCATTAATTTTTCAAATTGAGAGGTGTTAATAATTTTAGTGTTTCACATTTCCTTTATGTTATTTTATATGTTTTTTACTTGTCGTTTTTTAATATCGCCGTACGCTTTCTATTTTTTTTTAAGTTTTCTTTAGCACACGACACAAAACAACATCAAAAAAGGCGACGACAAAGTAAACGGCAACATAAACATAATTGTTCTTAGGGAATACCAAACATGTGTCGACAGTCATCGGTTATGACAATATTGACAACGGGAATACCGATTTACAACAAACGAAGAAAAACGACGTCGTCTTGTGTTGACGACGCCAAATAGAATAAGGGTGAATATACGTAAGTACATATTTTATATCATACACAATTATTTAATTAATTTTTTTTTCTTTTCTTAAAATAACCAATTAAATATGCTTAATTGGAAAGTTTTTATTTTTGGTATTTCCTTAAAAAATAATCATATAGCTAGGTGCAAAAAACATATATATATAACTATTTAACTTGCCAGTGGTGCGAGACTCTAACACGCTAAAAAACTTTTATCGCTGACTTAAGAGTCCCTGTGGAACTACAGCAAAACATTGTTTGATAGAGTGGGGAACGGTATTAAATCTGTACTAAAATACTTCGATTCTTCTTTAAAGCTTTTCTTTCCTACAAATTTCTATTAGTACCAACTTCTGAAAATTACATACATGTTCCCAATTTTCTAAGAATGACAGCATAGTATATACTGTGTTTGTCGGGCTGACGCTACGTCCTACTCACTGCTCCAAGTTTGTTCTCTTAAGGAGAAATGGAAAAAAGTACAGTACGGACAGAAAGGGTCTCTCTTAATTTTAAACATTGTATGTATATAGTCGTGTATGTGTTATTTTCAAAAAACTTTTTAATTGTTGATAGTGGTTAGGTTTTTTTTGCATTTTTGGTTTTAAATGAAATTTAAAATTTTTATTGCAAGTACAGTTTTTTTAAAATTAAGATTTTTGGTTAAAAAAATTACTCAATAGTGTGAATGTTTTTTTGTTTTTTGTTGCGAATATGGGGTTTTCAGAAAACTTTTAAATTGTTGATAGTGTTAAGTTATTTTTGTGCGTTTTCGGTCTAAAATTAAATTTCAAATTTCATATTGCAAGCAACGACTTTTGTTAAACTTTCGTAAAAATATTTTTGTTAAATTTTAATCGTTTAGTGAAATTGAAATTTTTTGATAATCTAGAGCTTGTTTTTTGTTGAATTTTCAGTTTTTAGCGAAAATTCCAATTTTTTATTTCAAAACAAAATTTTTAGCATTTTTTTTAGTTTAATAATTTTGGTGAAATGTTCTTTATAAAATATTACATAAAAATGCCATAGTTTCTTAATGGATTAAGCATATTTAAAAGTTTTAATATTTTCCGAAAGATCTCTTCAAAAGCTTTAAAACGATAGCAATAGTGATATTTAAAAAAAAATTGAAAATTTCAGAGCCCTGTAAGTCAGCAAATATTGAATTTTACTTGGAAAAAGGATATATATAAGTTTGTCATTCCGTGTGTAATTTCTACAATATCCATTTCCGACCCCATAAAGTATATATATTCTGAATCCTTACGCATAGCGAAGTCGATTGAGTGATCAGTTAGAAAAAAAATGTATATGTCAATCGATCAGACATAGTGTTGCGAACATGGAGTTTTTTAGCAAACTTTTAAATTGTTAATAGTAGTAAGTTATTTTTATGTATTTTCGGTTTTAAATGAAATTTCAAATTTTTTATTTAAAGTACAGTTTTTTGCAAAAATTAAGATTTAGGTGAAAAACGACTCAATAGTGTAAATGTGTTCTTTTTTTTCGAATATGGGATTTTTAGAAGACTTTTAAATTGTTGATAGTGACGTTTTTTTTTTTGCATTTTCGGTTTTAAATGAAATTTCAATCTTTTTGTTGCAAGTAAAGAATTTCACCAAGAATTTAAAATTTCACCAAAAATTTTTTTGAAAATAAATATTTTGGTGAAATTTTAATTGTTTAGTGAAATTCCAATTTTATGGTAATTTAGAGCTTTTTTGTTGAATTTTCAGTCTGTAGTGAAAAATCCAATTTTTTATTTCAAAACAATTTTTTTTAGCAAAGTTTAATATTTTTGGTAAAATGTTCTATATAAAATTTGACATAAAAATGTCATCGGTTTTTAATGTGTTAAGCATTTTTAAAAAGATGAGGTATCTTCTGTAAGATCCCTTCAAAACCTGTAAAATGATATCCATATTGATATTTAAAATTTTTTTAAAATTTCTGAGGCCCGTAGCTCGGAAAATATGGAGTCAGAAATAGATATTGTAGAAATTACAAAAGAAATGACAAACTAAGTTACACTCTTTTTCCACTTCCTGTGGTGAAAAGTATAAAAATTACATATATATAATTTTACATAAAAATGCCATTGACTCTTAATGGGTTTAGTATTTTTTTTAAATTTTAGTATTTCCTTAAAGATCTCTTTAAACGCTGTAAAATGATACCCATATTGACATTTTAAAATATTTGAAAATTTCAGAGCCGTGTAATTCATGTAATTGATGTTTTTATACCCTTCACCACAAAAATGAATGAGTGAATAAATAAACAAATAAAATAAATAAAAAGTGGAAAAAGGGTATATATAAGTGTTAATGCAAGAGCATTATTTATTAAATTATTATTATTCAATTGAGTTTAATAAACTTCAGCCTAAATAAATACATTTCTTATTATTTATTAAATTATTTAAGTTTAATAAACTTTAGCGTAATTGGCCTAAATAAATTATTTTTATTATTCATCAAATTATTGAAGTTCAATAAACTAGTACACTTGGCCTAAATTAATACACTTTAATTGCAAATTATTTTAGCTTATTACTTCCTACAATTGTAATTTAATACTTGTCCTAAATTCATACATTTTTTATTACAATTTATTTTTACTATATTATTTCCTACAATTGTATTTTAATATGACGCACTTGCCCTATATTAATATATTTTTTATTATTATTGCAAATTTGTTTATGTTTGATATTTGTTTTGTTGCTACAAAAAATATGCAATTTAATCATATTTCTTTGATAAAAGTAGTATATAAGACTAAGAAAATTCAAGATAAAATAACTCTTATTTTAAAACTGAAGAAAACGGTCTTTTTTAATTTAGAGAAAGCAACACGGTTCAAGTGCTGTTGTTGCGCCAACGAAATTAATTTACCTCCAGGTTCAAGTGCTTGAGAGGTCATACACAAAAAATCAAAATTCTTCAGGTTTATGTGCCTGTAAGAGAATCATTAGTTTCAAAACATTTAAGTAATCTTCCCATTTCTTTGAGCAACAAGTGCTTGGAAGAAAGCCCAAGGCGAAGATTCTTAACATTTTGGTGACCCCGACGTGATCCTGTTACAAGAGCAGGACGTCTAAATACGTTGAGCCCGCAGTATTCTGCGTATCAACAGTTGAGCAACACATTATTCGAGTGGAAATACTAGCAGCAGTGATCGCCAGCTAAATATCATCCACAATGGTGTCATTCAAAGAATTGACTCAAAGGCAAGAGGTGCTTGGGGAGAACATCGAAGCAATCATTAGGAACTACAAGAAAGATTCCCAAGCCAGAAAGGAGTCGGTGAGCTATTTTCAAGAGAGATTGCGTAGACTAGACGAAGAATGGATGGCGTTCGAGAAAAATGACACTCAAGAAAATTTTGACGCTGCATGGACCATGGTGGTGGACCGATATAACAACAAAAGATTATTGGTCAACAAGCTTGTGCAAGAGCTAGTAGACACCCCAATTAAAGGCTATACTGACAACTACAAGTCGCTCCATGACAGAACTAAGGAGTGTTTTTTAGCGTTTTAAAATCTTCAGGTGGATACGAAATCACGGGATCCAATATTATGCTACCTACTCCTCAAGAAGTTGGACCAAGCAACGCGTCTCCGGTACGAGCAAGCACTGAAGAATCCTCGAGAGGTTCCGACTATCACAGAGTTCCTGGAATTCTTGGAAAGAAATATCCAATCAATGGAAGCGTTTTCTGAAAAATCACCGCATTCCAAATCAAGGGTGTGTACTTCCATCACCACAAAGCAATTCAACAATTCATGTGTTATGTGTTATGTGCAAAAATGGAAATCATCCGTTATTCATTTGTACCAAATTTCTTCAGTTGTCGACATCAGCGAGACTACAATTCATTCAAAAACACAGATACTGTGTGAATTGTTTAAAACCTGGTCACAATTCTAAAGCCTGTTGCAAAGAATGCAGCAAAAAGCATAACACATTGCTGCACTTGGAGAGCTCAAATCAAGGCAATAACGCAACAACAAATATTTCAAACAACAAAGATCTGCAAGGTGATCACTCATCATCTGGAAATCAAAACGCTATATCACTTACAACATACAACCAATCCAAAAGATCCAGCTATGTCCTTCTAAGCACAGCAATGATAAAGGTACGAGCTAATGACAAGGAGATACAATGCAGAGCACTTCTCGATTCAGGATCCCAACTGAACTTTGTCAGCGAACGTCCAGTAAAAAGTCTCAACATTTCAACTAAACCAACATCAATCTCTATTAGCGGCATCGCTTCTTGTGACACTAGGGTAACACGCCGAGTCAACGTAGCATTACATTCAAGAATCAATAATTATACCGCACGGCTTGAAGCAGCGGTCCTTCCGCACATAATTTCACCTCAACCATCCCAAGTTATCAATATAGATCATTGGCCAATTCCAAAGAACATTATGCTAGCAGACCCACAATTCAATCGTCCTGACAAAATAGATGTTCTACTTGGGGCAGAATTTCATCATCAACTGCTGTCAAGTGGGCAGATTCAACTAGGCTACGACTTGCCCATTTTAAAGAACACTCTACTTGGCTGGGTAATTTCTGGGAGAATTGGAGGTCATGAATTATCAAGTGCAGCATGCGGAATATGTACTGATGACGAAGAATACGAAGCATTAGGGCATATGGCCGAAATAGACGTAAACTCTATACAAACACCAAATTACTTCATTCCTCACCACTGTGTACTTAGACCTGATAGTTTAACAACAAAATTACGTGTAGTTTTTGATGCCTCAACTAAAACGACTAACGGAACTTCGTTGAACGGCATAATGTATACAGGACCCATAGTACAAAGTGAATTGTTTTCTATTCTACTACGCTTTCGGTGTCCACGATTTGTCTTCACAACCGACATACAGTGGCTGAAAATCGTTTTTCGTTGGCCAAAAGTAAATTTTTTTTTGTCACCGATTTTTAAAATTTTTACGTCATTTTATAGTTAATATATATATTAAGGTAGCCAAAAATTATGTTAAAATATTGATCATTGTGGGCGTGGCATGCTGTCAAACTCAACTTTTTTTTAATTTCAGAAAAAGGTGTTTTTCTTTGATTTTTTACCAAAATTGAATGGTTACTACTCGCAAGCTATCATCGATAATGGTCTACGGTTTTTTTTATAATGTTGGTAGGATTATTGGCTTTAGTTGTTGTAAGTAGGCACAGCTCTAGCGTTTAATATTAGGGGCGTTATGAAATATTTATGAAACTACTATATTTTCCTCAAATTTAAACTTTAGTAGAATAGAACTTCTAGGGAACAAAAGGGAACAAGAAACGTATACAACCACGAGAAAGGTGAAAGTGTCCTCTTTAAGGCTATATATATTTTTGCACCCGCCACGAGCCGCCTTTAGAACACTTTTCTCATTTTAATGAAATTACTCGAAAAAAATTCATATACAATGGTGTATTAAATTTTCATTTTTTTGTCTAAAAGTTTATTTTTTTTAGTTTAGGCTACGTACAACTAAAAAAAATAAATATAATACCTTCGAAAGGGTTTAATGGCTTTGTTTTGATCAGCAAAAAATAAGTAATAAAATTACACAATGGGCTCTACAGAGCATATGATCTCTTTCTAAATTTACCTGTTATCAAATGTTAGGGTCAACCAAAGTCATAAACAATTTTATAACAATAATTGCGACATTAAACCACTAAAGTTAAAAAACAACCCCATATTGACGCATGAGTGCAGTTTTGTTCAATTTAAGCGCTACCTGCTATGAAATTAAAGATCAGTGTGTGAAGAACATGTATCTAAAAATTTATAAAAGTACGGATTCGTTAAAGGATTACTCAGTAATAACTTAATCTTTTAAGTGTACGGATAAAACATAACAAACGCAAATAAAAATATTCAGAAGAAAATGGAGAGCTTCAGTTATAAAGAACTGGCCGAAGTGTATTTTAGAAACAAAAATCAGGAAGATGTTTTTAGTTAGGTTAAAATAAAATTAAACTTAAATTTGTGTAGCACCAAAATGCAACAGCAATTATATAATTTCGTCAAAATACTAAAAAAACGCTACAAAAAAGTTATGTACAGTAAACAAAAACTTTATATAAAAAGTGCAAAGTAGTTAGAAGGTCAACTTACTGTCGCTGCAGAAACAGCAAAGCAAGATAAGGCTTGAAGACCACGCAAATCATTAGTGGACAATTGCAGCGATAGATCTAAGAGGCGGAAGATTAAAGATATTAACGATGCCTTTGGTTCTACAAATATAAAAGAATCTTTCCTACATCAATTACGATCACAGAACCAATTTACAAAAGTGGATATCATTGAAAAAGTTGTTAAAGCTAGTCCACCGAGAACAAAACGGATTCTTAAAAGTATACCAACTCCGAATGATGCAATACAGTACCCAAATGAGAAGGCATTAGCATTATTTCTGGATTTGAAATTAACAAAACAGCAATATATTAAACTCAGACAGCGTGCGATTGAAAAAAAGGCTCAAATATATATCCAGCATATCATCACATAACCGCTGCTAAAATGGACTGTTTGCCATCAAAGGACACTATTACAATCACACAAATTTCGGCAGAGGTACAACTACAATCTCTACTTGATCACACAGCCGAACGCTTGCTGCAATCAATAACAGGAAATGAGTTGAAGAAATACGGAAACACAAAGTTAATTCTTTTTTGTAAATGGGGATGTGATGGTTCTTCGGGACAAAAACAATATAAACAAGCTTTATGTGAAAATATTTCTGACTCAGATATGTTCATGGTATCATTTGTACCATTGCGATTGAAAAAGATTTTGGAAGATTCAGAGCCTTCGACTAGTACAACGCAAACAATGCATATTTGGAAAAATGAGACGCCATCTTCTACGAAATACTGCAGGCCAATCAAATTTAAATTCAAAAAAGAAACAAATGATGTTATTAATAAAGAAATTAGTGATATCAAGGCCCAAATTACAACACTACAGCCATTACAATTACAGTTAGATGGGCAGCAAATTGAAGTAAGCTACCAGTTAGTCCTGACAATGATAGATGGAAAAGTGGGTCAGGCTTTGACTAACACGAAGGCTGCATCCAGCTGCATTATATGCCAAGCAACATCAACCCAATTAAACCAAATCCCAGCAAAATCATTAGATAATACCGATGCATATGAATTTGGATTATCACCACTACACGCAAGAATACGACTTATGGAACACATACTAAAAATCAGTTATGATTTGGATTTCGGGTCTTCAGGATCAATAAGAAACAACGAGACCAACAAAGAGTTAAGAAGTTCAAAAAAGAAACATGTTCAAGATGAATATCGCAAACCTGGACTGATTATAGATCAGCAAAAACAAAGGTCAGGCAATACAAATGATGGCAATACCGCAAGAAGATTCTTTTCAGATCCAGAAACAGCATCTGAAATAACAGGAGTGGATTTTAACCTTATTTTCAGATTTAAAATAATACTAGAAGTACTTGCGTGCAATGAAGAAATTGACTGTAGAAAATTTGGAGATTATGCTAAGGAAACTGCAAAAATATATACAACTAACTACCCATGGAAAAATATGTCTGCAACAGTTTACAAAATCCTTTATCATGGTGAAGATGTTATTAAATATCATTTGGTGCCACTTGGAGATCTATCAGAGGAGGCTCAGGAAAAAAGGAACAAGGATTACATATTTTATAGAGAGCACAATACTAGGAAAATTTCACGGAATTCAACAAATGAAGATCTATTTAATATATTATTGGAAACGTCAGATCCATTCATATCCAGTATTCGAAATCAATGGAAAGTGGACCATCGGGATTTAGATGAAGAAGCCAAAAAACTGCTAAAGAACAGAAATAGCACAGAACAAAATATGGAATATTTGCAATTAATATTTAAGTCAAACGAATAAAAATAATAATTGCCTTTCATTATTCGTTAGTAAAAAATAAGTTAAAATGTTATATTCGACCGAGTTGAATCTTAAATACCTTCCAACTATATAGAATGATGGAGGGGTAAGGGGGTGGTGAGGTTAAGGTAGCGTAAAAGATCAAATTATATTTTCTTGTTGCTTAACCAAAAAAAAATTTTTTTGGGGGGGGGGGGGGGGGGGTGTGAGGTGAAGGTAGCGCAGAAGATCCGAGTACATTTTCCATTCGTCATGAAAGCTTAAAAATTAATTGTTTATGCAATCTAGGCTTAGGTAATATAATTTGTTAATTATTGACACTATTTTTCATATAATATGCTATATAAACGCCCACAAAAAGGGGGCGGGGTCCAAAAATAAATTTTTATGATTTTCTGGCTCCAGGGTAAAGACCTTGAACCTTCTTTGACATAAAAATGTTTCATTTGCTTAACAAATTTACAAAAAAACTTGTAAAAATGTGTAGTTTTTCAGGGGTTGGTTTAGTTCCTCTTAGGGGAATTTTTTTCCCCATGGTCCGACTTGGCCCATTTACGAACTTAGCCTGCCCTATCCTTCAAGATATATATGTACCAAATTTCAAGGGTCTAGCTCTTTTCGTTTAGTCTGAATCGTGTTCATACAGACAGGCGAATGGACGGACGGCCGGATTAACGGACGGACGGACGGACGGACAGACGGACATAGCTATATCGTCTTAGATTTCATCACTGATCAAGAATAACTATACTTTTTTGGATCTTAGAGGGATATTTTACTATGTTACACACAGAATAAACCCATATTTCACTCTGAAAGTTAAAAAAATTAAAATGTTCAACTTTGACCTCGAATTCCTTAAAAAGTCCTCAATCAATTTTAATGTACTTGAAACTGAATCAAGCTGAACTAAATATCTATCCATTAAAAAAAAATTATTTCAATATTTTGATCGGTTCAAAAGTTACAGAATTTTGGCCAACGAAAAATGATTTTCAGCCACTGTGCGACATAGAAAAATGTACCGGCAAATAGTAATGCACCCAGATGATAGAAACTTTCAAATAATTATATGGACAGAAAATCCCACTAAGCCAATAAAGTATTATAAACTAAATACAGTCACATATGGAACGAGATCTGCACCTTATCTAGCTACAAAATGCTTAGAACAAATTGCTAAGACAAACATGACACGATACCCACATGGAGCTCAATTTTTACTTGAAAACTTCTATGTAGATGACGGTATTGGCGGGGGGGATGACTTGCATACTGTTCTAGCAATTCAATCGAACTACAATACATACTGCATCAGCATGGTCTTGAATTACAAAAATGGGCAGCAAATCATCCAAAGCTACTTCAAAACCTCGCCGAAAACCAACAAGAAGTTAATTTTGACTTTGATGGTGAGAACAACCATATCGTGAAAACTTTGGGGTTAACATGGATGACACAACATGACAAACTATGTGTAAAAGTATGTCTAAGGGAGATTAACCACGTCACAAAACGCACAGTTAGCTCAGATTTAGCCAGTTTGTTCGATCCTCTGGGACTACTGTCACCGATTGAAGTTGCCGCCAAAATATTCATCCAAGAACTTCAAATCTTCATGCAACTTGGGTTACATTCAGACAAGAGTTAGAACACATAAAAGACCTAAGAATCACGCGACATATCTTCGAAGGACATGTGACTACCAACATACAAATTTATGCCTTTGCAGACGCATCAGAAAAGGCATACGGCGCAGCAGTCTATATCAGATCAACAACAAAAAATAAGCAGATTATCGTGAGACTATTATGCTCAAAGTCCCGAGTAGCACCTTTAAAGCGTCAAACTTCACCTCGTCTCGAACTTTGTGCAGCACTTTTAAGCGCTCAGCTCACATCAAGAGTAAAGAAAGACTTAAAATACAAGGATGTTCCTACTTATTTGTGGACAGATTCAAAGATCGTTTTGGCCTGGATCAATTCCCAAACATCATCATACCAAACATTTGTGGCTAACAGAATAGCTGCAATACAAGAATTGTCAATAACAGAACAGTGGCGACATGTCAGCTCAAAAGACAATCCTGCAGATATTCTGTCGCGTGGCATCTCTCCAAGAAAACTTGCATCAAATAAATTGTGGTTCTACGGACCCATATTCCTACCTAGACAACAAGAGAAATGGCCAAAAGAAGTCTCTAAAACAAATATCATGGATCAGAATGTTGATATAGAAGGAAAAAGGGTAGCAGCAGCATCAACAGCGAGTGCTTCTACAGATAGTGTGATCTGCAATATTAAACATAATGGCTCATTCAAAACTCTACAACGAGTAGTTGGCTACATTGTGAGATTCATCAACAATACAAGAAAGAGCAATCAACAATCCAAGCGATCATTATCAGTTTCAGAACTAGAACAAGCTCTTACTTTGATTTTACGGGCAATGCAACACTCAGATTTTGACGAAGAACTAAAACATCTAACAAGGTACAAGCAAGTAAGCAAAAATAGCCCATATAATAACCTTGCCCCATTTTTGGACTCAAACGGCATCATCAGAGTGGGAGGAAAATTAGAAGCATCAGAGCTTCCATATGACGCTAAACATCCAATGCTTATACCTTATAATGACCCGATATCCAAATTGCTGATGCAGATGGTGCATGAGGAAAACCGTCATTGTGGTCCTCAGGCACTCTTATCACACACAAGACAAAAATACTGGCCAATCAAGGGAAAGTCAATGGCCCGATCAATCATCCAGCATTGCATAAAATGCGCTAGAGCTAAACCAAAACTTCTTACTCAAATTATGGGAAATCTGCCGTCTACAAGAATCGTTCCAGCTCGACCCTTCATTAACTCTGGAGTTGATTTTTGTGGTCCGTTTTGGGTCCACTATAAGATCATCGCAGTATTCTGCTGTTTTGCTACTAAAGCAGTGCATCTAGAAGTAGTTAGCAGTTTAACAACAGATGCATTCATAGAGGCACTAAAAAGATTCATAAGCCGAATAGGCCATTGCAAAAACTTATGCTGTGACAATGCTACCAACTTTGTTTGGGCCAAAAATCAACTGGCAGAATTGTCAGAAGCAGTTTACGGAGATTCAGCTAGCGAAAAAATAGATAAATAATGTATAGCTCGAGGCATCATGTTTCATTTTATACCACCGAGGACACCTCATTTCGGAGGCTTATGGGAGGAGGCAGTAAAATCGGCCAAACATCTCCTTGTAAGAGGTGTATCAACAGCATCACTAACATATGAGGAACTTGACACAGTGGTCATAGAAATTGAAGGAATTCTTAATTCCCGACCCATAAGTCCGATGTCAGATAATCCGAACGATTTGGCGGCATTAACCCCTGGCCATTTTCTCATAGGAGCACCACTCAACTCCCAAATTGACGTAGCAGCCACCGAAAACCAAAAGAATCTTCTCACCAGATGGAAGTCATTTACACACTTAAAGTCAGAATTTTTGAGGCGTTGGTCAAAAGAGTATCTATCAGAACTCCAACACAGACACAAATGGAACAAAGAACAGGATAACATTAAATCGGGAGACATGGTAATAATAAACGAGGACAACAAAATTCCTTTACAGTGGCCTCTAGGAAGAATTCTAAAAACACATAAGGGCGATGATGGCTTCATTCGAGTACTTGATGTCAAGACATCAAAAGGAGTTTGCAGAAGACCATTTTCTAGGCTGGCACTATTACCAATTCATAATTCTGAAGAGGATGAAATCCCTCAACAATACGACTTGATTGACACAAGCATTCATCAGAACGAAAAACCTAAAGGTGATAAAAAACGGAGAAGAATATCGATCAGCCAAAACATATTCACTATTATGATGGCGATCATATTAATGCCACTAGTATTAGGGGCACAAATACATAATCAAAAGTTCGAAAATCGTCTGGGCATTCATTTCAACTACAGAATGGCAGTTATTGGTTTACTACGAATCAAAAGAATTTGGGACTGAAGAGGCCATTTTTTCGCAAACAACAACTCGACTCAGACTTCACTGTTCACATATAACAACCAACACAACCCTTAACAGTAGCCCTGCAAGAAATATTTTGAGCTGCACTCAACGGGGGGAGGATGTTAATGCACGAGCATTATTTATTAAATTATTATTATTAAATTGAGTTTAATAAACTTCAGCCTAAATAAATACATTTCTTATTATTTATTAAATTATTTAAGTTTAACAAACTTTAGCGTAATTGTCCTAAATAAATTATTTTTATTATTCATCAAATTATTGAAGTTCAATAAACTAGTACACTTGGCCTAAATTAATATACTTCAATTGCAAATTATTTTAGCTTATTACTTCCTACAATTATAATTTAATACTTGTCCCAAATTCATACATTGTTTATTACAATTTATTTTTACTATATTATTTCCTACAATTGTAATTTAATATGACACACTTGCCCTATATTAATACATTTTTTACTATTGCAAATTTGTTTATGTTTGATATTTGTTTT
Organism: Cistogaster globosa; assembly: GCA_937654795.1. Taxonomy (NCBI): domain Eukaryota; kingdom Metazoa; phylum Arthropoda; class Insecta; order Diptera; family Tachinidae; genus Cistogaster; species Cistogaster globosa. The sequence goes on along the minus strand of OW569403.1, from coordinate 104,902,958 downwards.
GTTGCTACAAAAAATATGCAATTTATCTAGTTTAACCTTTTCTATTTCTTGCGGATTGGTACTTACTCTACCCAAAAAAAATGTTTCTATTGTTTTTTTTTATGGTTGAATGTACGGAATTACTGTATTGATAGATCGCTCTATGCAATAATTTTGGAAATGTTTTGTGTGAGTTTTTGGTCTTTAAACAACGCATTAATTCTGTGATCCTGAAATGAAACAAATAGAAAGTATTTGTCCATTCACACTTCTATATGGTGGGATCTTAAATACCTTTATATTATATTCATTTTCAAGCATAAAAACGATAGCTGTAGAATTGCAAGATATTCCGTTGTCCATAACGATTGTTTCTGGTATACCAAAGGACAGTATGAGTTCTCTTAGAAGTTCTTTAACATCTTCAATGGCTCGAGACCTCAACATTCTTGTTTGCGCAAATTTGTAAAATGTATCTATAGCAGTCAATATTACTTTTTTTCTGTGATGAAAATATCTATATGTATGATCGGGCCAGGATATGATGGTATTGCTGTTTTTTGCAGAGTCATTTTATTAGGGTTCCTATCGCATTTATTTTCTTTACATACTTTACATAAGCTAGTGATCTTTTTTTACCTTAGAAAGCATTTGGGGAAAATAAAATTTTGTTATAAGTTGTGTTTTATTTTCTCTGCTATTTTTGTGTGCCTATTGTGTTCCATTATTATTTCACGTTCTTGTTCTTTTTCGTTCTTTAGATCTGTTACCAGGTTCGAGTATATTTTATTCTATATTGTGTAAAATTATCTCTATAAATCTCCTGCAATTTTCCCAGGATCTCATCAGAAGTTTTTATACAATTTGCCACGAAGGGATTCAAGTACTTTTTTAAAAGTTAAATAAGAAAATCTTCTGTAATATTAGGTTCAATAATGGTATGCCTATGGAAAATGAGGAATACGATTTCAAAACTGTAAGTTGATTGTGTTCCTTAATTGGAAATTATTATTTGATTTTTAAAGGCATTGAGCGATGCGTCTGTAAATTGTAAAGGATAATGAGATGAGCTTTCGTCGCTATGCTGAGTCGCTATTGCGAGTTTTATGCGGAGGTCTTGACAAGGCATCGGCGACAACATTGGTACTACCTGGTTTATACTGCAACTCATAATTATAAGAAACTTTTCAGTTTGAAATTTGAATTTTTACAACTTAGGGCATATGTGAGTGGATGGTGATCAATATAAATTTTTAGTTTTGGAGACCCATATAAATAGTTTCGGAGCGACTCTAATGACCATACGATTGCGAGCAGTTCCTTTTCATTAGTAGCGTAATGATCCGCTGCTCTGCTAAGTGTTCTAGACAGAAATACAATTGGTCTATTGTCCTGAGATAGAATGGCTCCGAGAGCATAATTTGAGGTGTCTGTCGTTAGACAAAACTCTTTATTAAAGTCTGGATACACCAGGATTACATCTTCGGAAGCTAATGCTGTTTTCAGTTTATTAAAGGCATTTATAGCGTCCTGAGCCAGTTCTATTTGTATCTTTTTGGAGGTGTCCTTAGACGAACGTCCTGTCTCCCCTCTCAAAAGCATTGTCAGGGGCTTAGCAATTTTTGCGTAGTCACTGATGAAGCGCCTATAGTAATGTGAAATTCATAGAAATGATCTTTACTCTTTAAGTGTTATGGGTCTTGGAAAGTTTAAAATTTCTTTCAATTCTTCGGGTTAGTTTTTATTCCTTTGTTTGAAGTTATAAAGCCTAAAAATATAACTTCTTCTTTCAGAAATGCACATTTGTCCAATTGGATTTTCATGTTTGCACGCTCTAAGGTTTTAAATATAGTATCTAAGTTTTCACAGTGTTTCTTTTCGTTTTCTGCAAACATAATTATATCTTCCATATAAACGAAGCATATCTTTCCAATATGCTCTCTCAGGATATCATCTAAGGTACGTTGAAATATGGATGGTGCGTTTTTCAGTCCAAACGGGAGTCGTGTAAGCTCGTACATGCCGTTATTCACTGAAAACGCTGTTTTCTGCTTATCTTCTTCTTTGTATTTTGTGGAAACCACTTTTAAGGTCCAAGACCGAGAAGAAATTATTTTGACCAAGTTGCGGAAGTACGTCGTTTATTTCCGGAATTGGGTATCGGTCTGGTGTTGTTTGTTCATTTAATTTTCTGTAATCAATTACTATCCTAAATTTATTTTGTCTGGTTGCGTCAGCTTTCTTTGGAACTATCCAAATCGGGGAATTATAGGGCGATTTAGAAGGCCGATTGATCCCTTGCTGCAAGAGCTTCTGTATTTTTTACCTCTTGTTTTAAATGCATAATAGGGATAATAACGAGAGTATACCGGTTCATTTGTTTTTGTATGAATTTCGCCCTCTACAGCCGAAGTATATGTTAAGCTCTTATTTGGTTCACTGAAAATTGATCTGTTTCTTAAAATAATTTCTTGTAAGTTGTCTTTCTGCTCTTTGGTCAAGTGTTCCGTTCTAATGTCGATATTGTTAACTGAATAAGATGTTTTTTGTTTTATTCTTACTTTTAATTAGCCATTTTTTCGTAACGAACTTAGTTATACCCTTTTTCCATTTTTTGTGGTGAAGGTTATAAAATAAAGTACTACATATATATAGTTTCACGTTAAAATGCCATCGGCTCTTAATGGGCTAAGCATTTTTTTTAATTTTAGTATTTCCTTGAAGACCTCTTCAAATCTTTAAAATGATACCTATATTGATATTTTACCAAATTTTAACATTTCAGAGCCCCGTAACTCGGAAAATATGGGCGAGCGCCAATTTTTTCACTTGGTGTTTTTATACTCTTTACCACAAAAAGTGGAAAAAAGGTTTATATAAGTTTATCGTTCCGTGTGTAATTTCTACAATATCCATTTCCGACCCCATAAAGTATATATATATATTCTGACTTCCTATGCATAGCGAAGTAGATTGAGCGATGTTGGTCTGTCCGTCTGTGTTAGTGTTGAATTCAAGTTTGCGAGGCACTAAATTTACTAAAAAAGAATAAGTATATCAATCGATCAGACATAGTGTCGAAAGAGGTGCTGTTGGAAATCAGCACGATCGGTCCATGTCATTCGAGGCAGCACGCCTACCTCTGATTTTTTCATGTCATTTGGAGCAATTAAGTAACTCCAATCAAAAAAATAAATATATGAGGCGTGAATTAAAAATGAAAAAAGAAACATTAAGTGAAAAATTTGGCGCTCGCCCATATTGTCCAAGTTACGGGGCTCTGAATTTTTTTTTTAATGTCAGTATGGATACCATTTTAAAAGTTTTAAAGAGATCCTTAAGGAAATACTAAAATTTTTAAAAATGCTTAACCCATTAAGAGCCGATTGATTTTTATTTCTGTCCACCCGTGTTTTTGTTAAAATCAAGTTTGCCGAGGCATTAGATCAGCTACAAAAAAAATAAATACGTCAATCGTTTAGACATATTGTCGAAAGAGGTGATATTAGAAATCAGCATGATCGGTATATCTTCTTTGAGGCAGGAAGCAAAACACTACGACTAATTTTTGCAAGTCATTTGGAACAATAACCTAGAGGGCTGCTATATATATTTCTGGCCTGGCAACACTGAGTGCTGCCAAGTGCAATCTGACATTTCCATTGGAAAGTTTGTCATTTTTAAGCATAATCGTACTCAAAACGTTTTGACGTACGACCATTATTTGTTTTGTTTACAGTGACTTGAAAAAATTAATATAGAAATAAATGGAATTAACTCGTGAACATTTTCGTGCCATCATTTTTCACAACTTTCGACGTGGACTATCACGACAAGAGTGCATTGATGAACTTAAATCTTCGTATGGCGATGAAGCACCATCCTATAGCACTGTGAAAAATTGGTATAATGAATTTAATCGTGGCCGAAGCTCGCTCAAAGACGAATTCCGTGAAGGTCGTCCAAAAACGGCTGTTATGCCAGAGAACATTGATGCCGTGCGTGAACTCATAATGCAAGATCGACATGCGATATACCGAGAGATAGAGACATCCTTGGACATTTCTTCCACCAGCATACATTCGATACTGCATGAACACCTGGCCGTAAAAAAGGTTTGTTCTCGTTGGATCCCGCACAATTTGAAAGTCGCTCAAAAAAAGGCTCGTGTCGATTGGTGCAAAGAAATGTTGCAAAAATATGATTGCGGTGCTTCAAAAGATGTTTATAAGATCGTCACAGGTGACGAATCATGGATCTATGCGTATGAGCCCGAAACAAAACAACAATCGACCGTGTGGGTCTTCAAAGATGAGCAAAATCCAAAGAAAGTTGTTCGTGGAAGAAGCACTTCAAAGCAAATGGTCGCCTGTTTCTTCGGCAAAACTGGTCATGTGGCGACTGTTCCGCTTGTGCAACGTCGGACGGTCACTTCTGAGTGGTACACTACGATTTGTTTGCCCGAAGTCATCGGAGAAATTTGAAAAACCAACAAAGAAGACGAATCATTGTTCACCATGACAATGCGAGCTCTCACACATCGGCTCAAATCAGAGCGTTTTTGACCGGCCAAAACGTCGAATTAATGGGTCATCCGCCGTACTGCCCTGACTTGGCACCTAATGACTTCTTCTTGTTTCCGCACATCAAGAACAAAAAATGCGTGGTCAACGATTTTCGTCGCCAGAAGAAGCTGTTGAAGTGTTCAAAAACCATGTTTTAGAGATGTCTCAATCGGAGTGGAAAAAGTGCTTCGACAACTGGTTTGAGCGCATGCAAAAGTTTATAAATCATGCTGGAGAATACTTTGAAAAACAATAAAACCATTTTTGATTATAAATATTTGCATTTTTACTATTAGGCTAGAAATATATAGAGCAGCCCTCGTACCTCCAATTAAAAAATAAAATATATGGGGCGTAAGAGAATAAAAAACAAGTAAAAAAAAACTATTTATACTATTTAACTAAGTTTCTCATTCCGTTTGTACTTTCTGCAATATCTTTTTTCGACCCCATATTTTCCGAGTTAAAGGCCTCTGAAATTTAAAAATGTATTTTTTAATTATCAATATGGATATTATTTTAAAGGTTTTAAAGAGGTCTTTTATGAGGCGATAGAGAATTAAAAAATAATAAAAAACATGCAGTGAAAAACATGGTGCTCGCCCATATTTTCCGAGTTACGGGACTCTGAAATTTTCAAATTTTTTTAAATATCAATATGGGAATCATTTTAAAGCTTTTAAAGAGATCTTTAAGGGAATACTAAACTTTTTAAAAATGCTTAACCCATTAAGAGCCGATGGCATTTTTATGTAAGTCTATGCATTGTAATGCATTCATGTATTCACCCATACACAAATGAAAAGAACGAAACAATAATATCAACTAGGTTGTAATTGTATAATAAGCGAAACAAATATATAAACTAGATTATTGCCCCTATTACGGTTTACAACTCAACTCTACCTTAGGTGAAATTTTGAAATTTGGTATTATCAATTACAACTCAACCTGTGAAAAAAATTTTATGTTGAAATTACATTGTGTTTCAACTTTGTTGTGGCATTACCGTTTAAAACTGTGTTAATACAGTTCACAAAAGTTTAAAAAAATTACAACTCATTGGTTGCAGTTGTAACAATTACAACCAGAAAAGTAGAGTTGTCTTTTAGATGACCAAAATGAGTTGAGTTGTAAACCGTAATAGGGGTATATAGTTACAAAGTGACATCACAAAGTAATATCGCTAGTCTCATGTAGAAAGGCTTTTACTCAAATTTATACGAATTTTACTTTTCGTAATTTCCATACATTTCACACAGATACCCGTTATCACTAAATTTGAATGCAATAGTATCAAAAATAACGGTTTTACAAGTATTTTCATTTCAAATATTACGTTGTGATAAATACAGTTTATATTTGTTTGCCTTCCCCTGTGAAATCACAAATTTGTGATTTGGGGCCTTTTTACATGAGACCAGCGATATGTAGAGTATGCAATTTCAAGTGGCTTGTGTAGGGCACTAGAAGCGCATTATCAATCAGTACGATATTACTATTAATATTATTGTGGGTCACAATAAGCAAACAAATAATATGTAAGCAAAATACATGGATAAGTAAGGGAAATGAAATAAGGTTATCATAGAAAATATAGAAAAATTAATAGTATATAAGCTGAAGAAAATGAGTAATAAAGACAAGAAATAATTCTGACTTCAAATTTAGAGTTTGTTTAATTTTCTATACAAAACTTCGGCAATTAATTTTGCCATAAGATAGAACCGTCTGCCACTCTAAGGCTCCTAAATAAGAGTACTATAGGGTTAGAGATATATTTTAGAAAACACAAATATATTACATGGCGATCCTACCAGGAGTAGGCAAATTAATACTCTTGTGTTTTATCCTTTCCTGCAAACAGAAGTAAAAAAAAATTTTTTTTTAATTTTGAACATCGATGGCTTAATATAGAAAGGTCGTATCTCGAAATTCCAGTATTTTACAGGAGAAGGAAAAAACTTAACAAAATCTAAAAAAAAAATAGTTATAAACAAAGAGAAATGCAGTTTTATTTAAAATAAATAAGGAATTCAATTAAAAAAAAATTTCATTTTCTGTTCATTTTAAAGAGAAAATTAACTTAGGGCTTTTGGTATTCAAATTGTTTAATATTAATGTAGAGTTAGGGCTTTTTTTTATTAGTTCAAAGTTGGGGAAAAAAAGATAATAATGACCATCACATAAAAAAATATTAATCCATGTAACAAAAAAACTTCAGCCAATTGTTTTATTGTGAGTTATAACTCGATGGCTTAATATAGGAAGGTCGTTAAATTTTGGCTATTTACAGGAGAAGGAAAAAACTCAATAAAAACTGGACTTTTTGTACTAAATTAAAAACTGAATAATATTAATAAAACAATTCATTCTCAAATGAACAAAACAGATTAAATTAAATCAACAAAAAATAAATCTAAGTAAAAAATATATGCCAGTTTTTATAAGGCGAATTATCATAGAAGCGGTGCCAATCTTCCGGCAGGAACTTTTTCGAATCTTGCAAATGGTCCCACTTTTTTTTTTTTTTTTGATATTGATAATTTTTCTTGATAAAGTTGTTCAGGGGAAACATCATTAATAGCAGGTTTTGCTCTCTGTGGGAGCAGCTCATATACGTCTGTCCAAAAATTGGGATTTATTGGTTATAACTATATCTAGAATTTATTTTCTTAAGTAACATTTTTACCTGGTCGAATGGACGTGTATATTAGGAATACAACTTTTTTACAATTTTTAAAAATATCAAAATGGCCCTATCCATACAATTTAGTGCATAAAAAAACAATAAGAACTGCATCTTTAGATTTTCGATATCGTTAAAAAAGGTTCCGCGTTAAATGATAAATAAAAGCAGGCGCTGTCACTTTTGATATCCAAAAATTGTACACTACTCCAAGTTGTAAGTTTGTTGTGCATTCATTTTATAATAATCGAATTTAATCGCTTGTTTTCGTTCAAATTTTTAAAATGTCTTTTAAACAGCGAAATTGTAGTTCCGAAAAACGCGGATAAGTGGACCCAAAATTTAAAAAATTTAGAAAATAAATGTAATAATATTCCAAGTGTCAATATTTCGTTATGTGAACTGAACCAAATACCTAAAAAGAAAACAGTCATTGGAAGATTTAATGCGTTATATGAAAAAGAAAAATCAAAACCAGATAGGTATAAAATTATATCACAAGAATTATTCGATTTATGGACTAAACTAAATATTCCGAAATTGGCTACCAAATCTATAAGAAAGAAAGTGAAATGTTTGATTCGTGCATACCAGAAAGGTATCAAAACTTCAAAAACTGTTGAAAAGTTTGATAACAATTATAATATTTCGTTCGAAAACATTGCACCAAAATCTGAAATAAGTGTCCAAGGTTCAGACTCCGACTTTGTCTCAATGATCGATGATTCATTTGAAGATTTCAATGATTATATGGCACCTTTAAGGCTTGGAACAACAAAGCCATTAATAAATCCAGCACTAACGTTAGTAAATACTGCCAAAGTAAGTACTAGGAAAGTTGCAAAAACGGAAGAGACTAGATTCCCATCCGTTATAAATATAAATAAATTGTTAAATTATGCATTTGCAATTTCATTTTGAAATATGAAGCACTTGCATGTAAGTGAGGCACTAATTTAACAGTTCCATGCAGAAAACTGCACATAGTCCTGATTCAGCATTTTTGATGTCAATCTGTTTTTCCTCGCGCATTTTTTCTACTTCATCTCTATGGTTTCCATAATCTTCATCTGACACATTATTAGATTTATGAGATACGCACAAATTGCATTGATCTTTCCTTGGTTTAAAAATCGAATAGTTACACTCCTTTATTAATTTCGTAAAAATTGAATACGATAATTTCATACAGTTATTTTCCTTTCTGGATTTACAATCGTCGACATAAAGCTTGTATATCTCCTGATATGTAGAAAAATTATCTTGGAAATATAATTTTTTTGATAACTCCTCTAGCCATTTTTGTAAAAAGGGTCGTCGTTGTTGATTGCGCTGTCCTATTGCCGATGATCGTTTAGCAGACTTGCGCAAACTTGAAAATTTATCAGAGCCGTGTTTTCCACCACTGTCAATCCAATTGTGTAACATACATACGCTTTTGCTCCCAGGACATATTCCAAAACAAGTTAATAATTTCATTTCGAATAACTTCCGTGAACTTTGAACAATTTCTTAAAGAATTTTTTTGGTAATATTGTGATGAACAAGACTCTCCAAGTTGCCTAGAAGGCTTTTGACAAAGTACCTTTTTGGATATACCAAAATACTGCTCAACTTCCATTCTTTTTTAATATTTTGCTTCCATTCAGATTTGTTCGCCATCTTTTTTCTCTTACAAACATTATTAAAATTTTTCGTATCAAAATTAATAATCTCACTTAAACAATTCATTTTATTTAAACTTTCAATTATAATAAACTTTTTCTAGATACTTATAGACAAACACTACTTTCAGAAATTTTGACTGATGCTCAAAAATTTTTTTATGTACACAAATTCGGGAAAGTCCCATTTTATTTACAAAAATATTTATACCGGTGTGTGCAAGTAATCACCTGATTGTTTTTTGAAAATCAGGATCAGGAAGGCCTTTTTGTTGTAGAGTTTCACAGACCTTATTAGTTGGCTATGGGCTTTCATTGTATTTTTTAATACTAAAAAAAAAAAATTGTTTCATATTAACTAAAAAATTTTATTATTTTAAATGAGTTAGGACTTTTTCTATCAAAAAAAAAATTGAAATGAGATAAGGCTTTTTTTTAAATTATTACAAATCTGTAATTCGTCAACATAGAAGACTGAATTTTTTAGAGGAAGTGTATCTGTGCCTTTTCTACCAGAATATGTAAAAAAATCGATTTTGAAAAAAACGAGATACGAACTTTCTATATTATGCCATCGATATCCATCCTGCCTATCCTGATGAATATAGAATAGTTAGAGGCAGCCAGACTGGAGACCGACCAGGTTTTTAAGAAATGGGAGCAGTTGCTAGAGTATGAGTATGAGCCTCAGCCTGTAGTTTCCATTCTAGAGACCAGCAAAAAGAAAATACCCATCCAGGAGTACCTTAAACGCCTGCAGAAGTCTAAGACACAAGTACCAAGACCCGAAAATCCGAAGAAGGAGGAAAAGCAAAAGAAAAGAGGCGGTTAAAAGGCGAAAACTCTTTGCAAAGGCTTGCCGAAAGTTCCATCTTACCGGCAACATAGTCGAAAAATCCAAACTTTTAATTTAAATCCGGACTGTAAGAAAAACAAATAATTAAAAAAGAATTTTACAATAATATTTACATTTTAAAACGGGTGGATGGTTTTCAAGAGAAGCTATAATTGTAAATGAAAACAATAAGGGGGTAATGACAGTAACTCAGAATCATATACAGCAGTTAATTCTGATGCTATTAGTGCTATTGGTATTAGGAAAATTAAATTAATATTACAAAGAATACATTATGAAAACGGCAGTCAAATTTAGTAACAAAATAGAAAATGTTTAATAAATGGATAGATTAATAGGTATTTATAAGAATGTAAAGATGATTCCTTATAGAAATTATACGAAAAAGTATATACTAAATATTTTGAAGAGTTAAAATGTTATTTCAAGAATTTGAGCTATCCCGAATCTATTCGGAATCTTTTTTATAATAATTTGCTTTAATCGTGCTTGGTTCCTTCAAATATAAATATTTCATAATATTCTCATGAAATATTTATTATTTAAAACTACAAAATGAAATGCATTGCTGCGGGAAGAGCATATCCATATGGTCATTTCACTACTGCTCATATAGCTCATCAGTGGATTTTACCCAAATTTTGTATTAAAAACTAGAAAGTCTTATATCTATTGCTAAGTTAATTAAATGAGAACTATATTGAATCAACAAAGCAATAAACAATAAAAACTCAACAGGTTTTTGTACACAAAAACGCAGCAAACATTCAGTAACTATTTTTATTTTTTCTTCTATTTTTCTACATAAGGGTTTCATGAGAATATCATGAAATATTTATATTTGAAGGAATCCAGCACGATTAAAGTAAATTATTATTGAGAACAAATTTTAAATTATTTGAAAGCAAAAGAAATCGAGGACATGACATCGTTTGGTATTTTTGACGCGTCCAAAATAATACCAGAGTTCAATGGTGACTTTGAGCAACTGAGTATTTTTTTGGGCATAATAAAGTTCTCTGCTGAAACGCTTAAAGATAATACAGAAATTAGTAAGTTGATCAAGTTCGTTTTAGCTAATAAATTAGCAGACAGAGTAAGGAACAAGCAGAAGAAACAATAAATTCTCTAGACACATTCAAAATTACTCTTAGGAAAGTATTTTCCTCCAAGAAATCATTTTTTTCAGTGCACACTGAGTTATCGAAACAGACACAGGGAAATGATTCAGTAATAGCATGTTCACACGGCAAAATGAAGCACTTGCTTCGCTCTTCAAATCATGATTGCGAAGCACGCTGTTTACACGACATATGCTACATGCTTCGATTGGACATCTGCACAAAAACTGAAATAACTCTCAAATAAATTGTTCAAAAACTTTATTTTTCTTTTTAATTTTGTTTGTTTGTAATTTATTACATTTAAAATTTTAATGAAATTAATTGTGTTTTATATTACACATATCCACACACCACTTTAAACATTGTTTTTCTCTTTTTGTTTACATTTTATACAGCTAGTTCAGATAAACTTGCGATAAAAATTAGAGAAGACATAAATTTTTCATGCTTTGTAAGTAGATTCAATATGAATCTACCAGCTTCGCTCTCATAATTTTGTATGGCGAAGCAAGTAGATTCGCTCATGATTGGAGTGTGAAGTAAGAATAGAGAGCGAAGCAGGTGCCGTGGAAACATACTACAACACAATTTGCCTACCAGTTTGAATCGCTAATAGCTTGTATTACAGTGCAGTCAGACGGTCAAGTTTTGTTCAATTCTCTTTCAAGAAATTTACACACACTGCTTGTCAAAACTCACTAAAATTGAAATCTGTGACGTAGGCTGCACGCAATTTTAAAGCAAGTTTTTAAGCAAGATGTCAAGAAAACACTGACAGCAGAATTTTTAATACAAATTTGGAGGGAAATACGTCAATCAGCTGTTGAATGTAATTTGAAAGACTCAATTGAACGAAAACTTGAAAGCAAATTCTCAGCAAGTTTTTAAAGTGTGAGTGTATTGGTTAAAAATTAGAGAAATTTTAAAACTTGAATGAAAACTTGATCGTCTGACACCCTAGTTAACGAATTACATATCACAGAGCTAGTTCCCAGAATAGGAAAACGATTATTAATATGAATGATCAAGTTACACTTTGTACATTTAAAAATGGTTTAAATGAACCATACAGAGCTACTGTTTTGGCTGTTAGACCCCAAAAGTCTAAATGATGCAATCAAAATTGCTTCCGAAGCAGTTTCACAACCGAATTCTATAATGCATTTTAGAAGGAAGAAGATATTTTTTAATAACAGAAGATTTCGTGATAATAATACCCTATAATAACGCTAATACTTACAATAGAAATGGTAATAACAGTCCTAGTAGTTATTTTAAAGTATAAATACTTCACAAAGGAAAAATTTCCGTAGAACTAACCCCCCGAGAAATAATAATTACAACAATAGCAACCAAAGAAACTATAATGTTAGGAATAGAAACCAAAGAATGGTATATGTTACGCCTAAAACCTCTATCGCAGACAGAAGAGTCCCTGTGAAACTAAAGCAAAACATTGCTTGATAGGATGGGAAATGGTAAAAAACCTGTACTAGAATACTTCGATTCTTCTTCTCAGCTTTTCTTTGCTACAAAGTTCTATTAGAATCAACTTCTGAAAATTACATACATGTTCCCAATTTTGTAAGGATGACAGTATTGAATATACTGCCTTTGTCGGACTGACACTACGTCCTACTAACTGCTCCAAGTTTGCTCTCTTAAGGAGAAATAGAAATAAATTTTGCCCGGACAGAAAGGGTCTCTCTTAATTTTAAACATTGTATGTATATATATGTACATAGTCGTGTATGTGAAATTTTCAGAAAACTTTTAAATTGTTAATATGTAGTGGTTAGTTATTTTTTGCGCATTTTCAGTTTTAACCCTTTCAATACTGACAGGACACATGTGTCCCATGGAGTGTTTCCATTTTACTAAAACACAATTATTACCATATATTCCTATACAATTTCATCCCATCAGTTTTTGCAAGCAGAGAGATTGTTTACGCATTCTTTACTTCCGTTATTCTTTGAATTTGTGCATAAACAATATTTTATTTTTTAGTTGATTGTGGCACGTGCTAGTTTATTTAGTAAAAAAGTTGTATTTTTAGGGAATTTACGGTTGATTTAGCTTAGAACTCACTGAAAAATAATGAGGTACGTTAATATCAATACAAATAATAAATAATTTACTAAAAATAAAAACATAAATATAAAATATGTTCACAAAACTAAATCTGGGTCATATGTATCCCATTAGTAAATTTCACTGGGCCACGTGTTTCCCAGCAGTAACGTACTCGTATAATAAGTGATTTCTTTGTTTTTAAAAATTAGCGAATTTTATTCAAAGAGGAAGCACCAGAGGTTGTTTGATGTCGATGAGATTCGAACCCTTTTGGAAAACACCGACTCTGAAAGTGACAGTGACTTTGATGGTAACAGTATTCTTGACCCCACTTACTCAAATGAAACTGATAGCTCGTCTGAAGAGAACTCTGATTTCGAACAGGAAGAACATACTACTTCATTAAAGAATCTATTGGTATATAAGCGCGAAAGGCAAGGCTCTTAGTAAACTGAATAAAGGAATATTCTGAAGATGTCAGATATTTTGTTTTCAGCTTTACTTGTAGAATTATAATATAAAAAATTACTCAATAGTGTAAATGTTTTTTTTTTGCGAATGTGGGGTTTTTAGAAAACTTTTAAATTGTTGGTAGTGTTTAGTTGTTTTTGGTGCATTTTCGGGCTTAAATTAAATTTCAAATTTTTTATTGCAAGTACAGTTCTTTGCAAAAATTAAAATTTTAGATGAAAAATGACTCAAAAGTGTAAATGTTTTTTTTTCTTTTTTTTTTTTTTTTGTTGCGAATATGTAGTTTTTTAGGAAACTTTTAAATTGTTAATAGTGTTATGTTATTTGTGTGCATTTTCGGTATTAAATGAAATTTCAAATTTTACATTAAAAGTACAGTTTTTTGCAAAAATTAAGATTTTAGTTGAAAAATGACTCAATAGTGTAAATGGGTTTTTTTTGTGAATATGGGGTTTTTAGTAGACTTTTAAATTGTTGATAGGGTTTAGTTTGTTTTGCATTTTCAGTTTAAAAGAAATTTTAATTTTTTATCGCAAGTAAAGAATTTCACCAAAAATTTAAAAAATTTTCGTAAAAATAATTATCTTAGTAAAATTTTAATCGTTTAGAGAAATTTAAATTTTTTGGTAATCTAGAACTTTTTTGGAATTTTCACTTTTTAGTGAAAATTCTATATAAAATTTAACATAAAAATGTCAACGGCTCTTAATGGGTTAAGCATTTATAAAAAGTTTAAGTATTTATTTTCTGAAAGACTTCTGCAAAACCTTTAAAATGATATCGATATTGACATTTAAAAATTTTTTTAAATTTCAGATGTCCTCTTTCGACCGTGGCAGTTACCGAGGAGTCGGTTGCGCGACTTGGTGGCTGTAGTTACTGGGCACTGCTTATTTGGAGCCGATGCTAGTAGAATGGGTCGCCCATTTAATGATTTCTGTAGTTGTCAGGACGAGGAGGAGCCTGTGGAACACCTTCTCTGTATTTATCCCGCGCTGAGCTATATACGGCTGAGATATTTTGGTCAGAGGTACTATGGGGGCCTATTTGGTGTGTCATCTTTGTGCCCAGGCAGGATCAATTCCTTTTTGAGGTTCAGTGGGTGGTTTACTGGCCCACTACCGGACATTGCGTCTCAGTCAATTGTATGAGCACACTTTTTGGCCTGCTGGCCCTACCCCGACATTTCTTTCTCGTATGTCTTGCTTCATTCTACTTTTCTATGTTTTTCTTTTTCTCCTTCCCTTCCGACAGATAACACAAAGGGACCAATTTATGGTCCAAGTGAGCTGTGGCAACACGGCTGCCTGCCTAACCTATCTACCTACACATGCATCTACACATATTTTCATGTATACCTGCAGCGTTACTTAAGTTTAATAAATTTGGTTGTCGTATGCGATTCATAATTTATTATTTACTGGAAATTATATGTACTTTGTGAGAAGCTTCAAAAAAAAGGTAGAAAGTCCCAAAAACAAAAGTTTCACAAAAATTTGCAGACAGCTAAAAAGGTTCAAATTGCGACCTTAGTCGGGCGAACGGTAACCCTGCTCTACACCTTTGTGATTTGTTATGAAAATATTAAAAAGTATATATTTCCGTTAGTACAGTGAATCGCTACATGCCCAATATTTTGAATTAAAATAACCTCCAATAAAAGCAGACCATCAAAATTTTGGGAAGTTACTTAAAATTGATAATCCATATCTCTATTTAATCGATTTTTAATTACATATAATGTAAATCGATCCTATTAAAATCTTTTGATCGAATTATTTGTTTTAATTTCAATTGTTTAAAATAGAGTTAGACATTATAAATCCGTTAAATTAACCTCAGTGTATTTGAATGTTTTCCTTAAAATAACTGAGACTACTTGGGAACTATTATCCTAAAAGAACTATAAATAGCAAGCGAGACTCCTTGTGTCTCTCTTAGATGTGTTTCTTGCACAAAGGCAATATCTAAAGTATTCAATAAATCAACTCTCCGACTCACTTCGATAAGCGATAATACATTAAACGATACAAGATTAAATGCATTATGGATCATAAGCATTTCTTACTTCAACTAGGAGATTAACACATAGTTATTTTGCTTCCTCCAGCGAGTTTCTCATAGTTTCCAATAAACTTGCTTATTTTATCTTCTAAAATTAAAGTTACCGATTCACAAAGATTTTTGGTAATTTTTAAAAATTCGTTTCTTATAGGAGAATCAGACATTGATTTCTGCTAACGATTAGAGTTTGTAGTTTCAATTACTGGCAAAAAATTTAGTGGGATAAAGAGGGACTCCCACGTAATTTTCTAATTTAGTATGTACCTATCTTATACTAGTTATTTCATTACAGGGTTTGCCCGGTAACAATGTAACTAAAAATAACACAGTATCAAAGCCATTTCTCATTGAAAAGGCGGTGGTAATCTTGAAATAGTATCCACTCTATTAGGAAACAATAAAGCTGGATTCACCCATTGTTTGACGTGTTTCTCTCTCTCAAAAAGAAACGCGTCAAACTACATATAAAAAAATGTTTCGGAACAAAAATTTTGTTTCGAAACAATGGGTTAATCTAGCTTAATTCAATTTGCTTTCGAATTATCTGAATATCGGGTTTACAGTATAAAAACCTTACAACTATACTTCTGCTCAAGTGGTTTGTATAAATACTACACAATGTCTAAGTAATTGCGTCATTTCGGCATGAACTGGTGCATTTTTTAGAAAAAAATTGCTTTTATGCCTTTTTGTATTTATAATTTTGAATTTATTTTCTTTAGAATTAAGTTGATTTAATAAATCTTCAATATAGGCGACCAATTTTTTTTTTTTTGCTTTATTCATTATTTGTAATTCATTAATTCTAATTATACTAATAATATATAAAATATTATCTAACTTTCGATTACTGTATGAACCGGAAAACTTCCGGGCTTTTAGCGGAGTAACCTAAAACGGAAACAAAATGTCTTAAAATTTTTATACATTTAATTCAATATTTGCCACAAAATGCATATAAATATTTATCGCGCTCATTACAAGTATGTTTTTTGGAACGTTTAATTTTCTAATTGGATGACAGTTTTTGTACTCATTAAAATTTACTATTGCAAATGGTTTTCTTTTAAGTTTTAATAACTGTGAATGCATTCTTATACTTCTTACATTTCCACCAAGCTATAACTACTGTCCTAACGATTTCTAACAATTTCTTATTTTTATCTTCGAACTTTGGACTTCCGTGCAAATTATGCACATAAATATTTCACCGCATTGCATTAAACATTCCTTGTGAAAAGAGTGTTGGCATAAAAAAAATATGGAAGGAGGCTTTATTACTTGCTTGCAAATCTCGCAAGATCTGTTACGGAACTCTATAGGTCGTATTAAATAATTATGGACTACCTCTTCCATCAGAAATACCCGATTTTGCAAAAATATTACAGTACTTTTGATGTCATCGCATTTAAAGTATGTTAAAAATTTTCCTTGCAGAAGAAGTTCATCCAAATGCAAAATAACAATATGACCACAAGTATCAAAATGATTAAGTATGTTTAAAATAAAGTATGGGTTGCAACTTATTATATTTTTGATAACGTTAATGACATATTTCAAATAGTTTATTGCAAGGGTCCTTTTTTGCATAGTTTGTATTATTATTTTATTAAATTTCGTACTACACCCTTGGAAATGTTTATATACGTAATCTGGAAAAGTTTCAAAGCATTTTGGCAAACACTGAGTGCTTAGAGTGCGCATGCTATATTTATCAAAAATCATTTTAATTCCCGGCCAAAACTTGTAATGTCGGCATAACACAAAAACATTGTCAACTAATATTTCAGGCCTAGTAGATTTGATAAATTCAACCACAAAATTTTTATCAATATTGCCTTTATACCACATTAGCAAGATCAACTCTGTTAAGATATTACACAAGTTCTTCTCACAATCCTTAATAAGGTCATCAATAAAAAAGAGGGTACATAGCTTATCCATAAGATATATGGGAAGTAATAATCTACTAAACATGTTAATTTTTCGAAGTCGATCTGATAACGAATATTTAGTCAACTCTTTTAATTCATTTGGACATTCCTTTATCAAATAGTAACCGTATTCAGAAAGAAATTTTATAATTTTCGTATTAGAATGTGAACAAAGGTAATTAGGAGAAAAATATAAATTTTGCTTAAAACTATTAATAATAAACGTCGTGTCTGCATCCAGGTTAATTGCTTGGTTGAAGTTTCCTTCTTCTACTTCGACTCCACGAAATTCACTTCTAGATAAATTCTTACGTCTATAACAATTATTAAGAAGTTCTAAATGTTCTGGTAATGTAAGATCTGCTTGACCCAACTTAGATAGATATTGTATCAGGAAGTTATTGTAACGAAAATCCATCAATTTATTTATTATCAAGAAAGGTGGTGTGTATCCAATAGTTTTACAATAAGCAATAATAGCTCCAGTTGAATCTCCTCGTTCTAGCAAATAGTCCCCATATTGAACTAATATATCTGCCACATCAATTTTTGCTTTAGATTCTTTCAAAATTTTTAGAGCGGTATCATATAGTTTCTTTTTAATTAAATGTGACAATTTATATCTCAAATTGTGTTCTCTTAATATTAGTATGTCTCCATTCTTAAGAATAATTATACAATTAGAATGGTCTGAAAAAGGTACGAGACATGCGACTTCATCAAGTTCTGTGTGCATTACAATAATCTTATTATCAACATCATATATTATTACTTCAGATATAGTGCGATTTAAATTCAAAAATAGTTTCGTTTTTACAACAATAATAAATTGTTTTCCAAGCCACTCCACGGCCTGCTTAAATCCAGCTATTGCATAGCATGGTCCCCTACCTTCAGCTGTGTAGCAATAAAGTCCATCATCTCGAGCTATAACTAAATATTGTTCCCTAATTAAATCGGAGGATGGTTTCAGAGTTATGCAATGAATAGAAGCATCCATTTCGTCTAAAGTTAACTTTGTTTCACTTAATCTCAATTTGCTTGACAATAAATAACAAAATATTCCAGAATCAGAACAAACAAACATGCTTATATTTTCATTGTTTTTTAAGAACTTTATCCCTTTGATTGGTTTTGTGGTTACACATAAATGCTTAAAAGCACTAGCTGGTATCTCTTTTTGCAGTGAATTCTTACAAAAAAATATATATCCGTTATGAAGCCCAATTAAGATTAAAAGTTCAGATTCGTGTAAGCTTAGCGAACTTAGGGCTGTAACTTCGCTACTACTCTCCAGAACTGAGTTACAAATTAAATTTGTAACTTTATGACCAACTTGCGTTGAAAAGTCGTGAACTTGCAGATATATTTGTCTTCCAATCGAGTGTTGACTCAATAAAATAATGTAATCCGTACACTCTGGGATGCAACAAAACTTTAAATATTTTATCTGCAGAGTTACACATTCCCAATCCTTCCAAAATATTTTTACTTCGTCATCAATGTTGCAAAATACTTTGTATGTAGAATTGCTGCAATGCGAAATAATTTTACTCTTGCATTTAATATTTTTATTTAAAGGAACAACTTCAAAAAAATTTAACATTTTTAAACAGTGCAAACCAGAGAAACAAGTCGTTCGGCTCACAGCCGCCTGAAAGCCGCCGCCAATTTTTTCTTAATAGTCGAGCCGCCGCCGAGTGGTGCGGCTTGTCACGACTCAAAAATGTTAGCCGGAAATTTTTATTCTTTAAATTTTGTATATATAATTTGCTTTCAGTAAAGAAATATAAATTAAAATTTGAAGCTGTTATTTTAAATTGTTTGTAAATAGAAATATATTTCTATAGAAAACAATGCAAAAGATATTAAATGTATGTAAATAAAATAATTTAATTAATTTTTAAAATCTTGCGTCTTTATTTGTAACATTTACTTCATCTAAAGTTTGTTTGTTTTTGTTGTTCTTCTTCCTAACACTTTACACAAGAACTTCTTGATAGTCGGCCTTAGCCGACTTACAGCCGCCGCCGACAATTTTGTGATCAGCCGCCGCCGCCGAGTTTTTATTACGACTTGTTTCTCTGGTGCAAACACAGAGACCTGCGCCGAACGGCTAATAGCCGGCTTAGAGCCACCGCCGAAGATTCTTAATAGCAACCGCCACCGACATTTTTTCAGTTACAGTCCACCCTAAATACGAGCGTAAGACGTTATTTAACTGTCAAAAATTCTCATGCCCATACAAAATTTATGAGACCAACCCAAATAGCGCGACGCTAACGTTGGACAATTTAAAAATCCAATTTTGACTGCGCGTAAAAAGTGAAGTTGGCTGCAAAAGAAGTGTTGTTATTGTTTTTTTTTTTTTTTTGGTATATACAAAAGTATTTCCAACAGTAATGACATTACAGCTACTTTAATTATTCCCTTAATTATTTTAATTTTGTGGTTTTTAGCAAATAAGATAAGTAAACAATACTGTTCGTTTCACAACGTTGGCGCTCTTATTTAAGTTACTAATTACAGTGTAAAAACTAGACGCTAAATTACGTCGTGCCTAACGCCCGTATTTAGGGTGGACTGTTAAAATTTAGCAGCCGACGTTTATTTACACTTTTTACCCGATTTAAAAAAATTAAAAGAGGTATCCATGCCGAAATAATTTACCAGGTGGTGGCAGTGGCGAATTTATTCATTTTCGCCGTTGCAGAAAATGTCAAACTCCATATATAAAAAATCAACGAAATTTTTTTTATATGAAGTTTGAAATTGTCTGCAACGGCGAAAATGAATGGAATTCGCCACTGCCACCACCTGGTAAATTATTTCGCCATGGAGGTATCAATCAATTTTTGTTAGTGTCTGACAAAACATATTTTTCATTTCAAAGGTAAGCTTACTGGCTGGTCCAATTAATAAAAGGGGAAGATTTAAATGGTAAAAACTGTCTCGATACAACCCATGTTTTTTTTATAAAAAAGGAAGAGTATATTAAACAATAATAAGGAAAATACAGAACTAGTTTGATTTTATAAGCACAATTTAAATTTTGTTTTGCATAACTATTTAGCATGAAATTTTGTGAAAATGGTGCATACAACGATTAAACTCGTTTATTAGTTACTAGGATTGCCAGAATAATTAAATAAAACGGAGTTTCACAGAAGAATAGTTAAAATAATTTTTTATTAAATATTTTCTTTTATAAACAGGTTCATAACTGGATAAAAATTTATATTGAAAAACTATATTTATGACCGCTATAATTTAAAGTAAACATATACAATACAAATCTAAAATGTGTACAGTAATTTTGAGTTACCTGCACAACCAACTTTTGCACGATATTTTGTGCAGGTAAGTAAATAATGTAGCTAAGCTTAATGCCCTTACCTGCACAATGATGCAGATATGTAGATTTAAATTTACTGCCTAAAAGAGCAGTTAGAAGCAAATCTCTTGCATTGACTAAAGACCAATTATGATGTTTTCTACTAAAACTGTGGTTTTTGTCTTAAAATAACGAAAAGCTTGTTATTTTAGCTGTTTTTAATATTTCTATGTATTCGTATTTTCACATAAAGAGAGTGACAGAGAAAGATAAAAAATATTTCTTCTCTTTATCAAATCAAAATTTCCAAAAATATGATGTACTTATCTTAAATGTGCAGGTATGAACAATGCACTTAAAGAACTGAATTTATATAAAACTTGGAGGAATAAATACAAAAAACACAAATATTGTGCACTTATATGCAAAATGCACTTAAACGAAAGGCAGGTAAGTCAAAACTACTATATTATTATATTATTTTTACCTATGTTTCGAGTATATTAATTTATCCGCTTTGTCAGTAATTAAAGCTGGATTCACCCATTGTTTCCGAACAAAATTTTTGTTCCGAAACATTTTTTTTATATGTAGTTTAACGTTTTTCTGTTTGAGAGAGAGAGAGAGAGAGATTAAAAATAATTATTACTACCACCTTTAACATTCTAAATTTTTATTTGATGCCTCTATGTTTCGATTTTTTGTATTTTCAAGAATATTTAGAGCAATTTTACATTAAGGGCATTAAGCTGACTTTTTGTTGTTTTCTCTTTTGGAGTTTCTTCGTAAGTCGTCACGCCTTTACATTATGAATCTTTTGTAGCAAGTGAGAAAAAAAATTTTTTTTCTACTTATTTATACGTAACAAGTGTTGCCATAAACTAAATGTATATTTGAGTTTAGCAGAAAAATGCTTTGTGGGTAACACTAACAATAAAACAAAAAACAATAAAATAATAATAGTAATAAATAATAAATATATAATATAATAAAAAAAATAATTTATAAAGTTTTAATTTTATATTTCCGTTTGTTTCTATACAGTGTGGGCAAAAATATATTTTTAAAAAAAATTTGAATAGTATAAAAAAACAGCGATTGTGGAAACACTGCTCAAGCATCAAACTGTAAATATACGAGAGAGAGAGAGAGTGAAACAGGAATAAGAAAAAAACTAAAAATAGTCATGAATAGTCATTTCGTCCTACGGGGTAGCAAAAATGTAATTTTATCAATAAAAATTTATTTTTTATTAAAGTTAAAGTTAATTTGTTTAAATTTGTATGAATATTGCACCCTACATATTAAGAATATTGTCAACGAGTGCAGCTGCTTAAGAAGTTTTCAGTGCAAAACGGTTAAACTTAAATTCTCGAACTGGTAACAGAGTTATTTTTTTCGTGCTAACTATAATTTATTTAATGAAAAATTAAAGCTTTATTTGTGATCGATAATCTTTGCCTTACTGTTTACTTACTTAAATAAATTTTGGAGGTTCATACAAGCCGATTATTTGTATAAGCCGTGCGAAGAACAAGTAGCTGATAAAACATTGGATAATAGCCGGCTTACAGCCGCCGCAAACCATTCATACCAGTCAAATTTTTATGGAGTTTGACACAAGGCGAATTATTTCATTGAATCGCCTTAGTTTGACATTTTCCACAACGGGGAAAATTATTAAATTCGCCACTGTCACCACCTGGTTCATGATTTCGCAACGATGGCTACCAAAGACAATAACAATGCATACAGTTTTTCAATAGCACATGTAAACTTCTTCAATTATCTGAATTACTGGCTTGAATATTTTGAAGACAGTAAATAAGACAGTGATTTGACGTATGCCGACAATTTTATTATAATTTTTTTAACTAAACGATATTTGACATAATATAAGACATTTTTTTGTTTCCAAAAACGTGAGGTTTTTTGCTCAACATGAATTGTCACAATTGTCAGTATTTTTACAACTAATACGTATTACTTTCTAGCCCATTCAGGCTGCCACGAAATTAAGTAATTTCAAACTGAAATTACGAACGAAATCTAAAGTGGTTATACTGTTATTTGAAACTTGAGTTAATTTCAGAAACAGCTGTTCGTTTTTATGTTAGTATTATTTTATTCTTTTGCATTAAAATTTTATACAAAATGGAAGAAAAAGAAAAAACAAATTAGAAGCTATCAATACTAACATTAAAAAAATTAAATATTTAAGTTCTTGCAATTTTTATAATCCATTCATATACAGTCAGGGACTAAAGCTTAAATACACCCCAATAATTGTTTGCTTAGAGAAAAGTAAACGTTTCAGAAATACTTATAATATGCACTTTTATTTAGTTTCACAAATAACAAAAAACAATAACAAAAAATATTAACTTCATTAAAAACATAACGACAAATCTCACAATAACTACAAAATGCAGCGGACAAAAGTTTCAATACATCTTGCAAAACAAAGGACTCTCTTTTAATTCTTAAAAACAAAGTAGAGTTATATTTTATATTTCGATGAAATTCTTTTATTAGTAGCATTCTTGCCTCATTATTGGTGGTTTTTGTTTTTTCGAAAATTATGGGCAAAGTTAAAGAAATTGAGTCCAACATTAAATATTTCATAGTAGCACATTTTAACGAAGAAAAATCCTATAGAGAAAAAGTTAAATTAATAAATTTGCCATTTCCAAGTGTTCAAAATATAAGTAAAAAATAAAAAGTAAGAGAAGTGAAGAAAACTCTAAGATTAAGCGCCCCAAAACTTGCAGATGATATCGCTAATAACTATAACAAACATGTTCACCCAAGAACTGTTCAAAGAGCATTGGGAAAAAATGGATACAAAAGCCGAGTTCCCTGAAAAAAGCCACTGATAAGTGAAAAAAACAGAAAACTAAGACTGGAGTTTGCATAAAAGTATACAAAACAAAGACGCTGAGCTTTGGAGAACAGTTCTATTTACAGACGAGTATAAACTTAATTTGTTTGAAAGCGATGGACGTGCAGAAGTTGGGCGCAAGCCAAATACTGCTCTTCAAGAGCAAAATTTGGTTCCTACAGTAAAACATGGAGATGGCAATTTAATGGTTTGGGGAGCTATTGGAGCAGCGGGGTTGAAAATTAGGAGTTTATTGATGGCATAATAAACCAACATACATACAAGAGCATATTGGAAAGAAATTTGCAACCATCCGTCGACATCTTAGGCCTTGCACCTCATTGAATCTTCTAACAGGCTAACGATCCAAAGCTCACTGCACTTTCTGTGAAACAATGGTTGCTGTATTTTGCTCCCAGACAGCTCCATAGCCCGAGTCACCAGATTAAAACCCAATTGAAAACGTTTGGGATTTTATGAAGCGCAAATTACCATCAACTTCAGTAACTAGCAAAGATTCGCTTAAAGAAGCTCTTAAAACTGTATGGTCAGAAACATCGCCTTCTGAAACAGAAAGCTTGGTACTATCTATGCCACGCCGCTTGCAGGCAGTTGTTATTGATAGCCATGGCGATCCAACAAAATATTGAAATGTTTTACTTTTTTAATTTACTTAAAAAATGTGCTAACATTCCAAGATGTATTTAAACTTTTGTCCAGTGCATTTTATTGCATTTTTAAGAATTACAGTTATGATTTCAACAAAGTCTAAATTTTTTGTTATTTATGAAACTAAATAAAACTACATACTTTAAGTTTTTCAGAAACGTTTACTTTTCTCTAAACATGCAATTTTCGGGGTGTACTTAAACTTTAGTCCCTGACTTAATATTTGTATACATCAATCTATGTACATACGTGTATTCTTGTAAATAAGTGCATGGTTACACACAAAGTAGTATTTTACACAGAAGCAGTGTTGTCTATCGTAATTTCAAGTTAATTTCGTCGAAATTAATTAAAATAAGTTGATTAGGGCAACTGTAAAGTGTATGCGAAATTATGTTATTTCAAGTTGATTTCAGCCGACATCACGAAATAAGTGAATTTCGTGGCAGCCTGAACGGGCTATTAGTATAATGATAACATTGTCAAATGTAAACGTGGCATGCCGAAATCATGTATCAGGTAGTGACAGTGGCGAATTTATTAATTTTTTCCCTTGCAGAAAATGTCAAACTCCATGTATAAAAAATATGTGTGATGCTGCATTTTCTAGACCGCTATGCATTATTCGGGTTCATCTATCTTAGGTTGTGTACATTATAAACATCATATGTTTACCCAATTTATGTTGTAAATAAGAATACGGGGAGTTTTCACAGCAATACTAATTTGGTTAGACATAGTCAACAAACAAACCAAAATATTTCTTCACTGTTCTCATTGTAGCTTCTCTTGTACATTTGTTTTTACTTTGTACCAACCGTCGGTTGATCACGAATGAAATTTTTATATTTAATCATTCTAATTTGCTTACAGCCCACCCTAAATACGAGCGTAAGACGTTATTTAACTGTCAAAAATTCTCATGCCCATACAAAATGTATGAGACCAACCCAAATTGCGCGACGCTAACGTTGAACAATTAAAAAAATCAAATTTTGACGCGCGTAAAAAGTGAAGTTGGCTGCAAAAGAAGTGTTGTTATTGTTTATTTTTGTGGTATATACAAAAGTATTTCCAACAGTAATGACATTACAGCTACTTTAAGGTCAATTTCGCGATTTTATCTCTCTTAATTGTTTTAATTTTGTGGTTTTTAGCAAATAAGATAAGTAAACAATACTGTTCGTTTCATAACGTTGGCGCTCGTATTTAAGTTACTCATTACAGCGAAAAAACTATACGCTAAATTACGTCGTGCCTAACGCCCGTATTTAGGGTGGACTGTTACTCACAACATAATAGATACTGTTTCAGTATCATATTGATTGTTATGAGTTAAGTATGAATTTACATGCGCTGTGTGATAAATCTTGTATGAATATAGTGAAATTACGGTGGTCCTTTTTAAAAATATATCGCGCTATGTTACTATATATTACTATTATATATTACTACTACATTATATATTACTACTACAATTCACAAGGATTTCGAACCATATAAGAGGGATGGGATGAGAAAAGTTTTCGCTAAAAGCAAATGTATGGTATAGACGTCCTGAGACAGCATTCACATTCAGACCAAGTAATATTATTACCAAAAATTATTCCTAAATTAATGCAGAGGTTACAAAATTTATTGGATTATTGTTAATGCTCTTATTTTCATATTACTATTAAAATTTATTGAAAATCAACTTAAAATATTTAAGTTAAAATAGTATGAGAATTTACTTAAAAGTACTATAACAATTACAAACTACATATTTAAATATAAGAAACTCTTAAAAAGACAGGGTTAAGAAAAAGTTAATTTCAAAAAACCTTATACAAATTTTAAAGTTATAATGAAATTTCTTTAACCAATTACCAACTTAGATTCTTTCTTTCCAAATTCTTAGTGATTGCTTAGTAAATTTCTTATAGTTTCAAAATTAGACGATCTGGAATTTTTATTAAGGGCGTGTGTGAAACGGTAGCAAAGTAATCTTATAAGTGAAATTTTGACAGTTCTGAGGTGAATAAAATTTCACTAGCCCTGGGGGCTAGTAGAAATTTTGACAAAAGCGTAAAAATTTTTGACATTAAAAATTAATTACTTTTATTAGAATCTAAAAAATAGGTTTGTTTGAAAATTGGGCAGAAAAAAGGTCAAGTAATACAACCGTTTCAAATAAAATGGAAGTAGAACCACCAACAAAAAAAATAAAAAAATTTTAGATTACATGTAAGTAATTTGGCTCGCTTTTACCTTAAGCTTAAAATTTATCCTCGCAGGGAGTAACCTAGAGCGTCACTTATTGGTGGACAAGATGATTCAAAACGATGTGTGGTTTAGCGGCAAGAACGCAAGTAGTAATGAGGGCCTGTAATCCACAGAAGCCAAGAGGTAAACCGAAACCACCTTGGTGGAATACGGAGATTGCAGAGTTACGTAAGGAATGTAGAAGACTCTTCAATAGGGCCAAAAATAGTGGAAACTGGCTGCCCTACAAGGATAAACAAAGGGAGTTTAAGTATGCCATACGAAGATCCAAAAGAGCCTCGTGGAAAACTTTCTGTGGCAACATAGAAAGCTCGTCCGAAACCAGCAGGCTACTCACTTCCCTGGTAGTGAAGGGATTGACGAAGCGATGGGGACTGTAAATTCCGCGTCGGTTTTTCCACCCACTTTCCGGGTGACCAATGCTCACTTAGAGTGGGCCATCATGTCGTTTGATGCCTTTAAGTCTCCTGGAAGTGACAATATCATTCCAGCGGGCTTGCAACATGGCATAGACCTCATAAAAAAATGGCTATTGCGAATCTACAACGCTTGCCTGGAAAATACTTACATGCCCATAGGTTGGCGTGTAGCACGAGTTGTTTTCATCCCTAAAGCGGGAAGGACATCTCCTATTAAACCCAGGGACTTAAGGCCCATAAGCCTGTCGTCCTTCTTACTCAAAACGCTGGAAAGGATTCTTGATCTTCAGATCAGGAACTCCATAAATCCCGCGCTTATTTGTAGCTCGCATCATGCCTACACGAAAGGGAAATCTGTGGAAACAGCGCTGCACGTGTTATTTTCCGATGTTGAAAAGTCCCTTTCAAATAAGAAATTTACGCTTGCAGTGTTTCTTGACATAGAAGGAGCTTTCAATAACGTCTGCCCCAATGCCGTTATAAAGGCCCTCTTGGATCTCGATCTTGATGCAAATCTGGTGGGATTCATTGCGCAACTACTGAAGACACGTATCATCACGTCCACTTTGGGAAATGATCACGTTGAAAGGGTAGTGAAAAGAGGCACTCCACAAGGTGGCGTATTGTCTCCCCTCATCTGGAATCTGGCAGTCAACACGCTGCTACGGCGACTGAACCAAACGGGTAATAAGGTGATAGCTTATGCTGATGACATTGCTATCGCAGTCTCTGGGAAGTACCTGACAACACTCAAAGAACGGGTGAACTATTCGCTTAATGTTCTGTCTCAATGGTGCTGCGATTTTGATCTTGCTGTTAACCCAGGCAAAACGGAGGTTATGCTCTTCACACGGAGATACAAGATCCCGATTTTTACTGCACCTAGGCTGAATGGCATTGTGCTCAGTGTAAGTAAAAGTGTGAAATACCTTGGGGTGATACTTGACCCCAAACTTCAATGGAAGGCAAACATTGCCGAAAGAACTCGGAAGGCGACCTGTGCGCTCTATCTCTGCCAGAGAGCTTTAGGACCAAGATGGGGCCTTCAGCCTCGGATCATCTCCTGGCTCTACAAGGCAGTTATAGAGCCAAATATTCTCTATGGTGCTGTATTTTGGTGGCCCGCTCTTGAGAGATTGGTCAACCAAAAGCCTCTTGACAAAGTCAGGAGAACAGCCGCCATTTTGATTACTGGGGCTCTTCGAACTACTTCCACAAAGGCTCTGTATGCTCTTCTCCACTGGTTGCCCACCAAACTTCTGGTATTGCAACAGGCTAAATGCTGTTCAGCCAGACTTGATGCCCTCTCACGCTGGCTCAGGCGGGACATAGGGCACTCTAGGATTATCGATCGGGATGTGCCACTGCCATCAATGGTGGACTACATCTCTTCTACTCCCGCTCTGGACCACGGGTTTCGGATCCATATTCCAAATAGGGAGATATGGGTCCGTAACGAAGTGGTTGTGAGTGGTACTGTTGACATCTACACCGATGGCTCGAAACTGGACGACAGAGTCGGTTGCGGAATCTTCTCCAATAATCTTGGCCTAAGACTCTCCCTTAGACTCCCTGACTACTGCAGTGTCTTTCAAGCCGAGGTAATGGCCATTCTGAAAACATCCGAAATAGCGCTCAGTGACGATCTTTCTGGTCATGCTATTCGGATATTTTCGGACAGTCAGGCGGCAATCAGGGCGCTTGCTGGTGCATATAGTACATCTAAGCTAGTCCTGAGTTGTCGCTCATTACTGAACACTTTATCGGAGCGTTCACAGATTGACCTGTTTTGGGTCCCTGGTCACAGGGATATCCAGGGTAACTGTGAGGCCGATGATCTCGCTAAACGAGGCACATTGCTTCCTAATGTCTCCCCGCTACCAGACGTTGGAATGCCTCTGGCAACGGTGAAAATGGCCATAAAGAACCACTACCTAAATTTGGCTCGCAAATTATGGGTAGATGAAATTTCCTGCTGTGTCTCCAGACAACTGTGGACTACACTGGACCTCAAGCGGACCAGACAGCTGCTCAGACTGGACAGAAAATCCATACGTATCACGGTCTCGGTAATTACTGGACACTGTCTAATAGGTAGGCATGCTGAAAGACTTGGTCTGCCTTTCAATGATTTCTGTCGCAGCTGTGGTTCGGAGGATGAGGAAGAGACCGTACTGCACCTCCTGTGCCACTGCGCATCCCTGGTTCGGAGATTTAAATTTCTGGGCTCTCCTTTCTTCGGGACTCTTACGGAGCTATCATATCACTCTATAGGGGACATAGCGAAGTTCATCCGGGAATCTTCATGGTTCTCAATTGGGTAAGGAGAGTCGCGCCGTCTTCCTTGTGGTATCACAACAGGTCATTCGATTGTGCTCAAGTGAGCTTCGTCGTGAGAGGCTGCCACTCCAAACTTACTTACTAACTAAGCCATCTGTAAAGGGCTAGCCCGATTACTCCAAAATTTGACATAAGCATGTTATCTTAGCTTAAGTTTTGAAAGTGGGTATCACCCGCTAATGAGGGGTGGTCTTCAATGTTTTTCTCATCAATGCTTATAAAATGGTGCTGCAATCTGCATTATTATGCTTTAAATTGATCGAGGTCTTAGCATTTTTAAATTAAATTCCATTTTTTTTTAAATATTGGGTACAATTTTCAACAAATTTTTTTTGGAATAACGATTTGCAATTTGAATAATTATAGCAAAAAAATCGACTTGAAAACTGTTTTCAGCTATCTGTCTATAACGGATCTTAAGTTGGTTACATATATTAAATAACGTTAACTATTGGGACACCCTTTATTTTTCATATCCTAATTGTATCCTTGTTACAGCGGTCTTAACTATACAGATCTTTTTGAACCTCCACCGTCAGCTTGCAAGTGTTTAACAGCTGGGACGTATACTTTAATTCAAGTTTTATCCATGTAGTTGTAGCGGACATACATCAAATTGCATTATCTATATAAACAAGTTTTAATTTCAAAATCCAAATTTTATTCTTGTTGTTTTATCGGACTATCGGCAATACAGCTTTTTTTGCAAGTTTTAACTGTTCAACAATTTGGTCATGTTGAAATAAGTTAATTAACTATAGCGGTATCCCTTAATTTTTAACCTCAAGTTATGTACTGTTATTGCTGTTGTTTTGAAGCAATAACGGTTTAACAACATGGCTATATACATTAAATGCCATCAACTATCCTAACACGCTTTAATTTATAATCTTCAGTACAAAGTAGTAGATATACTGTTTTATTTTTAAGCGTTTGTACATAACAGTTCAAAAGGTAGTGTCATATAGGTCAAATTACACCTATTATAGGAACACCCTTTTATTTTTAAATTCAAGGTGCATACTTATTATTAAAGCGGTTTTAGCAATACTGGTTCCTTGTAAATTTTGTCTGTCGCTGAAAAACAGTTCATACGCTTGGGAACATAAATTATAATTTAAATCAACTATTGGAACACACTTTATAAACTTCGATAAATATACGTCTTATTATACCAGGCAAAGTAGAGGACAAACTGTTTTATTTGTAAGAGTTTGTATATAACAATTCAAAAGTTAGCGCTTTATAGGCCAAATTATACCTTTTTTTGGAACACCCCTTAATTTATAATTCAAATTGCATACTTATTATTAAAGCGGCCTTAGTTAATACAGGTTCCTTGTAAATTTTAGCTGTCTCTCAAAAGCAGTTTATACGCTTGTTAACATTCATTATAGTATACATCAACTATTGGGACACCTAAATCCAAATCTAAGTCCAAATTTTATACTTGTGGACTAAGGAATACAGGTTCTTTATAAATTTTAACTATCTGGCTATAACATTTAAAACTCTGCCCATGTTCATTAAATTACATCAACGTTATTTAATTTCAAAAATAAAATTCAATATTTAGTGGACATTCTAATGTAATCTAATTTTTAAGTGTTTGTTTATAGAAGTTAAAAGATAATTTCTAAATTCAAATTTCATACTTGTTGTAGTAGTGCACTTATCAATTTAGTTTGCTTGTAAATTTCAGCTTTTTTATATACATCAAATTACATTAATTGTAGGGACACAATTCAGTTTTCAGGTATGAATTTTTTACTTGATGTTGTAGAGGACTTAGCAATACATGTTCTTTGTTAATTTCAACCGTCTATCTACAACTGCTCATAATTATTGCCGTATACAACAATTTAATTTTAAATATTTTTATCGTTATTTTGAGTATTTTAACTTGTTAATAAACCGATCATAGTAATCGAAATTCTGTCCAATTTTCAAGCGTTTGTCTGCAACGGCTCAAAAGATAGGCTCATAGTACGTCATCTTCTTTTTTGAAGACGGTTAAGAATCAAAATATATTGCATTTTTATTGTACATATTTCAGCCTAAAAAGTATTATTTTTATGGTAGAAAAATTAATTTTTGTTTAAGCTGTGGTCAAGGTGGTAAGCACGTTGACTACAAATCTGGTTGGAGAGGGTTCAACCCCTGCGACAACCAAAAAAAAAAAAAAAATTTCTGTTTAATGGTATAAATACATATTCAGAATTAACATTAAAACATGCAGCCTCATTCGTCGGTACTTCTTCATAGCATATTCGCCGGCGAAGTAAAATAACTAACAAATTGGCTATATCACTACCTGTTCTTTTCTCTCCGATAGTAGTGCCACTGCCCATCCCTGGCTCGAAGAAGACCAAGAATTCTGGGCTCTCCTTTCTTTGGAACTCTTACGGAGCTATCATCCCACTCTATAAGGGACATAGCGAAGTTCATCCGCGAATCTTCATGGTTCTCGGCTGGGTAATGGGAGTTATGCCGCTTTCTTTGTGGTATCACAACGGGCCATTCGTTTGTGCTCAAGTGAGCTTCGTCGCGAGAGGCTGCCACTCCTAGCCAACTAACTAATGAGGGTTGGAGGTAGGTGTATTATTCAGTTTTTATTTATTTTGGCCTAAAGTTTTTGTGTTCTACAGAAAAATTGCTGAAGAGTTGCGATGTGATTTTTCTGAAAACAAAAATGCAACTGCATGCAAAACACAATGGAATGCTTGAGTAAAAAAGTACAAAAGCTTTTTTAAATATCATTCTGGTGAGGGCACTGGAGAAGAGGCATTGCTAGATGAAGCCAAAGATTGGGAATTTTTCAAAAAAATATAAAAAAAAATATATATGCCTCTAAAAAGGACAACTAGCACCCGCTCTTTTTAATGGATAGCACTGACGGTATATTACGCAAGCAAAAAACGACTCGAACTCCTGTCCAGCTTCCGTAGAACACGAAAATCATGCGTCATTGCCAATAAACCCAGAAGAGGCTTCATCATCATCATATACCTCAACAAGAACTTCAAGAGCTCGTAACGAATTTAAACGTTTGGAATACCACATAAAAAGGCGTGATAAAAGAATTGAGAAGAAATTATCATCTCTTTTATCTGTATTTGGCCAGATTGTTGAAGCTGATTGAATAGAAATTTATGTATACCCAATGTAATTAGATTGCTTTTGAAATCAACTTCATATGGTTATGCTTTTTTATTGTTATCCTTTCTGTCGTAATTAAATATTTTTTTAATGAAGGATTTAATCTAATTACCTATAAATTAATAAAATTTGTAAATAAAATCAAACATGATTTATTTTTTATTCGTTGTGAATATTATTTGAAAACTGTATACTTTAAGATATAATACCCATCTCCGAAACATATAACAATTATTTTTAAATAAAAAACGTTTATTTATCAAATATTTTATAAAATTTGTTCAGCTGAAAATAACCGTTTTATTTAATTAAAGCCGCAATTTATAATTTTATTTTGAGTGTTATTTGAAATTTATTAGAAAACACATCTTTATATATTTAAAATTTATTATAAACTACTTGAGGATGTTAAAAAATGTAAATACATATGTAATAAAAAAAGTACTATTTGACCAATACAATTAATTTAAGGTACATCGATCAGAATTTCCTTTAAATAAATTGAATAAATTCATTGAAAATCTCATTCCGTTTTCTTATACCGCTCTTAGTGTCATTAACTAATATGCCATGTTGCGAAATCTCAATTGCTGCAGGCTCTTCCTCGCTTAATATGGACGAGTCGAAATCATTTTGAAGCATGCAAATGTTATGGAGTATGAAGGCTGCGAACACTGTTTTTATACAATTTTCATGTTTAAGTTCCAGCTCCTTATTAAATATATTTCCAAAGGCTGATTTAACCGTAACTCTTCCTTTGCTAAAAGCTGCGTTGAATTTAGCTTGATTTGGTGTCAAGGGATCCTTGAATGGGGTGATGACAGCCACTGGAGACGTTTGGCATGGATAACCCTTATCTCCAAACAAAAGCCAACCTTGTGGGGGGTACTTTCCTTTAGCGTACAGTGAGCTATTGACGAATACCCTAGTGTCGTGAACTGAACCTGGGTATCCAACAAATACGTCTGTGAATTTATATTCACTGTCCACGACTGCTTGTGCTTGAATTGAATAAAATTTTTTGTGGTTGAAGTATTCATCATGCTTGTTCACTGGGCATTTTACCCTTATGTGAGTACCGTATATTGCCCCAATAAAATTTCTAAAAGTATTTGACCCTGTCTTTAGGCTAAATTTCACAGAATGCCTTTCATAATCATCCAAAGCACCATGTTTTGTAACTTTCTTTAATTCATAAATCTAATTTAACATTTTTAGAATGATGCTTCGTGCAGTAAACCGACTCAGTCCTAAAAATCCTGCAACCACTCGATAGCTGCATCCACATGCCATCCATTAGAGAAAACATATCAATTCATACTCCACTGACCATCCGTGATGTTTTTTTTGGAATATAGTTGACTATTTTTTTAAAGCAACTAGCTGAAATTCTCAAATGTATTCTGGTTATGTTGTTATCACCATTCATGATTGCGCTTACTGCTTTGGAGTAAACGGAAGGTTCCATATACAAAACTCCCTTAAAAACAAAATTATTTTTTTGTTTTACTCTTTAATAGTTTGAATACTCTTACCCGTTGGTTTCCTCTTTTTCCTAATATGAAAATTAAAATATCTAATATTTACGACGATGTCATTCCCAAGAGAATTGAAATAAGTAACGGAAAATATTTTTTTAATTTATTCATTTTAAAAACGTAAACATTTCCTTTTTTATTCAAACGTCAAAATTTAATATTGTCAACAAAAATATCATTACACACTGCAGTAATACAAAATTTCTCATCATAGAGGAAATTTATTTAACCATAGTACTATGTTATCGTTTCACACGCGCCCTAAATTCAAAATTTTAATGTAGTAAGTCAGTGGGAAATCTACAGGGAAGGTTGTGTATTAATTTTAAGTTTTTGTTCTGGATGATTTGAAGCTTCTTTGTATGAGTTTTAACAGTTTTGTCATCCAGACTTGGCAATCAAAAGTCAAGATCGGTGGGATACACATCTTGTATAACAAAATCTTGCTTTTTATGTTAAGTTTTGCTCTCCTGTTCAGTAAAGGTTACAGTATGCAACCACATTTATTTGACTTGTCACATATGTATTTGACATGTTGCTTAAACAAAAATTTTTTATCTAGAATTGTACCTAAATATTATATAGATAATATTTTTAAAATGTCACCGTTTACATGCTGATCAGAAAGCGGTAAATTTTTGCCTTTAAGTGCTTTGGTAAGCTTCTTTTAGAGCCGAGAGGCAACTTAGAAATATATCTTGACCAAGGCTCATTTCTATCTCTGTTTATGTGGAAATTATTAGTCTGTTCAACTGCTTTAAAATACTAATTAATTGGGTTCTGTAGTTTGGATCACCACATCTCTGCAATTTACCCCTGAAATTATTTCTTTGCAGTATTAACATTTTAGATGTATTCGTGATTTCTCTTTGCCATGGATTTTTTGACCAACTGGAATCGGATAAAATACCTGTTTGACAATAAAACATAACTGGATTAGTGCCATATCTATGTTAATATTATTATCATCGATATGATCAACGTTGTGACGCCTAATCTCATTCTCTATCCAGTCTCAGCTTGGTTATACAAAGGAACAGAAATTATATTTAATTGAAAATGTCCATTGATAAAACATGAAACAAGGGACATGGTCTGAACTAAAAATATTGGGACGGGATTCATATGCCGAAAAATTTAGACTGTAGAAGGTTGAAGAGGTAAAACATTTTGCCCAAACCTGGTGAATGAGCGTGGGTAACATATAAAATAATTAGATAAAAGACAATGTTCAAAAAGTACTTAACCAGCAGAGTTGTTTGAAACACAGTTCCCATTGGTGTGATGGACGTTTAAGTCGCCAAATATAAAAAAGTAATTTGAGTTATTAGTTAGCAAACTTCAGTCAGAGCTAAAAATCGTAGTGTACATTGGGTTATACGCAGAAGTGAATTTAACTGATCGTCTATTTATAAAAACTTGTATAGAAATGTTCGGAATATTATGAGTTTTAATTTTAGGTAAGGACTTATGATATATTTTACTTTTTACTGCTATGAGTACACCTCCTCCGTGGGTAAGCTGGTTTTCTTTGTATATTTTGTAGCCTCCAAGTTGAAGTTTATGATGTGGTTTTAAAAATGTTTCGTTGAGTAGAAGAATATCAACATTTTTTCATGGAGAACTAGTTCAAGCTGTGACATTGCTAAATCTGTCGTTATGCCTTGATTATTCCAGTGCATAACATTTTGGGTACCTGTTGAATTATATGACACGTTTAAGCATCATATCCAGTACTCTTAATTTGTCAAACTTGTTTTGACATTTTTGCAGTGCATCAACCGGATCGAAGAATATTTTCAGTAGCCTTGAAAATTTTGTCGTCTTTTACTTCATGCTTGTGAAGCAGAACTTTCTGTCATTAAGAATTTTAATCGCTTTTTCGTAGCGAGACAGTGAGTTGGATATTATTTTTGTTCCGACGGACATTATTTTAAACATACATTGCTTACCAGTTAAACCAAAAACAGTTGAAAAACTATGTGCAGAATCCACGATTATCGGTGGAACTTTTTCCATCATTGAAATTCCTCTTCTTCGTCAGATAATAAATGAAATCTGTTGTTGCTCATGGTAGGCTCATCGGACACTTTAGAAAACTTGTATTTGGGGCTATTGCCCCAATACCTTTTCCTTTTCTGACTAATCATAGCCGAATGAAAATTAAAAAAAAAACAAAAGTTTGATAATATTAAATTATTTGCACTTATAAAAATTCACACGTTGTTGTCTAATTGAAAATAATGTTGCAAATGTATTGTTAATGTTTTTTTTTAATTAGGTAGACAAATACATTTAGATTTAGAAGGGTTGATACAAGTCTATTAGCACTAGCCCAGGTGCTAATTTTGGTTAGATCTTCATTGGTTGCATATAGACATAAAAAAATATCTGAAATTTTGCAACTGTTGTTGAGCTGCACATCATCAGCGTACATGTGAACTCCACTACTAATTGATATTAAGCAAGTCATTGATGTAATAACAAAAACGAGGAGGACCAAGTATTGAACCATGCGGAACTCCTCTGTTAACATTGAGAGAATAAGAAATATTACCTTTAAGCTCAAGCTTAAAAAATTAAACAATTTTTCCAGATTCTTAAGGAAAATCTTATGATCCATTGTGTCGAACGCTTTACTGTGTTGCAGGATAATCAAAAATTCAACCTCACTGTTATAAAGTTTTGATCCAAAACTACATTAATTAGTGATGTTACGCAACTTCTGCCCTTCATAAAACCGGATTGAAATTCGTAAAAAAATTGTACGCGTAAGATACCCGTTCGTTTGTTGACAAATATGATTTTTTAACATTTAAAAAAAAAGGATGGCATTTGCCCAAAACTCGTTGTTGCTTTTGGGAATGGGTATGACTTTTGATAACTTTCATTTCTATTGGATAATAGATTTCTTAAGAATAGAGTTATATGAGCGTGTTAGGAATAATAAGACATTAGGGATTAAGACTTTTAACAAAATAGGAATTATCTCATCCATACCCATAAACCCTCTTTTTCCAGTTTGACTTTACATCAATACATTTTAATCTCACAGTCCCAAAAATGTAAACCCTATTGTTATTGTAATAAAAAACAGGAAATTCAGTCCGCTTATTATTAATGTTTAAATTTAATTTTTTTACAAAACTTAAAGGGATACAATTCACGTCAGCTCCAGTATCAATCTTGAAATCTATTATCTCCTCATCCACACGATATTCTTTCGTCCATTTCACCCGAAATTCTCCACGCTTTGTGCAGTAAATTAAAGGAAAAGGAATATTATAAATTAGTTAAAAATTCCTCTTTTAAGGTTGAATGTAAATTTTGTGTGCCAAGTGTATCGGCTGACTTTGCAGAAATAAAAACAAAACTAAAGCAGCTGGATGATATAAAAAAAAACTATGCAATTCATGTAATCACAATATGATTTTTTGTTGAAAGGAGTTGCAAAGGACACTAAAGAAATAAAATCAATTAGGAGTTCAAAAAGATGTTAATAATGGTATCGTTTTTACTGACGGAATAAGTGCTCTTAATGCTGTGTGAGATATAGCAAAACAAACAGGAGCTGATATTTGCGAAAACGTTGAGGAAGCCTATTTTGTAAATACTTATACAGAAGAAAGATGAAAAAAAAAAACAAAAAATCTGTTGTTGCTAGCAAAAAAGCGGTTGTTTATGAAAGAGAAGTCAAAGTTAAAAGAGGTGGAAAAGCTTAAAAATGTTTATATAAATGATTTCTTATGTAAAGAAACATTAGAACTTCTAAATTATGTTAAATCTTTGAAAGCAATTGGTTTTACCTATGTTCATGCTAAATCTGGTGATGTTGCTAAAAAAAAAGAGGCGAACTCAAAACAAATTACTTTAAAAACGAAGATCATACGCAGTTAAAATCCCCAAATTAGTATTTTCTCGATTTGTTTTTATTATTATTATTTTTATTTGTTATAATTTTTTATAGTTATATGTGGACACAAAATATTTTTTTAATTTACATTATTTTAATGATTCTCTTTTAAATAATTTTAGTATCTTGTCCATTAAGGTAAAAAGCATTTCATCAATTGACTTGTTAACAAGTTTAAAGGTGAAATATGTAGATTAGCCGTAATTCCTGAAATAATAGCTATTCAAGAAACCTGGTTTGACAAAAATTCGGTTTCTATGCACATAATCAACGGTTATGACGGGATTCATTGCTGTAGGAGTGATTGTTATGGCGGAACATCAGTATATGGTAAAAAGCAAATAAAATATATTAAATCTGTTACAAAATAATGGTTTCTTGGATATAATTAGTATATCCTTGTCTATAATCTTTACATCGCTATATCGATCGCAAAAATGTAAGCTACAATCATTCTTAGAAATGCTAGAAACATTACTAATTATAGTTAAAACCCAACATATAGTAGTTAATTTTAGTATTAATTTGATGCTTGTGAGTCTTGAAAGTCGTGCTTTGATAGATGTTTTTTTAAATTTGATATCTCTTCCTGCCATAATCTCATAAATAGGCCCGGAAGTAAAACTGAGTTTATAGTAATGTACCAAATTGCATAATGGTAAATTCAATTAAGACATTAATATCAGATCACAATGTAATTTTTCGTAAGCTTAAAATAAACTTTCGCCAAAGTGAAACTACTACTGAGAGATTATGAAAATTTAGTAATTTCAAACAGTTCTAATGTTCAATACGAGGGTTTTGTTAATAGTATGTTTCCACGGCAAAATGAAGCACTTGCTTCGCTCTTCGAACCATGATTGCGAAGCACGCCGTTTACACGACAAATGCTACATGCTTCGATTGAACGTCTGCACAAAAACTGAAACAACTTCAAATAATTTGTTTAAAAACTTAATTTTTCGTTTTAATTTTCTTTGTTTGTAATTTATTATATTTAAAACTTTAATGAGATTAATTGT
This sequence comes from Cistogaster globosa, assembly GCA_937654795.1. Classification (NCBI taxonomy): domain Eukaryota; kingdom Metazoa; phylum Arthropoda; class Insecta; order Diptera; family Tachinidae; genus Cistogaster; species Cistogaster globosa. The sequence continues at coordinate 104,863,996 of OW569403.1, read as the reverse complement.
TTTTTATATTACACATATCCACACACCACTTTAATCATCGTTTTTCTCTTTTTGTTTACATTTTATACAGCTAGTTTAGATAAACTTGCGATAAAAATTAGAGAAGACATAAATTTTTCATGCTTCGCTCTCATAATTTTGTATGGCAAAGCAAGTAAATTCGCTCATGATTTGAGTGTGAAGCGAGAATAGAGAACGAAGCAGGTGCCGTGGAAACATACTATAACACACTTTCTTTAGCTGCATCACAAAGTACTGCCTAAAACAACAACAGTAATAAAAACCAGCATGTATTTTTTTTGTAAAATATGTTTTCGGATGTCAGAATTAACTAACGTTGCACATAGGGACAAATAACCAAACCATGACGACAAAAATGGAATTTTGTTAAATGTAACCACTTACTACGTTTATACGCATGTCTTAGTAGCAAATAAAAATATTGTGAATAGAAAATTTTGCCGCATAAACGGTAAATTTATTTTTTTATTTACAAATAGCTAGCTCACAAAAACAATTCAGAATAACGGCACTAATTGCAAATAAGGTATTAAATGTTGCCACATTTTTTCTGTATAAGTGTTTTTGCCTATACAAATATATTTAAAAATATTGTTTTTAATTTTTTCAATTAAATTAATTAAATTTAAGTTATTTAAATAATTTCCTGTTTCCTGAAGTTGCCATTCATCGGTGTGGTTTATTATTAATTTAGAGTAAAAAAAATTGAGCGAAAAGCGTTTTGGCGGGTATAAAAATATAAAATGAAAAATTATTCTTGCCGTATAAAAAGTGACAAGTTAACTTGTGTAGTTCATAAACGAACTTGTTCATTTAAACAATCCATCGCTTGAGCTAATTGAACTAGTTTAAACTTTAAAGTAATTTATGTAATTAAGTAAGCCGTGAATATTTATTATTAAAGAATAAAAGTTTATTAATTATTCTTGGCTTAACAATATTAAATAAAATTCAGATAATAAGAAGATATGGAGCATGTATAAGTGTTTTTTGACATTTCTTTTCAAACTTCTTTATTTTCACATACACATGAAAACAATGTTATTATATGCTTTTTTTTAAATCACAATATCTTCTCTAACGCCTGACTACTCGACCCTGACTTCCCCCCCGCTTGCACCAACAGCATTAGACTCAGTATTAGTTTCCACCATTTCAGACTGACTTGTTCCACCAATTGTTTTCTGTACCACTGACCTGCTACCGTCAGTAGATACACTCTCCCTACTAAAATCTGTACTCAGTGGTGGCGCTATGTTTATCTCGGTTGTTTCCCTATCGCAACTACTACTTATATTATATTCACACAGTAAATCACTTGTGCTAAAGTCATTATTTCTGGAGCATGATATAAATCTTCTGTTGCGTCTATAACAATTATCTAAATTATCTCTGACAATTATTGATTGCTTTTTAACTTGTTTTAATATCACACCATGATGCCACTCCTTTGGACCCTTTCTTGAAAAAAATTAACTCACCTATGTCAAGTGCTGATAGTGACATTGCGAAAGACTCTTGTCTTTCCTTTTTTTTCCTAATTTTTTCTTGAATATAATCCTCCTTGAGCTTATTTCAGGTTAACATTGAACTCGATACTAGTAACTTAGTTTTAATAAGTCTTCCAAAGAATAATGCATATTGCGACATCTGCAAACTCGCAACAGGAGTCGTGTTGTATTCTTAAATTCTGTACTGATGTGAACTTAGATCATTTGCCTCATAGCACCGCTTCAATATATTCTTTGCAATGGCTACACCTTTTTCAGCTAAACCATTGCTTTGCGGATACCGTGGACTAGAAAACTGGAATCTTTTGTTAAATTCAGAAGTATAATGATCAAAGTCTCTTGATCCAAAAGGGGAATTGTCACATTTGATTATAGTTGGAAACCCAATTTTAAAAAATATTAGATTCATCATGGTTAAATCTATATCTTTGAAATGGAGTCATGATGGTTGTTTATTTTGAAGATGACCTCTCGAATAACATGTGCCAAAACCCACTAGTAAGATCAATAACTATAAAGACCCTCGCATTAGCCAACCCTGATGTCAGATCCTCAATCGTAGGTATTAAGAAATGCTCCCGCCTGATGCATTCGTTTAGTAGTCTAGGATCAAGACAAATATGTAGCCAACAATTTGCAAATTATTAAACCAACCTGTGGGGAAGTTTACAACCGAAATTATGCCATCTTATACCAAAGTATCTAGCTCTTGTTTTATTCGATCCATTAATGCAAGTGGTATTCGTTTCTTGTAGTGAAGTACTGTTTTTGAATCTTCTTTCAAAAAAATTTTATATTCACCTGGGAACTTTCCAAGCCCTCGAAACACGTCGTTGTATTTTTTTAAAAAATGAAATGATTCAGCTCTATCAGGTAATGTAATTTTATCTATATCCATCCGTTTAACTAATCCAAATTCAAGACAGGTTTCTAATCCGAGTATTGGCTCAAGTTTATCATCAACTACTAGAAATAAACCCTCTTTACATCAATATATTTTAATCTCACAGTCCCAAAAATGTAAACCCTAATGTTATTGTAATAAAAAACAGGAAATTCAGTCCGCTTATTATTAATGTTTAAATTTAATTTTTTTTACAAAACTTAAAGGGATACAATTCACGTCAGCTCCAGTATCAATCTTGAATTCTATTATCTCCTCATCCACACGATATACTTTCGTCCATTTCACCCGATTCACATCTATTACGAGGGCTGCTCTATATATTTCTGGCCTAATAGTGAAAATGCGAATATTTATAATCAAAAATGGTTTAATTGTTTTTCAAAGTATTCTCCAGCATGATTTATACACTTTTGCATGCGCTCAAACCAGTTGTCAAAGCACTTTTTCCACTCCAATTGAGACACCTCTAAAACATGGTTTTTGAACACTTCAACAGCTTCTTCTGGCGACGAAAATCGTTGACCACGCATTTTTTTCTTGATGTGCGGAAACAAGAAGAAGTCACTAGGTGCCAAGTCAGGGCTGTACGGCGGATGACCCATTAATTCGACGTTTTGGCCGGTCAAAAATGCTCTGGTTTGAGCCGATGTGTGAGAGCTCGCATTGTCATGGTGAACAATGATTCGTCTTTTCTTGTTGTTTTTTCGAATTTCTCCGATGACTTCAGGCAAACAAATTGTAGTTTACCACTCAGAAGTGACCGTCCTACGTTGCTCAAGCGGAACAGTCGCCACATGACCAGTTTTGCTGAAGAAACAGACGATCATTTGCTTCGAAGTGCTTCTTCCACGAACAACTTTCGTTGGATTTTGCTCGTCTTTGAAGACCCACACGGTCGATTGTTGTTTCGTTTTGGGCTCATACGCATAGATCCATGATTCGTCACCTGTGACGATCTTATAAACGTCTTTTGAAGCACCGCAATCGTATTTTTGCAACATTACTTTGCACCAATCGACACGAGCCTTTTTTTAAGCGACTTTCAAATTGCGCGGGATCCAACGAGAACAAACCTTTTTTATGGCCAGGTGTTCATGCAGTATCGAATGTATACTGGTGGAAGAAATTTCTCTATCTCTCGGTATGTCGCATGTCGATCTTGCATTATGAGTTCACGCACGGCATCAATGTTCTCTGGCACAACAGCCGTTTTTGGACGACCTTCACGGAATTCGTCTTTGAGCGAGCTTCGGCCACGATTAAATTCATTATACCAATTTTTCACAGTGCTATAGGATGGTGCTTCATCGCCATACAAAGATTTAAGTTCATCAATGCACTCTTGTCGTGATAATCCACGTCGAAAGTTATGAAAAATGATGAAACGAAAATGTTCACGAGTTAATTCCATTTTTTCTATATTAATTTTTTCAAGTCACTGTAAACAACACAAATAATGGTCGTACGTCAAAACCTTTTGAGTACGATTATGCTTAAAAATGACAAACTTTGCAATTGAAATGTCAGATTGCACTTGGCAGCACTCAGTGTTGCCAGGCCAGAAATATATATAGCAGCCCTCGTATATTTATTCTAAAATAACATCCATGAATTAGCATATTCTTTATCTTCTCCGAGTTATCTTTTGACCTACCTTGAACGTGAACCCCAAGCAATACTGCCAATACCTCGCTGGTTGTATCTGCCATTACCGCTGTTTTCATCATTGTTATTCTTTTTGTGCTGTTTTTGCTATATTCTCCCGTTTTTGACGGCACATTCTGGCAAAATGCCCAATTTTAGAACAGATATGGCATTCGGCATCCTTCGTCTTGCATTCACTAGCATGTTTTTGAGACCATGATAAGCCACAATTAAAACAAAAACGTTTAACAGTGTCAATTTCTGCTGACTGCTTGTTTTCTTCCGTTGAATTACTTGTGACTGCTGACAACTTTGATTCCAAAATAGACTTGTAAGCATTAGCTGCTTCGTAAATTTGCATGTTTCCAACACTTTTGATAACGTGTCATCTCTGCTATCGAATAATTTCAATTGAAGTTTTTTTATCGTGTACACCAATAATTATTCGGGCACGCAGCATCCGATTTTCGTACGACACACCGCAAGAGCATTTAAATTCACAAAAGGGTAACTGCTTACGCAACTCAGTGTCAAATTCATTAATTGGCTATTTTTCTTTTTGTGCAATGGTATTAAATTTAAGCGACTCCATTGCTACATCCTTTTGCGGTAAGCAATAACATCAAATTTTTTCAATACTTCATCTAGAGTCCGCTGTTCAAGCTTGTCTTGTGCAACAAATTTTTCCCCGAGCATGGAATTAACGTGCCATCGTTTGGGAATAAAGGAAGCCATATGAAAGTTGCTATTTTATTATTTTCTGGTTTCTCCATCTTTCTTGAAGCAATCATCCAAACCATGAAAGTTTGCTTCCATTTTGGCCATTCAGTGGCAATATTCGAAAAGTCCAAAGAACGTGATGTACGACTTTGCCCTTCATCCGCCATTTTCAAAATCTCATAAAAGTTGTCAGGAATTAGATTTGTCGAATTCTCTTCTTCCACTTCTGACACCATATACTAATTACAATTATATTGTAATTTATGTAATTAAGTAAGCCGGGAATATTTATTATTAAAGAATAAAAGTTTATTAATTATTCTTGGCTTAACAATATTAAATAAAGTTCAGGTACAAGAGAATTAAATAAATACGTCTAATGATCTCGGCGTCTCCGTTACAAGTAAGTGCAAAAGATAATAAGAACTTCTTTATTTTCACATACACATAAAAGCCATACTATTACACCTAGTTTATTTTTGAACTATATTTTGTATTTGACTACCAGATAAGATGAACTAGAATCCTTATTTTTCCTTGTGGACTATTTCCGACGTGAAATTAGTGCTGCCACGCATTTTATTTAACATTCGTAATGGCAAACCTACGGTGTTGCTGCCATCATATTTTGAAAAGAGCTTTTGTATTAATAGAGCTTTTGAACTAAAGAAAGCGTTTGAACTAAAAATAAAAAGTATAGATGTGTCTGTGGTATAAAGCACAGATAACTAACCAGATTACTCACTTATGGCGTTTTAAAAAGTGTATTATTATATTTTCTGACAGCTTTCGTTTAAGCGGATAAGCAAATATTCAAAAATGCTAAAAGCAATGTGTTAAAAGAATCCGCTACATATACCTATTGTAGACATATGTTTTCATAAAAAATATAAACAAGTTTTACCAGCAAGTGTTTAAATACTTTTTTGTGGTAAAAAAAGAAATGATTTTTAGAACAAAACATAAGCCTCGTATAGAATATCAGCCACGGAAAACATACAAATTCAAGAATTTGAAAAATTGACGCTGGAACGCTAGGCACACTTACAAAAGTTGCGACAAGAAATAATTCAAGCGAAAAAATTCCAATCGTGGTAGAAGAAGGTAAAGTGGTCGCTGTTTTGCGTAAATGTGCAGATTTGCCTAATATGTTGCTTTATGAACCCCCAGGCACAGGGAAAACAAGTGCCATTCTTGCAGCAGCTAGACAAATTTTTGTTGTCATGTATCGGCAAAGAATTTTAGAATTAAATGCTTCTGATGAAAGTGTCATGAATACGGTAAGATCGAAAAAAAGAACTGTGAGTGGCACAAGACCAGAGGGTCGTCCTTATCCCCCATTCCAAATTATCATTCTCGATGAAACCGTTTCTATGACCATGCAGCGGCTTTCTGAAGAACAATAAAAAACGTCGTAAAAGATTTTGTTTCATATAAGAATGTCGATACAGTATTAACACCAAATTGGAAGACTCTGTGCGTGACAGTGGCTATGAGGCTTATAGTACATATTGGCCAAATGCTGGATCAATTAATTGAGTATATAATAAGATGTCACTTTCTGATAAACATGCAGAAGGCTCGCATATATTATAAGCTCGGAGTGAGTTATGTTGCATAAAAATATTAAATTTTTATTAATAGTAAAATTATTTTACAGGAATGCTTGTTTCGCTTGCAAGATAGTGGTTCAGAATACTTGCAAATTATGGGTTTAGGCTGTGATATTATATATGCTCTGCAAAGAAAATAATAATAGATTTTATATAATCAATTTTTTTTACTTTTGAATTTTTTTTCACTCCGAGAAGTAATTGATTTTAATATATTTAAAATAATAAAGTGTGCTAATAAATTTCACAATTTCCAATTTCATTAATTTAATTCTTTTTAACAATAAAATATAAAAAAATCATTACAAGAGTTTTTTTAATCAATTGCTTTATTGTATTTATTTACTCTTTTTGTGCATAATTATTTAAAAAAACTTACTTTATTAGAATCTATATATAAATAGGCAAAGACAAAACTTTGGGATAATTATTCTCCTCTGTTTGTCAACCCATTTTGTTTATTCTTTCACATATTTGTAGATATTGTCGAGCTTTAGTGCACCGTCTTTATCTAATTTAATTCGGTTCAGTATTAAAAAAATAAATGACTCCTTAAGTTGTTACTAGCACATTGCGTTGCGTTCTTCGGCTAATTTGGACATTACCTTTGAAAGAAAACTAAGTTTATTATCACGAGTATTTGATAGGTGTATTCTAGCACTTCCAATATTACTTCAGTAGCTAATTTAGCATTATACAAATGGATGGTTTTCTTGCGCGCATGGTTTACAAATACTTGGCATTATCCAATATACAAGTCGCATAACCTTTTTAAAGAATCAGATAACTAAACTGATATTTGTTTATTATAATAAAGGACGTACGGTATGTGAACTCCAATAATTGATTGATCGATTAATGAAAAGCACCATTGATAGACAAACTTTTAATGCGTCATATTATTTTGCCGGCAATAACTTTACAATGTGGATACATTTAGTTGCTTACACCACAATGTCAATGCATCATTGTAGGGCCTTTGCACAGGCGTCACCAATTTCTATATCCGGAGCATATAAAACCATGGCTATAGTATCAGATGCTTTATTACAACCCATTTGCACGGCACTGGCTCGAATTTGCACCAGTTTGAGACCCTTATCGAACGGTAGGACGAAGAAGATACCACTACAGCCGGTTGAGTATATTAAACACAATTTTTAATTAAAAGCATTGGCCATTTCAAGTATTCTTCTAGCTTCAAGAAAACGCATAAGTCTACTGACCATTCCAACATATTGTGTTCCTTGGCCAGGAAACAATATAATTGATGTTTCGTTAGAATTTATTTCTGGCTTTATAACTTCTTCAGTTGATAACATATTTTTCAAAATAACCGCTTGTTGAAGCTGTTGCCTCCAGTGGATTTTCTTTAGCTTTGTACATTTCATTTGTAAATTTTTTTATACTATATTCGGTGTTTTATACTTAGGCCACAGCGTAAGCTCAACATTATTATTTCAAAAAACACATATAACTAAATTCCAGCTATAACCAGAAAGAGGTAGTAATATAAAAAACGATAGTACTATTACCATCCCTCTCTAACGATAGCTGGAATCTAGCCACACTGTGGTATAAAGTACGAACAATACGTCTACAGAACATTAAAACTAAAGGCCAGGATTGAATATCATACATAATCGTACGATTTAATCACAAAAAAATCTGACAGAATTCTGTTCTACTTTAAAACTCGTTTCAAAATGGCGTCGTACGTGCCACACTATTATACAATAAAGATGAAAAAAAACAGATGCTTTTAATATTTTGTTGTGGCTTTCTCCTCATCTTTAAAAAAAATTAACTCTGATCGCATAGAAAAAATCATTTTATGAATTATTCCAAAAGATTATAAAATCGTACAAATCTGTCAAAAAGTCTGGCACACACCTACACTTTTAATCTACACTATAGGTCTGTTCATTTACTAAAAATTGTTACGAATTTGTAACAATTGTGACTGGAAAGTGTTCATTAACCCAAAAATTTTGCAACGAGAGAGTGTAAAGAGAGAGTAAAAAAAATGAGACACAAAAATATCTTACTAGTAAAATTTTTACTTGCAAGAATTAGCCAAAGAGCTGTTTTTAACTTTTGTTTACAAAATAATTTACTTTAAAAATGCCTGATAAAAGAAATTTTTGTAACATTAAAGAAAATGCAAGTATTTGGCAATTAAAAGAATATAAAAAAATATTATTTTGTAATTTTTCTTTAATTTAGCTATTGAAGTACAAATCAAAGTAGTGTAAAACAACAGAAATTCGGTTGAGAATCTTCGAGCTTTGCAGGTATTTGTATTGTTTATAGAATTAAAAGTAAACAAGTTAGTGATGAAACATTCAATGCAATGTACTTTTTTCGGTACAATTTAAAGAAGAGTTGTACAATACATAAGAATAATAAGTTATACCTATTCATGTTAAAACTATTTTTAATATAAATATTTTTACATCTTAATTATAATAAGAATGTTTATAAGAACTAACTGTAGAAAAAAATTTTATACATGATGAGCTTAAACATCATAAACGCGTTTGCAAATTACCAAATATTTAAAAGGATATTTAAAACATTATACATATTTTTGCAATTTGGTACTTGGAGTGTTATTTTAAAATTTTTGTGTGGTTACCAGTTTGCTGGCTTTCAGTGGTCTTTGTTTTATACATTTTTTCCCTCTAGTACATTTGCCTTAAAAATAGTACTATTTTGTGTGCAAACCGTACAGTTTTTACGTCTTACATACCATTCCAGAAGCCACCAAAATATTCTTTGCTAATTTTTGCTGGTGAAGCGTTTATTTACTTTTTTAACTTTTTGAGAGCAATTTTGCAAAATTCTATCTTACTCTCTCGTTGCAAGTTCCTGCTAGTAAAGTAAATGAACAGAACTTATCATACTTTTTGAGCACACATGCAATTTTTGACAGATCGTACGACTGAGTATAATAGTCAATCCTGGACTTAAGAGATTTGGAACTAAAGAGAGCTTTTGAACTAAATTTTGAACATATCTTTTTTAAACTTTAAACTAAAAAGAGCAATCACTAAATTGAAGTATATGGCACAAGTCTAACAACAAAAGTGTCAACAATTATAAAGAAAAATTTTGCAAGTTTCACGATGTCGCAATCGTTCGCATAATTACATATAAAACGAAAACAGTTTTTGAGAATTTTTTATTTTTGTTTTAAATGTTATTCTGCAAACGAACGAAAGATTGCGATATTGTGAAACTAGCAGATTATTTTGTTTTTTATTACAAAAAACAAGTCTTTTAATTCGCTTATACCTCAGCAGCATTTACACTAAGGCGAATCAATACTAGGTGGTCGCAATGGCGAATTCAATCATTTTCGCCAAAAACTGAAATGTAAAACTCCATATATAAAAAAGATTTATAATTTTTTTTATATGGTGTTTGACACTGAACGTTTCGGCGAAAATCAATGAATTCGCTATCGAGACCACCTAGTATTATATCGCCATGAGCTATACTTTCCACCAAGACGAACCAGTTAGCAGGTGGCAGAGTAGGCGAATTCAGTATTTTTTGCTGATATACACCACTGTCAAACTCCATATATAAAAAATTGTGTAAATTTTTTATATACAGAGTTTGACAGTCGTGTATTCCAGAAAAAAATACTAAATTCGCCTACGCTTCCACCTGGTAATTATCTGCCTTGCCTTGCACGTACAGACTCAAGGCGAATTAATTTAAAGGGTGCAGCGTGGGCGAAATCAGTATTTTTTGCTGGTATACACGACTGTCAAACTCCACATACAAAAAATTTACACATTTTTTGTGAAGAAAATTTTCGTGGTAGTTTCGGACTAACAAAAACGTTATGTAATTATTGTTTGGCAAGATTATAGCGTTATTGCAGTTGAGAGACTCAGCTCTGACACAAGCACGCAAAATTTCGTTATCATCGAGAAATACATTTAGTTGTCGGAGCTTGCAACTTGGGTGTATTTTCTTTTTGTTTTTAAGACACCATATTTTATCAGAAAATTCGGAAGCTTGTGCATACTTACACAAAATATTTTTGGACTTTAGTATATATTCAAAGCACATACCTTTTTTGTTGTATCTCCTCGTACAGCAGATTTTATTTTTTAATGTAAAGCACAAAGTGTGAAAGTGCTATGTAAAGTCTTTTCCAATTTGAAAAATATTCAATGTTGATTGAAAGGGTGCGATGATAAGTAAGCGATTTCGAATTTCTTTATTTTGATCATCCAGGTCTGGACATTTGGGCCATAAATTTTTATTATATTTTAAAAAAGCAGGTCCGTTGAGCCACAAATCATCGTCCGTTGATCCAACTTTTGTTGCGAAGTCTGCGGGATTTGATTTTGACGGCACCGGATGCCATTGATTTAAGTTTGTGGTTTCCAGAATTTCACCAACTCGATACATCACAAATGTTTTGAAGCTTTTTGGGTCTATGGTTAGCCATTTGAGGACAGTTTTAGAATCCGACAAATTGAAGCAATCTGTACAGTAAAGACGTGTGACGCTTCGAATTTTTGTAGCTAATCGTATACCTATTAATGCCGCTTAAAGTTCTAGGCGGGGTATCAATATCGGTTTCAGTGATGTGACCTTAGATTTCGCTGCTACAATAGACACATCGACATTGTCATGAATTTAAACGCGAAAGCAGCATACCGCAGAATAAGCATTTTCCCCAGCATCGACAGTATGTAATTGGACCTTTGGCGCAAATTTGAGCAGCTTCGAATAGCATTTCGGTATGGCAATTGATGATATTTTATTTAGGCTCGAAAGCCACGAATGCCAATTTGAATGAAGACCTTCTTCTGAAGTAAAATTTTAAGACCGATGGTGTAGTGAGAAACATGACCTAATGGGTCAAAACTAGACAGAACTTGAAGAACTTCCCTTTTGGTAGGAACCACGTTTTTGTAAAAAACATCCCTTCGCGGAGCCTTAAGAATCTATAATTATACTGAAACACATCATTATGTGATTCCCAATACATACCAAAGATTTTTTCTATGGCTTTGAATGAATTTTGAGTATCTGTACCATCTTCAGATAGGTGTTTACATACAAGTCCAATTTCTTATGTGAAAACCGGCGGCAGAGTAAATCATTTTCACCCCTATTCTGCGTTTCGATTCGAATTGAAATCTTCTCCGTCTGACAACTTTGGTATTCTGCGTTTAGATTCCGCTCAGTTTCTTTCGATTGTATGTATTCTGTATTACGATCGGAGCTCCGTTTTTCTCAGTTGTTTTTTTGTTAACGGAGGGGCTTTCTTTATTTGTGTTTTTTAGTTAAAAAGTTAAGAATTGAAAAAATGTAAGTATAAAATGAGATAAAATGTTCAGAAACGGTTAAAAAAAACATTTAAAATTATTTTTAACTAATTTATTCAATTAGATAAATTTTCTTTTGTTTTAAATTGTTAATTTTTGTACCCGAATCTGATGTGTTTTTTATCTATTACAGGTCAAAAACAACAACTGGCAGATGTAATGGCATCTAAAGCATACATTACATGTGGATACCACCAGCGATCAAAGGAAGACGTAGCAGCGTTCTGAGAGGAAGTTGCAGGAATCCTCAATGCACTAAGTCCTCCAACAAAAAATTACAGCGCAAAAATTAGTTGCCAGGAACAACTAATTTTAATTTTGTTTTTATATTTTTTTATTTTATTTAACAATTTTTTTATTAAACTTCATCAAGAATTTATTTTTAATTAGGTAAACATACAACTTTTTGTATTAAATTTACATTTGTTAATGAAAATGATAACACACTTGTTTATTTTGCTATTTCGTTTCCATATTCCACAGTGATGCTATTAATTTTGTAAACATTGTTGTCTTCTTCTCTTTCTTGCGATTCCGTTTTTCTACAGAATACCAATTTACGATCGCAACGGAACTGAATGCCGAGACTTAATCGAAACTCAGTGTAGTGTATTGGTCACACTATTCATTATAATATATTGGTCTCATTTATCAAACTACATTTTAACATTAGAATTTTGCATTGCAATAAATTTGTCACAAAAAGTAAACAAAATAACCCACATATTGTAACAGCAATTGTTTAAAGGGAATTATATTACGATTGACCCATAAATGAAACATTGTAAATAAATGCTGATGTAAGATCAATAACAATACACAAGCACATAATTATTAAAATAACCCACATATTGTAACAGCAATTGTTTAAAGGGAATTATATTACGATTGACCCATAAATGAAACATTGTAAATAAATGCTGATGTAAGATCAATAACAATACACAAGCACATGATTATTAAAAGAAGTAGAATTAAGAAATTTTGTATAAATAGCTGTAAGTAAATTAAATAAAGATTCAGAATAATTTTGACAAACAAAGTATTCTCACTATTCTAGCTGAGCACCCTCAACAGTGCTCAGAAGAATTAAAACGTGCTGTGGCTAAGCGCAGCATCATAAAATACTTAGCAAGGTTTTGATCATTTCAATAATAAATATTTTAAACATTATATGGCGATCCTGCCCAAACGGACCCAAAAAAAAAAAAAATTTTTTTTTAATCCTGCCAAATAAAATTTAATTAATATCCTAAATAATATCCTAAAACTGCCTAGTTGTCCTATCACTTAAAGGACATTTGAAGGACGTTAACAGTATTAATTCTGAATGTCGCTGGAAGATAGTCCAACTAAAGAAGAGATAGAGCTTATCTTTTCAAAATACATAAGCAAGAAGTACGTGCCAGAAGGAAGTACTGAGAACTATCCAGAATATATTCCAACACCAAAAAACGCCGGTCCAAAGCCCATAACACTTGAGGAATATAGAAGGAGGACACAAAAACCAGAGGTTCCCATACAGCAAAAAAAAAAAAAACAAAAAGAGGGGGAAAAACCCAACAAATAAAGAAACAAAAACAAGAAATATTGCGGTTGATGGGAATAACGAGTGGAGAGCAAAAGAGGCAACTGTATATGAAAATCAAAGAACTAAATGGGAAACCAAAAATCCAAACAAGAGGAGGTGATAAACATCAACAACAATAACGAGCAGAAAATGAACTTCGGGACGACCATAACAGTAGACGCCTTTTTCATCTTTTGCATGGTGGCTTTAACAATACTAGTATATAAATTAAATAGATATTTTAAGCAATATGTACAAAAGAAAGCTGTAGTACAAGTTTAAAATAAAATAAAAATAAAAAGTTTATAATTTATATGATAATTGTATATAGTTATATAATAGAAAAATTTTTTTTTGCATATTGCTAATGGAAGCAATTATAAATAGATTAGAAACATTACTTAAAAACTTTAAAAAAGCAGGAGCTAGGGGATACAATGAAGCGACTTTACTATGTAAATTAGAAGAACTAGAATTGTTAAAAGAAGAATTTTTAAAATTAACTGATACAAAATTAGATACAAAAACGTTCAGGAAGACATAGAAAAATTTAATAGATTTTACAATAAAGCAAAAATAATTTTTGAACAAGCCCTAACTTCTAAAAACCAAAATTTAACAAATATGGCAACTTTTAGTTTGGAAACCGCTGTAAAAATTATTCCAGTATTCAATGGAAATTACAAAGAATTAAACTCTTTCCTCACTATAGTAGAACTGATCAACAGTACTTTAGAGACATCTCAAAAGCAAATCCTAATAACTTTTGTTTATAACGTAAAGTTATCAAACTTGGTAAGAACATCGTTGGGTATATCTGCACCAACGACATTTGATGAATTTAAAAGCCGTCTATCCAACAGATATAAATCGAAGAAAACCGTTGCTCAAGTACAGGCTACTCTCAGCACTTTTTCACAAAAAAGTATGAATGTAAACACATACCATGAAAAACTCTTAGAGTTAATAACAGAACTAAACGATTTACAAATTAAGGACATAGAAAATTGCAATCAATTACAGGCTACAACTATTAAACAACTAAATGACAATCATGCCTTAAATGTATTTAAAAATGGTCTAAAAGGAGAACTGAAACCAACAGTTTTTGCCTCACGACCAAAAGAACTCAATGAAGCACTACAATTGGCTTTAGAATTAGAAAAAGAATTCTCGAATAACTCCGAACAAGTTCTTTATTTCTCTAACAATAATGCGAATAATAGGAGAAATAATTTAAGAAATTCAAATAACAATTGTAGTAACAGAACAAATAATTTTAACTATAACAACAGAAACCGAAATAACAACAATTGGTCAAAAAGGAACAATAATGGTAATCATAGACCAACATACAATAATAACAATTATAGGCATAATAATTACACAGACGCCAGAAATGGACCAAATACGTATCATAATAGAAACAACAGCAATGGATCATATAGAAATAATCGAAATAACAATAATAAGAACAGTAATAATTTTCAAAATAACCGAAGAAATATACACTGTATACAGGAAAACTATCAGGTTCCGGATGTGAGTCAAGAAACTGTACAAACCCACTATCCGGAGAACCAATAATAAGATTAAATAATGTTTTCCAGATATCAAATGACATGACCAATTTCATAACTTTAGATTTAGGCAAGAATTCAAAACTTACTTTTCTGATAGACACAGGAGCAGACATCTCTTTGTGTAAAATTAACAAATTAAATGAAGATTCTATAGACATAAACAAGGAAAGATCGACTAGTTTTACAGGTATCACTACAGAAAAAATTAAATCAATTGGAACATCAGAACTAAAATTCACCATAAATAATTTCAAAGAAAAACATAACTTTCATATAATTGACAAAGATTTTCCAATACCAACAGATGGAATTTTGGGAAGAGATTTCTTTTCAAAATTCTTGTGTAAGATTGATTATGAAACATTTACCTTAACACTTGCTTTAGGGAATGAAGAGATTAGCATACCTATGAAATCATGGATAAATAAAAATTACTGCATAAAGGTAGAGAGACGATCGGAGAGTATTCATCATATTGAGGGTTTTCACATTAGACTAATTGTGCTGGCATAAAATCGCAGTTTGTAGGCTTTTTCGGTGAGGAGAGTGGTGTTTGGTTGGCACAATTTTTCAACCAGCTTCAACCCCGCACAAGCAGAACAAAACTAACACATACACACTTATGAAAACACAGGTTCTGCGTTTTTTTTGCAGAGCGATTTTTAGTGTTTAGTCGTCCATCGACGCGTAAACATGAATACATCAATGATGAATTTTATAATGATTGAATTCAATTTTCTTATAATATTTTATCAAGGGAAATTAAGTTTAAAGTTAATTTGAGTTAATTTTTATATGTATTTTACAGGAAAAAAATTGAAAACGAACTTTTTGTCAAATATGAATCAATTCATCTTCTTCTTATGAATAAAATATTAATTGAAACCTTCAGCTTCTAGGAGTGATGATGCAGCTTGCAAGTTACAGCCAATAGAAATTACTCGTAAAATTATTGCCAATTCATCATCATTTATTTCAGCCATATTTCCGCATTTTATGTATGTGTTTAACGAACGAAAGGCAAACGTGAAATAAACATAGAAATTACTAACACACACGAAGCTGTGTATACGTGCACAATTTTATGCCAGCATAATTAGTCTGGTGTGAACACGAAAGAACAAAAGTTGTGCGGATTAAAAATTAGTCGTGTGTGAAAACCCTCATTAACTTAGATATATGTGAAGATAGCATTATTCTTAATAAAGAAATTCAACCAGGTATATTTATTAGCAACACAATAGTACCAGGAAACGGAAATCACCATGTCAAGATATTAAATACAACAGATAGCGATGTAGTACTAAAGGACATTAATCTGGAAATAGAACCCTTACGAAATTATATTGTATTACAAAGACCGCACACGAGGGAAAAAGACTTCAATGAAGACAGATTTAGAAAATTGCTTAATATTTTGAAATTTGACGTAAAGGACGAAAAATCAAAAACAGAACTAATACAGATCTTTAAGGAATATCAGGATATTTTTCATTTAGAAGGAGAGACACTGACTTCTAATAATTTTTATACACAGAATTTAAAGGATTCAGACAATACACCAGTATACATAAAGAATTATAGATTACCACATACACAACACGATGAGATTAATAACCAAGTACAAAAATTATTGGATGAAGATATCATCGAACCATCTAATAGTGCATACAATTCGCCACTACTAGTAGTGCCAAAAAAGAGCGAAAATGGAAAAGCAAAATGGAGATTAGTTGTAGATTTCCGACAACTCAACAAAAAGATAGTTAATGATAAATTTCCATTAACAAGATTAGAAGATGTTTTAGATCGTCTTGGAAGAGCAAAATATTTTTCAACTTTAGACATGACTAGCTCATTTCATCAGATAAATTTAGATGAGGACTCAAGACAACTGACTGCATTTTCAACTAACAATGGACATTATCAATTCAAAAGATTACCATTTGGATTGAAAATTTCTTCAAATAGTTTCCAAAGAATGCTAACAATAGCACTCAGTGGCTTAGATTCCAAAGCATTTTTATACGTTGACGATATAATTGTATTTGGATGTAGTTTAAAACATCACAATGAAAACTTAGTGAAAGTATTCGAACGTTTATCGAGATACAACCTAAAATTGAATGCAGCAAAATGTGTATTTCTCAAATCAGAAGTAATTTATTTAGGACACCAAATAACGAAAGACGGTATACGGACAGACCCTTCAAAAAATAAAGCAATAGAACAATATCCAATTCCAAAGGACAAGGACGATATTAAAAGATTTGTAGCATTTTGTAATTATTATAGACGTTTCATACAAAATTTTGCTGAAATCACAAAATGTCTGAACGATCAAACTAAAAAAGGAAAGCAATTTGAATGGACTGAAAATTGTCAACAAGCTTTTAACTTATTAAAGACAAAATTAATTAGCGCACCAATACTAAGATATCCAGATTTTGAACAACCATTTATATTGACTACTGACGCATCAAATTTTGCATTAGGAGCTGTTCTATCGCAAGGAGATATAGGAGAAGACTTGCCGATTTCTTACGCAAGCAAAACCTTAGGAAAACATGATTTAAATAAACCAGTGATTGAAAAAGAACTACTTGCAATACATTGGGGAATAGAATTTTTTAAACCATATTTATTTGGTAGAAAATTTATTGTGGTGACGGATCACAGACCACTTATTTCACTTTTTTCACACAAGAATCCATCATCTAAATTGACTAGAATACGAATAGATTTGTCAGATTATGATTTTGAAATTGTTTATAAAAAAGGAAAAATAAATACGAACGCAGACGCTTTGTCAAGAATCAAATTAGATTCTGAAATGTTGAAGAATATGATACGTATGGAAGAAGACAAAAGTAAACCATCGAAAATTTTAGTAACAACACGTGGAAAGAATGCAAAGGAAAATACGGAAAATGTGGAAATAAATAGTAAGAATGACATATCCCAAGGCCAACATAAAAATCATATGTGGGAATGTACATCCTTGCAAGATATAAAGAATATTCATGAATTGAAATTTAGTATTATAAAAACCGGTATAAGAAATGTGAAAGATGGACCAAAGGATGGTACCATAGAAAATAAAAATAATAGCTTTGTAATGAATGTTAATGAAGATCTAGCAAAATACGTTTTGTCACTAGAGAAGTTAATAATTTATATGCATAAGCAAAATATAAAAAATCTCGCTTTATCCTGCGAAGATAGTATTTTTGAGCTCATATCAAAAGAATATTTGAATAAAACTTATAATGAGGTATACCAGAAATTATTGAAAACGAATAAACATAGAAAGTTAGAATTGAACATAATATTATATAAACCTTTGCAACATATTACGAACAAAAAGTCACAAATGAAGATTATAGAAGAATTCCACAACTCACCATTATCAGGACATTTTGGTATAAGAAAAACAATTCTAAAATTGAAACAACGTTACGTTTGGAAAAACATGAGAAAGATGGTTAGAGATTATATTAATAAATGCGATAAGTGTTTGAGAAATAAGCAATCTAAACATATTAAGGAAGAGATGGTTATAACAGAGAATCCTAGTACTAGCTTTGAAACAGTAGAAATAGATACTGTTGGACCCTTGAGAATTTCTAATGGCTACAGATATATACTAACTATGCAGTGCGAATAAACAAAGTATGTAATAGCACACCCAATTGAAACTAAAGATGCTAAAAGTATTGCCAAAGCATTAGTTGAACAGTTTATCTTAAAGTATGGATGTTTTAAGAATTTAAAATCTGATAGAGGAACTGAATTTAATAACGAATTGTTACAAGAAGTTTGTAATTTATTGAATATTAATCAAAAATTTTCAGCACAATATCACCATCAATCAATAGGTTCTATTGAACATAATCATCGTGTACTAAATGAATATTTGTTAAATTTTGTTAATGATTATGAATGGGACAAGTGGGTAGCATACTATACATTCGCATACAATACGACACCACATATTGACACCAACTATTCACCTTACGAATTGATTTACGGTAAACTAGCAGCATTACCAACAGACAAAATACAAAACAATAGTATATGTTATGACATAGAAAACTATGCTAATGAGATAAAATTAAGACTAAAAAAGTCATTAGAAAATGCTAAAAGATTAATAGAAATAGCTAAACAGAAATCAAAAGAAGTATATGACAGAAACACAAATGTAAGCACTTTTAAAGTAGGAGACTTAGTATTAATAAAACTAGTATCTAGAAAAAAGAATCAAAGTCCATATAAGGGACCAAATGAAATTATAAAAAGATTAGGAGTAAATTCATTGTTAAAAATAGATAATAAGAATAAAATTTTTCATAATAATATACTTAAATTGTATAAAACTTAGCAATATCAATAAAATATAAGCAAATTAAAATTATTAAAAATAATTATAAACAATTTTAAATTTATTTTCATTATTATAAAACACATAGTATATACTATCCCTACATATCACTAGACATTATATTGTACACACTTATTAATTTCATATGATAACACATTTCTTTTAAGATTTAATTCATTTCATTTATTCATGAATTCAATCTTGAGGACGGAGGTGTAGTGTATTGGTCACACTATTCATTATAATATATTGGTCACATTTATCAAACTACATTTTAACATTAGAATTTTGCATTGCAATAAATTTGTCCCAAAAAGTAAACAAAATAACCCACATATTGTAACAGCAATTGTTTAAAGGGAATTATATTACGATTGACCCATAAATGAAACATTGTAAATAAATGCTGATGTAAGATCAATAACAATACACAAGCACATAATTATTAAAATAACCCACATATTGTAACAGCAATTGTTTAAAGGGAATTATATTACGATTGACCCATAAATGAAACATTGTAAATAAATGCTGATGTAAGATCAATAACAATACACAAGCACATGATTATTAAAAGAAGTAGAATTAAGAAATTTTGTATAAATAGCTGTAAGTAAATTAAATAAAGATTCAGAATAATTTTGACAAACAAAGTATTCTCACTATTCTAGCTGAGCACCCTCAACAGTGCTCAGAAGAATTAAAACGTGCTGTGGCTAAGCGCAGCATCATAAAATACTTAGCAAGGTTTTGATCATTTCAATAATAAATATTTTAAACAATGGGGGAGATTTTTACTTGCAGTGCTAGTACTTTTGCTTCTTCATCGCTGTTTACACTATCGATGAAATCGTCCCTATAGTGATAGTTTTGTATAGCTTTAACAGCTCGAGGATACGATAATTTAAATTCTTCAGCATTTTTATTCCTAATGAAATAAGCAAAGCAAGGTGCGCTTTCATCACGTACACAATAGGTTGTGGCTTGATTTCAGATTTTTCGAGCCACAAAAAGTCTTTGACGTTGATACGATGAAACATTTCAGCTATGTCACCACAAATTTCAATTTGCCCGACACGGAACTCTATTAAAATATCAAAGACTGAGGTAAGTAGATTAGGGCCACAAATTAAAAAATTATTCAGCGATTTGTTGTGTGACTTTGCTGCTGCATCCCATACAAGGCAAACCTTACCAGGTTTATTTCAATTAAGAGCTATAAATATTGGTAGATACCATGTATGACCTAGGTAGGATAGTATATAAGAATTTAACACCTTTCGAGCATAACCTTTAGATATTAACTTATCAATTTCAGCTTGCATTGTTTTTTGCAACTGCGGATCGTTTTTATGCAAGCCATACACGTTGCGACGTGTTGTACAACTTGAGAAGGTTGTACAACAGATTGCAATGTTTGTGGTGTAGTTATATGAAGTTGGGTGTTAATTGTACGAAAGATCAAAAAGTTTTGATTTTTAGCAAGTTGTACAACTCGGTCGCAACGTTAGTGAACGTGTGGCAAACATTATTCTATTTTACTTTTTATTTTCGTTGTGGCAACATGACAAAACACAGCGCAAAAGTATTTAATACATTTCAAGAAAATTGATATGAAATGCGTGCATTAATAGACTTTTACAAATGCATGCCTGAATTGTGGAACTGCAGAAGTGAATATTATAAATACAAAAACATTCGCAATAAAAGTTACAATAAATTAAATATGTCGTCTGTCTAACGCATATAATTCTTGTAATCTTTTGGTTCACTTTTTTTAGGTTTTCAAAACTTTGTTGTTAAAATTTTTTTTTCTTTTCTATTAACCACTGCTTTGACCACTTTCACTTCTTTCTTAACTTTTGTTTGCATTCTTTTTTTCTTGGTCAGACACTTCATCGATTACAACATACGCAACAATATCGGAAAATATCTTTACTGTAATCGATTCTATATAAAATGAAGTAGTGCTACGCGATCGTACGCAAGTTGTATAATTTGTAGACAAAACGCAGGTAAGAGATCAGTTGGTGAGGAATTGCAAATTCCCCAATATATTTCTTATCGACAGAATGACTGAAATTGTTTGGTAAAAATACCCTTTAGAAGTTAAACTTCTACTGGTGTTGGCACAAGCCTGTGGCTAGTGCTGGTGAGGAATTGTAAATTCCCCAGTACTACTCCACACGGTCGAGTGGCCCCAGCAATTGCTGCGCCCCACCCAAGTACCGCGTTTTTTTTAACGTCGTTGCGCCATCGCTGTCTTTCCGCTTCCAGCGCCATTGCCGTTTAAGCGCTATCTGAACCATCGCTGTTGGAGCCCTACCTGCGCCTTCGCTGTCTGCGCCGCTGTTTGGACGTTGCCCGTGCCATTGTCGCCTGGCAGGGACGCTGCTTGTTTGAGCGCGACCAGCGCCATCGCCGTTTGAGCGCTACCTGCGCCATCGCCCTTTTGCTCCGCTGTTTTAACGCTGCCTACGTCATCGCTGCGTGCGCCGCCTGCTTAAGCGTCACAGCACCTGCGCCATCGCTGTCTTGCCGCTGCCCGTGCCATTGTCGCCCGGCAGCATCGCTGCTTGTTCAACCGCTACCTGCGCCACCGCTGTTAAGCGTTACCTGCGCCACCGCTGTTTAAGCGCTACCTGCGCCATCGCTGTTGGAGCCCTACCTGCACCATCTCTGTCTGCGCCGCTGCCCATGCCGTTGTCGCCCGGCAACGTCGCTGCTTGTTCGAGCGCTTCCTGCACCATCGCTGTTTGAACGCTACCAGCGCCATTGCCGTTTGATCGCTACCTGCGCCATCGCTCTTTTGCTTCGCTGTTTGAACGCTGCCTACGTCATCGCTGCGTGCGCCGCCTGTTTGAGCGCTACCTGCGCCATCGATCTTTTTCTCCGCTGTTTGAATGCTGCCTACGTCATCGCTGCGTGCGCCGCCTGTTTGAGCGCTACCTGCGCCATCGCTCTTTTTCTCCGCTGTTTGAACGCTGCCTACGTCATCGCTGCATGCGCCGCCTGTCTGAGCGCTTTCCCGCCATCGCTGTATACGCCGCCTGTTTAAACGTCACAGCACCTGCGCTATCGGCGCTGCCTGTTTGGCCGCTACCCGTGCCGTTGCCGCCCGGTAGTGTCGCCCTCTTCCCCAATCATCAATTACGCCACGCTAACTATTAGCGGAACTGCCCGTTGGGCCCGTTTGCTTGGGTTAAACGGCTGAATTCCGTTGTTGTCGCTGACTATTTTACCGCAGCTCGCATACTCCAAACGCTGCTACCATTTGTAGCTTCGTTCCCGACCGTTGATTAGCCGACGCTATAGTCTTAAGAAATAAAGGAATAAAACGTAACTTGAAGTTTTATAACGTTTTCAGAACAAGAATTGTTTCATTTTGTCTTCGTCTTAGGACGATAAATCAAAATTTCAACGACCCTGGACTCCGCTGCAGCTATCCCAGCAACCAGCGGAGAACGTGTCGACACAGGGGGCACCAAGTGTAACGGCGAAAGTCGTGCCCTCGTTTTCCCCTACACAATATGAACTTTTATATTAATTTTTCTTGTATTATTATTTTTTTTATGCTTATTATTTTTGTTCTAAACTAAACTAGAAGTATGTTTTAAGTTATAAATTATTATTAAAATTGAATTATTTGGCTAAGTTAAAGTATTTTAATATTAAATTAACGGTCGGGCAAATTCAGCGCCACCTAGGAGACAAGCACAAACAAACCTACCAAACAGTCAGCTGCTACCTACAAGTAAATACACCGCTGATGGCTGTCAAACAACGAAAACAAACAATCGTTTGTGTGTGTGTGTGCGAGTGTGTGTGCCCACGCACAAGTATAAAAGGCCGAACATTTTCAAAAACGAGTCAATTAGCAAGCAGCTTGCCTGCAGGTAAGAGATCAGTTGGTGAGGAATTGCAAATTCCCCAATATATTTCTTATCGACAGAACGACTGAAATTGTTTGGTAAAAACACCCTTCAGAAGTTAAACTTCTACTGGTGTTGGCACAAGCCTGTGGCTAGCGCTGGTGAGGAATTGTAAATTCCCCAGTACTACTCCACACGGTCGAGTGGCCTTAGCAATTGTTGCGCCCCACCCAAGTACCGCGTTTTTTTAACGTCGTTACGTCATCGCTGCGTGCGCCGCCTGGCTGAGCGCTATCCACGTCATCGCTGTTTGCGCCGCCTGCTTAAGCGTCGCCGCTGCCCGTGCCACTGTCGCCCGGCAGCATCGCTGCTTGTTCGATCGCTACCTGCGCCACCGCTGTTTAAGCGCTACCTGCGCCATCGCTGTTGGAGCCCTACCTGCGTCAACTCTGTCTGCGCCGCTGCCCGTGTTATTGTCGCCCGGCAGCATCGCTGCTTGTTCGAGCGCTGCTTGTTCGATCGCTACATGCGCCACCGCTGTTTAAGCGTTACCTGCGCCATCGCTGTTGGAGCCCTACCTGCGCCATCTCTGTCTGCGCCGCTGCACGTGCCTTTGTCGCCCGGCAACGTCGCTGCTTGTTCGAGCGCTTCCTGCACCATCGCTGTTTGAACGCCACCAGCGCCATTGCCGTTTGAGCGCTACCTGCGCCATCGCTCTTTTGCTCCGCTGGTTGAACGCTGCCTACGTCAACACTACGTGCGCCGCCTGTTTGAGCGCTACCTGCGCCAGCGATCTTTTGCTCCGCTGTTTGAACGCTGCCTACATCATCACTGCGTGCGCCGCCTGTTTGAGCGCTACCTGCGCCATTGCTCTTTTGCTCCGCTGTTTGAACGCTGCCTACGTCATCGCTGCGTGCGCCGCCTGTCTGAGCGCTATCCACGCCATCGCTGTTTGCGCCGCCTGTTTAAACGTCACAGCACCTGCGCTATCGGCGCTGCCTGTTTGGCCGCAACCCGTGCCGTTGCCGCCCGGTAGTGTCGCCCTCTTCCCCGATCATCAACTACGCCACGCTAACTATTAGCGGAACTGCCCGTTGGGCCCGTTTGTTTTGGTTAAACGGCTGAATTCCGTTGTTGTCGCTGACTGTTTTACCGCAGCTCGCATACTCCAACCGCTGCTGCCATTTGTAGCTTCGTTCCCGACCGTTGACTAGCCGACGCTATAGTCTTAAGAAATAAAGGAATAAAACGTAACTTGAAGTGTTATAACGTTTTCAGAGCAAGAATTGTTTCATTTTCTCTTCGTCTTAGGACGATAAATCAAAATTGCAACGACCCTGGACTCCGCTACAGCTATCCCAGCAACCAGCGGAGAACGTGTCGTTACATTGGCGCCCGAGCAGGGACACTACTTGTGTCTATATACATTTATAAAAGAAAACGAAAATAAAACAACCACCACAATTACAATAATTTTGTAACCCTCCCCACTCCATCAAGCGCGATTCCTGATAATTCTCATATCGGTGCTATCGAGGTGGTGCGAAAATGGGGCTTAAAATACACTGGGGGAAAAGACCCACTGGAGTTCACCGAGCGTATTGAGGAACTCGCCGGAATGTATGACGTAGATGTGAACATGCTGCCAAGAGTAATGCCTGAATTACTGCGAGAACGCGCCTTGATTTGGTATCGGAACAATAACCGTCACTGGGGACAGTGGGTGCAGTTCAAGGAAGACTTTTATGGGTTTTTCCTCCCTCCTCGATACTTTGAACAACTGGAGGACGAAGTCCGCAAGCGGACCCAACGGCCGCGGGAATCTTTTAAAGATTACCTTTTGGCAATTCAAAATTTAATGCGATCAACCAACCTGTCCGAGCAACAGAAACTCGAGAGAATTTTCCAGAACACTCAACCCGATTACAAATGGTACATTCGGCGAAAGGACTTTACCACGCTAAGTGAGTTGACCCAACTAGCCGACGACCTGGAATGCATCCCGTCCTCCTCACAGCAACATAGTGGGACCCACCACCGCATGGTGCGTGGGAGGAATCGGAGAAGTGGACCCACCATCGGCCAGAAATCTGACGATATAGGGAAGGGGCAGACGTGGCTAGTGTGGGAGCCAGAAAAATTAAAGGCAATGGTGCGCATAGAAAGGCAATTAATTCCAGCCATCATCGACACAGGAGCCACCAAAAATTTCATTTCACCGACTCAAATTCACCGTTTCGCAACCCCACCAAAGCGAATGCCCGCAAACATTGAAGTGTTTCTGGCAGATGGTACGAAAAAACTTATTACGGAGACGATTTGCCTTACAGTCGCCCTAGGTACCAAAAGCTTGCTCTGCCATTTTCTGGTTATGCAGGAAGCCATGGAGGACCTAATTCTGGGATTGGAGGGGCTGAAAGCACTCAAGGCCACGTTCAGTTGTGCGGGATTGATGGCCAGATGTGAACCAAGTCCAGAGCGATATACACCTCAGGACACTGGTAGACGAATTGGGAAGGCCAAGGTAAGCACTATTACTAATACGTCTCATAGCTTAGAGAACCCCCGTCACGACAACCAAGACATGGCCCAAACCCTGTCTGACCAGCCCAGGGTGACGAATTTCTTGAAAAGAGAGCTCGCGCTGTTCGAAGAAATTAAGGGGGTAAAAAAAACATCGCGCAACACCGGATTGTGATGAAGGACGATCGACCAATTAAACCAAGATACGCCCCCGTAACCCGGCGATGCAAGCAATTATCGATGCCGAAATAAACAATCTGATCAGCCGCGGTTGTATAGAACCCTCTCGAAGTCCCTATAGTTTCCCTATTACACTGGTGAAAAAGAAAAATGGCACATGGCGAACGTGTATGGATTTTCGACAATTGAATGTAAGGTCAGTCCCGGACGCATACCCCCTGCCGCGGATTGACTCCATATTAAATAGGCTACGGAATGCCAAGTATATTAGCAGCTTAGACCTTAAGGATGGGTACTGGCAGATACCACTGGAAGAAAGCAGCAATACGGCGTTTGCAGTTAACGGCAGAGGGTTGTATCAGTGGCGGGTGATGCCATTCGGTTTTGCATTCGGCACCCGCCACATTCCAACGGGCACTGGATAGTGTAATCGGACCAGATATGGAACCTCATGCATTCGCATATCTGGACGATATAATCGTAATTGGGGCTACGTTCAGCGAGCACTTAGAAAATCTGAGAGAAGTTTTCCGACGACTACGTGCAGCCAACCTGAAGATCAATGCAGAAAAATGCCAGTTTTTTAAAAGGGACACTAAATATTTGGGTCATGTAATTAATCAGGACGGAATCCAAACCGACCCGGATAAGATTGCGGCTATCACCGAAATGTCCCCGCCCCAAAACGTAAAAGAGGTGCGACGGTTTTTGGGTGTTACTTCGTGGTATCGACGATTCGTGCTCGATTTTGCCACGATCTCAAAACCACTGACCAAATTATTACAGAAGGGGAAACACTGGATTTGGGGATCTGAGCAGCAGCTGGCTTTTGCCACTCTTAAAACTCGGCTCACGGAAGCCCCTGTGCTGGCCTGCCCGAATTTCAACAATACGTTTATACTCCAAACGGATGCCAGTGAGCATGGATTGGGGGCGGTGTTGACCCAAACAATCAACGGGACAGAGAGAGTGATCGCATATGCGAGTCGACACCTTAATGGAGCCGAGAAAAATTACTCTGCCACCAAAAAGGAGTGCCTAGCAATCATCTGGGGAATTCGGAAGATGAGGCCATATTTGGAAGGATACCGATTTGAAGTAATTACCGATCACCTGTCCCTTAAGTGGCTCAATAATATCGACAACCCGACGGGTTGGCTGGCCCGGTGGGCCTTAGAATTGCAGCAATACCAGTTTTCAGTACAGTACAGGAAGGGAAAGCAGAACGTCGTCGCTGATGCCTTATCTCGGCAGCCAGTTGAAACCGCGCATCAAATCACATCTGCGTATTGACGAGGTCCGACAACACCCCGAAAAATTTCCTAATTTCACCATCACCAACCAACAGCTATATAAACATACAGGCCGTAGTATTAATGATGAGGACTGTACACCATGGAAATTGCGCGTACCAAAGCCGCTTCGCCGCCAAGTTATAAGTGAGAATCACGACAATGCCACAGCCGGCCACTTAGGAGTCAGAAAAACTATATATAGAGTGGCAAGTCGCTACTTCTGGCCAGGGATGGCGCGCGATATCAGCAGGTATGTGCGCCGATGCGGATCCTGTCAACGGTATAAAACTGACCAACGACTGCCGGCCGGAGAGATGTTGACACGAATCCCGGAGGAACCGTGGGCCACACTGTGCGCGGATTTTGTTGGTCCCCTACCCCGGACTAAGCACGGTCATAGTATGTTGCTTGTACTTTTTGACCGCTTTTCGAAATGGTGCGAGCTCATTCCTCAACGGAAAGCCACTTCAGAAGGACTTATAAAAGCTTTTCGGGAGCAAATAGTGGCTCGTTACGGAGTTCCCAAGAAGATATTCACCGACAACGGACCACAGTTTACAGCCCGAAGTTTCAAGAGATGGATAGACGAAATGGGTATAAAACAGGAATTCACGGCACCATACACCCCCCAGGAAAATCCGACCGAAAGGGCAAACCGTACAATAAAGACCATCGTAGCACAATTCTCGGAGAAAAAACACAACACCTGGGATGAATTTCTACCAGAAATCATGCTGGCTCTTAATACCAGTACCTCGGAAACCACTGGATATACTGCAGCCTACCTCACACAAGGTCGAGAACCCCGTCTCCCTAAGGCTCTGTACGATGAAGTCACAGTGGGAACTGGTGCTCGAAATCCCACGCCGAAGGACCGAGCTAAAGAACTGCAGGAGGTCTTCGAATTGGTAAGGAGTAACCTAGAAGCAGCTGCGCAAAAACAACAGTGTTACTATAACTTACGGCGACGACCGTGGAAACCACGAATTGGAATGCAGGTGCTTATCCGACAGCACCCCCTTTCAAAGGCAAACGAAAAATTCGCTGCCAAGCTGGCGCCAAAATACGACGGGCCTTACACCGTGAAGAAATTCCTCTCCCCGGTCATTGTGAAAGTATTCGGGCAGGAAATATCCGACGAACGAACTGTCCATATTAGCGAACTGAAACCCTGCTCCAACTAGCCTACTAACTCGCCATGCGATTTTTCTTTTCCTTTTAGATTAACTTTTCCCTGTTTCCGAACCACTCACAAAGAAGGATGAGTACGCAACAGAACAAATTTGAGAAGTCACGAGCCAAGTTCCGAGAAGTATGGTCCGGGAAAAAGCCAAAATTAGGAGAACCATATTCATTGAAGATGATGCAGTACCTAGTACCAGTCAAGGAAGACGAGTCCCGCCCGCCAAACAACCTCGTAGGCCAACCAACCAACCTCGTCGGTCAACCACAAGGGTCCCGGCTAGCCATCACCACCAACAGCCGGCAACTCAAGTCAACCTCTCGCCAAAGCATGATACGTGTCACCGCATGATCCACCAGGACAAATCACAAAACTCCGATACTCCCAAATCCACACCGACCAATCTAGTTGCTGAGCCCATTACCATCAGTTCCGGCGACGAAGACGAAGTTCCACCAGCCCCTGAGTGGCCACAGGCCGCCGACGAAGATGAAGCTCCGCCAGCCCCTGAGTGGCCACAGCCCTGCACCTTAAACGCAATGAAGGACTCAGGGCCGTCCGCAGATCCCATATTGGAAGAGATTCGAAGAACTTTTTTTGGGTTTGAAGACCGCATATTAGCTCTTCGACCACCGTCCCCACCGTCTCCCCTACCGCCACGCTCCCCATCATCATTGGATTGGGAAAACGAAAATTTTAGACCTCCGACACCACCAAGTAGGAGAGGATACGCAACCTGGGAGATCCAAGATCGGCAATACCAACAGTGGGGCATGCAGTGCTACGAGCGCTCCATGACGGTCAAATTGCTGGTACCAGCCACGACGACTCCCGCAGCCGTAATTGGGCGCTCGACTACAAAAGAGACGGTCCAAAAATCGACGAATCTGCTAGCAACACCGAAAAAAAAAGTCACTGACGTCAACACGGAGGTATCCGCATCCCCGCCAATGGAGGGGAGAATCCCGCTTACGCCAGGTAGGGGTTGGTCGTTTACGACCCTTCATTTGCCACCGATGTCGGCGGGACCAACAAGCTCCACCACCACCTCCATAGCAACGACCGATGCTGTCTCTACCACCAACTCACCGGGTCCTTCACCACACTCACCTAAATGGGCAGCGGTCCGAACCATGGTTCCGGAGAATGTGAACACCACCCCAAAGGAAACCGTTTTACCACACGATGAACCAGCTAGCTCGGACCTGACAAAAAAATCAACCGAGATCTCCTTAGCTGAGGTGCCGGGTGGGCTACAGGAGGAAATTAAAAAACTAGTGGAAACCCGTAAACCCGCGCAGCAACGCCGACAAGTGCGCACGTGGGAAGGACAGAGGTCCCAAATTTTAATTGGACGCAGTGGCAAATTGCGCATCCTGCAGATTCCATGAAGGCCGAGCTTTCGATGGGATCGAGGGGAGGCAGTGTAACGGCGAAAGTCGTGCCCTCGTTTTCCCCTACACAATATGAACTTTTATATTAATTTTTCTTGTATTATTATTTTTTTTTATGCTTATTATTTTTGTTCTAAACTAAACTAGAAGTATGTTTTAAGTTATAAATTATTATTAAAATTGAATTATTTGGCTAAGTTAAAGTATTTTAATTTTAAGTAAATTTAAATTAACGGTCGGGCAAATTCAGCGCCACCTAGGAGACAAGCACAAACAAACCTACCAAACAGTCAGCTGCTATCTACAAGTAAATACACCGCTGATGGCTGTCAAACAACGAAAACAAACAATCGTTTGTGTGTGTGTGCGAGTATGTGTGCCCACGCACAAGTATAAAAGGCCGAACATTTTCAAAAACGAGTCAGTTAGCAAGCAGCTCGCCTGCAGGTAAGAGATCAGTTGGTGAGGAATTGCAAATTCCCCAATATATTTCTTATCGACAGAACGACTGAAATTAAGAAGTTAAACTTCTTCAGAAGTTAAACTTCTTCAGAAGTTAAACTTCTTCAGAAGTTAAACTTCTACTGGTGTTGGCACAAGCCTGTGGCTAGTGCTGGTGAGGAATTGTAAATTCCCCAGTACTACTCCACACGGTCGAGTGGCCCCAGCAATTGTTGCGCCCCACCCAAGTACCGCGTTTTTTTTTAACGTCGTTACGTCATCGCTGCGTGCGTCGCCTGGCTGAGCGCTATCCACGCCATCGCTGTTTGCGCCGCCTGCTTAAGCGTCGCCGCTGCCCGTGCCATTGTCGCCCGGCAGCATCGCTGCTTGTTCGATCGCTACCTGCGCCATCGCTGTTGGAGCCCTACCTGCGTCATCTCTGTCTGCGCCGCTGCCCGTGTTATTGTCGCCCGGCAGCATCGCTGCTTGTTCGAGCGCTGCTTGTTCGATCGCTACCTGCGCGACCGCTGTTTAAGCGCTACCTGCGCCATCGCTGTTGGAGCCCTACCTGCGCCATCTCTGTCTGCGCCGCTGCCCGTGCCTTTGTCGCCCGGCAACGTCGCTGCTTGTTCGAGCGCTTTCTGCACCATCGCTGTTTGAACGCCACCAGAGCCATTGCCGTTTGAGCGCTACCTGCGCCATCGCTCTTTTGCTCCGCTGTTTGAACGCTGCCTACGTCATCGCTGCGTGCGCCGCCTGTCTGAGCGCTATCCACGCCATCGCTGTTTGCGCCGCCTGTTTAAAAGTCACAGCACCTGCGCTATCGGCGCTGCCTGTTTGGCCGCAACCCGTGCCGTTGCCGCCCGGTAGTGTCGCCCTCTTCCCCGATCATCAACTACGCCACGCTAACTATTAGCGGAACTGCCCGTTGGGCCCGTTTGTTTTGGTTAAACGGCTGAATTCCGTTGTTGTCGCTGACTGTTTTACCGCAGCTCGCATACTCCAACCGCTGCTGCCATTTGTAGCTTCGTTCCCGACCGTTGACTAGCCGACGCTATAGTCTTAAGAAATAAAGGAATAAAACGTAACTTGAAGTTTTATAACGTTTTCAGAACAAGAATTGTTTCATTTTGTCTTCGTCTTAGGACGATAAATCAAAATTTCAACGACCCTGGACTCCGCTGCAGCTATCCCAGCAACCAGCGGAGAACGTGTCGACACAGGGGGCACCAAGTGTAACGGCGAAAGTCGTGCCCTCGTTTTCCCCTACACAATATGAACTTTTATATTAATTTTTCTTGTATTATTATTTTTTTTATGCTTATTATTTTTGTTCTAAACTAAACTAGAAGTATGTTTTAAGTTATAAATTATTATTAAAATTGAATTATTTGGCTAAGTTAAAGTATTTTAATATTAAATTAACGGTCGGGCAAATTCAGCGCCACCTAGGAGACAAGCACAAACAAACCTACCAAACAGTCAGCTGCTACCTACAAGTAAATACACCGCTGATGGCTGTCAAACAACGAAAACAAACAATCGTTTGTGTGTGTGTGTGCGAGTGTGTGTGCCCACGCACAAGTATAAAAGGCCGAACATTTTCAAAAACGAGTCAATTAGCAAGCAGCTTGCCTGCAGGTAAGAGATCAGTTGGTGAGGAATTGCAAATTCCCCAATATATTTCTTATCGACAGAACGACTGAAATTGTTTGGTAAAAACACCCTTCAGAAGTTAAACTTCTACTGGTGTTGGCACAAGCCTGTGGCTAGCGCTGGTGAGGAATTGTAAATTCCCCAGTACTACTCCACACGGTCGAGTGGCCCCAGCAATTGTTGCGCCCCACCCAAGTACCGCGTTTTTTTAACGTCGTTACGTCATCGCTGCGTGCGCCGCCTGTCTGAGCGCTATCCACGCCATCGCTGTTTGCGCCGCCTGTTTAAAAGTCACAGCACCTGCGCTATCGGCGCTGCCTGTTTGGCCGCAACCCGTGCCGTTGCCGCCCGGCAGTGTCGCCCTCTTCTACGATCATCAACTACGCCACGCTAACTATTAGCGGAACTGCCCGTTGGGCCCGTTTGTTTTGGTTAAACGGCTGAATTCCGCAGCTCGCATACTCCAACCGCTGCTGCCATTTGTAGCTTCGTTCCCGACCGTTGACTAGCCGACGCTATAGTCTTAAGAAATAAAGGAATAAAACGTAACTTGAATTGTTATAACGTTTTCAGAACAAGAATTGTTTCATTTTCTCTTCGTCTTAGGACGATAAATCAAAATTGCAACGACCCTGGACTCCGCTACAGTTATCCCAGCAACCAGCGGAGAACGTGTCTATACATGATGAGCTTAAACATCATAAACGCGTTTGCAAATTACCAAATATTTAAAAGGATATTTAAAACATTATACATATTTTTGCAATTTGGTACTTGGAGTATTATTTTAAAATTTTTCGTGTGGTTAACAGTTTGCTGGCTTTCAGTGGTCTTTGTTTAATACATTTTTGCCCTCTAGTACATTTGCTTTAAAAATAGTACTATTTTGTGTGCAAACCGTACAGTTTTTACGTCTTACATATCATTCCAGAAGCCACCAAAATATTCTTTGCTAATTTTTGCTGGTGAAGCGTTTATTTACTTTTTTAACTTTTTGAGAGCAATTTTGCGAAATTCTATCTTACTCTCTCGTTGCAAGTTCCTGCTAGTAAAGTAAATGAACAGAACTTATCATACTTTTTGAGCACACATGAAATTTTTGACAGATCGTACGACTGAGTATAATAGTCAATGGACTTAAGAGAGATTTGGAACTAAAGAGAGCTTTTGAACTAAATTTTGAACATGTCTTTTTTAAACTTTAAACTAAAAAGAGCAATCACTAAATTGAAGTATATGGCACAAGTCTAACAACAAAAGTGTCAACAGTTATAAAGAAACATTTTGCAAGTTTCACGATGTCGCAATCGTTCGATCGTTCGCATAATTACATATAAAACGAAAACAGTTTTTGAGAATTTTTTATTTTTGTTTTAAATGTTATTCTGCAAACGAACGAAAGATTGCGATATTGTGAAACTGGCAGATTATTTTGTTTTTTATTACAAAAAACAAGTCTTTTAATTCGCTTATACCTCAGCAGCATTTACACTAAGGCGAATCAATACTAGGTGGTCGCAATGGCGAATTCATTCATTTTCGCCAAAAACTGAAATGTAAAACTCCATATATAAAAAAGATTTATAATTTTTTTTATATGGTATTTGACACTAACCGTTTCGGCGAAAATCAATGAATTCGCTATCGAGACCAACTAGTATTATATCGCCATGAGCTATACTTTCCACCAAGACGAACCAGTTAGTAGGTGGCAGAGTAGGCGAATTCAGTATTTTTTGCTGATATACACCACTGTCAAACTCCATATATAAAAAATATGTGTAAATTTTTTATATACAGAGTTTGACAGTCGTGTATACCAGCAAAAAATACTAAATTCGCCTACGCTGCCACCTGGTAATTATCTGCCTTGCCTTGCACGTACAGACTCAAGGCGAATTAATTTAAAGAGTGCAGCGTGGGCGAAATCAGTATTTTTTGCTGGTATACACGACTGTCAAACTCCACATATAAAAAATTTTACACATTTTTTGTGAAGAAAAATTTCGTGGTAGTTTCGGACCAACAAAAACGTTATGTAATTATTGTTTTTTCAAGATTATAGCGTTATTGCAGCTGAGGGACTCAGCTCTGACACAAGCACGCAAAATTTCGTTATCATCGAGAAATACATTTAGTTGTCGGAGCTTGCAACTTGGGTGTATTTTCTTTTTGTTTTTAAGACACCATATTTTATCAGAAAATTCGCAAGCTTGTGCATACTTACACAAATTATTTTTGGACTTTAGTATATATTCAAAGCACATACCTTTTTTGTTGTATCTCCTCGTACAGCAGATTTTATTTTTTAATGTAAAGCACAAAGTGTGAAAGTGCTATGTAAAGTCGTTTCCAATTTGAAAAATATTCAATGTTGATTGAAAGGGTGCGATGATAAGTAAGCGATTTCGAATTTCTTTATTTTGATCATCCAGGTCTGGACATTTGGGCCACAAATTTTGATTATGTTTTAAAAAGGCAGGTCCGTTGAGCCACAAATCATCGTCCGTTGATCCAACTTTTGTTGCGAAGTCTGCGGGATTTGATTTTGACGGCACCGGATGCCATTGATTTAAGTTTGTGGTTTCCAGAATTTCACCAACTCGATACATCACAAATGTTTTGAAGCTTTTTGGGTCTATGGTTAGCCATTTGAGGACAGTTTTAGAATCCGACAAATTGAAGCAATCTGTACAGTAAAGACGTGTGACGCTTCGAATTTTTGTAGCTAATCGTATACCTATTAATGTCGCTTAAAGTTCTAGGCGGGGTATTAATATCGGTTTCAGTGATGTGACCTTAGATTTCGCTGCTACAACAGACACATCGACATTGTCATGAACTTAAACGCGAAAGCAGCATACCGCAGAATAAGCATTTTCCCCAGCATAGACAGTATGTAATTGGACCTTTGGCGCATATTTGAGCAGCTTCGAATAGCATTTCGGTATGGCAATTGATGATATTTTATTTAGGCTCGAAAGCCACGAATGCCAATTTAAATGAAGACCTTCTTCTGAAGTAAAATTTTAAGACCGATGGTGTAGTGAGAAACATGACCTAATGGGTCAAAAATAGACAGAACTTGAAGAACTTCCCTTTTGGTAGGAACCATGTTTTTGTAAAAAACATCCCTTCGGAGCCTTAAGAATCTATAATTATACTGAAACACATCATTATTTGATTCCCAATACATACCAAAGATTTTTTCTATGGCTTTAAATGAATTTTGAGTATCTGTACCATCTTCAGATAGGTGTTTACATACAAGTCCAATTTCTTATGTAAAAACCGGCGGCAGAGTAAATCATTTTCACCCCTATTCTGCGTTTCGATTCGAATTGAAATTTTCTCCGTCTGACAACTTTGGTATTCTGCGTTTTGATTCCGCTCAGTTTCTTTCGATTGTATGTATTCTGTATTACGATCGGAGCACCGTTTTTCTCAGTTGTTTTTTTGTTAACGGAGGGGTTTTCTTTATTTGTGTTTTTTAGTTAAAAAGTTAAGAATTAAAAAAATGTAAGTATAAAATGAGATAAAATGTTCAGAAACGGTTAAAAAAAACATTTAAAATTATTTTTAACTAATTTATTCAATTAGATAAATTTTCTTTTGTTTCAAATTGTTAATTTTTGTACCCGAATCTGATGTGTTTTTTATCTATTACGGGTCAAAAACAACAACTGGAAGATGTAATGGCATCTAAAGCATACATTACATGTGGATACCACCAGCGATCAAAGGAAGACGTAGCAGCGTTCTGAGAGGAAGTTGCAGGAATCCTCAATGCACTAAGTCCTCCAACAAAAAATTACAGCGCAAAAATTAGTTGCCAGGAACAACTAATTTTAATTTTGTT
Source organism: Cistogaster globosa (assembly GCA_937654795.1). NCBI lineage: Eukaryota > Metazoa > Arthropoda > Insecta > Diptera > Tachinidae > Cistogaster > Cistogaster globosa. Next base: position 104,828,283 of record OW569403.1, on the reverse strand, counting down.
TTTATATTTTTTTATTTTATTTAACAATTTTTTTATTAAACTTTATCAAGAATTTATTTTTAATTAGGTAAACATACAACTTTTTGTATTAAATTTACATTTGTTAATGAAAATGATAACACACTTGTTTATTTTGCTATTTCGTTTCCATATTCCACAGTGATGCTATTAATTTTGTAAACATTGTTGTCTTCTTCTCTTTCTTGCGATTCCGTTTTTCTACAGAATACCAATTTACGATCGCAACGGAACTGAATGCCGAGACTTAATCGAAACTCAGAATAGTGGAGATTTTACTTGCAGTGCTAGTACTTTTGCTTCTTCATCGCTGTTTACACTATCGATGAAATCGTCCGTATAGTGATAGTCTTGTATAGCTTTAACAGCTCGAGGATACGATAATTTAAATTCTTCAGCATTTTTATTCCTAATGAAATAAGCAATGCAAGGTGCGCTTTCATCACGTACACAATAGGTTGTGGCTTGATTTCAGATTTTTCGAGCCACAAAAAGTCTTTGACGTTGATACGATGAAACATTTCAGCTATGTCACCACAAATTCCAATTTGCCCGACACGGAACTCTATTAAAATATCAAAGACTGAGGTAAGTAGATTAGGGCCACAAATTAAAAAATTATTCAGCGATTTGTTGTGTGACTTTGCTGCTGCATCCCATACAAGGCAAACCTTACCAGGTTTATTTCAATTAAGAGCTATAAATATTGGTAGATACCATGTATGACCTAGGTAGGATAGTATTTAAGAATTTAACACCTTTCGAGCATAACCTTTAGATATTAACTTATCAATTTCAGCTTGCATTGTTTTTTGCAACTGCGGATCGTTTTTATGCAAGCCATACACGTTGCGACGTGTTGTACAACTTGAGAAGGTTGTACAACAGATTGCAATGTTTGTGGTGTAGTTATATGAAGTTGGGTGTTAATTGTACGAAAGATCAAAAAGTTTTGATTTTTAGCAAGTTGTACAACTCGGTCGCAACGTTAGTAAACGTGTGGCAAACATTATTCTATTTTATTTTCGTTGTGGCAACATAGCAAAACACAGCGCAAAAGTATTTAATACATTTCAAGAAAATTAATATGAAATGCGTGCATTTATAGACTTTTACAAATGCATGCCTGAATTGTGGAACTGCAGAAGTGAATATTATAAATACAAAAACATTCGCAATAAAAGTTACAATAAATTAAATATGTCGTCTGTCTAACGCATATAATTCTTGTAATCTTTTGGTTCACTTTTTTTAGGTTTTCAAAACTTTGTTGTTAAAATTTTTTTTTCTTTTCTATTAACAACTGCTTTGACCACTTTCACTTCTTTCTTAACTTTTGTTTGCATTCTTTTTTTTCTTGGTCAGACACTTCATCGATTACAACATACGCAACAATATCGGAAAATATCTTTACTGTAATCGATTCTATATAAAATGAAGTAGTGCTACGCGATTGTACGCAAGTTGTATAATTTGTAGACAAAACACCCAACTTGATTCCTAGCAAGGTTGTACAACACGTCGCAACGTGTATGGCTTGCATTAAACTTTTTCTGAAGACATTTAATCCGATGGCACGCAACCTCATAGCTTTCGGGTAAATTCTGAAACTCGTCTTTCCACAGAAGAGCCACTTCGAATTGTTGGTTTTTCTTTATAGAAAAGTTTTCAAGAATTTCCAAAGCTCTTGTGTTTTCAGCCGATAAAATATTCTTTTCTTTGAGCGCTTCAAGGGCAAAATATTATTTAACCTCACCATGTAGCGCGTCGTAACCTTTTACGCATCCGCATGTATGTATGTTTAATGATGAAATTTTATTTTCTTCTGCGCCACTACTTTATGACGTTCATCCCAGACGTGTTTTGGATGCAATTAGCTGACTTCGTTTACCTTCCTTAATTTTTAACGGTACGGCTACCCTGCAATTGTTGACACCTATGAGAACCATCGGTTTCACATTTTTATAGGATTGTATAGGTAAGCCTCTTAAGTATGAGTAGTCCTTTACAATTTCATCAAATTTAATTGACTGAATGGGCAAACTTAGATTATGTACCGTTTGCACATCGTGGAGAGTAAATCTGCTATTATTTTTTATGCTGGAAACTTCTATATTAACTTTAACAGAATATCGCTTAGAACGAGTAGTTTCGCAAGTCCAATGTAGCGTTTAAGGCTCCTTTTTACCATGTAGACACAATTTATGAAAAAAGCTTTGCTCTATTAGGGTAACGGATGAACCCTCATCTAAAAATGCGAATGTCTCTATTGAAGCACCATTACAATGTACCCAGATAGGTAAGATTTTAAAATACTGAGTACCTTCAGCACTACCATTGTGTGCGTTTACGTGTCCACTGCGCCCTTATGCCACTGGTTCAGCTGCGTTAGTCGTTATTGTATACTTATGCAACAAGGGATGATGCTTTGCATTTTCTAATATCGCATACATTTTTTTTTAAATATTTGCGCCGATCAGCATTTAAACACTGGCGACATAATTTATTTTGCTTTACTATGTTCCACTTTTTCAAAGTAAGAGCCTGAAATTAACCACAATGCTGTATTTTGTGCCGTTGGCTTTTGCAAAAATTGCAATTTACTTTATTTTGATAGGCTCGCTCTGAGTGAGTGTGTACTGAAGCTCCTTTTTTGGCTCCTAATGGGGATACGACTTGACTTGCAGCTCCTACTATATTGTAAATGTAATCGCTAAACGCTTTCACTACTGGGACCTTATCGTTTTTTGTATACATTGCCCAATTTAATTTCTGACAATCGGGTAGTTTATCGACCAACGATCTTACGAGCAACAGATTGTTTAAATGAGCCGTCAAGTTGCAGGCCTCGATCGTTGAGCAAATATTTCTTATCGTGAGCGCATATTCGATGAGGCTGTCGAGCCTATCCTTAAGCGGAGAAATTTTTGTTGCTTTTGATATCATGCTGTCTAATATATGATCTGGACGACCGAAACGTATTTCCAAAGTTTGAATTATTTCATTGACTATAGATGGGATAAGCAGTATACTTTTTACTAGTTCTGTGCTATTTTTAAATTACTTCTAAATAGGGGCCAGTCTTCTGGGTTACCATCGAATGTTGGTAGCTCTTTTGGTGTAACCTGTCTTGCTGCTAGTTGCGCTGCATTAGACTGAAGGCAAGAAATATTTAAAAAGGAATTCGATTTTGGCAAACGTCATCTTGTGTGAGGATACTGTATTTTTTCTCTAAATATTGTCTTTGAGGTTCCTTTTCTTCCTCCAACATCTGCAATTTTAATTTTGTGTGGGAGTTCATAGAGAAGACTCCAACTTCGCAACACACCTTAACACACATGAAGACGAGCCAAGGAAAATAGATGAATGTATGACAATAATACATCCTAGTAAAAGAAGGACGAATGTAATAAACATGACAGATATCAGGCAATTTACCTGCATAATACCATTTAAATAGGCACCATCTGTGGGTGTTTTCCGTTTGTAAGATTGTTTTAATAATTTTAGTGTTGTAAAAATTGTGTCCGATGTTGTATTGACCTGTTTGTTAATAACATCTCCGTTTAACGTTCGTGTTTTGTATGTTTCCATGTTTTCAAGAATGTTCAGTCTTCATCCTTTTTTTACTAGGATGTATTAATATCATACATTCATCTATTTCCCTTTGCTCATGTTCATGTGTCTTAAGGTGTATTGCGAAGTTGGAGTCATCTCTTTTCCGTTTATATGATCGTATGTGTTCTGTAAACCTTGTTTTTAATGTTCGTCCAGTTTGTCCTATATATGTATGGTTGCAGGTGCAAGTAAGTCTTAACATTCCGCTGGTGTGAAATTTATCAGTTATTTCTGTTGATGTCTTGAGACTGTTTCGTAGAGTGTTGCTCGTCTTTAGTGTTGTCTGTAAACCTTCTTTCTGAAAAAGGTTAGTTAATCTATATATTTCTGGTCCTGTGTAATTAAAAATGTGTCGTCGTGTTGTATCAATTGTCTCCTTATTTTCTTTCTTCTTGTTTTTTGTGGTGTATTGTCTAAGTAGTTTGTCGATAGTAGTGCAGTTGTAACCGTTATTTTTAGCTATAGTGTAAATTGTGTTGTGTTCTTTGTTATATTTGTCTGGTGAAAGTGGGACTGTCTTAGGTCTGTGAATCATATGTCTAAATCTACGAGTTTATGTTGGGTGGGATGGTTTGAGGAACTGTGAATAGTTGTGTCTGTTGTGGTTAGTTTTATGTGTATGTCAAAGCTTAAGAAGTCAACTCCTCGTGTTATTGTTAAGTCAAGATAATGTAAAGTTCCGTCTTGCTCTTTTTCCATTGTGTATGTAATTTTGTTATGTATTGTGTTTAAATCTGTCAGCATTTCTTCAGCGTTGTCCTTTCCTAGGATTCATATTACTTCGTCTTCGTATCTGCAATAGTTAGTTATTTTATGTTTTTCCATTAGTGTTTTAACGTGTAGTTGTTCCAAATGTTGCATAAAAATCTCTGTGAAAATTGCGGATGTCGGGTTTCCCATGCCGAGTCCGTCTGGTAAATTTTAAAAGTTATTATTAAATCTAAAGTTGTTTTGTTTTAGGTTCTTTTTTGCAATATCCATTATTTCGTTAATATATATTGATTGTCGTATGGTACGTAGAACAGTTAACGTTTCTTGCGTAGGTATTGATGTATATAGATCCTTAATGTCGAAGAAAACGAGTCTCGTATTTTCGGTAATTTTGATATCCTTAAATTTGCTGATAAGGTCTTGTGTATTCTGCAACATGTATATGTTCTCTAAATTTATTTTCCCTTTTAATAATATGGAGAGGTGCTTAGCCAAGTTATATACAGGTGCAGGTATGTAATTTATTATAGACCTGATTGGTATATTTATTATTTTTTATGAATTTTGGGTTGTGCTCTAAGTGTAGGGGTCATGGATTCATTTTCATGTATATGTATAGTTTACCTTCAGTAAACGTTTTACAGCGTCTTAGTAGGCTGCATATTTCCTTTTTGAATGAATCGGTTGGGTCATTTTTAAATTTCGTGCATTTTTCCTGTTGAATGAATTGTTGTATTTTGTCTATATAATCTTTTTGTACATTATTACATTTGTGTTACCCTTGTCCGCTTTAGTAACTAATAAATCGTTATTTCGTAGCTTTGTTTTATCTGTTATGTAATTTTCTGTTCGCTGGGATTTGTTTTTGATGTAGTGTGTTCTTTTATTGTTTTTTTCAAGTACATCGGCTATTTTGTGTCTCATGTGTTCTTATCGATAGATAAATGTATGATGTTAATACATCCTAGTATAAAATGGACGAAGACTTGACATTCTTGAAAACATGGAAACATACAAAACACGAACGTTAAACGGAGATATTATTAACAAACAGGTCAATACAACATCGGACACAATTTTTACACCACTAAAATTAATAAAACAATCTTACAAACGGAAACACCCACAGATGGTCACACTTACCTACCCAATAACAAAAGACTGAAATATTAAAATTATATACCTTCAATAAACATGACAGATATCAGGCAATCTACCTGCATAATACCGTTTAAATAGACACCATCCTAACGGAAAAAACTACCTCAACCCACCACTATCTATGCAACAAACACCTTACACTATCTAACCAGTACTAATCAAAACACGGCTTGAAAATTATGTTCTCACTTCGAAGGCGCTCGCCAAACGTACCAAATAAACAGCCAGTGATGACGGTCTTCACCGAAAGGTATGACAACAGATAATAATACTTTGCGCGCACGTACAGACAACGTGATTCGTTAAAAAATATATACGTATAAGTTGATTGAGTACTATTGAAACATATTAAGTGCAATAGTGGTTACATTTAACAAAATTCCATTTTTGTAGTCGTAATGCGTCGTTTATGTTACCAAGGAGGTACAAGTATATCCACTTTACCTCCCTCTTTGACACAATTGATGATTTTGCACCAGAATATCGTTGTTGCATTTGTTATAGACTTACATGTACTTGGTATAGATCAAGGCAAATTGAATACTAGGTAAAATTGATAGCCAGGTGATCGAATTCGGTTTACAAATTTTTCCTAACCAAAGTCAAAAATTGCTTGCATTTTTTTGACGCGCCATTTATATACACGAAAAAAATGTTTAGTTTACAAATCGGATACCATTTTTTATATAATGCATTTTTTTTAAAAATAATGAATGTGCAAATAAGCCATTGTGTGATAAGTAACAAGAGTGTGTGTACCCAATCGCAGTTAAAATATAAATTAGACCAAACAAAAAACAACGTTTACTGAAAAGAAAATGTTTCTTTGAGAAACATTTTAAAAAATTTAAAGATTTAAAGAAAGATTTAAAGAAAAATTTAAAGATTTTAAAGATTTAAAGAAATATTGTACCATCATTTACAAGCAACTGACTTTTCCAAACTTACTACGTTACACAAAATTGCACATTTTCTTTTTCCACCTACTAATAAATTGTTACAATTTTCTGAACAAGACAAAAATCTTATAAAGTCTGAATGTATAGAGGAACTGAAAAGATATTGGCGAAATGAAGACAATAAACCAAATAAAGAATCGCCATCATCTACTAAAACAATTATCTCATCGTATTTTAAAAATTTTGTTACGCCTGCATCAAACTTAGGTGCCGAAGATAAGGTTACTGAAGAAATACAAATGTACCAAAATGTAAACATTCCATTTAAAGATAATTTTGACGTAATTAATTGGTGGCATTTACAGCAAACGCAATTTCCTATACTATATAGGTTAAGTTGCAAGATATTGACCACTCCAGCCAGTAGTGCAGCATCTGAAAGAGTGTTTTCAGTTGCTAGGCAACTGCTATCAGAAAAGAGGACGAATATGTCATCAAGCTCCAAAACTTTTAAATATATGATGTATCTACACAGTAATACTGAATAAACAGCAACTTTTTAAAACAAAGATGATTAACTTTAAGCATTTTTCTTAACGTGTAATGTTAACATTAACTTATTTATTAGGTTTTACTTTTTACTTAAAGAAAACAATAAAATGAATTTTTATAAAAATAAACAAGCAATTTTTTAATTTTTTCCCTCTTAAAAAACCGCATGTGTATATACATATGTATAAGATCTAAAATATGTATGATAATCTCTTTATACATTAAATCACTGTAAATGCTTATTAATAAATAAATATAAAATCTTAGTTTCAATTAAAAATGGATGTTTATATGCACACATTGTGTACTAAATAAATTTTAAACAAAAAAACTAAAGTAACAGTGGATTATGTTCTATTATTAATCCAATTTTAATCAACAATAAAAGACAAAAATAGCACAAATACAATTTGTTCTTGTGTGTTTTATTCCACTCGCGTCTAATAAACATATGGTTGCAATGCTGTCTTCATAATTTACTCAACACATGTTTTAAGACATCTTAAAATGACCAAGACGTCTTGAAATAACAAGACGTCTTGAAACATTTCAAGACATCTTGTTGTTTTCAAGAAATACTAAGATACCAAGACATTTTTCAAATACACACAAGAAAGTATGTATATATATATGTGAAAACATTCACTGAAAATTGGGTTCAAAACTTTTAATGCCAACTCCATACAATAAAAAAAATATATACATATATATATATATACATATACATATATATATATATATATATATATATATATATATATATATATATATATATATATATATATATATATATATATATATATATATATATATATATATATATATATATATATATATATATATATATATATATATATATATATATATACCTTTTACTTATAATATATATATATATATATATATATATATATATACCTTTTACTTATAATACTTGTTTAAATATAAATAAAATATTGCAAATATTATATACCTACTATGTTTTCTTCAACTGTTTATACTTTGTATATTCTCTTTAACTTTTGAAATTTAATATTTATTTACGCACTCCCCGATCTCGAACTTTGCTACTCTTAGAATTTAATTTGTTTATATTCTTTTTGTTTTAAACAAATAAGTGTTTATAATCTTTGTATTTTTATAGTGGTGAATTTATTCATTATAAAAAAATAGAGAATTGAGTTTGGAAAGCTGTTGGGCTCTTCAAAAAGATCCCAAACAGTCAGAGGTGCCAGATGATTTGATAAGAAATCGGCATAATTAGAAAAAAATCGGCTATATCGGCAATTTAATTTAGAAGATCGACAAATTAAAAACACCCATTTTAAATGCAATTTAAAATAATCTTATTACACGACAATAACGGAACGGGACAATTCAGTATTAAATAATGTTTACAATATATAAAATAACACAAAATAAGTAAAAATAACTATTTTACAGATAACACAGTACAACAGCCAATCTGGGGGGTGAACACAAAAACTTACAGATATAGAGGCAAAAAGTCGCCGAGTGCAATAATTGCGGAAATTTGCTGGTGGAGTAAGCTTGTGTGGCAAGACAAGGATGATCTTGATGATAAAGAATTTTCAGGAGATGCAGAAGGGCCAACAGTGGAGTCACACATTGACATTATGTGTGGTTCAGAAACTGATGATAGCGATGAAAGCGATGCCACTAGTCCCGAACAACCACCATCGAAAAAGTCCAGGGAATATTTATTAAAATATATAAAAATAAATAACTAAAATAAAAATAAAAATAACAAATTATTACTTAATTTTTTTAGTAGTTTATGGCCAGAAGTCTGGAGTTATTGGGGTTAATTTTTATAAAAAGGGCGATAAATAACAATTTTTTGAATAAAAACAAATATCAATATTCTTGTCAAAATGGGATACCTTCACTTAAGTGTAAATAAAAGCAGAACGCGTTAATCGATGTCTATGATCTTTGTCGCATTTTGTTTATAGGTTATGTGACTTTACATGAAATTAATAACACTTGATCCTTTTTTCCGTTTTGGATTTTTTATGAATTTAAAAAAAAAAATTTTAATTTTTAGGCAAAAAAATATTTTTTTTTTCTCCACAAATTTATTTTTACCGGCAAAACAGTTGATTATAAGGAAAAACGTTATATGAACAGATTAGAGAAATTGTAATTCTTAATTTTTCAAAATTTGTTTCATCAAAATCGGACAAGTGGTTCTCGAGTTATGTTAAACTACGTTTTTGCCAAAATGTTACAACTACGCGAAAAAACATCAAGATAAGGAAAAAATTTGAAAGGTCATAAAAAAAACTGACACATACGAACGACAAACCCTTTGAGGGTTATACTATACTGACCTAGTACCATCACCCTGACTTGGAATTTCTCACCCCCCAGACAATACGAGTAATCCCAAAAATGTTCACCAGTGTAATTTGCTTTAGTTATTTGTATTGGTCGTACGTAGTGGAAAAGATCCGATATTTTCACTTATTTTCATCATAAGAATCGCTTAAAGCAGTTTTATAAAACATCTTATAGGTTTCAATTCTCCTGAATTTTTTACATTGAATTAGGAGACAGATTCACTAGCGGTTTTTTAATTTTTCTTGTTGAGTATATTGTTGGAACAAAATTTTGCTGCGACATTCATTGGATAATTTTGAGGAAGTAAATCAGCAAAATGCCAAATAAAATATTATTATTATTAATTATATGATATTAAACTTATATAAATACAAGATTAATATTTAGAATAGAAATTTCAGCACTAGCCACCAGGGCTATCAGCTGTTTTGGTTATATTAGTTTATATTCTTAGCTTTAAATATGAAATGTAGTTAAAAATTGCGTTGATATTTTCGGGTGATGGTTCCTTGAGTAGATTGAGAGAGGTATTTTGTTTGCGGTCCTATTAAACCGGGACACGTTGATAGAAGATGTTTTACTGAAACTGTAGCTCCACAGTAGGATCAGTTGTTGTTTAGATTTTTGTTAATTTAATATTGATGAGTGGTGATCGTGTGCCCCATACGTAAACGGGCGAAAACTATTATTTTGTTTTTGTTAATATTTGTAGAGTATGTTGGAGTCACTATGTTTGGATTGATTTGGGAATAGTAAGGATGGTAATAGTTTTTCATATCGGTGTTTCTTTGGTATTTTAGGTTGATAATTATGGAATTGAGTAAATCTAGCCTTTCAGTCAAAGGGTCTTTGATCAAGGGAGATAAACATGCAAAATTGTTTCCTTGTATAACAACGTGGCCTGGTACACAAAATAGTTTAATTTTGCTTTTAAAGTTGATTAGTAAGTCTCGGATTTGATTATTGAACGCCAGCTGTTATTGCCTAGCTTATCTACTCTCGTTATTTCTGACCAGCTGTCAGAAAATATTACAGTTTTTTTCTTTGACTTGCTTGCAATAGATATAGCTTCTAAAATAGCTGCTGCTTCCGCAGTGAATATTGAGGAGAAATATTCGAGTGTCTTCGAGGACAAAGTGGTGTCATTATGGTCAACCACTGCATAAGGCCGAGGCCACGCAATGAGCGGCAAAGCGGTGAGCGGCGAGTTTGAGCGGCAAGTGGCTTATTACCGAGCGTCATTTCTGAGCGGTTAGTTGTTAAAATGCCATTGTCAAGAGAGGTTTGTTTAATGTTTTTTACGTGAAAATCGTATTCATATTTACAAGAATTTAAAGCGTTTAAGAAAAAAAAAGAAGATTTGGTATTCATCCTATAAATCAAGCAAGGCGACATTACGGCGAATTTAACCATTTATATACAAATCTATGCAAATTTCCAGACAGATTTTGGCATTACTGCCGTATGTCTGTGAAGTCCTTTGATTTGCTGTTTCAAAAGGTTAACACCAGATTAACAAAACAAAGAAAGGCAATTTCTGCAGAGCAAAGGCTTGTTTTAACTTTAAGGTAAGTTTATTTTTTATTTGTTTGCTTTGGATTGTGTACATGTATTATTTGCAGGTTCTTAGCTACAGGACATTCCTTTCGAGATTTGGCGTTTGCTTTTCGAATGGGTAGAGGCACCGTCAGCAATATAATTTCAGAGACATGCATCATCATATGGGAAGAACTTGTTCAGGAATACATGCCTATACCAACAGGAGCAGGAGCAAAATTTTTCTTTGATTTGATCACGTCAGAGTCACCAGAATGTATGGACTCAGCTAGTTTGCTGGTCGATGTTTACTATATCCGGGTGGAATCACCGGGACAATTATACGTGATAACGCAAGCACTTAAACTTGGTTATCGCGTAGTGTGGAAATAACGCAACACTTAATTTTGGATATTCTGGAGTTTGGTGGAATGCAATAAGCACAACCGTTTTTCGTTCTAAAATTGATTCTACTTTTATTTAATTTTAATTAATGTCTTAAATACTAATTTATTGCTGATTTGCAATAAATGGCCCATATTTTATCCATTGATAATATATGTAAATAAAAACAATTTTTTATAATGTAATTGTAGTTCTGCCAGCGGAAGTTCCCAGCGGAAACATGAAACGGACAGTGCAAAATAATGAGAGCAAAATTAAAAAACTTAAACAGATGTTCAAGGTTGTTGGTTAATTAAGGTAAATAAATGAAATTAGAGTAATTTAAATTAAAAAATAAAAAAATAGCAAAGAATGCATAAATATACAAAATTTATGAAACCGGTAGCTTAAAGTAATAACTTCGTGCAAGCAGATGTATTTAAGTACGTTTGTATAAGTCTATTACTAGATTTATGTTAACGTATTTACTTACAAATGAAAGAAATTCATTGTGAAAGTTTGAACCGACATTTTGCATACAGGCCCCACTTTACAAAATGATTTAATGTTCATTATACTCAACTGGAGCAAATATCAATATGTTTTAAGTGGTGACATACAGAAAATGTATCAGCAAATAGTAGTACACCTTGACGATAGACCCTTTCAGCGAAATTTATTTCACCCTTACATAGACGGCCCTGTTCGGGACTTACAATTTAAAACCGTAACTTTCGGCGTAAATTGTCCTCCATATCTAGTTATTCGGAGCCTTCAACCACTCGCGTCAGATTCCGAATTCGTATTTTCCAAGGCAGCCAATATTCTGCTTAAAGACACCTACGTCGATGATATACTTACTCGTGGCAACTATATAGAAGAAACTCTTACTGCTCAAACTAAGCTTATAGAAACATTAAAGTCAGCAGGATTCCCTTTGAAGAAAATTACTGCAAATGATCCTCGGGTACTTGCACATGTGCCAAGAGAAGATCTATATGATTCAGATTTCCTTCGCTTTCACGACACCAGCGTTACGAAAGCTCTAAAAATCAAGTGGTTTGCACTTTCTGATGCATTCACTTATAATTTATCGCCTATAGATTTATCCACACCTGTCACGAAACGAAAAATTCTCTCGGCAGTGGCAAAACTTTTTGACCCAGCTGCATGGCTATCTCCCATAATTATTATAGGAAAATTAATCAAATAAAGAAACTGTAGCTCTACAGGCAAAAGTTCAAGAATATGAAATCCTAGACCTGTTTTCTTCCTATAACAAAGCTCTTCGCGTGGTAAGCTATATTTCTCGATTCTTTAATCATTGTAAGAATAAACCCCATTTAATGCAACAGAATAACTTAACGCATCAGTTAGTGAAATTTGTGAAATCACGACTCATTACTTTAGCTCAAAGATTTTTTTACTATGAAGAAAATAAATGTTTGTATAAGTCTCAAACAATATCTTATAAAAGCTCATTAAAGTCCTTAAATCCATTTCTTGACCCTAACTCAATGTTACGAGCAAATGGCCGACTTACTCAATCTTCGCTTTCTTACAATTAACGTCATCCAATAATATTATCAAGTAATTTTCGATTTTGCCATCTGTATCTCATCATTTGCATCAGTTTCTCGCTCATGCGGATTGCAGCCAAATGTGCAAAATAATCTAAACCGAATTTTATGTTTTAGCGCTCAAGTCTAGGGTTTAAAATATAATACGCCACTGCAAAACTTGCATTATTTACAAACAATAGCCCTGTCCGCAGATTATGGCCCCTTTACCATCGGATAGATGCAATTTTACTCCACCTTTTCAAATAACAAGAGTTGACCCTTACGTAAATTAGCACTTACAGAAAGATATGCAAGCGTTTTTGTATGCTTTAGTACGAATGCTATTCAGTTAGAAGCGTGCTCTGACTTGTCCTCAGCTTTATTTCAATTCGCATTTGCTCGCTTCGTTGGGAGGCGGGGGCTCCCCCAAAAAGGTTTTTCCGATAACAGAAAAATTTTCTGGGCGCTTGTCGAGAACTTGAACGAGAATTTTCCGTTTTCATAAGAAACTCTGTTAAAGAAATATCTCAAAAATATATAACTCACGGGTTTGGGCGGCTTGCGGGAAGCCGCTGTAAAGAGTTTCAAATTTGACCTAAAACGTATCGATGGTGCCCAAAGTTCAATCAAATCGAAGGTGTTCCTAATTCACGCCCAATATCCACATTGTCAGAAGATCCCTTAGATTTAACAGCAATTACGCCTGGATATTTCTTAAGAGGGGCACCTTTAGTGGCTTTCCCAGAGCAAGACTTCAAAAACAAGTCCCTTGTTAACAGATTGGAAAAGTTAAAAGCACTTAATCTTCAATTCTCCATACGGTGGAAAGAAGATTATCCCAAATCTTTACACAAGCACCAATGGAGAAGCTCTGATCTTGTTATTGTCATAAACGTTTTACTGCCACCCCACGAGTGGCGTTTGGGAAGAATTGAAAACTGGCTTATGGATAAGGATAAAAACGTACGTGTTGCAGACGTACGTGTAACTTCAGGATTGATAACCCGACTTATTGTAAATTATGCTACCTTCCCTTTTTGAATGTTGAAAGCTCATCATAGGACTTAAACATTAATTATCCTACCCTAAAACAACAACAATTTTTAAGTGTATGATATGCAAAAGATATCATGCATTGCGGCGACAATAATATAAGCTTAAGACGTTCTAGAGCTATTACCACTGATCAGTTTCGACGTCAACCACCATCAAACCAACACGCAGCTGTAAAACAAATACCACAAAAGGACATCCAGCAGTCTCAGTTATCAACAACACCTAAATCAAAAATTCTTGTGGAAGCAATAAAATCTTGCACAAGTTCTTTTCGTCACCGAGCAGACATCATCTTAATGGCAAGGCCGGAGCTATGTCCAAACAACGTTTGGACACTTATAAACCTTTATTGTCATTTTTTATAAACCTTATTTTTTATAAATTTCTAATTTCTAACATATTCATGATTGTTATTTTTAGAACAATAACACTATGATACAAATGTTAAAAAAATATATATTCAGGGGTTCTCATACACCAATTCTGTTTTGTTGGAGTCCATGGAAAACGAAAATAGGTTTGGTTTTTTTAAGTCACTTCGAAAAGTGATTTTATAACGGTAAATGTAGAGAAAAACGCGTTTTCTTAGATTTTCTGTTTTAAATTGGCATAACTTCTTTTTTTTACAACGGATTTCTATTATTTTTTCAATTTTTAGAAGGTGCAAATATTCTCTTTCAAACAGCATATACCCTTTTAAAATCAGGTAAGAAATGGCTAAGTAACAGTGGTTGAAAAATAAAAAAACGCATCGAAAAACATAAAGGTTTTTTCACCAGGTTCTAGGCTGCTTATGAGATACCAAACAATGTATTTATTTATTACTATGAGAAAGAAAAATTAATTAGCTTTCAGAAATTGGTAATAACAATAAAATCTGTTAAAAAATGGATGACTTTTGCAATTTTTTGTGTTTTAACTTTTGGGTTTTTCATTTAAAAATAAAATGTATTTCTTTGCTTTTTATAAACTTCGCTGTCAGTATCACGCTTTAAAGACCAGCAGTAGTTAGAGAGCATGCTGATTTTATTTCTTTCTATATAACGCTGTTTAGTTTTAGATGTTTCCTGGTGAAATCTTTCACCTTGCTCATCACTCATCCGTCCTAAATTTAATGGAAATCTTTTCAAATGAGCATGTAAATAGTGTAGTTTTATTGACATTTTGCAACCCATTGCATGGTAGGCAGAAAGCATATTATTTACTATCTGCTCATAATTTTCACTTTTTGTGTTTCCAAGAAAATTTTCGCACACTGAGACAAAACCATTACAATCATTTTTTTCTTCAAGATTCATTTGTTGTATGAAATTGCCATCTTTTACCAATTATCGTATTCGGGGGCCAATAAAGATACCTGTTGATTACACACAAATTAGTTTTTATTATACATGCGTTCATAATATATTTTTTACCTTCTTTTAATTTTCCGCTCGTTATTCAGGGAAAAATCTGTTCAAGGTATATGAATGCATGTCCATTTTTATCAAGGGCTTTCACGAATTGCTTTATTAAGCCTAACTTTATGTGCAACGGAGGTAAAATAATGTCTGTTGGATTTACTAACGGGATATTTATACTATATTTTTCACCAATAATATTTGTTGTACGTGGTTTCCAGTCTCTCTGTATATAATGCTTAGAAGAATCTCGGCTGTTCCATTCAAAAAAATAGCAGGGATACTTTGTGTTACCACCTTGCAAGCCATTCAAAATTGTTAGTACTTTCAAATCAGCCACAATTAGCTACTTGTGCGTAGTATAACCTATGGCATTTAGTATTAGAGACACACTATCATACGTTTCCTTGATGTTTGTTGCGTAAGCCAACGGTACTGAAGGGAGCGATCCATCGTTATGCAAGGGCACTGCCTTTAAACCTTAAAATAGAAGATAAACATATATAAGTAAAATAAAAGGAACTATATAAATAGTACTTATATTACTTTTTGTTGAACCATCAATAAATAATCTCCAATCTTGAGGAACATGACTATATCCAAGTTGTTCAAACAAATTATTCACATCATTGCAGTAAGCCAAATCACTAGTTTCATTGCTTTCGTTGAATAGTGATCCAAACAAACTGGTTTCCTCGGTCCTGCGAAATGTAATGTTAACATTTTCTTGCAAATAGTTCTACTGTTTAAGTCTTGAACCTAAAAGTTCTGTTTGTCTTTTCGACAATTCTAAATCCCGAACTAGATCATGGAATTCGCCTTGGGACACAAAGTGTTGTCTTTTAAATTCCCTTTCGGAAGGAGCATATTCTGATTGGGGGCTTACAGCATGGCTTGGAGGTGACTTAAACTCAGTTAAATCTGGTGATATTCTTTCTGGATCAACGTCGTTTTTCTGACGCGATACAGTCTTAATTACACTATCAACGTTTGCGTATTTCATATGTTGTCTTATTTTAAAATAATATCCTCTTGTTTTCGTTGAACAGAAATAGCAATTATTTGGTCTATGCACACGTAGTGGAAGCCAGCTCACCGTTTCGAGAAATGGCAATACAAAAGAGCCATCTGGACAATTTTTCCAGGATCTTAGTGTTGCGTAACAAGACGAACAACAAACCGATGGTATATACCATTATCCCTGTTCTAAGGGACGACTAAAATATTCTTCATAAAGGGGAATAATATGCTTATTTACCGACACATCTGTTTTATGTCGTTTATCCACAAACAATCCACATATAAGACAAAAGTTGTTCCTTTTAATACACATTTTTATGTTAACTTTAATTATAACACTTTGTATTAGTTCACTTATTAAGTATATTTGCACCAAAATCACTCCGATGGTTATTGTTCACTTACAAAAATTAAACTGTGCCATTTTCTTTTATACCAAATTTTTGGTACTACTGTAGGCAGTATTGGTCTTTACCTGTTGAACCCATTAGTTAAAAAATTAAAATTTTTTGAAAGTCATAAAAAAAGAAAAGTTTAGAATGTGTGTTTTTTAAGTCGGACCTAAATAGGTAAAATGGCTTAATTAGTATGCTATTTTTACTGTATGAAATACTTTTAATACACTTTTAATACACTCCCCTTTCTGTACTCAAACAGGTACAATGGACATTAACGGGTTAAGTAGAATTTGTTTTTAGGCTAAATCTTGTTGCGGTTGGTGGTATTTCAGAAAAAATGTGCAGGTCAAAACTGCATAAGTCATTTATTTTAAGAAATTTCTAAATAAAAACCAAAAGGTTAAAACACAAAAAATTGCATAAGTCATCTATTTTTTAACCGATTTTATTGTTGTTACCCATTTCTGAAAGCTTATTAATTATCCTTTCTCATTATGATAAGAGAATATATTGTTTTGTATCTCATAAGCAGCCTAAAACCCGGTGAAAAAACTTTTTGTTTTTTAATGCGTTTTTTTCACATTTCAACCACTGTAACTTAGCCATTTGTCAATCGATTTTAAAAATATATACATATCTTGTTTAAAAGATAATACTCACACCTTCTAAAAATTGAAAAAATAATAGAAATCTGTTGGAAAACGAAGAAGTTATGCCTGTTTAAATCTGAAAATGTAAGAATACGCGTTTTTCTCTACATTTACCGTTATAAAATCACTTTTCGAAGTGACCTAAAAAAACTAAAGGTATTTTCGTTTTCCATGGACTCCAACAAAACAAAATTGGTATATGAGAACTCCTGAATAATTTTAGTGTTTCAGAGTGTAATTAATATGTTGATCTTTATTTTCTGCTTTTAAACATCAAAGTGCGGTTACTAACGAGTGCGACAAAATAAGGTATAATATATATTTTTTTAAATATATTAGTGTTTTTAATAAAAAATAAAAGGTAAGTTCATTTTAATAAAAAAGTTTTCTACAGAAAGTCGATCTGAAACCATTGTAAAAAGATGTGAAAAGTCTACTAGCAAAATATCGCAAAATTGGTAGATATACAAAAACTTCTCCAAAAAATGTAATATATCCATATCTGGAGCAAGAAAAATATTTAAGACATATAAAAAAAGAAATTACAATAAAAATTTGAAAAGGTTATGCGGTCAAAAATGTAAGCCCTCAACGAATGATGACCACCTCATCGCAATTGCAGCTAAAAAAAGATCCATTTACTGCTGCTAGAAATATTGAATATTTCAATTTGCACCGTGCAAAGAAGGCGTAATTAAAGCGGATTGAGCAGTTCCTTAGCGAAGGAAAAACCTTTATTACGTGCGGCTAATGTAGAAAATACGTCAATATGCCAGAATCATTTCGGAATAGAGTTATTTGGTCTGATGAGTCCAAAATTGAATTAAAAAATAAAATACGTCGAAAGCGTGTGTGGTGCCGCCCAACAAAAAAACTTTAATCGAAAAACATTATTTATACAGTGAAACATGGTGTCGGAAATCTAATGGTTTGGGTGAGAAATGAGAAATGCCTTTACGAAGTTAGAGACTTTTGGTCCAACGCCCCAGTCTTTTAGGATGTCGAGTATGACATGACTTCCTATACGGTCGAACGCTTTTTCGAAGTCAATTCCTAAGATAGATTTGTGGTTTCTGGACGAGAGGCTTTTCGTGACGTAGTAATCAATATGTAGTAAAGCATCTGGGCAACCACGTTTGGACTTAAATGCTATTTGGTTAACAGCGACTAATTTTTTAGTTTCGATTTACCATACAAGACGGTTAGCAATAATTTTTTCCATGAGTTTGGCTAGACATGATATCAGGGATATCGGTCGATAACCACTAAAATGCAATACGTTTCTGTTTGCTTTGGGTATGGCAACAGTGATCGCCGTTTTCCAGGTATGTGGAATATTTCCAGTATCGAAAATATTATTGTAAAGCTGGAGAAGTATTGTTTTAGAATGGGTTGTTAAGTGCCTAATCATATCATAACATATCCTGTCTGGACCTGGTGTAGTACCTTTTACTTTCTTAATAGCCATAATAAACTCACACATAGTGAGCTGTTTTTCGATTTTTTCAGCGTAGGCGTTTTTGGCGTGAGTGATTGAGGATGTTAACACTTTTCTTTTGGCTAAATTAAAAGTTTGTGAAAAATTGATGTCGGTAGAGCTGGCTGACCACTTACTTGCAAAGTAATTTGCAATAGTTTTTGGTTCTGAGATGGCTATGTTGTTTGTGTGAATTACTGTTATGGGTTTTGCTTTGCTACGGCTGGAGATGTTCTCTTCAAAGAAGAGATAGTGGGGAGTCTCTTGAGATAGTTTCAGTGAATTTTTTAAAACTTTCTGCTTTAGCTTTCTTACATTCTAACCCAAATTTTGCGTTGGATTTTTTGTATAATATTAGGTTAATACATTGGGGATGCTTCTTAAAAGTTTGCCATTTTTTCTTTTTGTCTTCGCGAAGATTTGAAAGCGACACACTCCACCAGGGAACAGATCTTTTTTGTGTGGGTGACGTTTGGGGTATGTGAAGATTAGCAGCAGTTCTTATTGCTTTTGCGATCATAGCGTTGTCCCTGTTTGTATTGACTAAAGGGTTTTTAACATTTAATATGTCCTCAAGTTTTTTGCTGTATTTTTCCCACCTAGCATTTTTTAAGTTAAATTTTCTCGCTTTTGAGGTAACGTGATTGCTTGCTGTCATGGATAATATTGTCTTTATTGGGAAACGATCACTATTGTGTAAGTCGTCTATAGTTTGACATGATATGATTGATAGTAAAGAAGATGAACAGCTCGTGATATCGGTATGAGTTAATGTGCTATGGGTAGAAAGATGGGTAGGGTGACCATCGTTAACTATGCATAAATTATTGATGTTCAAAGAGTGTTCTATAGCTAATCCTTGTTGTTAGTTTGTGAACCCCATAGTGTGCTCCAGCTATTAACATCACCAACCAGAATAACAGTAGTTTGGACATTTGCGAATAGTTTATTGACATCATATATTGAAAATGGTTCAGTAGGTGGAATCTATACCGAAATTACTGTGAATTTTATATTTAAAGTGATTTCAATTGCAATATTAAGTAGTTTTGAAGAATTTAAGATACATTGATGTGGGATATGATCCCGAATTAATACACCAACACCACTTTTGGCTGAAGTATTTGCTGGGTTGTTTTCAAAGTAGGCGGTAAACGTTTTAGGAGGTATGGGATTCAAATTATATGGGATGTGTGTCTCCTGCAGTGCTATGAATTGTGGATTTTGCTCTTTTAAGATTAATTGGAAATCGAGGTAGTTGTTAAAGAATCCTTTTATGTTCCACTGAATAATGTTGAAAATTGTCATAATTAAATTATTTTGAAGTTTTAAAGGTGGCGTCGGGTGGTTTTAATGTTCCATTTGGTCGCCTTCGTCAATTGCTAAACGTCTGCTTGTAATTTTGGCAGGATTTTCTGGATTTAATTTATTTTTTTCTAAACTGTCGCTTGTTGGTTCATTAGAGTTTGTTTTTGAAATGTTCGTTGATTTTTTAGAATTTGTTGTTTGAGTTTGCTGAATAGTATTTGTTTTGTCTTGTGCGTGTTTTCGTAGTTTGTTTTTGTTAAGTATTTCTTCTATAGATTTAATAGTTGTTGTTGTATTACTGTTTGTTATTGAGTTTGTGGTTGTTGCTGTAGTAGGTTTTGGTGTTGTTAAATTAGCTGTACTTGTTGATGTTAGGTCAGTTGAATTAAAGGTATTGTTTTTGTTGTTTATCAATTTATTTATTTTCCCCTTTTTCCCTTCGATTGCTGTTTGAAGATCTTCAGTGTGTAGTGGAGTGTTCATTACATTACCTTCTTTGAATTTTGTAAGTTTTTTACAGTCTACAACTCCCTGTTCGTTGAGGCCTTCTACTATTTCCTGCACTGAGAGCTTTTTTAAGGATGGTGCAAATACTACACCTTTGATAGTGTTTAATGTGGGGTGTAGGAGACACTCTACTGGACCAAGTCCTGAAAGAGTAGATGCTTTCAAGTATTTGTTTGCTTGTGTTTCGTTTTTAGTTAGAATTAAAAGATTACCGTCCCTGGTAAATGTAATACTTTGTGTTGGTTTGCTTGAAATAGCTTCCAGTGCTTTGGACAGCAAAAAAATGTTGTAATTTTGGAGGGGCTTGTCGGTTATTTTGCTTTTTAAAACAATATATTTTGGGCACTGTTGTTTTTTAGTAGTATTTGTGTTCTGCTTTTGTATTAAATTCTGAAAATCGAAGGAGTTGTTCAAGTTATAATTGTTTTTTTACGTTTTGGGGATGGATCAGGATCCAAAATATTAAAATAGTTTCCTCCCGAGGAGGAAGCCATTGTAATACAAAAGAAGTCAGAAACTAAGCTTATGTTATAAACGTTCGTATAAAAAAGGTTTTTTTTTTGTTTAAAGTGTGGGAGAAAAAGAGCACGATATAAAGAGACTATGTTATACACAAACTCCGGGTTTTATAACGCACGACTGTATACAACGAGAGCTTTGTATAGACTGCAAATAAAATAAAATTAAGAAAGAACAACAGAGATCCAAAGAAACAAAATTTAACTTGTGCAGAATAAAATTAAAGGAACATTTAGCTAAAATTGGCAATTGCGTTTGTAAAATAAAATAAAAATAGTCATATTTATGTACGTCTACATTGGTAAAAAAACCGCAGAGTAGACTGAGTTTATCAAACCAAAAAGAACAAAAAAAGTGAGAGCTCAAAATTTTGAATTTAAATATAACAGAGATATCGTATCTGGAAAATATAGCGGTAGAACAACAAAAAAAAAAAAATAAATAAAATTTTTTGTACAATGTTTTCAAACAATACATATAATAAACAGTTAATTTATAATTCAAAAATAAGATTAATTTTAACGTTACTGTTGAAAACATAATAAAAACAATTTTAGGTAAATATATTTAAAATTTTACGTTTATTCATTTTCAATGGTTAATTTTGTATATAAAGATAGATAAATATTTCAGTTCTTATACCGTACGTATGACGTTAAGCACTGGTCTTTTTAAAGCACTATATGCCTTTTTGTTGCATCAATTAACAGAATTTATAGTGAAGCTTCTGTTTCACTGTGCATGCGAATTTGTTCAATTCAAAATTGGTTAACGTTGTCTTGCAAGTGTACCAAAATTTAAAAACAGTGGCCGAAAATTATTCAATTTGATAGGTTTTCCTTTCTGTCTTTTAAACCCGGTGTGCATAATTTGATTGTATACTTCATAATTATCATTAGTTACATTTTTTCGATTTATTATTTAATATACGAGTTAGAAGTTGCTTTTACAACTTTATATGTATTAAGTGTATAATACAACTAGATAACACATATCTAGTGCCCCTTTTCCGTGAATTAAAATACTGAGAAAAGATTCTCCAAACCTAGATCTCAGATTAATATTTTCATCTTTTTTTTTTAACTGGATCAGACATCCAGTGCTATAACCCAATAGCCCCTTTTCAAACAAAAGTGTAGAAAATTAGTCGCAAAATTCAATAGTTTTTAACTGGGAACCTAAGATAGATATCAGGTTTCATTTAATACTACCCTATATTTCATTAAGAACCCTTTACCTAAAGACCATATTTAATTTGACTTGCACTATATAAAATTTTGTGAAAAGTTCAGTGCAACCCCATTTGAAGCGCAAAGTGAAACAATCTCAGAGGTCGAGTTGAAAGACTTGGACCAAAGATGGGCAAGGGTAGACGCCTTTTATAAAGTGGTTATATTATCGAAGGGTAATGAAATCATCCCCGAACTTAGACAGGAGGCTACTGAAAAACTGGAAGAATGTACTATCAGTTTCTTGAGTTAATGAAGATTTTGAGGTTGAAAGTCCCCAGCAACCCAAGACTTCAATCAACTTATCGTTATTCTTTTCACCTGTCTCCCGGTCAAACTTTTGTGCAGAATAACTCAAGCCATTGTATAAAATTACCACCATGTGACACAGAAATTTTCAAAGGCAGTAATGAACAATGGCCCTCTTTCGAGATATGTTCGCGGCATTATACATAAATCACTCTAAACTGTCTCCCGTCACAAAATGGTACAATATTTTCAATAAAACAAAAGGTGAAGCTGACGCAATTTTTAAAAGATATACTCTTTCTCATTGTAACTTGGATCTAGCTTGAAATGCTTTAAAGACCCGCTACGAAAACAAAAGAGTTTTGATTGACAACCAAATTAAAAGCTTATTAATTATACTAGCTGTGAATATTGAAGACAGCAAATTGAGGAGCTCAACGAACGTTTTTGACAGAAAGGATTCGGAATCGCCTTCAACTCCCTTATAAAAATTCTCACTACGAAATTGTTGGTATTGGTGGCCTAAAGCAGTCGGCAAACAAATAATGCGAATTTGTTTCATATTGCCAAAATTTACCAGACGACTTCCAGCTTATACGTTCGAAATCCCGTCGTCAAGTGAAATAACTAAATTAGACCTTGCAGACCCAACCTTTAACAAGGTTTTTCAGGTAGATTTAATTCTAGGAAATGACTATGAGCGTTTTCTAAATATTGATGACATTAAGAAAAACACTTCTTTGGACACTTTGACGTTAATACCATATTTGGATGGGTGCTCAGTGGCCCTATTAAAACTCATGCTATTCAAGCTTTCTCAACATCAATTTTTACTTCCGAAACTGCTGAACTCAACAACCTATTAAAAAAACTTTGGGAACAGCAGGGAATTCTTGTAGCACCCCCAAAGTCAAGTGAAAAGGTGTATACCCAAACGACAACACGTAATGAGGATTATAGGTACAAAGTACGATTGCCACTTAAAGAAGAGTTTCCAAAAAAAATTTTTTCTATGTTCATCTCGATTTGTAGCCTAGGCACAATACTTCAGAATGGAAAAAACACTAGCAAAAAATCCCGAACTACAAGCTCAATATAATGCAGTTTGATCATATGGAGGAAACTTCATGATGCGAAGTTAGTTGTCATGGTAAATTCAGCTCATTTTACTTGCCTCATTACGCAGTTGTTAGACCAGAACAAAAAACAACTAAGGTTAGAGTCGTTTTTAATGCTTCTAGAAGACAAATTCACAATTCTCTCTTAATGACATTGTGTGGACTTAGCTAGTTTGCTGGTTGATGTTTAATTTGTCCGGGTGAAATCACCGGGACAATTATACGCGATAACGCAAGCACTTAAACTTGGTTATCGTGTAGTATGAAAATAACGCAAGCACTTAAACTTGGTTGTTCTGCAGTTTAGTGGAATGCAATAAACACAACCGTTTTTCGTTAATAGTAAAATTAGTTTTAACTTTATTTAAATTTAATCAATGTCTTAAATACTAATTTATTGCTGATTTGCAATAAATGGCCTTTATTTTATTCATTGATAATATATGTAAATAAAAAACCATTTTTTATAATGTAATTTTATTTCTGCCAGCGTATGTTTCCAGTGGAAACATTAAACCGTAGACAATGCAAAACAATGTAAGCAAAATTAAAATAAATTAACAGGCGTTCACGGATGTTGTTAAATAAGGGTTAATAAAAGAAATTAGAGTAATTTAAATTAAAAAATACAAAAATAACAAAGAATGCATAAATATACAAAACTCATGAAACCAGTAGCTTAAAGTGCTGCTAGACGTGGGATTTGTTGATTTGGCTTAATCCCATTACCACGTAGCTTTTTTCAGACAAGCCTTATGCTAATTATGATTACGAGAACGAGGGTAACATAGGCAATGGTCCCGTTGTGGTATTTTATATGTTTAATTTGTGATGAGAACTCTGCAGATACCTTCCGGTGTAATTTGCTCTGTATTTCGGAGATGTTTTTAATTTGGTCAGCATAGACCTTGTTGGGGATACCTTCAAATTTGACTTCAATCGGATAGATTATGTCACTCATATTGCTCATTGCCGTGTAAGATGTCTGAAGAGATGTGGATATAGTTTGATGACCTTTGATGGTGATTAAGCTTAACTTAAGAGTACAATCTAGTATATTTTTAGGAGGCCAGATCCCTTTAAGATAAATTGTGATTTTTCCTGCCCACACACAGCACTTATTCGGAAAGGTTGCTGCATAGTATATAGCCATTGATTACTGTATTTCAGCTGAATAAGCGACGTGTTGTCAGTAAGAGGAACAATGTTACAACCCTTTTGAATGTTATGGTTAAGAAATGAAAGCTCGCATGAGCACTTGTCAGCGTTTGCATTGAATTTAGATTGCATGTGTTGACATTAAAATTCATCCTTTCTCGTTATTGCACATGAGCTCCACTGCTTTTCTGTCAAGATAAAATACTGATCCTTGTGAGCATTTATAGCAAACATTGTACCATTTATTGGAACTGGAATTGGGTGTGGTTTCATAAGCTCAAATGTTTCAGGATCAGATAATGGAATAGATACGTGTAAGATGACGTGGTCCTTTGTAACAGCTTCCCTTACATTCATAATTTTGTGCAATTGTAGAATGTTATTTTTTGCTGACTGGTAATTCTAGAGATGTTGGAAGATGATTTCTTACTTGCACTAGCTCGGCTTGAAGTTAAGACGGTGACAAGAGCATTAAGCTGATTTTCCATGGTGCGAATTCGTCAATGCTGCTATAATTTCTGATTGAATTCGGTGTAACCTTGCTGATGTTAAAGAAAGTTGAACAGATCGTAACATAAAGATTCGCACCAGCCTTGCTTGATACTGTTCCTTTTCATTTTCGTGCAATCTGTATGTAGTTTCTGCTAGTTAATCTTTTAGGCTGTTGAACTTTTGTCTTATGTTCTCTTCATCTTGTTTAAGTATGTTTAGAGTTGCGTCAACAATTGATATTTGATTCATGAGGAGTTGTTTAAGATGATTTTCATTGTCGTTAACTGCGTTGATGGTGTTTGACATTTGTTCAGCGTAATTCGAACCTTGAATGCAAAACAAATAATTAGCAATGTTACCAACGGAGTTAGAAACGCCTCGTTTAACTGTCCTCTTCATCAAGAGATTTTTGTCCTTTAGACCTGCTAGGTCTAAGTCAACTGCTTGGAGAACACTTGTCTTTTAAATAGGAATGTTGCATACGTGTTGCAATGCGGTTTTTCCTTCTTGAAACTGGCTATTTCTTGGCAATATGGGTTTAAGTTATAATAGGAAATGATGTTCCATTCTGACCGCGATATTCTTGTGTTTCCAATACCTTTAACGTATAAGCCGATGTTGGGTTCAAATTGCGTTAGATATAGTAGAAAGTAATAGCAGGATTGTGAGTAGTGTAGTTAAGATTGAGCTTGTCATAGTCCGCTGTTTTTTTGGCAAGTGGCCTTCCATCCCATAATGATTTTGGTGATTGTTTTTTAGTAATAGTTCACGATTGTCTTCGGATTCTGGGTTTTGTAGATATGGTTATTTTTCTTCTGCTTCGCTTTCGTCGTTAAGCTTAGAGAGTGAAGGTAAATATTGAAGTGCTCTTTTGAGGATGCCAAACGCTGTGTGGACATCTGCAAATTTTACAACCTCGTCGTGTCCTTTATATGTTTTTACTACGCGCCTCAAATGCCCTTTTATCACTAGAACGTTATATTCTTTTATAATGACGATTTTGATTGTTCTCGCCATTTGTGTCGGTATTGTAGTTTATTTAGGAACTCTCATGGCCATCGGTTCCAATTTATGAGTTGTTGGGTTCGCTTGGGTATCAATTTGGGCTGTTAGTGGCTCGCCTGTCCAAAATGTCCTGGAGTCAGCACGCCTATATTATTTACATCATTAAACAGATGAAATGGGTCTGGAATTCAGTATTGCTTCAATTTCAACAACTATGATTTCGAGTTCTTCGCCAATGTCCTTACAAGATATTTCGCTGACTTAACAGTTGCCTCCCATAGTCCACCAAAGTGCGGCGCTCTTGGTGAAATAAAATTAAATTGCATACCCTTTCTACTTCAAGCATTCGTAATGGCTTCTTGTGCTTCTGATAAATGAATTATTGTAGAAAGTTCAGGTAGTTTATTTTTTGTTACGACGAAGTTTGTTGCACTGTCGCAATATAAATTTTGGCAATGTCCTCGTCGGGATGCAAAACGTGAGATCGCTCACCAGTTCCAAGTGTACTGTCTTTGTAGTAAAGCACCAAAATACAGCAATGTAGGCCTTGTGTGGTCGTTTTTCCCATAGTTTATAATGTGCTATAATTGGGCCACAATAATTGACTCCAGTTATAATAAACGCCCGGGCTGGTGAGACACGTGTTGAAGGTAGGTTTCCCATTACTTGACGGCATAGCTTTGGCTTGGCTCTGCTACATGTCGTGCATCGATGAACTGAAGCTCTTGCCACACTTGTTCCTTTTACTTGCCAGAACCGTTGTCGAACAACTCCTAACATTGTATGCGAGCCACAATGCTTGTAATCTTCATGAAACATCTTCAAAACCAATTTTGAAATGGGATCATTGTATGGAATAAGAAGTTGGTGTTTGCTGTCATATGCCAATGAAGATGCGTCCAGCAGACCGCCTATTCGAATTAGCCCGTTTTCGATTCCTTTGAGAAATAATGGGAATCAGTGCTTAGTTTAGCTCCGTTGTCGTTAATAATTTTGATGATTATCGCATATGCCTTTGATATCTGGTGTGGGCAATAAAGCACAGAACGTAACTAATACTACGCTGTAGACGGTAAAATTAATTTTTGTGAGTGAATTTGTAACCAAAGGCAGGTTCAGCTGTTGCAATTGCTCTTGATTCAAGCTGCTTTGTCTTTCTTTCGAAATTTGTTGGAACGTTAGAACTTGAACTGAACTTATGTGGCCACACCTTCTCCACGCCATGGAGAAATGCTGGATCATAAAACTTCATAGTGCGTTCCTTAAGAGCCGTTCGAGACATTCCACGAGATAATATATCTGCTGGATTGCACTTTGAGCTTACGTGACGCCATTGTTCAGCCTGGGTTTCTTCACGGATTGTTGAAATTCGATTTGCTACAAATGTATTGAATGATGCTGATGATGAATTAATCTATGAGAGTACAATTTCTGAATCTGTCCAAAACCATATAGGGCTCGTGAATCGAAGATCAGACCTAATTTTTGTGTATAGGTGGCCTCCAAGTTGGGCTGCACATAGTTTCAACCGTGGTATTTTTTGCCGTTTAAGTGGAGTTATACGAGATTTAGCACAGAGTAAGTGTACCATGATGGTGCGATTTTTATGACTGATCGAATATAAGCCGCAGCTCCATTATCCTGTTCGGATGCGTCTGTAAAAATGTGTAGTTGTTGGGATTCGGGAACTCTTCCACTGTTTTGGTGTAAGAGTCACCGATTCCATTGATGTTCACTGATGACAGCTGTTTTGTAATGTTAAGTCGGTTTACCAAACGCTCGTTAACTAAATTTACTTGATACCCTGAGTCAAGTAAGGCGCGGCATTCAACCTCCATTTTATCAGTTTTGATTTTTACTAAAGCTATGCTGCCTTTTAAATGAAGTAGTGAATTGCCTTTTCTTGCATGTCATAAACGACCCTGAATTGCAAGATTTTGCTGTGTGTCCTGATTTCAAACAGTTTACGCACAGGTTTTGTTTTAAAAGGAAACTTAGGCAGCTTGATGGCGATTGTTGTTGAAAACTCTGACACCGATACAATTGGTGAGAGCCGGTTTTGCAAAATAGGAACATGATTTCTGTTTGCTTAGCTGAGGTGGCAGAAACGTACACCTTTGATGACCTATCTTTCTGGTTCGTGGTTTCTAGGGATCGAAACCGATTTTTAAGAAATTTAAAGAAGTCCTTGATTTTTTGTGGTTCTTTAGGACTACTGATGGTTCTCTCGTATAGAATAAGAGTACCTGATCTAGTTTTTAACTAGTATGTGAAACAGCATGGGGTCCCACGAGGTCGTATCGATCCCAATGCTGCTAACTGCAAATAGACATTCTTGTGTTGTATCATGCAACTGTTTAATAGCAGCAGCTGATGGTCCAGCATTAGGTTGATCTAAAAACTGTTATATTGACGTTGTTACAAGAACCCGTTTATTGTTGTATCGTCCTTGCAACAGGCTCCAAGCGGTGGCGTAGTTTTTGGCTGTAGCTTAAGGTTGACCTATTAGTTTTTCAGCTTCGCCCCCTAAGTTTGACTTCAGGTACCACATTTTTAACACCGCAGGAATATGTTGATTGTCTACTAGTTGTGTAAATAAGTCTTGAAAGCTTCTCCATTAAAATTTGGGATTGTCAAAATTTTGTTTTGGAATGCGGGGAGATAGCTTCAAGTTTTCAATCACTAGCATCTCCTAGGAATTCATGTCGTATACTTCCTTTAGTGTATCATCGATAGACTCCCATATAGTGAAATATCGTTCTTGGATTTCGCCCCACAGCTTTTCTTTGAGCTTTATATTGGTTGCTGTGGGGTCCGCAGCTATAAGACACTTTAGTGAAGACAGCATGACATTTTGCCTTCTTATTGTAGAATTAATTGAAGTTAACGTCGACAATGCTTTTGTAGGTGCAGCAGGCTTCTTGCTGGTTTTTTTAATGAATAGTGTTCAATGGTAATTTTGCTGTTTCATTCATTGCTGTTTAGAAAATATTTTTGTATTTTGTGACGAGCTCCTCAACCTTTTGATAATAGTTTTCGGTGAAATATTTGTGGTCTAACTGGAGCTTCTCAAGACTTATTTTGTTGTCCCTAAGTTTGAACTTAGCCCAAGCAGTGTCTAATCTTTTAATCCTCTCCTCATAATAATAGACGGTCTTTCTGGATACTGAATCCTTCTTAAAATTTCGAATTATAGATTTTATTACTTCTTCTGTTTCTCTGGAAGTTGTTAGCTGTTCAATTGGGATTTCGCCAGTAGCCATTATGGTGCCCTCGAGTGCTGACTAAGTCCTTGGTTCCTGGGAGCAGGAGCAAAATTTTTCTTTGATTTGATCACGTCAGAGTCACCAGAATGTATGGACTCAGCTAGTTTGCTGGTCGGTGTTTACTTTATCCGGGTGGAATCACCGGGACAATTATACGTGATAACGCAAGCACTTAAAATTGGTTATCGCGTAGTATGGAAATAACGCAACACTTAATTTTGTATATTCTGGAGTTTGGTGGAATGCAATAAGCACAACCGTTTTTCGTTCTAAAATTGATTCTACTTTTATTTAATTTTAATTAATGTCTTAAATACTAATTTATTGCTGATTTGCAATTAATGGCCCATATTTTATCCATTGATAATATATGTAAATAAAAACAATTTTTTATAATGTAATTTTAGTTCTGCCAGCGGAAGTTCCCAGCGAAAACATGGACAATGGACAGTGCAAAATAATGAAAGCAAAATTAAAAAACTTAAACAGATGTTCAAGGATGTTGGTTAATTAAGGTAAATAAATAAAATTAGAGTAATTTAAATTAAAAAAAAAATAGCAAAGAATGCATAAATATACAAAAATTATGAAACCGGTAGCTTAAAGCAATAATTTCGTGCAAGCAGATGTATTTAAGTACGTTTATATAAGTCTATTACTAGATTTATGTTAACGTATTTACATACAAATGAAAGAAATTCATTGTGAAAGTTTGAACCGACATTTTGCATACAGTCCCCACTTTACAAAATGATTTAATGTTCATTATACTCAACTGGAGGAAATATCAATATGTTTTTAGTGGTGATATACAGAAAATGTATCAGCAAATAGTAGTACACCCTGACGATAGACCCTTTCAGCGAAATTTATTTCACCCTTACATAGACGGCCCTGTTCGGGACTTACAATTTAAAATCGTAACTTTCGGCGTAAACTGTCCTCCATATCTAGTGATTCGGAGCCTTCAACCACTCGCGTCAGATTCTGCTTAAAGACACCTACGTCGATGATATACTTACTCGTGGCAACTATATAGAAGAAACTCTTACTGCTCAAGCTAAGCTTATAGAAACATTAAAGTCAGCAAGATTCCCTTTAAAGAAAATTACTGCAAATGATCCTCGGTTACTTGCACATGTGCCAAAAGAAGATCTATATGATTCAGATTTCCTTCGCTTTCACGACACCAGCGTTACGAAAGCTCTAAAAATCAAGGGGTTTGCACTCTCTGATGCAATCACTTATAATTTATCGCCTATAGATTTATCCACAGCTGTCACGAAACGAAAAATTCTCTCGGCAGTGGCAAAACTTTTTGACCTAGCTGCATGGCTATCTCCCATAATTATTATAGGAAAATTAATCAAATAAAGAAACTGTAGCTCTACAGGCAAAAGTTCAAGAACTATGAAATCCTAGACCTGTTTTCTTCCTATAAAAAGCTCTTCGCGTGGTAAGCTATATTTTTCGATTCTTCAATCATTGTAAGAATAAACCCCATTTAACGCAACAGAATAACTTAACGCATCAGTTAGTGAAATTTGTAAAATCACGACTCATTATTTTAGCTCAAAGATTTATTTACTATGAAGAAAATAAATGTTTGTATAAGTCTCAAACAATATCTTATAAAAGCTCATTAAAGTCCTTAAATCCATTTCTTGACCCTAACTCAATGTTACGAGCAAATAGCCGACTTACTCAATCTTCGCTTTCTTACAATTAACGTCATCCAATAATATTATCAAGTAATTTTCGATTTTGCCATCTGTATCTCAGTCATTTGCATCAGTTTCTCGCTCATGCGGATTGCAGCCAAATGTGAAGAATAATTTAAACCGAATTTTATGTTTCAGCGCTCAAGCCTAGGGTTTAAAATATAATACGCCACTGCAAAACTTGCATTATTTACAAACAACAGCCCTGTCCGCAGATTATGGCCCCTTTGCCATCTGATAGATGCAATTTTACTCCACCTTTTCAAATAACAAGATTTGACCCTTACGTAAATTAACACTTACAGAAAGATATGCAATCGTTTTTGTATGCTTTAGTACGAATGCTATTCAGTTAGAAGCGTGCTCTGACTTGTCCTCAGCTGTATTTCAATTCGCATTTGC
This sequence comes from Cistogaster globosa, assembly GCA_937654795.1. Classification (NCBI taxonomy): domain Eukaryota; kingdom Metazoa; phylum Arthropoda; class Insecta; order Diptera; family Tachinidae; genus Cistogaster; species Cistogaster globosa. The sequence continues at coordinate 104,796,506 of OW569403.1, read as the reverse complement.
TCGCTTCGTTGGGAGGCAGGGGCTCCCCCAAAAAGGTTTTTCCGATAACAGAAAATTTTTCTGGGCGCTTGTCGAGAACTTGAACGAGAATTTTCCGTTTTCATAAGAATTTCTGTTAAAGAAATATCTCAAAAATATATAACTCACGGGTTTGGGCGGCTTGCGGGAAGCCGCTGTAAAGAGTTTCAAATTTGATCTAAAACGTATCGCTGGTCCCCAAAGTTCAATCAAATCGAAGGTGTTCTTAATTCACGCCCAATATCCGCATTGTCAGAAGATCCCTTAGATTTAACAGCAATTACGCCTGGATATTTCTTAAGAGGGGCACCTTTAGTAGCTTTCACAGAGCAAGACTTGTGAACAGATGGGAAAAGTTAAAAGCACTTAATCTTCAATTATCCATACGGTGGAAAAAAGATTATCCCAAATCTTTACACAAGCACCAATGGAGAAGCTCTGATCTTGTTATTGTCATAAACGATTTACGAGTGGCGTTTGGGAAGAATTGAAAACTGGCTTATGGATAAGGATAAAAACGTACGTGTTGCAGACGTACGTGTAACTTCAGGAGTGATAACCCGACTTATTGTAAAATTAAGCTACCTTCCCTTTTTGAATGTTGAAAGCTCATCATAGGACTTAAACATTAATTATCCTACCCCAAAACTACAACAATTTTTAAGAGTCTGATATGCAAAAGATATCATGCATTGCGGCGACAAGAGATGGTAGAAAAGCACAACTACTGTGTCAATTGCCTGGCAAGAAGCTACACGATTAGATCTTGTTTATCCATGGAGACATGTAAAAAGTGTGATAGATTACATCACACCTTACTTCATCCAGTTAAAATAAGCTTAGGACGTTCTAGAGCCATTACCACTGATCAGTTTCGACGTCAACAACCATCAAACCAACACGCAGCTGTAAAACAAGTACCACAAAAGGACATCCAGCAGTCTCAGTTATCAACAACACCTAATACAAAAATTCTTGTGGAAGCAATAAAATCTTGCACAAGTTGTTTTCGTCACCGAGCAGACATCATCTTAATGGCAAGGCCGGAGCTATGTCCAAACAACGTTTGGACACTTATAAACCTTTATTGTCATTTTTTATAAACCTTATTTTTTAAAATTTCTAATTTCTAACATATTCATGATTGTTATTTTTAGAACAATAACACTATGACACAAATGTTAAAAAAAATATATTCAGGGGTTCTCATACACCAATTCTGTTTTGTTGGAGTCCATGGAAAACGAAAATAGGTTTGGTCTTTTTAAGTCACTTCGAAAAGTGATTTTATAACGGTAAATGTGGAGAAAAACGCGTTTTCTTAGATTTTCTATTTTAGATTGGCATAACTTCTTTTTTTTACAACGGATTTCTGTTATTTTTAATTTTTAGAAGATGCAAATATTCTCTTTCAAACAGCATATACCTTTTTAAAATCAGGTAAGAAATGGCTAAGTAACAGTGGTTGAAAAATAAAAAAATGCATCAAAAAACATAAAGGTTTTTTCACCAGGTTCTAGGCTGCTTATGAGATACCAAACAATGTATTTATTTATTACTATGAGAAAGAAAAATTAATTAGCTTTCAGAAATGGGTAATAACAATAAAATCTGTTAAAACATTGCTGACTTATGCAATTTTTTGTGTTTTAATTTTTGGGTTTTTCATGTAAAAATAACATGTATTTCTTTGCTTTTTATAAACTTCGCTGTCAGTATCACGCTTTAAAGACCAGCAGTAGTTAGAGAGCATGCTGATTTTATGTTTTCCTATATAACGGTGTTCAATTTTAGATATTTCCTGGTGAAATCTTTCACCTTGCTCATCACTCATCCGTCCTAAATTTAATGGAAACATTTCAAATGAGCATGTAAATAGTGTAGTTTTATTGACATTTTGCAACCCATTGTATGGTAGGCAGAAAGCATATTATTTACTAGCTGCTCATAATTTTCACTTTTTGTGTTTCCAAGAAAATTTTCGCACACTGAGACAAAACCATTACATGCATTTTTTCTTCAAGATTCATTTGTTGTATAAAATTGTCATCTTTTACCAATTTTCGTATTTGGGGGCCAATAAAGATACCTGTTGATTACACACAAATTAGTTTTTATTATACATGCGTTCATAATATATTTTTTACCTTCTTTTAATTTTGCGCTCGTAATTCGGGGAAAAATCTGTTCAAAGTATTTGAATGCATGTCCATTTTTATCAAGGGCTTTCACGAATTGCTTTATTAAGCCTAACTTTATGTGCAACGGAGGTAAAATAATGTCTGTTGGATTTACTAACGGGATATTTATACTGTATTTTTCACCAATAATATTTGTTGTACGTGGTTTCCAGTATATAATGCTTAGAAGAATCTCGGCTGTTCCATTCACAAAAATAGCAGGGATACTTTGTGTTACCACCTTGCAAGCCATTCAAAATTGTTAGTACTTTCAAATCAGCCACAATTAGCTACTTGTGCGTAGTATAACCTATGGCATTTAGTATTAGAGACACACTATCATACGTTTCTTTGATGTTTGTTGCGTAAGCCAACGGTACTGAAGGGAGCGATCCATCGTTATGCAAGGGAACTGCCTTTAAACCTTAAAATAGAAGATAAACATATATAAGTAAAATAAAAGGAACTATATAAATAGTACTTATATTACTTTTTGTTGAACCATCAATAAATAATCTCCAATCTTGAGGAACATGACTATATCCAAGTTGTTCAAACAATTTATTCACATCATTGCAGTAAGCCAACTCACTAGTTTCATTGCTTTCGTTGAATAGTGATCCAAACAAACTGGTTTCCTCGGGCCTGCGAAATGTAATGTTAACATTTTCTTGCAAATAGTTCCACTGTTTAAGTCTTGAACCTAAAAGTTCTGTTTGTCTTTTCGACAATTCTAAATCCCGAACTAGATCATGGAATTCGCCTTGGGGGCTTACAACATGGCTTGGAGGTGACTTAAACTCAGTTAAATCTGGTGATATTATTTCTGGAGCAACGTCGCTTTTCTGACGCGATACAGTTTTAATTACACTATCAACATTTGCGTATTTCATATGTTGTCTTATTTTAAAATAATATCCTCTTGTTTTCGTTAAACAGAAATAGCAATTATTTGGTCTATGCACACGTAGTGGAAGCCAGCTTACCGTTTCGAGAAATGGCAATACAAAAGAGCCATCTGGACAATTTTTCCAGGATCTTAGTGTTACGTAACAAGACGAACAACAAACCGATGGTATATACCATTATCCCTGTTCTAAGGGACGACTAAGATATTCTTCATAAAGGGGAATAATATGCTTATTTACCGACACATCTGTTTTATGTCGTTTATCCACAAACAATCCACATATAAGACAAAAGTTGTTCCTTTTAATACACATTTTTATGTAAAGTTTAATAATAACACTTTGTATTAGTTCACTTATTAAGTATATTTGCACCAAAATCACTCCGATGGTTATTGTTCACTTACAAAAATTAAACTGTGCCATTTTCTTTTATACTAAATTTTTGGTACTACTGTATGCAGTATTGGTCTTTACCTGTTGAACCCATTAGTTAAAAAATTAAAATTTTTTGAAAGTCATAAAAAAAGAAAAGTTTAGAATGTGTGTTTTTTAAGTCGGACCTAAATAGGTAAAATGGCTTAATTAGTATGCTATTTTTACTGTATGAAATACTTTTAATACACTTTTAATACACTCCCCTTTCTGTACTCAAACAGGTACAATGGACATTAATGGGTTAAGTAGAATTTGTTTTTAGGCTAAATCTTGTTGTGGTTGGTGTTTTTTTCAGAAAAAATGTGCAGGTCAAAATTGCATAAGTCATTTATTTTAAGAAATTTCTAAATAAAAACCAAAAGGTTAAAACACAAAAAATTGCATAAGTCATCTATTTTTTAACCGATTTTATTGTTGTTAACCATTTCTGAAAGCTTATTAATTATCCTTTCTCATTATGATAAAAGAATATATTGTTTGGTATCTCATAAGCAGCCTAAAACCCGGTGAAAAAACTTTTTGTTTTTTAATGCGTTTTTTTTACATTTCAACCACTGTAACTTAGCCATTTGTCAATCGATTTTAAAAATATATACATATCTTGTTTAAAAGATAATACTCACACCTTCTAAAAATTGAAAAAATAATAGAAATCTGTTGGAAAACGAAGAAGTTATGCCTGTTTAAATCTGAAAATGTAAGAATACGCGTTTTTATCTACATTTACCGTTATAAAATCACTTTTCGAAGTGACCTAAAAAAACTAAACGTATTTTCGTTTTCCATGGACTCCATTAAAACAAAATTGGTATATGAGAACTCCTGAATAATTTTAGTGTTTCAGAGTGTAATTAATATGTTGATCTTTATTTTCTGCTTTTAAACATCAAAGTGCGGTTACTAACGAGTGCGACAAAATAAGGTATAATATATATTTTTTTAAATATATTAGTGTTTTTAATAAAAAATAAAAGGTAAGTTCATTTTAATAAAAAAGTTTTCTACAGAAAGTCGATCTGAAACCATTGTAAAAAGATGTGAAAAGTCTACTAGCAAAATATCGCAAAATTGGTAGATATACAAAAACTTCTCCAAAAAATGTAATATATCCATATCTGGAGCAAGAAAAATATTTAAGACATATAAAAAAAGAAATTACAATAAAAATTTGAAAAGGTTATGCGGTCAAAAATGTAAGCCCTCAACGAATGATGACCACCTCATCGCAATTGCAGCTAAAAAAAGATCCATTTACTGCTGCTAGAAATATTGAATATTTCAATTTGCACCGTGCAAAGAAGGCGTAATTAAAGCGGATTGAGCAGTTCCTTAGCGAAGGAAAAACCTTTATTACGTGCGGCTAATGTAGAAAATACGTCAATATGCCAGAATCATTTCGGAATAGAGTTATTTGGTCTGATGAGTCCAAAATTGAATTAAAAAATAAAATACGTCGAAAGCGTGTGTGGTGCCGCCCAACAAAAAAACTTTAATCGAAAAACATTATTTATACAGTGAAACATGGTGTCGGAAATCTAATGGTTTGGGTGAGAAATGAGAAATGCCTTTACGAAGTTAGAGACTTTTGGTCCAACGCCCCAGTCTTTTAGGATGTCGAGTATGACATGACTTCCTATACGGTCGAACGCTTTTTCGAAGTCAATTCCTAAGATAGATTTGTGGTTTCTGGACGAGAGGCTTTTCGTGACGTAGTAATCAATATGTAGTAAAGCATCTGGGCAACCACGTTTGGACTTAAATGCTATTTGGTTAACAGCGACTAATTTTTTAGTTTCGATTTACCATACAAGACGGTTAGCAATAATTTTTTCCATGAGTTTGGCTAGACATGATATCAGGGATATCGGTCGATAACCACTAAAATGCAATACGTTTCTGTTTGCTTTGGGTATGGCAACAGTGATCGCCGTTTTCCAGGTATGTGGAATATTTCCAGTATCGAAAATATTATTGTAAAGCTGGAGAAGTATTGTTTTAGAATGGGTTGTTAAGTGCCTAATCATATCATAACATATCCTGTCTGGACCTGGTGTAGTACCTTTTACTTTCTTAATAGCCATAATAAACTCACACATAGTGAGCTGTTTTTCGATTTTTTCAGCGTAGGCGTTTTTGGCGTGAGTGATTGAGGATGTTAACACTTTTCTTTTGGCTAAATTAAAAGTTTGTGAAAAATTGATGTCGGTAGAGCTGGCTGACCACTTACTTGCAAAGTAATTTGCAATAGTTTTTGGTTCTGAGATGGCTATGTTGTTTGTGTGAATTACTGTTATGGGTTTTGCTTTGCTACGGCTGGAGATGTTCTCTTCAAAGAAGAGATAGTGGGGAGTCTCTTGAGATAGTTTCAGTGAATTTTTTAAAACTTTCTGCTTTAGCTTTCTTACATTCTAACCCAAATTTTGCGTTGGATTTTTTGTATAATATTAGGTTAATACATTGGGGATGCTTCTTAAAAGTTTGCCATTTTTTCTTTTTGTCTTCGCGAAGATTTGAAAGCGACACACTCCACCAGGGAACAGATCTTTTTTGTGTGGGTGACGTTTGGGGTATGTGAAGATTAGCAGCAGTTCTTATTGCTTTTGCGATCATAGCGTTGTCCCTGTTTGTATTGACTAAAGGGTTTTTAACATTTAATATGTCCTCAAGTTTTTTGCTGTATTTTTCCCACCTAGCATTTTTTAAGTTAAATTTTCTCGCTTTTGAGGTAACGTGATTGCTTGCTGTCATGGATAATATTGTCTTTATTGGGAAACGATCACTATTGTGTAAGTCGTCTATAGTTTGACATGATATGATTGATAGTAAAGAAGATGAACAGCTCGTGATATCGGTATGAGTTAATGTGCTATGGGTAGAAAGATGGGTAGGGTGACCATCGTTAACTATGCATAAATTATTGATGTTCAAAAAGTGTTCTATAGCTAATCCTTGTTGTTAGTTTGTGAACCCCATAGTGTGCTCCAGCTATTAACATCACCAACCAGAATAACAGTAGTTTGGACATTTGCGAATAGTTTATTGACATCATATATTGAAAATGGTTCAGTAGGTGGAATCTATACCGAAATTACTGTGAATTTTATATTTAAAGTGATTTCAATTGCAATATTAAGTAGTTTTGAAGAATTTAAGATACATTGATGTGGGATATGATCCCGAATTAATACACCAACACCACTTTTGGCTGAAGTATTTGCTGGGTTGTTTTCAAAGTAGGCGGTAAACGTTTTAGGAGGTATGGGATTCAAATTATATGGGATGTGTGTCTCCTGCAGTGCTATGAATTGTGGATTTTGCTCTTTTAAGATTAATTGGAAATCGAGGTAGTTGTTAAAGAATCCTTTTATATTCCACTGAATAATGTTGAAAATTGTCATAATTAAATTATTTTGAAGTTTTAAAGGTGGCGTCGGGTGGTTTTAATGTTCCATTTGGTCGCCTTCGTCAATTGCTAAACGTCTGCTTGTAATTTTGGCAGGATTTTCTGGATTTAATTTATTTTTTTCTAAACTGTCGCTTGTTGGTTCATTAGAGTTTGTTTTTGAAATGTTCGTTGATTTTTTAGAATTTGTTGTTTGAGTTTGCTGAATAGTATTTGTTTTGTCTTGTGCGTGTTTTCGTAGTTTGTTTTTGTTAAGTATTTCTTCTATAGATTTAATAGTTGTTGTTGTATTACTGTTTGTTATTGAGTTTGTGGTTGTTGCTGTAGTAGGTTTTGGTGTTGTTAAATTAGCTGTACTTGTTGATGTTAGGTCAGTTGAATTAAAGGTATTGTTTTTGTTGTTTATCAATTTATTTATTTTCCCCTTTTTCCCTTCGATTGCTGTTTGAAGATCTTCAGTGTGTAGTGGAGTGTTCATTACATTACCTTCTTTGAATTTTGTAAGTTTTTTACAGTCTACAACTCCCTGTTCGTTGAGGCCTTCTACTATTTCCTGCACTGAGAGCTTTTTTAAGGATGGTGCAAATACTACACCTTTGATAGTGTTTAATGTGGGGTGTAGGAGACACTCTACTGGACCAAGTCCTGGAAGAGTAGATGCTTTCAAGTATTTGTTTGCTTGTGTTTCGTTTTTAGTTAGAATTAAAAGATTACCGTCCCTGGTAAATGTAATACTTTGTGTTGGTTTGCTTGAAATAGCTTCCAGTGCTTTGGACAGCAAAAAAATGTTGTAATTTTGGAGGGGCTTGTCGGTTATTTTGCTTTTTAAAACAATATATTTTGGGCACTGTTGTTTTTTAGTAGTATTTGTGTTCTGCTTTTGTATTAAATTCTGAAAATCGAAGGAGTTGTTCAAGTTATAATTGTTTTTTTACGTTTTGGGGATGGATCAGGATCCAAAATATTAAAATAGTTTCCTCCCGAGGAGGAAGCCATTGTAATACAAAAGAAGTCAGAAACTAAGCTTATGTTATAAACGTTCGTATAAAAAAGGTTTTTTTTTTGTTTAAAGTGTGGGAGAAAAAGAGCACGATATAAAGAGACTATGTTATACACAAACTCCGGGTTTTATAACGCACGACTGTATACAACGAGAGCTTTGTATAGACTGCAAATAAAATAAAATTAAGAAAGAACAACAGAGATCCAAAGAAACAAAATTTAACTTGTGCAGAATAAAATTAAAGGAACATTTAGCTAAAATTGGCAATTGCGTTTGTAAAATAAAATAAAAATAGTCATATTTATGTACGTCTACATTGGTAAAAAAACCGCAGAGTAGACTGAGTTTATCAAACCAAAAAGAACAAAAAAAGTGAGAGCTCAAAATTTTGAATTTAAATATAACAGAGATATCGTATCTGGAAAATATAGCGGTAGAACAACAAAAAAAAAATAAATAAAATTTTTTGTACAATGTTTTCAAACAATACATATAATAAACAGTTAATTTATAATTCAAAAATAAGATTAATTTTAACGTTACTGTTGAAAACATAATAAAAACAATTTTAGGTAAATATATTTAAAATTTTACGTTTATTCATTTTCAATGGTTAATTTTGTATATAAAGATAGATAAATATTTCAGTTCTTATACCGTACGTATGACGTTAAGCACTGGTCTTTTTAAAGCACTATATGCCTTTTTGTTGCATCAATTAACAGAATTTATAGTGAAGCTTCTGTTTCACTGTGCATGCGAATTTGTTCAATTCAAAATTGGTTAACGTTGTCTTGCAAGTGTACCAAAATTTAAAAACAGTGGCCGAAAATTATTCAATTTGATAGGTTTTCCTTTCTGTCTTTTAAACCCGGTGTGCATAATTTGATTGTATACTTCATAATTATCATTAGTTACATTTTTTCGATTTATTATTTAATATACGAGTTAGAAGTTGCTTTTACAACTTTATATGTATTAAGTGTATAATACAACTAGATAACACATATCTAGTGCCCCTTTTCCGTGAATTAAAATACTGAGAAAAGATTCTCCAAACCTAGATCTCAGATTAATATTTTCATCTTTTTTTTTTAACTGGATCAGACATCCAGTGCTATAACCCAATAGCCCCTTTTCAAACAAAAGTGTAGAAAATTAGTCGCAAAATTCAATAGTTTTTAACTGGGAACCTAAGATAGATATCAGGTTTCATTTAATACTACCCTATATTTCATTAAGAACCCTTTACCTAAAGACCATATTTAATTTGACTTGCACTATATAAAATTTTGTGAAAAGTTCAGTGCAACCCCATTTGAAGCGCAAAGTGAAACAATCTCAGAGGTCGAGTTGAAAGACTTGGACCAAAGATGGGCAAGGGTAGACGCCTTTTATAAAGTGGTTATATTATCGAAGGGTAATGAAATCATCCCCGAACTTAGACAGGAGGCTACTGAAAAACTGGAAGAATGTACTATCAGTTTCTTGAGTTAATGAAGATTTTGAGGTTGAAAGTCCCCAGCAACCCAAGACTTCAATCAACTTATCGTTATTCTTTTCACCTGTCTCCCGGTCAAACTTTTGTGCAGAATAACTCAAGCCATTGTATAAAATTACCACCATGTGACACAGAAATTTTCAAAGGCAGTAATGAACAATGGCCCTCTTTCGAGATATGTTCGCGGCATTATACATAAATCACTCTAAACTGTCTCCCGTCACAAAATGGTACAATATTTTCAATAAAACAAAAGGTGAAGCTGACGCAATTTTTAAAAGATATACTCTTTCTCATTGTAACTTGGATCTAGCTTGAAATGCTTTTGTAGTGTATCCCATCAGTCACTGGTGCATACACAATGTAGTGTGTCTCACTGGTCATTGACACAAGTACGGTGCATAAAACAAGCCAATAACAGAGTATTGAATAACCAACACTTATCGTCATATGCATTGTGCTGAGTTGTCAGTAATTGAGTGACACACTTTGTATTGAGTGCATTCCATTGTGGTTGCACTACGATTGGTTGCGATCAATTTGTAATTCAACTCCTTTGGATTTCCATGGTGCCGACAGAGACAAATGTAATATTGCAATAAGCTAGAATAAGTTAGAGAGACTAAGTTTTATTCTCATAAGTAGTATATAAGACCTTGTAAATTTAAATAAAATAGGAAAAACTTGATTAAACAGAATTGGCATAACTGCCTTGTTTAAATTCAAATAATACATCTGGCAGTTCCTTTGAACGCCTCGACATCAAGCTGATCCCCATACAGCTGTATAAAAACAGAACCGGGCTATAGGAAAAATAACAAACGAAAAACCTTACATGGCGATCCTGCCAAACACGGCAAAATAGGACCAAATTATTTTACATTTTTGACCATATGGCCAAACCGACCATTTCTGAGAAATCAACAATACATGTCCGCAGAAATAGACGAAATTGTATCCCGCTGGGAGAAATACTTGGAGCAATACCATCCAGAACAAGTTCCGGAGTCAACACCAGTATATGAGCCCACCCCATTAACAGCAGGCCCTAAAGCTATTACTATAGAGGAATACAAAAGAAGGACGGTAAGAAAAAAGGACCAGTACCAACAAATTATCACAAAAAAGAAGAAACGCGCTGGAAAAAAGTTCCAGAAGAAAAAGAAACTAGCAATACTATACTATGAGTTAACCATAGCAGATACCACTGAAAAAAAAATAAACCTAAAAAGAAAAATAAAGAAAACTAAATTAACTTAATTTAAAAACAATAGACTTAATCTAGAAAAATGACGTGGTGGAAAAACATTTTAAAAACCATCCCTGCGTTGTTTGCAGCATACGAAGTAGGCAAACTCGAAAATGAACAAGACAAAAACAACAAAATTATAGAATACATGAAACCAGATATACAGCATTTAGAAAAAGAGGATGATATAGACACATTCGAAATCATCATAATTGTTATGTTAATTCTAATGGCTATTGTCTATATTATAAAATCAATACTATCAAAAAGGAATTAAATTGTAATATTTTCTCATTAAATCAAATTTTATATATATATATATATATATAGATAAATAATGTACACAAAATTAAGCATAATACTATTCATAATCTTTTTCTCATTATTTAAAATCTTCAATTATTTGTATAATCTAAGAAACATTAACAAGAATAAAATACCACAAATAACAGAGGTCTAAATGGAAGAAAAATTGTTTGAACTTAAAGAAATACTGAAAAATTTAAAGAAAAGTCCAAAAAGAACATATTCATCTAAAACTATACAGATAAAACTAGATCTAATACATAATATAAGAAAGGAATTTCTGATAGCAGAAACTGAGAAAGAAGATAAAGAAGAAATAATAGCACTGAAAACAGAATTTAATAGCATTTTTAAAATTATTACTCAATATCTAAAACAGACAGAAAAAGAATTAATAACAGAAATGACAGCATTTAATTTAGACACAGTTTCCAAAGCTTTACCACTCTTCAATGGCAAATACGAAGAGCTAGAAAGTTTCATTGTAACAGCGGAATTAATTGAGACGACTCTAGCAGAAACAGCTAAACAGGATTTCTTAAAATATGTCTACCATGCCAAATTGACTTCAGGAGTAAGAACAGCGATAGGTTGTTATACAAAACCAGAAAACTTTAATACACTAAAAAATTACCTTCAAAAAAGATACAAATCAACTTTGACAATATCAGAACTACAGACAAAATTAGCAAACATTCACCAAGGAAAGCAATCAGTCAATATGTACAATGACAGAATAACGACAATAATAGATAACCTAAACAAACTAGAAATAGAACAATTAGGAAATGACCCAACTGAGGCAGAAAAGAGTGTCATCATTAGATTAAACGCTAAACTAGCATTGGATGCATTTAAAAAAGGCATCAATGAAATTTTAAAAACGACTATATTTGCTGCTCGTCCCAAAACTCTGCAAGATGCAGTAGAACTAGCTATAGAATTAGAAAATGAAACCAAGTTTAATGAGAACTCAATAATGCACATTCAGAGAAGACGACCTTTACATAACGACAGCATTCATTACAACAACAATAATAGAAACAACAATTTTCAAAATAGAAACAACAATTCTTTTCGCCAAAATTACAATAACAACAATACAAATTCCAATAGAAATAACAATAACAATTTCAACAATAATAAACACAATAACTTACCTAACAGATATAACAAAAACAACAATTCAAACCACAACAGAAATAACCAAGCAAATAATAACTACAATAGACAAAACCAAAATTATATAAACAGGAACACAAGTAACAATAACAACTATAATAACTACAGGAGACGTATTCATACAATACAAAATGAGGGAAACTTTCAAGGCTCGGAACATATAGATGTTCCGGACAGCCACAATTAAGAGTTTACAAAATTTCAAATAATAACACTAATTACATAATCGCATACTACAAGAATAAACAACTAACATTTCTAGTCGACACAGGCGCGGACATTTCACTTTGCCGCATGCGAGGGTATTTCAATCATGAACAATTAATCGATGAGAACAAATGCAAATTAACAGGCATCAGCAAAGAGGAGATACAGTCATTAGGAACAATAGAACTCGATCTAGAATTTACGGAACAGAATTGCAAACACGATTTTCACATGGTAAATGACAACTTCCCCATCGAAACAGACGGGATAATAGGAAGAGACTTTTTTAAGAAATATCTTTGTAAAATAGATTACGAAACTTTTACAATCTCTTTATTTATAAATGATTCCACCATAATTTTGCCCATGCAGTCGAAACCAATTTCTTCACTACAAATAATAATTCCACCCAGAACAGAAATTATTCAAGCTATAAAATTGGATCTAAAAGAAGATTGCGTCATATTTAATAAACAATTACAAGAGGGAATATTTTTAAGTAATTCAATAACACCAAAAAGCGGCATGACACACATAAAAATTTTAAACACAACTAACGAAACGGTGACAATAAAAGGCATTCAACTTCAGACTGACCCACTTAAAAATTATGAGATATTAAGTTACAATAAAGTGAGCAACAACAAACGTTTTGAAAGAATAGTGAATGAACTGCAATTAGACCATAATGATAATTTTGCAAAAACACAATTAATAGGAATATTTAAACAATATCAAAATGTTTTTCACTTAGAAGACGAAAAATTAACCGTCAACAATTTTTATAAACAAACAATCACGACCTCAGACAACACACCAGTTTACATAAAAAACTATAGATTACCACACTTACATACTGACGTAATAAATAAACAAGTACAAAAAATGCTTGACGACGACATAATAGAAGAATCAATTAGCCCATTTAATGCTCCACTCCTTTTGGTACCAAAGAAAAATATAGAAGACAAAAAGAAATGGAGACTTGTTGTAGATTTTAGAAAGCTTAATGATAAAATTGTCAATGACAAATTTCCTCTGACCAGATTAGAAGACATTTTAGACAAATTAGGTAGAGCAAAATGGTTTTCCACACTTGATATGACCAGTTCATTCCACCAGATTGAATTAAATAAAGAATCCAGACCACTAACTGCTTTTTCTACATCACAAGGCCATTTTCAATTTAAAAGACTTCCATTCGGATTAAAAATTTCTTCAAATAGTTTTCAAAGAATGCTTACAATAGCACTCTCCGGATTAGAATCCGAAGCATTTCTTTACGTAGATGACATAATTGTATATGGCTGTAGTTTAAACCACCATAATCAAAATTTAATAAAAGTACTAGACAGATTACAAAAATACAATCTAAAACTGAATCCAAAGAAATGTTGTTTTTTAAGACCAGAAGTAGTTTACTTAGGACATTTAATAACCAAAGACGGTGTGAAAACAGACCCATCCAAATACGATGTTATAAAAAACTATCCAATACCGAAGAACGCGGACGAAGTTAGACGATTCGTTGCATTCTGCAACTACTACAGAAAATTCATACCAAACTTTGCGGACATTGCCAAAAATTTGAACGCACTATTAAAGAAATCAACAAAATTTATATGGACGGAACAATGCCAACATGCTTTTAAAGAATTAAAAAACAAATTAATCAACCCACCGGTATTGCAATATCCAGATTTTGAAAAACCATTTATTTTAACAACCGACGCATCAAACTATGCGTTAGGAGCAGTCTTATCTCAAGGCGAAATAGGACAAGATTTACCAATTTCATACGCCAGTAAATCACTGCAAAAACATGATATTAACAAACCGGTAATTGAAAAAGAACTTTTAGCTATTCATTGGAGCGTAAATTTCTTTAAACCTTACTTATATGGCAGAAAATTCATTGTAGTTACAGACCACAGACCATTAATTTCACTATTTTCACATAAAAATCCTTCATCAAAAATGACAAGAATAAGACTGGATTTAAGTGATTATGATTTCACAATTGTTTATAAAAAAGGAAAAATGAATACAAATGCTGATGCACTTTCTAGGATAAAACTAGACTCGGACATATTAAAACAAATGATACCACAAGAAAATGACGAAAAAGAAAAAAAAGTATTAATCACGACAAGGGCTATGCAAAATAAATTGAAAATTACAAACGAGGCAAATAAAATAATAAATAACGAGAAAAAAGATATCGAAAATAATACACGTGTAGAAGAGAACAATTCTCAGAAGTCTGATCAACTTCAAATATGGGAATGTATATCCATTAATGATATCAAAAATATGAAAAAATTGCAATTTTATAAATTTGAAAATATAGAAGAAAAAGATATAATTATTAAAGATAATATGGTGCACATTGGACATAATGATAATTCATCGAAACCAGATTCGACCATGAAGAAGTTATGTGCCAAAAATAAGATTAATAAGAATGATGTGAATAAAGTACGTAACGATAATTCTCCGAAACTAGATTCGATTATGAAGAAGTTACATACAGAAGATATGAATAATGATAGTATGAATGCAAGATTCAGCGATAACTCAGCGAAACTAGATTCGATTCTGAGGAAACTGACATCTAAAATGACTAAAGAAAATATTAAAGAATTAGCGCTCTCAAATGAAGATAAAATATTTAAAATGTATACAAAAGAAGAATTTAAAGACGCATATGCAAAATTAAAAATAAATAACAAAAGTCCTCAACTTAAGATATTAATATACAATGCCCCGAAAAGAATAACAGATGACATTTTAAAATATAAACTAATTGACCAATTCCACAATACCACCCATGCAGGACACTTAGGAATACGAAAAACCGTCATTAAATTAAAACAGCGATACATCTGGAAAAACATGAACAAAATGGTAAAGACATTCATATCATATTGCGACAATTGTAATAAAAATAAACAAACTAAATACATAAAAGAACCACTTACGATTACAGACACACCGAGCAACAGTTTTGAAATAATATCAATTGATACAGTAGGACCTCTTACAATTTCAAACGAATACCGATACATATTGACTATGCAATGTGAATTGACAAAATTTGTCATTGCACACCCTATGCCAACAAAAGACGCACTTGTGACGGCAAAAACACTTGTAGAACAACTAATTTTAAAATTTGGAAAATTTCAAGTACTCAAATCAGACAGAGGGACAGAATTTACAAACGAACTGATGCGCAACATATGCTCATTACTTGACATAAAACAAACCTTTTCGACTCCCTACCACCATGAAACAATAGGCTCAGTAGAAAGAAATCACAGAGTCCTCAACGAATTCTTGCTAACAACAGCAACTGACTACGAATGGGATAAATGGATTCCATATTTTACTTTTGCTTATAATACAGCACCCCATATTGACACTGGCTACACGCCATTCGAACTTGTATACGGAAAATTACCTCATTTGCCAACTGAAATATATGGAACAAATGAAACAAAAAATTACAATTACGATGATTATGCCCAAGAACTTAAACGTAGACTTAAATATTCTTTACACAAAGCTAAAGAATTAATAATTAGAACTAAAGAAAAAAGAGTAATAGAAAATAGATACAGCAATAGATTAGATTCAAAGATAGGAGACTTAGTTTTAATCAAAATAGAAAATAAAAAAAAAAATCAAAGTCCATACAAAGGACCTTACAAGATAATCGGAAAAAATGGTGTAAATACAATAATAGATTATAACGGACAAGAAAAAGAAATCCATAACAATAATTTAAAACCTTACAATATGTTTTTTTTGAGCAACTAGCTTATACCATTATTATATATAACAAAATTCGATATTCACAACACTATTATTAATATTTTTCATAATTATCAAAATACAATCAAATTACACATACATTTAAGAATCGTTGTAACGGTATTATGGGAATGGAGATGGAGATAAAAAGAAAAATAATTTTCATAATTTTTCTCTTAAGGGTAAGGGTGTAGTGTATCCCATCAGTCACTGGTGCATACACAATGTAGTGTGTCTCACTGGTCATTGACACAAGTACGGTGCATAAAACAAGCCAATAACAGAGTATTGAATAACCAACACTTATCGTCATATGCATTGTGCTGAGTTGTCAGTAATTGAGTGACACACTTTGTATTGAGTGCATTCCATTGTGGTTGCACTACGATTGGTTGCGATCAATTTGTAATTCAACTCCTTTGGATTTCCATGGTGCCGACAGAGACAAATGTAATATTGCAATAAGCTAGAATAAGTTAGAGAGACTAAGTTTTATTCTCATAAGTAGTATATAAGACCTTGTAAATTTAAATAAAATAGGAAAAACTTGATTAAACAGAATTGGCATAACTGCCTTGTTTAAATTCAAATAATACATCTGGCAGTTCCTTTGAACGCCTCGACATCAAGCTGATCCCCATACAGCTGTATAAAAACAGAACCGGGCTATAGGAAAAATAACAAACGAAAAACCTTACACTTTAAAGACCCGCTACGAAAACAAAAGAGTTTTGATTGACAACCAAATTAAAAGCTTATTAATTATACTAGCTGTGAATATTGAAGACAGCAAATTGAGGAGCTCAACGAACGTTTTTGACAGAAAGGATTCGGAATCGCCTTCAACTCCCTTATAAAAATTCTCACTACGAAATTGTTGGTATTGGTGGCCTAAAGCAGTCGGCAAACAAATAATGCGAATTTGTTTCATATTGCCAAAATTTACCAGACGACTTCCAGCTTATACGTTCGAAATCCCGTCGTCAAGTGAAATAACTAAATTAGACCTTGCAGACCCAACCTTTAACAAGGTTTTTCAGGTAGATTTAATTCTAGGAAATGACTATGAGCGTTTTCTAAATATTGATGACATTAAGAAAAACACTTCTTTGGACACTTTGACGTTAATACCATATTTGGATGGGTGCTCAGTGGCCCTATTAAAACTCATGCTATTCAAGCTTTCTCAACATCAATTTTTACTTCCGAAACTGCTGAACTCAACAACCTATTAAAAAAACTTTGGGAACAGCAGGGAATTCTTGTAGCACCCCCAAAGTCAAGTGAAAAGGTGTATACCCAAACGACAACACGTAATGAGGATTATAGGTACAAAGTACGATTGCCACTTAAAGAAGAGTTTCCAAAAAAAATTTTTTCTATGTTCATCTCGATTTGTAGCCTAGGCACAATACTTCAGAATGGAAAAAACACTAGCAAAAAATCCCGAACTACAAGCTCAATATAATGCAGTTTGATCATATGGAGGAAACTTCATGATGCGAAGTTAGTTGTCATGGTAAATTCAGCTCATTTTACTTGCCTCATTACGCAGTTGTTAGACCAGAACAAAAAACAACTAAGGTTAGAGTCGTTTTTAATGCTTCTAGAAGACAAATTCACAATTCTCTCTTAATGACATTGTGTGAACTTAGCTAGTTTGCTGGTTGATGTTTAATTTGTCCGGGTGAAATCACCGGGACAATTATACGCGATAACGCAAGCACTTAAACTTGGTTATCGTGTAGTATGAAAATAACGCAAGCACTTAAACTTGGTTGTTCTGCAGTTTAGTGGAATGCAATAAACACAACCGTTTTTCGTTAATAGTAAAATTAGTTTTAACTTTATTTAAATTTAATCAATGTCTTAAATACTAATTTATTGCTGATTTGCAATAAATGGCCTTTATTTTATTCATTGATAATATATGTAAATAAAAAACCATTTTTTATAATGTAATTTTATTTCTGCGAGCGTATGTTTCCAGTGGAAACATTAAACCGTAGACAATGCAAAACAATGTAAGCAAAATTAAAATAAATTAACAGGCGTTCACGGATGTTGTTAAATAAGGGTTAATAAAAGAAATTAGAGTAATTTAAATTAAAAAATACAAAAATAACAAAGAATGCATAAATATACAAAACTCATGAAACCAGTAGCTTAAAGTGCTGCTAGACGTGGGATTTGTTGATTTGGCTTAATCCCATTACCACGTAGCTTTTTTCAGACAAGCCTTATGCTAATTATGATTACGAGAACGAGGGTAACATAGGCAATGGTCCCGTTGTGGTATTTTATATGTTTAATTTGTGATGAGAACTCTGCAGATACCTTCCGGTGTAATTTGCTCTGTATTTCGGAGATGTTTTTAATTTGGTCAGCATAGACCTTGTTGGGGATACCTTCAAATTTGACTTCAATCGGATAGATTATGTCACTCATATTGCTCATTGCCGTGTAAGATGTCTGAAGAGATGTGGATATAGTTTGATGACCTTTGATGGTGATTAAGCTTAACTTAAGAGTACAATCTAGTATATTTTTAGGAGGCCAGATCCCTTTAAGATAAATTGTGATTTTTCCTGCCCACACACAGCACTTATTCGGAAAGGTTGCTGCATAGTATATAGCCATTGATTACTGTATTTCAGCTGAATAAGCGACGTGTTGTCAGTAAGAGGAACAATGTTACAACCCTTTTGAATGTTATGGTTAAGAAATGAAAGCTCGCATGAGCACTTGTCAGCGTTTGCATTGAATTTAGATTGCATGTGTTGACATTAAAATTCATCCTTTCTCGTTATTGCACATGAGCTCCACTGCTTTTCTGTCAAGATAAAATACTGATCCTTGTGAGCATTTATAGCAAACATTGTACCATTTATTGGAACTGGAATTGGGTGTGGTTTCATAAGCTCAAATGTTTCAGGATCAGATAATGGAATAGATACGTGTAAGATGACGTGGTCCTTTGTAACAGCTTCCCTTACATTCATAATTTTGTGCAATTGTAGAATGTTATTTTTTGCTGACTGGTAATTCTAGAGATGTTGGAAGATGATTTCTTACTTGCACTAGCTCGGCTTGAAGTTAAGACGGTGACAAGAGCATTAAGCTGATTTTCCATGGTGCGAATTCGTCAATGCTGCTATAATTTCTGATTGAATTCGGTGTAACCTTGCTGATGTTAAAGAAAGTTGAACAGATCGTAACATAAAGATTCGCACCAGCCTTGCTTGATACTGTTCCTTTTCATTTTCGTGCAATCTGTATGTAGTTTCTGCTAGTTAATCTTTTAGGCTGTTGAACTTTTGTCTTATGTTCTCTTCATCTTGTTTAAGTATGTTTAGAGTTGCGTCAACAATTGATATTTGATTCATGAGGAGTTGTTTAAGATGATTTTCATTGTCGTTAACTGCGTTGATGGTGTTTGACATTTGTTCAGCGTAATTCGAACCTTGAATGCAAAACAAATAATTAGCAATGTTACCAACGGAGTTAGAAACGCCTCGTTTAACTGTCCTCTTCATCAAGAGATTTTTGTCCTTTAGACCTGCTAGGTCTAAGTCAACTGCTTGGAGAACACTTGTCTTTTAAATAGGAATGTTGCATACGTGTTGCAATGCGGTTTTTCCTTCTTGAAACTGGCTATTTCTTGGCAATATGGGTTTAAGTTATAATAGGAAATGATGTTCCATTCTGACCGCGATATTCTTGTGTTTCCAATACCTTTAACGTATAAGCCGATGTTGGGTTCAAATTGCGTTAGATATAGTAGAAAGTAATAGCAGGATTGTGAGTAGTGTAGTTAAGATTGAGCTTGTCATAGTCCGCTGTTTTTTTGGCAAGTGGCCTTCCATCCCATAATGATTTTGGTGATTGTTTTTTAGTAATAGTTCACGATTGTCTTCGGATTCTGGGTTTTGTAGATATGGTTATTTTTCTTCTGCTTCGCTTTCGTCGTTAAGCTTAGAGAGTGAAGCTAAATATTGAAGTGCTCTTTTGAGGATGCCAAACGCTGTGTGGACATCTGCAAATTTTACAACCTCGTCGTGTCCTTTATATGTTTTTACTACGCGCCTCAAATGCCCTTTTATCACTAGAACGTTATATTCTTTTATAATGACGATTTTGATTGTTCTCGCCATTTGTGTCGGTATTGTAGTTTATTTAGGAACTCTCATGGCCATCGGTTCCAATTTATGAGTTGTTGGGTTCGCTTGGGTATCAATTTGGGCTGTTAGTGGCTCGCCTGTCCAAAATGTCCTGGAGTCAGCACGCCTATATTATTTACATCATTAAACAGATGAAATGGGTCTGGAATTCAGTATTGCTTCAATTTCAACAACTATGATTTCGAGTTCTTCGCCAATGTCCTTACAAGATATTTCGCTGACTTAACAGTTGCCTCCCATAGTCCACCAAAGTGCGGCGCTCTTGGTGAAATAAAATTAAATTGCATACCCTTTCTACTTCAAGCATTCGTAATGGCTTCTTGTGCTTCTGATAAATGAATTATTGTAGAAAGTTCAGGTAGTTTATTTTTTGTTACGACGAAGTTTGTTGCACTGTCGCAATATAAATTTTGGCAATGTCCTCGTCGGGATGCAAAACGTGAGATCGCTCACCAGTTCCAAGTGTACTGTCTTTGTAGTAAAGCACCAAAATACAGCAATGTAGGCCTTGTGTGGTCGTTTTTCCCATAGTTTATAATGTGCTATAATTGGGCCACAATAATTGACTCCAGTTATAATAAACGCCCGGGCTGGTGAGACACGTGTTGAAGGTAGGTTTCCCATTACTTGACGGCATAGCTTTGGCTTGGCTCTGCTACATGTCGTGCATCGATGAACTGAAGCTCTTGCCACACTTGTTCCTTTTACTTGCCAGAACCGTTGTCGAACAACTCCTAACATTGTATGCGAGCCACAATGCTTGTAATCTTCATGAAACATCTTCAAAACCAATTTTGAAATGGGATCATTGTATGGAATAAGAAGTTGGTGTTTGCTGTCATATGCCAATGAAGATGCGTCCAGCAGACCGCCTATTCGAATTAGCCCGTTTTCGATTCCTTTGAGAAATAATGGGAATCAGTGCTTAGTTTAGCTCCGTTGTCGTTATTAATTTTGATGATTATCGCATATGCCTTTGATATCTGGTGTGGGCAATAAAGCACAGAACGTAACTAATACTACGCTGTAGACGGTAAAATTAATTTTTGTGAGTGAATTTGTAACCAAAGGCAGGTTCAGCTGTTGCAATTGCTCTTGATTCAAGCTGCTTTGTCTTTCTTTCGAAATTTGTTGGAACGTTAGAACTTGAACTGAACTTATGTGGCCACACCTTCTCCACGCCATGGAGAAATGCTGGATCATAAAACTTCATAGTGCGTTCCTTAAGAGCCGTTCGAGACATTCCACGAGATAATATATCTGCTGGATTGCACTTTGAGCTTACGTGACGCCATTGTTCAGCCTGGGTTTCTTCACGGATTGTTGAAATTCGATTTGCTACAAATGTATTGAATGATGCTGATGATGAATTAATCTATGAGAGTACAATTTCTGAATCTGTCCAAAACCATATAGGGCTCGTGAATCGAAGATCAGACCTAATTTTTGTGTATAGTTGGCCTCCAAGTTGGGCTGCACATAGTTTCAACCGTGGTATTTTTTGCCGTTTAAGTGGAGTTATACGAGATTTAGCACAGAGTAAGTGTACCATGATGGTGCGATTTTTATGACTGATCGAATATAAGCCGCAGCTCCATAAGCCTTTTCGGATGCGTCTGTAAAAATGTGTAGTTGTTGGGATTCGGGAACTCTTCCACTGTTTTGGTGTAAGAGTCACCGATTCCATTGATGTTCACTGATGACAGCTGTTTTGTAATGTTAAGTCGGTTTACCAAACGCTCGTTAACTAAATTTACTTGATACCCTGAGTCAAGTAAGGCGCGGCATTCAACCTCCATTTTATCAGTTTTGATTTTTACTAAAGCTATGCTGCCTTTTAAATGAAGTAGTGAATTGCCTTTTCTTGCATGTCATAAACGACCCTGAATTGCAAGATTTTGCTGTGTGTCCTGATTTCAAACAGTTTACGCACAGGTTTTGTTTTAAAAGGAAACTTAGGCAGCTTGATGGCGATTGTTGTTGAAAACTCTGACACCGATACAATTGGTGAGAGCCGGTTTTGCAAAATAGGAACATGATTTCTGTTTGCTTAGCTGAGGTGGCAGAAACGTACACCTTTGATGACCTATCTTTCTGGTTCGTGGTTTCTAGGGATCGAAACCGATTTTTAAGAAATTTAAAGAAGTCCTTGATTTTTTGTGGTTCTTTAGGACTACTGATGGTTCTCTCGTATAGAATAAGAGTACCTGATCTAGTTTTTAACTAGTATGTGAAACAGCATGGGGTCCCACGAGGTCGTATCGATCCCAATGTTGCTAACTGCAAATAGACATTCTTGTGTTGTATCATGCAACTGTTTAATAGCAGCAGCTGATGGTCCAGCATTAGGTTGATCTAAAAACTGTTATATTGACGTTGTTACAAGAACCCGTTTATTGTTGTATCGTCCTTGCAACAGGCTCCAAGCGGTGGCGTAGTTTTTGGCTGTAGCTTAAGGTTGACCTATTAGTTTTTCAGCTTCGCCCCCTAAGTTTGACTTCAGGTACCACATTTTTAACACCGCAGGAATATGTTGATTGTCTACTAGTTGTGTAAATAAGTCTTGAAAGCTTCTCCATTAAAATTTGGGATTGTCAAAATTTTGTTTTGGAATGCGGGGAGATAGCTTCAAGTTTTCAATCACTAGCATCTCCTAGGAATTCATGTCGTATACTTCCTTTAGTGTATCATCGATAGACTCCCATATAGTGAAATATCGTTCTTGGATTTCGCCCCACAGCTTTTCTTTGAGCTTTATATTGGTTGCTGTGGGGTCCGCAGCTATAAGACGCTTTAGTGAAGACAGCATGACATTTTGCCTTCTTATTGTAGAATTAATTGAAGTTAACGTCGACAATGCTTTTGTAGGTGCAGCAGGCTTCTTGCTGGTTTTTTTAATGAATAGTGTTCAATGGTAATTTTGCTGTTTCATTCATTGCTGTTTAGAAAATATTTTTGTATTTTGTGACGAGCTCCTCAACCTTTTGATAATAGTTTTCGGTGAAATATTTGTGGTCTAACTGGAGCTTCTCAAGACTTATTTTGTTGTCCCTAAGTTTGAACTTAGCCCAAGCAGTGTCTAATCTTTTAATCCTCTCCTCATAATAATAGACGGTCTTTCTGGATACTGAATCCTTCTTAAAATTTCGAATTATAGATTTTATTACTTCTTCTGTTTCTCTGGAAGTTGTTAGCTGTTCAACTGGGATTTCGCCAGTAGCCATTATGGTGCCCTCGAGTGCTGACTAAGTCCTTGGTTCCTGGGAGCAGGAGCAAAATTTTTCTTTGATTTGATCACGTCAAAGTCACCAGAATGTATGGACTCAGCTAGTTTGCTGGTCGGTGTTTACTTTATCCGGTTTGAATCACCGGGACAATTATACGTGATAACGCAAGCACTTAAAATTGGTTATCGCGTAGTATGGAAATAACGCAACACTTAATTTCGTATATTCTGGAGTTTGGTGGAATGCAATAAGCACAACCGTTTTTCGTTCTAAAATTGATTCTACTTTTATTTAATTTTAATTAATGTCTTAAATACTAATTTATTGCTGATTTGCAATTAATGGCCCATATTTTATCCATTGATAATATATGTAAATAAAAACAATTTTTTATAATGTAATTTTAGTTCTGCCAGCGGAAGTTCCCAGCGAAAACATGGACAATGGACAGTGCAAAATAATGAAAGCAAAATTAAAAAACTTAAACAGATGTTCAAGGATGTTGGTTAATTAAGGTAAATAAATAAAATTAGAGTAATTTAAATTAAAAAAAAAATAGCAAAGAATGCATAAATATACAAAAATTATGAAACCGGTAGCTTAAAGCAATAATTTCGTGCAAGCAGATGTATTTAAGTACGTTTATATAAGTCTATTACTAGATTTATGTTAACGTATTTACATACAAATGAAAGAAATTCATTGTGAAAGTTTGAACCGACATTTTGCATACAGTCCCCACTTTACAAAATGATTTAATGTTCATTATACTCAACTGGAGGAAATATCAATATGTTTTTAGTGGTGATATACAGAAAATGTATCAGCAAATAGTAGTACACCCTGACGATAGACCCTTTCAGCGAAATTTATTTCACCCTTACATAGACGGCCCTGTTCGGGACTTACAATTTAAAATCGTAACTTTCGGCGTAAACTGTCCTCCATATCTAGTGATTCGGAGCCTTCAACCACTCGCGTCAGATTCTGCTTAAAGACACCTACGTCGATGATATACTTACTCGTGGCAACTATATAGAAGAAACTCTTACTGCTCAAGCTAAGCTTATAGAAACATTAAAGTCAGCAAGATTCCCTTTAAAGAAAATTACTGCAAATGATCCTCGGTTACTTGCACATGTGCCAAAAGAAGATCTATATGATTCAGATTTCCTTCGCTTTCACGACACCAGCGTTACGAAAGCTCTAAAAATCAAGGGGTTTGCACTCTCTGATGCAATCACTTATAATTTATCGCCTATAGATTTATCCACAGCTGTCACGAAACGAAAAATTCTCTCGGCAGTGGCAAAACTTTTTGACCTAGCTGCATGGCTATCTCCCATAATTATTATAGGAAAATTAATCAAATAAAGAAACTGTAGCTCTACAGGCAAAAGTTCAAGAACTATGAAATCCTAGACCTGTTTTCTTCCTATAAAAAGCTCTTCGCGTGGTAAGCTATATTTTTCGATTCTTCAATCATTGTAAGAATAAACCCCATTTAACGCAACAGAATAACTTAACGCATCAGTTAGTGAAATTTGTAAAATCACGACTCATTATTTTAGCTCAAAGATTTATTTACTATGAAGAAAATAAATGTTTGTATAAGTCTCAAACAATATCTTATAAAAGCTCATTAAAGTCCTTAAATCCATTTCTTGACCCTAACTCAATGTTACGAGCAAATAGCCGACTTACTCAATCTTCGCTTTCTTACAATTAACGTCATCCAATAATATTATCAAGTAATTTTCGATTTTGCCATCTGTATCTCAGTCATTTGCATCAGTTTCTCGCTCATGCGGATTGCAGCCAAATGTGCAGAATAATTTAAACCGAATTTTATGTTTCAGCGCTCAAGCCTAGGGTTTAAAATATAATACGCCACTGCAAAACTTGCATTATTTACAAACAACAGCCCTGTCCGCAGATTATGGCCCCTTTGCCATCTGATAGATGCAATTTTACTCCACCTTTTCAAATAACAAGATTTGACCCTTACGTAAATTAACACTTACAGAAAGATATGCAATCTTTTTTGTATGCTTTAGTACGAATGCTATTCAGTTAGAAGCGTGCTCTGACTTGTCCTCAGCTGTATTTCAATTCGCATTTGCTCGCTTCGTTGGGAGGCGGGGGCTCCCCCAAAAAGGTTTTTCCGATAACAGAAAATTTTTCTGGGCGCTTGTCGAGAACTTGAACGAGAATTTTCCGTTTTCATAAGAATTTCTGTTAAAGAAATATCTCAAAAATATATAACTCACGGGTTTGGGCGGCTTGCGGGAAGCCGCTGTAAAGAGTTTCAAATTTGATCTAAAACGTATCGCTGGTCCCCAAAGTTCAATCAAATCGAAGGTGTTCTTAATTCACGCCCAATATCCGCATTGTCAGAAGATCCCTTAGATTTAACAGCAATTACGCCTGGATATTTCTTAAGAGGGGCACCTTTAGTAGCTTTCACAGAGCAAGACTTGTGAACAGATGGGAAAAGTTAAAAGCACTTAATCTTCAATTATCCATACGGTGGAAAAAAGATTATCCCAAATCTTTACACAAGCACCAATGGAGAAGCTCTGATCTTGTTATTGTCATAAACGATTTACGAGTGGCGTTTGGGAAGAATTGAAAACTGGCTTATGGATAAGGATAAAAACGTACGTGTTGCAGACGTACGTGTAACTTCAGGAGTGATAACCCGACTTATTGTAAAATTAAGCTACCTTCCCTTTTTGAATGTTGAAAGCTCATCATAGGACTTAAACATTAATTATCCTACCCCAAAACTACAACAATTTTTAAGAGTCTGATATGCAAAAGATATCATGCATTGCGGCGACAAGAGATGGTAGAAAAGCACAACTACTGTGTCAATTGCCTGGCAAGAAGCTACACGATTAGATCTTGTTTATCCATGGAGACATGTAAAAAGTGTGATAGATTACATCACACCTTACTTCATCCAGTTAAAATAAGCTTAGGACGTTCTAGAGCCATTACCACTGATCAGTTTCGACGTCAACAACCATCAAACCAACACGCAGCTGTAAAACAAGTACCACAAAAGGACATCCAGCAGTCTCAGTTATCAACAACACCTAGTACAAAAATTCTTGTGGAAGCAATAAAATCTTGCACAAGTTCTTTTCGTCACCGAGCAGACATCATCTTAATGGCAAGGCCGGAGCTATGTCCAAACAACGTTTGGACACTTATAAACCTTTATTGTCATTTTTTATAAACCTTATTTTTTAAAATTTCTAATTTCTAACATATTCATGATTGTTATTTTTAGAACAATAACACTATGACACAAATGTTAAAAAAAATATATTCAGGGGTTCTCATACACCAATTCTGTTTTGTTGGAGTCCATGGAAAACGAAAATAGGTTTGGTCTTTTTAAGTCACTTCGAAAAGTGATTTTATAACGGTAAATGTGGAGAAAAACGCGTTTTCTTAGATTTTCTGTTTTAGATTGGCATAACTTCTTTTTTTTACAACGGATTTCTGTTATTTTTAATTTTTAGAAGATGCAAATATTCTCTTTCAAACAGCATATACCTTTTTAAAATCAGGTAAGAAATGGCTAAGTAACAGTGGTTGAAAAATAAAAAAATGCATCAAAAAACATAAAGGTTTTTTCACCAGGTTCTAGGCTGCTTATGAGATACCAAACAATGTATTTATTTATTACTATGAGAAAGAAAAATTAATTAGCTTTCAGAAATGGGTAATAACAATAAAATCTGTTAAAACATTGCTGACTTATGCAATTTTTTGTGTTTTAATTTTTGGGTTTTTTATGTAAAAATAACATGTATTTCTTTGCTTTTTATAAACTTTGCTGTCAGTATCACGCGTTAAAGACCAGCAGTAGTTAGAGAGCATGCTGATTTTATGTTTTCCTATATAACGGTGTTCAATTTTAGATATTTCCTGGTGAAATCTTTCACCTTGCTCATCACTCATCCGTCCTAAATTTAATGGAAACATTTCAAATGAGCATGTAAATAGTGTAGTTTTATTGACATTTTGCAACCCATTGTATGGTAGGCAGAAAGCATATTATTTACTAGCTGCTCATAATTTTCACTTTTTGTGTTTCCAAGAAAATTTTCGCACACTGAGACAAAACCATTACATGCATTTTTTCTTCAAGATTCATTTGTTGTATAAAATTGTCATCTTTTACCAATTTTCGTATTTGGGGGCCAATAAAGATACCTGTTGATTACACACAAATTAGTTTTTATTATACATGCGTTCATAATATATTTTTTACCTTCTTTTAATTTTGCGCTCGTAATTCGGGGAAAAATCTGTTCAAAGTATTTGAATGCATGTCCATTTTTATCAAGGGCTTTCACGAATTTCTTTATTAAGCCCAACTTTATGTGCAACGGAGGTAAAATAATGTCTGTTGGATTCACTAACGGGATATTTATACTGTATTCTTCACCAATAATATTTGTTGTACGTGGTTTCCAGTATATAATGCTTAGAAGAATCTCGGCTGTTCCATTCACAAAAATAGCAGGGATACTTTGTGTTACCACCTTGCAAGCCATTCAAAATTGTTAGTGTTTTCAAATCAGCCACAATAGCCACTTGTGCGTAGTATAACCTATGGCATTTAGTATTAGAGAAACACTATCATACGTTTCTTTGATGTTTGTAGCGTAAGCCAACGGTACTGAAGGGAGCGATCCATCGTTATGCAAGGGCACTGCCTCTTAACCTTAAAATAGAGGATAAACATATATAAGTAAAATAAAAGGAACTATATAAAAAGTACTTATATTACTTTTTGTTGAACCATCAATAAATAATCTCCAATCTTGAGGAACATGACTATATCCAAGTTGTTCAAACAATTTATTCACATCATTGCAGTAAGCCAAATCGCTAGTTTCATTGCTTTCGTTGAATAGTGATCCAAACAAACTGGTTTCCTCGGTCCTGCGAAATGTAATGTTAACATTTTCTTGCAAATAGTTCCACTGTTTAAGTCTTGAACCTAAAAGTTCTGTTTGTCTTTTCGACAATTCTAAATCCCGAACTAGATCATGAAATTCGCCTTGGGACACAAAGTGTTGGCTTTCGGAAGGAGCATATTCTGATTGGGGGCTTACAACATGGCTTGGAGGTGACTTAAACTCAGTTAAATCTGGTGATATTCTTTCTGGAGCAACGTCGTTTTTCTGACGCGATACAGTTTTAATTACACTATCAACATTTGCGTATTTCATATGTTGTCTTATTTTAAAATAATATCTTGTTTTCGTTAAACAGAAATAGCAATTATTTGGTCTATGCACACGTAGTGGAAGCCAGCTTACCGTTTCGAGAAATGGCAATACAAAAGAGCCATCTGGACAATTTTTCCAGGATCTTAGTGTTACGTAACAAGACGAACAACAAACCGATGGTATATACCATCATCCCTGTTCTAAGGGACGACTAAAATATTCTTCATAAAGGGGAATAATATGCTTATTTACCGACACATCTGTTTTATGTCGTTTATCCACAAACAATCCACATATAAGACAAAAGTTGTTCCTTTTAATACACATTTTTATGTAAAGTTTAATAATAACACTTTGTATTAGTTCACTTATTAAGTATATTTGCACCAAAATCACTCCGATGGTTATTGTTCACTTACAAAAATAAAACTGTACCATTTTCTTTTAAACCAAATTTTTGGTACTACTGTAGGCAGTATTGGTCTTTACCTGTTGAACCCATTAGTTAAAAAATTAAAATTTTTTGAAAGTCATAAAAAAAGAAAAGTTTAGAATGTGTGTTTTTTAAGTCGGACCTAAATAGGTAAAATGGCTTAATTAGTATGCTATTTTTACTGTATGAAATACTTTTTTAAACACTCCCCTTTCTGTACTCAAACAGGTACAATGGACATTAATGGGTTAAGTAGAATTTGTTTTTAGGCTAAATCTTGTTGTGGTTGGTGGTTTTTCAAAAAAAAAATGTGTCATTTATTTTAAGAAATTTCTAAATAAAAACCAAAAGGTTAAAACACAAAAAATTGCATAAGTCATCCATTTTTTAACCGATTTTATTGTTGTTACCCATTTCTGAAAGCTTATTAATTACCCTTTCTCATTATAATAAAAGAATATATTGTTTGGTATCTCATAAGCAGCCTAAAACCCGGTGAAAAAACTTTTTGTTTTTTAATGCGTTTTTTTCACATTTCAACCACTGTAACTTAGCCATTTGTCAATCGATTTTAAAAATATATACATATATTGTTTAAAAGACAATACTCACACCTTCTAAAAATTGAAAAAATAATAGAAATCTGTTGGAAAACGAAGAAGTTATGCCTGTTTAAATCTGAAAATATAAGAATACGCGTTTTTCTCTACATTTACCGTTATAAAACCACTTTTCGAAGTGACCTAAAAAAACTAAAGATATTTTCGTTTTCCATGGACTCCAACAAAGCAAAATTGGTATATGAGAACCCCTGAATAATTTTGGTGTTTCAGAGTGTAATTAATATGTTTAAACATCAAAGTGCGGTTACTAACGAGTGCGACAAAATAAGGTATAAAATATATTTTTTTAAATATATTAGTGTTTTTAATAAAAAATAAAAGGTAAGTTCATTTTAATAAAAAAGTTTTCTACAGAAAGTCGATCTGAAACCATTGTAAAAAGATGTGAAAGGTCTACTAGCAAAATATCGCAAAATTGGTATGATATACAAAGACTTCTCCAAAAAATGTAATATATCAATACCTGGAGCAAGAAAAATATTTAAGACATATAAAAAAAGAAATTGCAATAAAAATTTGAAAAGGTAATGCGGTCGAAAATGTAAGCCCTCAACGAATGATGACCACCACATCGCAATTGCAGCTAAAAAAAGATCCATTTACTGCTGCTAGAAATATTGAATATTTCAATCCGCACCGGCCAAAGAAGGCGTAATTAAAGCGGATTGTGCAGTTCCTTAGCGAAGGAAAAACCTTTATTACGTGCGGCTAATGTAAAAAATACGTCAATATGCCAGAATCATTTCGGAATAGAGTTATTAGGTGTGATGAGTCCAAAATTGAATTCAAAAATAAAATACGTCGAAAGCGTGTGTGGAGCCGCCCAACAGAAAAACTTTAATCGAAAAACATTATTTATACAGTAAAACATGGTGTCGGAAATCTAATGGTTTCGGGCTGTTTCTCAACAGCGGGAGCTGGACGACTGGTAAGAATAGACTCCAAAATGACAGGAGAGCACTATGTAAGCATTTTGCGAGAAAATCTTTAGAGTAGTGCTGCGGAAATGAGCTTGGGGACTTTATCTTTCAACAAGATAATAATCCTAAATACACAGGCAGGGCGGTGAAGCAATTTTTTGAAGAAAATAATATCGAAAACTGGACTGGCTTACTCAAAGTCCTGATTTAAACCCTTTTGAGCACCATTCTAGATAATAAGATTCCTATGGAAACGCGCACTAACCTCCAAAACTTTGGGATAAAATGCAAGCTGAATAAATAGTGATTTCAAAAGTTATTTACAAAAAATTCACTTTAAGTATGCAAAACCGCTTAAAAAAGGTTATTACATTTAAAGGTGGTGAAACAAAATATTAGCTAACTGCGTGTTGTAAGTTTAAATAAAAATAACTTAAATTTATACTTTATTTTGTCGCATAAAATATTAATAAAATACTAATTTTGTATTGTATTTTTAAAAATATTAGGTAGAATATTATTGTTTTGTTGCGTTTTTCTTTATTTTATAATATTTAAACAAATAAATGAAATTTATTTATTTTTTTAAATATGTTTTTATTTGTATTTTAGGTACTAACGAAGTGGTGCAAATTTGGGTGAAAAAGGCATGTCGTTGGTTTTTAAAAGCATTGTACTACTTTTTATGCGCTTTCTTAATACTAAAAACTTTAGTTTTATTCAAAAATTTTTTATGAAAAATTTAAATTTAAGAACTATATCAACAGGTTATTTAAAAAAAAAAAACATTTAAAAATAGCTTACAAAGTCTACAAAATGCATGTATATTAGCTTTTTTTGATGTAAATAAGATGCGCTTTTCCGAGAATGACATGCATTATTTTTTACTTGGTACTACCAAAAATTTAATTGTATTTAGCTTAAGTCTTTATCGCAAAAAAATAATTTGTAAAGTTGCGCTCACTGTAAATCTATTACTAACTGAAAAATTTAAGCTCTTAAAATTAATCCGTACTTCGTGTTTGCCAAAAAACCGAAGCTTCTTTTAAATAAAAATCAGTTACAATTACTTACTTTTTAGCTTTGTGTCAAGGATCTTTCGATGAGTACAGCTTACAGGAATGATGCTGATAAAAAGATTTGTTGTAATTGCAGATTCCTATTTTAAAAAAGAGTAAATCTGCTAAAATTTCAAAGGAACAGTAATAATTAAAAGAATTAGATTGAATTTTATTAATACAAAATATTTTTGTTTTACTGTATTTGCATATGCATGTATTACAATTGCATTAAAATGTTATTAATTGAAAAAAAAACTATGTTACATAAAAAATGACATTTCTCAATTATTTATATGTATTTACGTATGGGCTTTTATTTTAATGCAATTGAATAACATGTATTAACATACACAATTCCAAAAACAAAAAAACAGAGATCACAAGAATTCCTTGATTACACTGATTAATGGTTATTTAATATTTAAACTAAAATCCTTATTTTTCGCAAAATACCATCTTTTTTCAAAATTGGTACAAATTACGTACCCCAATCGTTATAACCAACAGGTTTTAGCACTCCCAAGGCTACTAACTTGTCAATTTCTGCTTCAACCTTTTCTTTGATATTCAGTGGTACCTTCTGTTAATTTTAGTTTCGGCTGACTTATTTAAGTGAACCCAAACTGCCACTGAAAAGTGCGCTAAATTTGTATTGATAAGGTATATCACAGTCCATCGCTGAATTAAGTTATAATGCGACACTTATCTGTAATTAACAATAAGTTTTTAACCCACTATTAAACCTTATATATGTGTACTAAAGCTATTGCATTTAATCAACACTCATAGAATAAAAGTCAAGCTAAATATATCACAGAGGCAATTAAAGAAAAAGGGAAAAAGTTCGCCAAAGTTTAAATATTTGTCAAACATATGCAGTGTTTTTCATTTCCAACTAAAACAGTTTTTTATCGCAAGTGAAGTGACATATAGTGGGGAGAAACTATTTTTCTGACCTCTGAAATAAACAAGATCTGGGTGTATATCTAGATAAATTCATATGCTTTGATAAACATATTAATCTTCAACTTTAAAAGCTAGGACTGCCTTTTTTATATATAACACGAGCTAATATAATATAAATATTAAAGTACGTACATACATAAACATGTACATACATACTCACTTTAATTTACCTACTTTATTATTACTTTATGCTCATGACATAAAGAGAACTATTTACGAATAATTTTAATATACTAATAATTGGTTTAACTGTGACTTTGAGAGAACAAACTCAGTTATTAATGCGATGGATTGAAATAATGAAAAACCATCCTGGAAGAAGAAAATGAGGAAACGTTTTTAGTGAACATAAGATTGTTTTTAGGTCACAACACATCGGATTGTAAACATTTATTACTTTTATTTTTAAAAGCCGTTTCGGAACATTTTGGGAGAAAGATGTCCAAAATAAATAAAAAATTTAAAATAAAAACAATTTTTTTATTATTTGATTAAAAATGCCAAATTTTTCCAAGATCAAGAAATATATAAATATTTTTTTTATTGTTTTTGTTTTTTCAATTCATTAAAATGTACTTTAATTTATATAAATTTAAAAACAAAAACTTATGTGTGCCGCTCATTTTTGTTTAAAATGTTATCAGTGATGCCACCAGAATATCGAAACTATTGTCATTTTTCTAGTGATGACACTAAAATTATCTAAATATGTAAGGTGGAACAAAATGAGATAGGAACATCTTTTAAAGATGTTGATTTTTATCCCTGTGTATTTCTTATGGGAAGATGTTAGCATCTTCGCATCGGGCAAAACTCTACTGCAAACGTAATTTATATAAAAAAAGATTTAGTGGCTCACCAAATAATTTTTTTATGTCTTTGTGTGTTTTTAATCTTTATTTATTTTCTTAAATAATTTTGAGAGATTTTTTAAAAAAATTTTTCTCGCATTAAGTATTAATAAATTACTACATAAATTGTATAACTAAAAATTAATATAACCAAAAATTATATTTATACTATTTAAAGGACAGTGTATTATTATATTATTGTAATTACACGTACTATTGTTTATTTATAGTTAACGTACCTACATATATACGTTTTTGATTAAATAAACACAATTAAAAAAAAAAACAACAAACCATAACAGAAGCGAAAGCAAACTCAAACAAAATATCTTAAGTGTAACAAATTCGGGCATATTGCAAAGTAATGCAAAACAGATCCAAAAGTGATTGATAAAAAAATACAAATGTGTAGACGTTTCCATAATTAGATACAATGTCTAAGCAAATAAATTTAAAACGTGCCCTTTAAAGTTTAATAATTAATGTTTATCCGGCCTAGGCGATTTAAAAGCAAAAGTATATGGTTTAATTCAATGTAACATTAAAGTCGATGAGGGTAAAACAAATCAAAAATTTTTGATATTACCACATAACGCAATTAAGTGTGATGTTTTATTTGGTTATGACTTTATATCGAAATTAAAAATGATTTAATTTAACAATTCAATCCAGCAAAATGAAGTCACTAGTGTCTCGTGGTAATGAAAATTATACTAAACGAGAAGTCTTCTATACCCGGAAGAACGAAAAGTTAACAAACAAGTGCGGTTACAAAATGGAATAGTGCGTAAGTCATCTTCAGATATTGCTGGTTGAGTTGTTGTAACTAAAAAGTAAACTAAAACAAACAAACAATTAAATAATATGGTAACAAAGGACGACCTTCCAGTACCTGTTATAGAGGACGCATTACAAAAACTACAAAGAGTGAAGTCCATGTGCTCATTGACAATATAGTCGTTTACGGTGAAACAGAAAAAGATAGTTTTAATAAGTTGAAAGCAGTCCTAGATGTAGCACAACAAATCAGTTTAAAAATCAAATGATCAAAATGTAAATTCATGAAATTAAAAATTAATTTTCTTCAACATGCTTTTGAAAACGGCAAAATCTGGCAAAATAAAAACAAAAGCTGATGTAAAGTTTCTAGAACCAAGAAGTGTATATAATGTTTGGTCATTTTTAGGATTGACTGGCTTTTTAACAAATTGAGCTAGACCAAGCGTCTCAAAAGTGTACAATAATTTCAACTTCGAGAGGTATTTTCCAGTATAAGCGATCAATTTATGGTTTGGCTTCAGTGCCAGCGATATTTAATAGACAAGTCACTCTTTACTGACTTGATTAAAAGGGGTTTTTGTGTTCCTCGACGACATTTTTATAAGTGCACCAAAAAAAAATTCACGTTGAAAGGATTTATAAGGTACTTTGATTGTTGTCTGAAGTTAGTTTTAAATTATGTGCCAAAAAGTGTAAATATTTTTTTAAGAAAATTGTCATATCATACATAGGAACGGGTTGCATGTTGAACCAGAAGAAGCACTGGCAATAAGGGGGGTTCCATTCCCTGCTTCTGTTAAGGAACTTTAGTCTTCTCTAGGGTTTATTAATCTTTCAGGCACTTCTTACCAGATGTAGCAACCTTGTTTCACCCACTTCATGGCTTATTAAGAGCTAATATAGCACTTTGTTGGTCAAGTGCGTACGCTACTGCAATAAATACGTATTTTAGTTCAGACAGCAAGACAAAGTTAACAGTGGATGCCAGCCTAGTGGGGGTCGGTGCGATTATTCTGAGGCAAATAAAAAAGGTGTAGAACAATCAATTGAATTCTCTTCAAAAACACTCAGGACGACAGAAAAAAATATTCCTAGCTTGATCGCATACCAGTTGTGGCGTCCAATAGATTACAGCATATTGCGTTGATTTTATCAGGGTACCAGTTTAAAATTTATCATGTCAAATCCATTTGTAACATAGCCGATTATTTTTCAAAAGTTCCCCAAGAAAACAACAAAAATTTTAATGATTTTGCACACAATGTTTATATAAATTTTGTACGCCAAATTACAAAAGAAAATAAAATTTTAAATTTTAAAACAATTTAATTAATAAAAATAGGAAGGACAAAGGGTTAGTAATAGTAATACATATGATTAAGAACGGATGGCCGGAGAAATGTATCGATGCTAACTTAAAAACATTATTCCGGAGGAAATTGGAACTATTCGAAGAATCGGGATTGTAAGGTATGAGTTCCTCACTGTTAAAATTTCAGTTATCCCTATTCCGTAAAAATAAAGTTTATTTGTCGGCGCTAATTAACGCCACTAGCAGTATGTCCATACAAGGCAGTTTTATATGAGAGGTAAAGTAAAAAAAGGTTTTAAATTTTTAGTGCCGTATTTGAGGCTAAATCTGAGAATGATCTTTATTTTCAAAATTTGGTTTATTTTATATAGCCTATAAATCAATAAAAATAATAACTATTAAATGTTATTTACAATACTTCCGTTACAGTTTCAAAAATGTAAACATTACTTCCATAATTAATGTTGAAGTCGAGTCGAATTCTTTAGGTACTCTACTTAAGATAACTTATATATAGTTATGGAAAACACTATACACCCTTACCCTTAAGAAAATTTTAGAATTTTTCGAAAGGCAAATTAAAAATTTATATTATAAAGAAATTTTTTATATGTATGTATATGTACTTACTTTAAATATTTTTTCAAGCTATTGTTGTGGAATTTCTTAGTGGTATTACTTATATCTAAGATAGAATTTGCGCCAGTATTTTTAATATTTTTGTATGGCCCATGATATGGAACTAAGTCTCCTACTTTTAAATTCAGAGGATTTCTTTTGGAACATTTGTTTATTCTTACTTTTTGTATTTTTCCAAATATTCTTTTGCTTTATTTAAAGAGAATTGCAGTCTAGTCTTAAATTCTTGTCAATGTTATGTATTGGTTTAAAATTTAAAATATTGGGAATATTTGGCAATTTTCCAAATACCAATTCGAAAGGTGTGTAATCTTTTTCGATATGAGGCGCTGTGTTATAGGCAAAGGTAAAATATGGGATCCATTTGTCCCATTAATCATTTTTACAGTAATTTAGGAGAAATTCGTTAAGTACTCTGTGGTTTCGGTCTATTGAACCTAGAGTTTCATGGTGGTATGGTGTGCTGAAAATTTGTTTAATATGTAAGATGTTGCATATTTTAGACATCGATTGATTTAGGAGTTCAGTTCCTCTATCCGACTTAAGAATCTTAAAATGTCCGTACACCAAAACTAAATTTTCGACTATAGGTTTTGCGACCGTGTTTGCATCCTTTGATTCAATAGGGCATGCTACAATATATTTTGTTAGATCATCTTGTATTGCTAATATGTACCTGAATTGACTTGAATATCTAAGTGGGCATACTGTATCTATTGAGATTGTTTCAAAACTTGTTCCTGGGGTGTCAATGATAATTAATTTTTCTTTCATATGTTTTGTTTGCTTATTAACTTCACATTCTTTATAATTTCGCATGTGTTCTTTTACCAATTTACTCATATTTTTCCATATGTATCTCTGATTTAGTTTTAGAGTAGTTTTTGTTTCACCTAAATGACTTCCTAACGTTGAGTCATGATATTCTGTAACTAAGCTAATTTGCTGATCTTTATTTATAATGCGTATTATTATGAATAAAGATCAGCAAACCCTGTGTAGTAAAATATTTAAGGTTTCATTTTGTCGCTTGAAATATTTAAAATGTTTCTAAATTGTTCAATTTCTATAATATTGAATGTAATTTCTTTGTTTTTTAAGGCTAGTTTTTGTACTTTTATTGATGATGAATGCTAAAAGTTTAACCACTGACATTTGAATATTTTATGGATTATCGCTGCACCTTATTACTATCTTAAACTCATTGACTATAATACTGGATTTCCTAAATTTAGGCCCTATTTCAAATTTCAATTTCCTTAAATTTTGAATATCTGAAATCGACGTGCACTCCCATATAAAAAGTTGCGCAGGATTTTAATTGAAGCTGCCGTTTTCATTTTTGTTGTTAGATTGCCTATTCATGTTTTCAGCCATACTACGTGTAATAGCTAAAACGTTTTTTGGTCTTGTTTCATTTACTATGGAAATCATGGCCTCCAATAAGTCACTGTTTATGTTTATCCTTGACAATGCATCAGCGTTGGTATTCATTTTGCCTTTTTTGCACGATATTTCGAAATCATAGTCGCATAAATCGAGACTAATTCAGGACATTTTGGATGATGGATTTTTGTGTGAAAATAGAGATATCAATGGTCTATGGTCTGTAATCTCCTAAAATTTCCTACCGTAAAGGTATGGACGAAACAAGTATATTACCCAATGAAAAACTCTTTTTAAATTATAGATTTATTTAAGTCATGTTTAGATAAGGACTTACTTGCGCACGAAATCGGTAAGTCTTTCCCCATTTCAACTTGTGACAAGCATACGCCTAGTGTAACATTAGATGCATCTGTGGTCACAATGAACGGCTTACTGAAATCAAGATACTGAAGAATTGGTGGGTTTATCAGTTTTGCTTTGTGTGTCTTAAATGACTGTTGACAGTTTTTGTCCCATATAAATGGTTTATCCTTTCTTAAAAGCTGACTAAAATGTTTTTATATATTTGCAAAATTCTTTGCAAATCGTCTTTAGTAATTGAAAAGGCGAAAATTCTCCTTACTTCATCAGCATTCTTTGGGACTGGATAATTCTTTATCACGTTGTGTTTTGTGAGTCGGTTTTTATCCCTTCATTTGTAAGAAGGTGGCCCAACTGTACTACCTCTGTTTGCAAAAAACAGCATTTTCACAGCATTTTCTTGTGTTCAGTTTTAAATTGTATTTTCTT
Source organism: Cistogaster globosa (assembly GCA_937654795.1). Lineage (NCBI taxonomy): Eukaryota > Metazoa > Arthropoda > Insecta > Diptera > Tachinidae > Cistogaster > Cistogaster globosa. The sequence continues at coordinate 104,757,869 of OW569403.1, read as the reverse complement.
AGTCTGTTGAAGCATTACAACTCTGGTAGTTATATATTACGTAATTTGTTAAATCCTTCTTTTGAATTTCTGGATTGTTTATTGTAACATCATTTTCATTTGTGTTTAAAACTTTAATATGTTGTGCAACTACTGCTGGAATTATGCTGTGCGCTATAAAAACGCCTGGAGCTATCTCCTCACTCAAAACAATACTATCTCCATTTGTACATATGTATGTGTATTGGTACGAGCGGGCTGGTAATTAAATTTTGGTGTTGTAGACACATTTAGGGGTAATGGGTAAAATAGATTCCCTATTATTTATATTAAAAGTTGTTGTGTATGTTTCGAAATCTATTTTGCACTTATATCTTTCTAAAATATCACGTCCAATGATTCCGTTAGTGGGAATAGGAAAATTGTTGTCAACTTGGGTTATGTATTGATCTTCAAACGCTAGATTTAAGTATGGTGTACCAATGCTTTTAATTGTGTCTAATATAATGTCACTTAACGATGAAATGTTTGTACTATCTATTTCTCGTATATTTTTTCATTTACAATTAGATATGTCTGCTCCAGTATCCAACAAAAAGCTACATTTTCTTTGTGAACTTTCGCAATTTACAATTATTGAATTTTGCTTGTTTACAGAAAGATTGAAAAGTTTTGGCTTTGGACATCAATTTTTGTTATCCCGCCCTTCTAGTTGCCCTTTCTGTTTCTTTTAAAGGAGTTGACCTTGAATATCAACCAGCTGTTGATAATTTTTCTAAACTTGGTAGCATTTATAATTTATACTTTCCATGAACATGTCTAATTTAATTTTGTTTCTCGTTTCATTATAATCTGAATATTATTAAGGAGTTTTATATTTAAAGTGTATTTAATAATTTAATTTAAAAAAATTTTGTTTTATTTCAAAATAAATTCATGTATAAGTGCCAATTTGACGCCAAATTCACTGGCTATAACCTATGGTTGTGGAGGGTCAGCATTTACAGCAGATTTCAGTGCAGCAAGCTTGCGTCTTAGCCGTACTTGTTTGCTTCCCCTCTTGTGTCTTAGGCTTTGAATCGCAGGTATTGCATTCAGCTGTGCCTCTTGCTTTTGTTGCAAGCATTTTTTATTGTTCTATCGTGAGGCGTTGTGGACCGGGTATAACTTCTTTGTCCTTTTTATATTGCCCTTGCTCTGCTAAGCTCAAGATTTCAAGTGGAAGGACAGACAAATCTGACAGGATCGCCATGTAAGGTATGGGTTCCTCACTGTTGAAATTTCAGTTATCCCTTTTCCGTAAAAAGAATGTTTATTTGCCGGCAATTATTAACGCTACCGGCAGCATGTTAATACAAGGCAGTTTTGTATGCCAGATAAATTTTTAGTGCCGTATTTGAGGCTAAATCTGAGAATAATCTTTATTTTCAAAATTTAGTTTATTTTATACAAAGGTAACGGTATTTTCTTAAAATCTATAAGTCAATAAAATACAGTTTCAAAATGTAAACATTACTTCCATAATTAAGTCGAGTCGACTTCTATAGGTACTCTTCTTAAGACAACTTATATATAATTATGCAAAGTACACTACAGTAGACTTGAGCCATATAGCTCAATTTAGTGATCGCTCTTTTTAGTTCAAAGTTTGAAAATGAACTAGTTCAAAATTTAGCTCAAAGGCTCTCTTTAGTTCAAAATCTCTCTTACTAGGGTGTCAGACGATCAAGTTTTCATTCAAGTTTCATTCAAGCTTTAAAATTTCTCTCATTTTTTATCCAATACACTCACACTTCAAAAACTTGCTGAGAACTTGCTTTCAAGTTTTCGTTCAATTGAGTCTTTCAAATTACATTCAAGAAAGCAGCTGATTGACTTTTTTCCCTCCAAATTTGTGTTAGAAATTCTGCTGTCAGTGTCTTCTTGACATCTTGCTTAAAAACTTGCTTTGAAATTGCATGCAGCCTACGTCACAGCTTTCAATTTTTGTGAATTTTGACAAGCAGTATGTGTAAATTTCTTGAAAGAGAATTGAACAAAAACTTGACCGTGTGACTGCACCGTTAGTTCAACTTTTAACTTCTAGTTCAAACGCTTTCTATAGTTCAAAGCTCTTTTAGTTCAAATGTTCTTTTTGAAATATGATGGCAACAATACTGTAGCATTGCCATAACGAATGTTAAATTAAATGCGTGGCAGCACTAATTTCATGTCGGAAATAGTCAACAAGAAAAAAGACATGGATTCTAGTTTATCTTGTCTGGTAGTTCAAATACAAAGTATAGTTCAAAAATAAACTAGGTGTACTTAAAAGTATGCACTAGTTTACTTAGTTTAATCGATGGAATCGTTTAAATAAACTAGTTCGTTTATGAACTACACTAGTCTGCTCTACAGGGTGTTTGTTCTGTGTTTATAAAGTAGTCATTCCATTTCATTTCAGGTTGCCCAAGATTATTGTATCTGACAATGATACAGCTTTTGTGCCAAAATAATTTAAGTCATTTCCTAAAAACAATGAAATTAAACTTGCCGCAATGCATAAGGGAAATTTCGCAAAGAATAGACAGGCGGGAAACTCTTTAGAAAGAATAAAAACTGCTTAAAACAAAATTTGAGTAACGCACCACTGCTAATGCATTTGCTATTTCTCAGGCTATAACAATAAATAATTCTACCTTGGATACTTGCGCTGCAGATTACGTGGATTGGTTAACCATGAGTACCTGCTCAGTTATAGTTATATAGTATTAACTGATGTCATTTAAGTCAAGTCATATGTGTTTTCATTAAAAAAATAATAAAGCCCCAGGTTTAGATGGAATTAATGCCTGACCACTTCTTTGAAACAAGAAGTAAGATATATAATCTGTGCATAAGTACTGGCTATTTTCCCCAAAGTTTCAAAAAAGCTAAAATAATTCCAGTTTATAAATCTGGAAAAGATCCTAAAATGCCAACCAGTTACAGGCCAACCAACATCGTAAGCCTATTGGACAAAGTGTTTGAAAAATAATCCTCAAAAGCTTGGTAGATTTTTCAAATATAAAAGTCAACGTAAAAGTACTGGAGTTATATTCCTTGATATTGAAAAGGCATTTGATTCTATCTGGCATAGTTAAAATTTTCCCATTTATTCACAAAAAATAGTAAAAAGCTTTTTAAATAATACATCCTTTGAAGTCTGCGTCGATAAGAATTGTTCTAATGAAAGGCAAATACCAGCAAGTAAACTTCAAGGGTCCGTTTTTCCTCCCACACTATATTCTTTATATACATCGGATATAAAAATTCGAAGAAATGCTTTGGCCAAAAATATTTCAATAAATGGAAAATTAAAGTTAACGATAACAAAACGCAAGCTATCATATTTCCATACAATAAGTCGCCGAAACGTATTCCTTCACAAAATTTGTACTCTCAAGAAAACGTCATTTCTATTAGTGAAGATATTAAATATTTAGGTATTATCCTTGATAAAAATGTTTGTTTAAACAACATATTAAATACATATGTGACAACTCAATTAAGTGTGGTTGCGCACTATATCCTTTACTAAACAGGAGGTCAAGACCTAAAGAACAAAATATTGTTACACAAAATGTGTATCCGCCCGATCTTGACTTATTGCTGCCAAGTCTAAAACTAACACAAAAAAGCTTCAAATTATTCAGAATAAAAACTTAAAAATAATTTACAACCTGCCCTGTGGTTTCCTACGAACCTGTTATAATCAAATACTGAACATAAAATGATTAGTGTATTTGTATCAGACTTGACGCTGTCATTTGATGAAAAATGCAGATCGTCTAATTGTGAAACTATAAGAAATTTAATAAGCAATCACTAAGATTCTTTTGGAAAGTTTTTTATATTTAATTATGCAGTTCGTAAATGTTGTAGTACTTTTCAGTAAATTCTCATGCTATTGTACCTTATATATATTTTAAGATGATTTTTAATAAATTTTATTAAAAAAATTATTACACTCTCTTATTGTTGTTATAAGGCCAGTCTTATATTTAATGCTTTCAAGTTTGAGCTCTCTTTACGCTCATACGGTTAAAATTATTCCTACGTTCCATTAAGTTGTTTACTTTAATGTCGGTTTATTAAAACTCTCTTCCGCGGTAATTCGAAGCAAATGTCTTATTCCCCTACAATGGATACTTTATAATCTATTACGACTAATATTTAATGACAAATTTTAATTACGTATTGTAAATTCTTGTTTATTTAAAATAAGTGTTGCCGTAAAATTCATAAAAGAAATACGATTTTCACTAATCGTTTAACTATTTAGTACTGAAAATATAAACAGTTTCAGTGCGGTGTGCTTCAGTTTTATTATCTGGCGTGTTTTTCTAGTTATTTAAATACTTCTTTTTCTACTATTTGCTTCATTTTATTTTAAACTGGTTTCATTACGGCACCTGTCAGTTTGGTCATTAACCAGACGCCAAATTTCGTTAGCCTGCAATCGTAAGAACAGAAACAATAATAATAACACAGTACAACAGCCAATCTGGGGGGTGAGAAATTCCAAGTCAGGGTGATGGTACTAGGTCAGAATAGTAAAACCCTCAAAGGGTTTGGCGTTCGTAGCAGTTTCGCGGCAGTTTTTTTTATGACCTTTTAAATTTTTTCCTTATCTTGATGTTTTTTCGCTTAGTTGTAACATTTTGGCAAAAACGTAGTTTAACATAACTCGAAAACCACTTGTCCGATTTTGATGAAACAAATTTTGAAAAATTAAGAATTACAATTTCTCTAATCTGTTTCTATTCCTATATGTGCAATACTTTCGAAGTTAAAAATGAATGTATGAAGGGAAAAAAGTATTTTTTGCCTAAAAATTTTAATATTTTTTTTTAAATTCATAAAAAATCCAAAATGGAATAAAGTGCCAAAACTAATTACTTTCGCGTAAAGTCACATAACTCATGAGCAAAAAAAGGCATAGATCATGAAAATCGATGTACGCGTTTCCCATTTATTCACAATTAGGTAAATGTATGAATTTTAAAAATTTGCTCCAGATATGCACAACATTATTTGGAGAAAACATTGACACTCACAAGCCGAACTCTCTCATATTTTTCTACCGTACTTAAAGAAAAAAGTTGATGTGGCAACACTGGCTCTGTAATGTTCACATCAAGGCGAATAAATTACCAGGTGGCAGCGCAGGCGAATTCAGTATTTTTTGCTGGCGTACACCACTGTCAAACTCCATATATAAAAAATTTGTGTACATTTTTTATATATGGAGTTTGACAGTCGTGTATACCAGCAAAAAATACTGAATTCGCCTGCGCTGCCACCTGGTAATTTATTCGCCTTGGTTCACATAAAACATGCATTGTCATTATACTTCTTCTCTTTCTCACACTGGTTCTGTAATTTTTGTCATTCAACAAGTGCCGACGAACGCGAACAGTAAAAGTGATTTTTCTCCAGTTTTTTAAAAATGAACAAAAGAGAACAGAATATGGAACTGTGCAGGCCAGATATAAATAGCTTTTGCTACTGCTGTGGTCAATATGTCTCAACATATCTGTGGTCACAAGCAATAACAGCTTAACTCGTTTTTTGGAAGTTTTCAACAACATTTTTAATTTTAATATTTAGGAGTTAAATAAGGGAATATCGACTTTAGCTGTTTAGATTTGAAGGTAAAAAATACTCAGTTTTTAAGCTACAAAGATGAATTTTGACTTGCATTACAGATTCGAGTGTTAAAAGTATAATATTAACAATAACTCAATTTGTTCTTAACTCGACTTTTGCTGTTATTGCTTGTGGACACAGATATAAAAAAAGGGGAAATTTTAGTACTGATTTTGTTCAAACATACGAGATGTACTTCAACCAAAATGTTATAGTGAACGAAAATTGGGTACCAAATATAGTGTCTAAAAGCTGCTACAACCGTCTAATGGATTGGAAAAATTGAAGACGTGAAAGTATGCTATTCGGTATCCCAATGACTTGGACTAATCCAGGCGAAGGTCACAATCCATTGAATTGCTATGCATGTGCGAATAAAGGAGCCGCAAAAAGGATAAGAAAATCGTATAAATACGTTGGTGTTGCAAGTGCCGCAACAACATTGCCTCATTCGAACTGCATTCCTGTTCCAAAAGCTTCTAGCGCAGATATTTTCTCTTCTACGAATGCTCCGACATATCATACACCTGATGATCTCCCATATGAGCCATCAGTATCCAATAAGTATCCAATCAAACAATTTGTTGGAACCGGTGTGAAAATCACAGCTTATCGAAGTCGTCAGGCAACACTCCAAAGTTTATTCCTTGTGAATGATGAAAAAACTTCTGCATATTGCCCGGATGTAGGAAAATTGATGGACGCAATGGAAATAAAATATGAAGCAGATGACTGGAGATTATTTATTGACAGTTCAAAACTCAGCTTGAAGGCGGTTTTACTGCATAAGACCAATAAAAAACCTTCAGTTCCAATCGCCTATAGTACCATTTTAAAAATGGTTAACTACGGCAAACATATGTGGCGCATATGCTGCGATTTAAAAGTTGTAGCAATGCTTTGCGGTCTTCAAAGCGGCTATATAAAATATATGTGCTTTTTGTGCGATTGGGACACATGATTTTCCGGTGACCACTATGCACGGATGGAAACTCAGAGAGCACAGCAGGTTACAAACGGCCAATATTATTCGTGAGCCTCTAGTGCCGAAGGAGATGATATTGCTGCCTCCACTGCATATTAAACTTGGAATTGTTAAGAATTTTATCAAAACTGTCGCCAAAAGAGATGAAGTTTTCTTGTGTTTGAAACTAATTTACCCGAGACTCCGCAAAAGTAAAATTAAAGAAGGTAAGTTATAATATCACATTCATTTCCCATGATTTTCCATCTTAACAAATTATTTTTTTCCAATCAGGTGTTCCAAAAGGTCCAGATATACGAAAGCTGATTAAAAGTGACGCATTCAACAATATTTTGATTGACGCTGAATTGAATGCATGGCAGGCAATCAAAGAAGTAATAGAAGGCTTGTTGGGAAAGCATCGTTCTAACAAGTACGATGTTTCTGTCGCAAGGATGTTAAGAGCATTCTCGGAAATTGGTGTCAACATGTCCATGAAAATCTATTATTTACATCATCATCTGGACTACTTCAGTAAACAATTGGCTACCGAATCTGATAAACAAGGTGAACGCTATCATCAAGTTGCTATGCCATTTTAAATGAGGTAATACTGATTTTTTATTTTTTCATTTTCATTTTAATAAAACAAAAATTTACAGATATAGAGGCAAAAAGTCGCCGAGTGCAATAATTGCGGAAATTTGCTGGTGGAGTAAGCTTGTGTGGGAAGACAAGGATGATCTTGATGATAAAGAATTTTCAGGAGATGCAGAAGGGCCAACAGTGGAGTCACACATTGACATTATGTGTGGTTCAGAAACTGATGATAGCGATGAATGCGATGCCACTAGTCCCGAACAAACACCATCGGAAAAATCCAGGCAATATTTATTAAAATATATAAAAATAAATAAATAAAATAAAAATAAAAATTATAAAAATGTTTACTTAATTTTTTTCGTAGTTTATGGCCAGAAGTCTGGAGTTATTGGGGAAAATTTATAAAAAAGGCGATGAATGACACTTTTTTGAACAAAAACAAATATCAATATTCTTGTCAAAATGGGATACCTTCACTTAATTATAAATAAAAGCAGAACGCGTTAATCGATTTCTATGACCTATGTCGCATTTTGTTTATAGGTTATGTGACTTTACATGAAATTAATAACACTTGATCCTTTTTTCCGTTTTGAATTTTTTATAAATTTAAAAAGAAAATTTTAATTTTTAGGCAAAAAAATATTTTTTTTCTCCACAAATTTATTTTTACCGGCAAAACAGTTGATTATAAAGAAAAACGTTATATGAACGGATTAAAGAAATTATAATTCTTAATTTTTCAAAATTTGTTTCATCAAAATCGGACAAGTGGTTCTCGAGTTATGTTAAACTACGTTTTTGCCAAAATGTTACAACTAAGCGAAAAAACATAAGGAAAAAATTTAAAAGGTCATAAAAAAAACTGACACATACGAACGCCAAACCCTTTGAGGGTTTTACTATTCTGACTTAGTACCATCACCCTGACTTGGAATTTCTCACCCCCCAGACAATAATCCCAAAAATGTTCCACAGTGTAATAAATGATAAATCGGGTCAAACCTAATTTTAGTAATACACTTCGAACTTGGTATTGTTTTTTTTAATATATAAAACTATTTGTAATTCTGTTACCAGTGAGGTTTCCGGCACGCTCTCTTCTCTTTTGCGGTGAACTTATCTCAGTGGGTTCCAACCCTCTCACTGGGTACGCTGGACATAAAAATTATTTACGAGTAACACACAAATCCTTTTACCTAAACAAACATGCACCACTTAAGGTACGGTCATATTAGTCAAATATTTGACCAAAAAGACGTAACCGCTAATTTATTGAAAAAAATTTTTCTTGTTCTTAAATACTTAATAAGAAATATAAGGTCCTACTTAATATTATAGGCAGGATGTTTCAATAATTATATTTTAAATCGCCATTCGCAATGATACGTGTTAAGAAAAGTTTGAATAAACGTTTGTAAAAATAGTGGTTACGCTTTTTTGGTCAAATATTTGATTAATCTGACCGCACCTTTAAATTAACTCCTCTATTATTTTCAGGCAGGTGTTAAGCCCTACGAGGCTTCACATGTGACCCCAACACCTAACCTACTTCCTCTTCCAACTTTAACTTATCTTCATGCCGTTACCCTCTTAAATTAATTCCATAAACTTGTTTAATTTTATGCTTCAAACGTTATAAATCATATTATTTTTATTAAAATTAACTAAATCCTAAACAATTCAAAATTTCCTAATGTTTTTTTTAGATATACAAAATAATAGCAATCTTAATTTAAACAAAAAAAAAATTTTATACCAATACAAATTAAAGACTTCCTTATATATTATAAATAAATAAAAAAATGAAACTACAAACAAGTAAACCACAAATAAAAATAAAAAATAAACGAACAAAAAGTATGTGTTGAGGCAACAATTGATCGCCACATTCGCCGGCGCCGTAAATACCGGCAGTACATAGCCCAGGTCTGGATTACGTGAACGGTATAGGCTTCGGACAGCGAGGAGGAGGATTTGGGGCCGTTAATAGAATTTCCAGCTTCGCCAAAAAGATTTACCATTATGGATGGTCGTGCCATTCTAGAAACAGTAGAGAACAAGAATCCATTGCTGCTAGACGAAAACGAGCCTCTCAGGCTAAGTGGAGGGGACGTGGACGTTCTGTCACTCGGCGACATAAGTTTGGGCAGCATAGAGGAGATTTTGCAGCAGGCCCTTCAGCAAACGGATGAACCAGCCGAGTACGGACCAGCGGTCCAAACAGCTGACGAGAATCTAAACGAGCTGCCAGAGGAATTGCGGGAAGAGGTGATGACTGCGTTGGCAAAGAGACGACGGCTGTGCTTCCGGAGGGTTGTCGACGGGAAGGCATACCGTATTAGGATCTCGGCGTGATGGCGGATGGTGATTCGCTGTCTATCGGAAGAAGGGAGGAAGCGTGAAGACCCAAATATATAGTAAATTTGGGCATACGGAATTAGAAATTAAAAAAAAATATTTTTTTTTTAATAAATGAAAGCGGAATAAAATGTGCGTGAGTTTTGCTTGGGGAATGATGGATAACATCCATCCATTGGCAGGCGGATAACATTCGCGGAGTTTTTTATATTTATTTTCAGATGAACCGGCGGTCGAAAAAGTAAAGGAAAAGCAATAGGAGGACGAAGGGGTACAGGAGGTGGTGCGTAAATTACTATGGGGGCAGGTGGAGGGTTAAACTGGCTAAGAGGGCCAACATATAAACAGAAAGACTGGTTGTCTAAGTAGAGAAGATGTATGAGCAGAGAAAACGTGTGAGCAGAGAAAACGTGTGAGCAGAGATGATGTGTGAGAAGAAATGATGTGTGAGCAGAGAAGATGAGTGTGCAGAAAAATTGTGTGAGCAGAGAAGATGTGTGAGCAGAGAAGACGTGTGAGCAGAGATGATGTGTGAGCAGAAAACATAAATAAGCAAAGGCAGCAAAGATTAAAAACAAGCAGAACAAACATAAGAAATAACACCATACTAAAAGAGGGTGTGGTAATCAATAGCGCTATCGGTTCGAACGTAGCTTAAGTGTAGTAGCTACAAAACAACGATTTTGTGGTTAAAAAAATGTTATAAAAAGAAGAAAGTTTAGAGGTTTAAGGGAGTTGTGATTTGGTATGCGAACAAGTGAGTACGTGGACAAAGGCCAGAAGAAAATAAGTGAAAAAAAATATATATATAATAATAATTCAAGCAGTGCTAGAGTAAATGTTGGATTGGAAAAAACAGTGAAGTACAGGTTGCTGGTTTAAAACTAGTGTAGCAAGTTGGATAACATCCGACTGTATCTCAACAAAGTTGGGAAGGAGTTTAGGGCACTGGCTCAAGGCTAAATGAAACAGGGTTTTCGGTGACTTTGAATTACATTCGAAGTGAGGCAAAGAATAGAAAGTGAGAGGCAGGAGTGGGTAGGGAACCGGCATAAGTCCCGTATAACGCACCAGGGTGAAATTAAAAGTAAAGAAAGAAGTAGAACAAAAGAATAAGTAGTGTTTTATTAATTTATGTAAAGGGACCTTGCACTGTACTGAGCTTACCCCAGCTTAAAGCCCGAAGTAATCGGAGGTACCTTACATAGTAGTTATTATAAATATAAATAAACTTATTACTAATCAGGTACTTAAGTATTATCACAGATATTAAAGTAGAAATTGCTTGATTTATCACAGTGCAGAAGTACACCACAAATAATTTACTCAAAATAAATAAAACTAAATAATCACTGTAAATAAATTTAAAAATAATAATCAGTATTCATATAAATAATCACTCTAAATAATTGTCTTATGTTATTATATTGCACATAAAATTTTGAGCTAAGCTCATTATAAACAAAATGAAATAATTGTTAGCATTTCATACTTTGATATCTTTTACGAGATATACTCCTATTGTTTTAACGTCTAATGTTTCTAGCTCATACATGTTGTTACCCATAGGCCGAACCACTCTGAATTTCAGAAACTTCCTTTGAGCTATTTTTCTTCTACACACTTCTTGTCCAGGAATAAATTTCACTAATTTAGCTCTCTTGTTATACATCTTGGCACTTTTCTCATACGCTTTACTCATATTTTCCTTTATCTGTTCTCTTATGAACTCCATTCTTTCATTCGGTTTAGTTAATATTTGGTGATCTGTAAAAGATCTGCTCCACTTGTACCCAAATAACGCATAAAAGGGGGTAAAACCTATTGCTGTCTGCAAAGAGTTTCGTAACGCGCAATCTATCTCTGACAGATATAGATCCCAGTCTCTGCGGTCTTCTATGAAATACGCTCTGCTAGCTGCTAAAACAATCTGGTTAACTCTTTCAGACGCGTTACTGCTGGGCTGGTAAACCGTCGTTCTGATGTGTTTTATTTTAGACGTATTTATCAAGTCCTGAAAACTTTTGGACACAAACTGAACTCGGTGCGTATTATTTCTGGTATAGCGAACTTGCGAAACACTTCGTGCAATAAAAACCTTATTACATTTCCGACTGTAGCTTCTTTTATGCCTTTATAAAAGTGTATTTGGTAAAATGGTCAAGAACAATTCAATTTCCACTTTTGGATCTTGGGTACTTTCCAAAGAAATCTAAATATAATTTATGAAATGGCCCTTTAGTGATCCAATTTCTGGACGAAGGTTTTGATTGGATGGCTTAACCTCCTTACAAGTTTGGCAGTTTCTACTAAATGCTTTTACCTGCGCAGACATTTTTGGGCAATAAAAGAATCTTCGGAGAGGTTCCAGTGTTTTTGCGATTTGTGCTTTTTCGATGATAGGCATCGTGTTATTTGAAGGGATCCATATTTTCCATGTTACTTCGGATTCATCCCCACGATCAAAATAAACTCGTTTTTATACAAGCCCATCTGCGACTTTTAATTCTGGCAAACTTTTTTCTAATATTTTGGGATTTCCATCATTTACAAATTTGGGCGCCATTTATGTTACAGCTGTAGAGACCAGTGTGGTTTCCGGGAGGATCTCTTCCCTTTTTCGGTGAACACATCTCAGTGGGTTCCAACCGTCTCACTGGGTACTCTGGGCATAAAAATTATTTACGAGTAACTTACAAATTCTTTTTCCTAAACTAACACGCACCACTAACATTTATTTCTTTCTTATTTTCAGGCAGGTGTTAAGCCCTACGAGGCCCTCCCACCAAGTCACAACTATGTCCTAGAGTGCTTCACATGTGACCCCAACACCTAACCTACTTCCTACTTCCTCCTCCAACTTAAACTTACTTTTATGCCGTTACCCTTTTGAATTAATTCCATAGCATTATTTAATTTTATGCTTCAAACGTTAGAAGTCATATTACTTTTATTAAAATTAACTCAATCCTAAAATCCTAAACAATTCAACATTTAATAATTTTTCTTTCTTGGTGGTCGTTTATAAATTTTATTAAATCCAGGTATTCAACGCTTTTAAACTCTGTTTTTTCAAAGTCAAAAAATCTTCTCTTATAACCTCTTCAATATCCAATGCATTATATTGCAGCCTCGAAAGCATGTCAGCTACGATATCTTCCGACCCTTTTCTATGTTGCATTTAAAATCAAAAGCTTGTAGTTGAAGTGACCATCTTGCCAATCTGCCTGATAAATCCTCTTATGACACAAGCCACTTCAGGCTAGTATGATCCGTAACTATGGTGAAAGACATCATTTCTACATAGTGGCGAAACTTTTTTACTGCCATAACTGCTGCTTAACAGGTGTTTAATTTTTGGCTGTAAAAAGCTATGGGATACTCTTCGTTTTTATCGTTAAATTGATAAAGCACTGCACCTATCCCATAATCACATGCGTCACACTGTATCCAAAACCTATTTGAAAAACCTGGATGCCCAAGTACAGAGGCTGATGTCAGCACTTTTTTAAGTTTTCAAAAGCTTCAATTGCCTCTGGAGTCATTTCAAACTTTTTCATCTTCTTCAGCCTATCTGTTAAAGGGGCTGCTATTGTCGAAAAATCTTTGATGAGGCGGCGATACCATCCCGCTGTTGCGAGAAAGCTACGCACCTCACGAGAAGATTTTGGCATTCTTATTTCTATAATAGCTCGCACTTGTCTATAGACTTCAACCACCAAGATAGCGCAATTGCTCAAAACAAAATTTTAAATTTTTAAGGCCTAACCATGAAGCCTGTCTTAAACATGAAGCCACTTATGTTAATATTTTTAAGCGTTTATCAAAGCTGTCAAAATTATTGTATTACTTTCTAGCAACAAGGCTTAACTTATTTTTGCCAGGCTTTCTTACAACTTTTGTTATATTAGACCAGGGACTTTCGTCCTCCTCAATATCATTTAAATCTAGCATTGTATCGATTTCTTTGTATAATGTTTCCTGCATTGCTGGAGATAAAGGATAATGACGGTCTTTAAGTGGGACTGAATCTTCTAACAATTTTATGGAGTGTTTTCCCAAAGAAGTACAACCCAATCCTTCTTTTTCAAATGCTGGAAACAGTTCTACGACATTACTTAATTTAATTAAATTAAATTTAAAATAGATCTTTAATCATCTACTTGAAAGTCTTCTTTTAATTTAAATTGATGTATTTCCTCAGCTTTAAATACTTCTGATGCTAAATTTTATATTTTAAAGAAATCTACTTCTAAATATGCTTGTTGTTCCAAATCTGTACACAATTAGAATAATATTTTTTTAGTAATGTTTTTAAATATAACTTCTAATTCTAGTTCACCTATTAATCTATGAAATTTTCCAGACGCAGTTGACACTACTGAGTATAAGGTTTTACTCACAAGTTCTAATTTTTCTAATAGCTCTCTACACCCCTTACCTAATAAACCTGTCAATGCTCCTGTATCTGATTAACCTCTTATTAATATGTTCTCTACATTTATTTCTGCAAAAGCACGAGGGCAGCCTTCTCCATCGGACAATTTAATGGTTTCTAAAAATAACTTTCTTATTTTTTCTTTTCAGCAAATTTGTTTCTTAATTTTTGTAATTTGTTTAGCTTCGCTAAAATTTTTTTCCCTAACTTTCTGATAATTTGACACGCGCTCCTTATGCCGCAATTGGAAAATAAACTTATTAAAATTTTCAACTTTCTTTATTAAATTAATATTTTTCTGACGTTTTATCGCAGGATAGAAAGTTGGGAGTTCTTAGGTAAATGGTTCGTTTCCCTTTGCTAACTCGCTCCTGTGAAAATATTTTTCTTTACAGTTTGTGCAATTCGGGGACTTTACACCTGGCTTTCCACATCTACAACAAAACAATGACCTTTCGACCGAAGGGCACCATAAGCATGTGACCATTTTGATGGCAGTTCCAGCAAACCAGTGAATTTCAGGAATTTGGAGTGGAAGCATTTTTAAACTTATTGGCTGTTATTTCCTCGATTTGTTCGTCGGATTCCACACAACAATCAGCAGGCTTTTCAAAAATTTCATTGACTTGCCTTTTACGCCCAAATACCTTTTCTGCTTCTACACACTCCTATCGTAGTTATTCTACTGTGCTCATAGCCATCGGGTAAAGTTTACTTATTACATCATCTCTTAGATCCTTTTTAATAATTTTTACCATTTTCCTCTCAGATACGGCTATGCTTAGCCTTGTCCTCGTTTGCGTCATGGCAAAGAAGAATGCATCGATGTCCTTACCGGGCTGCTGCCTTCTCTCGACCATGTCACTCACGAGTTCAAAGCTACACCGAGTAGACTGGTACTGTTTTAATAGCGCGTCTTTTAACGTTGACTATTCTGATACATAATTGGTCTGTATAAAAAGCCAGTACCACGTTTCTGCTACGCCCTTCACAATTAAATGAAAGTTGTACAAAACCTCATCCCAGGAAACACTATACTACCGTTGCAAACAAAAGAAGAGCTCGCCGAGCTTCTAGGTGAGTTCCTTATCGGATGGTCTGCGCTTTCATTATTCTTTAATAAGTTAGGGATTATTTCCTCCAGCAGTTTTTTATATTCGGACTGAATATGCTGCACAACCATGATCAACTTTCCTACAAAAGCGATTAATTCGCCCATCTGCCTCTTTATTTCATTTTTTTGTGTAGTGTGCTGTGCCTTGAGCCCTTTCCATTTGTCGCGCTCTTTCCATCTCCTGAGAAATCACTGCTAGGCGGCTTATTTACGTTAAAAATTTGAGATTTATTTATAATCTGAGCATTCTAATAACCTGAAGCTTCTTTTATTGCTAAATTTCTACCTAAACTAAGCTTTCGACTGGGAGTATTAGACTTGTAGGACTTTCCAAAAGAAAAAGGGGTAGTAGATCTATTTAAATCAAATTGTACTGCTATGTTTCTTTTTATAGAACTAGCCTCGCGTGGGTTGTGAGACATCACCTTTATCACAAGTCTAATATCTTGACAAACTTTTTCAATTAAAATCTAAAACTGATTTTTTTTATCTTGTAAAAAAAATAAAGCAACAAGACTAAAATAAAAACTATAACATCAGCAAAACGTAATCACAAAAAAAACTAAGTATATAAAAAAGAATCAAATTATAATTAAAGAAAAATATGAATAGTATTAAAAATATAAAAAAACAAAATAATAAATAAAAGAATAATTACTTAAATAACCATCAAAAAAAAAAAAATAAATAAATAGAGAAATAAATAAATAAATACTCTTAATCAAAATTAAATAAATATGTAAATAAATAAATTTAAAAAAATGAATAACTGAATGAATGACTAAATATATAACCAAATAAAAAAAACTAAATATCTACTATTAAAATAAATAAGAAAAAAATTAGGACAATATATAATAAAAAATAAATTAAATAGACAAAAGAACAAGAATAATGCAGTAAAAAAATAAAAATTTAAATTAATAAAAAAATATTTATCTAAAACAGTTAAAATGGATTTTTCAAAATTCACTAATAAAAAACTTTTAAAGAAACTTATTTTCGGTTTTGGCACGAAGACAGTTTAGCGGTTGGAGGAATGGTCAGATTTATTTGAGTTGATTCTAAATTAATAAATTAATTAAAGTGATATGCGACAAATCATTTTTGAAAATAAAAGATAATGAAAAATAAAACTGAACGCTTTCATACAATCATTCTTCACAAGTACTTGCATAAGAAAATGAGCTATGAGAGGTTCCGAATGACCCTCGGTACGTCAGACCCTGTGGTTATGAAGATAAGCTCAATCACAGGCGGCTACCGATGCTGTCATATAATTCTTACTATGTCAACTGATTCTACATATACTAATACTACAAATAACAAGAAAAGTGACTTAATTAGGTAATTCAAAATACAATTTTTTAAGCTATTGGTACTCTTTTCCTGCTTGTACTGGTCGAAAGTATTGCAGCACTGAATTATTTAAGATGCTTAGTACTACCTATCCTGACCTCAGTCATCTTTAAAGGTTACTATCCGACTAACTTTTAACTCTGGTTTAGCAATTATTCCGCTAGGATATGGAATAAACTAGTGGACCATTGAATAATGTGCCTAGCTGGAATACACGTCTCGAATTTAGTGTGACAACCCTGCTGGACGTTTGAGGTGCTTTTTTCTAATATTTTGGGATTTCCATCATTTACAAATTTGGGCGCCATTTATGTTACAGCTGTAGAGACCAGTGTGGTTTCCGGGAGGATCTCTTCCCTTTTTCGGTGAACACATCTCAGTGGGTTCCAACCGTCTCACTGGGTACTGTGGGCATAAAAATTATTTACGAGTAACTTACAAATTCTTTTTCCTAAACTAAAACGCACCACTTACATTTATTTCTTTCTTATTTTCAGGCAGGTGTTAAGCCCTACGAGGCCCTCCCACCAAGTCACAACTGTGTCCTAGAGTGCTTCACATGTGAACCCAACACCTAACCTACTTCCTCCTCCAACTTAAACGTACTTTTATGCCGTTACCCTTTTGAATTAATTCCATAGCATTATTTAATTTTATGCTTCAAACGTTAGAAGTCATATTACTTTTATTAAAATTAACTCAATCCTAAAATCCTAAACAATTCAACATTTAATAATTTTTTTTAGATACACAAAATAATAAAATTCTAAATTTAAACAAAAACAAAATTTTATACCAATACAAATCAAAGCCTTCTTTATATATTATAAATAAATAAATAAAAAAAAACTAAAACTACAAAGAAGTAAACCACAAATAAACATAAAAAAATTTGTTTCCTTTGTGAAGTTTTTTTTTTTTGGTAGCTCGAAATTTATTTTTTACTTTTTTTAACAGCTCAACTGAAATATTTGAATCTTGTTGTTTTTCCTTTCAATTTTAACTTTTCACCAGAAGGAACTCCCTAAGGCTATTTTATCTCCTGACACTTATTTTACAGAGTTATTTCTTAAAAAAATTATCTTTTCTTGAACTAAAGCTGCTGTTTATCTTATTGTTATTTTATTTTTCCGGTTATAAATATAATTTTATCTCAAATAAACACCGCCCTTTGTATGGTTATAGCTGCACTCAACAAATCAAAAGAAACAACTTAAATTTTTCTTAAATTTTTCTTCTAGGTTCTTTCGAAATTAATTAAATAAACCTATTCACTCCAAAAAAATTTTCTATTTTATAAAAATTGTTTACAATTTTTATTTTTCCATTAAATCTTTCAAATACATATGAATGTTTTCCAAAGGAAACCCTTATGTAGAAAAATGGAAGAAAAATTAAACATAGTTACTGAAATGTTTGCTATGTTTTTGTATATAAAACCTGTTGAGTTTTAATTTTTTTATTTTTTTTATTTTTTTATTTGTTTTTGCTTTGTTGATTCAATATAGTTTTCATTTAATCAACTTGGCAATAGATATAAGACTTTCTAGTTTTGAATACAAAATTTGGGTAGTAGTGAAATGGCCATATCGATATGTTTTTCCCGCAGTAATACATTTCATTTTGTAGTTTTATTTTTATTCTCATAATATATTTATATTTGAAGGAATCAAGCACGATTAAAGTAAATAATTACCAAAAGAAGATTAAGATACATAAAATTTATAAAATAAAGATTTAAAATAAATAACTAATTAAATAAATAAATATTGAAATCAATAAATTATTTCACAATATACAATAGTATTATTTATTTATTTATTCACTTATTAGGCATATAATTAAAATTATAATCTAATATAGTTTTTTGGCAATGGCATCATAGGCCTTCAGCTCGAAATTTACATATTCACATTAATCATAATTTATACTTAATTAATAATTTTTAAATGAATACAGAACATTTATTAAATTTCGTTATAAAGATTAGTCGTTTTTAGAAATTTAATTATTTTATACATATTAGAAGATGAAGGGTTGGACAAAAGTTGTAAGGGATCTGAGTTTTGGAATAATGAGATTCTAGAAACCTGTGTTTTAGGACATTCACAAAGTAAATGGTTGGGTTTGGAAGGGTAAGAAATGTTGCAATTGCAGAAAGGTTTAAAATTTGGTTGGGATATTGGTCCGTTTGAAGCTTTAATATGCCCTAAACGGAGTCTTATAAATTTGACTAAGTCAAGTCTGCGACCAGCTGTTTGGTGCTTTACTGTTAACTTATCAATCGAGTTGCGAAAGATATTGATTTTTCTATACCAAGAAGAGGTTTGGCTAAATATGTGGCTTTTGTTTTGAGTAAGGAAAGAATTAACAATGGATTTATCTATATCCCTGGTATTGTAGTTTTTTGTTAAAAGAAGGGGTCGTTTAGCGGCTTCTTTAGCGACATAGTCTGCGAGGTCGTTTCCTTTTATTTGACAGTGACCGGGTACCTATACCAAAATAATATTTGGAAATTTACTGGTTAGGATATTTCTAATATTAGAAATGTAAACATTACTATTAGAGATGTTAGTAATTGCTTGTAATGATGAGAGGGAGTCTGAACACACAGCAGTTTTATCATTTCTTCCTTTGATAAAGGATAAAGCCTCGTGGATTGGAATAAGTTCAGCAGAGTATATAGTGCTGTATGTGGGTAGGATTCCAACTCTTAAAACGTGTTCATCAGTGGTGATGCTAAAGGATGTGCAGTTATCAGTTTTTGAGCCATCCGTGTAAATAAAATTGTAATCCTTTAAGGTTTCCATAGTCATGGCAAACATTTTTTTGAATTCTTCTACACCTGAATTAGATTTTTCAAGCTCGTGAAGTGATGTATTAACTGAACTATTTTTGAAATACCAAGGTGGAAGTTGTTTTAATCTGCCACTAAAATCAGGCGTATCAAAAGGGATTTCTGTTCCTTTGCAGTTTTCTATTATTCTGCAAATTACTGAGGTTACTTTGGGTATTCTTTTACTTTTTGTTTGCTTTTTGAATATTTGTCTAAGAAGAGTGTTCTTACTGTAAAGTATACTTTTAAAAAGTTTGGTTGTTAATATATGTTTTTGTGCATATATTGGCGTTACATTTGCCTCAAAGAGCATATTGTTAATAGAGGTTGAGCGTAAAGCTCCTAAGGAACATCTTAGGGCTGAGTTTAATATAGAGTCCAACTTTCTAAGCTGGGACTTTGGTGCGTTTCCAAAGAAGGGTAAACCGTAATTGATTTTAGATGTTATAAGGGCTTTGGATACTGATAAAAGAGTGGAGGTAATACAGTTTAATCTGGTGCTAGAAAGACATTTAATAATATTTAATCTGTTCGCTAAGGCTGAGGAAAGAAATTCTATATGGTCGTTCCGTCTGTAACGCTTATTTATAATAATGCCTAATATTCTTATTGCATCTACTTTAGATAGGGAGATATTTGTTGACTGAATAGAACAATTACAATTTTTTAGTCTGCATATGTGAATGTATTTACATTTAGTTCTTGACAGGGTAGCTCCTGAGAAATCACACCAGTTGATTATATCATTAAAAATATGATCAATATTCAAAATTTGGTTCTTATTTCTATCTAAACGAATAATCAAATTGTAATCGTCAGCATAAGCACAATAGTCTACTTCTTTATGACGGGATATTATTAGATTTAATTTGTTGTAAGCTGTTTGGAAGAGGATTACAGATAGTGGGGATCCCTGTGGGATACCATTATGCAGTGGATATAATGCTGAGTAGCAGGATCGTATTTGAACTGTTATCTTCCTTTTGGTCATAAAGTTTATTACATAGTTTATAATTTTTTGCCCGACTTTCCACTCCTTTAATTGTTCGACTACTGAGTGAATGCCTATTCTATCAAATGCTTGCTCAAAATCTAATGAAATTAGAGTTGCATGCTTTCGTGACGAGAGGCACTTTGCAACTTGGTAGTCTACATAAAGTAGACTATCTATTGTCGAGCTCCCCTTTCTAAATCCGAACTGTCGGTTATCTAATAGTTTGTTCTCCGTGACAAACCACCATAACCTATTGGCTATAATTTTATCTAAAAGTTTAGATAAACATGGGTTGAGGGAGATTGGGCGATAAGAATTAATTAGTGTTCTGCTATTTCCAGGTTTGAGAATGGGTATTACTATGCTGTTTTTAAATTGTTGAGGAATAAACTTATTAAAGATATTATTATAGAGTATAAGGATTCTAGTTTTTATATTTTGTGGTAACATTTTTAACATCTTGCAAGAGATTCGGTCCATGCCCGGTGTTTTTCCTTTAAGGTTACTCAGAGTTGGATTAAGTTCAAGTAGAGATATATCACTATCCATTTTATGAGCGTTAACACTTGGATCCGATAACTGGGGAAAGCATGTTACTGTTTGCTTATTTGACTGAAAATTTGTGGAAAATTTTAAATCCGAAGAGTTTTCTGACCAAAATTTACCAAATTCGTTTCCTATTTCAGAACTTTCGTTTATCATTACGTTTGGGCTATGTACAGAAGCGATGCAGTGGATGTTCTGCTTAACCTTAAAGCCTGTAAAGTTATTAATGTTTGACCAAATTTTATCCAGAGGGGTATTAGGGTTGATAGTAGAAGTAAAAGAAGTAATGCAGCGTACTTTCGTTAATTTAACTGTCTTTTTAAATAAGGCATTTGCTCTTTTGAGTTTAGGAGGTTAGTCTGGGTCATATTTCTCTTAAATATATGCCATAATCTGTTTTCTCCTATTTTGAGGTCATTTAAATCTTTATTCCACCAGTAACATTTTTTAGGCTGATTTTGAAATTGAGGTATAGATGAATTTGCTGATTGTAGGATAATTTTGCAGATATTTGCCGTTTCCTTATTAATATTTGTAGAAATTCTTTTTTGTTCGGTAATTTTAGAACATAGGCTCTGAAATCTTGACCAGTTAGCTTTCTTTAAATTGAATCTAGGTTTACAGGTTATACCACAGGCTATTGGGAGAGGAAAAAGTGAAATAATAATTGGAAAGTGATCACTGCCACAAAAACTGGTTTCTGTCTTCCACTCGGACTCGGGAGCTAAGTCCGCGTGTATTAAGATGTGTAGGAGATTTGTTATTTAACAAAACAAAGTCGGAATTATCAAGAAAATTAGCTAGTAAGTTTCCTTTGCGGCTGTTATACTGAGAGCCCCAGTTTTTATGGGGACTATTGAAATCTCCTGTAATTAATGTTGGGGAATTACAGTTAAAAACATTTTCTAAGTTTCCGATCGAAATATTTTTATCTGGTGGTATATATGAGCTAAAAATATTTAGCTTTACTTTTGAAATTATTTCTAGGCAGACTGTGTCAAAGTCGTTATTAGTATTGACTTGGAGTTGTTGCAAGGACTTGTGAGCAAGGATCGCAACACCACCATATCGTGTGGTAGAAGTATTAATAGTGTATAACTTATAGTTGATAGGTATTGGGATATTTATTAAGGAGTGGATGTGAGTTTCTTGTAGGGATATTAGTTTTGGCTTATAAGTTTTTATAAGCAGTTGGAGTTCATGGTAATTATTTAAATATCCATTCATATTCCATTGTATTATTTTGAGAGACATTAGATAAAATAAGAATGGTTTATTCGGTTTTTTAAAAATCTTAACAGTTTTACAGAAGTTGTAGAATGCAAGTAGTGATAGAGGGGAATGTACCCTACAAGAACAGTGACCATCATTTGATCCATCAAATGACAATCACTTATGATGGAAATATCCATCATCACGTAGAACAAAGTTTCTATCACATGCTTAAAGCAAAAATGAAAAACTTGATGGAAACTTTTGTGTACATGTGATTTTGCATCTCTCTCTAACTAATGAATCTTTCCATTAAAAAATACATATATCTGCACTGCTCACACTACTTCAGTTTACTATATAGTGATGCCAGAAGTTCTTATCACACTTGATGGATATATCCGTCACGATTGATGGATATACTCTCATTTGAAAAATCGAACTATTTTAATAAAACAACATTTAATATTTTCTAATATACAGCCATGGACATTAAATTAGCACAAAACTTTGTCATTAAAACAATCATATTTTTTAATATACTTTTAATAGAGCAACAAAAAAAATTAAACATTAAAACTTAAAACGCATAGTTTTCTTTAAAATAAAATTAAATACTTGACGAAATTTCCAATCTCCTGCTCACTAAGGCCTGTAACATATCATTTGCAGGATTTTAGCTGGACAGTAAAATAGCACAAATTTAAAATTCTGAAATAAAAATATTATACATTAATAAATAGTAAAAATATTATTGTTTTTAGTTTAACTGCTTAATATTTAGTAGAGTAGCCTTTATTTTCAAGCACTGCTAGGCATCTACGGGGCATACTTTGAACCAGATTCTGGCAACGTTCTTTGGGAATCGAGTACCAAGCTTTTTGTATTCCAGTCTACAAATCTTCCAAGGTTTTGAACTTTTGTTTATCAATTGCACATTTTACATCGCGCCAGAGGTTTTCAATCGGGTTCAAGGCAGGACTTTGCGCCGGCCAGTCTAAAACAAGAATTTGTTCTTTAAAAAACCAATCCTTTACCAGCTTAGACGTGTGTTTGGGGTCATTGTCCTGCATGAATTTGAATGAAACTGGCATGTATTCAAAAGCATATGGTTCCATTTTGTTCCTTAGGATATCCAAATACTGATACCGATCCATTTTTCCATTTATTTTAACAATTGAACCCACACCGTACCACGAAAATGCTCCCCACACAATGATAGTTCCTGCACCATGCTTTATTGTCTTCCGAGTGTAACGTGGATTTAATGCCTGGTTTTTTGGTCGATGAACAAATACTCTACCATCCGGTCCCATACGACTGACCTTTGTTTCATCACTCCAAAGTATTTTTTGCCAGAATGAGAAGTCTTTATTCTTGTGTGTGCGAGCAAAAAGTAAACGCTTTGCTATATTTTTTTTGACAGAAGTGGCTTCTTCCGGCTAGAGCGTCCAAAAAGTTTTGCGTCTTTGAGACGTCGTCTTACAAGTCTGTCTGATACGTTTAACCCAAATTTTAAGTTAATTTCATTCGCAATATCGCGTGACGACATGAAAGGGTCCATTTTTGACATCCGGACAATAGCACGATCCACGACTTCGGTTGTTTTTTTTACTCGCGGCTTCCGTTTTCTGTCTACTATGGCATTATTTATGTTTGCTTTTAAGGAAGTGATCACATTGTATACCATTTTTCGTGAGCGATGCAAAATGTCGGCAATATCAGCTATCTTTTTGGTATCATTCCACATGTTGGTGATAATACGCTTCTCCTCCGGTGTGCTATCTTTTCCACGTCCCATTTTTTTGTAAAAATTAAGTAAAATGCCACAAAATTAAACAAATTACACGTAAGAAAAAATACGCGAACAAAACTTTTCATACAACACTTTTATGCACCTTGTGCTAATTTGCTGTCCAGCTTAAATTCAACTAATGATATAAATCAGCAATCAAAACAAAAAATACAGTATCATAACGGTAACATTTTTTGAATAACAAAAGCTAGATGTTGTTTTGCGACAGTGCAGACCAAAAAAATTGGTCTACTTGGGATAAAAATGAGAAAAAGAACACAATCAAAATACACAATGATTTTGTGCTAATTTAATGTCCATGGCTGTATATACATGTTTCTTTTCTAATATCTAAATAATATTTTAAAGTATAAAAAATGACTTTATTTAAAATAAAATAATTAATTCTTATCTCTTTAGTCTGTAGTGGCTTCGCTATACTGTTTTCTTCATACTTTTTTTTCAAAATCAAACGCTTCTTGCTGTTGGAAAACACCTTAAAGTAAAAGAAAATAAACATTTATGTATAAATAATTTATTACGCAATAAACAAATAACTTTTTGATTGACTAATCTATAGTACATACCTCGCAGGGAGTTATTAACCAAAGAGAGCCTTGCTTATCCCACCTTCCATCCGAAAAAAAATGGGGCGCATCACAGTGCGTACATTCTGCGATATCCCCCTAATCATATGTAAATGTGATGTCTAAAAAATATAAATGTAAGATTATTAAAATACTTTAAGCATGAACTTATGTTCTTTACCATTGTTTCAGTAAAACCTTTCGACTCCTCCAACTTTCTCTCCATCTCTTCCACCGCTAGAAGGTTCTGCAAAGGGAGCATGTTGACGACTTCATCAAGTTTTGAGTCGTAAGTCTCCTTAGCCAGCCGACAGACGGATTTCTCAACCTATTTAATGACCACCTTGCACTCCATCAAAATTTTTGGAGAATACGAATTGCAAAACTTCTTAGAATTTAAAATAAATTATAATTTTATACTCACATGATTTCCTTCTGACCCTGGATCTAATCTTGAAAGGGAAGGAATGCATTAAATGGAAAAATATTTTAAGCCAATAGAATTTTTTAAACGTTATAAATAACCTTTGTATTTCCGATTACTTTTGGACGACAGTGATGTTGGGCACACATCTTGAGTGTTTCTACCAAATACTGTTGACTAAAAATCAGAGAAATACATAAAATTAAGCAAATAAGGAAAAGTATAACACATCAAAAAACAAATTACAATTTTTGATTTAAGGCTTCATAAGTTCTTCCAACCCGAATCTAACTCTTTAAAGGCTGTGGCGGTTTTAAATACCCGCAACATGACCGTGAAGTTTTGGGTTTCCAGTGTCAGGTTCATTGGACACAATCTCTGCACTTCAACTGCTTGCAATCCCAAATGCAACTTACCTTTCTAATTCCACATTGCACTATTATATTTATTTTAAATTGCTTGTTTTTTATTTATTTTTTCTTTAATTTTTGCTTTTATTAAATCAACATATCACTTTTATAACTATTTGATGAATGCGCAATTATCTTAGCGTCACGAAATAAAACATATATCAGTTGTTTCACTCTTGCACATGATTTGTTTGTTTGGGGCAAACAACGTTGCAACTGACAAGAAATTTCTCTTCCTTATTTTTTCTTTCAAAATTTACAAAAATTCCTTAAAACCGGCTAACTTTGTACAACAAATTTAATAAAAATTTTGTTTGACCTTTGGCACAATTTTAATTACAACACATTTTGTAAGCTGTATTTTATAGTTTGCTGCATTATTATCTATAAACTCAAGCGAAAAATAAGATTTAGTCTATTAAAAAAAATTCATCCCAATTCATTACCAAAAACGCTACAACGGCATCGCTGTTCAATATAAAATTGTTGCAAATGTGTTAGTGTACAAATTGTGTTAGTATTAGTTTCTGTCAAGCATTTCTTGCTGGGTAGCTATATGTTAACAGGTTGTATTCTTTGAAATTTTTAAGAGAAAAATAATTAAAGTGTAATATAAATATTTGGAAGTTAAAATAAAAAATAATAGTAAACCTGTATTGCCATTGAATATGGAAGAGAAAAGAAAAACTATGAGGGCGAAAGTATAAAAAGTAAGGAGAACTTAAATAATTGAAAGATGAGTTTGTTGTAACGACATATAAAAAAATTGAGTTTATTATCAGAAATATCGGTGTAATGAGCAAAATTAGATTATTTGGTAAAACGTATGGAAGTGAAAATCTTATTTTAAATGTTAAGTTTATTAATTTGTTTTTAAAGATATTCATTATTTTTAGTTTAGGAGCTGAGAAAAATATTAACAAAGCAAGATTGTTGAAGTAAATATAAATTGTATAATTGAGAGTGATTATATGCAAGAGAATTCTGAAAGAGCGGTTTATTTCTATTGTTGTAATCAGGGCTGCCGTTTTTGGTTATTTCTAACCAAAAGTGGTTATTTTTTTCTTTAATGTGGAGATGTGAATATTTTTCTCATTTTGGTTATTTTTTCTCCAAAATAATAATACACATGTAAATATTTTTTATGTTACACTTTTTAAGCTTTTATATTCTTCAATTTTTCGAATTGCTACCAAGCCAACTGAAAATAAAACAGCTGTTACTAAAATCGCTAGTGCAGCCACCTGTTATGAATTCGCCTTTATTGCTACTCACTTGCTTATAATACTTTTCTTTTACAACACTGTCAACAGCTTTTAATTTTACTAAATGTTCGCAGCAATGGATAGGTAATAATTTTTTGATGCAGGATTTGCTTTAAAAAACAAATTATTTATTAACTAATGTGTGGATATTTTTAAATCTAGATACTTGTTGAAAAAATCTGCGGTCGGGTCACAAGAAATCGAAAATGTGCTTTCGGAAAGTGATGATGAAATAAGGTAAAAAGTAAAAACATTTAATATATGTATTTGAAATTTACACTAAGAAATTATAATTTCAACATAGTGCAACAGTCCTAGAAGAAAGTTTCGAGCTGCCTGGTTAGAAGAATTTTCTTGGCTACAAAACAAAGATGGATGCGGGTATTGTATGTGAAAAAAAGCTGTGCAACCACGTGAGTTATTTAAGGAAACATGCTTCAGTACGCAGCCATATACAAAAAGTAGATGCAAAGAAAAATCAGATAAAGATCAATTCATTTATGAGTGTCGAAAATGAAAATTTAGTTAAACAAGTGTATCACGCGGAACTTACACTTGTTATGTTTCTTATCTGCCACAATTTACCATTTTTATTGATGGATTTTTTACCTTAACTGCTCGTAGAATGCTGTCCTAACTCCAAAATAGCTAAAAACATAAAATGCGGTAGAACTAAGGCAACTCATTTAGCAGAAATATTGGGGAATAAAGGAAAAACTGAAATTATTTCGAAATTGCAAACAACAAAATTTTCCTTGATTGTAGATGAAACTACAGATATTTCGACGAAGAAGTTGCTTGTCTTAGTAGTTCGGTATATGGACCAGTTATCCCAAAAGGTTTGTGATCGTTTTTTAAGTCTTGTAGAGGTAGTAAGTTCTGATGCCAAATCTCTATACGACACAATAAAAGATTTCCTTAAAACCCACAACATTCCACTCGAAAACATTACTGTAAACTACGGATAAATGCACATTGTTTTTCTCAAGACTTTTTGTGCACTTATGCGGTTTTTGCATTTATACAAAACTCATAGTGCCCTGGCCTAAAGCGTTTCTGCGTGATATTCTCATGTCTAGTTCTAATAGTTTCAAACTGCTCTTGATTTTTTAAAACTCGCGAAACTGTTGATCTTATACTTTTCAGCTAGAACCTTTCGACTGCAGCCGGCTTTAAAAGACTCAATTAATCTAAGCTTTTCTTTGACGGTAAGTGTATTTTTTGAGCTCATGGTTGTCTGTAAGAAATACAAACAGTTACATTGAATTTTTTTATTTATAAGAAAATTTAAAACGTAAATTACTTACAAAAAACCAAAAAAACACAGATTTTCTTCAGTCAGCCATACAAAAGAAGTAAAGAGGATGAAACATACGTTTAAAACATCAGCTGGTTTTCCTGTTTTTTTTTTTTTTTTGCTTTATTTTGTAGAGTTGGATTAAAATGTAGTATCAGAGATGTGCATTTATCCACACAAAATGGTACTAAAGAAGTACTTTTAGGTTAAAAAAATTGTGTAATTATGCAGTTTTTGCTTTTATGCGTGTTGCGCTTATCCGTGCAATCTTGTATGTAAAAGTATAAAAAAGGCTTACGGCTTCATGTTACAATGCACTTATGAGGTTTTTGCATTTATCCGTGTTGCATTTAACCGTAGTTCACTGTATTGGGTTAGCCACTGATGGCGCCAACGTTATGGCTGGAGAAATAAGCGGTGTGCAAGCGAGATTTAAAAATGAAATTGAAATATTCTACATTAAATGCACTTGTCATTCACTCCATTTATGTTCAGCTTATGCTTGTAAAAAACTCCCCATGAAAATTGAAATTCTGTGTCGAACCATTTATAACTTTTTTTGCCCATAGTCCAAAGCGAATTAATGAATTTAAAGAATTCCAAGATTATTGCAGTGTAAAAACACATAAAATATTAGGAATTTCTTTAACCCGGTGGCTGTCATTAGAAAATGTAATAAATCGTATAATTGAACAGTGGCCCGCTTTGCAGTTATATTTTATATTATCATTCTTAGAGGTAAACGGCATAAAAGCTTGTGAATTGGGAGAACTAATGGGTGAACCAAGTTTGAAAACATACTTTTTATTTCTTTCGTATATTATAAATATAATTAATGATTTAAAGGAATTCCAGTCAGAACAAGTGCGCCTTCCATACGTTTATATTCAACTTGAAACAAATTTTAAATTAATTTTGAGCAATTTTACTAAAATTGAATTCGTTAAAAGTTTAAATTCATTAGAAAATTTAAATTTGTTAGACGAAAATAATTATCTAAGCGTGGAAAATATCTTTATCGGCCGAAAAGCTGAACTATGGATGGAACAAAATAAGTCCTCACACCTGGAAAAATATGAAATTAAAAAAAATATACTAAAAGAAATTTCAAAACGTTTTGATTTTTCACGAAAAGACTTAAAAAATCTTGATATCATAACACCACCTCAAGTGTTAAGTAGTTATGAAATAAAAATTGAGCCGTTATTGTCGTCTTTCCCAAATTTAACGGATAATAATAAGGACAAAATATTACATCAATGGAGACTACTAAAGTTTTCAAACATTGCTGTAAAGAGCGATATGGATATTGTTGAATTTTGGAATAAAATATCAATGTATAGAAATGGAGTCACTGAAAAATGTTTCGCGGAGCTTGTCAATTTCGTGCAAACATTACTAAGTTTGCCCCATAGTTCAGCTGCAGCCGAAAGGATGTTTTCCCAACTCAGTTTGATAAAAACTAAATTTCGCAACAGTCTTGATTTTAAAACTATTAATAGCATAATGCAGTCAAAAGAACTATGTAAAAACGAAAATATATCACACTATGTATGGTCTGCTAAAAAGTCTTCATTTTAAAATGAAATTAATTTTAATTACACACTTCTATGATCTCAAATTTTAATATCTTTTTTTATATTATACTACGAAGTACAAATTTTGTTTACTTTAAATTAAAAACGTGCATAAGCATTTTCCATTCCATTTCAGAGAGCGAATTATCAATATCGCTTGCAAGGTCAGAAAATCTTTGATAAGCCGTGGTTTATTGGCATCTAAAGATGCTGGCATGATTGAAGTTGATGGTACGCTATTGCTTGTTGATTTTGCTACTGTAGAGAAGAGAGTATTTTCGTGTGAATGACGCTGTCTATATAAAGAAGCTGCTCTTTTTTTACCAACTTTTTTAAAGTTGCGATGGCTTGTATTTCCTTTTCTTTCAAAAAAATTGGGCACTTTTTATCATAACTCGCGTGTTTTGAATCTGATATGTTAGATATTTTGCAGTTAATACAGGAGGCTGGTTGATTGCATTTCTCATTTTGTTCAGCATTAGTGTGAAAAGCATTTGAACAATTGGCAAACACTTTTTCATTTTTGCATACCTTAGCGATATGTCCGTACTGGAGGCAATTTTTGCATTTTAGCGAAAACTGGATGTAAGGTCGAATTTTAACTTTTTCATATCCAATTGATAAGTCTCTTGGCAAGGTAGTAGAAGAAAAAGTTATGATAATCAAACCGGTTTCTTTAAGAGAACCGTCAACATTTTTTAAAATTTTGCTTATGTTGACTACATTTTGACTTTTTACTTCGAAGAGTATTTCAGACTCCTCTATTCCTCGAAGTCCATTCGAATATATAACTCATTTAGCATGATTTAGGCTAGGGTGTTCTTTTAGCTCCACTTCAATTGTAGGTGTTAAAGATGAAAGCTGTATAAGTTTGTTAGCTTGAGTAAATGTTTTGGTTTGAATTAAAATAGTGCCATTAAGTACTTTTTTACATTGGATAACTTCGCCTTCAGCAACGTTATCAATTACTTTCTTTATAAGGAAAGGGGAGACGTTGGCAAGTGTGTCAGAGCTCTTGACTCTTTCCATAATTAAGAATTTTTCTCCGGCTGAAATAACCTTCATTTGTCTTGAACTATCGAATGTTATTCCTAGGGGTGGTGAAGTTCCACCACGATCCGGCAGTCGATACATGTTCGAGTTTAAGAAAATTAGGTAATTTTTTCTTTTATTTTATATTAAGTTTAAACTATTTTAATAATTGTTCAAAGTCACAGATTAACTTATTTTTTTTTATATTGGTATATTTGTTTTATTTACACAAGCACGTGTACTTTTAAGTTGCAACGAGGTGAGAAGTAATTATGTACGTCTGTTCACAAAGAGAGTAGTTTAATTAATTACAATAGTAATTGAGCCTTTATGTTAATATTCCTATGAAAAAAAACTAATGATGTAAATAATAAAACCAAAACAAAACGTAAAAGAACATTTTGTCATGATCTTTAATTCTGCTTTTAAAAACTCAGAGTAACAAATTAAACGGTGTGATAAAAACAAAACTAAAGCAAAGTGAATAAAAATAAATAAAAATTGCAAACCAAAAACAAACAATTTAAATAAATATACAAAATTGCAGAGCAAACAAAACAAGGGATCTGAACTTTTAAAAACAGTGATTTCCACCCTTAAGATCTGCATTAGAAAAACATAGAAAATTACTACATTAAAAAGAGAAAGAACAATGAACAAATGTGTGTTTTATTTTTCTTTTTAAAGTGGCTTATGATAGCTCATAAATAGCTTCATCCGCAACAATTCTTGTAAATAAGATTTTCCCATATACCTTTGTATCCACAAAATTTCTTCGAAGTTTCCTAATACTTCAATTTAAATAGTTAGTATTTCCAGTTGTTTATTTTGCCTGTAAAAAGCACAGACTACAACAGGTCTGTTCATATCCTCTTTGTTTCGATTGATAAAGTTCATAATTTATAACTTATTATTCCTGTTATAAAGCTAATACTAGAACAGAAATCAGGTTTGATTCATTTCGTAAAAATTTTATTATTTATTAAAAAATTAACAATTTGTTACTATTTGTCATAAAAGTAAAATTAAGATAAATTTATGTGTATATTTGTTTGTCTTTTTTTACATGGGATTTCACTAACTTTGGCTTAGTGCATAGTAAATTGTTGCTCAGCTTGCACCTGCAGAATTGTTCCATTATCTGGGGTACAACGCACTTGTGCAGGAACTATGCAATTATTTAAGCTGAATTCAAGAATGTAACTAAGACTTCCCATAAGTAAAATGTGAATGATCTTTAACAAAATCATAAAACGATACATAGCTGTTCGTTATTGCAACTGCATCAATTAAAAAAATTATTTAATAATCCAGATAATTAAACTAATGTGTCCTTTTTAAAAATTTAAGTTTGTACTTAATTGAGATTTATTGAGGTGTATTATTTATTTTTTGAAAGGCACGGGAGTAGATTACAACATTTTACTGCAAGCACCTAAAGCATTATTCCATTTATATAATTTTTTCTAGTTTTTTAAAGTTTTCTTTTTTTTAATAAAAAATGTCGCTCATAGTGGGTGGTCTAACTGAGTTCGAAGAAGATCTTAACAGTAACCAATATTCTTTGGCTACGTGTCACGCTGTCGATGTCCATTGTAATGAGTTAAAACAAATTAGGTTCGTATAAAAAAGGCATATGAAAAATATCTTCACGAAGGTGAGAAAGAATTGTACGCAAACGATGATCGAGTTGATCTTGAGCCATTTAAAGTAAAAAAAAAGAGTACTTATGCCATTATTTGCAATTACTTAACCAAATTATCCGAAATTTCTGACTCACTCAGACAAGCCTTAGCTTCTGAGGGATCCAAATACCAAATAGGCTATACTTTTCTTCCAATTTCTTCCATTGTTTAGTTTTTCAGAATTCTAGGCAAATCGGGCACAACAATCTTCACTTGCCTACTGCTGAGATCTCAGCATTTTACCCCGATTATGCTTCTTCGCGCATGTTCCGTTATATGTTTATGATTGAGGCTAAGGGAATTGTTCTGAAAACTTCCCTTACTAATCAAGGTTTTGCTCTACCTTGTAAAAATTTATGCTTGTATTTTGATAATCTGAAAATTCTCAAAAATGGTCAGCTAAAGATACTTTTCAACCTTCCGATAATTAGTTGAAGTTCGGGGAAGGCTTTAAAAAACAGAGAGATATAAATTCTTGTATTTCGATATTAAAAATGCATGATTTAGACGTCGCTTATTAGGATCCAATATTAAAAGGATAAAATAGCTATTCAAAAATGGTTAAAACTCGATGAATTTCTTAAAAGTCGAATTCCACATGATCATTTTTTACATGAGAACCTTTTGAAATTAAGGGATAGTTATTCTACAGAAATACTTGGGATATGGTTGAATGCGTGTTCGAATAATATGACAAATGCATTCCAAGCTTAGGCAATGCACACAAAGAGAGAATAGTTAGCACAAATCGCAAAGTTGTTTGACCAAACTGGCGGGCTGGCGCCTTGCATTGTTGTGGCTAAAATACTAACCAACAAATATCAGAAGGATAGATTGTTGCAAAGTTCCGAAATCCAATTCCATGGGTTTGCGATGCTTTTGAAAAAGCATACGCTGCGGCATTATATGTCCGAATATCCGGTATAAGTTCCATTTCGACACACCTTTTTCTATCCAAAACTAAAGTGACTCCTATTAAGATCCTTTCTACTCCTAGATTAGAGCTTTGTAGTGCAGTTCCTTTGGCAGATGTGATGGTTTCCTTATTATCACGGTGAATAGTTGAATAATATTCTGTTTTCTGCTGGACGGATTCCAACATTGTAATCTTTTGGCTGACAAAACCGCCTGGTGCTGGCTTACTGTTGCGGCTAATAGAAATTCGAAAATCACACAAGTTGTACCCCACTCAAGATGAAAAATATAAGGTCTTACTCGAATCTAGCAGATCTACGGACTAAGTGTACTCATAGCGGTAAAATGTAATATAGATTATAAGTTATTACCTAAAAATTAAACTCGTAATACTAAGTACATTTCTATACAAGTTTTCATAAATAGACGATCAGTTATTTTTACTTCTGCGTGTAACCCAATGTACATTAAAAACTTTAGATCTGACTTAAATTTGCCAACTAATACCCCAAATGACTTTTTTATATTTGGCAACTTAAACGCCCATCACACCCATTAGAACTGTGTTCCAAACAACTCTGCTGGTAAATTACTTTTTTAATATTGTCTTTTATCTAATTATTTTATATAGTTATTACCCACACTCATTCACCAGGTTTTGTCAAAATGCTGTACCTGTTCAACCTTCTAGAGTAGACATTTTGTTATCGAATTCCTGTGTACCTTTTTTGGAATTAGAATCCCAACCAAATATTTGAAATTCAGACCATGTTCCAATTTCATGTTTTATCAACGGACATTTTCAATTAACTACAATTTCTGTTCCTGTTGGTCAAAAAAAATCTATGGCAAAGAGAAATCTGGAATGCATCTAAAATGTTAATACTGCAAAGAAATAAATTCAGGCGTAAATGGCAGAGATGTGGAGATCCAAACTACCGAACCCAATTAATTAGTATTTTAAAGCAGTTGAACAGACTTATAAATTTCCACCTAAACGGGGATTGAAATGAGTCTTGGTAAATATTTATTTTTAAATTGCTTCCCGGCTCTAAAAAGGTTTGGAAGATTACCAAAGCACTTAAAGGCAAGAATTTACTGCTTTCTGTTAAAAATGGGTGTAGATAAAGCTAATGCCATTGCTGATGCATTTGCTAGTTCTCACGCTATAACAATAAGTAATTCTTCTATGGATACTTGCGCTGCAGATTACATGGATTGGCTTAACCATGAGTTCCTGCTCAGTGATAGTAATATAGTATTAACTGATGCCATTAAAGTCAATTCATAGGTGTTTTCATTGAAAAATAATAAAGCCCCAGGTTTATATGAAATTAATTCTATTGTTCCTAAAAATATGCCTGATTATTTTTATGAACCACGAAGTAAGATATTTAATGTGTGCATAAGTAGTGGCTATTTTCCCCAAAGTTTCAAAAAAGCTAAAGTAATTCCAGTTTATAAATCTGGAAAAGATCCTAAAATGCCAACCAGTTACAGGTATATCAGCATCCTTAGCCTATTGGACAAAGTGCCTGAAAAAATAATCCTTAAAAGATTGGTAGATTTTTCAAATATAATCAGCATTATTACTGACAAACAGTTTGAATTCCATAAGGAGCACTCCACCATGAAAAGGATAATTATTTTATTGTAAATAATAAAAGTCAACGCAAAAGTACTGGAGTTATATTCCTTGATATTGAAAAGGCATTTGATTCTATCTGGCATAGTTTTAATTTTCCCATTTATTTACAAAAAATAGTAAAAAGCTTTTTAAATAACACATCATTTGAAGATAAGAATTATTCCAGTGAAAGACAAATACCTACAGGTTAATCTCAAGGTTCCGTTCTTTCAAGAAGCAGCTTTTTGTGCTGACAACAGTGCCTTTATATGTTGCGGCAAGCTATCAAACGCAATAGTCGAGAGAATACAGCAGGCTTCCTTCACAAAATTTATACTCTCAAGAAAACGTCATTTCTATTAGTGAAGATATTAAATACTTAGGTATTATCCTTGATAAAAAATCTTTGTTTAAACAACATATTATATACATATGTGACAAGTCAATTAAGTGTGGTTGCGCACTATATCCTTTACCAAACAGGAGGTCAAGACTTAAAGAACAAAATATTGTTACACAAAATGTGTATCCGCCCGATCTTGACTTATTGCTGCCAAGTCTAGTATAGGAAAACTGCTTAAACTCACACAAAAAGCTTC
Source organism: Cistogaster globosa (assembly GCA_937654795.1). Taxonomy (NCBI): domain Eukaryota; kingdom Metazoa; phylum Arthropoda; class Insecta; order Diptera; family Tachinidae; genus Cistogaster; species Cistogaster globosa. The sequence goes on along the minus strand of OW569403.1, from coordinate 104,722,580 downwards.
AAATTATTCAGAATAAAAACTTAAAAATAATTTACAACCTGCCCCGTGGATTTCCCACGGACTTATTATATTCAAATACTGAGCTTAAAATGATTAGTGTATTTGTAACAGACTTGACGCTGTTATTTAATGAAAATGCAGATCGTCTAATCATGAAACTATAAGAAATTTAATAAGCAATCACTAAGATTCTTTTGGAAAAAAAGAATCTAAGTTGAAGATTGGTTAGACAAATTTCATTATAACTCTTAGGTTTTATAACTTTTTTTGATTTAAACTGTTCCTTAACAATGTATTTTTAAAAGTTTTTTATATTTAATTATACAGTTCGTAAATGTTGTAGTACTTTTAAGTAAATTCTTATACTATTGTACCTTATATATATTTTAAGATGATTTTCAATAAATTTTATTAAAAAAAACATTATTACACTCTCTTATTGTTATTATAAGGCCAGTTTTATATATAATGATTTCAAGTTTGGGCTCTCATTACACTCATACGGTTAAAATTTTTTCTACGTTCCATTAGGTTGTTTACTTAGATGTCGGCTCATTAAAATTCTCTTCCGCGGCAAATCGAAGGCAAGTGTCTTATTCCCCTACAACGAATACTTTATAATCTCTCACGACTAATATTTAATAATAATTTACTCTTTTACTTACGTATTGTAAATTCTAGCTTATTTAAGATAAGTGTTGCTGTAGCCGAAAAAAAACATAAAAACAAATTTGACAAAAAATAAATAAAATTCATAAAAGAAATACGATTTGTACTAATTAAGTACTGAAAATATTAACAGTTTTAGTGTGGTGTGCCTCAGTTTTACTCTCTGATGTGTTTTTCTAGTTATTTAAATATTTCTTTTTCGGCTGTTTGCTTCGTCAGTTTGGTCATTAACCAGACACCAAATTTCGTTAGCCTGCAGTCGTAAGAACAGAAACAATAATAATAAAAAAGGATAAATCGTGTCAAACCTAATTTCAGTAATACACTTCGAACTTGGTATTGTTTTTTTATATATGTATATAAAATTATTTGTAATTGTTGTAAATAAACTTTTCCCGTATATTTTTGTGGCAACAAATTTTCTTCGAAGCTTCCTAATACTTCAACTGAAATAGTTGAAAAGTATTTCCAGTTATTTATTTTGCTTGTAAAAGGAACAGATTACAACAGGTCTGTTCAAAGCCTCTTTGTTTCGATTGATAAAGTTCATAATTTACAACTTATTATTCCTGTTCTAAAGCTAATACTAGAACGGAAATCAGGTTTGATTCATTTCGTAAAAATTTTATTATTTATTAAAAAAGGAAGCTTAAGTGATATTTAAATATTTATTTTTTTATTTATTTATTTATTAATTCAATAGATTACAAGCCAGCAGCCTTAATTAATCCAGAAATCTTATAGCTTAAACAATTTCAAAATATATTTCTTAAAATGTAAATATGTAAACTAAAACCCCTAAAACTGTTGCACATATATTAAAGCTTAACAAGTATCAAAAATGTCACGCATCATAGGCTTCTGCTACGTGATAGCACTTTTATATTTTATAAATATTTTTTTGAAATATTTCTAAACTCCGTAACTGAAGTAAAAATTTTCGCTTCTCATAAGGAATGTGTTGGTTCCAAAATTGTGCAACTCTAACAACAAACGATCTACTCATATATAAGAAAATAAAAAAGAAACAAATTGATCTATTTTTAATGTCAATTTAAAGACAAATAAAATGATATTAAATGAAATAAAGATAATAATTTTAAATTAAATGCAAATGGAAGTGGATAAAATTAAGTTAAAACTAAATTAAAAATAAATTAAAATTAATATAAAATTAAATTTAACTATAAAAATTAAATTAACATTAAAAAAATTAATTAAATTAAATAACAAATCAATTAAAATTTAATTAAAATTCAATTAAATGTAAATCAAATTAAAATTAAATAAAAACTAAATAAAATAAATATAAATTAAAATTGAAAAAAATTAAATGTAATTAAATTAAATTACAAAAATAATAAAAATTTAACTAAAAAAAACTAAATTAAAAATACAAAATTAAAGTTAAATTTAATTAATTTAAATTAAAAAATAATAAAAATTAAATTAAAAATAAACTAAAATAATAATTAAATGTAAAGCTACATTTAATTAAATTAAATTTAAAAGAAGTAAATAACAAATAATTAACTATTTCAAAATATTCAATTTATTAAAAAGTAAATAAACAATGGCGTTTAGTGCTTTTCAATTGTTGGAAGGAGTACCAAATTTTAAAGGCAATGCTGAAGAACTGGAAATATTTTTAAAACATGTGGATGAAACCCGGAAGCACATTGAGGCAACACTTTTACCATTATTTGATTTGAGGGTAAGAAACAAAATTGTTGGAAAAGCTAATATCAATCCTATAAACAACAATAACAATCCTACTAACGGGGACCAAATGAAGATAATTTTAAGAATTAATTTTAACATTTCTGATAGAATAGAAAATATTATAAATAGAATAAAAGTTGCAAAATTAAGAACTAATGTTAATGACTTTTATAAATTTATGCTGAAATTATTAACAAAATTAAATTTTAAATGTAGCATTAATGATGATAATCAATGGTTCAATTGTAAAAACAATGATTTAATGGTTTTACCTTATGAACCAAAATTTGTTTTCAATTCTTGTAATCCTCATTCTTTATTGAAGGCAAAAGAAATATTGATTGAGTCATATTTTTTTATAAAAACTATCACATCTTGCAACCCTTTTTATCATAATTTAATACTACAAGTTTAGGTTTTAAAAATCAAAAATTTTACGTTAATATTAGATACAACTTATCTCATTTTTAATCAGTTAATGATAAAAATGTTTAAGATAATAATGAACAAATTAATTATAAAAACAGTAATCACAATTTCAATTACAATAAATATAAACCAAGAAACTTTCAAAATAATCAACAGAATTCTACAAATTGAAATTAATATAAATATAGAAAAAATAAATATGTTCCTAATGATCAAAGTAACTCTTTAAGAACAAGTGAAAATAAATCATATACTATGACATTTTATGGAAATAAAAGCGATAAAAGTAAATCTAATCGAAATAATTGAAGTAAACCAATGCAAATGGAAGTGGATAACATTCAAACTTCGAATTTTCAGTTACTGGCCGATTAGCTCTTCCCTTCATAATAGTTAAGACGAAAACTATTCCAATGAGATTCCTAATAGATACTGGATCCGGGACAGCACTTATCAGAAAAGGTTTGTTTAATGAATCTTTTTGAAGTGCATTAAATCATCTGATAATTTTAAATACAATTTGCTCAAAAACCATTAAAACTTCGAAAATTACAATACTGCTTTTCAAAGAATTTAATCGTTCAAATTCAAAAATAGAGATGTTAGAAACAGAAATTTATAATGAATTTGATGGCATTATTGGCTGCAATTTACTTAAACTACTTCAAGCTATAATCGATTTTGAAAACAGTATGTTAATTGAATGAAGCAAAAATTCTTGTTATATTTAGCGAAATTTCAGATGAAACTACATATGATAACTTAAATCTAGAATTATTAATTGAAATAAATTTTAATGAACCAAGAATAGACCATCTTATACAGAAATTAAAAAATCAGAACAACAATTAAGAAGAAATTATAATTTTAACTAAAATTATTAAAGATTTCAAAAATGTTTTTTATATTGAAGGAGACAATTTACCATCTGTTTACTCAGGGATATATCGTTTTCCACAAATTCATAAAGAAGTAGAGAAAGAGATTAATGAGATGTTGAACTTTGGAATAATAACGAAGTATAATAGCCGATTTAATGCTTCAATTTGGGTTGTTGAGAGTAGTAATTGATTATAGGAAACTCTATGATGTTACTATTGAAGATAAATTTCCAATACCAAATATAGAAGATCTTTTCTCAAAATGAGAAAACTCCCAATATTTTAATACATTAGATTTAGCAAAAGGACTTCACCAAATTTTAATTTCACCAGAAGATCGACATAAAACAGCGTTTTCAACATCAACTGGTCATTTTGAATTTACCAGAATGCCATTTGGATTAAAAAATGCTCCAACATCTTTTCAAAGGATGATGAATAAAATTCTCAGAGATTATATAAATAATATATGTGTAGTATATTTAGACGATATTTTAATATTTTCGGCGTCGCTTGATGAACAAATTTTATCATTAAAAAATTCTAAAAAGATTATCTAAATACAATATTTAAGTCCAAGTTGATAAGTGTAATTTTTTTAAGACGTGAATCTGAATTAAACCAAATCCTGAAAAAACAAAAATTATTAAAAATATTAAATTACCTAAAACAGTAAAGGAAATAAGATCATTTCTAGGATTAACTGAATTTTACAGAAAATTCATAAAAGATTATAGCAAAATCGCTTTACCGATGATTTTATGTTTAAAGAAGGGATCAGTAATCAATATTCACGATCGAAAATATAACGATTCATTTAATAATATAAAACAATTTTATATAATACTCTAGTTTTAGCTTATCCTACATTTGATAAATTATTTGTTTTAACAATTGATGCTAGTAATGAAGCATTAGGTGCAGTATTATCTCAAGATGGACATCCTGTTGCTTTTTCATCAAGTACATTGAATAAACATTAGCTAAATTATAGTGCTATAGAAAAAGAACTATTAGCGATTGTATGGTCAGTAAAGTATTTTAGGCATTATTTAGAAGAAAATTCAAAATTCAAACAGATTATAAGCCACTTGTATGGCTTAATTCAATGAAAGAACCCAATATGAAATTGCAGAGCTGGAAATTATAGTTAAATAAATATGATTTTGAAGTTGAATATATTAAAGGTAAAACAAATAAGGTAGCTGATTATCTAAGTCGTCTTGATGTCAGAGTGGTAATGGTGGATCAAGAATTCACTATTCAGTCTGACTTAGCAACTATACATAGTGGACAAGAAAATTTAAATGATCATATTCCGATAGTAACTTTAGGAAAGAATTACAAATGCAAAAAAAAAAAATAAAATAAAATAAAAATAAGACATATAATTTCAATAAAGGAATATTTTGAAGAAAAAATAATACATTTTTTGAAAACGATATTTCCTATAAAGGGAACTGTGGCAATATTTTGTGATAGTTTTGATATATTTCACAATTTCTTAAAAAACCCTGAATGAAATTTTTATATTGCTCAAAATTTATAAAAGATACTTTTGATAATGAAAAACTTCTAGAAATAATAGATAAATATCACACTGGTATTGAAGAAACTTTTTTGAAATTAAAGAATATAATTTATTACCCAAATTTAAGACAGGAAATTCATAAATTTATTAATAATTGCATAATATGTGTAAGTACGATAGAAAACCTAAAAAAGCTAAATTATATATATAACTGAAACTCCTTTAAAATCAAATGAAATTCTTCATATTAATATTTGGTTTCTGAATAAAACTACAACATTTTTAACATGCATTGATAAACTCACAGAACATGTTTCAATACATACTTTAAATTATAAAAATTCTTTAACTTTAGTGCAAATGTTAAAAGAAATATTTGCTATTTAAGTCGAACCAAGCAAAACTATGGCTGATAATGAATTTAAAACAGCATACATTAAAAATTTCTGAAATTCAGAAAATATAGATTATAATTTTCCATATCCTAACACCCACACTGGTAACTCAGATATAGAACATTTTTACCTAACACTGAATGAACACATTAGAATTTTTAAATTATTATTATTATTTATACATAGTACAACAGGATATAAACCAATTGATCTATTCCATAATAAAGTTGATAAATCTGTTTGGGAAACATTACATAATAGTGTTCATAATAAAAAGATCGAAAGAATAAATAAAATGAATGAAAAAAGAGAAGAATGTCATACATATAAATGAAGAGTTAGTAAGAAAACTTGGTTTTCAAAACCTAAAACAAAAACCAAAGTACATTTTAAAAGATGTTAAGTAAAAAATATAACTAATTTTTTAGATGAAAATGGTTGTAAACGTGATAGACAAATAGATAAAAGAATATTTTACTTATCAAAAAGAATTGCCTAATATAAAATTTGAGAGAAAGATTACAGGTAGAAATTATACTAAAAGAAAAGATATAAAATAATAATTGTTATATTGTTTTAATGTAATAAAATTGTAACATTCCAGGAAAAATGTATTTACAAAGGCTAGAGGAGTTATATATATAAATATGTAATGTTTAATTATTATGTTAACTTATTTATTGTTGTTATATAAACTTAACTTTACTGATTTGTTATAATGTAATCACTTGTAATTAATATTCAAAAATTTTGAATCACAATAACATATTTTAAAATTAATATTTCTTTTGTCAAATGAAAAATAAATAGTTTTTCGTTCTAATTTTGATTTTGTAAAATAAACAAAAACCGAAAATAAATAAATAAATATATATATATATATATATATATATATATATATATATATATATATATATATATATATATATATATATATAATATTTTAAAAAGAAAACAATATACTCTTTACCAATTAATTAACTCCAGGGGCCTACCACCAGCAAGAACAAATTTAATTTGTGATCCGAGAAAAAAAAAAAAAAAGAAGAAACTGCAATAAAAGCGAAAAATGCACTGATAATAGTGGATTCCATCCAATTTCCCAACTGTATTACAATCAATTGATGAGAATTACATGCATTAATGAATGTCCATTAGAATAAAAAACATCTTTAAAAAGAAAAAGTTCTGATTTTAAACTCTGAAGATACATATAAGACGGCAAAATTTTTAAGATGTAGATGATACGTTGTATTTGATCGAGTTTGACAGACAACCAATTGAAAAGTAAAATAATGAAAATAAGTTATTTTTGTAATACATGTATCTGTTTTTCAACAAAGACGTTTTGGAGAAATGAATCCCCTACCTAATGTGCCAAATGTTCAATGTACGGTCCCGGTGCTAGGACATACAACACATACAACACATAATATTGAGAATATACAAGTTTTCATAAATAGACGATCAGTTATTTTTATTTCTGCGTATAATCTGTCTGAATTAAATTGTCTACCTAATACCCTAATTATAATTTTTTATTTTACTTATTATATTACCAGGGTGGCCAATATTTGTAACCTTTTCGACCCGCTTGACAATTGCTATCGAGCTCCTGTTTACCTTTTTCGTGTTTTATCAATGGACATTTTCAAATTAAAACAATTTTTGTTCCTTTGTACAATCAAGGCTAGTCATAAGAGACTGGGTAGAGCACGAAATTAGGCGCTGCGACATTTATTTATTTGTATTTGGAAGGCCACAACACAGAAAGGTTACATAACCGTGTGCATGTATATCAATAAAATAAAGTAAAATGATATCTTAAAAATTACAATTAATTTAATCTAATTACAACATTCTTTTGTAAAATTTTCAAAAGGAGAAGAGAAAAAAGATATATACTAAATACAAGATTTAAATCGAATTATACAAACTTATTTCAGTAAGGAATTGTTTAACTTTTCCGAATTCATTTTTTCTTGTCAGAGTTTCAATGCCATTTATTTTATTTTTAATTCGTTTTTCGTGCAATAATCTACAGGCATTAAATATATGTTAAACACTATACCGCAGTTGCAAATAGGGGGTTGTTTCCTCTCAATAATATACATATTTATGGGAAAATAAGCAATGGCCGATTTTTAGCCTAGTATATTTAATGAAATCAGTTTTAGGCATAGAAAGAGCTTCAAATGTATGGACGATATTTTTTTGAATTTTATAGAGCTTAACATCGTTATTGTTCTTCAATGTATCTTCCTCGGTATCTCGTATATATTAAACTATTAAGTTTCTATAATCTGAATAATGAAATTTAAATTTTGAGCAAATATTAGTTGATAAAGACTCTTTTGCAAGTCTATCTACTTTTTCGTTTCCTGAAATATTCAAATGGCTAGGAATCCACAAAAAATTTATTTGATGATTAGAAATGGATAAATTAATTATTTGTTGCACAATCATATTATTACTGAAAATATCTTGCAAACCCTCTAATACGCTTTTACTCTCGAATATGATAAGAGATCCTTGTCCAGTATTCTCCGAAATGCCTACACATTCTCTGATTGCAGCTAATTCGCTTGTATAAACTGATGAGTGATTATGAATACGTTTTGTTATGAATGAGTCCTCACCGAGCACTGCAAATCCTGATTTTTCATTCATTACAGAACCATCTGTGTAAAATTTAGAATAGTTTGTATATTTCGTTTTAACTATTTCAAGAAATTTTTGCTGAATTACTTCAGGAGTCATTTGACTTTTGATAGTATATGCCAAACGAAAATCGACGTTAATATTAGAAAAGCACCAAGGGGCAAAACGAGAGTATGTACGATTTTCAATGAATTCAATATTAATGTTATATTTAGAGTTGACTTTCTTATCAATGGTTCTTACATATAAAGGAAGAAATTTCGGATTTCTCGCTCGCAGTTGATTTATTTTTATCGTATAAGATATCTTAGTATGAAATGGGTGATTTGGTAAGGAGTATATTTTTAAAATAAAATTAAGTGAAAGTCTTAGTCTTCTTAGGTAAAGAGGCGGACATGAAAATAAGATTTGTAAGCTTTTCGATGGACTAGTTTTAAAAGCCCAAAGAGAGAGTCGAATTCCTGTGTTTAGTACAGGATCTAATTGCGCCAGGTGAGACTTAGTAGCAGAAGAATATATAATTGAAGCATAGTCTATCCTCGGAAGAATAATTGAGCGTAATATTTTAAGAAGAGTATAGAGATCAGATCCATATTGAGAACATCGCAACATCCTAATAATATTCAGTTTCGAATTAGCTTTAGCTTTTATGTTTTTTAATGATTCTTAAACGTTAATTTTTCATCGAACGTTACTCCCAAGAATGTAAATTCTTTAACGAAATTAATTTCTTGTCCATTAAACATAATATTATGATTATTAAATGTTGTTTTCTTACGTCTTGAGAATTTAATTGCTACAGTTTTTTTATTATTTAACTGAAATCCACTTGTATTATTCCAACTTTTAAGTTTGGTTAAAGTTTTTTGAATTTTATTAATAATAGCCGAAATTTTTTTACCTGAGCAATATATAACAATCATTTTCATTTTAATTTTTTTATAGACAGCAGATGATGGTGTACGTAAATTTATAGTGTTGCAAAATTCCTGCTAAGATTTTCTTTTACTTTCTCTAATGGTTTTTCGAGTAAGAGATTTGGCTTTAAGGAAACTTTCCAGGTTGTCAGTACTAGGGTTACTCTAAAATGATTTTACAGTCTTCTTCTTTCCTTAATTAAATATTTTATGTTGTCGTTCCACCAGGGTACTGTTCTTTTATTATGATTAGAATTCCTTAAATAAATTGAGATTTCAGTTGCTTTTAAAATTGTTTTTGTTATATAAGCTTCAGCTTCATCTATGCTTTGAAAATTCTCTAAATCTTCTGTAAAATTACAAGAAAATTTTTCCCATTTAGCTCGTTTTACATTCCAACTTGACCTTCATTCGAAATTTTGTGTAAGATTGTTTAAAGATATCATTATTGGATAATGATCGATACTGTGGAGATCATCACTAAGGCTGACTTCCAAAATGTATGAATACAAAGTTTGTATACAGTTTTACTGCGGCATTTAAACTTTTTTCATATGCAAAGTTCCGATACAACGCAACTTTATGCTTTGTTTAAATTTTCATTATGAAACAGGAATGTTGCAATGCACCATTTTTATCGAGAGTAAAATTTTTATTTGATAATTTTTTTAAACTATCAGAAAAATCGAGTGGAAACTCTGCACAAAATTTCCTCGCTGTAATAAAATCTATTAAAAGAAAAAGGAATGTTTTTCTGAAGCCAAAACACACTGCAGAAGAATACAAAAAATTGTTAATTTTTGAGAAGTTATTGCAAAAATGCCGGATGCCAAGATGTGGCTGCTTCTCCAGAAGTGTTGTTGCGCTTTTTAATTCTTTTATAAGTCCCACAGAATTTTAAAAACTTTCTGGTGACATCATCCCTAGAGAAGGGAAAGGTCTCATCCACATCCATAATTTCTCTCAAGACTTTCCCACAAAACGGTGCGCTTCTTGCGCTTTGCGCAAAAATCAGTTTTATTTCGCAACCTTGTTATTAGAAGCAATTTTTTTTTGCTCATGATTTCATTTTTTTCGCTACAATATGTTAAAAATAAATTTTTGCTATTTATATATATTAATTATTAAATATTATTATTAATAATTTATGTTTTTTTTCTTCGCCAACAAAAACGTTTTGTGGTTGTTTTTTTATTTTTTATGAGTAAACAAACGAATACCAAACAAAGCATCAACTAAAAAACTGATGCCTGGTTGCTTTTTTACTGCCTTAAAAATACTCATTGTTGACGTTTTGAAATCGTATACATTGTAAATATTTTGTACAGCGGCTTTATGAAACAGTATACTTTGTTCGAATACAAAGCAATTAACATTTTGGAAGTCAGCCTAATACTCCATTCAAAATAATGTTGAATGTTTGGAGAAATTAAAGAAAGATCTTTGTTGCTAAAAGATCAATGTGCAAAGCTAAAATGTGTATTGCAACTTATATTATTTAAAATATTAAGTTCATTATCGTTAATAAACTCTTTTATTATCTTTCCCTTTAAATCTGTTTTACAAGATCCCCAAATCATATTATGAAAGTTAAAGTCCCCCAAAATGAGATATGGAAGATTAAAATGTGAAACTAAATTATTAAGATTATTTTTTGAGAATTTATCTAATTCGGGAAGATACAAGGAACAAAGAATGAGTTGAAATGGAAAGTTTATTTTAATCGCAACAACTTGAACTGCAGATGTAATAGGAATTTGCTCACCTTTAAATATATTATTTATATATATACAAACAACACCATGAGCGGAAGTAGCAGAAGGAATATTTTTAAAACAGCATGTATAATTTTCAAGTTTTTTATAATAATTTTATTTAAATCTTGTTTCTTGAATACATAACGCTAAGCAGTTTATTTTAGATATGATCAGTTTAATTTCATCGATATGTGCCGTGATACCTTTGCAATTCCATTGTAATATTTTATAATTATTCATGAGAACTAGATATATAATTCATAATATCATCGTTACTATTGTCGTTATTATTTTTTGGGCTTGAATTTGATGAACAAACTTTTTTCTTTTTCTCAGCATTTATTAATTCTTCTTTCTTCCTCTTGGATAAATTCTTTGGGTGAATCTTAACTTTCGAGCCATCTGTTTTGGTAAATTGACGCACTGGGGAGATACGGGGTTCAGTTCTACTTGATTGTGGACCAGCATTGTTTTCTTTAGTTTTATTTGATAATTTAATTTCTTTTTCTTGACATTTGCATTGGCAGTTACAAGTTTTAGAAACATTAGCGTTTGTAGTAAAAAGTTGATTTTGTTTATTATATTCTTTGCGAGCTTCGCTTATCGTTTTCTTTTGTATTATTTAAATTTTTTGGATAGCAAATTCTTGTTTAAACACATTACAATCTCTAGAGAAACTATTATGTTCTGTTGACAATTAGCACACTTTGTCTGACGATTGCATTTTTCTCGACGACCTGTTATATCAATAGATGTGTGTTGGACACTACTGCAATGTGGGCACATTTTTTCTTTAGAAAGACAATTTTTTGATACATGACCAAATTGATAACACGTAAAACATCATAAAGGGTTGGAAATAAATGGCTTTACATTAGTGGACATATAGCTCAGAAATATTTTTTCAGGAAGGTCAATATTAAATGTTACAACATACAAACCAAGGTCTTTTTGTGTAAGTAACCTTGTTACAGGATCCCTTTTCTTTAACCTTTTAATTTCAACGAGATTAGGATTCTGTTCAGTAATCTCTTTCAGGATCTCATCATCATTCATCGAACGTAGATCATTGGAGTAAAATAATCCCTTAGACTTGTTAAGAGATGCATGTTCTTCAACTTTTACAAATATATCCATTGATAAAGAAATAATTTTTATAATTTTATTGGCTTGTTTTGCGTTAAAACATTGTATATGCAGTTGTCCAGACTTGAGTTTCTTGCATAACTTTACCTTTCCACCAGCTGCGTCAATAGATCGTTGAATAAGAAATGGAGACACGTTACTTAGGCCTTCAGAAGCTTTCACTTCTACTCTGAACATTATTAAGAAAATTGGATCCAAAGAATTTTGGTTCCTAAACATTTTGTCCCTATCGAATAGGAGATCTCCCATGTTGGAAGAAAAGACACGTAAGGATTATTGTTTGAATTTAAGTTCTATAAATATTAATTGTAAACGTTAAAAAGGAGAATACTATATTTTGTTTTCTTCGATTCACACAAATATACAAAAGCACAAATTTTTTGTCCTTTTTAAATTCAAAGTTGAGAAAAAATTATTTTATTTTTCAGACAGCGTTTTCTATGCGAATGCCGCGACATTTATATAGTGGAAATAAACACTAATAACTTGGATATGGCTTTTTATGTTTTACTGTTAAAGAGGTTCTTAATTTGATTCAAGTTAGGAAAAAAAATCCATGGCAGAGAGAAATCTGTAATAAACCATAAATAAATTCAGGCGTAAATTACAGAGATGTGGGGACTTAAATTACATAACCAAATTAATTGGTATCGTGAAGCTGTTAAAATGACTAATAATTTTCATCTAAACAGGGATAGAAATGAGTTCCGTCAAAATTTTTTTCAAACTTCGTAAAAGTTTTGGAAGATTACTAAAGCACTTAGAGGGAAGAATTTAGGGTTTTCTTATTTGAATGTGATATTCTAAAAGCTGATATAGATAAATATTGTGCGGATGCATTTGCTAATTCTCACACTATAACTATAAGTAATCAAATATGGATACTTGCGTTGCGGATTACGTTGAATGCCTTAATAATGAGTCCCAGCACTGTGGCAGTAATGTAGTATTAACTGATAACATTAAGATAACATACATATGTTTTTTAATTAAAAAATAATAAAGTCCCATGTTTAGATGAAATTAATGCCATTGTTCTTGAAAATATGCCGAATTATTTTTTTGAAACATTAAGTAAGATATTTAATATTCGTATTTTTAATTTATTTTTCAAACACAAGGTCTTTATCTTTTATTTTTTCAATATTTCGCTACTCCTTTTGTAGCATCATCAGGAAAAACAAATATTTATTTGAACACAAAATAAAACAACAACAAACAAAAATAATAAAAAAGTTTTCAAACTAACATAAATAAAACATAAAATTATTTTGTGAATTAATTATTTGTAACATTTCTAACATATAACGCCGTTTATAATTGTTTTCTGTGTTTACTACTAAAACATTTTCAAAGTTAGGATAGTGATTTAATCTAGCACAATGAGATGATAATGCAGTTTTTTGTGAATTAATATTTTTATATCTTTGATCAGATTTATGATTACAAATCTCGTTATCATTTCCGCTAAAGGGAATTTTATAGACTAAATTTGACAATTCTAGATTCGGTATTTTATCTTTAGTTTTACTAAATAGTATTTTATATGCTTGTGTATTATTGTATCAATTTATTTTGTATATTAAACGTCAAAAAGTGTATAATTGGTGTATTGAAATTTTATATGAAAATTTTCAACAACAAGCATACACTATTGTATTTTAATTGAACAATACACAGTACAGTATACACGGATACAAGGGGTTTTGTGAATTAATCAACATTTGATTTAAATTTAAGAAAGCTACTGTTCTTCTGTGAGTCTTGTTTTTAAAACTTTGTCTAATAGGCTTACAATGCTAATTGATGTGTATCTGGTTGGCATTATAGGATTTTTTTCAACTTTGTGCAGTGGAATTACATCGGCCTTTTTGAAACTTAGAGCAAAAAACCCAATACTTATACGAATATTAAATATTAATAAAGTTTTTTATTTGACCTTTTAATTAATTGTAGTTTTAACTTATTCGTCAAACACAAGTCTTTATCTTTTATTTTTATTTTTTCAATATTTGGCTACTCCTTTGTGTAGCGTCATCAGGAAAAAATTTATTTGAACAAAAAATATAACAACAACAAAAAAAATTAATAATAAAAAAGTTTTCAAACTACCATAAAAAAAATTATTTTGTCATATAACAATTTTTTAGAAAACAAATATAAAGTACAAAATCAGTTCTTATTTTTCAAGTGTCTATAAATCTGAGCTACATTATCTGGCAACACCAAGGCAAGCGGATGAAAGAAATTTTTTGCTGTGCGTAAAATTATTAAATTCTTAAATAATATTTGCTTAAGAGATTGAAGAATAGTTGTGACAAAGAAAAAAAATATATACATATATATTTATATAAATTAAAAAGTAAAATAAAATACTTGTTGCACAAAAACATACACATTACTTTAAAATAATAACCTCACATTTTCTCAATCAACAAGAGTCTCAAAAATGGCTTTCACGTGCACAATTTGTTCTTCGAATTGTAAAAAAGCTGATGCAATAATATGTGCGATTTGCAATTCATATCAGCACTTTGTTGTGTCACAAAACAAATGCCACATTTTTCTCAATCGGCTTTAGAAAAGAGTGCTAAAGTAAAGCCTGGATACTGGTTTGGCTGCAAAGGGTGTCTTTACTCTTCCTCGGCAAATCCCACGACTTCTAAAATTGATGCTGTTGAAAAACAAGTGTCGAAATTAACAAAACTCATCAAGGAAAATATCACATCTCAACTAAGTGGAATAAAAGCTGATATTGCAAAGTCCTTATAATAATAAAGTCCCATGTTTAGATGAAATTAATTCCATTGTTCTTGAAAATATGCCGAATTATTTTTTTGAAACATTAAGTAAGATATTTAATATTCGTATTTTTAACTTATTTTTCAAACACAAGGTCTTTATCTTTTAGTTTTTCAATATTTCGCTACTCCTTTGTGTAGCATCATCAGGAAAAACAAATATTTATTTGAACACAAAATAAAACAACAACAAACAAAAATAATAAAAAAGTTTTCAAACTAACATAAATAAAACATAAAATTATTTTGTGTATTAATTATTTGTAACATTTTTAACATATAACGCCGTTTATAATTGTTTTCTGTGTTTATTACTAAAACATTTTCAAAGTTAGGATAGTGATTTAATCTAGCACAATGAGATAATAATGCAGTTTTTTGTGAATTAATATTTTTATATCTTTGATCAGATTTATGATCAGCAATTCTAGTTTTTAGTTTATTTTTCGTTGTTCCTATATATACTTTGTTACAAATCTCGTTATCATTTCCGCTAAAGGGAATTTTATAGACTAAATTTGACAATTCTAGATTCGGTATTTTATCTTTAGTTTTACTAAATAGTATTTTATATGCTGGTGAACACGCAGTGTATTATTGTATCAATTTATTTTGTATATTAAACGTCAAAAAGTGTATTATTGGTGTATTGAAATTTTATATGAAAATTTTCAACAACAAGCATACACTATTGTATTTTAATTGAACAATACACAGTACAGTATACACGGATACAAGGGGTTTTGTGAATTAATCAAATGTTATTTAAATTTAAGAAAGCTTCTATTCTTCTGTGAGTCTTGTTTTTAAAACTTTGTCTAATAGGCTTACAATGCTAATTGATGTGTATCTGGTTGGCATTATAGGATTTTTTTTCAATTTTGTGCAGTGGAATTACATCGTCCTTTTAAAAAATTAGAGGAAAAAAGCCAATACTTATACGAATATTAAATATTAATATAGTTTTTTATTTGACCTTTTAATTAATTGTAGTTTTAACTTATTCGTCAAACACAAGTCTTTATCTTTTATTTTTATTTTTTCAATATTTGGCTACTCCTTTGTGTAGCATCATCAGGAAAAAATTTATTTGAACATAAAATATAACAACAACAACAAAAAATTAATAACAAAAAAGTTTTCAAACTAACATAAAAAAAAATTTTTTGTCATGTAACAATTTTTTAGAAAACAAATATAAAGTACAAAATCAGTTCTTATTTATCAAGTGTCTATAAATCTGAGCTACATTTTCTGGCAACACCAAGGCAAGCGAGTGAAAGAAATTTTTTGCTGTGCGTAAAATTATTAAATTCTTAAATAATATTTGCTTAAGAGATTGAAGACTTACGTACACGTAAATAGTTGTGACAAAGAAAAAAAATATATACATATATATTTATATAAATTAAAAAGTAAAATAGAATACTTGTTGCACAAAAACATACACATTCCTTTAAAATAATATCCTCACATTTTCTCAAGCAACAAGAGTCTCAAAAATGGCTTTCACATGCACAATTTGTTCTTCGAATTGTAAAAAAGCTGATGCGATAATATGTGCGATTTGCAATTCATATCAGCACTTTAGTTGTGTCACAAAACAAATGCCACATTTTTCTCAATCGGCTTTAGAAAAGAGTTCTAAAGTAAAGCCTGGATACTGGTTTGGCTGCAAAAGGTGTCTTTACCCTTCCTCGGAAAATCCCACGACTTCTAAAATTGATGCTGTTGAAAAACAAGTGTCGAAATTAACAAAACTCATCAAGGAAAATATCACATCTCAACTAAGTGGAATAAAAGCTGATATTGCAAAGTCCTTATACAATAGCAAGAAATTTGAAAAGGAGACAAATAAAAATATTGAGAGGATTCAGGTTGAAAACAATTATCTTCATTAGCAACTAAACCGGTCAGATATAATACAGTACGTTCATAAATAATAGCACATTTGCTAATCTGTAAATTAATAATTCATAAAATTTTAACAGGGCATGCTATAAATTTCATCTCTTTGTGTAAACCTTATTAATATGTTCTCTTTTCAAAATTGAGCTCATTTTACACAAAACTCTCAGGTATTACAAATACCGTTATCAAAATTGCTTACATTTATATATTTAGCATATTTAAGCGTTCAAATTGTATAGCACAAATGCAAAAAATTCTTTGTATAAAAAAACTACCGTTTTAAAACAACATATTGCATTCAGTTTTATTAAAAATATTAGTTATAAGCAAAATGCCACGCGGAAAAGTACTTAGCGAATTTTAAAAAGGTTAAATTTTAACATTGACAGAAATTAGTGCGTCGAAAGTTGAAATTGCAATTCAAATCTGCAGAAGTCGAAAGGTTGTTTATAATTATTTGGCAAATACTGAAAATTATGGCAAAAATAAAAGCAGTGGTAGAAAAAAAAGTTGAATGAACGCGAGCGCAGTCTTATTCTAAGGACAGCAAGCAACAGTACCAAAAGCTGTAACCAACTTGCTGCATGCGTTTCCAACAAAGTGTGCAAAACGACCATGTGGAATGTTCTAAACTCTTCCAAACATATTCAAAGACAGAGAATGAAAAAAGCTCCTCGCCTTTTGAAACGTCATATCAATGCACGTTTGGAGTTTTGCAAAAATAATATGAATACAAATTGGTCAAATGTAAGTTATTTAACACCTTTGAGTTATAAAATAGTTAACTTATTTATTTCTTTTTAAAGATAATTTTTTCAGATGAAAAAAAATTTAATTTAGATGGCCCTGACGGCAATAATAGTTACTGGCGTGACTTACGAAAAGAACCCCAATGTTTCTCACGAAGAAACTTTGGTGGTGGTTCTGTTATGATTTGGAGTGCATTTACTGAAGAATGCTGTTTGGAGTTGCAAATCGTACCAACCAAAATGAATAGTGAAAAATATTGTGAATTGCTTAAGTGCAGTTTATTGCCATTTTTACATAATAATATAAATAAGAAATATATTTTCCAGCAAGACAATGCAGCCTGCCATGCCAGCAAATTTACAAAAAAATGGTTAAGCTCAAATAATGTCGATGTTTTGGAATGGCCTTCTTGCTCTCCAGATATGAACCCTATAGAAAACATATGGGGAATTCTCGTCAGGAGAATTTATGCTGGCAATCGTCAATTCAAAATTCAATTTTCAAGGAATGGGAGGCACTGGATCAGGCTCTTCTGAAAAAATTAACAAGTTCTATGAAAAATAGAATATTTAATTGCATTAAATCGAAAGGTGGTCTAATAAATTATTAAAAGGTTTTCTTTTATTGTTTTTGTTAAATAAATAAATGAAGTTGTTGTTTAGTCTTTGTTATACAAAGAATTTTTTGCATTTGTGCTATACAATTTGAACGCTTAAATATGCTAAATATATAAATGTAAGCAATTTTGATAACGGTATTTGTAATTCCTGAGAGTTTTGTGTAAAATGAGCTCAATTTTGAAAAGAGAACATATTAATAAAGTTTACACAAAGAGATGAAAATTATAGCATGCCCTGTTAAAATTTTATGAATTATTAATTTACAGATTAGCAAATGTGCTATTATTTATGAACGTACTGTAGTAAGTGGTCTTCCATCACATCTTGATTATGCCGAACTTTACTCCATCGCCATAGCAATTGGTAAATCTTGCAATGTTGATGTAACTGAGAGTGAAATTAATTTTTGCACTTGGATTCAAAATAAGTCTGCTGTTTTAACTAAGTTTAAAAATATTTTAAAAAGGGATTCTATTATGAGAAACTATAAAACTAAATACAGCCTTAAGTTAAGTGAAGTTATCCACACTGATATTGAGAAACGGGTTTATCTAAATAATCACTTAATTTCTATCGAATCTAAACTACATTTTATGTGCCGAAAGAAGATAAAGTCTGGTGAAATTAAAAGTTATCGAGTTTTGTATTATAATCTCTTAAAGGTCAAGCTGATTCATCCTAATAAAGAAGAAGTCATATTATCTCGTAAAGAATTTTTGATCGGGATTAATTTGGTCACATGGATAGAAATTCTTCCAACGCCTAAATTATGTATTTCTTTTCCCACAATGTTAATGAAATTTTATTTTATCATATACATGCATATGTACATATTCTTATTTTGATTTGATTTCTTATGTTTAATATTTCTAAGTTCTTGTTCAAGGTACATTTATTTTACTAGGTAGTGTCGTCCGCCCAGCTGGTTTGTAGTTGGACATGTCAAAAGTTGTTTATATTTTCCTACTTTTGTTTACGAATTTCAAAAAACACTAACAACAAGCATATGTAGAACAAAGAGAGCGTTTGTTTTTAGACCAATTTTCTTTTATTTTCTGTTTCTATTTTTGACATTTCCACTCACAAAGCAACAATAAAATGCCATGTTGTTTTTACAAATGTTGTATTTGTTGTAGAATCGCTTTTACCTAGTAAAATAAATGTACCTTGTTCTTGTTTTTATTTTTTCCAATGAAATTATAATTTTTTAACTTATAATTTGTCTAAGCGAGACTTTACACATTTTTCCCTCGTTGTACGAATCAATGGTGGTGTTACAAAAAGTACAAAATTGTTAACAAATGAAACGAATTTTTTTTAAAGTTTTTTTGTAACTCTATCGTTACTCTTTTCTGCCAAAAAGTTTCTTCTTCCCTTGCTACATAAGACTTTTCATTTCCTCTCAAAATGTAACTAAAATAGTATAAAATAATAATTTAAAATTAATAACAACAATTTAAAAATTTAATTTGAATAAATTCTTTGCAGCTGCTTTATACGGATTAAACATGTCAACTTGATTTCGTTGACTGAATTCACATTTTTTAACAATCACGATACCGTGCAGCTAGGGTTATATGTTTTTATAATTATTTACTTTTCATTGTATAAAAGATCTCTCCATATTGCAGTTCTCTTTTCTTTCTTATTTACCTTATATTGTTTTTTTTTGCGTACCTTTGTTTAGTTAAATGTAGTAATAAACAAGAGGAAAGAAAATGTAAATCAGTTTTTTATATTAATTGCACATAAATTTTATAACGTAATTGATGTATATTCTATTTTTATTCTGTGCAGCTTAGCAAACTGATAATAATAGTACCATAAACATTAATAATAGTACACACTTTAAATTTTATATTTTTTCTCAATTTGATTTTTTTATGTTTTTAGGAATTTTATGATCTCTTAACAAAGTTCCATATTTTATAAAACGCACGGTAAAACGCACGGTAATTGTTACGAAGTTTAATGTATTTAATAATAACAACGCATATTTTTTATTTTATAGTTGGGTTTAGTTTAACTGTTGCACAAATATTGGAGTTTCTGTAAATTCCATCTTAAATGAAAACGATTTTAACTTTTGTCACTTTATTGCCCAAAGTATAGTTCCTAACAACAGTTAGTAAAATTTCAGGAAATTAAATATATCTTTGATAATTGTAAATATGATGTTATTGGTATCTTTGAAACTTGGTTGAAATGTTATATAACGAATACAAGCATAGGTTTAAATGGTTTCCAGATAATTCGACGAATTAAGGGTTAAAGTAATTAGTGATGACATGGATGAGGGCAATGTTGAAGCACTATTTGTTGAAATTGGCCTTAATAGTTTAAGCAAGCTCTTAGTCGGTATTATTTATTTACAACACGGAAATTTTTCAATACAAAATACACCATACAAGATTTTGTGAATTAAGCAATTATAATTGACTAACAGTTTGGATTCCGTAAGGAACACTCTACCACTATTCAATTGAAGAGGGTATTTATATCGAAAAAAAAATAAGTTAGCGCAAAAGTACTGATTTTATCTTCCATTATGGTTTTTTCAAACTTAATAATCAATTTTCCTATTTATTTACAAAAAATAGTAAAAAGTTTTTTAAATAGTCATGCATTTGCCGCCTGCGTCGATAGGAATTATTCTAGGGAATAACAAATATCAGCAAGTCTACCATAAGGTACAGTGGAGCAGAATCAAAATATTTTGAAAATAACTCAATTGTTATAAGGTTCTAGGCCAATTAATTGAAAATTTTGTAAAAGCATTGAAAAGATTAGGTTTTGAAGTTGGGTATCATCTACTTTCCAAGGGTGGCGCTTTTTGGTCTCAAAGTTGGATACCTTGCACCTCCAAATATTTCTAATGCTTAACGTTTCTTTAATTTTTGTCTTATTTTTTTAGAATAAAACAAATGTATTGAAGGCCTAGTAATTACCTACAAAATGATGCTATAAATATTTTCATTTTCTTTATCCTGGTCCAGTTTTTTCAAAATATCGGGAATAGTTTTTTGATTTTTTTTATCGTAAGTAGCTAGCAAAATTTTAAATATTTTGGAAAAATTTGAAGATTTTGTCTAACTTAAAAACCAGACGATTTCAATTAATGAAATTCAAAATTATTACATTTTTGTGTTTTTAAGCCTAAAAAGAGACATAAATCTTTTAAAAATTTTAAATTAGAAATTTTTGTTTGTAGTCTTTTTTATTTGTTAATTTACTTTATTTGTGCTTGATGCCTTTAAATATAAATATTTCATGCATTTGAAGGAACAGAGCACAATTAAATTAAAATTTATAAAATTTTTTTACTTCTCTTTAATATGAAAATTTATTATGTTATTTAAGTATGAACGGCATATAACACGAAAGTTAGACTTTTGAAGACAAATTGTAATCGGAATTTTTGTCAAAAGGGTTTTCTAAATTATACGTTGGCACGTAGAGTGCTATGTGTACCGCCGGCGGTACACTGCTGAATGTGAATTTAATTTAAAACTGTAATTTTATAACGGCACCCTATTAATATATTTTTATTTTGTATGGTGGCACTCAACGTGTTAATCAAACGCCTTTAATACCTTTCACCACAAGAAGTGGAAAAAGGGTATAACTAATTTTGTCATTCCGTGTGAAATTTCTCTAATATCCATTCCGACCCTATAAAGTATATATATTCTGACTTCAAATGCATAACGAAGTCGATTGGGCAATGTCTGTCCGTGTTAGTGTTAAAATCAACTTTGCCGATGCACAAGATCAGCTAGAAAAATTTAAATACGCCAATCGATCAGACACAGTGTCGAAAGAGGTGCTACTGAAATAAATGAGTCTGCAAGAGCGGTCTATTGCCTTCGACGCAACGGAAAAAACAATACGCCTACCTCTAATTTTTCTACATCATTTTGAACAATGAAGTAACTCCAATCAAAAAAATAAATGTATGGGACGATAGAGAACTAAAAAATATGAGAAAAAACATCCAGTGAAAAATTGTCACTTGCACATATTTTCCGAGTTACGGCGCCATTCGATAGTTTCGATAGTATTTTTTAATGCCATCGATACTATCGATTGTTTTTAATTCTTCAAAAAATGTCAATTGTGTATTTTTCGAATATAAATCTCAAATCACTTCTTAAAGTAAAAATAAAGCTGATTTTTCTTTTAACTTATGGATATCAATATTTTTAATATACATACATGTGTATATATTATTAAAATTTAATGAAAAAAAAAACAAAGAAACCAAATATGTTGTATGGAAAATAACATAGTAAGTTAACAAAAGAGCGAACAAAACATATAAATTAATAAAAAATAAATTAAAAAGGAAATTAAAGTAAAAAAACTCTTTCAACTATTATAGTTACTTAAAAAGAATTGATTTAACAAAAGGAGATCTTATTTGATTTAAATCTTTTACGAATAATATTTTTAATATATACACAAAAAACAACAATTCAATTTTATTTTATAAATTATAACTAAGCGGTTCTAAAATCGGAAGCACTAGTTTTCGTATAGTGCGAATATGAAAATATTTGCATTTTTCTTAATTTATATTGCAACACAATGCTCACATTAAAAGTGGGAGAGTTAGTTTTTTTTAATTACCGCTAACTTTGGCAAACACAATCACTTTTTTCGGCATTAAATCAGTGTTTTATAAAATTTTATATTGTTTACCGTGATAAGCGGTATTGTTTGAAGCTGATCAGGAACGATCCACTTTTGTCAGCAATTGACACAAAAAAACAAATTATATGAAATAAAAAATGTTAGTATTAGTGCGAAACAGTCCGCCGAATCTTTAGAAGAAATAATTTACAATGAAGGTCTTGCCTCCGAAACCCATTAATATCAGAGAAAAATTGTATTGTATAATTGTATAAAAGATCTCTCCATATTGCAGTTCTCTTTTCTTTCTTATTTACCTTATATTGTTTTTTTTTGCGTACCTTTGTTTAGTTAAATGTAGTAATAAACAAGAGGAAAGAAAATGTAAATCAGTTTTTTATATTAATTGCACATAAATTTTATAACGTAATTGATGTATATTCTATTTTTATTCTGTGCAGCTTAGCAAACTGATAATAATAGTACCATAAACATTAATAATAGTACACACTTTAAATTTTATATTTTTTCTCAATTTGATTTTTTTATGTTTTTAGGAATTTTATGATCTCTTAACAAAGTTCCATATTTTATAAAACGCACGGTAATTGTTACGATTATTAAGTTTAATGTATTTAATAATAACAACGCATATTTTTTATTTTATAGTTGGGTTTAGTTTAACTGTTGCACAAATATTGGAGTTTCTGTAAATTCCATCTTAAATGAAAACGATTTTAACTTTTGTCACTTTATTGCCCAAAGTATAGTTCCTAACAACAGTTAGTAAAATTTCAGGAAATTAAATATATCTTTGATAATTGTAAATATGATGTTATTGGTATTTTTGAAACTTGGTTGAAATGTTATATAACGAATACAAGCATAGGTTTAAATGGTTTCCAGATAATTCGACGAATTAAGGGTTAAAGTAATTAGTGATGACATGGATGAGGGCAATGTTGAAGCACTATTTGTTGAAATTGGCCTTAATAGTTTAAGCAAGCTCTTAGTCGGTATTATTTATTTACAACACGGAAATTTTTCAATACAAAATACACCATACAAGATTTTGTGAATTAAGCAATTATAATTGACTAACAGTTTGGATTCCGTAAGGAACACTCTACCACTATTCAATTGAAGAGGGTATTTATATCGAAAAAAAAAATAATTTAGCGCAAAAGTACTGATTTTATCTTCCATTATGGTTTTTTCAAACTCAATAATCAATTTTCCTATTTATTTACAAAAAATAGTAAAAAGTTTTTTAAATAGTCATGCATTTGCCGCCTGCGTCGATAGGAATTATTCTAGGGAATAACAAATATCAGCAAGTCTACCATAAGGTACAGTGGAGCAGAATCAAAATATTTTGAAAATAACTCAATTGTTATAAGGTTCTAGGCCAATTAATTGAAAATTTTGTAAAAGCATTGAAAAGATTAGGTTTTGAAGTTGGGTATCATCTACTTTCCAAGGGTGGCGCTTTTTGGTCTCAAAGTTGGATACCTCGCACCTCCAAATATTTCTAATGCTTAACGTTTCTTTAATTTTTGTCTTATTTTTTTAGAATAAAACAAATGTATTGAAGGCCTAGTAATTACCTACAAAATGATGCTATGAATATTTTCATTTTCTTTATCCTGGTCCAGTTTTTTCAAAATATCGGGAATAGTTTTTTGATTTTTTTTATCGTAAGTAGCTAGCAAAATTTTAAATATTTTGGAAAAATTTGAAGATTTTGTCTAACTTAAAAACCAGACGATTTCAATTAATGAAATTCAAAATTATTACATTTTTGTGTTTTTAAGCCTAAAAAGAGACATAAATCTTTTAAAAATTTTAAATTAGAAATTTTTGTTTGTAGTCTTTTTTATTTGTTAATTTACTTTATTTGTGCTTGATGCCTTTAAATATAAATATTTCATGCATTTGAAGGAACAGAGCAAAATTAAATTAAAATTTATAAAATTTTTTTACTTCTCTTTAATATGAAAATTTATTATGTTATTTAAGTATGAACGGCATATAACACGAAAGTTAGACTTTTGAAGACATATTGTAATCGGAATTTTTGTCAAAAGGGTTTTCTAAATTATACGTTGGCACGTGGAGTGCTATGTGTACCGCCGGCGGTACACTGCTGAATGTGAATTTAATTTAAAACTGTAATTTTATAACGGCACCCTATTAATATATTTTTATTTTGTATGGTGGCACTCAACGTGTTAATCAAACGCCTTTAATACCTTTCACCACAAGAAGTGGAAAAAGGGTATAACTAATTTTGTCATTCCGTGTGAAATTTCTCTAATATCCATTCCGACCCTATAAAGTATATATATTCTGACTTCAAATGCATAACGAAGTCGATTGGGCAATGTCTGTCCGTGTTAGTGTTAAAATCAACTTTGCCGATGCACAAGATCAGCTAGAAAAATTTAAATACGCCAATCGATCAGACACAGTGTCGAAAGAGGTGCTACTGAAATAAATGAGTCTGCAAGAGCGGTCTATTGCCTTCGACGCAACGGAAAAAACAATACGCCTACCTCTAATTTTTCTACATCATTTTGAACAATGAAGTAACTCCAATCAAAAAAATAAATGTATGGGACGATAGAGAACTAAAAAATATGAGAAAAAACATCCAGTGAAAAATTGTCACTTGCACATATTTTCCGAGTTACGGCGCCATTCGATAGTTTCGATAGTATTTTTTAATGCCATCGATACTATCGATTGTTTTTAATTCTTCAAAAAATGTCAATTGTGTATTTTTCGAATATAAATCTCAAATCACTTCTTAAAGTAAAAATAAAGCTGATTTTTCTTTTAACTTATGGATATCAATATTTTTAATATACATACATGTGTATATATTATTAAAATTTAATGAAAAAAAAAACAAAGAAACCAAATATGTTGTATGGAAAATAACATAGTAAGTTAACAAAAGAGCGAACAAAACATATAAATTAATAAAAAATAAATTAAAAAGG
Organism: Cistogaster globosa; assembly: GCA_937654795.1. Lineage (NCBI taxonomy): Eukaryota > Metazoa > Arthropoda > Insecta > Diptera > Tachinidae > Cistogaster > Cistogaster globosa. The sequence continues at coordinate 104,696,753 of OW569403.1, read as the reverse complement.
AAATTAAAGTAAAAAAACTCTTTCAACTATTATAGTTACTTAAAAAGAATTGATTTAACAAAAGGAGATCTTATTTGATTTAAATCTTTTACGAATAATATTTTTAATATATACACAAAAAACAACAATTCAATTTTATTTTATAAATTATAACTAAGCGGTTCTAAAATCGGAAGCACTAGTTTTCGTATAGTGCGAATATGAAAATATTTGCATTTTTCTTAATTTATATTGCAACACAATGCTCACATTAAAAGTGGGAGAGTTAGTTTTTTTTAATTACCGCTAACTTTGGCAAACACAATCACTTTTTTCGGCATTAAATCAGTGTTTTATAAAATTTTATATTGTTTACCGTGATAAGCGGTATTGTTTGAAGCTGATCAGGAACGATCCACTTTTGTCAGCAATTGACACAAAAAAACAAATTATATGAAATAAAAAATGTTAGTATTAGTGCGAAACAGTCCGCCGAATCTTTAGAAGAAATAATTTACAATGAAGGTCTTGCCTCCGAAACCCATTAATATCAGAGAAAAATCAAAAACTGAAATACGCTTTCGCTCAAGAACATGCAAATAAAGGTACGTCATTTTCAGTGAAAGGTAAGTGCTATTGTTGTAAGTTTTTCCGATATTTCCATGCTTTTATTATCTTCTTAGGTTTTTTTACAGACGAAACAAAAATAAACCTCTGAAAAAGATTTGCCTGAAGAAAACCTCCTATTGAATTTTTAGACAAGAACATTAAAAAAATAGTCAAGCATGGTGATGTTTCTCTTATGATATAGGGTTCTATATTAACAGCTGGAGTTGGTAAAATACATTTTATAAATGAAACTATGGACTCAAAATATTATATAAACATTTTAAAAGAAAACGTTAGGGAAAAAGGAGTATCTATGCGGAGGCCAAAATATATTGCCGCATTCAGGGAAGCAGTAACAGAAGAGTGGTACAAAATTAAACCGGTTTTGGTAAACATTTGGTCAAAAGTATACCGCGACGTCTTAGCTGTAATTGTCAGCAAAGTAAAAGCAACTAAGTATCGAAAATTTATTTAACAAGAAATAAAAATACGAAGACTGCAATGTCCCACTTTAAGTGTGAGCTTCGATTTAAGGAGTTGGAATACAAAATCGTAAATATAGCAATATTTTAATGTCAAGACTGAATTGTTATTTTGTTTTTGTTATTAGTAGTATAGTAGTGATAGTTCCTATGATAAACATAAGTCCCCAAAAATAAACTAAGGCCTTTATTTGCCTTACAAACATGACAAATTTATTTTTTTTCTGTGTCCCACTTTAAGTCCGAGTATCTAAATGGCTGGAATGGCTTCATAAAAAAATTAAAAAACTATGTCAGTCGAGTAGTCGTCAAATTCAACCGCCCGCAAATTTATTTATGTGTAAAAGCCATTGGTACATAATTGTATATTTTATATAATTTGCTTTTAGTAGTTAAAAACTGACATCTTATATTGGAACAAATTAACACTAATTAATGTTTTCTCACATTTATATACATAAGTACATATGTAATGATAACCATTATTTTAAAAGGTTTAAGGGTGGCGAAATTTAAACTGTGCATTTTGTATATCACAGTCACCTTCATACCTTTTTTATTGACTTTGTTTTAAGTAGCCTTTTTTTGTTGGTAGTATCACTATCAAAAAAAAAAATATCGATTGTCCGCTTAAAACAAAAGCTCTAGTCACGGGACTCTGAAATTTTAAAAATATTTGTGTTGGTATCATTTTTAAGCTTTTTTTTAAATGCTTAGTCTATTAAGAGCCAACGGCATTTTTATGTAAAATTAAATATATGTAGTACAGTTGATAATTTGAAACTCGTTAATATGAATCTCTCGATAATTTGAACTGTTTTCTAGGTCCCTTGAAAAACACTCAATATATTGAAAAAATCTATTTAATTTGATCCCCTCAATAATTTGAAATTATTTCAAAGAATTTTGATCGCCGACTCTCTATAATTTGTATTTTTTAGTTCTACGCTCTATAATTTGAATTGTTTTAATTTTAAAAAATAAAACAATCATTTATTTTTGTTGTGCTACAAAATGACATCTTGCCTGCCAACATTTTATAATTTGAAGTTTGATTTTTTTACACCTAATGGAATTTTGTTTCTGTTTTTAAAAGAAATTTAAACCGTTTTCTTTGGTTTCTATGGCAGCTCTATGAGCTCTTGTTAATATGAATTTTTTTTATCATTCTTTTGATATTTTGAAGTCTCGTTAATATGAAAACTCGATTTTTTGAACTTTTTCTATGGTTCCTCGAGTTTCAAATTATCAAGAGTCGACTGTACTTATTTTTTATTTTTAATTCTTTGTCACCTCAATATTTGCTTTTTTGATTGGAGTTGCTTTACCGAACTAGATTTACATAGATGGTGAAAGGCATAGCCGAATATAGCACTCTTACTGGTTTAACTTACAAATAAAATAAAGCGGGTATAGGTTTTAAATACTTCGTTCAGACTTTGGACAAGTTAATATGTTTTTTTATCGTGTTGTTTTTTAACATTTTAAGTAATACTAAGAATAGAATCCATTAGTTTCTAAAAGTTTTTTTTTAATTTAATTAAAAGGATCGTTAAGTTTACTCACAGTTATTTACGTAATAATTGTGCATTGTGAGCTATGATTTTCAAGTGAAAAACGTATGCATATATGTATTTCTTTAACAAATAATTAAGATAGTTTTACCCTGAAGAACAAATCCTGGTTACAGATTTACGAGAATTAAATTAAGCAGTCACAAATGTTAAGTTTATAATATTACAATTTAAATTTATTACGAGTATAAGTAGAATTTCTTAAGTATAAAAGCAAATGACGAAGATTTAATTATGTTTTGTTCACTTAATTTTATATTTTTTATTATATAACGACAATTTTTCATTTTAAAGGAAACTTATAAAATATTCGAGTTGAATTTAATTTGTTTTCTGGATAGCTACATCCCTCATTAGAATTCTGCGCTTCTATATAAGGAAATAAAATACTTGAAAAAGCTAATTATTAAACACCCTTAAGTTAGTTTGACGAACAATATATACCACAAAAAACGTTTTTACCAAGGGAAAAAGGTTCCTTTGGCCAGATTTAAAACATTTAATTTTTACATGCCTTTTTGTATACCTTTCACCACAAAAAAGGAAAAAGAGTATGACTAAGTTTGTCATTCCGTTTGGAATTTCTACAATATTCACTTCTGACCCCAAAAAGTATATATATTCTGTAAAGCTGTGTCGTTCGTGAACTAACGACCCAAATCGAACGAATCCGTCAATTGAACGAAGTGATCCGGTCTTTTTAGTGAACACCTTTGGGTCCTTAGTGCACCGCTCATGGTCGTTCAATTTTGTAAAAATTTTTTATTTCGCTCTTTTGCTTCAGTTTTTCTGGTGTATTAAGAAATGTATTTTTGCGTTTATTCAGAGTTGCTTTATGTTAAAGTGTGAATTTCAAACCGGTAGTATCTTGCTTTATTAAAAAGTAGCTTTATAGTGCTTTAACGAAAAGTGATTCAAATTTAAAATAAGTGACTCCATATTAAAAAAATAATATATAGCAAAAATAAATGGCTTTTAGGAAAAGCAGCGAAATATGGCTTCATTTTACAGTAGATGGAGCAGATCGTGCCAAATGCAACTACTGCAAAGCTTCTTTAAGCGTTGCCTGCGGATCTACTTTATAGCTAAATGTGTTTCCACAGATATCAAGATTTCGGCAATGATATCCAAAATTAGATCTGATCTTAGATATCGTTTTGGCGATTATGAAAAAAATCCACTGTATGCTGAAAGCGCAATTTAGGACCCGCGATTTAAAAAAAGGGGTTTCAAAAACGAAATTTCTTATCAGGCAGCTGTCAGAAAGTTAAGGACAAGAAACAGCTACCGTAAGTACAGGGGAAGTATTTAGCTTTTGGGCGAATTACGACTAGGAGTACAATAAAACTGTTCGTCCCGATAACAACTCAGCAGCAGGTATAAGGGAATTTGATAAGTACCTTAACGAAGAATATTTGGAACGGACAAAAGATCCATTAATTTGATGGAACAAAAGAAAAATGTTGTACCCAAGGGTTTATTCTTTCGCTCTTAAACGGCTATGTATATTGGCCACGATTTGCCCATACTAAAATTGTGCTTTTGTTTCTTTTTTGTGTTGTAAATATATATAATTTTTAACAAAATCTATAAACTTTTCAAGAATTTTTTTACAACAAACAAATACGAGTATACACTTGCATACATACATATATTATTTTATTAATAATTAGATTATTTGTTTAAGTTCAGTAATAAATAAAACTTTTGAAATAAGTAATGGAAATTAAAAGATGTAAATTATAAATGAGCATAAGTTTTAAAAAACTTCTTAGTTTTGTAAAAATAATTTAAATAAAAGATCAACTCGTCTGAAAAGTTTGTATTGAAATAACTCAAAAAACTAAGTGGTTTTTATACAAATTTTTCAGACGAGTTGATCGTCTCTAATGCAGAAACAGCACATAAGTTTTTTTTAATTAAAATTATTTTGTTTTTGATACGTTGCTACTTTTTTCGGTCACTTAATAAACAAAACATGAAATAAAAACTTTTGAAAATATAAAACGGAATTAAAAATATCAATACATATACATGTAGATAAAAGTTTTTAAAACTAGAAGTATTTTATAATAAATATTTATTTCTTAAGGTTTAATTAACAACTAAAATTGTTTGTTTTAACTGGCATTTAAAGGTAAAGGTAAAATAGCTAGTTATATATCTAGTAAATAATTCTTGCAGGAAAAACGACCTCTTAACAGATTATATCTGTTTCAAACGGTTTAAAAGTTTAGCCACATACATCAAATTCCATCAACTATTGGGACACCCCTTAATTTTCAAATTCTGTTGTTATTATTTTTGTTATAGCGGACTTAGCAAACAGGTTCTGCCTAAAACTGTTCTACAGTTTGGCCATATAATTAATTTTACACCAACTTATTATTACAACAGACAAAATAATGCTCATTTTGTCTAAATTTCAAGTGTTTGAAGGGCCATATAGGTTAAAATACATCAGTTATGGGTACACCCTTTAATTTCTAAATTCAAAGTGTATAATTGTTCTTATAGCGGACTTTGCTATTCCTTGTAAATATATTATTTTATTAAATACTTTCCAAAATTCCTAACTTGTTTATGGTTTTTAAGTTGTTTGCGGTTTATTTATGTCTGTTTACATTCAATGTTTTAATAAGATCCCGAAAAACGCCTCATAAAACGCTCATTTCTTAACTTTTTTTCATCTAATACATAAATAAAAATTGAAAGTTAAGATAGTTAAGATTTATAAGTTTTTATGATTTTTTTATTGTTTAAATCTAATATAAGTTTGGCCTCAAGGCTTTTTATTTCTTTAATAAATGAATAAATAAATAGATCGTTCGATTTCAAAAGCAAAACGTATTTTGAAATCGACTGTGAAAAATTGACTTTTTCTTTAGGTTTCTTTGAGAAAATTGTACTATTAAACAAATAAGAGTGCTATATTCGGCTATGCCATATCTTACATACTCTTCACCATCTAGGTATGTAAATCTAGTTTAGTAAAGTTACTCCAATCCAAAAAAAAAAATTATTGGGTTGACAGTTAGTACTGCATATATAATTTCACATAAAAATGACATCGGCTATAAATGGGTTATGCATTTTTTTTTAATTTCAGTATTTTCTTGAAGATCTCTTCAAAAGCTTTCTAGTGATACTGATTTTGATATTTTAAAAATTTTTTTTTTTAATTTCAGTATTTTCTTGAAGATCTCTTCAAAAGCTTTCTAGTGATACTGATTTTGATATTTTAAAAATTTGAAAACTTCAGAGCCCCATAACTCGGAAAATATGGGCGATAGATAATTTTTCCCTTGATGTTTTATTTTTTAATTCTATATCGCAGTATACATTTATTTTTTTGAGTGGAGTTACTTTATTGATTCAAATGACATGAAAAAATTAGAGGTAGTCGTGGTGTTTTGCCTGCTGCCTAGAAGGACATGGACCGATCATGCTGATTTTCAATAGCACTTTTTTCGACACTAACACGGACGGAGAGACGAATATCGCTCAATCGACATCGCTATGCATGAGAAGTCAGATATACTTATACTTTATAGCTAAGCTTAAGATCTGTATAGCCTTGTTGAAGTAAAGCGAAGCCATCTAAAGCGAAGCCATCTAAAGCGAAGGATCTAAACAAAAATTTATTTTTATAAAAAAAAATAACTTGTGTGGCTAAAATGCAAAAATCTTACCTGCAATGTGTCCTAAGCGTCTGGGAGCACCCACCACAATATGACCACCTTGTTGCAACACACTTTTTTGTAATTTATTCATAAAATTACAGCATATAACAACTAATTTCCATGCTTTTTTTTTTCTTTTGCCTTTGCATTCTCTTGTTACTGGTCTGTGGTGTTTGGATATACTTTGTGACAAATTGAACGAACGAGTTCACTTTTAACATTTGAACGAAAAAGACCGCTCACTGAGTTGAACGATTTGGCACAACTCTAATATTCTGACTTCTTATGTAGAGCGAAGTCGATTGAGCGATGTCCGTCTGTTCTTCCGTGTTAGTGTTGAAATCAAGACACTAGATCAGCTAAAATATATTTAAATACGCCAATCGATCAGACATTGTGTCGAAAGAGGTGCAAAAAAAAAACAAATATGTATATGTAGCGATAGAGAATTAAAAAAAAAAAAAACATCAAGTGAAAAAAATGCCATACGCCCATATTCCCCGAGTTCGGGCCTCTGAACTTTTCGAATTTTTTAAAATATCAATATGGGTATCATTTAAAAGCTTTTGAAGATATCTTTAAGGAAATACTAATTTCTTTTCATGATTGATCCGTCAAGGGCCGATGAAATTTTTATGTAAAATTTTTACCTAAAAAAAAAAACAAAAAAAAAAAAATATATATATATATATATATATATATATATATATATATATATATATATATATATATATATATATATATATATATATATATATATATATATATATATATATATATATATATATAAGTGACATATGCATACCGTAATTCATGAATTGTAATATGAATATGACCTGAACATTTATTTTATTTTCTTTGTTATTGCATTCCTATTTTTCTTAAGTCGAAAAATTAAAAGAAATTAAACACTTTGTAATATCAGCATATTTCATGAGAACATTTATAACATAAATGCCCCTACTGCCGTTCTCAACTCAACTAAGTTTGGTCGTCTGTCAGTCAACCCGACTTTGACTCAACCAAATTATTTTTTGGTATTGTAGAACACAACGATTTTTAGTTGTGTTTGTTATGGTGTTGCCGGCATGAAATGTCGATTTCATGTTGACAATACCGTGCATTTTATTTGTAAAATGAAGAAAACAAAATGCAAAAAGAAGTTTAAATCAAGTTTTTATGAAATAAAATGAACGGAGCGTGGATTTATTTTTTTGAAGACGAAAATCATGATGCTAATACAAATGTTCTACGTATACGTAGAAAAATACGCGATTATTCCAATCCTCGAACTACCCAGTGCGAAGTACGAAATGTCCAAAATAAGTAACAAGTATTTATAATAAGTCATGTTTTATAGATTTTTTTTTTTTAGCTATTTTCGGCTGAACAAAGAAGCATTTTATTATGTAATAGACCAATTTAAGGATCATTTTAAGAAACCTGTGCAAACAAATCAAGATTTTGAGGAGTTTCAGGATCCTCGCTTGTTGATGGAGCGACGTTTCCAAGGTGTTAAATGGTGCTACTTGATCATTTAGTGATAACAGCTGAGATATCAATTTCTCATTCCTGTTGCTTGTTAGTGTTTTTTTTTTTATTATTAGCAATTTATTTTAATACTTGCTTTGTAATGAGTCTAGACCTATATAAACTAAAAATTCTAATAAGATGTCTGTTTATAATAATAAAAATGTTCTTGTGGGCGGGCCCAAGCTATTTAATTCAATTATAAATCCTTCCCACGCTTACTTACACTGAGTTTTAGTCATCTCAATTTTTGGCTTTCCTTTAGCAATTTCTTTTTATCAGCTGTAGAAGTCACTCAAACTGGGCCTTGGTTGTTATTTTTAAAGTCCTGCGTATGTGGATTGACGGAGCAATGTTTCCAACGCCGAGAGTGTGTTCAGATTGTGCTACTTGATCATTTCGTGATAACAGCTGAGATACGCATTCCTCATTCCTGTTGCTTGTTAGTTCTTTTTTTTTTATTACTAGCAAGTTTTTTTAATAATTGCTTTGTAATGAATCCAAACCTATATGAACTAAAAATTCTAATAAAATGTCTGTTTATAATAATAAAAATGTCATATACTTATACGTTGCCATTCGAATGACGTTCTTGTGGGTGGGCCCAAACTATTTAATTCAATTCCCACGCTTACTTACACTGAGTTTTACTCATTCTAAATTTTTGCTTTCCTTTAGCAATTTCTAGATTTTTTTTCCATTAGCTGCACAAGTCACTCAAATTGGGCTCTGGTTGTTATTTTTAAAGTCCTGCGTATGTGTATTAAACATTTAATTTATTATATTAAGATAAAAAAAACACCTATACTTACGATTTTTCCATTTTTTTTTTTTGTCTTTTTTGTATTGTTTTTTAAAAGGAAATGTATTAAAAATTTAATAGAAATCTATAACCGACAAAGACTCAACTGCTAATAAGCAGTTGTGTTTATTTATCGTTTTTGTCAACCAAACTCATACAAAGTGGTGAACCGCAATACCATTAAACACAACTAAAAAATCGAGCAAACAACCAAATAGTCAACCGCATTTAAGTTGTGAATGGCAATACCGATCTATGAAAGACGACCAAATTATTAAAAAAGTTGTGAACCGCAATAGGGAATTAATCTTATGATATTATTTCCCTTTATTTTTATATTCAAATCATTACAATTTTTGTTTATTTCCGTTTCGTTTAGTTTCTTTGTAACTATTATATTTGGTTCAATGAAATACAAAAAGTTTGATTCTTTATTTTCTTTATATTGACAAATAGTTTTATTATTATTTATTAAATTTTTGATACATTTATCTCCTATTGTTATTACCTTATTATCCAGCAATTGGTAGACTACGGTATGATTGGCTACATTATCTACTTTTTCGTCAAGTACTAACTCATCATTGTTTTCGTCTGGCATTGGGATTACTTTTATTCTTTTATGTTTATCGAATTCAATAGGAATAGAAAGTATGAAAAAAATTATACTTCCCTCTAACCAAATTGAAGTTTTTATGTTCTCGAACTGCAGCACAGTTAAATTCGTCATGGTTTGCAAATCGATTAGTTTTGGGTTTATAATGCCCAGTCTAGCCAACTGCATTGCTAATTGGATATCCTCGATATGTTCAAGATATCTTTTTACATTGTCTAAAAATATGTCTGTGCAGATTCTTTCCGTGATCTTGTTCTGTAATCTTGACACGTCTGACTCCAGCTTTCGCAATAGTCTACTTTCATTGTTAACGTGATCTATCACTTCGTTGAATTCGTTTGTTGTTGTTATGTTCGCTTTTAAGTCATCAAACTTGCTCTCCAACTCTCTTTTATCGTCCTCGTTTAGAGTCCCAAAAAGAAATTTTAAACCGTCGCCCACCACATTTGCCAATCAGCGTCTATGTCTAACCGAAAATAATTGTTTCTCTTTAAATGCTAGTGTAAGGTTTTTTACAACTGAGTCCGTTTGGTAACATTTGTTTGAGTTATACTGTTCGATAAGATTATTATAGGTCAGGTCAAGATAAGTTTTGTTAACAGTCAAGATATGATATTTGTAATTTATTGGGTAATCTAAGGTACCCATTATTATTTTCTACGCTGTTTATTTCGATCGTCTGGCCACCGACTCCTGTATTCTCTGAGAAAAGCAGCAACAAGAGAATGGTAGAGAGCTTCCAAAGTTTAGGTTTAATAGATTTTAATGTACCTGAAAAAATTGTTAGTTTCGACCATGATCCTTCTTCCTTTTAAACTGTGATTTATATTTTCTAACGTGCCTATCCTTGCACTTAACAACATAGTGCTCATTATCGTCTGCGGCCTCTACGACCTCGACTCTCTTAAAAGGGTTTTTAATCTTTTTCAATCGTTTTCTTGAATTGTCAGCGTTTAAGTACCTAACATCTATTGCAAGTTATTCTTTATTCCATTTCCAAAAGTCTGTCACGTATTCTTCTCTTGTTTCGTAAACAGGAGGTGTGATTTTAAATGGCAATTTATTGTCTATGTGGTCCGCCTTACAACAATTACAAAGTTCACACTCGTTTATAATACGAGATATTTCCTTAACACTTAACGGACGGGCCCCGTAGATTTACGTTTTTCCATTCTGACTTCCTAGGACGGGCCACGTAGATCTACGTTTTTGTATGAATTTTTAGTATTTTGCATTAGGGTGTTTCTTTTGTGCACATTGTTATTTTTTATATTATTATTATATAAATACAATACAAAATAAATACAAAATCATATACAAAAAGCAGTGCAAAGTCTGCAGTTCACATTGAAAAAGGAGTAAAACTAGATATGTTTGTTTTTTTGTCAGGTGCCACTGCATAAAGGTGAATGTTTAACAGCATATCACACGCTTAAAAGATGGTAAATAATAATAAATTTAATAAATACTTTTTGAAATATCACAAGAAATATAATTGATAAAATAAAGTTTTATTGTAGTTACAACGCTTTAAATCCATACATTTTTGTTTGTTTAATTCCCCTGGAAAATGCCCGGAAACAAGGAAAGACAGAGCAGATTCGACCCGTCCGTTAAGTGTTAACATAGTTCGGAAAGTAATATTTTGTTTTAAATGCCCTGACTATTTTTTCCATACCCTGATATAATCCGTTCAAATGGATTTCTAAAATTTTTGTCTTAAAATCAGGGTAATTTGTCAAATTCTCCAGAAGTTTGGTCGATCTCAGAATCCTCTTTTTGTCATTCGAAATAATTTGAACATAAACTTTCAGAAATTTGATGAACTAGCCGTCGTCCGGCAAATAAAGGGTTATTTTTTTATTAAGTTAATACGTTTAATTATGTCTTTAATTGATTTAGTGTCCAGATCTTTATAAACAACCGTTGTGACGTGATTGGAAAATATCTTCTTTGTAAAGATTCTACTTTGATTTCCTCTAACAAGTTTGATCTGATTCTTAAATATATTTAAGGGTTTTTCAGTTATTGGTATATACGAGGAATTATCTTCATCACCGTTCTCTTGATTTTCTTCATTGAAATTACAATTCTCGTTTCTTGCACGGGATAGTGCATCGTCAAGGTAATTTTCCTTTCCGGGAATATGTTTGATTTTAAAATCGAATTCATTCAATTTTATTTTCCACCTCTGAAGCTTTTGGTTTGGCTCCTTAAGGTTTTGCAACCACTGTAATGGTTTATGATCGCTATTGATCATGAATCTTCTGCCGTACAAATAGGGGCGGAAGTACTTTGTTGCCCACACAATGGCTAGTAACTCGTTCTCAGTAGCAGAATATTTTGATTCGTGCTCATTTAGAGTGCGGCTGGCAAAACAAATTGGGTGTCCGCTCCGACTAAGGACGGCACCAAGCGCAGAATTAGAAGCATCCGTTGTCAGCATAGTCTGGGAAAGTCAATATTGGTTCATTAACGATTAAGAGTTTAATAGTATCGACTGCATTAATATAATCCTTATCCGATGAATTAACTTTATTTCCTTTTTTAAGGCAATGTGTCAATGGCTTTGTTATTTTGAAAAAATTCTGGATAAATTTCCTAGAAAATCCGGCCAATCCCAAAAATCGCTAAATTTCTGTTTCAGTTTTAGGAATTGGATATTCCAAGATGGCTTTAACTTTGTTAGGGTTTGGCTTTATACCATCAGGTGTGATAATGTGTCCCAAAAAGGTGGTTTTCATTTTTAAAAATTCGCTTTTATCAGGCTCCACCTTCAAATTGGCATCCGCAAGCCTACTGAACACCCTCTCTATTGAGTTGATATGCTCTTGGAGAGAAGTAATAAAGATTATTATATCGTCCAGGTAGACCAAGCATTCTTTTCCTATAAGGTCTCCTAAAATTGTGTTCATCAAACGTTGAAAGGTTGAGGGCGCATTTTTGGGACCAAATGGCATCCTCAAAAACTCGTAATGACCATTCTGTGTGGAGAATGCTGTCTTTTGAATCAGAAGGTTTCATTTCGATCTGATGAAACCTTTTTGTAAGATCGAGGGTAGTGAAATATAAACACCTACCCAATTTATTCAAAATGTCATCCATAACCGGAATTGGGTATTTATCACTAATCGTTATATCGTTCAATTTGCGATAATCGACAACGATGCGCCATTTTTGTTTACCAGTCGCATCGAGTTTCTTAGGTACAACCTAGATTGGTGCATTATGAGGTGACTGGCTGTGGCATATAATATTCTGGTCCAGCATTTCTTGAGCTTGCCAATTAACCTAGTCCCTATGAACTTGAGGGTAACGATACGTTTTGCAACATATTGGATCTTCGTGGATAGTGTATATTTTATGTTTAACAACATTAGTAAAGGTTAATTTATCTCCCTCCCTATAAAAAAATCTACCATATTTCTGTAACAACACTTTTAAGCTTGTGAATTCCTCTCTACTGAGGTGATCCAATTTAAACATTTTTTTACATTCGTAATCAATACAATTAAAGGATTTTGGAATGCCCTTTATGTAGGGTATCAATTTTACTACCTTGAATTTGTTTATACTCAAGCTGATTGATATGTAAATCAGGGGAAATATTTTTATAAGGTGGAAGGCTTTTTATTCCTTCTTTTTCTTCGTGATTTTCGTTCAAAAAAGAATATTTAATATTTGGGTGACTATTATGCGGGGTATTAATTTAATTACCTCGAATTTGCTTATACTCGGGTTGGCTGATCCCCGAATCAAAATAAGTATTTTTATTAACTGGAAAGATTTTTACTTCCTCCTCTCCTTCTTGATTTTCGTTCAAAAAAAAAAAAATATTTAATATCATTTAGGACAACAAATCCCCCTGGAATATTTAGTTGTGCCCTTAATTTGCTTAAATTATCAAAGCCCAGCAGGCCCGAATAATTGTTACTAAACCTATACGCATAGAACACTGCTCTAACTCTTGTTATGGGGCTAAAGATTTCTAAGGTCTCATTGAGAACTTTGTTCCCAGTAGCTGTTCTAACACAAACGGGATGTACTTTATTTGGGGAAACTGACAAAGCGTCTGGCCGAAGAAGACTAATTGAGGATCCTGTATCAATCAAAAATTTATAAGCTCTACCCTCTATTGTTATTGAGAATATAGGAAGGGGTTTGAGGCCGCTAAGTGAAAATTTTCGACTTCCATGGGCTCGGCAGGGCCGAAACGTCTAATGCGAGATTGAATTGAGTCATTTATCCTTTGGCGTTTGTAAGGACGTGAACTATTGGGAAATCTATTATTAATGTAAAAGTCATTATTGTTTGGGCTATTATTGTTATTGTGTGTCTTAATATTTTGTCCATTATTTCTATAACTATTATTGTAATTATTCTGGAAGTTTTCATTACGGTTATTCCTAAAACTTGGGTGATTGAAAGTGTTAGTACTTTGATTTGGGATGTATATGTTTCTATATTCATTGTTCACTACTTGAGGATAATGACGGGAGTGATCGGTTCTGAATCTTTTGTCATTCTTCGTTCAAAGTGTCCCTCATCTAGTTCATTATTTCGTTTGAGAATATCTACTGCTGACATAAAATCTGCTGCTAAATTCGCACTAACAAGTGTGGTTAAATGATTGGGTAGTTCTTTTTTTAGTATTCCTAGGGCTTGGGAGTTAGCTTCATTCTTATAAAATGTTTTTTTTTTTTTTTCATTACTTTCATCACTTAATCTAATTGTAACGTGTATTCTACATAAGCTTATGTTAATTTCATCGCACAATTTTCTTAGATTACCCTTAAATATAATGTTACATAATTTTAAAATGAGTGTCGGAATTGGTTGTTGCTCACCGTACTCTTGTACCAGTAGTCGCTTCAATGCGCTCTAGTCCTCTGGTAGTTCTCTTCTGATTAAATTTAGGGCATCTCCGTCTAATGTTCTCAATATGCAATTGAAGAATAAGACCCTGTCATCTCTAGGCAGAACCACAATGTTGGGTAATATACTTTCTATGCTATTAATATAGTGGCACAATATATCCTTTTCCCCAATAAAAGGATGGACTAATTTCAAGTTTTGGATGATAAAGCCCTTCTGTTGATCAATACTGTTGTTTACACTGTTGTTATCGTTATCACTATTAGCACCACTTTCTCTTCTGTTGTTAAATGATAGTTGCCCTAAATTAAGGATTTTCATTGATTTATTTTATTATATATTTTTTGTTTTTTCGTTGTAATATTGCAAGATTAATAAACAGTGCCACAGAGTTTTTCTTTTATTTTAAACAGTCACTGTCACAGAGTTTTTATTTTATTTGTTTAACGACAATTTTATAACAAAGTTAAAAGTATTAATTTTCTTTTGATTGTTAATACATCTTAAATCTTGTAGTTTTTATTTTACTTATTAAATTATTAAAAGTTAAGGTTCGTTTTAAGGATCTTTTTCGCAGATCCTACCGACTGCGCCAGTGAAATACAGTGTTTGTACTTTGAGTTTTATTCATAAACTGAAACTTTTATTTATTAAAAACCTTTTATATATATTTAACATCACAAAATATGCTGATTTTACATTACGTCAAACAAAAATAATGTTGTCTCTTTTAAGAATAATTTTGCCCCTATTGCGGTTCACAACTTTTTTAATAATTTGGTCGTCTTTCATAGATCGATATTGCCATTCACAACTTAAATGCGGTTGACTATTTGGTTGTGAGGTCGATTTTTTGGTTGTGTTTAATGCTATTGCGGTTCACCACTTTGTATGAGTTTGGTTGACAAAAACGATAAATATACACAACTGCTTATTAGCAGTTGAGTCTTTGTCGGTTATAAATTTCTATTAAATTTTAATAAATTTCCTTTAAAAAAATAAAACAAAAAGAACAAAAAATGTAACAATCGTAAGTATAGGTGTTTTTTGATCTTAATATAATAAATTAAATGTTTAATCCACATACGCAGGACTTTAAAAATAACAACCAAGGCCCAGTTTGAGTGACTTCTACAGCTGATAAAAAGAAATTGCTAAAGGAAAGCCAAAAATTAGGATGACTAAAACTCAGTGTAAGTAAGCGTGGGAAGGATTTATAATTGAATTAAATAGCTTGGGCCCGCCCACAAGAACATTTTTATTATTATAAACAGACATCTTATTAGAATTTTTAGTTTATATAGGTCTAGACTCATTACAAAGCAAGTATTAAAATAAATTGCTAATAATAAAAAAAAAAACACTAACAAGCAACAGGAATGAGAAATTGATATCTCAGCTGTTATCACTAAATGATCAAGTAGCACCATTTAACACCTTGGAAACGTCGCTCCATCAACAAGCGAGGATCCTGAAACTCCTCAAAATCTCGACTTGTTTGCACAGGTTTCTTAAAATGATCCTTAAATTGGTCTATTACATAATAAAATGCTTCTTTGTTCAGCCGAAAATAGCTAAAAAAAAAATCTATAAAACATGACTTATTATAAATACTTGTTACTTATTTTGGACATTTCGTACTTCGCACTGGGTAGTTCAAGAGGATTGGAATAATCGCGTATTTTTCTACGTATACGTAGAACATTTGTATTATCATCATGATTTTCGTCTTCAACAAAATAAATCCACGCTTCAATCCGTTCATTTTATTTCATAAAAACTTGATTTAAACTTCTTTTTGCATTTTGTTTTCTTCATTTTACAAATAAATGCACGGTATTGCCAACATGAAATCGACATTTCATGCCGGCAACACCATAACAAACACAACTAAAAATCGTTGTGTTCTACAATACCAAAAAATAATTTGGTTGAGTCAAAGTCGGGTTGACTGACAGACGACCAAACTTAGTTGAGTTGAGAACGGCAGTAGGGGCATTTATGTTATAAATGTTCTCATGAAATATGCTGATATTACAAAGTGTTTAATTTCTTTTAATTTTTCGACTTAAGCAAAATAGGAATGCAATAACAAAGAAAATAAAATAAATGTTCAGGTCATATTCATATTACAATTCATGAATTACGGTATGCATATGTCACTTATATATATATATATATATAAAAAACATTTTATAAGAATGAAGCTAACTCCCAAGCCCTAGGAATACTAAAAAAGAACTACCCAATCATTTAACCACACTTGTTAGTGCGAATTTAGCAGCAGATTTTATGTCAGCAGTAGATATTCTCAAACGAAATAATGAACTAGATGAGGGACACTTTGAACGAAGAATGACAAAAGATCAGAACCGATCACTCCCGTCATTATCCTCAAGTAGTGAACAATGAATATAGAAACATATACATCCCAAATCAAATACTAACACTTTCAATCACCCAAGTTTTAGGAATAACCGTAATGAAAACTTCCAGAATAATTACAATAATAGTTATAGAAATAATGGACAAAATATTAAGACACACAATAACAATAATAGCCCAAACAATAATGACTTTTACATTATTAATAGATTTCCCAATAGTTCACGTCCTTACAAACGCCAAAGGATAAATGACTCAATTCAATCTCGCATTAGACGTTCCGGCCCTGCCGAGCCCATGGAAGTCGAAAATTTTCACTTAGCGGCCTCAAACCCCTTCCTATATTCTCAATAACAATAGAGGGTAGAGCTTATAAATTCTTGATTGATACAGGATCCTCAATTAGTCTTCTTCGTCCAGACGCTTTGTCAGTTTCCCCAAATAAAGTACATCCCGTTTGTGTTAGAACAGCTACTGGGAACAAAGTTCTCAATGAGACCTTAGAAATCTTTAGCCCCATAACAAGAGTTAGAGCAGTGTTCTATGCGTATAGGTTTAGTAACAATTATTCGGGCCTGCTGGGCTTTGATAATTTAAGCAAATTAAGGGCACAACTAAATATTCCAGGGGGATTTGTTGTCCTAAATGATATTAAATATTTTTTTTTTTTTTTTTTTGAACGAAAATCAAGAAGGAGAGGAGGAAGTAAAAATCTTTCCAGTTAATAAAAATACTTATTTTGATTCGGGGATCAGCCAACCCGAGTATAAGCAAATTCGAGGTAATTAAATTAATACCCCGCATAATAGTCACCCAAATATTAAATATTCTTTTTTTGAACGAAAATCAAGAAGAAAAAGAAGGAATAAAAAGCCTTCCACCTTATAAAAATATTTCCCCTGATTTACATATCAATCAGCTTGAGTATAAACAAATTCAAGGTAGTAAAATTGATACCCTACATAAAGGGCATTCCAAAATCCTTTAATTGTATTGATTACGAATGTAAAAAAATGTTTAAATTGGATCACCTCAGTAGAGAGGAATTCACAAGCTTAAAAGTGTTGTTACAGAAATATGGTAGATTTTTTTATAGGGAGGGAGATAAATTAACCTTTACTAATGTTGTTAAACATAAAATATACACTATCCACGAAGATCCAA
This sequence comes from Cistogaster globosa, assembly GCA_937654795.1. Classification (NCBI taxonomy): domain Eukaryota; kingdom Metazoa; phylum Arthropoda; class Insecta; order Diptera; family Tachinidae; genus Cistogaster; species Cistogaster globosa. Next base: position 104,679,054 of record OW569403.1, on the reverse strand, counting down.
TATGTTGCAAAACGTATCGTTACCCTCAAGTTCATAGGGACTAGGTTAATTGGCAAGCTCAAGAAATGCTGGACCAGAATATTATATGCCACAGCCAGTCACCTCATAATGCACCAATCTAGGTTGTACCTAAGAAGCTCGATGCGACTGGTAAACAAAAATGGCGCATCGTTGTCGATTATCGCAAATTGAACGATATAACGATTAGTGATAAATACCCAATTCCGGTTATGGATGACATTTTGAATAAATTGGGTAGGTGTTTATATTTCACTACCCTCGATCTTACAAAAAGGTTTCATCAGATCGAAATGAAACCTTCTGATTCAAAAGACAGCATTCTCCACACAGAATGGTCATTACGAGTTTTTGAGGATGCCATTTGGTCCCAAAAATGCGCCCTCAACCTTTCAACGTTTGATGAACACAATTTTAGGAGACCTTATAGGAAAAGAATGCTTGGTCTACCTGGACGATATAATAATTTTTATTACTTCTCTCCAAGAGCATATCAACTCAATAGAGAGGGTGTTCAGTAGGCTTGCGGATGCCAATTTGAAGGTGGAGCCTGATAAAAGCGAATTTTTAAAAATGAAAACCACCTTTTTGGGACACATTATCACACCTGATGGTATAAAGCCAAACCCTAACAAAGTTAAAGCCATCTTGGAATATCCAATTCCTAAAACTGAAACAGAAATTTAGCGATTTTTGGGATTGGCCGGATTTTCTAGGAAATTTATCCAGAATTTTTTCAAAATAACAAAGCCATTGACACATTGCCTTAAAAAAGGAAATAAAGTTAATTCATCGGATGAGGATTATATTAATGCAGTCGATACTATTAAACTCTTAATCGTTAATGAACCAATATTGACCTTCCCAGACTATGCTGACAACGGATGCTTCTAATTCTGCGCTTGGTGCCGTCCTTAGTCGGAGCGGACACCCAATTTGTTTTGCCAGCCGCACTCTAAATGAGCTCGAATCAAAATATTCTGCTACTGAGAACGAGTTACTAGCCATTGTGTGGGCAACAAAGTACTTCCGCCCCTATTTGTACGGCAGAAGATTCATGATCAATAGCGATCATAAACCATTACAGTGGTTGCAAAACCTTAAGGAGCCAAACCAAAAGCTTCAGAGGTGGAAAATAAAATTGAATGAATTCGATTTTAAAATCAAACATATTCCCGGAAAGGAAAATTACCTTGACGATGCACTATCCCGTGCAAGAAACGAGAATTGTAATTTCAATGAAGAAAATCAAGAGAACGGTGATGAAGATAATTCCTCGTATATACCAATAACTGAAAAACCCTTAAATATATTTAAGAATCAGATCAAACTTGTTAGAGGAAATCAAAGTAGAGTCTTTACAAAGAAGATATTTTTCAATCACGTCACAACGGTTGATTATAAAGATCTGGACACTAAATCAATTACAGACATAATTAAACGTATTAACTTAATAAAAAAATAACCCTTTATTTGCCGGACGACGGCTAGTTCCTCAAATTTCTGAAAGTTTATGTTCAAATTATTTCGAATGACAAAAAGAGGATTCTGAGATCGACCAAACTTCTGGAGAATTTGACAAATTACCCTGATTTTAAGACAAAAATTTTAGAAATCCATTTGAACGGATTATATCAGGGTATGGAAAAAATAGTCAGGGCATTTAAAACAAAATATTACTTTCCGAACTATGTTAACACTTAACGGACGGGTCGAATCTGCTCTGTCTTTCCTTGTTTCCGGGCATTTCCCAGGGGAATTAAACAAACAAAAATGTATGGATTTAAAGCGTTGTAACTACAATAAAACTTTATATTATCAATTATATTTCTTGTGATATTTCAAAAAGTATTTATTAAATTTATTATTATTTACCATCTTTTAAGCGTGTGATATGCTGTTAAACATTCACCTTTATGCAGTGGCACCTGACAAAAAAACAAACATATCTAGTTTTACTCCTTTTTCAATGTGAACTGCAGACTTTGCACTGCTTTTTGTATATGATTTTGTATTGTATTTATATAATAATAATATAAAAAATAACAATGTGCACAAAAGAAACACCCTAATGCAAAATACTAAAAATTCATACAAAAACGTAGATCTACGTGGCCCGTCCTAGGAAGTCAGAATGGAAAAACGTAAATCTACGGGGCCCGTCCGTTAAGTGTTAAGGAAATATCTCGTATTATAAACGAGTGTGAACTTTGTAATTGTTGTAAGGCGGACCACATAGACAATAAATTGCCATTTAAAATCACACCTCCTGTTTACGAAACAAGAGAAGAATACGTGACAGACTTTTGGAAATGGAATAAAGAATAACTTGCAATAGATGTTAGGTACTTAAACGCTGACAATTCAAGAAAACGATTGAAAAAGATTAAAAACCCTTTTAAGAGAGTCGAGGTCGTAGAGGCCGCAGACGATAATGAGCACTATGTTGTTAAGTGCAAGGATAGGCACGTTAGAAAATATAAATCACAGTTTAAAAGGAAGAAGGATCATGGTCGAAACTAACAATTTTTTCAGGTACATTAAAATCTATTAAACCTAAACTTTGGAAGCTCTCTACCATTCTCTTGTTGCTGCTTTTCTCAGAGAATACAGGAGTCGGTGGCCAGACGATCGAAATAAACAGCGTAGAAAATAATAATGGGTACCTTAGATTACCCAATAAATTACAAATATCATATCTTGACTGTTAACAAAACTTATCTTGACCTGACCTATAATAATCTTATCGAACAGTATAACTCAAACAAATGTTACCAAACGGACTCAGTTGTAAAAAACCTTACACTAGCATTTAAAGAGAAACAATTATTTTCGGTTAGACATAGACGCTGATTGGCAAATGTGGTGGGCGACGGTTTAAAATTTCTTTTTGGGACTCTAAACGAGGACGATAAAAGAGAGTTGGAGAGCAAGTTTGATGACTTAAAAGCGAACATAACAACAACAAACGAATTCAACGAAGTGATAGATCACGTTAACAATGAAAGTAGACTATTGCGAAAGCTGGAGTCAGACGTGTCAAGATTACAGAACAAGATCACGGAAAGAATCTGCACAGACATATTTTTAGACAATGTAAAAAGATATCTTGAACATATCAAGGATATCCAATTAGCAATGCAGTTGGCTAGACTGGGCATTATAAACCCAAAACTAATCGATTTGCAAACCATGACGAATTTAACTGTGTTGCAGTTCGAGAACATAAAAACCTCAATTTGGTTAGAGGGAAGTATAATTTTTTTCATACTTTCTATTCCTATTGAATTCGATAAACATAAAAGAATAAAAGTAATCCCAATGCCAGACGAAAACAATGATGAGTTAGTACTTGACGAAAAAGTAGATAATGTAGCCAATCATACCGTAGTCTACCAATTGCTGGATAATAAGGTAATAACAATAGGAGATAAATGTATCAAAAATTTAATAAATAATAATAAAACTATTTGTCAATATAAAGAAAATAAAGAATCAAACTTTTTGTATTTCATTGAACCAAATATAATAGTTACAAAGAAACTAAACGAAACGGAAATAAACAAAAATTGTAATGATTTGAATATAAAAATAAAGGGAAATAATATCATAAGATTAATTCCCTATTGCGGTTCACAACTTTTTTAATAATTTGGTCGTCTTTCATAGATCGGTATTGCCATTCACAACTTAAATGCGGTTGACTATTTGGTTGTTTGCTCGATTTTTTAGTTGTGTTTAATGGTATTGCGGTTCACCACTTTGTATGAGTTTGGTTGACAAAAACGATAAATAAACACAACTGCTTATTAGCAGTTGAGTCTTTGTCGGTTATAGATTTCTATTAAATTTTTAATACATTTCCTTTTAAAAAACAATACAAAAAAGACAAAAAAAAAATGGAAAAATCGTAAGTATAGGTGTTTTTTTTATCTTAATATAATAAATTAAATGTTTAATACACATACGCAGGACTTTAAAAATAACAACCAGAGCCCAATTTGAGTGACTTGTGCAGCTAATGGAAAAAAAATCTAGAAATTGCTAAAGGAAAGCAAAAATTTAGAATGAGTAAAACTCAGTGTAAGTAAGCGTGGGAATTGAATTAAATAGTTTGGGCCCACCCACAAGAACGTCATTCGAATGGCAACGTATAAGTATATGACATTTTTATTATTATAAACAGACATTTTATTAGAATTTTTAGTTCATATAGGTTTGGATTCATTACAAAGCAATTATTAAAAAAACTTGCTAGTAATAAAAAAAAAAAAAGAACTAACAAGCAACAGGAATGAGGAATGCGTATCTCAGCTGTTATCACGAAATGATCAAGTAGCACAATCTGAACACACTCTCGGCGTTGGAAACATTGCTCCGTCAACAAGTGAGGCTTCTGAAACTCCTTTAAATTTCGACTAGTCTGCACAGGTTACTTCAAATGATCCTAAATTACATAACAAAATGCTTCTTTGTTCAGCCGAAAATAGCTAATAAATCTATGAAAAATGACTTATTATAAATATTTGTTACTTATTTTGGACATTGTTTACTTCGCACTGGGTAGTTCAAGAGGATTGGAATCATCGCGTATTTTTCTACGTATACGTGAAACATTTGTATTAGCATCACGATTTTCGTCTTATATAAATATATCCACGCTTAAATCCATTCTTTCATAAAAACTTGATTTAAACTTCTTTTTGCGTTTTCTTTTCTTCATTTTACAAATAAAATGCATGGTGCTGCCAACATGAAATCGACATTTCATGCCGGCAACACCATAACAAACACAACTAAAAATCGTTGTGTTCTACAATACCAAAAAACAATTTGGTTGAGTCAAAGTCGGGTTGACTGACAGACGACCAAACTTAGTTGAGTTGAGAACGGCAATAGGGGCATAAATAATTGTAAAGCAAAAAGTTGTAATTTTGAAGTCAGTGTGAAACAAAAAATAGAAGATCCAAACATACTACCTACTGTAAAAGACCTTGAAAATTTGGTAAAAAAAATATATCGTTGCCAAAACTAAAGAAACATGTAGACATAATAAATAGTAAAACGAACAACTATTCTAAAAGTTTATTAACTTTTATTTTAATAATATTACTATTAATTGTAAGCTTATGCATTAAATTTAAGAAGAATATTTTTATAAAAAACCGAACTAACGAAGAAAAAAGTCAATGAGGACATCGACTTATCTGAGGTGGGGAGGAGTGACATATGCATACCGTAATTCATGAATTTCATGAATTGTAATATGAATATTTTATTTTCTTTCTTATTGCATTCCTATTTTTCTTAAACAAATAAAAGAAATTAAACACTTTGTAATATCAGAGAAAACATTATTTTTGTTTGACGCAATGTAAAATCAGCATATTTTGTGAGAACCTTTATGATGTAAATTATATATAAAATGTTTTTAATAAATAAAAGTTTCAGTTTATGAATAAAACTCAAAGTACAAACACTGTATATATATATGTAAAGTTTATGTGGACAAACTCGCTTCAATTCAGGCCTTGGAGGAAAACAGCACGCGTGTCATTCGCCAGTTACCATTCGAAATATTCGAACGAGTCATCGAAAATTGGACTTAACGGATGGACCAACTGCGACGTAGCAGCGGCTATTTTATATACATAAGCTTCAAAAAATAATTGACAAAGTATGTTCCAAGGCGAATCGAACAGGTGACTTCATTAGATCATGCGGTCAACATATGTTTTAGCTTTTACGTGTATTTTGTTTTTGTAAAATCTTGTTAAGCTGTCAAAAATATCTGGCAATATGTGTGTATGTACAATAATTCCCTGCAGAAATCGAGACTAATCCATACACGCGTATAAAGAGTACTCCACAAGGGACCAGGACTAGTCCAAAAGTAATCCAAATATATGGGAAAAACATGCTCCATTTTACGTTACAATGTCCTAGGAGAAGATCATGTAATCCCAAAGAACATTACGTCAGAGTAATCCAAAGACTAGTCCAAGTAACTACTCCGCAAATTATAAACACAGGGTTGGTCTTGAAATTACTTCATGTCACTACTCCATGGACTACCACAGAAAACTAGTTTATAAACCATTTTATAGTATTACCCCGCGGATTATAAACAAAGGTCTAGTTTTTAAATAACTCTGATGTGAATACTCCATGGAACACCACAAGAGACTAGTTTCAAAACTATCCTTTGGTAAAATTTATTAGAGCACCACAAAAAATATTTTTGCATAAAAAAAAAACAAAAGAAATGTAATCACAAAAATTTTGGTATACAATTTTTTTTTAATTTATTTAAAAAACTATGATAAACAAAAACAAGTTGTAATATAAAACAAATTAAACACATATGAATCTTTAATTATAAATAAAAAAATAAATAATTGCAAACATAACAATTGTGTTCATTTCGAATTTTTAATCCATTTTTGGAGTAGGTTCAAATAAACCAATTAATTCCATACATTGGTTATAGGAGTTTTAAACATAGTTTATTCTAAAATGTGTAAAGATTTTACTGGACGTCGTTCGTTTACCCAAAAGTCTATATAAAAAAATGAAATTCAGAACAATTTATACTATCCAATAAAAACATTTGAGTAAAAACGCGGCTACTAATAATAATAAATATTTAAACATGTCATACTAATAAGGCAATGAATATTTTAAGTTAATGTTTTCTTAAAACTCAAGGCAAAGAACTTTACTTTATTTGCTAGGTTGACTTCTTTTTTGCACAGATGAACCGGAAGTGTCGTTTCTTTACGACTTGAAATTCATTCCTCATTTCTTTATCTGCATTGGTAGAATACGAACTAATTGCATCTGAAAACATTTTTACTTATATATTATTAAAAATATACATACCTATAATAGTTTTATAGAAGTTTTTATAATCGCGTAAACTTTTTTTCCCACATGCGCTTCAACATAATGCGTCTTTTATTGCTGATATCTATAAATTTGTAAAAATTAGCCAATATGTATTTGCTGTTCTTTTCAAAAACTCAATATTTATAATAATTACATAAATTTCTTCATTAGCTTCGTTTATATCTGCTTCTATCTTCTGTAGATCTTCTTCAGTTTTAATTGGAAATTTCTGGATTAGGGTGTTTATACTTTGGCGTACGTTTTGTAGACCTTGTAGCTGTAGTTTTTGCTCAGTCAGCATTTCGACTATTATTTTGTTCTGGTCAACTATTGTTGCTAAAAATATTAAAACAAACCTATTAAGATAAAAAAGTAAGTTTTTTAACTAATAATACCTTGTAATTTTGACACCTGTTCTCTTAAGTCTCTCATTTCCATAATTATTTTGTTTTGTATGTCTATCATTTCTGAAACATAAATTAACAATGTTGGCACTGATTGTGTGGCTATGTAGTAGTGATAATTTTTGATACCGTATTTTACTTAGTTACAGACTGAAATATTTTTTTTATTTAGTTTTAAATTTTTTTTTTTTTTTTATAAAATCTAAAGGTGTGAATTTGGAGTTATGCCGTTGATAGATGAGACTGCTAAGCATGTTAGAAACGTGCCTTTAAATTGTATACACTCATAACATGGGTTTTTTTTTTTGGCACGATCTAAAAACGAAACAAAATATACAGTCTGTCAAGGATGACTTTTCACACAATAAATATTCACAAATTTTTAATTTTTTTTAAGAAAAGGGCTACTTTTATGTTATGAAAAAATAGTTTTTTAACTCATGTACCTTTCAACACTCTGTATATATAATGGTTAGGGCAACAAGTTTAAAGTCGATGCAAAAGAAAGAAAAAAAACTAAAAAAACAAATTTTATCCATTTTTTTTAATGTCAAACAACTCTTTTCACAACACAAGATTTTTTTCTCTTCTTTGAAAGTTCTTGATGATTAGCGGTAATATGCGGTTATTTACGATGCGTGATATTTTGTATGTCATTTTGCAAATCATTTGACATGAAATATTTGTGGCACGCGCATCAATTAGCAAGTTTATGTGTTTAAAAAAATGGCTGGAAAACGGTTATCGTACGACGTAATCCAACTAATTTATTACAACCACCAACTAGGAGCAAGTGCTCAGGAGCTATCAGAGAGGTTTTTGGTATCAAGGAGAACTATTTACAATGTGCTTTACCGTGCTGAGAAAGAAAATAGATTAGAATTAAAACGTGGAGGTGGACCAAAGCCCAAAATAGATGATCGCACAGAGCGGGCAATTGTTAGAAAAGTGGCCCAAAATCCAAAGATTTCCCTAAGGACATTTTCAAAGGAGCTTGAAGAAGAATGTGGTGTTTTTGTTTCACATGAAACTGTTCGGCAAGCGTTATTAAAAGACAAATACTCTTCAAGAGCAGCACGTAAAAAACCATTACTTTCTACAATTAATATAGAAAAGCGTTTTTCCTTCGCCACGATGAACATTTCGCAACCTGTGGAGTATTGGGACGACGTGATATTCTGCGATGAGACCAAAATAATGTTGTACTACAACGATGGGCCAGCTAGAGTGTGGCGCAAACCATTAACATCTCTAGAAAACCGCAATATTTATTTATTTATTTAATTGTCTACGGACATTTAAATCCTTGCAGACATTTTAATTTAAGTACAACATATAACTTTGCTTAAAATTAACATACGTACATGATAAAAAAAGAAAACATTACATAACATAAACAATTAGCTTAAATTAAACATACATACAATAATAAGAAACATTACAAAAAATAAAAATTTACACAAATAAGTTAATTATTTAGGTGAACTAATATATTATTTCTAATTAAGTTTAATGACAAATTAAGATCAATAAACTTATAATATTTATTAAAGTCAGCACAAATTCTTCTAAATGGATCCGCATTAGCATAATTAGCCCGAAAGAATTCTACTGCTAAAGGTATAAAATGTCGTGTAGGGCGTTGTGGAACATTTAAATTAATTCTATTAATAAGTAAATGAGAAGAAATATCGCCATTAATCACGCCGAAAATGAACGAAATATTTAGAACTGTTTTGCGACTCCTTAGAGTTGGTAGCTTAATAAGAGAAAGTCTAGCTGAATAGGCAGGTAAGTCCAATGGGTTAAAGTTCAGTCCACGGAGACAAAAAAGCAAGAACTGTTTTTGAACAGATTCGAGAATATCTGAATATTTTTTTTATATAGGGTCCCAAATTATGGATCCATATTCCAGAATAGGCCTGACAAGCGACATATAAAGGCTTTTAGTAATGTATGGATCATCAAACTCTTTAGCCCAACGTTTTACAAATCCCAGTACACCTCTAGCTTTGTTTGCTGTCAAATTTGTATGTGAAATAAAATTGAGTTTGGAATCAAGTAACAATCCAAGATCTAATATTTTATCAACTTCTTCCAGCTGATAGTCATCGATAACATAGCGTGCATGTATTGGTTTCTTTCTAGCAAAGCACATATATTTGCATTTCTTTAAATTTAGCTCCATAAGGTTTATTTTACTCCAGTTGTGAAGCGAATTAAGGTCATCTTGGAGGTATTGCTGGTCAATTATTTGACTGTAACTAAGAAAAATTTTTACGTCGTCGGCATACATCAAAATGTTGGATGAATGAATGACATCAGGCAAGTCATTAACGAATAACGAAAAAAGAAGCGGCCCAAGGTGCCTTCCCTGTGGTACCCCAGATAGAACATCTATGCATCTAGAACAGGAGTTATTAAAACGGACGATTTGTTTTCTATTTGATAGGTAGGAGTATATCCATTTGACACTTAAATCGGTAAAACCAATTAATTCCAGTTTTATCTTCAGGAGCATATGGTTGACTTTATCAAATGCCTTGCTGAAATCAGTGTAAATCACGTCAGTTTGTTGTGTTTGCAGGAATCCACGATGTATAATCGTTGAAAAATGTAAAAGGTTTGTCGTAGTAGAGCATCTCTTTCGAAATCCATGCTGATAAGGGGATATAAAATTTGATGTATGAAAGCATAAATGTTCGGTGATAATTTTTTCAAATAATTTTGGTATAGTACTTAATTTTGCAATACCACGGTAATTTGAAATATCAGACTTGTTTCCTGATTCAAACAAAGGAATAATAAAGGACTCCTTCCATATTTCGGGAAAATTACCATTTTTTATTGACATGTTAAACAAATTTTCCAAAGGGATAGAAATACTATCAGCACAATTTATCAATATATTGCTCGGGATTTTATCAGGCCCACAGTTAAATGAGAACTTAAGATTTTTTAATTCATTATAGATTGTTGAAATATCAATAAATGGTATATTAATTGTATGAGTTTTAGCGATATTAAATGGATACTTAAAAGATTCGTCATAATCTGCATTTGAGTAAATGGTTGAGAAAAAATCGGCGAATAAATTACTTATAACGATTTCATCACTGGATTCAGTTAGTTGAAACTTTAAAGAGGAAGGAAATCCATCCGTTTTCTTTTTTTGATTAACAAATTTGAAAAATGTTTTTGGATTGCGTTTTAAATTATATTTCATTTTGTGTAAATAACTATTATAAAATATTTTATTAAGCGAAGAGTATGTAGCGCGGCTAATGGAGTACCATAAATAATCAGCAGGATTACCAGACTGTTTGAATTTTTTATATAGTTTGATCTTCCTATTTTTAGCGTAAGATAATTGTTTATTATTCCAAGGAGGACCAACATTTTTCTTACTTATTGTTTTCGGAATACACAAGTCCATAAAAGAATAAATCTTATGGTAGAAAGCTTTAGTCATCTGTTCCATATCAGTACAAGACAGTACGTTTTTCCAGTTGGTATCCTTTAAGAGTTCATTTAATAACCTGTAGTTGGTATCCTTAAAAGAGAAGGTCTTTATATATGAGGGCATTACAGATTTCTGTTGAGTTGAAACTAATAATTCGATAGTAGGATGGTGTGTATCTTCAGGTGATATTATGGGTAAGGAGCGCCTAATAAAACAATCGGTAACATCATTAACGAAAATTAAGTCTAGTAACCTTGAGGAACAATTTGTGATGCCATTTAGTTGGTATAAGCCCAAGTCGTATAAAATATTAAAAAATTCATCAGAATTAGAACCTAGCGTGGTTTAAACAAAATATTTCTCTTCCGATAAATACTTCCACGATATTGATGGTAAATTAAAATCTCCAAGAATAAGAACTAAATCATCCGTAAATGCTGATCGAACGGTTGATTTGATGGCTTCAGCGTGTAGAGTATATATTCGGTTTGGAGAAGACGGCGGCACATAAGAACATGTTATAAAAATTCGTTTACTCCTAGTTTTTATCATTACAGATATAAATTCAATATCAAAAACTGTGTCAGTTACGACAAGCTCCGATGACAAACTACTAGAAACTGCAATAAGGACTCCACCACCAGTAGTTTTACTGCCACGATCACGACGAAAGATGTTGAATTTATTACAAAGTATTTCAGAATTTAAAAAGTTATCACTAAGCCATGTTTCAGTAAATACTAAGACTTGGTGATTCAAGTTGAAACTTTCAATATATAATGAAGAAAGTTTTGTTCTCAATCTGCGAACGTTTTGGTAAACTATAGAAATATAATCAGTAATTGATTTCAGTTTTTTGGCGCATCAATTTCTTGTTGTGGGAGGATAGCAATGTTACCAATGTTACCTGATTTGTTTCTGGGTGTAAATTCGCGGACAAGAGTATTGTTTGGCCAGAAGTTCGGATCCAACAAAACATCCTAAAGCATAGGTGGAATCGATATTTTAAAAGAAGATATCGATCTTGGTTGAGAAAATTTAAATTTGTGTATTGAAATGTCCGCGTCTTTTCCAATTTTATTGTTCAAAAAGTATTCAACTGCTTCAATAGTAGTATCACTATCCAAACGAGATACAAAAATAGCTCTTCTTGGAGGAATAGCTCGTAGAGGGCTGTGAACTACTATATTACTATTTGATGTTGTATTGTCATTATTTGGAGGAGAAGCATTCGTCTCTTGTACAGAAATTGCATTCGAAGGTGTTGCTGACAGAGAGGTCCCATCAACGATTTCAGCAGAATTATAGGTAGTTGGCACTGAAAAGCATGTAATTACAGGAACAATAGGCGATTTATTCGTAGCTCTTTTTTTCTTCGGTGAAGCGTGAGGTTGTATATTTGTAAACTTATTTAAGTTTGGAAAGTTGGTAAATAGTTCACCAAATTTAGAAAGTTTAACTTGCATAGCTACAAAGTCTGTATTAAGTTGATCGAACTCATCCTTAAAGCTTTTAAAAAATTTGTAGAAGTCTAAATTTATTTTTTTGCAGCTAATACAAGTCCAATGAAGGGATTTTACAGGATCAGCAAGGGCGTCTGCATCACGTGGTTTCAGTCCAGAACATTTTAAATGGAAATTTCCTAAACACAACCAACAGGATACAAATCGATCATTTCCAGTAACGTTGCAGTTAGAGTTTAAACAATCCATGTCGAGAAAACAGTATTAGTGGTGTATTCGTGAAGAATTGTTCGCTGGGTTATTGTTATTGAAATAAATTGAAATAAATAACAGATGGCGCACTAAGTATTTTATTAAATTCACGAACCAGAAGGGTTGTATATAATGTCTTTAGTTATATTGTTGTATTTCTTTCTACTTCACAAAACAGATGTTTTCACAGTTGTTAATAAAGGTTTAATATTAAAATTGTAGTTTTTATTAAATTTATGAAAAAAATGTCAATAAGTGAAATAAAAAATACGTAATTTTCGTATTATGAACGACTCCACGATAAAAACTTCACCACGGCGTAACGAACAACAGGCAGGAAGACACAATAAAACAGAAATTTTACTTTTTACGACAGTAAAAACACTTTAATTCAGTTCAATTATTGACCGACACTCAGACACTCTTAAGAGATCGGTTGCTGCCAACTTACAATTGACTCAATTATACCAACAGTCAAATTTGGAAAATTGTCAACAATGATTTGGGGTTGTATCTAGTGCAAAGGTGTAGGAGATATTGCCTTTATAGACACAGCGATGGATGCGCAACAATATCTAAATATTTTACAGACCAATTTGATCGCAAGTGCAAGGAAATTCGGATTCATGCAAGAAAATAAGCCACGATTTAAATTTTACCAAGATAACGACCCCAAGCACAAGTCCCATATGGTAAGAATGTGGCTACTTTATAACTGCGGTAAGGTCATAGATACACCTGCCCAAAGTCCAGATTTAAACCCGATTGAAAATTTGTGGGTTTATTTGAAAAAACGGGTCGCTAAACGCCATCCCACCAACATGACTGCTTTAAAAGCTGCAATTACGGAGGAGTGGCATAATATACCGACCAACTATGACTTAAAGAAGTTAATTCACTCGATGAGAAAGAGGTTACAATGCGTGGTAGATGCAAGGGGTGGTCATACCACATATTAAAGCCGCAAAAGATTATTTGAGCAATGAAATGAATGCCAAATACACAGATCTCATTATTTGTGAAAAGAGTTTATTGACACCAAAAAAATGGAGTAGTTATGTTTGTATTAAAATTTGTTCCTTAGTTTTTAATTGAAGTGAATTTTTTTGTTTTAAATCTTTGTAAATGATGTAAATAATTACAAAAAATTTAAAAAAAAAATTTTTCTGAAATAAATAGTACTTTATTTATAAAATAATATAAAAACGTTTATTTTTCGTTGGTGTGAAAACTCATCCTTGACAGACTGTATTTGTATAATTATACGGGATATAACTTTATTATTAGGAGATAATTAGGAAATTACCTGACGTAGTTGATGGTGGTGGATGAGGTAAAACTGTATGTATGTAGGTAGATAATTTGTGATGATGGATGCGGGTTGAAAAGGGTTTGGAGGCCAGTTCAGTATGCGCAGACCAATTATTAGTTTTAAAATTTATCAGTAATTTAGAGATTTCCAATAAAGATTTGCTTGGCAATAATTAAAGAATTAAATACACATAACAAGTATTAAACTTCAGTTTCTATATTCTTATGCTTTTATTAGGAAACAGGAGATGCTTACCTTTTGAAAGATCAATAAAAAGTGAAAGAGTAAAGATTTAGTAGTGGCTATGCAAGTCTTAACAAAAATATAAAAATGGCCACAAATGGCGGTAAAGGAAACTGACAATTCTTAATGTTAATATTATCCATATTTTAACATAATCTTGCCGGCTCTCTCGTAAGATACTTTTATAATTTAATACAAAGGTTTTCAAACTGTAAAATTACTAACGTTTAAAAAAAACGATACAATATAAATTTCAAACTTTAAATAGTAATCCGTTAGAACTTTATGCTAATTTAAACAATATTCTTTATTTAATAGATACGACAGTGCTGATATTTTATACTTACAATTTAAGAGTTCGCTGCAGTCATTTAGCCTTTTCAGGTTTGAGTGTTCTCTCTGAATTTTGATAATATTGTTGCGAAGATGTTTTATTTATGTTATAAAAAGAAATAAAAATAATTGTCACCATCAAAGTAAAACGATATGACCTACAACGCCAGAAGTTTCTACAAAAAATTCTTAATCACAAAACAAAAACAACTAACATAAAGCAATAAAAATGAACGCAACACACATCTACACAAACACCTACATAACGACTACTAAAAATAGACAGCATGTATAAGTAAATCCAAATTATAATGGAAGGTTCTAGAATCAAATAACAATCATCATGTGTCTCAAATGATAAATGCGTAGTAAAGAAATATTCTTCCAACAGATGGAGCAAGTTCTAGTATATTCAAGAGCCTTAACATCGGGTATATAAAAGCAACGGCCACACATTTATTCTTAGTGAAAACGTCAACCAGTGAAGATCTTATGGTAAAACAGACTAAACGGGTATTTTTGTGTACTAATCGCAAATAAGTGAATAATCGTCTAATAAAAGTGTAATCTATAAATAATTTTATAAATTTAAATAAACGTAACAATATATTATTTTATTATTTTTAACTTAATGTAAATATTACTTTAGTTTTTATTGAGTGCACCTATGTAAGATTGGTATTAAAAGAATTTTATTTTCAAACGGCAATGACAGAAGTTTGCAGTGAATAGTATTTATACTTAAAATAAATTCTTGTTCTTCTACCAAGTTATCAGCAGAGCATATGCCTAATGCCAACAGTAAATTTATCGGTTCCTCAAAAAATGGCTGAATATTTTTAAAACATTTTCCCACTACTAAAGTTTCACTGTTTTGTTCAATTTTGAAGCAAGAGATTTTAAAGGCTCATAAGGAAGTACAAGGCATACGTTATTTGGAGCTCTTATACTTAAGTCATATACCTCGGATGTATAGCTATAAATAATACCATTTTGCTCTTTCAAACTACAATTTTTTTGTTTTTTTTTAATTATAGATGTATGATAATTTCTTTTGAACAATTGTTCTAACATGCAAGTGGGCTTGCGAACGTCTTTTTTAACCATCTGCAAATGATTTTCAAAGTCGTATGCGGAGAAATTATATAGCAAACCGTGTTGCCTGACGCACTCGCATATATAAAGCATACTGTGTACATTGTATGTTACACCTTGGGGGCCAAAATATATACTAAAGTTTTCAACGAATAATCGTAATAAATTTTCTGCAGATTCGATGTTATTTGTAAAATTTTTAGGGCAAGACAATAGCCTTACAGCACAATGTAACTGGGGAAAAATTTCTTCTATTAATTTTTCTAAAAATTCGTTTACATCATATGGCTTTCTACTATTCATCTGTCATTGGCCTAAATCATTAATTAAATCACTTTGGTAATTTAACTAGGGTGCCAGACGATCAAGTTTTCATTCAAGTTTCATTCAAGTTTTAGAATTTCTCTCATTTTTTAACCAATACACTCACACTTTAAGAACTTGCTGAGAACTTGCTTTCAAGTTTTCGTTCAATTGAGTCTTTCAAATTACATTCAAGAAAACAGCTGATTGAAGTTTTTCCCTCCAAATTTGCAATAAAAATTCTGCTGTCAGTGTTTTCTTGACTTCTTGCTTAAAAACTTGCTTTGAAATTGCGTGCAGCCTACGTCACAGCTTTCAATTTTTGTGAATTTTGACAAGCAGTATGTGTGAAAAACTTGAAAGGAAAACTTGATCGTCTGGCTGCAGGGTAAGATATTTAAATCTACAGGTGAATCCTCTAACTCCAAAGAATCGTCTCCACCTGTAGATTCTGTTGTAATAGAATCTAATTCTTCTTTTTTGCACTCATTGAACGCATTTGCGGTATTTAATTTATTTAAATAATAATCTTTTTCTTTTCTAAGAATTCTTCGTCGATGGCGTGCACTACACTTCATTTTATTTCTTTATTATTGCATTTTTTATTAATTATTTAATTTTAAAACAGAATAAAATTTTTCACTTTTAATCATTCAGCTTCTCAAAAAACAAAACATAGCGTAACAGTATTACCATAGTTGTATTTTGTTTTTCAATGTGTTTCGAGTATTGCCAAATATTTTTATTTTATTCATTATAGTCCATGTTTTCATTACATAGGAACATGTTGTAACTACTCCTTTTTACTTAAAATGGATCATGTACTCTACTAATTTCTGCAGGGAAACAAGCCACTGAATATAAATTGAAATACATACACACACATTGCCAGACGATTTTGAAGGTTCAACAAGATTATACACGTAAAAGCTAACGCAGTCACTTGGTATCATTGTGCCATGGTATGTTCTTTCAAATGATAATAAACATTCCCCGTTTAATTTGAATTTATGTGTTTTTTCTTTAAAAATGTAGGGGACCTACAAATGGACCACGCGTTATTTATATATGTATATACATACATATGGTTATACATATGTATATGGTGAAGGGTGTAAAAGACTCGGCGAAGCCGAATACAGCACTATTACTTGTTTTCAATTCTCTTAAGGCGCGTCTCTCGCGTCCCATAACGATGAAATTTTCCATGGGATATAAATTTTTATATTTCGCGTTTGATATTCGTTATTGTAGTTGTTTGAGATATTTCAAATTGTACACAAACAAGAGAAGGTAAAAACGTCCCCTCAAAATTTAAGCCACGCCATTTTGCACCCCCTTGTTTCAGTACATCTCTTGCTATCAAACAAAAATTTCATGAAACTAGTTGCATGTTGTAAGTTGACACTTTATTACTCGTCACAAGCATTTTTTGTTTGCTTAAAAGTCAATAACCGGCTTTTTAATTTTTCATATGTACAATGTTTCTTCTCGTCACAATTAATGCTGCTTAAGTATCCTACTGATTGTTGCGCAGTGCAGTTACACGTTAGACAAGATTTAGTTTATTTTTTATTCCTAAATATGTGAATAAAAAAATTGTTTTTAATTACTACATATTGTAATTATTCTTTTTAAAAAAATTAGAAATCTATAGATATAATAAAACAGTCAAGGGGCAATTTTGTACATGAAATAATTTTTTTAAAGTTTTGTTGTTTGATAGTAGATAGGTATCGATATGGAATATGTTGAAACTTACTTGTAGAACCTTAAACCAAGTAAATACCATTTAGCCTTTACAAGTGTACAAAAGAGAAGAATAATAATGTTATTTCAAAACGATAAAGTGTTGCCACATATCACTCATAAGTTTATATTCATGCATGTAAAAACAAAGTAGTGTCAATCTTAAATTATAACCTTTATTTTCTACTAAGTTTTATTTTCTTGTTTCTTTAAGGCAATGGAATAAATAAATTCTTTTATTTTTACGTTACCAAGTGGTTTGGTCAGAATATCAGCCACCATCTTCCAATTCCACATTCTTAGCAAGTATGTTATCCCTTAAGAAGTGATGTCTGATGTCTATGTCTTTCGTTCTAGCATGATATGACTATTTAGGCAAGTTGAATAGCACTTCGCTTGTCACAAAACAAAATCGTAGGTTTTACCCATTTTTTTAATAACTCTTCTTCCAACGCTCTCATTCAAAGTAATTCCTGTACAGCCAGGCCCATGGCCACATATTGAGAATTTAACTTTTTTGTTCTTCCAAATCACAAGCATGTATAATTATCACTCTTTAACTGCCGCATACCAAGGACTTTTTATCTTTCGTCCAGCTTCTCATTCCACTTTCTGGATGCCTGTTTCAGACTATAGAGTAGTCTATTTAATTTTAAAATGTAACCTTCTGGTACTGCTATGCATTAGGGAGTCTAAATGTAAATTTCATCCTTCAGATTTCCTTGCAAAAGTGCACTGAACACATCCAAGTGATTTATTTTCAAATAAAATTGTAAAGCAAATTTCAATAGCAATAGCGCAATGTATCGTACCTCGTTACCGGTGAATAGCTTTCCGTGTAATCTATGTCATTTCTTTGCTCAAAACCTCTAGCAACTAATCTGGCCTTGTATTGCATGCCATCATCTTCTTTCTGTTTAAAAACACATTTTTCTAAATTTTTATTTTAAGAAAATTAGAAATGATACGCGGTCGAAGTTGCAGGCACTGCTAGTATAAAATAAATGAAACCAGGCCTGTTTAAATATTTGTCGATTGGTTCTTAAAAAATCACCACAATTTTAATAAACTTTTATCTTACGAAAATTTATGTAGCCTAGAACTAGAAATATGAAACGCTTAGGATTTTAAGACTATAATCACATAATGAAATCTCGCAAAAGAGGAAAATAGTTTGGATGTACAGAAGCACTAGAATTTGCATGTCATGCAACCTACCTACAATTAACATCTACAATAAAAATTAGATAAGTTTAATTAAACTAATAAATTATGTAGACGGTTTTAGTTAACATAAGTATGCATGTGTAATGTGTTAAGTTTCTGGTGTTTTTATCAATATGATGTCTTTCCCCACTTGGATATTTTTAGAAGTTTTCTTTTAGTTAAATAATAAGTACATTATAAACGTTTTATTATTGTAAATTCTTAATACTGTATTTCTTATTTTGAAAGCACAAGATGAGAAATATAAGATTATGTGGTTAGTTTAATTGTGACCACTGTGATATTTTAATAAAATATTAGGTTTGTATAAAAGGCCCCCTTAATAACATATGTACACACATACGTGTCTTTCATGTATAATAAGGAATTATTATATAATTATTTAATATGTTTCAGCATGTCGTCTCCAATGGGCAATCGGGTGATTGTTGATTTTTATTTGTGATAATATTTTCATTTCTTAGAGTTTCTGCAAGCACTTTTTTTCTCATCGGGCATTTTTTTTCTTTGTCAATAGCCTCTCGTTTAGCTTCACTACACCTAAATTGCTTCAAATATTCAGAAAAGTCGGTCCTATTAATTGAAAGTTCTTTACAAAAGCTTGTGTAATTTGAAGGTTTTATAACCTTTATTTCGTCTTTCCGCTTTTGTGTATTATTGCGATCAGTTGAAAATGCTTTAATGGTATTCACAGAAACTTCTTCTTTTCGAGGTATTTGATCGGAAAGTCGCCTTATATTAAGCTGTAATTCCTCTTCCTGTTTATGAACAGCAACAGAAGAAAAACTGTGTCTTGCATTAAACATTTTTGGATTACACACATTCAAAAAGTCATAATTTGCTTGTTGCGTATTTGAATTACTTCTGTCTTGTTTTTTACTATTTTCAGATGCAACTGGTATTAATGGCGGCTGTAAGTTAAGTAAATGTAAGCTGCAACCAATGAAAGGGCTAGGGATTTCCTTGATTCTTACAGATGAGAAACTAGAAGAACGTGTAGTAGTTTTTTCGATACCGCATTCAGGGACGTAATTATTAACAAAATAAGTTGGGTTGGAAAAGTTGTCTGTTGTTGTTAAAAATCGAGGTGATGTTGGAGCTGATTGTAATTGATTTTTAGCTTTAATTATTAATGTTGAGTTTTTTTCTGGACTTAAACAACTTAGTGCATTGAATTCACTAATTAAGGAGGGAGCTGTTATTATTGGCTCTATATCAAATTTAGACGCAGAAAATGATTTAGTTTTGCGAAATAATTCATGCCTTGAAACTTTTGATATGCAATCTGCATCTGTTCTTTTAACCCAAGGATCTTTTATGTTTTCCGCCTTTACATAAACTGATTTTAATTCGTTATCTTCTTTAGCATTTAATTTAACAGATGATTTATTGTCAGTACATGCCATTTTTAAGCAAGAATCAGTTAAGCACCCAGTACTTCGGTTTGTTGATTTATTATAAGAAAATTGTGTTTCTGTTCCATCGGCTACATTGGGTGAAGACTGTACAGAATGATATAGTTTCATAAATTTGTTTCTGGTCTGAGCATTTGTTTTTGGTAAATGAAAAAAATTAATGCTTACAATGTTAGAATCTGGTACGATCATGTCATGTTGGTGTTCTATGGGTATTATTGGAGAAACTGAGCGATTCGTCCGAAGTATTTTTAAAGGTTTGGATTCAATAATTGATTTATTTATTTTTAATTTTATTTTATGGTCTCTTTCGTTATTGACTGTTATAACAATTTTTTCCAAATCCTTTAAGTTACTTCTCTTACAATCAATTCCTTCATTACACAGATCGTTTTTTATTGATGCAGATGCACTAAGAGTAGTCATCGTAGTTAATTTTCGAACATCCAAGTGTGGACTTGTGGCTGCATTGCGTGTAGGCACCAAACGTTTTGTTCTTCCCGAATCTAATACTTCCTTAGTGTGAGACCGTTTAAAAAACTCTATTTTATTTGCTTCACAGCAACCTAATAACTTGGATGATATGATAGTACAAGTAGACTTCTGGTTTCTTGTAATTCTTTCAGTGTTATGGTTGTGATAATCATGTACGGTTGGCTTTTTTTTGTTGTATAAAATATCTGTATTGTTAGCAGATAGCTTTGTTTCTTTTAATTTATTATAAGCACATTGTTCTCTTAGCAATGGCGAGTGGGGGGAATTTATAGATAGAGTTGACGCTACGGAGTGATGTAGAATATCGTCATGAAAGACTACACATTTAATGGTATTTATATTCACCGATCTTTCTTCAGATGGAGATAATTTAGTATTGTCAAGATCATCTTTTTGTATTAATATTCTTTTTCCAGTTAAAGAATCGATTCTTTTTATACTTTTCTGTGGAGGCAATAACAGATTTTCATTCAAATTTGGTTGACGCAAGTTTTTGTCAATATAATTATTTTCTTTATTATATAATTTGGCAAGTGAGCCAGGTAGCTTATGCTAGAGAAACCTCTCAGCCAACGCCTTAGTAGATGCTGATCTTGAGGGTGATATAGCTAAAAGAAGAATAAAAGGTAGAATTAGAGTTTTATGGAAAATAAATATGAAACAGATACAAAATAACTTATTACAGATGAGCGATATTTCAGTAGCTTTGATCAAATAACCGTGATTAAGAAATCACTGGTCACTACAGTGACTGAGATTTTCTAGTAACAGTTCCGTCTAAGAACGTTGTTTTATTTTTGCACACGTATAAGCTTAATATTTATTTTGTGGAGAGTAATATTAGTGCTGTGTAGCTTTTTCTTGCTTCTACGTATTAACAAAATTTATACATACCTATGTAACAAAAAAAAAAAAAAAATGTTTTGTGGGCTGCTCTGAATGTAGAAAAAAAAAAACTATGATTACCTTCTAAAAGAAGGCATCACCCTAAAATCAACTGTGCAATCTACAGATATTTATACATAATTCACATTTGATACAACAACCAATACCAACAACTTACACAGGGGATTTTTATATGCAGGTGAGAAAAAAATATATATTTGTCAATAAATGTGGTGGTTTCTTCACAAATTTAGTTTTATTTATATAGTAAAGAATATGGTTACCTACATTGTAAAAAGCCCTGAGTAACAAAAAAAATTTTATGATTTTTTTAATTTATTATTTATTTTAAATTTATTTTTAATTTTATCACAAATTTAGTTTTATTTATATAGTAATACATAAAAGGAATTAAAATAAAGAAAGTTAGAGATATGTACAGTGGTGGCCATATCATATGCAACTGAAATTCGCTATCTAAAACATATGTCAGCTTTTGATTTTTTTCATGTATAAAGTTCAATTGACACAATAATGGTAAGTTTTTCAATAAATATTTTCATATTCTCAGGTCTGTTCTGAAAATCACGTGATTTCAAAACACGAACGGTTTTAAAATCACGCCAACGATTTGGTGCTGTTCTGAAAACCACGCGATTTTCAATTTTTCGGCGTGGTTTTAAATGTTCAAAAACAACTGATTTTTTAGATTTGTGTTTTGTTTTTTTATTTTTTTAATTCGTAACAAAAATATTATTGGAAATTCAATAAAGTCAAAATGCCTTAAGCTAAAATAAATAAGAGAATTTTTATTTGTTTATAGTAGTACATATATTTTTACTTTTATTTCCTTACTGAAGCTGATTGAATTGCTTAAAACTCGGCGTCAAATGAAAATTCGTAAAATAAAAAAACGAAAAAAAAAATTTTTACATTTCGCACTTATTTTTTTTTTTTTTTGCAAATTTAACCCAAATATAGATTTTTATTAATTTTTTTAACAGCAATGATCAAATTTTGCGTTAAACTTATGTGAAAAAAAGGATGGTTTTAACACTGTGTTAATTGGGAAAAATTAGAATTAACTTCCAAAAACAAAAACTAACTGCTAAGAGAGAAGAAATCACGAGCATTGTTGAATAAGCAAAATTTTTTTTATAAAACATGCAGAGTCTTCAAGATTTTATAAATAAATTCGTTTTTGTTTGTATAAAATCTTTTTTTTTCACAAAAATAAATAAAATACATAGTATTTAAAATAAATATAATCAATATTTTTATATTCTAAACGAAATAATTAGTGAAAATAGGCAAGTGATTTCAAACCGGCAGTCATTTAGTTAACCGTTTTTAAATCACGTGATTTCAGTATAATTTGTAGTCAGAACACCTTTTACGTGATTTGAAATCACTTTGAGAAAAAGTGATTTACAGAACAGACCTGTCTGTCTTTTAGTGTCAATTTTATCGATAAAATCGATAAACGCCTGGCCAAAACAAATGCAACTCTGAAGATACCGTTATTTTAATCACATATCTTTTTACATTTTCTATAAAGTTTTGGTAGTTTGAGTGTTGAAAAGTGATTTTAGTAAATACTTTACAAAAAAAGAAAACTTTAATTACGATCACAATCCACCTATTAGAAATGGCTCGGAAAAACTTCGGTTTGCAATTAAGAAAACGCATTATTAACGATTGTTCCAAAGGAATGTTTCAAAAAGCAATACCTGAAAAACCCTTTAGTTAAAGACATCCAATTACCAATAGCTGCCAGAAGTGTCCGTAGACGCTTGGTAGAAGCCTCCTTACGAGCGCACCGTTCTGTAAAAAAGCCACTTATTTCAAAACGCAACCAACTGAAGCGGTTAAAATTTATTAGAGACCACCTAAATTGGCCAATTTCCAAATGGAAAAGTGTATTAGTTAGCGATGAATCTAAATTCAATTTAATCGGAAGTGACGGCTTGCGCTATGTAAGGAGGCCACCAAATACGCGGCTGAAATCTTAATACTGCACCAAAACAGTGAAACATGGTGGGGGCAGTGGAATGGTGTGGAGGTGTTTTTCTGCCACCGGAGTGGGCCCTCTGTTCCGTATCGATGGCGTAATGGATCAGCACATGTATAAACACATTTTAAAAGATTTTATGCTTCCATATGCTGAATGGGAAATGCCACTGGCTTGGGTCTTCCAACATGACAATGACCCAAAGCATACATCAAGAGTAGTAAAGTCATGGTTAGCTGAAGAAAACGTTACTGTTATGGAATGGCCACCTCAATCACCTGATTTAAATCCCATTGAGAACCTTTGGGAAATTGTTAATCGGAAAATAGATCGTGATAATGTTCGAAATACGAAAGAGTTGTTCATAAAAATTGAAGAGGCGTGGAACTCATTTCCAGCATCTATTGTAAAAAGTTTAATAGAATCTATGCCACGTCTTTGCGCTTTTATTATAAGTTGCATTTGTTTTGGCCAAACGTATTTTGAGTTTTTTGATAAAAATATATATGTTATTTTAAAAATGAAGTCCAGTTTAAGTTGTTTTGTTAAATTTTGTTTATAAACAAATAATGTTTGATTTCATAACTCAATTTTAATTTTCTGTGTATTCGGGTTAAAGTTCCAGGGATTTTATTATAAACCATATCTTAGTTGCACATGTTGTGGCCACCAATGTATATGGTTACCTACAATGTAAAAAGCCCTAACTAACAAAAAAATTCAAGTTATTTTTTTAATTTATTATTTATTTTAAATCTATTTTTAATTTATTATTCCAAAAGAGCCTTAAGTACGTCGCTTATAACGCTATGCTTTTTATGTTACCATCATTTTTTGCATAATATCTTCGTTCGTGGCAATTCGACTGAATTTTCTGGAGTGTCTAAGGCAATATTTTTTTATTGTCTTTGTTACGACTTTCCTGACGTTTCCACGTTTCAATTCAATATTATAAGCTAGATGCAAAAGACACTCCATCAGCTTAATACGCGCATGAAGTGGTGACATACCAAATTGCAGTGCTTGTTCATTTACGGAAACAGCTTGAACTTCTTCGATTTTTTTTATCTTGGTTGTTGTGGCTTCACATATAAAACAAGATGCTGCTGGTGTATCAGTTACTAATTGTGCTGTCTTGCCGTCAGTCATTGTAAAATTATATTTACGTTTTACGTTTTACTTTAAAATTACGATAATTTACTGTTAACTCAAATTCTTTTAGTTGAGATATCTCCTCATCGACTCTTCTCTTCTCGTATAACTTGAGATGTCTCTTTAACGTACGCAAACTGTACTGTGTGGAAGAAGGTTTTTTGTTGTTCCATACTAATATTCGGTATTCACTTCATGATAATTTAAGAGGTACAACTGATATCATATATAAATGAGATTTAGAAGTTTGATCATCTGAAAACTTCTGTTGGTAGTATTCGCTCTGACTAGCTACCGCATTACATCCTCATTTATAATACATTGGTGGATTTCCGCTTTCAATTTTATTATTTCCTTTACTGGCTTGGTCTCTAGGACTCTTTCAGCAGTATGATCCAACAGATTTTATCAGAGGTATATTGCCTGAACTTTTAGTAATAGAACTTCCTTGAGGATAACTGTTAGTTTTTTCTTTCGTAAGTTCCTTGTATGGTACAAGTATTTTGTATACTTCATTTTCTAATCAATGCATTAGATACTTTTATTTTTCTTTTTTAAGTTCAAGCTTTGTAAATATCCCCAAAATTTTTAATATACAAATTTTGTGGTTAGTTTTTAAATACTAGAAGTAAAATCAATTACTTCTTGAGGAAACATACCAAGAACTTCATCCCTTTTATATCGCTTGGCGCGGTCACAGCACTTCTCAAACGATTTACGTGACCGACCAAGTGCAGAAGTGGTAGAACATCAGCCTCAGTAAACTGAATTGTAAATACGCTTCAAGCCAATTAGCATTCTTTTTAAATCGCGACCTTGTACGATTACAATCTGCCATCTTTGTTTGAAGTTAGAGTAAAAGCCTTTATATATTGTGTCCAAAATTTCACATGCTCTAGTTTCGTTTACCCCAACGTGCGATTGTTGCAAAAAATTTTTTAAATTTTGTTCTGTTTTTGTCAAACTCCAAAGCTTAAGTACAAAACCCCCAGTGAAATAAAAAACTTTTCATTGTCGTAAAACTCTTTCCAATATTTTACTGACAGGCGCATATTTCGAAATGTTCCAAAACATGAACACTCATAAATGTGAGTGCAATTTCTGTAAAAAATCATGCAGGTAACTAACGGAAAAACCCAAATAATTAGTGTGCACTTTCCTTTTTTCCTTTTAATTGTCCACGCAAATTTATTAGCGCTTATTACTTTGCTACTGCAATAATAAAAATCAATAATAAAAATCAAATAGCCTTCTGTTTATTACTTTTTTTTTAATTCGTAAAAAAAGTCATCTATGTTTTTTCCAAAGAATTTTGTCAATATCTCGAGCAAATTTTTTAAATTCATAAGTTTAAGCACATTTAAAATTTATTTAAAAAATAAATTTCTGGTTCAAAAAATACACATAAGCGTATGTTTTGACTGTATTCAGGAAGAGGTAAACGCAACTTTTCAAAACAATTATTATGCTTATCTTAACGTGATACTCCATTCTCGCATATTAGCAAATACGTATTCATGTGTGTAAATTGACATAGGAGAAATAAACACATGTATGTGCCTTGCTTAAATTCACATGGTTTTTCTCTCTTTCGTGCTTTTCGTATATTTGCTGACGGAGATGCCACGTAATTTTAAATTGTCTTATAAGAAAATTAAAGATGTCTATCATCGTTAAACTGAATTTAGTGAATAACCCAATCGTTACTGCAAGCATAACATAACATTACATAACGAGTATCGTATTGTTTGAAGTTAGTGAATTGCACTACTGTTCATCGCTACTTGCGTATCCAAGCTTGAAACCCAGGCTGGATTTAACTCGGACCACGTTCCCAATGCGGTCACTGTTGAAAAGCAAAGTGATTTCGTTGAGCCTGATAAGCGCTCTTATATTATTTATAGTAGAGCCAACTGACAGGTTTACTCAGAATCTATTAATGACTTCCTTCGTCAATTACCCCACTTACTTTTGCAAGGAAGTGAGAGAAAGTGTTTAGGCAAACTCTTCTCAGGGCATTCCGGCGTTTCACACCAGCAGGCAGAATCATTAATATAATACCACATTTCCCAATTAACGAAGCGCTTATAGCACAAGAACGATCGGCGCAGCAAGAGGTAAGAATACCTTAACCAATGAAAAATTATCTCAAAAAAGCTCTGGTCCTATAAAAAAAAGCAACAATAAAATCACAGCAATAGGATTTAACAACATTTAACCTACAGATGTGAAGAAATGCGCAAAATTATTCTGCCGACACTTTAATCAACAACCCACCTTGCAGAATAGGGACAAAAGAACCAAGAATCTTAAACGTAATTCGGTACCCATTGCCTTCACTACCGACGAAGTGAAAAATATTATCTACAGATCAAAATCCCTAAAGACTCTTGGTTCTGATGGTATGTTAATGTTAAAAAAACTCGGCCTAGTATTGTTTGGATATCTTAATCGCCTCCTAAAAATTTTGATCCGCCAATTGGTGATTTCGGATATCTGGAAGTTTGCAGGAATAATTCTAATACTAGAACTTAAAAAACCGGCTATAAGAGGAAAATCTTACCGCACAATCTCCTCTTATCACCTGTATCAAAGGTTTTAGAAGCGTTACTGTTGCCAACCCTGAAAGAACACCTCATGCTCGGCTTTAGGGAATCCTATTGCACCACCACGGCTTTAAATATGCTATGCTATAGCTACCATAACCATTTTCAGGAAGCTGATATTTTAGTATGCTCTGGAACTTCAAACAAAAACGCTAACACAGTTCCTACTTCCATTTTGAAGGTTAAAAACGACTTTGCCCTTTCTTTATGTAATCCGCAAAGCTTGCAATCTTTTCTATACTCCATCCAAGAATTTTATGCTAAAAGATCAAGAAAGTGGAAAAATTCTTTGGCAGCCCATTTCTTAGTTTTTATTTTAATTCTAAAATACCCAGTATCTGGTCACAAAAATCAACCCCACGCATAAATGCGGTATAGTTTGTAATAACTGTGGGTATTTGCACAGGACAACGGCGTCTACGATGTTTGTTCCATCTTTCGACTTCACCAACGGAATTTTTTTCACACGTGTTAGAGGCAGCTCTTATGTCCTTCCAGAAGGGCTACGTTTTTATTTACATATTAACAAATATTACTCGGGTTGCATCTTACGAGGGTTGCATTTTCATATGTTTTAAGAAGATGTAAGATTAACTTGCTATACATTGTCTTCTGATGTGTAATTTGCTTTTAAAAGTAAAGTAGGCTTCTTAAAAACTCGGCATCTCATCAGAATAAGCAACCAGTTTTCCAGCCTCTCAGGCATGTTTTTTGTCGTTAATATAGGTCCCAGCCTCACTTTTATACGAGTATTCATTTAAGACTAAGAATGTATTTATTGATTCGTCTTAATTATGCCGCGTATTCTGGTCCGCCTTGGTATATTCTTTTTGGATGTAGATCTTACTATCATTCATTTTATTTTTTGCAGCTAGAACATTGGCAGCTTCCACGCTCGATTCCAGCGTAAAGAGAAAAGTATTTATACATGGTAGAAAACGAGCTGCTACTACTTTAACATTTAAGCTCAGTATACTGTTACATAGATCCCTAAAGTCAAATTTTGCAGCACAAAACATTCCACTGGCTACAATGTTAGAAACGCGCGACCTATGGTCAATTTGATCAATTCGTGAAGGGAGTATTCTTACTTCGTTTCTTAATTGGATTTTTTCTTTCCTCGAGTGATCCATTTCTGTTTTCATCGAAAGCACATCCTCTTTTTTAGCCACATCTTTAAGCATGTTATCCAACAGTTTGTCCCACGAAGAAACATCATTTTTTTCAGTTTCCATAATTTGTAGGGAATGCTGATTAAGCCCTATAATACTGAGTATTAATATTTTCGCTGGATTTCGTAAGAAGGAAATCAAATGAGAATTTTTGTGATTGTCAAGAAACCTAACCTAACGTAACATTACATTTTGTTTTCACACTTCAAATAAAATGAAAATTATCAGTAGAATATTAAAATGGTACGAAATTTAAGCAACGGCGACTGAAGAATATTATGTATGGTGCGGAAGTGCCGCCTAATGACAATTTTTGGCCGTTCAGCTTCTTGGTAAATAAAAATACAAAATAAAAAAATATACAAAAAGTTTGAGCTATTTGTACTTTGTTGTAAACAAAGTCCATATGTAAGCGGCAAGTATAGGGGCAATTTTAAACAGTTGCAAGACAAAGAAAAGAAAATAGCATAGTCGACGGCGCGCTATTGTCTGCGAAGCAGTCGGCATGTTTCTTTGCTCAATAGCTGCTTTTGTAATTTTCTTAAATTTGCTTAAAAAAAAAACAAGCCTGATAAAAAAAAAAAAACTTCTAAAAATGGTTCGGTATTATGGTATGTAAAATTTTTTCCGTATTTTTTCATGCTTTGATAATATATTGCTTTCACTGTGTTTGACTTGTTAGTGAAAACTAAGGACTTATAAAAACCCAAGAACAAACAGTCGAAAGTCACTCCCCGTCAGACGAATCTAGTGCCAAATTTCTCTTTCACTTTTACGAGTGTTATATCGTTTGTTTGATCCTTTCTCATAGGATTGAAGTTTTTGACAAGTCTTAATACTCAGTAGTGCAGAGTGAAAGGGGCTTTACTAGTACTTCTCGTCTATGTATTTTGCTTTTGGTTCTGTTATCAAGCCGTTTGTTATTCATAAGTTTTAAAGCATATGTTAGGGCTTAACGAAAAAGTTGACTTAAGCCATTCAAGAAAACAGTTGATATGCAGCGCAATGACGTCAGCAGAGAAAACAAGAAAGCATAAACACAAACAAAAATACCTGGGCTAAGACACCAAAACACAGGCTATAACCAATTTTGCAAACAGATGTTGATAACACACAAATGTAATGTACTCCAACAAACCAGCGCACAGCACAACCTCAGTAGCACTATCTTAAAAGTTTTCACAAGTTTTATGTTAAATATATAAAAAAATTGTTATTCCGACACACAGCCAAATTATTATACACCTTAAAAGTTCGCAGACAGTGTTGCCAATCCCCCGGTTCATAAATTTTTCCAGTGGAAATTTAACACTTTTTAGTATTCTGTTGGCCATACACAATTATTGTTGCTGGATAACTCATATGGTGTAACGATATTAAAAGAGGAAGGTTGTAAAAAACCTATCGAAATATATATGGCTGTTCTTTGGCAAGTCGATGATTGCTGTGTGGTAGCTAGTGGTTAATGGAGTTTGATTGTTCAGTCACTTTAATTGGCTGGTCATTCGTAGATTCAAAAATATCAGCATTCTTGACACCTTCATCGCTCTCTTCTTCACCAAAGTTACATCTAAAGGAATCCATGCTTCGTCACCAGCATTATCATCGTCGCTGAAGTCGATTACGTAAATATCCATAAACATCCGTTCTAACGTTAACATACGCGAGGAAGTCTTCATCGTACTGCCACTTTCTAATCTCAAACTTGCGGCGCAAATTGAGTTTATTTTCTTTCTCGACAAAGAGATGTACCATTTCATCAAGCAGCTCATTGAAATCGTCATGTATAAAATTTGACTTTGAATGTAACCAGCATTGAACTCTCCCTTTTACTTTCGACCTAAGTAGTGCTTTTGCAGTGCCCGGATCTACTGAGTAAAGGGCACAAATATTTCTCACCTGCGACACAAATATCGTTGGTGCAACAGTGCCATCATACTCTGCCAGCAACTCCTTCAAAAGCACAAAAGTAATGCTACCACCACGCAAACTCTCATTTTCTTTTAAACTACTATTCTGAGCTCGGTTATTTCTGCTTTCTTTACAGCCGCCATCTTCACTTCTTTTAGCGTTACGTTCATTCACAACACCAGTGCCGCCCCCGTTTTCAGATCTAACAGCTTCGATTAATATTCCATCGCCACTATTATTTGCAATACCACCTCTACATTTGTTCGCTACACCATAGTTGCTATCGTTTGTACCACCATGTCTATCATTTGAACCACCTTGTTTGATTTCGCCTCCATTATCCTCAGCATTTGTTTCTCGTCCACCGCACAACATTAGTTGCTTTCTTCCAAACTCTTTTCTTTTTTTCTCGGCTTCGGCCATCATTTTGAGCAAATCATTCTCCTTCCGTAACAACTCCTTTTCTCTTTAAATTAAATCTAGTTCTTTCTTTAGAAAACGTACGAAATCATTTCCAAGAATTTTTCCGATTTCTTCTGATTTTCCACACGAGCTTTTGCATGTTCTTCATTTGTTGGCCGACACTCGTCTTCTTCTAATCTTTCATTTTCATGGCAACTCTCATTTTCTGGGTAACTTTCACTCTCTTCAACACTTTTGACAACTGCTACGTCAGAACGATCACCAGCTGCCGCCGGGCATTTCCCTCGTTGGTTAGCAGGAACATTGTTTAGTCGGACAAGTAAGGCGCCTTTCGTTCCGGTTGATGAGAGCCCCAGACTCTGAAGCCAACACCGCAGAAGTGTAATTCGACCCACATACGTCACTCATTTTTTTTTAACAAATTAAAAAAAAAATTGTAAAAAAAAACTTCGTTTTCTGTTTGCCAAAAAAAAAGTTTGTTCTTTTTTCTTCTTTAATTTTCCTTTAATGTTAATCTCACTTCTGATATTGTAGTAAGACAAGTTGTCTGTTTGATACTTATTTCACAACTGATTTATTTCTTTCTGTTCAACTTAAATCTACCTTATAACTAGAACGTGTGTGTAGCCTTTCTCACACACATAGGAATGACAACAAAGTAGGCTGTGCATACAATAAACATAAGTACTTATAAGAACATATACTGTATGTACAAAAACAACAATAATAATAGTGTGTGAGTAGACGCTAACAAAGTAGCCCGAGCGCATGCGTGTACATAAAGTGTGTATTAAAATAAATGTAAGATTATATAATAACAACGCTTAGGTTGCTATGTTAACTAAGTAGACCGCGCGCACACGAATATACTGACTATACATATAAAAACAAAGTACTGCTCATCAATACTTAAAAGCTAGTTATTAAGGCGGTAAATATTTCACTTCTGGGTTTGTTATTAACAATGTTTTATATATTATTTATTTAAGATAATTTTTTATATTTTAAAATTTTTTCAGTTGATGGTAGTAACAAATCGCAGCCATATATGATGACACCATATAAAAATCCCACAGTTGCCCAGTTGCCTATGGGAATAGTTATAATAAAACGCACTGACCTTTACGAAATATAGTCGAGCTCTGTTTTAGTGTCCTAAAAAATCGCTCTAAAGGGTTGCGTTACTCCTGAAAAAGTAACCCAAATGTTAAACATGTGTTGTGCACTACACAATATGTGTATATATATATATTACAACATAATTGAATTCAATTCATCCGCACAGACACAAATAAATCCAACAGAAGAAGATTCCCATAAATATATTATAGCTGCAAGTTCTTTAAGAGACCAAAATGCTCGGAGCTTATATTAATTAAAACAAAAGCAGGTAATAATAAAAAATAAGAATTTAATTAAAGAAAAATTAAAAAAAACTGTGTTGAGGAATTTACATATGTACATATGTATATAAAAAAGATAAACATATTAAAAATATTAAGAAAACAAAATTGACATAAAATTAAATAAGGAAAAATAAACAAAATTACACAGCTCCTTTAAGTAATGAAATTGAAATCAAAACCTGTTTACTTTTCCGTTAGATGACATTCAACATCAAACAACTTTTGCCATTAACTTAATGGATTCAACCGTTATTTTCATTGATGCAGTCTGCGACTAAGATGCTTTTGAGCACCCTTTAAAGGCTTTTGCAAAATTGTCTGCTTCAGCTTGATTTTCATTGCCTCCAGGGTTTCAGCTTGCATTTGGGCTTTTTGACGCAAAAGTGTTATCCGCTGCTATCCCTCTGTAACACTTTTGTATTTTTGAGTCTTTTTCTGGCATGAAAACATGCGTTCAGTAGACATGTTACCATTTCTTGGTGTTAAGGTTGCAGTGTTGTTCACGCGATATACCTTAACTGAAGGTTTTTTAGTTGTTGGCAGCTAGAAGACTTTTCAATGTTGGGGTAAGAATTGCTACTTCTTGAACTCCTTTAGATAATGTCAGATTTACAACACGTTTGCGGTAGAAGCCAAAAACCTTTCCACTGAGGGCTGCAGCAGCTAAAATATTACATATTTTATCGATTTCATTTTCCAGCTCCATCAATTTGGCTACACGGAGAGATCCACCACCTGTTGCGTTAAGACTTTTTTTTTTTGGAATCGATCTTTTTTAAGTCTAAATTCAAGGCCTGCCCACACCTGAAGTAACGTTTTGAACAAAAATTTTTTAAAACAAGTATTCAAATTTACCTCTCCACATATTTCTACTTCTTGCAGGAGTGCCGTATGTGTTCAATATTTTTGCTACCGTCTCCCATGTTTGTTTCGTAGCAGCATCTCTGCTTCCAAACTGGCCAACCAGTATGGAAATTCTTCTATGCAATTAACTATTTTTTTAAATGGATAGGGCTTGTCATTTTTGTGCTAGAAATTTTAATTTTAAATTTAAATAAAAAACACCTTTTTTGCTGCATTTTCTATTTCTTACTTTGTTGTTTTATTAATATTTTTATATTATCAATTTAAATTTTCTTTACAAAATTTTGGAGAACACCACTGAGCAGTAGCAAAGTAGACATATGGATATGATTTCCCCGCAGTAGTACATTTTATTTTATAGTTTCATATGATAAATATTCCATGTTGTTCATTATTAATAATATTACATGTTATTCATTATCTTAATTAAAAGATACAAAACAAGAAAAGAAAAAAAAAAACGATTGCTTCAAAATATTTTGTTTGACCCCTCCTTCGGATGCCAAAACTTATACGAGGTTCACCATACTTTCACCAAATTCCGTTGAAATATTTTCTCGTTCTGCTACTAATTCTATTATTCTTAGGAAGTTGATCGTTCCCCATCAAATTGGGAAGACAGGTTTGAATTCCCATGGGATGAGGTGGCAAATCTAACAAATTCGTTTTTAACCAAATACTCTTTTGCCTTTTTTTGACGCGTGCTTAGACCGTTAATGTGCTGCAATATAACGATCGAAAGCTCTTTTTGTCATTTGTGTATGTTCCTTTCTACGTCATGTTCCAAGATTTAAACGTTATGCTAAGCTTCTCAGCGCTCATTCCTCACATACTGTGGTAAATCACAAATCTAGGTGAAAGAAATTAAGAAATAAATGTTTTGCAACATTCCTACTGATCATTTAATGAGCTTCTCAATACAATAGGTACAGTGAATCAATAAAGTTTGGGCACATCATGATTTTCAAGAGTAATTGCTTAATTATCTTGGATCTGCTTAACTTGATAAAATAATAATGATTCCGTATTAAAGATAGATGTGTTTATTGACTACTCAACACAAAAAATAATTCTTATTTCATTATATCTTATATACAAGGCTTTAAAACCTAAAAAACACAGTAAGTCTAAAAAAAATTTTAGAGACATACTGCATTTATGCACTTTGGTCGCTAGTATAACGGTAAATTTACACGTGTTTATTTAAATTTATGTTTCTGCAAATTAAATTCTCAGTAGGCGAGCTTTAAATGTAAAAAAGTTTTTCTTCTTATTTAATTCATGGCAAAAACAGCAAAATGAGCAATCGTTCAGAAATTTCCATAGATGTTCGTAAAATTATTATAAATCTTCATGCGCAGAGAAAGTCCTATCGCGAAATTGGTGTATTGTACAGAGGCCCTATACTAGTGTAAGAAACATCATAAAACATTATGAAAAAACTAGCAATTTAGCGCGTGAGAGTAGAAGTGGACGCCCAAAAAAATTTACACCACGCCAGGAGCGGATGATTGTTGCTGCAGTGGCTCAAAATCCAAAGATTTCGGCTGTAAAATTGTGCCAGGAAATGAAGCAAAGTTTCAATGAAAACTTTAATCCGCAAACAATAAGAAATACGCTGCACAGAGCTGGCTATCACGGAAGAATTCCCCGTCGTAAGCCGTGTCTTTCCGATATCAACAAGAAAAAGAGGTTGGAGTTCGCAAAACTCCACATTAATCAGCCTCAAACCTTCTGGAACAGCGTGATATTTAGCGATGAGTCAAAGTTTAACATTTTTGGCTCAGATGGTCTACAAAAAAGTTGGCAAAAAGCAAACAAAGAGCTTCAAGAAAACAATCTTATTAAGACTGTTAAGCACGGTTGCGGCAATGTTACGGTCTGGGGGTGCATGGCGGCATCTGGAGTGGGAAATCTTGTCTTTATAGATGGTAAAATGGACAAGAACTCTTATTTAAATATTTTAAAAGAAAATTTATTTCCAAGTGTTGTGAAGCTTGGCTTAGATGGGAAATTCTTGTTTCAACAAGATAATGACCCAAAACATTCTTCATATCTTGTGCAGGAATGGCTTATATACCACTGCAAACAACTGAAAACCCCTCCGCAATCGCCCGACACGAATCCTATAGAGCATATTTGACATCTACTGGAAAAAAAAGATACGGAAACATAACATTACATACAAAGAATCGCTTAAAGCAGCGCTTCGCTTAGAGTGGGAAAACATTACTCCTGATGAAACGTCTAACCTAGTAAAAAGTATGAGTCGACGATTAGAAGCAATTACCCAAGCTAAAGGAGGTTCAACCAAGTACTAGACGCGCAAAAACTAAGAATAAACAGAAAATTTTCATTTGTGTGCCTAAACTTTTTTTACATAGACTTACTTTGTTTTTAAGTTTTATAGCGTTGTATAGTAAAAATAATAAGATATGAATTATGTTTTATGTTAAATCGTAAATAAACTCATCTATCTTTAATACGGAATCATTATTATTTTATCAAGTTAAGCAGATCCAAGATAATTGAGCAATTACTCTTGGAAGTCATGATGTGCCTAAATTTTATTGATTCACTGTATGTGTAACTCGTGTTTTATTTTTGCTTGTTTTTAGCTCGTATCAGTAAAAATAAGCTATAAAGTCAGTTGTTAATAGTGTCTTGCAGATTAAAGCATATTTATTGTGTTGCTTAGGTTTATGATTGAAAATGCTATAGCGATTTTGTTTTAATATTTTTGCCCTATTACGAGAAAATATTAACAATTTTCTTTTAAATATTTGCATTGTAAGCATAAAAAAAAATATTAGTGAGAAGCTCGGAAAGTATAGAAATATAAAATTTCCTTTTACGTAGAGTTAAAGTTTTTTTTAGGTTAATTTTTCAAGTGTTCCCTTTATACTATATCAAAATTATGTTGCGCATTTTTTTCCGGTTTCCATAATTTTTTTTTTACTTTTCCAGTATGACCATGAAAGGAACATTTTTGAAAAATTGGTAAAAAAAAACACCCAAAATACATCGCATAATAGTAAGATATGGAATTCAAGATATACCAGAACAGGTGAAAACAATCTTTAGGCAAATATTAATATTATTTTTTTAAGCTAGCCAAAAAATTATATGTCAAACAGAATTTTACTTCAGTTATCATGTACTATATAAACCCAGGTCATAACGTTCAATGAAGTTTAGAATGACCGTTGTTTTTGTTGACCGCAGACAACAGTCTTCTGTTACAAGGTACTTAATATTTTATTACATGTTTAAATTGTCGTTTAAATTATATTGCATGAATGTGACTTTTTCCTTTTAGAAGCATCACAGTTATTTTTCCTTGTAAAATATCGAAAAAGTAATATATAGCTTTGAATAACTCCAAGAAATGTCGTGTAATAAAGGTATGAAATTAATCTATTTATATATGTGTATTAAAGACTAATAAAACGATTACGATTAAACTATTAAGTCTTTAGTTTGAACTTCTTGTTTTAATGTAAGCGCCAATAGAAGCACCATTTGTTTGCTTATATAAAAATAATAACCAAACGATTATTCTCATACCATTTTTAATGTAAGCGCAATCATCTATTTGCATATAGAAAAACAATTATCAAACACTTCACAGAAGTAAAAAGCAGCTTAAAACTTGAACTCAATCAGAATAAAATATAAATACCATATTTTACCATGAGGACAAATATCCTGCAGCTAAAAAAAAAAAAAACAATAAGAATCAAATGGGGGAAAACAAATGCAAAAAATCACTAGCAAACACAAAAGAATTACTGTCCAGAACATACACTTTAGTTAACAAAAATTTTGCATTGCGTATATACATAAAAAATGTTGTATTATTAAATTCTTCTATGTTTATATCACTTCGTTTGTAATTCCTACAAAATCCATTTCCTACCCCATAAAGTATATACATAGCGAAGTCAATTGAGCTTTGACAGCTAGATAAAATTTAAATATGGCAAGTGATCAGACATATTTAAAAAAATTTTGCTATTGAAAATCAGCAAGATGGGTCCATGTCCTTCGAGACAGCGGTCAAAACACCAAGCCTTCCTCTAATTTTTTCCATATCTTTTTTTTTTAACTTTGTTTTTGTTCCTGCAAGTGATTATTTTTAATTTTGCGCGAGAAAGCTGCTTGTGTGTTTGGGTTATGGAACTTGGCGATGTTGTACGTAGTACTTGGATTTGGGCTTCTTCTAGGCACGTAAGAAAGTTTGAGATTTACTGCGCCGTACAACAGGTAGTGGTCTGTAGATAAATCCGCTCCTCGTTTGTTACGAACATCACATAGGGTGGAGCTCCATTTATCGCTGATGCAAATGCAGTCAATCTGGTTTTAAATTCTGAAGTCTGGCAAAACCCACTTAATTTTTGACACGTTTTGTGGAGGAATAACTTGACACCGATATTCAAATCATAGACGCCGCATAGTTCCACTAGTAGCTCTCCGTTCTTGTTTATCTCCCCAATGCCATGTCGAGCTATGACACCTTCGACGTCAAAGATTTTGCTCCCCACTTTTGCATTTAATCCCCCATGAGTATTTTCAAGTCATCTTTAAGTGCGTCAGCAACAATCATATTAAGTTGGTCGTAAAATTGTTGTTTTGTGTCATCATCTGCATCTTCAGACGAAGTATAACGAATTTCATTTTTTTCTATTTCATCCATATTATTTATTGTCCCTGTTTGTGCATCTTAGTTTTGTTAAATTTTTTTTAAATACATTCATAGAATAAAAAACGAAGAATATTTATTTCATCTGTTATTATTTTTTGTTTTTTTTTTTGTGATTAATCCCGAAAAATTTTTGGCAGATACATATTTCTGCCACCGAGTAAATTTGCTGTAATTTACTGACGTTAACAAAATATTTATTTAAACGAAACCACTCCTTCTAAAGCTGGTACGTAAAAGTTATGGTCATGACAGCTTAATTTAATTTTTCTGTAACATTTTAACTATTGCAATATTATATATTATTGAACGTGTTATTTATAACCTCAACCAATACAAGTATTTAAAAATAATTGTTCAAATAACAACCTGCTGTAAGAGTGCAAATACAGCAGAT
Source organism: Cistogaster globosa (assembly GCA_937654795.1). Classification (NCBI taxonomy): domain Eukaryota; kingdom Metazoa; phylum Arthropoda; class Insecta; order Diptera; family Tachinidae; genus Cistogaster; species Cistogaster globosa. The sequence goes on along the minus strand of OW569403.1, from coordinate 104,640,865 downwards.
TCAACAAATGTTGTTGCCAATTTTTATGTAAATACTTGCTACACCTCTTGCGAAAATGAAGTATTTTGGTTAAAACATAAATTAAAAAATTTGAGGTTTTGGGAGTACGGTAAAAAAAATACGCCTACACACCAGTTGATACTATTATAAAACTTTTAAGCATATATGCTGATTCCACACACCGTGTTGACTTAGCATAGCATATCTAAATTGTTTATATATCTAGAATGTTTATAACGGCTGTACCTACTTTCATGACATTTTAAACACAGATCTTTTTTCTTGAGTAAAATTGGCTATGTGTTTATCGGAACACACCTCAGAAAGAAGAAAAAACAAGCCATAAACGGCAGATTCACAAGAATTGAAATATATTAATGAAATCATCATCTAAAAGGCTATGTTTATCTGACAATAGATTTTAGTAAAAAATTGTCACCATAAAATGTTTATTCTTTAACCACGAAAATAACAAATCAGGTCCAATAAGAGGCAGTTTTTATAAGGTAATAAATTTATGTTTATGAAGTCATAAGCTTGTTAATTAAAAAATGATGTTGCTATGTGCAACAGGGTGAACAAAGCCTTTAAAAGCTTATGCATTTCACCCTAAAAGTATACCCAGAAGGGTAAGCCAGTTACGTATATACGTACGTATGGCGTAAGCGTAAAGAAATATCGCTTATCTCATATTGGGAATTTGGACGCATGTAGCAAAGTTTTCTATTATTTTGGTTCTTTTGATCGCTTACCATCTTTTTCATCCTTATCAGATTTTGGTTGTGTCCTAGGTGACGATGATACCATTACTGATGGTGTAACACCTTGCGTTTCGGGCAAACTTGGAATGGCAGAAGTTGAAGCACTTTGGTTATCAATAAAAACATTTGCTTCAGGTTGTAAAGTGATTCTATTTTTCACTTCTGCCAAAGTCTTTGATTGTCATTTGACCAATTCAACAGTCAGAAACTTTCTCAGGCGCTCAAAATATTGCGAATGAAGTTCGACATCATTATGTCCTGCTCCCTGCAAAAAAAAGACAAAAAAAAAAACATATTTACATTATATTTTAAATATATTGCAGATTGTCGGTTCACAGCTTAACCGCCTCGTTCGTTTCGCATTAGGAAGCAACGCTACTTTTTAAGAGTTGGACAGAGTTAAAACTTTATTCAGCATTTTGTAACATTAACAAAGTTGGATACGAGTAAAAGGTCCATCTTCAAGTTCGAGTTTGTTCTTAACTTTTAAATTCTTTCGTAATTGTTTTCTAAACTGTTTGCTGTAATGGAGGTTTTTGAATGTGTAAGGTCCGAAGTAGTAGCAAGCTTTTGAATTACCTGGCAAAACTGCCTAAATTGGAAGCAACATTAATTTGAAGCTGTTTAATAATTAATAACTTTATAAAAATAAAAAACAGATTCAACTTAAGTAATGTAAACGGTATGGTCGGTGAAAACTACATGTATGCACAGATGCCAATCGGTATCAAAGTAACGCCCAATACGATAGCACCTTGTAAAGAGGCGTAGAAGGTACTTAAAAAGCAGCATTTACTAACGACTTAAAAAAAAATTAAGGAACCCAAAATAATTACATCTAAAAGTCTTAAAAATATCAATACAAAGAAATCAACGTGCATGATGCGAAGTACCATTCGACTTCTCGGCTGGTACTTCCAAAACCCGTGCTGGCAAAAGTCCAGCAGAAACCCCTTCAGGTGCCTCGGCTTACCCATAAATTGTACAGGCTGGACCCTCGCTAAAACAGCAGAAAAGTAGAACCCTAAGAACCGCAAAAGTAATCTCAGAATGGCTTTAGTCGAAGACGGGCCGCCAAACGCCTTTTGGATAAATAGGTAACACTCAACCTATTGCCATTGGGCCATAGGTTATAAAAAATCCACTGATAAGACGTACTATAGACAAAAGCAGCTGCGACGGAGCCATCTTTTGTGAGAAATGGAAGATGATACGTATCAAGCTGTGGAAAAGTATTGTAATTTCCGTGAAATTACAATACTTTTCAGCTCAGGACCAGCTCCACAAAATGAGTGTGCTGGTTGGTTTGGAGGTCACATGCTTCTCTCATGCTCAAATAAGAATTCGGCACTGCAGCTCAAGCAAGCATTCACGTCCCTTGGGGAAGTGTGGCCCGGCGCAAGATTAGATACGGTCCCGGTCTATAGCATACCTCGTATACCGAGATCCATTGCCATTATACCGAGAAAGCCACACGACGCTGCGACCATTCTGGCAACAATCCAGGAAAACTATGATCCGCCGACCAGTTACTGGAAGGTAGTGAAGGTTTTCGAACCGGAAGTATTTGTAAGATTGGTTGTCACCACTTCGAATGAAGCTAGGCAAAATCTTTTACGGATTTGAAAGTGTCAAGCTAAGCATCTATCGAGATGATGACAAACCCAACCTCGGAAACCCCAGCGACCAACTGGAGGTGTCAAAGTTTGTGGCTGATTGCTACGAACCTGTGGTAGCGATTACGGACATAAACCCACTTACTCGGGAACGACAGATGACACTTAATCAGACTCATGTCTAGTTAGTGAGCTCACTGAGCGTTTGGACGTTGCGGAAGCTGAAGACGCTCTTCTGGATTCCGATTTGAACTTCACCGTCTTTTATGATCCAGACTATGATGGTGAGGGTGATTCAGTTCAACCTCCACAACTCTAAAGCAGCCACTGCCTGACATAACAATACGTAGTTAAACAATGGTGAAATATGTGGAGTCAATGCAAAAGGATACAAACTACTGTACGCTGCAACTTTGGATAATAATAGATATATCTGAACCTATATTTTGGCAAAAAATCACCTAGATATCTATCTGATTATAGTGATGAGGATTCGGTGACAGTGGCATGGGAGGCAATGGAATCCGCGGCGTGGATTTCTTTCACGTACATGCCGTAGGAGCAGGTTAGGCCTCACCCTGTTCTTTAATCAGAAGGATGATCGGAATAGTGAATGCGAAAGATACAGCCACCATCAAAGGCGCCAACGCAAATGCGAATCACCACATCTACGGTAGCTCCGACACCAACGATAGAGGAGAGTGTATTCTTGATTTTATGTTACATAATAATCTAGTAGTAGCGAATAGGGGTTCAGAACCGACTTTCATAGTAATTAATAGGCAGGAAGTGCTAGACATTATGATTGTTGACGCACACCACGTTCTTGTTTTAGAATTGGAAAGTCTCCGAAGACTGTTGCTTTTCTGATCATCGCTACGTTGTCTTTTCTACTGTGAATAGGAAGGGCATCACCGCTTTTTATGCTAACAGACGTAGGGAGAATTGGGAGCATCAGAAACTGATCCTTACAAACGCATTGGATTATCCCATGGCCCTCAGAGATATAAGGGATTTTGAAAATGCCGTGACGCTGCTAAGGATGCAACTAATAGGTCTTGTAGACCATCAGTGCATCGCATAGTCTGCAGACAACCATGGTGGTTCACGGAAATAAGGGAGTCTTGTAGGAGTCGTCGCAAACTGTTCAATAAGGCAAAGAGGTCAGGGAACTAGACACTCTAGAAAACTTCCGCGTGTAAGTTTAAAGTCAAGTAAGAAACGCAAAAGGCAAATCCTGAAGGGTTTTTGCAGTGGGATAGAGGGCTCTGCAAAAATGAATAGGTTGCGTAAAATACTTGCGAAACATACGTCGATTCGGGATACATCCGAAAGCACTTTCATATGCAGTGCACAGGAGGTCCTGATAAATGCACTTTTCCCGGATTGTCATTCAACAATGAAAATGCAATATGATCCTACGGGCATGGACCGTGTGGAAAATCTGTAGAGATAGATGCGAGAAGACTACACTGGGACATCAGAGGTTCCATCCATTTACGTGTCCGGGCGCTAATGACATTATTCCTGCCCATCTTCAGAATAATTTATATCTTGTCACTCCACGGCTCTTACCAGGGATTGCCACCTATGGTTCTATATTCCGGGTCAATTGACGAGTTGCAACCTGGTCTTCATCCCCAAGAGGAAGAACATCGCATTGAGGCACAAAGGACTTCGGACAGATCTGTCTAACACCCTTTTTGCTCAAAACACTGGAGAGGCTTACAGAGATTCACATGAGTATGATAATTGATAGAAACCTTCCTTCTTCATCGCAACACGCTTACATAAGGAGTAAAATGGTTGAGACAACTTTGTGCTCGCAAGTGGGCTGCACAGATAATTCACAGGAGCATAAGAACTACACTATGCAATTTCGCCCGACTGCCATCAATTAAGCTGTCAGGCAGCTTGAGGTAGACCACTCGAGGATGATATGGCAGTGTCCGGGATTCACACCGATACTGAATAACAGAGGTTGAAAACGGCGCTTAGGGTAATCTGTACCTGGGGGAGCAGAGCGGATTAAGTGTTAATCCGACTAAAACGGAGCTTGTTGTGTTGTCTACGATAGACAAAAAGTTCCACTTAATTTTTGGGCAAAATCTTGGATAGTAACCGGTCATCAAGCTGATCTTGTTCTATGGAGCTCTTGTCTGGTAGAAGGCATTGGACAATGCGGCGAATGTCTCTATCTTGGAGAAAGTGCTGTTTGTTGTGGCGGTATTAATGACTGGAAACAATACGGATGTTAATCCTGATCTTCTTGATTATTGCACTCCAAACCTCCTTTACAACGAGAAATCTGACGGGAGAGGGTGGCCTCCCGTCTCGAGCAATCTGTGTATACACGGATGGCTCCAAGAAAGGGACAAGAGTTGGAGGTGGAGTCTATCTTTAGAAATTTGCGATAAGAATGATCTTCAGACTCCCAAATGACTGTAGTATTTCACAGCAGAAATATCTGCTATTAGAAGAGCGGCCTGCTGGTTAAGGTACTATAATATATTCGATATGGATATCTTTTTCTGTACTGACAGTAAAGCCGCGTTTATGTCCCTTAAAGGTGTGTTTACCACATCTGAAGTTGTCTCGGAACGCCGGGCATCCCTGAACGAGTTGGCGGAGGTGTCGACAGTCCTCCTAAAATGGATGAGGGAACATGGGACCAACTTCAGCATCTTTCTCTATTCTTTTTTTTCCTTATTGCTCATTCTTGTCCCTTTTCTCGACATTTTGACTTTGTTTTCTCTTCCTGTTTCTTCTTTCAGCAGGTAACACAAAGGGACCAATCAACGGACACAAGTGGGATGTGGCAACACTGCTGCCTGCCTAGCCTTACCTTCACAGAGGAAAAACAGTGGTGTTTCACAGTGGATTTGCGAACGGTCGGACACCTAGGGTAAAAGGGTCAATTTTATGCAACGTCATAAAAAATTTATTTTTGAAATCATAAGTTAAGATTTCTTAAATATTATTAGACCTTGAAAATATCTATACAAATGTGCGTACATGTTTATGAATAAAACAGCTTTTAATCAAAGGTAAAATAAAGTTAAAATTTTTTAACATATAAATTCCCAAAACGGGGAAAAAATTTGCCGCTGCCTTGTCTTTATTAATCACGGGGCTGTCACATCCTTTTTGGAGTATGTAGCTCACAAATGGGGACTTAAAAGCCAGTTTACCTTTTTTAATCGGTGCTTCGCACTCTTGAATACAATTTATAAATTTTGATTCAAAAGTGGCTATGTTTGGAAAGGGCTGGAGGGAGAATAGTTCGCGTTTGCTGTAGGTTGTCTTAAAAATGGTTTAAGAAAATGTGCCAGTACCAAAGTAAATTTATATTACATAATCAAAAAAAGGACACCACCTTTTGGGCAAGACCCTAATAAAAGCAAATAACGGTATTTTTACATTTTCTCAATTCAGAGGCTTGCAACTTTTTAATGAAATGCGCGACCAAAATAAAACTTCAAACTCTTTTATTCTAGTTTCATTTAGAATAGCGCTAAATTCTTAAGTTATAATCCTATCAATAAAAAGTGTATTACATAAAGACACTATGTTAGAGTCGACCAAACTATAAAAAATAAATTTCCAAAACAAAAAGAGATAACCTATATATACAACATACATGTTTTTTAAGTGTTTTATGAACCGTAAAGCGCACTTCTTTCAAATTAAAAAAAAAGATTGTTCCTATAGTACCCAATAGCAAAAAGTAATACAAAAATTTATCTTAAAATTAAAGGGTGTTCTCGCTGATGGCCTAAATTGACCTATATGGGCCTATCATTTGAGCCGATATAGATAAGCCCTTGAAAATTAGACAAAATTTTAATTGCTATGATCTTATAGTATCAAGTGTTAATATTAAAAATTAAAGGGTGTCCCAACATTTTAAATAATTTGTGGTATATGACCGAACTTTTGAACCGTTATAGACAGAACGCTGAATTCTAAATCAACAAGTTTATAAATTTAATTGAGAAATGTAAAGGAAGGATGTTGCTCTGATTGATTTAAATTGATTTATAAGCGCCTAAATTTTGAGCCTTTATATAGAAACGCTTGCAAATTGGAAGGAATGTCGATTGCTATGACCGTAGTAGTAACAAGTATTATTATTTAAAATTATAAAAGGTACCGCAATAGTTCACTTAATTTGATGTATATGGCTATACTTTTAAACAGTTGTAGACCAACGCTTGAAATTTACAACGAACCTGTATTGCTAACCCTGCTATAATAAGTTTAAATTTTGGATCTGGAAATTAAAGGGTGTCCCAACAGTTAGGGCTATTTGATGTATGTGACCAAACTTTTCAAACGTTGTAGACAGAAAGCTAAAAGCTAAAAGGACCAGTGTTGCTAAGTCTACTATAACAACAATTTTATAATTTAAATTTAGAAATTAAAGGGTATTTCCAAAATTAATATAATTTGGCCCATATGGCGTTTTTTTTTGTACCGTTATATACAAACACTTCAAAACTAGACAGAATATCTACTACTTTGCTTGGTATAGTAAGAAGTATAAATATCTCATATTATAAATTAAGGAATTTCAAAATAGTTGATGTAATCTGATGTACACATATGGTCAAACTGTTGACAGACGGTTGAAAATTACAAAGAACCTGATTTATAAGTCTACTACAACAACAAATATACAATTTAAATTTATTAATGAAAGGGTGCCCCTATAGTTGCTTTAATTTGATGTATGTTTCGTTACCTTAATAAAGAAAGGCTCTAATTCGTTTTTTTTTTAATTTATGTTTTATAAGTATTTCCATTAATGATTCTCTAATGCACCACTAAAAGATTAAAGTTGTAACAATATTAAATTGCTTGGAGAATTGGATAACACAATGCGTTAATAAAAAATTTACAACTACAAAACTGTACTTTTTATCAAGTTTTTTTCTTTTCCTGTAAAGAAGGGCAAACGTTGGTTAGGGCCTTTCTATATTAAGGTAACGATTTGTATAATGCCAAATTAAAATTGAATATAAGGGTGTCCCAATAGTTAATGCAATTTTATGTATTTGGCCATACTCTTGATCCGTTATAGACAGAAATATGAAATCTGTTTTGAAGTAGGATTAATATACATATGAATAAATACATATGAATAAATTATTAAAAAAGCATTTGCATTTATTGAAACGATATTTCCTATATATTAAGAAGAGGAAAGTATGTTATTTTGAATACTACGTGCTATGCTAGCGTTATCCGATTCACTAATTTCATATTCTTTCTCCTTTTGAAATATTTCTGGTTCGAATTCATGCGTGTCAAAATCTTCTACCTGATAGTATATGCAAGTATTGTGAAGGGACAAACAACATTTATAATGTAACTGGCCTTCTGTGGGGAATAATGCCGTTCTCGAGCACGCAACAAACATTGTTCTTTCTACAATGCTTCTCTTCTTTAAGTGTCACATGTTGAATCACTTCCTCGGATACCCCAGCGTTCCAAGGGGTATCCCGCATCACCGGATATTAGCAGTATTAGCTTTAATTCACAAACAGTATTACGTAAATTAATGCCTCATAGCAAAGTATTTCTTTCTCCGTCCAGATATTATCTTTCCAATTCGGCCCTTGCTTTGCTTAAATTCCATATGTGTGCATCATGGTTACATCCCGGGTATCTTGCGTCAATACATCTTATGCTAAAAATCCTTTCCTGTTGTAGTAAAGAAAATCTTGTGATGGTTTTATGTTTTTTATACGTGTGCCATCAGCACAAATAGTGATCTAGCGTTAGCATAAAAATCTTGTTTTGCCTGAGCCTTTTTCTTCTCAGTTGGTTCAAATTTAATCCATTGCGAGCACAGCTTTGCTTGCATTATATCAAGGACACCGCCACTGTGGACTGAGCCATAAATTCCATTTAGTTAAAACAAAGAAAGTTTAGTTTTAGACCGCAACAATTTTTTTTCCTTTCCAAGCAATATTAGATTTTTGTTTATTTATTTTGTTACTCTTTTGTGCACTAAATTTAACTTATTGTCAAACTTATTTCATACGTTTCAACACAGTTGGGACCAAACTTTACTCAAGTTCTGCCATCTACTATACATGGGAGTAATTGATTATATGAAGTTATTAGTTTCCAATTTCATTGGCAGTGAATAATAAAGAATGTTAAGGGTTTCTAAGCATTACTTATATTTAATTTAATAGTAATGATTTTAAATTAAAAGGTTTCACTGATAATTGGCCAAAAAACAAAGTCATCAACAAATAATTAAAAAGTTCAAAGCATTAGCAATTATAAACGTCACTCCTTGCTCTTTTACTCCCACCTTAGAGTATAGTAGAACATTATTTTAAAATGGTAAAGTTGGTGAAGAATATACTCAGGAAAAATTAGACAATATGAGAGTATATTTGTCTTCCTGCAGGCAATAACTACTTTTAGCTGGGGATCAAATCTCAGACATTCAGTTTTTTTACCTATCTCATTAAATTTTGCAAATTATTAAAAATTAAAATTAGATCCTTCATGGTTCTTTTTGAAGGTTGTGCTATAAAAGTTTGTTTTCCATAATTTGCGTTTCTGACACTTATACTAGTACCAGTTAAAATGACAAAACGAACAGTCCTTTTGACTGGTTTGGTATAAATAGGTATATTTCAATCGCTGGTACGTCTAGTGTTAAAATTTCTTTACACTTTCTTTAAGCATTAGCATTATATTGTAGTTTTCATTGTCATTGTTCCAAAGAATGATGAAAAAATACCAAGTATTCTATCTAAAACAGACGTTTTATGATTTTAGTACAACATTCACCTTTCATGCTTAGGAGCACAATTTAAGTCATGCTTTGTTTTTATTACGTGTTCCAGGCTGTTGCAAAGCAGAACATATTTAGTTCCAATTCAAAACCGTACAGACTGTGCAGCAATACTGGTTCAGTACAAGGTGGTTTTACTCCAAAAAACGTCCAACAACACTCTGTGTTATAGCCCAAAACCTCCCCTACACACCTATACCCCATTATATGTGCACTAGGTTGCGACCCTGTGCACCAGTGCAATTTTTCTGACTAAATGGCAGGTATTTTGTACAAAAACTATGAATACATACGAAATTGAAAAAAATTTTCTACAGAGTTATTTTTGAATTATTTTAACTTTTAAAGCCCAAATTTTTTCAAATCTCTTTGAAAGATGGCGTTTATTACTTTTGCAGTGGAATCTAGTAATATAAAAATACACTATATAGTACCTATCACATTTGCAAAATCTAAATATTCAATGAAATTTTGGTTACCCGTTAGAGTTGGTAATGGCAAATATATCATAAAACAATTATATCTTAAGGAATTATGAATCCAGAATAATGAAATAATTAAAAAGGAAGTCTTAAATAAAATACGTGAATGCACATGTTTATTACTGCATTCTTTCAAATGTAGGTTTTATTATCACATAGATAAGGAAATGTAAGATAATTCCTTGCTTAATTGAATAACACAATTTTGTACACAAGCTGTGCGCACACACTGCATGGGAAGATCTGTACCTGATTATTCTTAGTACCTGTTTATTTTTACAGAAAAACGAAAGAAAGATATCTTCAGCTAGGCTTTATAATCGACCAACCTAAATAAGGAGAAGGAAATGATGAAAATTCTGCAAGAAGATTTTCCGATCCAAAAACTGCAGTAGATAATGAGTAAATAAGACGATTCAAAATCATATTACAAGTCTTAACATGCAGCAGAAAGATAAATACGCAAAAATTTGGTAATTACGCCAATAAAACAACTGCACTTTACAATGAAAAATACTTTTGGAGATATACGAGGGCTGCTATATATATTTCTTGCCTGGCAACACCGAGTGCTTCCAAGTGCAATCTGACATTTCCGTCAAAACGTTTTGACGTACGACCATTATTTGTGTTGTTTACAGTGACTTAAAAAAATTAATATAGAAAAAAATTGATTGATTGATTGAATGTTGCAAAAATACGATTGCGGTGGTTCAAAAGACGTTTATAAGATCGTCACAGGTTACAATTCATGTATTCATGTATCATGCGTATGAGCCCGAAACGAAACAACAATCGACCGTGTGGGTCTTCAAAGACGAGCAAAATCCAACGAAAGTTGTTCGTGGAAGAAGCACTTCGAAGCAAATGGTCGCCTGTTTCTTCGGCAAAACTGGTCATGTGGCGACTGTTCCGCTTGAGCAACGTAGGACGGTCACTTCTGAGTGGTACACTACAATTTGTTTGCCTGAAGTCATCGGAGAAATTCGAAAAACCAACAAGAGAAGACGAATCATTGCGCACCATGACAATGCGAGCTCTCACACATCGGCTCAAACCAGAGCGTTTTTGACCGGCACCTAATGACTTCTTCTAGTTTCCGCACATCAAGAAAAAAATGCGTGGTCAACGATTTTCGTCGCCAGAAGAAGCTGTTGAAGTGTTCAAAAACCATGTTTTAGAGGTGTCTCAATTGGAGTGGAAAAATTGCTTTGACAACTGGTTTGAGCGCATGCAAAAGTGTATAAATCATGCTGGAGAATACCTTGAAAACAACAAAACCATTTTTGATTATAAATATTCGCATTTTCACTATTAGGCCAGAAATATATAGAGCAGCCCTCGTATGTATTTCGTCAATGGTTAATAAAATTTTGTATATTGGGGAACAAATCATTCAACATAATTTGCTACCAATGCTGAAGAAGCGCAAGAAAAAGGTACAAAGACTACAGATTCTTTTGCGAACATAGCTCAAGAAAAATGTCTAGATGTTGTACTTATGTAGACCTTATCACCAATTTGTTGTGTACTTCAGATCCATATATGTCCAACATTCGACAAAACTGGAAAACAAGCAACTCCAGTCGAATTAGAAGAAGAGGCTACACAAATATTAGAAGATGAAAATCAATGCTATTTAGAAGAAATTTTTACTAAAATTGCCTAATGTAAAGTGGCTCTTTGATTTGAAAGTAAACGTATTTATGTAAATTAATTAATATTTATTTTATACATTGTTATAGAAATATTAAAAATAAAACTTTAACTAAAAGTTTTAATATTTTTTTATTAAGAAAATTTTAACTTGTTAAATATTTTAAATTAAAAAAAAACAATCTTTGGCCCTTGTTGCTTCTAAGCTTAAAAATATTACTGGGGCCAAAATAAGGTTTTTTCTGACAACATTTAGTTTACAAAGCTATTAATCAGGTATGTGATAGAAATCGATTTCGAAATCGAAACGATCTAAAATCGAGAATGGTGATGATATGATTACTATTTTCGTGTTTTAAATATATGCAACATAGTTTTCTATACCTTTCCATTTAATTTCTACAATTACTTTGGGATAACTACTTTATTATTGCCTAAAATATATCCCAAAACGAATCGTTTTCAAATCGATCGATTTCCATCACATATGAAAAAAAAATTTTTTTTTTAATGTTTTAACACTTGTCTTTTATACTCAACTCCAATTAACAATGGTAACGAATTTTAAATCATTCGTAATTTTTTTTTGTCTGTTTGTCAATAAAAGCCATTATTGAGCTCAACATTCGCAATAATTACGAAATTGTTACAATATTGAGTAGAAAATAAAATACAACACTGTTCAAAAGATTTGTGTGAAGCAAAATTTCTATATTTAAACCTCAGACACAAACTAATTGCGTCTTAACTAAGCAAAGTTTTTAAATTTAAACATCAGACACAAACCAATTGCGTCTAAACTAAGCTAAATTTTGAAATTAATCTTCAGACACAAGCCAATTGCGTCTAAACCAAACTAATTTCGTCAATACACAGAATATTGACTCAATAGAAGTGTATGTATGAATATAGTAATATAGTCAAAAGTTACGGATTTTTGAGCTCCTTCTAGCCAAATGTGCCACTGTGCGCTGTTTATTTAACTTATTTCGGATCTTTTAATAATTAATTTAGTGTGATAAAAATATAAAAAAAAAAAATAAATTGATAAAATAATTACTAAGTGTAATCATAGTGTGCATATATACTTGCATACGTATATATTTGTTATTCACTCAAAATCAACAAGTTTCTTTTTTTAATTGTTGTCGTGAAACAAACTGTAACCTAACAACCAATTTGACAATTTGACAAAAATGTTGGTGATAATTTTCAAAAAGTTTTAATTTTTTTAACATCTGTGATTAATTTTTTTAAATCAGTTTGTTGACACATTTAATTAATTTTTATTGAGAAATTTGCAATTTTTAAACAAATCGTAATTGATTGAAATTTGAGTGAGAAATTAAAATATTTTACTGAAACTGCCGTTTCTGATAAATAGCAACAAATTTTCACCTAAAAAATGTCGAAATCACCATTAAATAAATTTATTAAAGCATACGATACACTTATTAGACTTAAGTCGAATTTTAATGACTTTTTGTGACGAGATGCATACCGTTTATACTCTGGAGATTCAGGGTGCAAAATTAGAGAGTTTATGGGGAGAAATTAAGCCTTCGTATGGGGCTTGTTTAGACTTTTTTGAGGATAATGCTAAGGTGGAGCCTACTGATATTGAGGCAATTTCGTTAATTTTAGTCCACATACGTAGGGTATTTAAAATGTTCGGTGGCTATTGATAAAAAAGTTCATAATTTCCAAGCGGTTCCAAAGGCTGCTTGTTCTACGTCAATCAACTCCAATACGGGTAATTTTGACCATAATTTGACTTTACTTCCCTGTGATGTAAAAACATCTAAAGGTCATTATATTGCTTGGCTCGCATTTAGAGATTTATTTACTGCAACATATATTAGCAGTTCGCGCCTTAGCACTGTTGAACGGCTTTGTCATTTAATACATTAGACAGCAGGTGAAGCGTGAAGGGTTTGACGTGGCGTGGAAAAGTCTGAAAGAGGCGTATGAGAACCTTCGTATGTTGGTTAATAACCAATTGAAATTGTTATTTAACCTTCTTTCGGTAGATAGGAAATCTAGTACCATACTTAAAACTCTTCAACGCGGTATTAATAATTGTCTTAATTCGCTTTCTGTTAATCAGGTGGCTTCGGATGATTGGAATCCAATTTTAATTTTTATGCGCATTCAGCGTCTGCCTACGTCTACTGTCAGTCTACGGGAACTGGGTTTTCGTAATAAATCGGTCTTGTCTACTTGGAAAGAGTTTGATGCTTTTCTGACGGAAAGAATTCAGACTCTAGAGTGTGTTCGTGATCTTAAGGATTCACAGCGATCTGGAAAATCTTCTAGACAGAACGATTTACATTTCGGAAAGATTTTTAACTATGAAGAAATTTCACTGTTGTGTAAATTGCTTGTCGCGGGAACACGAGGTGAAGAATTGTAAAAGGCCCTTTAATTGCACGACGTGTAATAAAAAGCTTAATACGTTACTGCATCGTAATAAAAATTTAAGAGGTTGCGGATAGGGATAATTCGGCACCGACTTCGGGTAGCATTGCAAGGGCACTAGTGTGAACTCTTCCCTACCTTCTACATGGAGTGGCTTACATCAAGATGGCAGCTCTGATCGACATACCCCGCTCGCGCTCTTATTGACCCTGCTTCAGCGTCCTCTTTTATTTCTGAACATTTACGGAATCAGTTGAACTATATGCTCATTCGACGAGTGTCAGAGTTTCTGGTATAAATCAGCCGATTACTACTACTCCTGCTCCTTGAAAATTGGTTCCCCCTTGGATCGGCCTGTTTTATTTGAAACGTTAGCTCTAATTTTAACTAATATATCCGGGAAACTGCCTTCTATCTTCCTTGGCCCAGGTCTTTGTGATAATTTTTCGGATCTGCAGTTAGCAGACCTCTCTTTTATTGGTCTGGTTTAGTTGATTTACTTCTGGAGGCAGATTTGTATCGTTAGGTAATTTTGATCGCGGGAAATCGTGACGTGGTAGGAACTTTGGTGGCTCAGAGAAGCGTATTCGGATGGATCGTCACGCGATCTACTCTGGATTCAATTGTTTAGGGGTACTCGTCGAGAGTGAAATTTCTGAGAAGGATTTATTGAAAAGGCACCTTTTGCGCTTCTGAAAGCTGGAGGAAACCCTTAAGATAAATTTTGTGAGAATTTTAGGAGAGCTACGCGACGCGACTCCGACGGCCGATATGTAGTGACGGAATTTTCTCATTCTGTTAATAAAGGCATTTCAAGACAGAACGTTATGGAACAATTTTTGACAAATGAAGCCTCACTTTTACGGAAGTTTAATATTAAAGCATTATATGATAGTGATGTTAGGGAATATTTAAGTTTGAATCATACACTGTTACAGTTCGCAGGAGACTCAAAGATGGAGTACCCTCTTGCGGCTAATATATTGCGCAAGGATATGTACGCTGGCGACATACTAACAGGGGCTCATAATGTTTTGTCTGCATTGAGGGCATGAGATCAGTTTTTATCTGCTTTATCTTCAGTTAAATTTCAGTTAAGGAAATGGACTTCGAACGACATCGAGTTCTAAAAGGCCTTCCATTGGAATATCTTTTAGATAATAAACTTTTAGTATTTGTTGAATAAAGTAGCTAAAGGACATTGTCTATCATCGCCCAGTTGTTTGATCCTTTAGGATGGATAGGCCCGATAATCATTACTGCCAAGATTATTATGCAAAGTTTCTGGCGAGATAGTATTGCTTGGGATGATTTCTTGGTCCCTTCTATGGACAGGGAATGGAGAAAGTTTGGCAACTTAAACACGGAAATAAATGACATCCGGATACCCAGATAGGTTCATTATGCACCTGGGACCTGATGCCTCAGAAAAGGCAACGCGGTGGTTATTTATCTTTATGTCGAAGCATTTGGCCACATTTATACTTGTTTGCTCTTGTGCAAAATTAAAGTGGCTCCAATAAAATAAATTTCCTTACCTCACTTGGAACTTTGCGGTGCTGTTAAAGGCTGTAATTGGCGAGATTGGTATTCAAATAAGACAAGTGTATTCTTGCACAGATTCCACTATTGTTCTTTATTGGTTGAGGAAAACACCGTATAGCTGGACAACGTTTGTGGCTAATAGGGTTTGTCGGATTCAGGAGAATATAAGGAAACATAATCGGTATCATGCTAGATCGGAAAAAAGTCCAGCGGATTAAGGCAGCAGAGGGCTTTTGCCTTCCTATTTGCCTAGGAATGAGCTCTGCTAGCATGGACCTACGTGGCTTCGTGAGGCTAAGTCTCAGTGGAAGATTCGTGATCTCACCCCGTTGGACACAGATGTCGAAGCTAGAGCTTTTAAAGCACACGCCTCCTTTATTTCGAATTATGAGGATATTCTTGACCGGTTTTCTAAACTTGATGGAGCTCTCGCATTCTTCGCATATAGCCAAACAATCTATAGTTTCAAGTAATAAAATAAAGAAGGTTCGGTTGCGTTTAACATCCGATTATTTTAACTAATTTGTGTCGGTTTACCGTTCTTTTAGGGGAATTCGTGCATTTAATTTTTATTTATGGCGGTAATCAGGTGATACTGAGGATAGTACGCATTGAGTATTGGGTTCCTCGATTTACGGTTCTGGTTCGCACTATAATAAATCATTGTAAACGTTATGTTAATTGGGTAGAAAACGCTCATGCTTGCAAATAATGACAGCTTTACCTCCGTAGCGCACTACATTGGAGAGACCCTTTGCCTCTACGGGAGTCGATTTTGCACGTTCCTTTGATCTGAAAAGTTTTACAGGTATATCCTGCCGGATAAGAAAAGCATATGTGTGTATTTTCGTTTGTTTTCCACTAAATCAGTCCATTTGGAAGCAAGGACTGACTTAACGTCAGATTCGTTTTTGGCGGCTTTACATCGGTTTATTGCCAGACGTGGTTGTCTATTGACAATATTTTCTGATAATGGAACCAATCTCGAAGGGCCTTCTCGTAATATTGAGAAAGACTTTCGAGCGTTTTTGGCGGAGAGCCAGCCTCGACTGTGTTTGGGGCCTTTCGTGGCGGATTATCCTTGCTGGTGCGGCTCATATGGGTGGCTTATTAGAAGCTGCTGCTGGAAGCTCAATCAGTAAAATATACATTCGCGGATATAGACTTGCTTAAATTCCCGACCGTTATGTCATATGTCGGACAAGCCTAACAAGCCTATGGCCCTGACTCCTGTTTTTTTTTTTTTTTTTGATAGGCGGACCAATATTGGCATCACCAGAACCATCTATTTGTGAGTCACCTATATGTTTAGTAAACCGATATCGCAAAATGAAAGCATTTTCCCATGATTTCTGTTGCCGGTGGAAAGAGGAATATATTCATACTCTGCATAAGCGCTATAAATAGAAATTTCCCGACAGGAACAGAGCCGTAAACGACTTGGTTGCAATTCGTCATGAACAGTTACCTCCAACTACCCGGAAATTAGGTCGCGTAATTAAAACGTATCTAGGAAGTGCTGATTATGTACGGGTCGCGGACGTTCGCACAGAAAACGGGGTTATGAAACGACCAATCACGAAACTGGTCATTCTGACCAACTAATTTGTACAATTTATCCTCATTATTTCCTAGCATAATGGCCACTTTGTCGACAAGTTTTGAGAATTCATTGCTAGAGAACTACGAGGAAGCTATGGAAGTGGCACCTAAAACTCAACCTTCGACTGCGGCTTCAATGGCTTTGGAATTTCTATATGAAACTATATCGAAAGTCGATGATCCTGACGCTGTGGTATCGTTATCTACGGGACCTGCGCTGCCTAGATCCTCCAGCTTAGTGGACAGCTCTGGCCCGAAAAATGATTTGCGGACAAGGAAAAAGATACGATTCAGTGCGTTTAACTGCAGCCTCTGCAAAAAACCTCACCTTAAGAGCGTGCTTTCGTTTTCGGCAGCTTACTAATGAAAATAAATTGCGTCACGTGCTGATTTTTGGCCATTGCTCACACGCTGAAAGACTGTCAAAGCGTCCAAAACTGCAACAAATGTTAGTATTATACATTTTTTTGTTTACACGTTTGGACTCAGATTTAGAAAAAGGCAGCTATTACAAATTTGATAATTAATTAAATCGATCAACATGTACTAGAAAATACAAATGACGGAAGTTACAACGTACAGGGCCAGCTCTTTGAGTTTAGATGTTTTCCATGGATTTATTCACGGTTATTCCTTCCCCGAAAAATGCATTCCCGAACACCGTCTCTTGCATATATAAAAGTCCGGGTTTTCCTATGGCGGGACCAACCAGAATTTTGTGCAATAAATCGGCGCCTAAAACTACAAAGTATTCTAGGTTACGGTGATACTGCCGATCGGCTAGGCTGTAGGAGGGATCGTCCCGGAGCTCCTGTTCAATTGCCACAGGTGGGCTACGTCCATAAAGTGCGTCGTCCACTACAAGCTCTGCCTCGAAATACTTTGAAGTGTCCGGTTTGTGGAACAACCGCATTCTAGTTGCACCTCTTTGGATAACGCATTGCAAATCTTCCGCTTCCTGTCGCGTAATGGACGATTTGGCAATCGTGGGGTCGATAACCGCCCTTGCCCATAGTGGCTTCTTTCCGGGTACAGCACAAATCCGAATGAGTGCCGTCATCCGGATCCACACTCTGTCCACAGGCGTCGGGTGCAACCTGCTGTGGTGTTTTTCTTGGCATCTGTGGCACCGGTCTAAGCTGCTGCATCGAGCACTGGAGTGCGACTGTGCCAAACAGTTATAGCACAGCGCCTTTTGAGCCACAATTCGGAGCTTTTTCTCCACAGGCATGGTTATAAATCTCGAACACTGCCGGATCGCGTGAAACTTATCGCAGATAGGACAACGGAGATTCGTGTTAAATGGGCGAGCTGCCATCGTGAGCTAGAAATAGAGCAGATTTTGATTACATTAGGGCTACTATCGGAGAATTTTTTTTCCTTTTTTTTTCAATTGGTGTCTTAAATGCGAGGGGGTAGAGCTACTAATTTGTGGATCGGTCGAGTGATAACACCGTTTTGGGTTTTTAAGTCTGCTACCCTTACTTTACCATCAGAACCATGATAAACTTTTATTATACGACCTAAACGCCATTCTGTAGCACAAGTGGGTTCATTTTTGAGTGCGACAAGGTCGTTCCCTTTCAAATCTTTCTGGGCTAATTTCCATTTAGTACGCTTATGTAATTCTTTTAAATATTCATGTTTCCACCTATGACAAATCTCTTGTTGTAGGGCTTTTATTTTTCGCCATCGATGCACAATACTAAGTAAAGGTACGGCTTCTTCTGGTTCCGCTGGAGACAACAAAGAAGACCCTATTTAGAAATGACCTGGTGTCAGGGCCGACAAATCGTCGATATTTTCAGACATAGGGCCAAGAGGACGGGAATTGAGGCATGCTTCTATTTTCGCTAGCAGTGTAGCGAACTCTTCAAAAGTAAACTTTATTTGACCAGCAGTTTTCTTAAAGTGCGTTTTAAGACTTTTTACACCTGCCTCCCATAACCCTCCCATATGAGGGGCTGCCGCGGGGATAAAGTGCCATTCTAACCGCTGATGTCCATATTTTTCCACCGCAGTATCACACAGCTCTTTAACTACTTTTTCAAAGTTAGATTTGATTTCTCGTGCAGCGCCAACAAAATTTCTGCCATTGTCTGAGTAGATGCAATTTGGGCAACCACGACGAGCAATAAAACGAGCTAAAGCCGCTAAGAAGGCAGGGGTAGATAAATCGCTTACAGCTTCTAGGTGGATTGCCTTTGTAGAGAAACATACAAAGACACACACGTACCCTTTCGTTACTCGGCAGTATCGTTCTCTAAAACTCTTGATCTCAAACGGGCCCGCAAAATCCACGCCTGTATTGGTGAAAGGTCGACTTAGGGTAGTTCTTTCTTCAGGTAGCTCAGCCATGATTTGAGTCTGAAGTTTTTTTACGATGTAAGACACAAACCTTGCAATTATGAATGACAGTTCTGACAAGATTTTTAGCCTTTATTATCCAGCACTCTAGACGAATTACGTTCAGCACTAGACGAGGGCCACCATGATGGACAAGCTTGTGAACAAATTCAACATACAACCGAGCTAATCTACTGCCATACGCAAGTATAATCGGATATTTTTCATGATAAGCCAAAGAAGATGAAGAGCTAAGACGACCATTAGCGCAAATAATAAAATTTTTGTCCAAGAAGGGCGTGAGGGTCAACAAAGGACTTCGGGAGTCAGGCAATGGAATTCGTTAGAAAAGTAGAGTGCTGGGACAGAAAAAATAGTCGATTTCTAATGAAACGCAGCTCACTGGCAGAGATTCTTAGAGTCTCGAACTTTTTATCCATTCGTCGACTTTTACTAGCGAGTATAAAAAATCTAAAAATATACGCCAAAACATGACACGCTCGCGACAGGCTTGAAAAACGCTCAAGTATGTCCTCTATCTCAGTCGACAACAAAAGTTTGAGCCTTTTTTGTTTCCTCTGATGTTTCAAATTCTGATACTGCTACGGGCCACGATGACTTTTCACCTCTGAGCCAATCTGGACCATGCCACCAAAGATTATTTCCTTTAGATCCGAAGGTACCAGCCCCTGGGTTGCTAGGTCGCCAGGGTTATCTTTAGATGCTACGTGACACCAATTTTTATTTCCTACTCTTTCTAATATTACGGCCACCCTGTTTGCAACAAAAGTCTTTCAGCTACAGGGAGTTTTTTGTAACCAGGCAAGAACTATGGTTAATTCGGACCAAAAATATGTAAACTGCATATTTATATTGGCGCCACATAACTCCGCGCCACATAACTCCAGCCGGGGCAATGTAGGTTTTTTATGGGGGCTATTTTTGTTTTGCATATGAGTAACTTTGTGTGAACCATATTTTCAAAGCTAACTCTTATGTACAATGCAGCACCGTAAGCTAACTCAGAAGAGTCACAGAAACCATGAAATTCAATATAACAACTAGGTGAGTATTGAATCCAACGCGGCAGTTTTATACTTTTAATATCTTTATAATTTTCAATAAAATTCTGCCATTTTTTAAGAGCTGCTGGTTTTATAGACTCGTCTTATTCTATTTTATCAAGCCACATCTGCTGCATCAAAATTTTTGCCGTAATAACGACTGAGGCCAACCAACCTGGCTGGATCAAACAGCCTAGCAATCACAGAAAGAACTTCTCGTTTCGTATACGACTGCTTATTTACGATTTTCTCCGCCGTAAAGAAAAACAAATCCTCTGCCGCATTCCAGTGGATCCCTGACGTTTTCGTAGTACTCTTATCATTGAGCGACAAAAAGAAAGAGTTCAAAAGATGTTCTTGGGGCAAATTTTTTAAAACTTGTTTTGAGTTAGACCTCAATTTTCGCAGCTCAAAACCTCCCAATTTTAAAATACCAACTAATTGGTCACGTGCCAACAATGCATCTGGAACAGAATGTGCTCCGACTAGGGCGTCATCGACATACATACACTCACGTAATATTCGAGCCCCTAGTAAGAAACGTCGCTCTTCATCGTCGGCTAACTGCAAAATTGTCCTAAGGACCAAATATGGGGCACAGTTTACGCCGAAAGTAACAGTATTAAGCTGATAATCTTCTATTTCACCATTTTCGGAACTACGAAAAACGATTTTTTGGAAGGGCCTATGTTCAGCATTAACAAAAATCTGTCGGTACATTTTTGAAATGTTCGCATTAAAAACAAACTGAAAAAATCGCCAGCTTAAAATAAGATTAACTATTTCAGCTTGTAAAATTGGGCCAGTGTACAACAGGTCGTTTAAGCTTTTCCGCTAGAGGTTGCGCTGGAGGCATTAAAGACCACTCTTAACTGTGTTTTTGTGCTTTCTGGCTTAAATATTCCATGATGGGGTAAATAGTAACTTGGACCACCTGTGGCACTTTCCACTTTTGTCATGTGACCCAACGTTAAATATTCTTTTAGGACCTGATCATACTGAACTTTTCTCTCACAGTTGCGCAATAACGATCTTTTTTTCTCAAAAATTGACTAAGGGCAATATGTCTATTGGGACCAAGAGCAAAATAACTGTTCTTAAAGTGCAGACAAACTACATATTTCCCTTCGGAATTTCTTATGGTAGTAGAACGATATATGTCCTCACATTTTTTATCTTCTTCTGATAAAATCTGCTTTCGAGATACCTCTTCTAACTCCCAGAATTTTCTCAGCTGGTCATCAATAGAAACTTTTGTCATATGAGACATTCTTACATGACGTGGAGACACACTATTGGTTGGGCCAGTCATAATCCAGCCAAATATTGTCTCCTGAGCCACAAGGGATTCAAAAATACCATGTTGGACTCCTCCACGCAGAATTAATGGGTATAAATCGCCTCCTAACAACAAATCTACCTGACCGCTCTCATAAAAGTTTCTATCAGCATATTGAAGGTTTGGTAATACCAGATTTTTTGTCGGTGTGAAGGAACATGTAGGGACATTACCAGTTACACGTGGTACTACTAATGCATCGACATTGAGAGACATATTTTGATCGTACTGCGACACGATTACAAACGACGCCATTTTAGAAGCTTTGCTTACAACTTCTCCGCCTAAACCTGTAACCTCGGCTGCAACCGGAACAGTGGGCAACTTAAGACGTCTCTGTATTTTTTCCGAAATAAAACTTTCATCAGAACACGGATCTATTAAAGCTCGAACCTCATAAAAAGCATCATTATTTCTAACTTTCACCCACGCTGTGGCTAACATGACCTTTTTTGCTACTATCGTGTGATGTGACTGCACGACGCCAGATGGACCAGTAAAATTAGTGGACTGTAATTGACTACTACTACTTTTATTTTCGCCCTGCTTTTGTTGACTTTTTTTTGCAAATTCTATATGAAGTAACGTGTGTTGTTTCTTTTTGCATGTTGAGCAACTATTTGGCCTACGACATTTATTATATAAATGACCAGCGTTAAGGCAATTAAAGCAAAATCTAAACTTTTTTGATACCGAAACACGATTTCTGTAGTCCACGCTTAAAAATTTACTGCAATTTCTTAACTTATGATTTTCTCTACATAATTTTCACGGCATTGAGTCAACTTTTGTATGGTGAGTTTTATAATGTTTTACTTTTGGTGACACTTGATTTAAACTCTGATTGGAAGACATTTTTGTATCACTGATTTCATTATTTGTGCCCATAATGTCTGAGACACTTTCTAGCGCGTGAAACCTATCAGTCAAGAAATTATTTAATTCTTCCCATTTAGGAACCTCTGTTTTGTTTTTCACCGACTGTTTCCATAGATTCAAAGTGCATTCTGAGAGACGTGATGAACATTGGAACACGAAAATTGGGTCCCATGACTCAATATCAACACTGTAAAATTTTAAGACTGCCATGCAATTATTTATTTCTCTTTGGAGCCTTTTTATATCCAAAGCAGATTCACACGTACATGGAGCCAAATTAAAAAGAACCTTAAGTTGACTATTGATTAATACCTGCCTATTTTCGTACTGTGATTTTAAATTGTTCCACGCAACTTCAAAATTATCGCCAGTTAGAGCTATATTTCTATTTATGTCACGAGCCTCACCATCCATTTTTCTAAACAAGTAAAAAAGTTTTTCAACTGGGCTAAGTCTAGAATTATTTATATATATGGCAGTAAACACTTCCCTAAATGTGGGCCACGACACGTAGTCCCCATGAAAAACCGCTGTGTCACATGGAGGTACGTTCATTGAACCACAAAGGTTGGGTACCACTGCTTCTGCATTTTCTTTAAATTCTTCATCTGCGTCTTTTCTAGCCTTAGCAAGTATATTTATACACCGTATATAAGATTTACGTACTTGTGGGTGTTTTGATTGAACTACCACTAATTCTTTTTCCTTTTCTACTGTCTCAGCGGAACACTCATCATACAGCTTCTTGTATTTTGCCCATGCTTTGCTCAATTCATTTTTCTCGAACTCAAAAGCATCTTTAGAATATTTGGAAAAGTCCTCATCATTAAGTATAGCCTCATAGCTAATTACTTCTTCAGCAGCCCGCAAATATTTTTCATAAGTCGTCATATTTATTTAAAAGAATTACGGACGAAATCACACCGAGAAACACTTTCCAAAAAAAATTTATCAAAAACGCCAATAAAAAATGAATTAAGAGACACTATAAAAAAAACCCGCAAAAATATTTTAAAAATGTCTGCCAAGAGATACCAAAAAATTTTTTAAAGAAAAAAGATGGACGCCAAGAACTTTCTCGTGTTATTAAAACAACAAAATATAATGTAACGGTTTATAAAAAATGGCACAACGCAATCACGTTGTAATTTTTAATATTAGGTTATAATACCTCACTTTTACCGAGCCACCAATTTGAGACACCAAAATGAAATAGAAAGGTCCAATAGGAAACACAATACAAAATTCAATTGTACGCACCTTTTTTAAAATTTGCCGGGCGAAGGACCAAAAATGTTACCTTCAATAACTCTTATGTATCCAACGATGTCCCAAGTCAAATGAACCTGGCGCAAGTATACGGGAACAAATTATACACTAACTGTCGCAAGCCCACGCAAACTAGATGCAATAGATTCGCCCCTTCTGTTGTTCTTTCCAAGGCCTTGCTGTTAAACAAATTTTTTATTGTTAATTTAAAAGTGGGCACTTTTAATTTTCGCTAACTAAACAACAATGCTTTTTTTATATTAACACACTTTCAATCAATTTTATTAAGACTTTATTCAGCAAAAAGTTTTATTTTAAAATTACAAAGAGAAAAATTATGTTCTAATTAGCCACACACTTCGACTGTAGACTGCGCCGTCTTTTTACTCCTTTTGGAAAACAGAAAGTTGCACTTGATGCTTTTTTATACAAAAAAATCAGGAAAAATTTGGTGGTTTGCTTGAGTTTTAGACGAGGAGTGAAAAAACCGAAAAGTTAAAGAAACGATCAACCTCGTATTCCTGAGTCAGCCATAAAAAACGCCGATCGAACAATGTACGGCTCACAAATTGAAAACACGAAATACCACTGGTGTGAATTCGCCGCCTTCGTGTTCCCACCTACTAGTACGTAAAACACGACAGGAACTTACACATTACCAGTGTAACTACCTTGCCACTGCATATTCTTGGAGATCGGCAAGTACAGGTTTGTGTGGTTATATATCTGTGCTGTAGCGGAAGTTAAATTAGCGAACAGCTAGTAAAAATATTAAAAATCTCTGTTACGAGCTCCTTTGCCGCACAACCCTTAGATCTTTGTATGATCTACTAAAAAGAATTTCCTTGACAGCGAAGGTGACTAAAATGCAGGGTATAAAAACCCCAAAAGAAGACGTTGTAGAGGTTGTTCGGGAACATTTTCCTGGCTTGCAGTTAGTGGATCCAACATTTCACCACTCTGGTCAGGTTGCGCTGGTTTTCGGTCCGGAACGAAGTTCCTAAATTATTACAGGAAAAATTTATTCTTGTCCGGGCTGTCTACTAGCCTAGCACACAATTTTTATGTGGATTATATCAGGCCAATCGCCTTTATAATCAAATCCTAGTTGCTACGATTTTTCAGTTAATGGATCTGTTAAGGACCATCCCTTGATTGGGTTCGGTTTATGGATCTGTTCCAAAAATCATACTTTGAAAATTGAAAAAAAAATAACTGTCTTTTACTTTTTATCTTTTTTATTATACAGTTAAATTGGAATAAAGGTGTTATTGTTATTTATTGCATTTACTTTCGTTATTGCAAGGCGGCCGGCAATATTTAAGTTGAATTGTTTATTCATATTTTTTGAATGGTTGTAAGTCAACTTAATAGAATGCATTCCCTTTTCATTCTGTTTTGTTATTAAATTCTACTCGCTTTGAAATTTTTGGGAGTATTTGTTTCTAATATAACCAGTAAAACTGCTGAAGGTTCAGGTTAAGCATTGTTCTTCGCCTTCTTTAGTTTTATAAAAGGAACAATATTTCTATTCGTTAAAGAATTTTGAAGCGAATGCACGAAATCTGCAAGGTAATATATAATAATTGAGAATTCTTTCTCTAAATATACAGACGCGGACAATATTTTTGGCACACTAATAATTTTTGAATAAAACAATAGAATTCTACAAAAAACCAAACAGAATTACTTTTTACTTTCTAATATGTTCTTTACAAACTTATACTTTATAAAATAGGTACACAAAAATAAAAATTAATTTTGCATGTTTTAAAAAAAACGTTATATAAAATTTTTAGTTCATATTTTAAGGGACAAAATTATTGGCACAAAAAAAATGTGACTATAGTTTTTCGATACGGCATTACTTAAAGTTGTAGACAGCTGAAACGTTCCGTTATATTTTAAATGACGCTGTATTAAAAATTTAAAATAGATTTTGCAAGTCATAAAGCGTGAAATTGTGGTAAATAATTAAAAATGTGCCCAAAAAGGAAGGAAACAACCGTAGCCGAACGAAAAATTATATTACATCTGCATAATCAGTAAAAATCGTATGCAGAAATATGTGAAATTACGAGGGCTGCTCTATATATTTCTGGCCTAATAGTGAAAATGCGAATATTTATAATCAAAAATGGTTTTATTGTTTTTCAAAGTATTCTCCAGCATGATTTATACACTTTTGCATGCGCTCAAACCAGTTGTCGAAGCACTTTTTCCACTCCGATTGAGACACCTCTAAAACATGGTTTTTTAACACTTCAACAGCTTCTTCTGGGGACGAAAATCGTTGACCACGCATTTTTTTCTTGATGTGCGGAAACAAGAAGAAGTCATTAGGTGCCAAGTCAGGGCTGTACGGCGGATGCCCCATTAATTCGACGTTTTGGCCAGTCAAAAACGCTCTGGTTTTAGCCGATGTGTGAGGGCTCGCATTGTCGTGGTGAACAATGATTCGTCTTCTCTTGTTGGTTTTTCGAATTTCTTCGATGACTTCAGGCAAACAAATTGTAGTGTACCACTCAGAAGTGACCGTCCTACGTTGCTCAAGCGAAACAGTCGCCACGAAACAGCGACCATTTGCTTCGAAGTGCTTCTTCCACGAACAACTATCGTTGGATTTTGCTCGTCTTTGAAGACTCACACGGTCGATTGTTCTTTCGTTTCGGGCTCATACGCATAGATCCATGATTCGTCACCTGTGATGATCTTATAAACTTCTTTTGAAGCACTGCAATCGTATTTTTGCAACATTTCTTTGCACCAATCGACACGAGCCTTTTTTTGAGCGACTTTCAAATTGTGCGGGATCCAACGAGAACAAACCTTTTTTACGGCCAGGTGTTCATGCAGTATCGAATGTATGCTGGTAGAAGAAATGTCCAAGGATGTCTCTATCTCTCGGTATGTCGCATCTCGATCTTGCATTATGAGTTCACGCACGGCATCAATAATCTCTGGCACAACAGCCATTTTTGGACGACCTTCACGGAATTCGTCTTTGAGCGAGCTTCGGCCACGATTAAATTCATTATACCAATTTTTCACAGTGCTATAGAATGGTGCTTCATCGCCTTACAAAAATTAAAGTTCATCAATGCACTCTTGTCGTGATAATCCACGTCGAAACTTGTAAAAAATGATGGCACGAAAATGTTCACGAGTTAATTCCATTTTTTTCTATATTAATTTTTTCAAGTCACTGTAAACAACACAAATAATGGTCGTACGTCAAAACGTTTTGAGTACGATCATGCTTAAAAATGATAAACTTTCCAATGGAAATGTCAGATTGCACTTGGCGGCACTCAGTGTTGCCAGGCCAGAAATATATATAGCAGCCCTCGTATTAGTCGAAGCCGGTTTACTATTCGAAATATTATAAAACGTTTTGCTGGTTCAACGAATTTGTCTAGCAAAAAACATACTGGTCGGCCTCAAGTTCTTAGTGAGAGAGAAGAGGTGCAAATTGTAAGACAAATCAAGAAGAATCCTAGGTTGACATCTACTCAGCTTGCTTCTGAAGTAAAAGAAGAGTTTGGGAAAGAAGTTCACGCAAAAACTATACGCAGGACACTGCATCGTGCTGGGTATAAATCTAGAGTAGCTAGAAGAAAACCTCTTATAAGTAAAAACAACAAAAAGAAAAAGTTAAGTTATGCTCAGGAATTTAGAAGCAAGGGAGAAGACTTCTGGAACAATGTGTTATTTTCTGATGAAAGTAAATTTAATATCTTTCAGTCAGATGGGAAAGTACCAGTGTGGCGGAAACCAAACACCGCTTATGATAAGAATAACACATTGTGTTCTGGTAAACATGGTGGTGGAGGGGTAATGGTTTGGGGATGCATGGCTTCATCGGGAGTTGGAGAGCTGGTTTTTATCGATCAGATTATGGATAAAAAATTATACCTCAATATTTTAAAAGAAAACGTTAAGAAATCTGTGGAAAACCTAGGCTTGGCAAGAACTTTTTTTTCCAACATGACAATGATCCGAAACATACGGCTCACGATGTCCGTATGTGGATAGCCTATAACATCCCCCATATTTTGCCCCACCCTCCGCAATGACCGGATCTTAATCCGATCGAGCATCTTTGGGAGGAATTGGAAAAACGTAAAAGAAAGCACACAATTTCTAATAAAAACCAGCTTAAAGAGATTCTCTCCGAAGAATGTAAAAAAATCAGCTCAGATGTAACCAAAAAACTGGTGCATTCAATGCCTAGAAGATTGGGTGAAGTAATTAAGCAAAGAGGATACGCTACTAAATATTGAAATTACATTTTATTCTCTTATAAATATTAACTTTTTAAAGGTGTGCCAATAATATTGTCCCATAAATTTTGCATTATAAACTTTATTTAATTCTTTTTCATAAAATATTTGGAATAAATTTTTATTTTTCTGTACCTTTGTAAGAAAGTATAAGTTTGTTAACAATATATAAAAAAAAACCTAATACTGTTTGATTTTTTGTAGAAATCTATGGTTTTATTCAAAAATGCTTAGTGTGCCAAAAATATTGTCCGCGTCTGTACATTACTAAAATTGTGTTTTTATTTTCTTATTTTATCCTTTTACACGCAAACACATGCTGTAACTTTAAACAATGTTTTCGAAAAGGCTAACGCAACTGTATAATCTTTTGGTATTTCTCATTCTATTACTTCTAATAATTAAACATCTTTAAGTACATATCACTAAGTATGTACACAGTTTAGATGATAATACCACCTATGCAGTAGTAGTGAACTTACGGATAAAACATTTGTTGTACAACAAAAAAATAGCAAAGCATAGAATGTACAAATTATACAATATCAAACTTTAAAAATAAATTGAACTATTTCCTTAGGTATTCCACCGACTTACTGGACAACAAATTTAATTACAAAAAGACAAGCTAGTTTGCAAAGAACCTTACGCTGTTACTTAATAAAAAAGAAAGATTGTATAATTTTGTAACAATTAAAAATTTTCCAAGCAACCAGTTAGAATGTTTTGTTAAAAGAATATTGTTTGTGTTTTTTTTTAACAAATTTATTAAAACTTTTTTATTCAATTATTGGATTTAATTGCGTAATACTTCTAAGGAAAACTTCATAGCTTATGGCGTTTTTTTTCTGAAAATAAATGGTACTCAGCTACATATTTTATAGCCACAATAGAACATAAGCTGGTATTGAACTTTTTTAAATATCTTTACATATCAGTAATGTTTAATTAGCGTTTCACAAGTAAAGCAGCAAAAGCAAACATCACTTAATTACTACTACTAAAAAAACCTAATAAAAGTGTAGCAATACTTGCCCTTATATAAAATTGAGGTTAAATATGCAACATTTTCACACTTTTTTGTGCGACACATTTTCAAAAAAACATACTTTTAATTTACACTCTCGAAGTTTTTTTGTAGAAAAGTATACAAAGGTGTAAAAAGTGTTGAATATATTCATCATTTTTGTCAGAAAAAAAACCAAAATTACTTCATAAGATTTGTAAAACAAAAATAAAAAATATTTCATGAGAATATCATGAAATATTTATATTTGAAGGAATCAAGCACAATTAAAGTAAATTAACCCATATGCGCTTATCGCCCCATTTTTAAAACGGTAAGATATTGATCAACTGTGTGGTTAAAAAGTAACTTATTATTTTTTTGAGTGTGTGTTTACCGTTATCTGTATTGTATCAACATAGATAATAAGAACAATAATATTCTAGCGGCATACTTTCTGTCAAATCTCAAAATAAAAAGTGCAAGTATAGTGATCGCAATGTCGCGCAGTAACAAGTGAGTTTATTATTATTTTATTTTCAGTAAGATTATGTATATTATTTTCTTTTTATTTACTGATATCTTTTTAACGAGTTCAGTATCAGAAAAGATTTGTTTCTAGTGAAATATAGTTTTTGAGAGGTGTTGTTGCTTACGCCCCATTATTGGGGCGCTGAGCACCAACTCCTACATTGATTTAAAAATTTGTGTTACATATTTTGTATCGTTTAGCTATTGAATATGTTACATAATACTCAATATGTTGTTTTAGGTTGTCTTTGGCTGAAATTTTAGATATTTTAGAGACTGAAGATGATATTATTGAGGGCACTATTTACACATGTCCACCCAACAATCATATGTTGAGCGACGGTGATAGTGATGAAGAAGATGCAGTTGTGAAAGATTTAAATCATTTATCAGGAAACCAGCTCCGTGCTGAAGCAGAACTTGAGTGTGTGCGGAAATCAGGTCCTGGCTTACATTTAGAAATAATTGGACAAGGCGACTCAAGTGATGATAACTTGCCTCTATCGAATATTGCATCCAGTACTACGGCTAAGAAGCAGTTGAAAAAAAAGAAAGTTGTAGAAAAAAGAAAATGGAAAGGAATTGATTTGCCAGAACATCAGAGAAGAGAATGGAATCGACCTGAGTTTTTAAATAGTAGCAAGTCTCCTGTCGAATGGTTCGAATTATTTTATGATGAAGACATATTAGGTATGTTCGCAGAATGTTCACGAAGGCATGCGGTGTTCGAAGGAAAATAATTTGATGTAACGAAAGAAGAAATTCGCCTAGTGTTTGCTATACCTTTTCTAAGTGGATATAATGTTCAAGCTAGGAATCGTATGTATTGGGATACTGGAGCTGATACGTATCACCCTGGTGTAGCTAATGCAATTTCCCGTTCGCGATTTGAACAAATAATACGATTTTTGCGTGTTTCTGATAATGCGACCTTAGATGCCCAAGATAAGTTTACTAAAGTACGACCTTTATGGGAGAAACTAAATGAAAAATGGATGCAATATTGGCCTCAGTTTTATGAAGTAAGTATTGATGAATCCATGATTCCATATTACGGCCATCACAGTACAAAACAACATATCCACGGCAAACCAATACGTTTTGGGTTCAAATGCTGGTGTATGGCAACACGCTTAGGATATCTTGTACAAGCTATACCTTACCAAGGTGCAAGCACAGGTAACACTAATCCAGAGCTAGGGGTTGGAGGTTCTGTCGTTACCAAATTAGTTTCCAAATTGCCTTTAGGAGCCCCAGTGCATTTTTACATGAACAATTTTTTTACATCTTTTAGATTGCTCACAGCTTTGAAAGAATTAGGCCATCAAGGCACAGGTACAATACGTTCAAATCGTGTTGAGCATGCACCGTTAAAATCGGTTGCAGATATGAAGAAAAAGGAGCGTGGAAGTTATCATCAAATTACTGACGAAACGTCACACGTTACTTTGGTTCGGTACAACGATAATAACGTAGTCACCGTAGCATCAACCTGCGAAGGCATAGCACCAATTGGATTAGCACAACGTTGGTCAAGTAGCGAGAAAAAGAAGATATCTATTCAACAACCTTTTTGTGTAAAAATGTACAATAATTATATGGGCGGCGTAGATCGTCTCGATCAAAATGTTGGCTGCTATCGCATTAGCATAAACAAAAAGAAATGGTATTGGCAACTTTTGATGTGGCCCTTAAATGCTTCCATGAATAATGCCTTTCAGTTATATAGGCTGTCTACTGCTGTACAAGAGATGTCCCAACTCGACTATCTGGCCTTCACCAGATCTGTAGTTACTACTTATCTGGGAAGGTATGCATCGGCTCGCTCTATAGGCCGTCCACTTAAGCCTGTTTCTAGAAAAAGAAGAGTGCAAGATGAGGTTCGTCTCGATGGAGTTGATCATATAATTGTTTCCAGTGCAACTCAGATACGCTGTGGCGAATGCCATAAAAATACAACTAAAAAATGTCGAAAATGTAATGTAGGCTGCCACTCTAATTGTTTTGAAATTTTTCATTCTTAAATTAAAAAATATGAAAAGATATACTTTTATATTTGTATGTATTTATATAATAAATTCATAAATAATTCTTCAACTTACACCCTAAACGATTTTATTACATCAACTAAGCCTATAATATTGTGTTGCGGCCGGTGCTCAGTGCCCCAAAATTGGGGCGCTGAATATTTCCAAAATGGTGAAATTTTTAGTATTTTATTTTGAAAAAACATATATTTTATACCATATAGATTCCGACAAATACAAAAAATCCATATTTTTACGAGAAAAAAAAAGTTGAGCATATACGGGTTAATATAATAAAGATTCCAAATAATAATTTTTTTTGTTAAGTATTTGTATGTGCACGTTTCGTACTTATAAAAATTGTTTACAATTTTTATTTTTATTTTTTCATTAAATCTTTTAAATACATATGAATGGTTTCCGATGGCAACCCTTATGTAGAAAAATGAAAGAAAAAATAATAATAGTTACTCAATGGTTACTGTGTTTTTGTAATAAAACCTTTTGAGTTATTTATGGCGTTTTTGCCTTATTGATTCAATGGAGTTTCATTTAATTAATTTGGCTTTTGGTATAAGACTTTGGGGTTTTCTTTACAAAATTTGCGTGAAATCCACTGATGAGCTATATGAGCAGTAGTAAAATGGCCATATGGATATGCTTTCCCCACAGTAATACATAATAATAAATATTTCATGAGAATATCATGAAATATTTATATTTGAAGGAATCAAGCACAATTAAAGTAAATTAATAAACTTTCATAAGAGAAACCAAAACTGTTAATCACTTAAAAAGTTTTAAATACTTATGTTCGTTTGTCAATGAAGTTTAATCAAATTGTGAATTGTGTGAAATTAGAATTTAGCTCTTAAAACGTTGAACTGGTAATACTGGACTGAAATTATTAAAGTCTATAGTGCTAACTATTAAAGTAAAATGATTTAAGCATAATTTGGTATGCAAATCAATTTATTTCCAAAATATCGATACATTTATGAATACATTATTTTTATTACCTTTATTACACGACATTTCTTGAAATTATTTAAAAGTTACATATAAAGATCTGCTTTTCCGATGTTTTCAGAGGAAAAGTAACTGTGATGCCTCTAATAAGAAAAAAGGTCACATTCATGTATAGCTGAGAAGCTAATTAAAATATGGCATTATTATTTTACATTTTTAAATATTAAATACTTTATAACCGAAGACTTTATTATCTGCGGGCAACAAATTAATTGGTCATTCTAAGCTTTACTAAAAATTATGACCTGCGTTTATACAATACCTGACAACTGAAGTAAAATCATGTCTAGAAATATAATTTTTGTTGGTGACAGTAAATTGTCTGAACTACTAAATAGTTTGGTCGCGGAGTTACAGAATAAAATTCTTTTAAAAATAAGTTAAAATGAAACTGTGCAATGCAAATTCCTATGTAAGACTTTTGATAAAGTAAAAACAGCTTTGGTAACAGTAGAAAAATAAGTTAAAAAACTTATTATTTCATTAAAAATTTTGAAAAAGCTTGATACTGTTTTTGAACGAGCAAATCCAATCGAATTTTGTATTTGCGTACTTTCGGTCACAGAATTGATAGCTTGAACCTGATAGGTGACGCCTCTTCTGAGAATTTTAAATTTTTTATCTCTCAAATTACTATTCGATTACAAAAAATTTTGAACAAGGTTATAATATATTTTACAGTACCTTGAAAGGCCCTAAAATTGGACTTAAGCAACGTCGATTAAAATAAGCTAGTTTTAGTATATAAAGTTGATTTATAATATTTTATATTTGTTATAAGGATCAGGGTTATTTTAATTTAAGCTTTGAATTGCTTTCGTTAAACAATACAAAAAAATGTTCTGTTTTTTCTGTTTTTGTTTTCCTATACAGGAGGCATATTCTGACAAGCGCTTATCGCTTAAAACTGGCGGTGCGAGTTGAAATAGTAAACACATACTGAACTGAAGATATGAATTTTACTTAAAATAAATTTTAAAACAACAATCAAACTTTACACAAATTAAATTTCTTTTATTAAGAAAAAAAAAAACATTTTTGTTTTGACACAGTTAAAGGCGTAAATAATAAATTTAAAATATGTTCATAGTTTTCTCGAGTACTGGCGATTAAACATGCGGTTATTTTAATTATAAATTCCTATTCAAATGTTCGGCGCTTAAATAATGTACGATTTAAGTGTTATGGTACAGAAAAAAAAGCAATACACAGTGGGGCAGAATCAAGATATTTTGTAAACGTCGATCCAAAGTTTTACATGAGCATAACAGAGGAGTATTTGAGTCTAAATTTAGAAGCTTGATACTATCCACTTTCAAGGGATGGGACTATGTGGACTCAAAGTTGGGTACCTTGCACCTGAAAATTTTTCCAACGCTTGCTATTTCTTAAATATTTGTCTGATTTAAAAAAATTATACATGGTCTTAAGACAATGTCTCGTCAATACCTACAAAATGTTGCATTTTTATGTTTTAAAATGAATAAAAATGATTTTTCTATCACCTGGTTTCACGAACTTTTTACAGGCGCGCACAACTTTTTACCTTCCGTAACTCATATTTAAGGAGACTAATTTTGATATTGAGGTGATTTTTTTATATAAAAAATTGTGGTACCTTTATGCATATACATAAAAAATTAAATTATCAGGCATGTTCTGAAATCCACACGAAATTTTCACTTTATATTTTTAAAAGCATTGTTGCTATAAAATTATTTTTTACAAAAACAATGCCTTGAAAAATACAAAAGTGAAAATTTCATGTGGAATTCAGAACATGCCAGTATATAACGAAAATCGTGCAGCTTTAAAGGAGGCTAGAAGAGCTTTTACAAAGTATTAATTTAATTGAGTCAAAACATATTAAGCGAGTAAGACAAAGTTACATATAAGTATTCAAATATTTTCGAGATATATATTTATAAAAGTGGCAACAAATTACATGCTTAAAATATTTATCCAAAAAACAAACTAAGAAAAACTTTACCAACAATTGACTTCGTGCTTGTTTTAGAAGTAAATTATTTAGTTGGAGAAAGAGCACAGTAACTGCCAATTTACAGAACACAGTTTGCCCTCTAGACGAACTAAAACGTTACCGTTTTCCATCTTTGGGTTTTTAAAACGCGAATGTCATTTTTTTTTTGTAAAAACGTAACGTAAGTAAAAAACCGGAACATGTTACACGGATGCTAATTATTACGTATTCGTCCATATAATATCCGGTTTCGTTTCGCTCTTGACGTGTTATGTAAACAGGCTGTATGACAAAAATACTAATAATGTTGTACTTTTTCTTACAGTATTGACGATAAAAATTTTGCTTTTACTGTTCTACAGCTTCACAACTATCTAAGTTTAGGATTAACATCAACACCGACATCTTCCATTTCATCATCTATTGGAAATTCCAAGTAATAAGGGTAACGTACAGGATTATGGTTTCTTTAATTTGTTAATTGTTTGTCTTTTTTTTATTTAAAATTCAAACTGCATAATGTTAATTATATTAAAAGGTGAGAATCACCAAATCTATTGTAAATCTCTAGGTTTGAAACCAATAACAAGAATAGAAAACGATATTGCAATATTATTACCTCAAGAGGAAACATTCCATTAACACTTTAAAATCGGAATTAGTTTTGAAAATTTTTTCTGCATACCAGACGCTTTTGAATATGTCTAACCTAACTGAACTTTGGTCAATATGAATTAATACTTAAAAATTAGTTTTGATGTTGCTAATTAAAATAGAAGTACGTTTTTACGACTTTACAAGAAAGACGCAATCAACAATGAATTTTTTAAGTTATTTATAATGTTCTGCTTATTACATGCTTGTAATAAAATATAAAATCTGGCAACGTTGTCAAGTTTATGAGCAAATAGAACAAAGCTCTTAAAAAAATTTAAAATAAAATAGTTAATCGGTTTAAAAATAGATAGAACTATTATAAACCGAGGAAGAACGTAAAGAATTGTTGGTTATATAAAGTAATTTTTTTAAAAGCGTTGATAATTTGTGAAATTTGTATTAAATTTGAAAGACAGCTATGGGCGAGTGCCATCTCTGTAAAGCAACAATACGCAGTGAAAGTGGTTTAACGTGTGGGGGAGTCTGCAAAATGCTCAGGTCTTGATCAGAATTGGTGGTTTAATTCGTTTTTTATGTGAAGATTGCATTCAGTATATTAGTTCAAGAAAGTGTAAAAAAGAACAGTAACAATTTAAATACAATAAACATATAAATATAAAGGGGAAAATGAAATTAAAAGCCTTCTTGAAGCAACTAAAAAAAGGTATGATGACAGAATAAAGAAATTGGATGAAGCACAGAAATATTGTGAAATGAATGCAAAGGAAATCAAAAAAATTAATGAACAGCAAGTTAAAATTAAAAAAAGAATTAAAAAATGTGTGAAGAAAAAAAAAATAAACAGAAAAAAATTCAAAAAAAGTTAACATATTAAGATGCATTAAAAAATAAAATGGTAATGCCAGATGAAAATAAACAAAACCTGCTTATTATTAAACCAAGAGGAAAACAAAACGCTCTGAAAATTAAAAAAGATTTAAATAAAAAAGTTAATTCATCGAACTTCAAATGGGTCAGTTGTAATTCAAAGTGAAAATAATAAAAAAGATACAAAATTAAAGAAGCATCACATAAGGATATGAGTGATTTACTATGAGCGTCAAAATAAAGTGTAAAAAACCATTTGTTGTAATATAGGTTTTATTTCGGTCTTTTAATATACTACTATACTTAATTCTAAAAAAATAACAAAAAAAAAAAACTTTACAACAACATCAGTTGTAAGACAAAAACAAAATCTACTTCATATTTTACCCGTCATGAAGTGTACACAATGTTTAACAATTTAATATTTGGTTGCTTTTCCTTTTGCTAAAAAACCGGGATTCAGTCTGCGGAACACTGATTCTACTAATACTTTTGTTAAGTCAGAAGAAATTTTCTGCAACTTCTCCGTTATAACTGATTTTGGTATATCCTTGTGATTAATAGTTCTTTTTCGGATTTGGCGGTTTAGATGCCCGATTGGGTTTAAGTCCGGTGGTTGGGGAGAATGATCTAGGGTCTTAGGAGTGTGATAGAGAAGCCCCTCTTTAACTATTCTTGCAGTTTGCTTAGGTTCATTCTCTTGTTGAAAGATCCAAGATCGCTATAGTTACAATTTCTCCACACTGGCTGCCAAATTGTTTTTCAAAAAATGTAGGTAGTCCATTTTATTCATAGTACTTTTAAGAATAACTAAACTCCCAACACCGATTTCCGTCATACATCCCCACACCATTACCGAACCTTCTCCGTGACTGACGGTGGTTATTAAATATTGGTCGGTTTATTCCTTATTATGTATCATACTTTTACGGGTTTTTTTTTCTGTCCAAATACCTCAAACTTATTTTCTTTCATCGCTAAACAGGACATTTTTCCAAAAAGAAACATCTTCTCGTGTATAATCAAGACGTTTGTTCTGATTAATTGCCGATATTACCGGCTTCTTTCGAAGAAATCGACCATGTAGCCTATTTTTATGAAGTGATCGTCATATTGTACTGGCGCTTACGCTAGTATCTGATGTAGCAGAAACTTCTTGTGATATTTTAACAGCACTTTTAAATATATTATTTTTCACACCACGCACTATAGACCTTATTTCAGCCTCATTTAAGACATTTGGTCGGCCTGCACCAACTATTTGCTTTACTGTGTTGTGGCTTCTGTTGATAATAGAGCCACTTTCACGATAAGTTTTGCCTTCGTTGCGAACACAATTTTTTAATATGAATGGAGGTTTGTTTACCTGTTTTAAAAAAAGTAATATTTTTTACACAAACCTTACCAATCGCAACTAATTAAAAAAAATCATTTACAAAATTTCAATAGAATGCAAAACTAAAATAAAGAATCAAATATAACGGTATTTTTTACAGTACGAAATTGTTTAAACACTAAGTTGTACACTTTTTTCATGCGACCAGATTGTGTTTATGTCTTACAACTCTATTAATATAGCTTTTTTTTGTTGATGTTTATGAATAAGTACTGATTAAAAAAATCTAAAATGATAAATGTAACCATATATTAAAAAAAGAAATTAAAACTGTATTATAACAAGTGTGTTTGCACAATTTATTTTGAACCTCACAGTAAATAAAATTAAAGTTCCTTACCAAAGTGAAATGAAAAATAATTAACTGGTATGTCACTTAAATTTGCAAATAATGAAATTGAAATGGACATGTAATATACAATGATATAATAAAAAAAAAAAAAAAATACATAAAAAATCATATATTTATGTAACTAATGCTCAAAAGGTTAATTTCGGTTGGGAAAAATGCCGAGTTTTTAAAGGAACCGATGTTATACAATAATATACACACAATATAATCACAAATTAATGAATTGTAAATTTTAAGAAATATGCTATATCACGAAAATCATAAATCTAAGGAATGTACCAAAACTGTAGTAAATTAATGTAAAAACTTTTTAAGAGTAAACAATATATTAAAATAATATAATATATAGATTAAACCTTTGCCTAGATGAAAACCATTCAACAACAAGTAGAGAGTGTCCAGTTTTCTAGAAAAAACTAAATGCAAAGAGAAGAAAAATCGGTTTGTTAGCTTGGCAATCATGATATTTACTAATATACAAGGCTTAATAAGCAACTTCAATCAAATAGAAATACTTATAGAAACAAAAAATCCTGAATTTATTATATAATCAGAAACTCACTTAACTGATGAGATGATGTAGACGAAGCAGAAACACAGACAACAGGTTACAAACAATATATATCTTTATCTTTATCGTCTAGAACAGGTGGCACAACAGTTAAAAAAATGGAATGTAAGAAAAGTAGCTGAAAAAAATATTGCGTCAATAATTTGGACAACAGAATATATGGCACAAAATAAAAACAAATTTATTTTAGTTGCTGTATACAGGTCCCCAAGCAGTGCAGAATATGAATTTTTAGTAGTATTTGCAGATATACAGTCATGTTCTGAATTCCACACGAAATTTTCATTTTGTATTTTTTTTTGTTTTTGTAAAAAATATTTTTTTAGCAACAATGCTTTAAAAAATATAAAGTAAAAATTTCGTGTGGAATTCAGAACATGCCTGATAATGAAAGAAATTAATGAAATAAACTGTGATATTATAATGGCAGGTGATTTTAACATAATTTGGTGTTAAGAAAGTTTTAATAGAAATAGAATTAAGTGTATTCTCGAATATAATTTAAGACCAAATAGTAGAAGAACACACAAGAATTGCAAAGAACTCGCAAACTTTAAAGATTATATAGTTACGAACAATCGAAATATATCGGCAAAATTAACACAACAAATAAAATATCAGATAGTAATAATAATATCGCCAAATCCAATCCTAATAAAAAACTACAAAAGAAATTGAAATTGTTAAATACAATAGACAACAATTTAGTAAAGATATACGAAATATACAAAGGATTAACGCATATAATGATGTAATGTTAATCTCTTCGATGAAAAGTTGAAAGGTGAAGTGCAATTGGTTGAACGATGAAATAAGACGAAAAAAAGAGAGAATATTATTAAATACCAAACAGCAAGATACAAAAGCTCTAACGAGGCATAGACTAATTACAAAACAATTCAAAATATTCATAACATTAAAATACAAAATAAAAAAACTAAATATGTAAATAATAAAATAACTTCTGCCAGAGAGCAAAAGGAAATATAGAGGGAAAAAAATCTTATTTTAAAAATCTAAAAATACAATAATGTTTAAGTTCTATATAATAATAATAATATTCTGAAATAGCCAATAAGCTAAACAAATATTTTTTGAACAGCGTTAAATCACTAAGATCTGTGATAGATAATGAGCAATATACCACCAACGTACCCGTGATAAATTTCCGATTTAAGTTTCGTCAAATAACATTAGAAGAGTTAAAAATAATATGTAAAAGATTAAAAAATAACCTTGATTTTATAAAAAAAGTAAAATAAAACTTAATAGCTGGAATATAGTGGGAAAAGTAATACTGAAAATTGGAAGATTTCAATGATAACCCCAAATAAGGTGTCAAAAATAAATAAATGTAAAAAATTTCGTCCAAGTAATGCGTTGATGACATTCGAAAATATACTAGAATTAAAAATTAAAAAAATATTAGCAAAATACCTATTTGGGTTTAGAAAGAAAACTTTGTAATATATAGATTTTAAGACTGAAACCATAGACAGACATGTCCTTTTAAGGGAACTATGTATCTGCGGCGTTCGGGAAGTAAATAACGTACAATATAATTCAATTATAAATGAATATGAAGTACCACAAGGATCAATTCTAGGAGCATTGCTGTTTATAACATATATTAATGATTTATATCCGGAAATACTGGATAAAAGTGAGAATTATTTCATATGCAGATGATACACTTACATTTATGGAAGGTGCATCGGATCAACAGTGCTATGAAAATCTTACTCAGGATATGTATAATGTTAATAAGTGGTTAAATATAAATTATCTTAAATTAAACGAAAATATTCACCCTTATTCTGTTTGGCGTTGTCAACATCGTCGTCAATTTTGAGACAATATCAACTTAACACAACATCAATACTATTTTGGCATTTCCTAACAAACTAATGACGACGTTGACTGTTAAAACATACATACCTAATATTTGAGTCAGCAGATTCAATTTGTGGAATATTTTACTTTTGTAAAACAAAAAAAATGAAATTATAATAAAAAAAATATAAACAATTAATAACAAAACTATTAAAAAACAATTAAATTAAAAAGTCTAAAATTGAAACTAAAAATGTTTTTTATATCGGAGACTGATTCAAGCGATAAAGAAAGTAATAAAAATTTAATAATAGAGAGAAGACAGAAGTCAAGAATATTTGAATTGTCTGATGTAAAGTAAGTTATAAATAAAAGTAATTTGTTCCAAGTATCCAATTTCGTTTCTTTTTAAAGATTTGAAAGTTATTTCCGGCTGAACAAAACAGCGTTTCATCAAGAGTTGCAAATAATAGAACCAAATTTAAGAAAAAGAATAAGAGCTACAGGGTTGCAGAACACCATTAAATTGGCAGCAACATTACGATTTTTGGCCCAAGGATCGTACTAGCTGAGTGTCGGAAATGATTTTAACCTGGGGTTGTCACATCCTGTGGTGTCTAAGGTTTTGTCCGAGACGTTGGATTTATTGGAACATAAAGTTTGTCCAATATGGATAAACTTCAACATGACAGATGCCGAAAAAAATTAAGCGAAATTACACTTTTTTCAAAGAACCGACTTTCCAGGTATTATTGTGTGTGTGGACGGGACTTACATAAAAATTGTGGCTCCAAAAAAAAAAGAAAATCAACACATTTATTTTAACCGTAAAGGATTTTTAGCTTAAATGCGATGATTGTAATTTAAAATGTTTTTTCGTTGTTTTTTATGTTAAAAATATTTCATATTTACATAGACTGGCGATCGCAAAATGCGAATCAGATTTTTGGATGCTCGGTACCCAGGTTATAGTCATGATACATTAATTTGGAACGTAAGTCCTGCAAAACGAGTATTGGCTGTTAGGTAATATTTAAAAGGCTTTTGCGAAATACCATTTATATACTTACATATACAAATTTTACTTGTAGGTGATTCAGGCTACCTTCTTGAACCATTTTTAATGACACCATACCGCTCGGCTGGTGCTGAAAGTGCAGAGGGTATTTTTAATTCAAAGCATGCTAAGGCGAGAAATATAATAGAACAAACCATAGGTTACTAAAAACAGATTTCGTTGTCTCCTTGGCGCTCGTCAACTCTACTACACACCCGCGAAAGCAACTAAAATTACTAATGTTTGTGCTGCACTCCACA
This sequence comes from Cistogaster globosa, assembly GCA_937654795.1. Classification (NCBI taxonomy): domain Eukaryota; kingdom Metazoa; phylum Arthropoda; class Insecta; order Diptera; family Tachinidae; genus Cistogaster; species Cistogaster globosa. The sequence continues at coordinate 104,599,257 of OW569403.1, read as the reverse complement.
ACATTTGCATTGAATATGGTTTAGGTATTGAATATGAGGATGCAGAAAATAATCGAAATGAATTTGAAGTACACTATGAGGTTGAAACTATTCAAAGTACTTAAAATAAGAAACAGTTTCATTAAAATAATTAAGTCTTTTTTTTATTTCACTTCTTTTTATTAAAAAAACTTAAAAATAAAGGAACAAAAATATATAGATAAGAAATATGTACATAAATATAAGGCAAAAAAATAAATGCTAACAAAAATAAGAGAGCAAACCAAACACAGTTTTCTTAAAAATAATTCAGTCTTTTTTAATTTTTAAAGTTTTGTCAATATGTAACTTAAACTTAAATATACAGCATAAAAGCAAAGTAATTAATTTCTTTATTAAAAAAAAACGCACTTAAAAATAAAAAATATAACATAAGGAACAAAAATATATTGATGTACATATGTATAAGATAAAAAAAATAAATAAATAAAAAAATAAAAAAAAGTTAACAAAAAACAAAACAATTCAATTTAAAAAAAACCTAAAATAAAGGTATTAAAATAAATCTTTAGTCCGGCTATTTAAAAGTTCAAGTTCTTTTTTTTTAATTAAGTATTCAATAATTTAAATTTTCATATCAGTCTCGTACAGCTCTTCCTCCATTTTACTTCTTTGTAATTCTACTTTAAGTCTTTTCTTTTCAAATTCTTTAATGTCCCGTAGGTCACGTTTCATTGACAACATCGAATTATATGTATCTGTCAATGATCACTACCGTGCTTTTGAAGCAATTCATGGCGTTCTATTGGTCTTTGACTCTTTCGACCTAGAGGAACTTTTTCTTTCAGAAAGAATTTCATTTTAGCACGAGGTGGTTTCTATTGGTGTTGTGATTCTTGTCATTGATGGTGTTACCCTTTTTGCTACTGGTGTTGTAATGGCTTCAGTACTGTTAGCGGGAGCTTCTTCCTGTTAAATATATAATATTATTAAACCTCAAATAGGTAGGCCTACTGGGACAAAATGGCTTACCATAATACGCGGTTTTGGCAGGTTTAATCTAAAACCCTCTTCAAGCTCTGAGAGTTCGCTTTCATCATTTAAAACTCCCTGGACCCTACCCTCAGGGTTTATTTGTTTTTTAAAACTGTTGCAGATTTTCCACAGATTCTTTTAAAGGGCTTAGTATTAGCTGCTTAAAAACACCACCACCAGAAGCTTTGCACTCTAAGTTGTTTTTCACTATTTTTTTTTTTTACTTTAAATTTTAGAACCGCCAAATTTGTAAAAAAAATCATTCATTAATCATATTTTTGTATTAAACGACTAACTGTTCCTTTTGCTATACATCACCAGTTCTATTTGGTGGGCCAAGAGCATTTAGTGCAGTAGCAACACTTTCCCACTGTTCCTTAAAATGTTTAGGAATTGTGCCCCTGCGAAACTCTCTGACAAGGGACGGATTCTTTTCCAACTCTTTCACTAATTTTTCAAATTGGCAGGGGTTAGTTATTTTCATTTTTTCCATTTCTTTTTATTTTAAATATTGTTATACAAGGTGGCGCAAAAATAACTTCCGATGTTTTTTTGCTGTAATTAAAAAAAATGAAAAACTTTGATTCTTCTTGTGGATTATTTTTATTTGGTCTTTTAATTTTTTTACATCAAGTCGATAATATGATGTCATGTAAATGGCCGCCGCCACAGTTGATTGTCATTTGAGCCCTTTTTATGGCATTTTCCATTACTTTGGCCAAAACTTCCGGCGATAGGTCCTCACATTCTTGACGAATATTGCCTTTAAGAGCTGCAAGAGTCTGAGGCTTGTTGACATAAAGCCCCACAAAAAGAAGTCTGCGGCGCACAGTGGCTGAAAATCGTTTTTCGTTGGCCAAAATTCTGTAACTTTTGAACCGATCAAAATATTTTTTTTTAATGGATAGATATTTAGTTCAGCTTGATTCAGTTTCAATTACATTAAAATTGATTGAGGACTTTTTAAGGAATTCGAGGTCAAAGTTGAACATTTTAATTTTTTAACTTTCAGAGTGAAATATGGGTTTATTCTGTGTGTAACATAGTAAAATATCCCTCTAAGATTCAAAAAAGTATATATATTCTTGATCAGTGATGAAATCTAAGACGATATAGCTATGACGATATAGCTATGTCCATACGTCCGTCCGTCCATCCGGCCGTCCGTCCATTCGCCTGTCTGTATGAACACGATTCAGTCTAAACGAAAAGAGCTAAACCCTTGAAATTTGGTACATATATATCTTGAAGGATAGGGCAGGCTAAGTTCGTAAATGAGCCAAGTCGGACCAGGGGGAAAAAAATTCCCCTAAGAAGAACTAAATCAACCCCTGAAAAACTACACATTTTTACAAGTTTTTTTTGTAAATTTGTTAAGCAAATGAAACATTTTTATGTCAAAGAAGGTTCAAAGTCTTTACCCTGGAGCCAGAAAATCATAAAAATTTATTTTTGGACCCCGCCCCCTTTTTGTGGGCGTTTATATAGCATATTATATGAAAAATAGTGTCAATAATTAACAAATTGTATTACCTAAGCCTAGATTGCATAAAAAATTAATTTTTAAGCTTTCATGACGAATGGAAAATGTACTCGGATCTTCTGCGCTACCTTCACCTCACCCCCCCCCCCCAAAAAAAAAATTTTTTTTTTTGGTTAAGCAACAAGAAAATATAATTTGATCTTCTATGCTACCTTAACCTCACCACCCCCTTACCCCTCCATCATCCTATATAGTTGGAAGGTATTTAAGATTCGACTCGGTCGAATATAACGTTTTAACTTATTTTTTACTAATACAATGTTTTTCGTACTTAAAGAATAATGAAAGGCAATTATAATTTTTATTCGTTTGACTTAAATATTAATTGCAAATATTCCATATTTTGTTCTGTGCTATTTCTGTTCTTTAGCAGTTTTTGGCTTCTTCATCTAAATCCCGATGGTCCACTTTCCATTGATTTCGAATACTGGATATGAACGGATCTGACGTTGCCAATAATATATTAAATAGATCTTCATTTGTTGAATTCCGTGAAATTTTCCTAGTATTGTGCTCTCTATAAAATATGTTATCCTTGTTCCTTTTTTCCTGAGCCTCCTCTCATAGATCTCCAAGTGGCACCAAATGATATTTAATGACATCTTCACCATGATAAAGGATTTTGTGAACTGTTGCAGACATATTTCTCCATGGGTAGTTAGTTGTATATATTTTTGCAGTTTCCTTAGCATAATCTCCAAATTTTCTACAGTCAATTTCTTCATTGCACGCAAGTACTTCTAGTATTATTTTAAATCTGAAAATAAGGTTAAAATCCACTCCTGTTATTTCAGATGCTGTTTCTGGATCTGAAAAGAATCTTCTTGCGGTATTGCCATCATTTGTATTGCCTGACCCTTGTTTTGGCTGATCTATAATCAGTCCACGTTTGCGATATTCATCATCCAAATCATAACTGATTTTTAGTATGTGTTCCATAAGTCGTATTCTTGCGTGTAGTGGTGATAATCCAAATTCATATGCATCGGTATTATCTAATGATTTTGCTGGGACTTGGTTTAATTGGGTTGATGTTACTTGGCATATAATGCAGCTGTATGCAGCCTTCGTGTTAGTCAAAGCCTGACTCACTTTTCCATCTATCATTGTCAGGACTAACTGGTAGCTTACTTCAATTTGCTGCCCATCTAACTGTAATTGTAATGGCTGTAGTGTTGTAATTTGGGCCTTGATATCACTAATTTCTTTATTAATAACATCATTTGTTTCTTTTTTGAATTGAAATTTGATTGGCCTGCAGTATTTCGTAGAAGATGGTGTCTCATTTTTCCAAATATCCATTGTTTGCGTTGTACTAGTCGAAGGCTCTGAATCTTCCAAAATCTTTTTCAATCGCAATGGTACAAATGATACCATGAACATATCTGAGTCAGAAATATTTTCACATACAGCTTGTTTATATTGTTTTTGTCCCGAAGAACCATCACATCCCCATTTACAAAAAAGAATTAACTTTGTGTTTCCGTATTTCTTCAACTCATTTCCTGTTATTGATTGCAGCAAGCGTTCGGCTGTGTGATCAAGTAGAGATTGTAGTTGTACCTCTGCCGAAATTTGTGTGATTGTAATAGTGTCCTTTGATGGCAAACAGTCCATTTTAGCTGCGGTTATGTGATGATATGCTGGATATATATTTGACCCTTTTTCAATCGCACGCTGTCTGAGTTTAATATATTGCTGTTTTGTTAATTTCAAATCCAGAAATAATGCTAATGCCTCCTCATTTGTGTACTGTATTGCATCATTCGGAGTTGGTATACTTTTAAGAATCCGTTTTGTTCTCGGTGGACTAGCTTTGTTCTGTGATCGTAATTGATGTAGGAAAAATTTCTTTTAAATTTGTGGAACCAAAGGTATCGTTAATATCTTTAAGCTTCCGCCTCTTAGATCTATCGCTGCAGTTGTCCACAAATGATTTGCGTGGTCTTCCAGCCTTATCTTGCTTTGCTGTTTCTGCAGCGACAGTAAGTTGACCTTCTAACCACTTTGCACTTTTTATATAAAATTTTTGTTTACTGTACATAACTTCTTTGTAGCGTTTTTTTAGTGCTTTGACAAAATTATATAATTGCTCTTGCATTTTGGTGCTACACGAATTTAAGTTTAATTTTATTTTAACGTAACTAAGAACATCTTCCTCATTTTTGTTTTTAAAATACATTTCGGCCTGAAGCTCTCCATTTTCTTCTGAATATTTTTATTTGCATTTGTTATGTTTTATCCGTACACTTAAAGGATTAAGTTATTACTGAGTAATCCCTTAACGAATCCGTACCTTTATAAATTTTTAGATACATGTTCTTCACACATTGATCTTTAATTTCATAGCAGGTAGCGCTTAAATTGAACAAAACTTCACTCATGCGTCAATATGGGGTTGTTTTTTAACTTTAGTGGTTTAATGTCACAAATATTGTTATAAAATTGTTTATGACTTTGGTTGACCCTAACATTTGATAACAGGTAAATTTAGAAAGAGATCATATGCTTCCTGTAGAGCCCATTGTGATAATTTTATTACTTATTTTTTGCTGATCAAAACAAAGCCATTAAATCCTTTCGAAGGTATTATATTTATTTTTTTTAGTTATACGTAGCCTAAACTAAAAAAAAAATAAACTTTTAGGCAAAAAAATGAAAATTTAATACACCATTGTGTATGAATTTTTTTCGAGTAATTTCATTACAATGAAAAAAGTGTTCTACAGGCGGCTCGTGGCGGGTGCAAAAGTATATATAGCCTTAAAGAGGACACTTTCATCTTTCTCGTGGTTGTATACGTTTCTTGTTCCCTTTTGTTCCCTAGAAGTTCTATTCCACTAAAGTTTAAATTTAAGGAAAATATAGTAGTTTCATAAATATTTCATAACGCCCCTAATTATAAACGCTAGAGCTATGCCTACTTACAACAACTAAAGACAATAATCCTACCAACATTATAAAAAAATCGCAGACCATTATCGATGATAGCTTGCGAGTAGTAACCATTTAATTTTGGTAAAAAACCAAAGAAAAACACCTTTTTCTGAAATTAAAAAAAAGTTGAGTTTGACAGCATGCCACGCCCACAATTATCAATATTTTAACATAATTTTTTGGCTACCTTAACTTGGATATATTAACTACAAAATGACGTAAAAATTTTAAAAATCGGTGACAAAAAAAAATTTACTTTTGGCCAACGAAAAACGATTTTCAGCCACTGTGCGGCGGTCAAATCAGGCGATCTTGCTGGCCAGTGCAAATCGCCAAGACGGGAGATTAGGCGCCCGGGAAATGCATCCTTCAGTATTTCGGTTGTGGCACGTGCAGTGTGTGCCGTTGCACCGTCCTGTTGGAACCACATGTCTTCCAATCCCAATTCATCAAGTTGCGGCAAAAAGAACTCGTTGATCATTGCTCTGTTGCGCTCACCATTCACAGTAACTGTTTGGCCCGCGACGTCTTCGAAGAAAAAAGGTCGATGACGAAAACAGCACACCATACAGTGACTTTGAGCGGTGTAATGGCTCTTCGTGGGTTACACGCGGATTTTCAGTGCCCCACCAATATTCCGCGTTCTGGAGCAGTGTAGCGTAACAATGTTTATTAACGTGTATTTCGCATGTGTTTACTACACAAATGTTAAAACAGAACTGACATTCGGGGCCTATCGCAAAATTTATAGCATTTTTTGATAGGAGGATACTTTTGTGCCAGCTTGTACATATACATGTTTAAGTTTTATAAATTTTTTTCGCGCACAACACAACACAACTCAACACCAAAAATGACGACGACAAACTAAAGGGCAACATCAACATCAATCGTTTTTAGAAAATACGAAACATATGGCGACGGTCATCGATTAATGACAATATTGACAACGGGAATACCGATTTACAACAACCGAAGCAAAACGACGTCGTTTTGAGTTGACGTCGCCAAACAGAATAAGGGTGATTATAATTATGTTTTTGTTTTTATGAGTAATGTTTAATTTTTATTTCTATTATTATGAGATTTTTGTTAATCTCTTTGGGCTATTATGGTCAGTTATTTGTTACCAAATATTAATAAAAATCAAAATATTTTTTCCAAAGTTTCGTTTATTTTTTCAAACTTCATCAGGAAATATTTATTAAAAATCTAGCAACATAAAATAATAAATGTTTTTTTTTAATATGTTTGAATCTACACAAATATTTTCACAGCTTTTTACTTTTGTTTACTTTATTAAAATTAAAAATATAATGAAAAAGTAGGAAACGCTCAAACATTACGCAACAATATCGAAACAAAAGTTCTTGAAGATTAATCAATTCTGTTTGCGCGAACACAATTACTTCACGTTTAATAACCAGGGACCGTAACAGTAACGACTTTTCTTAAAAAAATCAAAATATAATAGTTATTTTTTGACTTTTATCTTTTCGGTCGAAAATAAAAGTTAAAATTTGACTTTTATTTTTTAAGTCAAAAATATAAGTTAAAATTTGACTTTTATTTTTTCGGTCAAAAATAAAAGTTAAAATTTGACTTTTATTTTTTAAGTCAAAAATAAAAGTTAAAATCTGACTTTTATTTTTTCGGTCAGAAAAAAATTTACTAAGATCGATGACAATCAGTGTTGTTGTTTTAGTTATTTCTAACCAACATTGGTTACATGAAATAAAAAATATTACTTTCATTGGAATTCTAATAATAGAGCTAAAAGCTCATCCTTGTCTAAAGGACTTGGCATGTATTATTCATTTAGTACCTGCGACACAAGTTAGTGTAGAACGCGCGTTTTCAGCACTTAAGATTGTTCTCAGCGACTTCGCTACAATTTGTCTGAACAGAACTTGCAGCTATATTAATGGTAAAATTGAATTCTGAGTCATTGCAATGAAAGAGTGAACAATTTAATATTAAAATGAAGGAAATTAAATTTAATTTGTATTTTCAGAGCAAAATATGCAAAACACCAACTCCTTAACTTTCTAGCCAATAAACGTTTTCGTATACATACTCTATTAAAATTTTTTTCTTTTTGTTTTAATACAAATACAACCTGTACTTATAATTCTAAAAAAAACTGTTAATATTTAATTAAAATTTTATTTAATTTTTTTAACATCTGCTTTCAATAGGAACAAAAGTTAAATTTTAACTTTAATTTTTGACTTAAAAAATAAAAGTCAAATTTTAACTTTTATTTTTGACTTAAAAAATAAAAGTCAAATTTTAACTTTTATTTTTGACTTAAAAAATAAAAGTCAAATTTTAACTTTTATTTTTGACTTAAAAAATTAAAGTCAAATTTTAACTTTTATTTTTGACCAAAAAAATATCGGTCAAAAAATAATTATTATAAAGTGACTTTTTGATAAAAGTCAAAAAAATTAAAGTCTTCTAAGTTTATTATTCCTTAGCATAACAGCATCAATATGCTGTATTCAAATATCTGATAGACAAATTATATCCACCTGACCTTTTTGATTTTAAATTTTAAAAATAACTGTTATTTTCGTTCCCTGATAATAACAAAATTTACCATCAATTACATGGTATGCCTATGGGAAACCCATTATCGCCAGCAATTGCAGATATTGTATTGGACGCACTACTGGACGATATAATTGACGAATAAAAAAAGAAAAACACAAGGCAAAATTTATAACGAAGTATGTAGATGAATAATTTGCAATAATACAAAAATCGGACGAAAAAATAATATTAGAAGCACTAAACTCACACCATAATAAATTACAATTCACCATAGAGAACGAAGAAGACAATAAAATACCATATTTAAATATACTCGTAATAAGGGACCATGGAAAAATAAAAACAAATTGGTACACAAAGCCAACTTCATCAGGCAGGATGATAAATTACAACTCAACGCAACCAATGAGTATAAAAATCAACACAACCACAAATCTGATAAAAAAAAGTATTGCAAATAAGTGACAGAACATATGAGAGGAATAACATCGACAAGATCAGAAGATTACTTATAATGAATAACTACCCATATATGTTATAAAAAACTTAATAAACAAATCGATAAGTGGTACAGAACATAACAAAGAAACAACTGAAAATACAAAAACTTTTTATATATTCCAAAACTTACTGGAGCAAAAACATTAAGAAACATGATGAGATGAAAAACAATAACAATAACGTACGGATCAAACATTGAGGCATATTTTTACAACAAATAAAACAAAACATGACAAGCTAAAAACTGATAATGTTGTATATGAAATAAAATGCGACGGAAATGAGAGTGAAGGTGCAATTTAGTTTATATTGGTACAACAAAGAGATATCTAAAGAAAAAGAGCCGACAGCACTATCACAGCATGCAAAAGAGTTCAGTCAAAATATTGAATAGAGAACATAAGGGAATAAACGATACACTCTGGAAAGCTTACTTATTCAACAAAAAATAAACACCATCATGAAGACAAAAGAGGACAAAGATAAAACAAAACTGGAATATTCGACTGCACTTATTTAGTTATTTAAATTAGTTGAAGTTCTGTGATATTAGTTATAAGACTGACAATAAATTTTGTGTTTGTGGTGTATAAAGTTTTTAAATTATTTCATTTATTTATTATTTAATTTCTATGTGGTGAAAGTCCAGTGTTTAATACTAAGTAAATTAAATATTAGTCATTTCTGTAATGTTAATTAAGTAAACATAAGTAAAAACCTATGAAAATATTTGTGTAGCTTCAACCATACTAAAAAAACCCAGACTTTATGGACTTCCAAAAATTCACAAGGTTGACACACCATTTCGTCCGATATCATCATCGGTAGGAGTACCCTGCAACAAAATGTTGAAATATATAGGAGAAATTTTGAAAAATATTATCTCAAAGGAATATAATATTCGAAACTCAATAGAACTTAAGGAAAAGCTGAACTCAAAACACTGGACGAAGATGAAATTTTAATATCATTAGACGTGGTATCATTATTTACTAACACACCTGTACACCTAGCTATTACTAATATTATGACAAAATGGGACATACTACAAAATTACACTATGATACCAAGGACGCAATTACTGAGGATACTAAAATTTTGCCTGATAGAAAATAATTATTTTATCTTTAAACTTTAAAAATCGTGCTAATTATCCCGACCGAATTATTAAAATCACCGATATTGACTATTGAAGGTGAAAGCACGTTTCGATGGCCATTTCGCTACCGCTTACTTAGCTCTTCAGGAAACTTCTCACTTACATTTTAAATAAATTAAGATTTTTGTCTAAACAATAAAGTAACGACAAAAATCAAAGTTTAAGCAAAAACAACAATAATCAACATTGATTTTGTTTTTCTTTATCCACTGTATACGGCTGACTTTTTTTCGGCTCTTTTATACAGTTAAAAGATGTTGAAAAATAAAATAAAACAACAATAAAATATCATAAAACACTATGATAATTTATTTTTGCTTTTTACACGGGCACTTGCAATTTAATAATTAAAACTTTTTTAAAATAAAAAAATTCCCAAATACAATTTGAATTAACTGTGATTACAGTTTAATAGCTCTATATGTGCCCTTGATTTCCCAAAAGATTTGATTCGCCGAGATCGAAGGGTTTGGCCACAGTAACAAAATCCCTCACAGAACTCATTGTATATGAGAAAATTGCACTAAGTCAATTTTCCGCGTCTTATAAAAAAATTCTTAAATACAATTTGAATAAACTGTGATTACAGTTTAATAGCTCTATATGTGCCCTTGATTTCCCAAAAGATTTGATTTGCCGAGATCGAAGGGTTTGGCCACAGTAACAAAATCCCTCACAGAACTCATTTAATATGACAAAATTGCACTAAGTCAATTTTCCGCGTCTTATAAAAAAATTCTCAAATACAATTTGTATAAACTGTGATTACTGTGTAGTAGCTCTGTATGTGCCCTTGATTTCCCAAAAGATTTGATTCGCCGAGATCGAAGGGTTTGGCCACAGTAACAAAATCCCTCACAGAACTCATTGTATATGAGAAAATTGCACTAAGTCAATTTTCCGCGTCTTATAAAAAAATTCACAAATACAATTCGAATAAACTGTGATTACAGTTTAATAGCTCTATACGTGCCCTTTATTTATCAAAAGATTTGATTCGCCGAGATCGAAGGGTTTGGCCACAGTAACAAAATCCCTCACAGAACTCATTGTATATGAGAAAATTGCACTAAGTCAATTTTCCGCGTCTTATAAAAAAATTCTCAAATACAATTTGAATAAACTGTGATTACAGTTTAATAGCTCTATATGTGCCCTTGATTTCCCAAAAGATTTGATTCGCCGAGATCGAAGGGTTTGGCCACAGTAACAAAATCCCTCACAGAACTCATTTAATATGACAAAATTGCACTAAGTCAATTTTCCGCGTCTTATAAAAAAATTCTCAAATACAATTTGAATAAACTGTGATTACAGTTTAATAGCTCTATATGTGCCCTTGATTTCCAAAAATATTTGATTCGCCGAGATCGAAGGGTTTGGCCACAGTAACAAAATCCCTCACAGAACTCATTGTATATGAGAAAATTGCACTAAGTCAATTTTCCGCGTCTAATAAAAAAATTCTCAAATACAATTTGAATAAACTGTGATTACAGTTTAATAGCTCTATATGTGCCCTTGATTTCCCAAAAGATTTGATTCGCCGAGATCGAAGGGTTTGGCCACAGTAACAAAATCCCTCACAGAACTCATTTAATATGACAAAATTGCACTAAGTCAATTTTCCGCGTCTTATAAAAAAATTCTCAAATACAATTTGAATAAACTGTGATTACAGTTTAATAGCTCTATATGTGCCCTTAAATTCCCAAAAGATTTGATTCGCCGAGATCGAAGGATTTGGCCACAGTAACAAAATCCCTCACAGAACTCATTGTATATGAGAAAATTGCACTAAGTTAATTTTCCGCGTCTTATAAAAAAATTCTCAAATATAATTTGAATAAACTGTGATTACAGTTTAATAGCTCTATATGTGCCCTTGATTTCCCAAAAGATTTGATTCGCCGAGATCGAAGGGTTTGGCCACAGTAACAAAATCCCTCACAGAACTCATTTAATATGACAAAATTGCACTAAGTCAATTTTCCGCGTCTTATAAAAAAATTCTTAAATACAATTTGAATAAACTGTGATTACAGTTTAATAGCTCTATATGTGCCCTTGATTTCCCGAAAGATTTGATTCGTCGAGATCGAAGGGTTTGGCCACAGTAACAAAATCCCTCACAGAACTCATTGTATATGAGAAAATTGCACTAAGTTAATTTTCCGCGTCTTATAAAAAAATTCTCAAATACAATTTGAATAAACTGTGATTACAGTTTAATAGCTCTATATGTGCCCTTGATTTCCCAAAAGACTTGATTCGCCGAGATAGAAGGGTTTGGCCACAGTAACAAAATCCCTCACAGAACTCATTTAATATGACAAAATTGCACTAAGTCAATTTTCCGCGTCTTATAAAAAAATTCTCAAATACAATTTGAATAAACTGTGATTACAGCTTAATAGCTCTATATGTGCCCTTGATTTCCCGAAAGATTTGATTCGCCGAGATCGAAGGGTTTGGCCACAGTAACAAAATCGCTCACAGAACTCATTGTATATGAGAAAATTGCACTAAGTTAATTTTCCGCGTCTTATAAAAAAATTCTCAAATACAATTTGAATAAACTGTGATTACAGTTTAATAGCTCTATATGTTCCCTTGATTTCCCAAAAGACTTGATTCGCCGAGATAGAAGGGTTTGGCCACAGTAACAAAATCCCTCACAGAACTCATTTAATATGACAAAATTGCACTAAGTCAATTTTCCGCGTCTTATAAAAAAATTCTCAAATACAATTTGAATAAACTGTGATTACAGTTTAATAGCTCTATATGTGCCCTTGATTTCCCGAAAGATTTGATTCGCCGAGATCGAAGGGTTTGGCCACAGTAACAAAATCCCTCACAGAACTCATTGTATATGAGAAAATTGCACTAAGTTAATTTTCCGCGTCTTATAAAAAAATTCTCAAATACAATTTGAATAAACTGTGATTACAGTTTAATAGCTCTATATGTGCCCTTGATTTCCCAAAAGACTTGATTCGCCGAGATAGAAGGGTTTGGCCACAGTAACAAAATCCCTCACAGAACTCATTTAATATGACAAAATTGCACTAAGTCAATTTTCCGCGTCTTATAAAAAAATTCTCAAATACAATTTGAATAAACTGTGATTACAGTTTAATAGCTCTATATGTTCCCTTGATTTCCCAAAAGACTTGATTCGCCGAGATAGAAGGGTTTGGCCACAGTAACAAAATCCCTCACAGAACTCATTTAATATGACAAAATTGCACTAAGTCAATTTTCCGCGTCTTATAAAAAAATTCTCAAATACAATTTGAATAAACTGTGATTACAGTTTAATAGCTCTATATGTGCCCTTGATTTCCCGAAAGATTTGATTCGCCGAGATCGAAGGGTTTGGCCACAGTAACAAAATCCCTCACAGAACTCATTGTATATGAGAAAATTGCACTAAGTTAATTTTCCGCGTCTTATAAAAAAATTCTCAAATACAATTTGAATAAACTGTGATTACAGTTTAATAGCTCTATATGTGCCCTTGATTTCCCAAAAGACTTGATTCGCCGAGATAGAAGGGTTTGGCCACAGTAACAAAATCCCTCACAGAACTCATTTAATATGACAAAATTGCACTAAGTCAATTTTCCGCGTCTTATAAAAAAATTCTCAAATACAATTTGAATAAACTGTGATTACAGTTTAATAGCTCTATATGTGCCCTTGATTTCCCGAAAGATTTGATTCGCCGAGATCGAAGGGTTTGGCCACAGTAACAAAATCCCTCACAGAACTCATTGTATATGAGAAAATTGCACTAAGTTAATTTTCCGCGTATTATAAAAAAATTCTCAAATACAATTTGAATAAACTGTGATTACAGTTTAATAGCTCTATATGTGCCCTTTATTTCCCAAAAGACTTTATTCGCCGAGATAGAAGGGTTTGGCCACAGTAACAAAATCCCTCACAGAACTCATTTAATATGACAAAATTGCACTAAGTCAATTTTCCGCGTCTTATAAAAAAATTCTCAAATACAATTAGAATAAACTGTGATTACAGTTTTATAGCTCTATATGTGGCCTTGATTTCCCAAAAGATTTGATTCGCCGAGATCGAAGGGTTTGGCTACAGTAACAAAATCCCTCACAGAACTCATTTAATATGACAAAATTGCACTTAGTCAATTTTCCGCGTCTTATAAAAAAATTCTCAAATACAATTAGAATAAACTGTGATTACAGTTTTATAGCCCTATATGTGGCCTTGATTTCCCAAAATATTTGATTTGCCGAGATCGAAGGGTTTGGCCACAGTAACAAAATCCCTCACTGAACTCATTTTATATGACAAAATTGCACTAAGTCAATTTTCCGCGTCTTATAAAAAAATTCTCAAATACAATTCGAATAAACTGTGATTACAGTTTAATAGCTCTATACGTGCCCTTGATTTATCAAAAGATTTGATTCGCCGAGATCGAAGGGTTAGGCCACAGTAACAAAATCCCTCACAGAACTCATTGTATATGAGAAAATTGCACTAAGTCAATTTTCCGCGTCTTATAAAAAAATTCTCAAATACAATTTGAATAAACTGTGAATACAGTTTAATAGCTCTATATGTGCCCTTGATTTCCCAAAAGATTTGATTCGCCGAGATCGAAGGGTTTGGCCACAGTAACAAAATCCCTCACAGAACTCATTTAATATGACAAAATTGCACTAAGTCAATTTTCCGCGTCTTATAAAAAAATTCTCAAATACAATTTGAATAAACTGTGATTACAGTTTAATAGCTCTATATGTGCCCTTGATTTCCAAAAATATTTGATTCGCCGAGATCGAAGGGTTTGGCCACAGTAACAAAATCCCTCACAGAACTCATTGTATATGAGAAATTTGCACTAAGTCAATTTTCCGCGTCTTATAAAAAAATTCTTAAATACAATTTGAATAAACTGTGATTACAGTTTAATAGCTCTATATGTGCCCTTGATTTCCCAAAAGATTTGATTCGCCGAGATCGAAGGGTTTGGCCACAGTAACAAAATCCCTCACAGAACTCATTTAATATGACAAAATTGCACTAAGTCAATTTTCCGCGTCTTATAAAAAAATTCTCAAATACAATTTGAATAAACTGTGATTACAGTTTAATAGCTCTATATGTGCCCTTAAATTCCCAAAAGATTTGATTCGCCGAGATCGAAGGATTTGGCCACAGTAACAAAATCCCTCACAGAACTCATTGTATATGAGAAAATTGCACTAAGTTAATTTTCCGCGTCTTATAAAAAAATTCTCAGATATAATTTGAATAAACTGTGATTACAGTTTAATAGCTCTATATGTGCCCTTGATTTCCCAAAAGATTTGATTCGCCGAGATCGAAGGGTTTGGCCACAGTAACAAAATCCCTCACAGAACTCATTTAATATGACAAAATTGCAGTAAGTCAATTTTCCGCGTCTTATAAAAAAATTCTCAAATACAATTTGAATAAACTGTGATTACAGTTTAATAGCTCTATATGTGCCCTTGATTTCCCGAAAGATTTGATTCGCCGAGATCGAAGGGTTTGGCCACAGTAACAAAATCCCTCACAGAACTCATTTAATATGACAAAATTGCACTAAGTCAATTTTCCGCGTCTTATAAAAAAATTCTCAAATACAATTTGAATAAACTGTGATTACAGTTTAATAGCTCTATATGTTTCCTTGATTTCCAAAA
Source organism: Cistogaster globosa (assembly GCA_937654795.1). Lineage (NCBI taxonomy): Eukaryota > Metazoa > Arthropoda > Insecta > Diptera > Tachinidae > Cistogaster > Cistogaster globosa. The sequence goes on along the minus strand of OW569403.1, from coordinate 104,583,827 downwards.
AGACTTGATTCGCCGAGATAGAAGGGTTTGGCCACAGTAACAAAATCCCTCACAGAACTCATTTAATATGACAAAATTGCACTAAGTCAATTTTCCGCGTCTTATAAAAAAATTCTCAAATACAATTTGAATAAACTGTGATTACAGTTTAATAGCTCTATATGTGCCCTTGATTTCCAAAAATATTTGATTCGCCGAGATCGAAGGGTTTGGCCACAGTAACAAAATCCCTCACAGAACTCATTGTATATGAGAAAATTGCACTAAGTCAATTTTCCGCGTCTTATAAAAAAATTCTTAAATACAATTTGAATAAACTGTGATTACAGTTTAATAGCTCTATATGTGCCCTTGATTTCCCAAAAGATTTGATTCGCCGAGATCGAAGGGTTTGGCCACAGTAACAAAATCCCTCACAGAACTCATTTAATATGACAAAATTGCACTAAGTCAATTTTCCGCGTCTTATAAAAAAATTCTCAAATACAATTTGAATAAACTGTGATTACAGTTTAATAGCTCTATATGTGCCCTTAAATTCCCAAAAGATTTGATTCGCCGAGATCGAAGGATTTGGCCACAGTAACAAAATCCCTCACAGAACTCATTGTATATGAGAAAATTGCACTAAGTTAATTTTCCGCGTCTTATAAAAAAATTCTCAGATATAATTTGAATAAACTGTGATTACAGTTTAATAGCTCTATATGTGCCCTTGATTTCCCAAAAGATTTGATTCGCCGAGATCGAAGGGTTTGGCCACAGTAACAAAATCCCTCACAGAACTCATTTAATATGACAAAATTGCAGTAAGTCAATTTTCCGCGTCTTATAAAAAAATTCTCAAATACAATTTGAATAAACTGTGATTACAGTTTAATAGCTCTATATGTGCCCTTGATTTCCCGAAAGATTTGATTCGCCGAGATCGAAGGGTTTGGCCACAGTAACAAAATCCCTCACAGAACTCATTTAATATGACAAAATTGCACTAAGTCAATTTTCCGCGTCTTATAAAAAAATTCTCAAATACAATTTGAATAAACTGTGATTACAGTTTAATAGCTCTATATGTTTCCTTGATTTCCAAAAAGACTTGATTCGCCGAGATAGAAGGGTTTGGCCACAGTAACAAAATCCCTCACAGAACTCATTTAATATGACAAAATTGCACTAAGTCAATTTTCCGCGTCTTATAAAAAAATTCTCAAATACAATTTGAATAAACTGTGATTACAGTTTAATAGCTCTATATGTGCCCTTGATTTCCCGAAAGATTTGATTCGCCGAGATCGAAGGGTTTGGCCACAGTAACAAAATCCCTCACAGAACTCATTGTATATGAGAAAATTGCACTAAGTTAATTTTCCGCGTCTTATAAAAAAATTCTCAAATACAATTTGAATAAACTGTGATTACAGTTTAATAGCTCTATATGTGCCCTTGATTTCCCAAAAGACTTGATTCGCCGAGATCGAAGGGTTTGCCCACAGTAACAAAATCCCTCACAGAACTCATTTAATATGACAAAATTGCACTAAGTCAATTTTCCGCGTCTTATAAAAAAATTCTCAAATACAATTTGAATAAACTGTGATTACAGTTTAATAGCTCTATATGTGCCCTTGATTTCCCGAAAGATTTGATTCGCCGAGATCGAAGGGTTTGGCCACAGTAACAAAATCCCTCACAGAACTCATTGTATATGAGAAAATTGCACTAAGTTAATTTTCCGCGCATTATAAAAAAATTCTCAAATACAATTTGAATAAACTGTGATTACAGTTTAATAGCTCTATATGTGCCCTTTATTTCCCAAAAGACTTGATTCGCCGAGATAGAAGGGTTTGGCCACAGTAACAAAATCCCTCACAGAACTCATTTAATATGACAAAATTGCACTAAGTCAATTTTCCGCGTCTTATAAAAAAATTCTCAAATACAATTAGAATAAACTGTGATTACAGTTTTATAGCTCTATATGTGGCCTTGATTTCCCAAAAGATTTGATTCGCCGAGATCGAAGGGTTTGGCCACAGTAACAAAATCCCTCACAGAACTTATTTAATATGACAAAATTGCACTAAGTCAATTTTCCGCGTCTTATAAAAAAATTCTCAAATACAATTAGAATAAACTGTGATTACAGTTTTATAGCTCTATATGTGGCCTTGATTTCCCAAAAGATTTGATTCGCCGAGATCGAAGGGTTTGGCCACAGTAACAAAATCCCTCACAGAACTCATTTAATATGACAAAATTGCACTAAGTCAATTTTCCGCGTCTTATAAAAAAATTCTCAAATACAATTAGAATAAACTGTGATTACAGTTTTATAGCCCTATATGTGGCCTTGATTTCCCAAAATATTTGATTTGCCGAGATCGAAGGGTTTGGCCACAGTAACAAAATCCCTCACTGAACTCATTTTATATGACAAAATTGCACTAAGTCAATTTTCCGCGTCTTATAAAAAAATTCTCAAATACAATTCGAATAAACTGTGATTACAGTTTAATAGCTCTATACGTGCCCTTGATTTATCAAAAGATTTGATTCGCCGAGATCGAAGGGTTTGGCCACAGTAACAAAATCCCTCACAGAACTCATTGTATATGAGAAAATTGCACTAAGTCAATTTTCCGCGTCTTATAAAAAAATTCTCAAATACAATTTGAATAAACTGTGATTACAGTTTAATAGCTCTATATGTGCCCTTGATTTCCCAAAAGATTTGATTCGCCGAGATCGAAGGGTTTGGCCACAGTAACAAAATCCCTCACAGAACTCATTTAATATGACAAAATTGCACTAAGTCAATTTTCCGCGTCTTATAAAAAAATTCTCAAATACAATTTGAATAAACTGTGATTACAGTTTAATAGCTCTATATGTGCCCTTGATTTCCAAAAATATTTGATTCGCCGAGATCGAAGGGTTTGGCCACAGTAACAAAATCCCTCACAGAACTCATTGTATATGAGAAAATTGCACTAAGTCAATTTTCCGCGTCTTATAAAAAAATTCTTAAATACAATTTGAATAAACTGTGATTACAGTTTAATAGCTCTATATGTGCCCTTGATTTCCCAAAAGATTTGATTCGCCGAGATCGAAGGGTTTGGCCACAGTAACAAAATCCCTCACAGAACTCATTTAATATGACAAAATTGCACTAAGTCAATTTTCCGCGTCTTATAAAAAAATTCTCAAATACAATTTGAATAAACTGTGATTACAGTTTAATAGCTCTATATGTGCCCTTAAATTCCCAAAAGATTTGATTCGCCGAGATCGAAGGATTTGGCCACAGTAACAAAATCCCTCACAGAACTCATTGTATATGAGAAAATTGCACTAAGTTAATTTTCCGCGTCTTATAAAAAAATTCTCAGATATAATTTGAATAAACTGTGATTACAGTTTAATAGCTCTATATGTGCCCTTGATTTCCCAAAAGATTTGATTCGCCGAGATCGAAGGGTTTGGCCACAGTAACAAAATCCCTCACAGAACTCATTTAATATGACAAAATTGCAGTAAGTCAATTTTCCGCGTCTTATAAAAAAATTCTCAAATACAATTTGAATAAACTGTGATTACAGTTTAATAGCTCTATATGTGCCCTTGATTTCCCGAAAGATTTGATTCGCCGAGATCGAAGGGTTTGGCCACAGTAACAAAATCCCTCACAGAACTCATTTAATATGACAAAATTGCACTAAGTCAATTTTCCGCGTCTTATAAAAAAATTCTCAAATACAATTTGAATAAACTGTGATTACAGTTTAATAGCTCTATATGTTTCCTTGATTTCCAAAAAGACTTGATTCGCCGAGATAGAAGGGTTTGGCCACAGTAACAAAATCCCTCACAGAACTCATTTAATATGACAAAATTGCACTAAGTCAATTTTCCGCGTCTTATAAAAAAATTCTCAAATACAATTTGAATAAACTGTGATTACAGTTTAATAGCTCTATATGTGCCCTTGATTTCCAAAAATATTTGATTCGCCGAGATCGAAGGGTTTGGCCACAGTAACAAAATCCCTCACAGAACTCATTGTATATGAGAAAATTGCACTAAGTCAATTTTCCGCGTCTTATAAAAAAATTCTTAAATACAATTTGAATAAACTGTGATTACAGTTTAATAGCTCTATATGTGCCCTTGATTTCCCAAAAGATTTGATTCGCCGAGATCGAAGGGTTTGGCCACAGTAACAAAATCCCTCACAGAACTCATTTAATATGACAAAATTGCACTAAGTCAATTTTCCGCGTCTTATAAAAAAATTCTCAAATACAATTTAAATAAACTGTGATTACAGTTTAATAGCTCTATATGTGCCCTTAAATTCCCAAAAGATTTGATTCGCCGAGATCGAAGGATTTGGCCACAGTAACAAAATCCCTCACAGAACTCATTGTATATGAGAAAATTGCACTAAGTTAATTTTCCGCGTCTTATAAAAAAATTCTCAGATATAATTTGAATAAACTGTGATTACAGTTTAATAGCTCTATATGTGCCCTTGATTTCCCAAAAGATTTGATTCGCCGAGATCGAAGGGTTTGGCCACAGTAACAAAATCCCTCACAGAACTCATTTAATATGACAAAATTGCAGTAAGTCAATTTTCCGCGTCTTATAAAAAAATTCTCAAATACAATTTGAATAAACTGTGATTACAGTTTAATAGCTCTATATGTGCCCTTGATTTCCCGAAAGATTTGATTCGCCGAGATCGAAGGGTTTGGCCACAGTAACAAAATCCCTCACAGAACTCATTTAATATGACAAAATTGCACTAAGTCAATTTTCCGCGTCTTATAAAAAAATTCTCAAATACAATTTGAATAAACTGTGATTACAGTTTAATAGCTCTATATGTTTCCTTGATTTCCAAAAAGACTTGATTCGCCGAGATAGAAGGGTTTGGCCACAGTAACAAAATCCCTCACAGAACTCATTTAATATGACAAAATTGCACTAAGTCAATTTTCCGCGTCTTATAAAAAAATTCTCAAATACAATTTGAATAAACTGTGATTACAGTTTAATAGCTCTATATGTGCCCTTGATTTCCCGAAAGATTTGATTCGCCGAGGTCGAAGGGTTTGGCCACAGTAACAAAATCCCTCACAGAACTCATTGTATATGAGAAAATTGCACTAAGTTAATTTTCCGCGTCTTATAAAAAAATTCTCAAATACAATTTGAATAAACTGTGATTACAGTTTAATAGCTCTATATGTGCCCTTGATTTCCCAAAAGACTTGATTCGCCGAGATCGAAGGGTTTGCCCACAGTAACAAAATCCCTCACAGAACTCATTTAATATGACAAAATTGCACTAAGTCAATTTTCCGCGTCTTATAAAAAATTCTCAAATACAATTTGAATAAACTGTGATTACAGTTTAATAGCTCTATATGTGCCCTTGATTTCCCGAAAGATTTGATTCGCCGAGATCGAAGGGTTTGGCCACAGTAACAAAATCCCTCACAGAACTCATTGTATATGAGAAAATTGCACTAAGTTAATTTTCCGCGCATTATAAAAAAATTCTCAAATACAATTTGAATAAACTGTGATTACAGTTTAATAGCTCTATATGTGCCCTTTATTTCCCAAAAGACTTGATTCGCCGAGATAGAAGGGTTTGGCCACAGTAACAAAATCCCTCACAGAACTCATTTAATATGACAAAATTGCACTAAGTCAATTTTCCGCGTCTTATAAAAAAATTCTCAAATACAATTAGAATAAACTGTGATTACAGTTTTATAGCTCTATATGTGGCCTTGATTTCCCAAAAGATTTGATTCGCCGAGATCGAAGGGTTTGGCCACAGTAACAAAATCCCTCACAGAACTTATTTAATATGACAAAATTGCACTAAGTCAATTTTCCGCGTCTTATAAAAAAATTCTCAAATACAATTAGAATAAACTGTGATTACAGTTTTATAGCTCTATATGTGGCCTTGATTTCCCAAAAGATTTGATTCGCCGAGATCGAAGGGTTTGGCCACAGTAACAAAATCCCTCACAGAACTCATTTAATATGACAAAATTGCACTAAGTCAATTTTCCGCGTCTTATAAAAAAATTCTCAAATACAATTAGAATAAACTGTGATTACAGTTTTATAGCCCTATATGTGGCCTTGATTTCCCAAAATATTTGATTTGCCGAGATCGAAGGGTTTGGCCACAGTAACAAAATCCCTCACTGAACTCATTTTATATGACAAAATTGCACTAAGTCAATTTTCCGCGTCTTATAAAAAAATTCTCAAATACAATTCGAATAAACTGTGATTACAGTTTAATAGCTCTATACGTGCCCTTGATTTATCAAAAGATTTGATTCGCCGAGATCGAAGGGTTTGGCCACAGTAACAAAATCCCTCACAGAACTCATTGTATATGAGAAAATTGCACTAAGTCAATTTTCCGCGTCTTATAAAAAAATTCTCAAATACAATTTGAATAAACTGTGATTACAGTTTAATAGCTCTATATGTGCCCTTGATTTCCCAAAAGATTTGATTCGCCGAGATCGAAGGGTTTGGCCACAGTAACAAAATCCCTCACAGAACTCATTTAATATGACAAAATTGCACTAAGTCAATTTTCCGCGTCTTATAAAAAAATTCTCAAATACAATTTGAATAAACTGTGATTACAGTTTAATAGCTCTATATGTGCCCTTGATTTCCAAAAATATTTGATTCGCCGAGATCGAAGGGTTTGGCCACAGTAACAAAATCCCTCACAGAACTCATTGTATATGAGAAAATTGCACTAAGTCAATTTTCCGCGTCTTATAAAAAAATTCTTAAATACAATTTGAATAAACTGTGATTACAGTTTAATAGCTCTATATGTGCCCTTGATTTCCCAAAAGATTTGATTCGCCGAGATCGAAGGGTTTGGCCACAGTAACAAAATCCCTCACAGAACTCATTTAATATGACAAAATTGCACGAAGTCAATTTTCCGCGTCTTATAAAAAAATTCTCAAATACAATTTGAATAAACTGTGATTACAGTTTAATAGCTCTATATGTGCCCTTAAATTCCCAAAAGATTTGATTCGCCGAGATCGAAGGATTTGGCCACAGTAACAAAATCCCTCACAGAACTCATTGTATATGAGAAAATTGCACTAAGTTAATTTTCCGCGTCTTATAAAAAAATTCTCAGATATAATTTGAATAAACTGTGATTACAGTTTAATAGCTCTATATGTGCCCTTGATTTCCCAAAAGATTTGATTCGCCGAGATCGAAGGGTTTGGCCACAGTAACAAAATCCCTCACAGAACTCATTTAATATGACAAAATTGCAGTAAGTCAATTTTCCGCGTCTTATAAAAAAATTCTCAAATACAATTTGAATAAACTGTTATTACAGTTTAATAGCTCTATATGTGCCCTTGATTTCCCGAAAGATTTGATTCGCCGAGATCGAAGGGTTTGGCCACAGTAACAAAATCCCTCACAGAACTCATTTAATATGACAAAATTGCACTAAGTCAATTTTCCGCGTCTTATAAAAAAATTCTCAAATACAATTTGAATAAACTGTGATTACAGTTTAATAGCTCTATATGTTTCCTTGATTTCCAAAAAGACTTGATTCGCCGAGATAGAAGGGTTTGGCCACAGTAACAAAATCCCTCACAGAACTCATTTAATATGACAAAATTGCACTAAGTCAATTTTCCGCGTCTTATAAAAAAATTCTCAAATACAATTTGAATAAACTGTGATTACAGTTTAATAGCTCTATATGTGCCCTTGATTTCCAAAAATATTTGATTCGCCGAGATCGAAGGGTTTGGCCACAGTAACAAAATCCCTCACAGAACTCATTGTATATGAGAAAATTGCACTAAGTCAATTTTCCGCGTCTTATAAAAAAATTCTTAAATACAATTTGAATAAACTGTGATTACAGTTTAATAGCTCTATATGTGCCCTTGATTTCCCAAAAGATTTGATTCGCCGAGATCGAAGGGTTTGGCCACAGTAACAAAATCCCTCACAGAACTCATTTAATATGACAAAATTGCACTAAGTCAATTTTCCGCGTCTTATAAAAAAATTCTCAAATACAATTTGAATAAACTGTGATTACAGTTTAATAGCTCTATATGTGCCCTTGATTTCCCAAAAGATTTGATTCGCCGAGATCGAAGGGTTTGGCCACAGTAACAAAATCCCTCACAGAACTCATTTAATATGACAAAATTGCACTAAGTCAATTTTCCGCGTCTTATAAAAAAATTCTCAAATACAATTTAAATAAACTGTGATTACAGTTTAATAGCTCTATATGTGCCCTTAAATTCCCAAAAGATTTGATTCGCCGAGATCGAAGGATTTGGCCACAGTAACAAAATCCCTCACAGAACTCATTGTATATGAGAAAATTGCACTAAGTTAATTTTCCGCGTCTTATAAAAAAATTCTCAGATATAATTTGAATAAACTGTGATTACAGTTTAATAGCTCTATATGTGCCCTTGATTTCCCAAAAGATTTGATTCGCCGAGATCGAAGGGTTTGGCCACAGTAACAAAATCCCTCACAGAACTCATTTAATATGACAAAATTGCAGTAAGTCAATTTTCCGCGTCTTATAAAAAAATTCTCAAATACAATTTGAATAAACTGTGATTACAGTTTAATAGCTCTATATGTGCCCTTGATTTCCCGAAAGATTTGATTCGCCGAGATCGAAGGGTTTGGCCACAGTAACAAAATCCCTCACAGAACTCATTTAATATGACAAAATTGCACTAAGTCAATTTTCCGCGTCTTATAAAAAAATTCTCAAATACAATTTGAATAAACTGTGATTACAGTTTAATAGCTCTATATGTTTCCTTGATTTCCAAAAAGACTTGATTCGCCGAGATAGAAGGGTTTGGCCACAGTAACAAAATCCCTCACAGAACTCATTTAATATGACAAAATTGCACTAAGTCAATTTTCCGCGTCTTATAAAAAAATTCTCAAATACAATTTGAATAAACTGTGACTACAGTTTAATAGCTCTATATGTGCCCTTGATTTCCCGAAAGATTTGATTCGCCGAGATCGAAGGGTTTGGCCACAGTAACAAAATCCCTCACAGAACTCATTGTATATGAGAAAATTGCACTAAGTTAATTTTCCGCGTCTTATAAAAAAATTCTCAAATACAATTTGAATAAACTGTGATTACAGTTTAATAGCTCTATATGTGCCCTTGATTTCCCAAAAGACTTGATTCGCCGAGATCGAAGGGTTTGCCCACAGTAACAAAATCCCTCACAGAACTCATTTAATATGACAAAATTGCACTAAGTCAATTTTCCGCGTCTTATAAAAAAATTCTCAAATACAATTTGAATAAACTGTGATTACAGTTTAATAGCTCTATATGTGCCCTTGATTTCCCGAAAGATTTGATTCGCCGAGATCGAAGGGTTTGGCCACAGTAACAAAATCCCTCACAGAACTCATTGTATATGAGAAAATTGCACTAAGTTAATTTTCCGCGCATTATAAAAAAATTCTCAAATACAATTTGAATAAACTGTGATTACAGTTTTATAGCTCTATATGTGGCCTTGATTTCCCAAAAGATTTGATTCGCCGAGATCGAAGGGTTTGGCCACAGTAACAAAATCCCTCACAGAACTTATTTAATATGACAAAATTGCACTAAGTCAATTTTCCGCGTCTTATAAAAAAATTCTCAAATACAATTAGAATAAACTGTGATTACAGTTTTATAGCTCTATATGTGGCCTTGATTTCCCAAAAGATTTGATTCGCCGAGATCGAAGGGTTTGGCCACAGTAACAAAATCCCTCACAGAACTCATTTAATATGACAAAATTGCACTAGGTCAATTTTCCGCGTCTTATAAAAAAATTCTCAAATACAATTAGAATAAACTGTGATTACAGTTTTATAGCCCTATATGTGGCCTTGATTTCCCAAAATATTTGATTTGCCGAGATCGAAGGGTTTGGCCACAGTAACAAAATCCCTCACTGAACTCATTTTATATGACAAAATTGCACTAAGTCAATTTTCCGCGTCTTATAAAAAAATTCTCAAATACAACTAGAATAAACTGTGATTACAGTTTTATAGCTCTATATGTGGCCTTGGTTTCCTAAAAGATTTGATTCGCCGAGATCGAAGGGTTTGGCCACAGTAACAAAATCCCTCACAGAACTCATTTAATATGACAAAATTGCACTAAGTCAATTTTCCGCGTCTTATAAAAAAATTCTCAAATACAATTTGAATAAACTGTGATTACAGTTTAATAGCTCTATATGTGCCCTTGATTTCCCGAAAGATTTGATTCGCCGAGATCGAAGGGTTTGGCCACAGTAACAAAATCCCTCACAGAACTCATTGTGTATGAGAAAATTGCACTAAGTTAATTTTCCGCGTCTTATAAAAAAATTCTCAAATACAATTTGAATAAACTGTGATTACAGTTTAATAGCTCTATATGTTCCCTTGATTTCCCAAAAGACTTGATTCGCCGAGATAGAAGGGTTTGGCCACAGTAACAAAATCCCTCACAGAACTCATTTAATATGACAAAATTGCACTAAGTCAATTTTCCGCGTCTTATAAAAAAATTCTCAAATACAATTAGAATAAACTGTGATTACAGTTTAATAGCTCTATATGTGCCCTTGATTTCCCGAAAGATTTGATTCGCCGAGATCGAAGGGTTTGGCCACAGTAATAAAATCCCTCACAGAACTCATTGTATATGAGAAAATTGCACTAAGTTAATTTTCCGCGTATTATAAAAAAATTTTCAAATACAATTTGAATAAACTGTGATTACAGTTTAATAGCTCTATATGTGCCCTTTATTTCCCAAAAGACTTGATTTGCCGAGATAGAAGGGTTTGGCCACAGTAACAAAATCCCTCACAGAACTCATTTAATATGACAAAATTGCACTAAGTCAATTTTCCGCGTCTTATAAAAAAATTCTCAAATACAATTAGAATAAACTGTGATTACAGTTTTATAGCTCTATATGTGGCCTTGATTTCCCAAAAGATTTGATTCGCCGAGATCGAAGGGTTTGGCCACAGTAACAAAATCCCTCACAGAACTTATTTAATATGACAAAATTGCACTAAGTCAATTTTCCGCGTCTTATAAAAAAATTCTCAAATACAATTAGAATAAACTGTGATTACAGTTTTATAGCTCTATATGTGGCCTTGATTTCCCAAAAGATTTGATTCGCCGAGATCGAAGGGTTTGGCCACAGTAACAAAATCCCTCACAGAACTCATTTAATATGACAAAATTGCACTAAGTCAATTTTCCGCGTCTTATAAAAAAATTCTCAAATACAATTAGAATAAACTGTGATTACAGTTTTATAGCCCTATATGTGGCCTTGATTTCCCAAAATATTTGATTTGCCGAGATCGAAGGGTTTGGCCACAGTAACAAAATCCCTCACTGAACTCATTTTATATGACAAAATTGCACTAAGTCAATTTTCCGCGTCTTATAAAAAAATTGTCAAATACAATTAGAATAAACTGTGATTACAGTTTTATAGCTCTATATGTGGCCTTGATTTCCCAAAAGATTTGATTCGCCGAGATCGATGGGTTTGGCCACAGTAACAAAATCCCTCACAGAACTTATTTAATATGACAAAATTGCACTAAGTCAATTTTCCGCGTCTTATAAAAAAGTTCTCAAATACAATTAGAATAAACTGTGATTACAGTTTTATAGCTCTATATGTGGCCTTGATTTCCCAAAAGATTTGATTCGCCGAGATCGAAGGGTTTGGCCACAGTAACAAAATCCCTCACAGAACTCATTTAATATGACAAAATTGCACTAAGTCAATTTTCCGCGTCTTATAAAAAAATTCTCAAATACAATTAGAATAAACTGTGATTACAGTTTTATAGCTCTATATGTGGCCTTGATTTCCCAAAAGATTTGATTCGCCGAGATCGAAGGGTTTGGCCACAGTAACAAAATCCCTCACAGAACTTATTTAATATGACAAAATTGCACTAAGTCAATTTTCCGCGTCTTATAAAAAAATTCTCAAATACAACTAGAATAAACTGTGATTACAGTTTTATAGCTCTACATGTGGCCTTGATTTCCCAAAAGATTTGATTCGCCGAGATCGAAGGGTTTGGCCACAGTAACAAAATCCCTCACAGAACTTATTTAATATGACAAAATTGCACTAATTCAATTTTCCGCGTCTTATAAAAAAATTCTCAAATACAATTAGAATAAACTGTGATTACAGTTTTATAGCTCTATATGTGGCCTTGATTTCCTAAAAGATTTGATTCGCCGAGATCGAAGGGTTTGGCCACAGTAACAAAATCCCTCACAGAACTCATTTAATATGACAAAATTGCACTAAGTCAATTTTCCGCGTCTTATAAAAAAATTCTCAAATACAATTTGAATAAACTGTGATTACAGTTTAATAGCTCTATATGTGCCCTTAAATTCCCAAAAGATTTGATTCGCCGAGATCGAAGGATTTGGCCACAGTAACAAAATCCCTCACAGAACTCATTGTATATGAGAAAATTGCACTAAGTTAATTTTCCGCGTCTTATAAAAAAATTCTCAAATATAATTTGAATAAACTGTGATTACAGTTTAATAGCTCTATATGTGCCCTTGATTTCCCAAAAGATTTGATTCGCCGAGATCGAAGGGTTTGGCCACAGTAACAAAATCCCTCACAGAACTCATTTAATATGACAAAATTGCACTAAGTCAATTTTCCGCGTCTTATAAAAAAATTCTCAAATACAATTTGAATAAACTGTGATTACAGTTTAATAGCTCTATATGTGCCCTTGATTTCCCGAAAGATTTGATTCGTCGAGATCGAAGGGTTTGGCCACAGTAACAAAATCCCTCACAGAACTCATTGTATATGAGAAAATTGCACTAAGTTAATTTTCCGCGTCTTATAAAAAAATTCTCAAATACAATTTGAATAAACTGTGATTACAGTTTAATAGCTCTATATGTGCCCCTGATTTCCCAAAAGACTTGATTCGCCGAGATAGAAGGGTTTGGCCACAGTAACAAAATCCCTCACAGAACTCATTTAATATGACAAAATTGCACTAAGTCAATTTTCCGCGTCTTATAAAAAAATTCTCAAATACAATTTGAATAAACTGTGATTACAGCTTAATAGCTCTATATGTGCCCTTGATTTCCCGAAAGATTTGATTCGCCGAGATCGAAGGGTTTGGCCACAGTAACAAAATCGCTCACAGAACTCATTGTATATGAGAAAATTGCACTAAGTTAATTTTCCGCGTCTTATAAAAAAATTCTCAAATACAATTTGAATAAACTGTGATTACAGTTTAATAGCTCTATATGTTCCCTTGATTTCCCAAAAGACTTGATTCGCCGAGATAGAAGGGTTTGGCCACAGTAACAAAATCCCTCACAGAACTCATTTAATATGACAAAATTGCACTGAGTCAATTTTCCGCGTCTTATAAAAAAATTCTCAAATACAATTTGAATAAACTGTGATTACAGTTTAATAGCTCTATATGTGCCCTTGATTTCCCGAAAGATTTGATTCGCCGAGATCGAAGGGTTTGGCCACAGTAACAAAATCCCTCACAGAACTCATTGTATATGAGAAAATTGCACTAAGTTAATTTTCCGCGTCTTATAAAAAAATTCTCAAATACAATTTGAATAAACTGTGATTACAGTTTAATAGCTCTATATGTGCCCTTGATTTCCCAAAAGACTTGATTCGCCGAGATAGAAGGGTTTGGCCACAGTAACAAAATCCCTCACAGAACTCATTTAATATGACAAAATTGCACTAAGTCAATTTTCCGCGTCTTATAAAAAAATTCTCAAATACAATTTGAATAAACTGTGATTACAGTTTAATAGCTCTATATGTTCCCTTGATTTCCCAAAAGACTTGATTCGCCGAGATAGAAGGGTTTGGCCACAGTAACAAAATCCCTCACAGAACTCATTTAATATGACAAAATTGCACTAAGTCAATTTTCCGCGTCTTATAAAAAAATTCTCAAATACAATTTGAATAAACTGTGATTACAGTTTAATAGCTCTATATGTGCCCTTGATTTCCCGAAAGATTTGATTCGCCGAGATCGAAGGGTTTGGCCACAGTAACAAAATCCCTCACAGAACTCATTGTATATGAGAAAATTGCACTAAGTTAATTTTCCGCGTCTTATAAAAAAATTCTCAAATACAATTTGAATAAACTGTGATTACAGTTTAATAGCTCTATATGTGCCCTTGATTTCCCAAAAGACTTGATTCGCCGAGATAGAAGGGTTTGGCCACAGTAACAAAATCCCTCACAGAACTCATTTAATATGACAAAATTGCACTAAGTCAATTTTCCGCGTCTTATAAAAAAATTCTCAAATACAATTTGAATAAACTGTGATTACAGTTTAATAGCTCTATATGTGCCCTTGATTTCCCGAAAGATTTGATTCGCCGAGATCGAAGGGTTTGGCCACAGTAACAAAATCCCTCACAGAACTCATTGTATATGAGAAAATTGCACTAAGTTAATTTTCCGCGTATTATAAAAAAATTCTCAAATACAATTTGAATAAACTGTGATTACAGTTTAATAGCTCTATATGTGCCCTTTATTTCCCAAAAGACTTGATTCGCCGAGATAGAAGGGTTTGGCCACAGTAACAAAATCCCTCACAGAACTCATTTAATATGACAAAATTGCACTAAGTCAATTTTCCGCGTCTTATAAAAAAATTCTCAAATACAATTAGAATAAACTGTGATTACAGTTTTATAGCTCTATATGTGGCCTTGATTTCCCAAAAGATTTGATTCGCCGAGATCGAAGGGTTTGGCTACAGTAACAAAATCCCTCACAGAACTCATTTAATATGACAAAATTGCACTTAGTCAATTTTCCGCGTCTTATAAAAAAATTCTCAAATACAATTAGAATAAACTGTGATTACAGTTTTATAGCCCTATATGTTGCCTTGATTTCCCAAAATATTTGATTTGCCGAGATCGAAGGGTTTGGCCACAGTAACAAAATCCCTCACTGAACTCATTTTATATGACAAAATTGCACTAAGTCAATTTTCCGCGTCTTATAAAAAAATTCTCAAATACAATTCGAATAAACTGTGATTACAGTTTAATAGCTCTATACGTGCCCTTGATTTATCAAAAGATTTGATTCGCCGAGATCGAAGGGTTTGGCCACAGTAACAAAATCCCTCACAGAACTCATTGTATATGAGAAAATTGCACTAAGTCAATTTTCCGCGTCTTATAAAAAAATTCTCAAATACAATTTGAATAAACTGTGATTACAGTTTAATAGCTCTATATGTGCCCTTGATTTCCCAAAAGATTTGATTCGCCGAGATCGAAGGGTTTGGCCACAGTAACAAAATCCCTCACAGAACTTATTTAATATGACAAAATTGCACTAAGTCAATTTTCCGCGTCTTATAAAAAAGTTCTCAAATACAATTAGAATAAACTGTGATTACAGTTTTATAGCTCTATATGTGGCCTTGATTTCCCAAAAGATTTGATTCGCCGAGATCGAAGGGTTTGGCCACAGTAACAAAATCCCTCACAGAACTTATTTAATATGACAAAATTGCACTAAGTCAATTTTCCGCGTCTTATAAAAAAGTTCTCAAACACAATTTGAATAAACTGTGATTACAGTTTAATAGCTCTATATGTGCCCTTAAATTCCCAAAAGATTTGATTCGCCGAGATCGAAGGATTTGGCCACAGTAACAAAATCCCTCACAGAACTCATTGTATATGAGAAAATTGCACTAAGTCAATTTTCCGCGTCTTATAAAAAAATTCTCAAATACAATTTGAATAAACTGTGATTACAGTTTAATAGCTCTATATGTGCCCTTGATTTCCCAAAAGATTTGATTCGCCGAGATCGAAGGGTTTGGCCACAGTAACAAAATCCCTCACAGAACTCATTTAATATGACAAAATTGCACTAAGTCAATTTTCCGCGTCTTATAAAAAAATTCTCAAATACAATTTGAATAAACTGTGATTACAGTTTAATAGCTCTATATGTGCCCTTGATTTCCCAAAAGATTTGATTCGCCGAGATCGAAGGGTTTGGCCACAGTAACAAAATCCCTCACAGAACTCATTTAATATGACAAAATTGCACTAAGTCAATTTTCCGCGTCTTATAAAAAAATTCTCAAATACAATTTGAATAAACTGTGATTACAGTTTAATAGCTCTATATGTGCTCTTGATTTCCCGAAAGATTTGATTCGCCGAGATCGAAGGGTTTGGCCACAGTAACAAAATCCCTCACAGAACTCATTTAATATGACAAAATTGCACTAAGTCAATTTTCCGCGTCTTATAAAAAAATTCTCAAATACAATTTGAATAAACTGTGATTACAGTTTAATAGCTCTATATGTTTCCTTGATTTCCAAAAAGACTTGATTCGCCGAGATAGAAGGGTTTGGCCACAGTAACAAAATCCCTCTTATAAAAAAATTCTCAAATACAATTTGAATAAACTGTGATTACAGTTTAATAGCTCTATATGTGCCCTTGATTTCCAAAAATATTTGATTCGCCGAGATCGAAGGGTTTGGCCACAGTAACAAAATCCCTCACAGAACTCATTGTATATGAGAAAATTGCACTAAGTCAATTTTCCGCGTCTTATAAAAAAATTCTTAAATACAATTTGAATAAACTGTGATTACAGTTTAATAGCTCTATATGTGCCCTTGATTTCCCAAAAGATTTGATTCGCCGAGATCGAAGGGTTTGGCCACAGTAACAAAATCCCTCACAGAACTCATTTAATATGACAAAATTGCACTAAGTCAATTTTCCGCGTCTTATAAAAAAATTCTCAAATACAATTTGAATAAACTGTGATTACAGTTTAATAGCTCTATATGTGCCCTTAAATTCCCAAAAGATTTGATTCGCCGAGATCGAAGGATTTGGCCACAGTAACAAAATCCCTCACAGAACTCATTGTATATGAGAAAATTGCACTAAGTTAATTTTCCGCGTCTTATAAAAAAATTCTCAGATATAATTTGAATAAACTGTGATTACAGTTTAATAGCTCTATATGTGCCCTTGATTTCCCAAAAGATTTGATTCGCCGAGATCGAAGGGTTTGGCCACAGTAACAAAATCCCTCACAGAACTCATTTAATATGACAAAATTGCAGTAAGTCAATTTTCCGCGTCTTATAAAAAAATTCTCAAATACAATTTGAATAAACTGTGATTACAGTTTAATAGCTCTATATGTGCCCTTGATTTCCCGAAAGATTTGATTCGCCGAGATCGAAGGGTTTGGCCACAGTAACAAAATCCCTCACAGAACTCATTTAATATGACAAAATTGCACTAAGTCAATTTTCCGCGTCTTATAAAAAAATTCTCAAATACAATTTGAATAAACTGTGATTACAGTTTAATAGCTCTATATGTTTCCTTGATTTCCAAAAAGACTTGATTCGCCGAGATAGAAGGGTTTGGCCACAGTAACAAAATCCCTCACAGAACTCATTTAATATGACAAAATTGCACTAAGTCAATTTTCCGCGTCTTATAAAAAAATTCTCAAATACAATTTGAATAAACTGTGATTACAGTTTAATAGCTCTATATGTGCCCTTGATTTCCCGAAAGATTTGATTCGCCGAGATCGAAGGGTTTGGCCACAGTAACAAAATCCCTCACAGAACTCATTGTATATGAGAAAATTGCACTAAGTTAATTTTCCGCGTCTTATAAAAAAATTCTCAAATACAATTTGAATAAACTGTGATTACAGTTTAATAGCTCTATATGTGCCCTTGATTTCCCAAAAGACTTGATTCGCCGAGATCGAAGGGTTTGCCCACAGTAACAAAATCCCTCACAGAACTCATTTAATATGACAAAATTGCACTAAGTCAATTTTCCGCGTCTTATAAAAAAATTCTCAAATACAATTTGAATAAACTGTGATTACAGTTTAATAGCTCTATATGTGCCCTTGATTTCCCGAAAGATTTGATTCGCCGAGATCGAAGGGTTTGGCCACAGTAACAAAATTCCTCACAGAACTCATTGTATATGAGAAAATTGCACTAAGTTAATTTTCCGCGCATTATAAAAAAATTCTCAAATACAATTTGAATAAACTGTGATTACAGTTTAATAGCTCTATATGTGCCCTTGATTTCCCAAAAGACTTGATTCGCCGAGATCGAAGGGTTTGCCCACAGTAACAAAATCCCTCACAGAACTCATTTAATATGACAAAATTGCACTAAGTCAATTTTCCGCGTCTTATAAAAAAATTCTCTAATACAATTTGAATAAACTGTGATTACAGTTTAATAGCTCTATATGTGCCCTTGATTTCCCGAAAGATTTGATTCGCCGAGATCGAAGGGTTTGGCCACAGTAACAAAATCCCTCACAGAACTCATTGTATATGACAAAATTGCACTAAGTCAATTTTCCGCGTCTTATAAAAAAATTCTCAAATACAATTAGAATAAACTGTGATTACAGTTTTATAGCTCTATATGTGGCCTTGATTTCCCAAAAGATTTGATTCGCCGAGATCGAAGGGTTTGGCCACAGTAACAAAATCCCTCACAGAACTTATTTAATATGACAAAATTGCACTAAGTCAATTTTCCGCGTCTTATAAAAAAATTCTCAAATACAACTAGAATAAACTGTGATTACAGTTTTATAGCTCTATATGTGGCCTTGATTTCCCAAAAGATTTGATTCCCCGAGATCGAAGGGTTTGGCCACAGTAACAAAATCCCTCACAGAACTTATTTAATATGACAAAATTGCACTAATTCAATTTTCCGCGTCTTATAAAAAAATTCTCAAATACAATTAGAATAAACTGTGATTACAGTTTTATAGCTCTATATGTGGCCTTGATTTCCTAAAAGATTTGATTCGCCGAGATCGAAGGGTTTGGCCACAGTAACAAAATCCCTCACAGAACTCATTTAATATGACAAAATTGCACTAAGTCAATTTTCCGCGTCTTATAAAAAAATTCTCAAATACAATTTGAATAAACTGTGATTACAGTTTAATAGCTCTATATGTGCCCTTGATTTCCCGAAAGATTTGATTCGCCGAGATCGAAGGGTTTGGCCACAGTAACAAAATCCCTCACAGAACTCATTTAATATGACAAAATTGCACTAAGTCAATTTTCCGCGTCTTATAAAAAAATTCTCAAATACAATTTGAATAAACTGTGATTACAGTTTAATAGCTCTATATGTTTCCTTGATTTCCAAAAAGACTTGATTCGCCGAGATAGAAGGGTTTGGCCACAGTAACAAAATCCCTCACAGAACTCATTTAATATGACAAAATTGCACTAAGTCAATTTTCCGCGTCTTATAAAAAAATTCTCAAATACAATTTGAATAAACTGTGATTACAGTTTAATAGCTCTATATGTGCCCTTGATTTCCAAAAATATTTGATTCGCCGAGATCGAAGGGTTTGGCCACAGTAACAAAATCCCTCACAGAACTCATTGTATATGAGAAAATTGCACTAAGTCAATTTTCCGCGTCTTATAAAAAAATTCTTAAATACAATTTGAATAAACTGTGATTACAGTTTAATAGCTCTATATGTGCCCTTGATTTCCCAAAAGATTTGATTCGCCGAGATCGAAGGGTTTGGCCACAGTAACAAAATCCCTCACAGAACTCATTTAATATGACAAAATTGCACTAAGTAAATTTTCCGCGTCTTATAAAAAAATTCTCAAATACAATTTGAATAAACTGTGATTACAGTTTAATAGCTCTATATGTGCCCTTAAATTCCCAAAAGATTTGATTCGCCGAGATCGAAGGATTTGGCCACAGTAACAAAATCCCTCACAGAACTCATTGTATATGAGAAAATTGCACTAAGTTAATTTTCCGCGTCTTATAAAAAAATTCTCAGATATAATTTGAATAAACTGTGATTACAGTTTAATAGCTCTATATGTGCCCTTGATTTCCCAAAAGATTTGATTCGCCGAGATCGAAGGGTTTGGCCACAGTAACAAAATCCCTCACAGAACTCATTTAATATGACAAAATTGCAGTAAGTCAATTTTCCGCGTCTTATAAAAAAATTCTCAAATACAATTTGAATAAACTGTGATTACAGTTTAATAGCTCTATATGTGCCCTTGATTTCCCGAAAGATTTGATTCGCCGAGATCGAAGGGTTTGGCCACAGTAACAAAATCCCTCACAGAACTCATTTAATATGACAAAATTGCACTAAGTCAATTTTCCGCGTCTTATAAAAAAATTCTCAAATACAATTTGAATAAACTGTGATTACAGTTTAATAGCTCTATATGTTTCCTTGATTTCCAAAAAGACTTGATTCGCCGAGATAGAAGGGTTTGGCCACAGTAACAAAATCCCTCACAGAACTCATTTAATATGACAAAATTGCACTAAGTCAATTTTCCGCGTCTTATAAAAAAATTCTCAAATACAATTTGAATAAACTGTGATTACAGTTTAATAGCTCTATATGTGCCCTTGATTTCCCGAAAGATTTGATTCGCCGAGATCGAAGGGTTTGGCCACAGTAACAAAATCCCTCACAGAACTCATTGTATATGAGAAAATTGCACTAAGTTAATTTTCCGCGTCTTATAAAAAAATTCTCAAATACAATTTGAATAAACTGTGATTACAGTTTAATAGCTCTATATGTGCCCTTGATTTCCCAAAAGACTTGATTCGCCGAGATCGAAGGGTTTGCCCACAGTAACAAAATCCCTCACAGAACTCATTTAATATGACAAAATTGCACTAAGTCAATTTTCCGCGTCTTATAAAAAAATTCTCAAATACAATTTGAATAAACTGTGATTACAGTTTAATAGCTCTATATGTGCCCTTGATTTCCCGAAAGATTTGATTCGCCGAGATCGAAGGGTTTGGCCACAGTAACAAAATCCCTCACAGAACTCATTGTATATGAGAAAATTGCACTAAGTTAATTTTCCGCGCATTATAAAAAAATTCTCAAATACAATTTGAATAAACTGCGATTACAGTTTAATAGCTCTATATGTGCCCTTTATTTCCCAAAAGACTTGATTCGCCGAGATAGAAGGGTTTGGCCACAGTAACAAAATCCCTCACAGAACTCATTTAATATGACAAAATTGCACTAAGTCAATTTTCCGCGTCTTATAAAAAAATTCTCAAATACAATTAGAATAAACTGTGATTACAGTTTTATAGCTCTATATGTGGCCTTGATTTCCCAAAAGATTTGATTCGCCGAGATCGAAGGGTTTGGCCACAGTAACAAAATCCCTCACAGAACTTATTTAATATGACAAAATTGCACTAAGTCAATTTTCCGCGTCTTATAAAAAAATTCTCAAATACAATTAGAATAAACTGTGATTACAGTTTTATAGCTCTATATGTGGCCTTGATTTCCCAAAAGATTTGATTCGCCGAGATCGAAGGGTTTGGCCACAGTAACAAAATCCCTCACAGAACTCATTTAATATGACAAAATTGCACTAGGTCAATTTTCCGCGTCTTATAAAAAAATTCTCAAATACAATTAGAATAAACTGTGATTACAGTTTTATAGCCCTATATGTGGCCTTGATTTCCCAAAATATTTGATTTGCCGAGATCGAAGGGTTTGGCCACAGTAACAAAATCCCTCACAGAACTTATTTAATATGACAAAATTGCACTAAGTCAATTTTCCGCGTCTTATAAAAAAATTCTCAAATACAACTAGAATAAACTGTGATTACAGTTTTATAGCTCTATATGTGGCCTTGATTTCCCAAAAGATTTAATTCGCCGAGATCGAAGGGTTTGGCCACAGTAACAAAATCCCTCACAGAACTTATTTAATATGACAAAATTGCACTAATTCAATTTTCCGCGTCTTATAAAAAAATTCTCAAATACAATTAGAATAAACTGTGATTACAGTTTTATAGCTCTATATGTGGCCTTGATTTCCTAAAAGATTTGATTCGCCGAGATCGAAGGGTTTGGCCACAGTAACAAAATCCCTCACAGAACTCATTTAATATGACAAAATTGCACTAAGTCAATTTTCCGCGTCTTATAAAAAAATTCTCAAATACAATTTGAATAAACTGTGATTACAGTTTAATAGCTCTATATGTGCCCTTGATTTCCCGAAAGATTTGATTCGCCGAGATCGAAGGGTTTGGCCACAGTAACAAAATCCCTCACAGAACTCATTGTGTATGAGAAAATTGCACTAAGTTAATTTTCCGCGTCTTATAAAAAAATTCTCAAATACAATTTGAATAAACTGTGATTACAGTTTAATAGCTCTATATGTTCCCTTGATTTCCCAAAAGACTTGATTCGCCGAGATAGAAGGGTTTGGCCACAGTAACAAAATCCCTCACAGAACTCATTTAATATGACAAAATTGCACTAAGTCAATTTTCCGCGTCTTATAAAAAAATTCTCAAATACAATTAGAATAAACTGTGATTACAGTTTAATAGCTCTATATGTGCCCTTGATTTCCCGAAAGATTTGATTCGCCGAGATCGAAGGGTTTGGCCACAGTGATAAAATCCCTCACAGAACTCATTGTATATGAGAAAATTGCACTAAGTTAATTTTCCGCGTATTATAAAAAAATTCTCAAATACAATTTGAATAAACTGTGATTACAGTTTAATAGCTCTATATGTGCCCTTTATTTCCCAAAAGACTTGATTTGCCGAGATAGAAGGGTTTGGCCACAGTAACAAAATCCCTCACAGAACTCATTTAATATGACAAAATTGCACTAAGTCAATTTTCCGCGTCTTATAAAAAAATTCTCAAATACAATTAGAATAAACTGTGATTACAGTTTTATAGCTCTATATGTGGCCTTGATTTCCCAAAAGATTTGATTCGCCGAGATCGAAGGGTTTGGCCACAGTAACAAAATCCCTCACAGAACTTATTTAATATGAGAAAATTGCACTAAGTCAATTTTCCGCGTCTTATAAAAAAATTCTCAAATACAATTAGAATAAACTGTGATTACAGTTTTATAGCTCTATATGTGGCCTTGATTTCCCAAAAGATTTGATTCGCCGAGATCGAAGGGTTTGGCCACAGTAACAAAATCCCTCACAGAACTTATTTAATATGACAAAATTGAACTAAGTCAATTTTCCGCGTCTTATAAAAAAGTTCTCAAATACAATTAGAATAAACTGTGATTACAGTTTTATAGCTCTATATGTGGCCTTGATTTCCCAAAAGATTTGATTCGCCGAGATCGAAGGGTTTGGCCACAGTAACAAAATCCCTCACAGAACTCATTTAATATGACAAAATTGCACTAAGTCAATTTTCCGCGTCTTATAAAAAAATTCTCAAATACAATTAGAATAAACTGTGATTACAGTTTTATAGCTCTATGTCCCTAAATAAAACCAGGTACTAGAATATTTATCAGTTTATTGCAATAGGTAAATAATTTCAGTTGAAACTGAAAATGTTTTCAAATGTGATGTGAAAAGGGTAATAATTGCGGTTGTAAAAATCTGTTAAAAGTGCATTTGGGAATGTTAAAAAAGTTAAATAATACTTATGTATGTATGAATTACTGCAATAAAAAATATCGATGTTTTCCATATTATAAATAGAACTAGGTAGTTATTGAACACTAAAAATTAAAATGTTTTAGTTATTTCTGACTTTATGATTGAATTTTCCATTGTGGTGTATTCAGGGACTTATAGTAAATTTTAACGGGTAACTTTTTTGTGGAACATTTTAAACTTCTAAAACCCTGTTTTAATGGTGTTTTTTTGCTCTTTTTTAAAAGAAGGACAAAAAAACCCATATCTTGAGCAGTTAGAGGGTTAAGATTTCTACAAAAATGTTCTCCGTAACATTTGACATAAATTTACTGAACACATTTTATACCTAAAATGTAAGGGTCACATGGTTTCTTATGCCGTTTAACAATAAGAATGTGCCAGAGCTGGGAAATTTTAATCCCCTCTCAAATGAAATTCAGATGTAAACTTTCAAAACGCCGATACGCGTATCTCTTTTTTTTTTGTCTCCTGTATCAGAATTTATAACCCGGACCTTGTAATTTTTTTGTGTGTTTTACAGTGTTATTATTCTTTTGTTATGCTGTCGGCTTTTGATACCAATCCATCATTAGTTTTTTACCTCTCCTTATCTAAATAGGGGAGTTTAAAATCACGTTTAATTTAAATTGGCGTTTTTTGCAACTATTAAATTGAATTAATGTTTCAAACCTATTTTCAATTCCAGATTCAGATATAATACAAAACAAATCATCTACATATTTAGTCATATTATGTAATATGTAGTGTGTGACAAGATAATTGGGAAAAGAGGATCTTTTGTTTTTTTTTTTTTTTTGTCTTGTTATTACTGAGCGACTAAGACACGCAAATCTGTTTGGCGGCGAGCGCCTAATATCTCTATATTCATCCGGCGGAGATACGCCAATTGCTCAGCGTCTAGCGCAGTGATTGCAAGTAAGGTTTTCCAAAAACTAATGTTCTTGTCAAACTTCTTTTTTTATTTATACAAAAAATGTTCAGCTTAAAATTAAAAACTAAAAGTAAATATTGCTAATTAAGCATTTCTTTTCATGGTCAATAATTGCATTCAACTGCTGTGTAATTTAACACTTTTGTTGACATAGAATGCAATGATCGATTGGGAAAGGACGTACCTGTGTATTATTGCAATGCATGCATAAATTAAATAAAAAAAGAACATTTAAAAGTATGATGTTTGCTACATTCTAAACTTATATATATATATATATATATATATTCCCGGAACGGAAAAAAATATCCAAAAAATTGTTTTTTTTTACAAAAGAGGCTACCCTGCCAAAAATAATAACGTGGCTGTCAAATCCCTTTTTGGAGTATGTATTGGAACTTCAATACCCTGTAATGTTTTTTCAACCGATGGTTTGCACTCCGAGGAATTTTACAATAATTTAAAAAATTTTTTTTTCATAATTAAATGTTGGGATTGAGCTAGAAGGAGAATCGTTAAAATTGTTGACCTAATTTTTCTTTTATTCGCATTTGCTACAGGTTGTTTTTAAAATGGTTGACAGTATCGCTGTAAATTTATATTACATAAGCAAAAAAAGAATACCTTAAAAAACGGTTTTTTACATTTTCTCAAATTACGGACTTGTAACTTTTAAAGAAAAGCGCTATCAGAACAGATCTATAAACTAGTTTATTCTAAATTTTAAGAATATAACAAATCCTAAGGTAAAAATCGGATAATTAAGTGAACTATGCCAAACGTACTATATTCAGGTCGTACAAAATTTAAAAAAAAAATGTAAGCCAATTTTCTGTTAAACTAAGAGAGATAGGCACATTTTTAGATATTTTCAAGGTCTAATAATATTTCAAAAATCTTTACATTTGAGTGAACACTTACTTTTTAATGACATTTTAAAAAAATTATATGCCCGAGGTACCCAACTTTGGTGGCTTACCCAGAAGTCCCCCCTCACTATAGGGGGCCAACTGCTTGCAGGATCACTGAGAAACACATCTGCCTTACCTTTGTAAAATTTCATTAAGATGTCTCACGAGGTCAACGAGGTACCGTATTTTGTCCAAAATAAATCGTTTTTAACCCACTGTGTATCTATATATAAAGCACAATATAAGCATGTTCACAATATAAGCATGTTCGTTTGTTTGGTTAAGTACAAACTTTTTAACACGTAAATAATATTTACTTTTATTAAAATTTATTATTCGGAATCTTTTTTATAATAATTTACTTTAAACGTGCTTGATTCCTTCATTCTCATGAAGTATTTATTATTTACAACTATAAAATGAAATGTATTACTGCGGGGAAAGCATATCCATATGGCCATTTCGCTACTGCTTGTATAGCTAATCAGTGGATTTTACCCAAATTTTGTATTCAAATCTAGAAAGTCTTATATCTATTGCCAAGTTGATTAAATGAGAACTATATTGCAAAACAAAGCAAACAATATAAAAACTCAACAGATTTTATATCATGAAAGAATCAAGCACGATTAAAGTAAATTAATATTTATTTTTGTTTAAAAATTAATGCTGTTTTTGAAAGTAATTGAACTAATAGCATAGGGAAACAAATTTTGAGTATAAGGAAAAAAGGAGAAGTTTTTTGAGGAACGTAGTGATATTTAAAATTATGATCTGACATTGCTGATTACTATCGATGTTTAAATTGTTTTTCTTTTATTTTTACTCTTGCATTCATACATGGTATGTAAACCTATTTTGCTTTCTAATTCTTTGATTTACGTCTTAAAGGAAATAAAATATTTGCATTTAAATTTCTTACCTCCACCCAAAGCGGCTCCACTGCCTTCGGACACCTTTCATAAATACCTATGCCGTGAGAAAAGTCGATAACCTCGTCGTCCGTACCATGGATGACTAACACCGGTGATTTGACTTTAGATACTTTATCAATGCTGTTAATAAATTAATAAAAATGATATTTATTACTTTAAAGTTTAATTTAAATTTTTTAGTTTTTAAACATACTGTCAGCGGCAAAAAAAACTGTACACTATGTTTTCTTTAATAAAAGTGTTAATTTTTGCACCGAAAAATAAAAATTTTTCTAACTTTAGTCTTATTTACAAAACATTGTATAATACTCCCACAATTTGTAAATAAAAAATTAAAATACTTGAACAAAACCAGTAAAAACATAACTAAAAATATTCCACATTTAATGCGTCAAAAGAAAGTGTACACATACAGCAGAATAATACTCATTATAAAATAACTCAAAAAATTTGCCGTTATTATTTGTTTTTTATATAAAATCGTTACTCATGATGTTTTTTGCTGTGCTCATGTCATTTTAAAGTATTTCGATTTTTTATTTTGTGGCTTGTATAATAAAATTATAATGACCAAGCAAACTGCATTTAAGACCAAAGAATTTGTCATAAAATTTATTGGAAGAAGCTATAATACTGTAAAAAAATTACTGATACACAGAAAAAATTTGAAATTTTGGAAGATCAACCACGTGCCGGGAGACCAAAACCTCTTAATGACTTAGAAATTAGATCCATTGTAAGTGCTGTCAAGAAAGGTCCAACTGTAAGTGCGGGGAAAATATCAGAGCAAATATTTTTTATCAAGGTAAGTAAGTGCCAGTACCGTCCGCCGAGCGTTACATGCAACATATGGAAGAGTTCCAGGGAAAAAAACCCATATCTCTTAACACAATAAGAAGCGACGCCTTGAATTCGCCAAAAAATACAGTAACAAAGGCAAATCATTCTGGAACAACATAATTTTTACAGACGAAAGCTAATTTGAGGTTTTTGGACAAAATTTAAAGAAGCAGAAATGAGGAATATAATAAAAACAACATAATATCTACCGTGAAGCATGGCGGAGGTTTGGTGATTGTGTGGGGCTGTGTGGCGGGAAGCGGTGTGGAAACCTAGTATTTATTGATGGTGTAATGAACAAAACGTAATATTTAAATATCTTAAAAGAGAGTTTGTGCCTAGCGTAAATAAATTAAAATTAAACCGCGCATAGATCTTCCAACAGGACAACGGTCCTAAGCACACCGCCAAAATTGTTAAAGAATGGTTATTGTACCACACTCCAAAACAGTTGGATCATCCTCCACAGTCACCGGACCTCAACCCAATTGAACATCTATGGGAACATTTGGACAGACAAATAAAAAAAAAAAAGAAGCGTAACTCGCAGACACTCTGAATCAATTACACAGGATGAATGGTACATAATTCCAACGGAAGTAACATCAAAATTGGTGGAGTCTATGCCCAAGAGGCTAGAAGCAGTTGTAAAAGCAAAGGGAACCCAAATGAAGTATTAGTCATTATTTTTTTTAATAATTCTGAAACTGTACACATTACTTTGACGCACTAAATATGGAGTATTTTTATTTGTTTATACAGTATAATTCGCTTATAATCTTGGACTATAGCGCCACTTGGAATATAAGCACAATTTTTCTATAAGCCAATATTTTCTTATAGGTAAGTTCGTATACGAGGGCTGCTCTATATATTTCTGGCCTAATAGGGAAAATGCGAATATTTTTAATCAAAAATGGTTTTAATGTTTTTCAAAGTATTCTCCAGCATGATTTATACACTTTTGCATGCGCTCAAACCAGTTGTCGAAGCACTTTTTCCACTCCGATTGAGACACCTCTAAAACATGGTTTTTGAACACTTCAACAGCTTCTTCTGGCGACGAAAATCGTTGACCACGCATTTTTTTCTTGATGTGCGGAAACAAGAAGAAGTCATTAGGTGCCAAGTCAGGGCTGTACGGCGGATGACCCATTAATTCGACGTTTTGGCCGGTCAAAAACGCTCTAGTTTGAGCCGATGTATGAGAGCTCGCATTGTCATGGTGAACAATGATTCGTCTTCTCTTGTTGGTTTTTCGAATTTCTCCAATGACTTCAGGCAAACAAATTGTAGTGTACCACTCAGAAGTGACCGCCCTACGTTACTCAAGCGGAACAGTCGCCACATGACCAGTTTTGCCGAAGAAACAGGCGACCATTTGCTTCGAAGTGCTTCTTCCACGAACAACTTTCATTGGATTTTGCTCGTCTTTGAAGACCCACACGGTCGATTGTTGTTTCGTTTCGGGCTCGTACGCATAGATCCATGATTCGTCACCTGTGACGATCTTATAAACGTTTTTGAAGCACCGCAATCGTATTTTTGCAACATTTCTTTGCACCAATCGACACGAGACTTTTTTTGAGCGACTTTAAAATTGTGCGGGATCCAACGAGAACAAACCTTTTTTACGGCCAGGTGTTCATGCAGTATCGAATGTATGCTGGTAGAAGAAATGTCCAAGGATGTCTCTATCTCTCGGTATGTCGCATCTCGATCTTGCATTATGAGTTCACGCACGGCATCAATAATCTCTGGCACAACAGCCATTTTTGGACGACCTTCACGGAATTCGTCTTTGAGCGAGCTTCGGCCACGATTAAATTCATTATACCAATTTTTCACAGTGCTATAGAATGGTGCTTCATCGCCTTACAAAAATTAAAGTTCATCAATGCACTCTTGTCGTGATAATCCACGTCGAAACTTGTACAAAATGATGGCACGAAAATGTTCACGAGTTAATTCCATTTTTTTCTATATTAATTTTTTCAAGTCACTGTAAACAACACAAATAATGGTCGTACGTCAAAACGTTTTGAGTACGATCATGCTTAAAAATGATAAACTTTCCAATGGAAATGTCAGATTGCACTTGGCGGCACTCAGTGTTGCCAGGCCAGAAATATATATAGCAGCCCTCGTATTAGTCGAAGCCGGTTTACTATTCGAAATATTATAAAACGTTTTGCTGGTTCAACGAATTTGTCTAGCAAAAAACATACTGGTCGGCCTCGAGTTCTTAGTGAGAGAGAAGAGGTGCAAATTGTAAGACAAATCAAGAAGAATCCTAGGTTGACATCTACTCAACTTGCTTCTGAAGTAAAAGAAGAGTTTGGGAAAGAAGTTCACGCAAAAACTATACGCAGGACACTGCATCGTGCTGGGTATAAATCTAGAGTAGCTAGAAGAAAACCTCTTATAAGTAAGAACAACAAAAAGAAAAAGTTAAGTTATGCTCAGGAATTTAGAAGCAAGGGAGAAGACTTCTGGAACAATGTGTTATTTTCTGATGAAAGTAAATTTAATATCTTTCAGTCAGATGGGAAAGTACCAGTGTGGCGGAAACCAAACACCGCTTATGATAAGAATAACACATTGTGTTCTGTTAAACATGGTGGTGGAGGGGTAATGGTTTGGGGATGCATGGCTTCATCGGGAGTTGGAGAGCTGGTTTTTATCGATCAGATTATGGATAAAAAATTATACCTCAATATTTTAAAAGAAAACGTTAAGAAATCTGTGGAAAACCTAGGCTTGGCAAGAACTTTTTTTTCCAACATGACAATGATCCGAAACATACGGCTCACGATGTCCGTATGTGGATAGCCTATAACATCCCCCATATTTTGCCCCACCCTCCGCAATGACCGGATCTTAATCCGATCGAGCATCTTTGGGAGGAATTGGAAAAACGTAAAAGAAAGCACACAATTTCTAATAAAAACCAGCTTAAAGAGATTCTCTCCGAAGAATGTAAAAAAATCAGCTCAGATGTAACCAAAAAACTGGTGCATTCAATGCCTAGAAGATTGGGTGAAGTAATTAAGCAAAGAGGATACGCTACTAAATATTGAAATTACATTTTATTCTCTTATAAATATTAACTTTTTTAAGGTGTGCCAATAATATTGTCCCATAAATTTTGCATTATAAACTTTATTTAATTCTTTTTCATAAAATATTTGGAATAAATTTTTATTTTTCTGTACCTTTGTAAGAAAGTATAAGTTTGTTAACAATATATAAAAAAAAAACCTAATACTGTTTGATTTTTTGTAGAAATCTATGGTTTTATTCAAAAATGCTTAGTGTGCCAAAAATATTGTCCGCGTCTGTACATTACTAAAATTGTGTTTTTATTTTCTTATTTTATCCTTTTACACGCAAACACATGCTGTAACTTTAAACAATGTTTTCGAAAAGGCTAACGCAACTGTATAATCTTTTGGTATTTCTCATTCTATTACTTCTAATAATTAAACATCTTTAAGTACATATCACTAAGTATGTACACAGTTTAGATGATAATACCACCTATGCAGTAGTAGTGAACTTACGGATAAAACATTTGTTGTACAACAAAAAAATAGCAAAGCATAGAATGTACAAATTATACAATATCAAACTTTAAAAATAAATTGAACTATTTCCTTAGGTATTCCACCGACTTACTGGACAACAAATTTAATTACAAAAAGACAAGCTAGTTTGCAAAGAACCTTACGCTGTTACTTAATAAAAAAGAAAGATTGTATAATTTTGTAACAATTAAAAATTTACCAAGCAACCAGTTAGAATGTTTTGTTAAAAGAATATTGTTTATGTTTTTTTAACAAATTTATTAACACTTTTTTATTCAATTATTGGATTTAATTGCGTAATACTTCTAAGGAAAACTTCATAGCTTATGGCGTTTTTTTTCTGAAAATAAATGGTACTCAGCTACATATTTTATAACCACAATAGAACATAAGCTGGTATTGAACTTTTTTAAATATCTTTACATATCAGTAATGTTTAATTAGCGTTTCACAAGTAAAGCAGCAAAAGCAAACATCACTTAATTACTACTACTAAAAAAACCTAATAAAAGTGTAGCAATACTTG
Source organism: Cistogaster globosa (assembly GCA_937654795.1). Lineage (NCBI taxonomy): Eukaryota > Metazoa > Arthropoda > Insecta > Diptera > Tachinidae > Cistogaster > Cistogaster globosa. The sequence goes on along the minus strand of OW569403.1, from coordinate 104,552,324 downwards.
CCCTTATATAAAATTGAGGTTAAATATGCAACATTTTCACACTTTTTTGTGCGACACATTTTTAAAAAAAACATACTTTTAATGTACACTCTCGAACTTTTTTTGTAGAAAAGTATACAAAGGTGTAAAAAGTGTTGAATATATTCATCATTTTTGTCAGAAAAAAAACCAAAATTACTTCATAAGATTTGTAAAACAAAAATAAAAAATATTTCATGAGAATATCATGAAATATTTATATTTGAAGGAATCAAGCACAATTAAAGTAAATTAATATAATAAAGATTCCAAATAATAATTTTCTTGTTAAGTATTTGTATGTGCACGTTTCGTACTTATAAAAATTGTTTACAATTTTTATTTTTATTTTTTCATTAAATCTTTTAAATACATATGAATGGTTTCCGATGGCAACCCTTATGTAGAAAAATGAAAGAAAAAATAATAATAGTTACTCAATGGTTACTGTGTTTTTGTAATAAAACTTTTTGAGTTATTTATGGCGTTTTTGCCTTATTGATTCAATGGAGTTTCATTTAATTAATTTGGCTTTTGGTATGACTTTGGGGTTTTCTTTACAAAATTTGCGTGAAATCCACTGATGAGCTATATGAGCAGTAGTAAAATGGCCATATGGATATGCTTTCCCCACAGTAATACATAATAATAAATATTTCATGAGAATATCATGAAATATTTATATTTGAAGGAATCAAGCACAATTAAAGTAAATTAATAAACTTTCATAAGAGAAACCAAAACTGTTAATCACTTAAAAAGTTTTAAATACTTATGTTCGTTTGTCAATGAAGTTTAATCAAATTGTGAATTGTGTGAAATTAGAATTTAGCTCTTAAAACGTTGAACTGGTAATACTGGACTGAAATTATTAAAGTCTATAGTGCTAACTATTAAAGTAAAATGATTTAAGCATAATTTGGTATGCAAATCAATTTATTTCCAAAATATCGATACATTTATGAATACATTATTTTTATTACCTTTATTACACGACATTTCTTGAAATTATTTAAAAGTTACATATAAAGATCTGCTTTTCCGATGTTTTCAGAGGAAAAGTAACTGTGATGCCTCTGATAAGAAAAAAGGTCACATTCATGTATAGCTGAGAAGCTAATTAAAATATGGCATTATTATTTTACATTTTTAAATATTAAATACTTTATAACCGAAGACCAATTGGAAGCGAAAAATGATTGATTATGTTTGCTCCATGAATTAAAATTCTGTGAACAGACGAGGGCATGTAAAACCAAGGGTATAACCTAACAAAAATTTCGACAGTTTCCATTGCGTAAAGTCTGAATGCCTCCGTGTTTATATCGTATCCACACGCAAGTGCTCATAAGAAGACACTGAATCGATATATTAAATTTTCGTTCAGTCCAGTTATACGAGCGGCTAAATCTGGTTGTTGAAAGAACCTTCTTGCCGTATTTCCGTTGTTGGTATTTCCAGTAACAGCCATTGGTATGTCGATCAACAAATGCATTTCTTCTCGTAGCTTCTGCTGTATATTTGTTTTATTTTGTCCAACAATATCCTTGTCAGCACCACGAGTTTGCCACTTTTTTATTGGTATTCTATAGGATATGTGCAAAATACATTCAAAAAACCTTATCCAGGCGTGAAGACTGGATAGCCCATATTGAAAGAGGTTCACTTTAATTGGAAAGCTCTTCACCAAATTTAAGTCATTCATCTTTTTCGGTGTTGCGTTGCAGATTCCGCATATTTGCGAAGAAGATTCTGAAATGACGCTGAAAGTTTTACCATCAAGCATGGTCATGTGAAATTGGTGATCAGTAATCAATGTGTTTACATTTGTTGGTACAAAATTTAATATTTAGCTCTTAATATTTTCAATTTCCCTGCGACTCAGGTCCGCCGTTTCCTTCTCGCAGAGTATTTTGATTGGTCGACAGTATCGTGTAGAAGAAGGTCGATTGTTTTTCCATACAACTGTCGGTCCGTTCTGCACTTGCAGTGGTTCAATACAAATTGAAAATAAATATTGGTCTCTCATGTTTCCTTCGCAGTCGTTAAATTTTTGCCTATATGTGGAATGGCCGCCGCTACAATCACAACCCCATTTGTAGACAGCAGTTAAATGGGTGTTATTATTACTTATAGATGGGATTTCAAAACTTTCAGGGTGTGCTTCCATGATCCTATTTATTGTATGGTCCACAAGACTTTGTAGTGGCACTTCAGCATAATAATCAGTGACTGTTATGTCTCTAGGATAGCACTTTTTTTGGCGAAGCGTAATTTTTCGTAGCATGGATATATATCGGCGTTTTGGTTTCTTGCTGATTTCTTGTTCAAGTTCCAAGTGTATCTGGTATGTCCAAGATCTACAAATAGCGCAAGCGCTTTATCGTCTGAAAATTTCAATGGAAGGGGCTTTGGCTTTTTTATATTTTTTATTACCTTTCGCTGAAATCCTCATCGCCTTTCACCATTTCTACAACTTTGGAAGCACTGCGCTTTCCAGCTTTATATAAACTGCAGCTTGCAGCTACCAACAATCCTTCACATGACACTTCCTCTGTAAGCCCTGACATCTTTTTGACTTGCGTTTTTTTGCAGCACTCGGAAAGCTCTTTTTCCGGTCGTCCAATATTTTCATTTGCTTTTTTTTCCCAATAATACCAATGGTGTATCTAGCCATTCTTGGTTAATATTTTTCGAAAAACACCTTACTTCTGCCACAGGCCTTCCACTTCTGGATAAGCCTACTACCAAAATTTCGCAGTTTCCTTCCAATTTCGCACTTCTCCTTTTGAGTATAGGTAATTTTTCTCAAAACGGTACCAAGACCATAATTTTCCACGGCGAGAAACTTCTTGGTGGGGATCGCTTCTTCATGCCATATTAAAAAAAGAGTGCGTTTTGTCACTGACATTTTGCCTAAAAAGTACAATAAATTAAAGGCTCGCAGGTACTCGCAGTAAATTTTGGACATTTTAGACACACAATGGTTTACACATATAGGAAAATTTACAATTACACTGAATGCAGGTGAATTTTGTAAGTTCTACTCTACGAAAGACAGGTGTACGTTACAATGGGCGAGTTGCTAAAACACTTAAACACAATTACGTTTTATAAATAACATAAGTATACACAGATCACAACCACAGTTTTTTATATAATACACACCTTGGCGTTAGTATATAACAAAACTTTTAATGAAAATAATACAATTTGCAAGTTTAACACGAATAGCAAAACCATGATCAAAAAGGCGGAAATATTTTGCACAACAATTGCAGAAACATATGCTGACTTTTACAGCTCACAGCTGTTCATCACCTGTAGGCTGAGCTTTTAAAAATCGATACAAATCTAGTGAATGTATTTGTTATCGATTGTTAAAAAAAATTAACGGTTTTTCAAATTTGAATTTAATACCGCTAGGGAAGCCAGATTGGCCACTGTGCAACACCTTGATTTCCCAAATTTTGTATTCAAAACTAGAAACTCTTTTATCTATTGCCTCAACAGGTTTTATATACAAAAAAACGCAGCAAACATTCAGTGACTATTTTTATTTTATTTTTTTCATTTTTCTACATAAAGGCTTCCTTTGGAAACCATTGATATGTATTTGAAAGATTTAATGAAAAAATAAAAATTGTAAAAAATTTTTACAAATAAGCAATGTGCACATGCTTAATTCACAAGACCCTTGTATCCGTGTATACTGTGTATTGTTCAATAAAAATACAAATTTCAATACACCAATACACTTTTATTTAGCATGTTTTTGAAAAGTTGTATTGGTAATCGTGTTATCAACTACATGTGAATTCCATATCACATTGAAAAGAAAAAAATAAACAAAAGACATTTGTATTGTTGATGATAAAAATTTGTTAAGAAATAAAGAAGAACAAATGGATAGCATATCAAAAGTATTCTTTTCGCATAAAAAAATTAAAATTTTGCTTTTTTCAGTCCTATTGTCCATTTTACTTCCTGAAAACCTTCTTCTGAATACTTATTTGCTTTTTGACGTTTAATATACAAAATAAATTGATACAATAATACACTGTGTGTTCACAAGCATATAAACAGAAAGTGTATTCAATACAAAATACACCATAAGATTTTGTGAATTAAGCAATTGCTTTTTGTATATTTTAAAAATTTTTCTAATTTTAAAAATTTGAATGTATGTAAACATGTTTGAATTTTTTGTCTTTGTTTTTTTAAAAAATTTTTGAGTTAGTTTGACAAATTTTTTCAAATGAATTTATTATTTGTATTTGAAACTACACAATTTAAATAATTTTGTTTCCTGTTTCCTGAAATGCCTCCCAACGGTGTGGCGAAATATTGAAAAAATAAATAAAATACAATATTTTTAACAAGAAAATTATTATTTAGAATCTTTATTATATTAATTTACTTTAATTGTGCTTGATTCCTTCAAATATGAATATTTAATGATATTCTCATGAAATATTTATAATTTTACTTTCATAGTTTGATCGAGATGTAATTACATCATCTTCAGTCGTTAAATAACTTAATTCCAAAATTCTTACCGTCTTCTTGTTGTAGAAAACTTGAAATAATACTGCTTAAATTACTTTCCGCATTCGAATTAAAAATTTATCTTCTTTTTATCAAATTCATTCATATTTCTAAACAAATTAATATTCCCGACAAAAAAATTATTAAATTATTACTCATACCAGATTTTCGTGTACTTCATAGGTTTATAAACTCATTAAAACAGATATTATTTATTTAAACCTATAATTTTCTGCTTTAAAAGCAGTTATATTTAAATAATATTCCCACTTCAATCTATTTTTATAAGAACTAAACAGTAAAGCTTGCGAAGGAGAACTAAACAAAACTGGTTCTTAATTACTTCTCATCATTTCGTCAGAACAATTATACCGTTATCTTGTGAACAATGTTGCACCCCATTTAGACAGGCAAATTTTACTTTACAAAGTGTTGATTTTATGTGGGAGAAAGGGAGAACAGACTTTGATGTACTCGAAAAGTTGGTTTGTTTTTCTTTCGTTGCTTATACACAGTTGTATATACAGTTTGTCAATATTGAGTTTGCACACCGAAAACAAACACGATTTATTTTAAGTTTTTAGTTATTTTATAGCATTTTTTTACCATACAATTTTTATATGTACACATTACATAAATTTATATATGTTTACAGAGATCGTGTTGAAAAAAATTTATTAAGTTTAAAATAAGAAAGAAGTACAACAAAAACAAATCTTTACTTTATTCTACATTGTCAATAAACTCTTTGCACAAAAATTTCCTTGCACTTTTTTTTCAGTAGACAAGTCTTAAATTAAGTTCGAAAATAATTAGAATTTGGTATGGAAACCTATAGCATCTACCACACATTGTAAACGCTTTTTCATTGATCCTATTAACTTCTTAAGGTCATAATTCTGTGGTATTTTCTGCCACTCTTCTAAAATTACAGTTTTAGGCGATGCCTTGTTTTTTGGCTGGCGATTAGCAACACGTTTTTTTCAAAAACAACCATAAATTCTCTATAGGATTGAGATCAGAGCTTTGGGCGGGTTTATCGATGACGTTACCGCAGTTATATAGCAGCCACATTCTTACTATGTGCGACTTATGCTTAGGGTCATTGTCTTGATACAATTTGGTTTGTTGTCCATTATTAAACTAAATTTCTGCGCACTATTAATTAAACGGATTCGCAAAATGTCCAAATATTGATGCGCGTCCATCGTTGAGTCTATCAAAGCAATGTCCCCAACTCCTTGACTTGAGTCGCAGCCCCAAATCTTTATAGAAATTTTTCCAAATTTAACGGTTGGAATAATATTTTTCTACTTCAGAGATGTTAAAGGCTTGCGCCACACCCTTGACGATCCATCGTTATAACATCATCTTTGTTTCATCACAAAATATCACGTCGTCCCAATATTCATTTGGCAGTGAAACGTTCCGAACAGCGAAGGAAAATTTGCCCGCATCCTTGCTTTAATTCCAGTCTACTTTCCTTTTCATCTCCGTTTATGACATTGTAAACTGTTCTTCGTGATACTGAAAACATTTCCGACAACTCGTCCACACTCCTTTCCAGTTGGGGGTTATAATAAATCAGTTGAATGATATTATACGACAGTCTTTTCTCAGGCATATTTAATACTTCAAATGTTGCAATTTTTCGACGTGTACATATAATAACGGTAAATCACCATTTAGCTTCAATATTCAACAAAAAGAGAAACAATACATTTTTGTGCAGAGTTTATTGACAGTGTAGAATGAAGTAAATATTTGTTTTGTTGTATTTCTTTCTTGTTTTAAACTTAATAAAAATTTTTTTCAACACAATCTCTGTAAATATATATAAATTTATGTTATGTGCACATATACACATTTTTTTGGTAAAAAAAATTAAATGAAATTACTAAAAACTTAAAATAAATCGTTTTTGTTTTCGGTATGCAAACTCAATATTCACAGACTGGGTGTATAGACATACATATATATATATATATATTTAGCACCAAATGCAAAATTCCAAAAATTAAGAACGATCAAACAGAAGGAATCTAAATTTGTACAAGAAAACTTTGTGTGCCTGAACACCAAAGTTTAAAAGAAAATTAACAAAGTAAAATTAGCCTGTCTGCATGCACTATTGTTTTTCGGGTTCAATATTGCCAGAAATTTAGTTTATATATAAAATATTATTTTTAAATGTTTTTTTGACCTTTATTCTTTTCTTTTTCATTAAGCACTAGGTCAGGTCTTACAAATAAAAATATTGTTTTTTTATTTATTTTTTCAAATGAATTTATAATTTGTTTTAGAAAACACACAATTTTAATAATTTTGTTTCCTGTTTCCTGAAGAGCCACCCAACGGTGTGGCGAAATATTAAAAAAAAAATAAATAAAAAAAACAATATTTTTAATAGTAAAACCCGACCTAGTGCTTAACGAAAAAGAAAAGAATAAATAATATATTATTATGAAATCGTTGTTGTAAAAAAATTAACGTATTTGGTTGTATTAGTCATTCCTACATAAATTTATTAAAATATCGTAATATAATGTTACATTTGTCTGCAATTCAAGAAGTTTAAGTTAGTAACGAAAAGAAAATGAATAAATACTTTCAATAGTAGGCAGGAAAAAACAATTTTTTTTAATAGAATGTGACCGTTTGTAGCTTCCACGGAATTTATTTAACCATTTTCTTTAAGAATAAAGACATACAATTACTGTGTAAAAAGCTATCAGAATTTTTTTCGAAACTGGTAGATTATTTTTGTCCCATGCTATCTGCTAACGAGATGCATGCATTGAAGTAGCAATAATCAGTACTAAATGCAATAAGTTGTTCTTATTATAATAATTAAGAGTGGACTTATTCCACTTTCAAAAGGAATATTTGTGGCATAGAATTCACAACTTAACGCAATATTTGAAGTTTATTTATTTCCTTAACTTTTTCTCTCTACTTGCGATCTCTTATTCTATACTTAAGTACCTTAACTTTTAAGTTTCAGTCGTTGTTTTTGACTTGCTTGGTTAATCAATCCCCATCGAGGAGGAAAGCGAGAAATTTAACAAAATAAGTAAATTTGAAAATAATCGTTCGACTAAATTTATTAAATAACGATAATTAATAATAAAAGAAATTATTAAATAAATTTTGCATTAATGAAATTGAACTTAAAAAAGATAAAATTTAATTTCCGACCAACGTGGGGCATGAGGTTAAAACAACTCTTAAACTGTAACTCAATATTAAGATGATTTATTAAAACATCTTCATTAATAAGATTTAAAACTATGTGACAAAACAACGTGTCACATTTATATGGAAGAAATTATCATATCTCTAAACAAGAACAGAAAATTAATTGAAGTCAGCCTACCTGACACATGATGTCCGCTACTATGAACTAAGCTGTGTAAACATCATGATTGATTAAAATTAAACTGAAGAATTTTTAATTATTAAATACTTTAAAAAAATTTAAATTTAATTCACAATTAAATGAATGATATTATTAAATGTTAACCCTTATACGTTCTTCAAAAAAAGTTATGTTGGAGTGAAAATTCACTCATGTTAATTTTCTAATAACAATACAGTTTATTTGTTTTATTTAATGTACTTCTAAAAATTAATGGAAAAAATAACAACTTAAATCATTCAATAAATTTAATCGGATGTATGCTATTAGCATAACTAACTTTTATTAATACTTAAAAAAACGAAAACTAATTTCTTTTATTGCAATTTTCGCACACAAAATTCGCAATTTTATGCTGTCCACAACTAAAGTTTTTGCAAGATTCACAAGTCTTATAAGCTTTTTTTATAATTTCTCAGGCACAGTTAACATAGAGAACTCAAGTCAGTCTAGCTTTGCTAATGACGTTCTCAGTTTGTGGAGAAATAACTTTCTTTTGCAAAGTTTTGCTTCTTCCAACCGTTGTTCATTTCTCACCATAAGACGTAAGCATTAACTCCTGATATGTCAATAATTTGTAAGCAATACATGGGGCCAGCGATTAGTTTTTCTTCTACTCACCAGCTAATCTAAAGTGTCTACACCTGCCTTAGTTGTATTATAAAATGATATAACCTCTGCAAACTAATTTCTTCCATGCAACAACGCTTTGTCATGATGAAAAGCACTAAGGATATTGACAATTTTGAACTTTTTTTGGAATGCATTGCACCACGAAATTTAATTGTTGAAAAAGAACTTGCTGAAGAAAACTAAATACCTACGAAGTTCTAGTTTGGTTGATTCCGGCAAAAACTTCTTATTGTACCGAGCGGTATCCACAGTAAAATTATTTAATTCTAGCAGCTAAGCGCAAAATCGCATGACGGGAAAAAAGTGTCACACGTTATATTTCGCTCTATTAAATCTTTGGTAAGATCCAAAATTATTCTGTGCCTTTGATTTTTCTTAGGTGCTGCATCAGGAGTTGATTTAATCTCATGTCATACTTACATGTTTTTCTTAATGGGTAGAATTTCACCCGAGGGACTTTTATGTAATTGTTTAAGTATTTACATAATGCCGAATTATGTAAAAAAAAGTTTTTAGGTTTTTTGATGTAATATTTCAAATTAAAAAATCAAAACAAACGTTACACAATAATTTTAAGTGTTGAACGTTTTCCGAAGTGCTCCTTCAAAAATTTCTTGATTTTAAATTATTTGTTGAAATTTAATAAGACTATTAAAAACTCAACACCACAATTGTTGGAGGTAAGTTTAATTTTACACACCCCTCTAGAAATGTACAAACAATTGTTATATATTTTGGACAATAAGGCTTTTTTATCACAAGATTCTTGAACAAGAATTGTCGACATTAAAACAAGGCTCTTAATCAATTATTAAATTCTATGATAAAATTAAGAAAACACTGGCACTGATTTTTAAGAAAATAATTATGACCAATGAATGAAATTCGCTATTAATTGAAGCGCTTGGTCAGAAGTTCAAGGAAAATTCCTTATTTCTGGAGTACGGCGTTCAAAGTCGGATGTATTGTTTTCGTGTAGACATTTAGACATGCCTTCTCCTCTCGCCCTTGCGCAGGATTTCGAGCCGAGAAATAATTTTGCAACAACCTTTAAGAATAATTCGAACCAAAGACTTACATATGACTCACAATATTCCCAACCAGTTTGCCAACCGCAAAGAGGCCAGCACAACAAAAATTTTTTCTAGGGATCATATAAATTACCACATAATCATTTTATTAGAAATGGCAACAGATTTACCAATAATTTTTCCAATCCTCATCAACATTTAATAGAAACAGTAATAGGATGCAAATGTATGATGCCAGCATATGTAAAAAAGTTTAGACAATGGATGTTTTAAATGTGCAAAGAGTTAATTATTTGAATCAACATACCTCTACAGAAGACTATTTAAAACATGACAATAACGAGCTATCTAGCTTTAATTTCAATTAAGTTTCACCTGAATCTCAATCGTCTTGTGAACACAATATTCAAGCTGAAACAATTTTTTTATAGCCAGGTCCCTCCTACCGTATATAAAAAGATCGCTCGGTTATAAAATTATATTAAAAATTTTGATCAATTAAAATTTGTCAAACCCCTTGAGAAACCCGTTTTAGTTAAATCTGTCAATCGCAATTCAAAAATATTTTTTAAATGTCCAGTGCATTTACTGGGTACAGTAGCTCATTTTTTCGTTTTACCGAACTTGACTTTTGATGGAATAGTGGGCTTTGACTTCTTAAATTAAGTAGAGCACAAATTGACTGTAAAGCAGTAGTACTAAAATATGAAGATGGAGAAATAAATTTTCATTTCTTTACTGTAATGCAGTTAATAATTTAATTAGTCCTGAATTAATTATTTGAAAAACTCGAGAATATCTTTTAAGCTAACGAAAGAGTTTTTGCTGATCCAATAAAATTCCTTCTTTTTATCACCAACGTTTTAGCCACTATTTGAACCGAAGACCAAGAGCCAGTGTACTAAAATTCATATCCGTACTCATTTGCCTTGATGATTTTGTAAATAAAGGAATAGCAGATTTATTAAGAAATGGAATTATAAGACCTTCTCGCTCTTCATTTAACAACCCCATATGGAAAGTTGATAAGTTGATAAGGCTTGTAATTGACTTTAGAAAGTCAAAACTACAAGCGATCGCTACCCAATACCGGATACATCGAATATTTTATCGAACTTAGGGAAATCTGCTTACTTCACTAATCTGGACTTAAAATCTGAATTTCATTAATTCAGCTTAGCAGAAAAATTAAGGGGGAAGAGAGCTTTTAACGCTGGTAATGGGAAATTCGAATTAAGTCGACTTCCTTTTGGAGTGAAAAATGCACTAAGTATTTGTAAGCATGCAATTGACGATATTTTGTTTGAAGAAATTGGAAAAACCTGTTACGTGCATATAGATGATATTATCATCTTTTCGCCATCAGCTGAAAACACATCTGTGACATTGATAGAATCCTTCACATATGCAAGTTTCAAGCGACAAGTCAAAATACTTTAAATGTTCTGTTGAGTTTTTAGGATTTATTGTTTTAAAAGATCCCATTAAGACTTGCCCTGAAAAACTTAGTGATATTATAATTTACCAAGTCCCTGAAACACTACGCAGTCTAAGGTAATTTTTAGAGTTGGCGGCCTATTACCGTCGCTTTGTCAAAGACTACGCGATGATAACGAAACCACTCACAAAATATCTTCGTGGAGCAAATGGTTACGTGTCTGCAAAGCATTCTCGGAATGTAAAAATTTGTGCTGACAAAGAGGCCTTTCGATGATTAATATAACGATGATTTCAAGGACTTCATCTGCAACAGAAGAAAACTACTTCACTAATGAGTGAGAATTATTGGCTACAGTGTGGTCTCTTCAAAAGCTAAGAAATTATCATAACGTGAATATTTATACAGTCCACCAACCTCTCACATTTTCTCTTTCGGAAAAAATCCTAATACGAAAATACGAAGGTGGGGAGCTTTTATTGAAGAATTTTTGCCAAAGTAAGCATGGAAAAGATAACACATAGCAGATGCCCTATTCCGTCAATGGAAAGTGATTCAATGAGTGTAGAAGCCACAATTGGCTCTAAGGCTTTGTCTGCAACAAAAGAAGGTGGAAGCTCTAACATTTTAACAGCATCAGACCTATCTACCATTGAAACAATACACATGAAGATTTTTCTACATAGTAAGTTATCAAGTCTGTAGTAAACCCAAAAGTTAGTTTAAAAATCAGCTTGTTCTCATAGAGACAACAAAGCCAGCTTTTCTTTCAGAAACCGCGTTTGTTATAAGACATTATGAAGTTAATAATATGTTAGGACAATTTCAAAACGATATTGTAAAAAAATTCCCTTCTGTAAAATTCTTCAGCAGAATATGGTGGTAGATCTTCACAATCCTGGCGATCAGCTTGAAATAGTATTAGGTGGGCACATAGCAATATTCTTGAAAAACTTAATCAAATCCTTAGAGAAAATTACTTTGCAGATACACGGAAAAAAATTGTCGAAATTGCTGCCATTTGCAAAATCTGTAATGAAGCGAAGTATTAATAAATCGCAATTTATAACTTGTGTGGACAAGTTCAGCAAATTCGCTCTGGTTTTCCAATCGAATGTCGATCAATTGTAGAAATCAAAATCCCATTTTTTTCAAAACTGATTTTTTTCCTGAAACTATAGTGTGCTACTATACTAGGCCCAGACGAATTATATCTCATAGAGGTTCTTGTTTTTCTTTAAATTAAAAGAGTTTGTAAAAGATAATAAGATTTAACATATCAAAACCGTCAAGTAGAAAGCGTTAACAGAATTATAAAGGCAATGCTAATTAAGATACTTGAACCTTTAAAACATGCTCATTAAAATTGTCACCAATTTAATTTGCAACCAATAATTCAATCCATAGTTCTATGAAGGAAACTCCTAGTACACTTCTTTCAAAGTGGAATTACAGTTAGTGAATTAAGTGAATATTTAGATGATAGAAATGCAAAAGCATGAAATAGAAATTTAAACCAACATCGATTTAAAGCGTTAAAAGGAATTATAAAAAATCTCAAAGGTATAGTAAAGACTACTTTAGGAAACACAGTATACCACCAAAATTGTATTTAGTTGGGGATTATGTTGTTTTAAAACAGACCCACAATAATGCGGAAAAAAAATTTTGTACAAAAAGTATTGGGGGCCTTATGTGATTACTAAAAAACTAGATGGGGACAGATATGAAGCGCAAGGACAGATATTGCGATGCGAAAGAAAAATGGTACATAATCGAACAATTGATACCCTTTAATGCGTTTTCGTATTTATCTTTCGCATCTAATTTCTTTCCTTTCGCAAATTTGGCCTTATAGCACTTTGTAATGTTCGTTAATGGCAAACGTCTTACGCTAGCAAATTTACAAAAGCAAGAGTAACGCATCATGTAAGAAAGCACAAATAAAATTTTATATTTATATTTAAATTGCATTTTTCTAAGAAAAGCCGAAAAAGTTACAGACCGAGCAACGGCACAGCTATTTCACCAGGGACAATCGTCAGTCCACATATCAATAATAACCGCAGTGGCATTATTGGTAATCAGATGTTGTACATAATGCTCTTCAGCCATTAATTTAAACTTCTGAGATAACGTCCTTGCGCTAGGCATTAAGTTGTTTTCAACACATTCTTAATTCCAGATTCAGAAATAATACAGAACAAATCATCTACATATTTAGTCATTAATCTTGGCTTAATACTAAGTTCAATGCACACGTCTAATAACTTCTCCATACCAAAATTCGCCACAATTGGAGAAGCTGGGGATCCCATTGGGAGTCTTTGTTGTTGCAAAAATATATTATCCTTATATTGAAAATATCTGTTATCCTCTACACAAAATTTCAAAATCCGTAAAAATAAATATTTCTCCATTCCAGTATATATCACGTTCCATTTTTCTTCTATTATATTTATCACTAAGTCAACAGGTATACTACATCAAATGAAACTAATTTTTCCTCATTCTATTGAATTCTTAACATTATATTTAGAGTAATCTTTTTCAATATTATTGTAATATATTTATTATTATGATTGTACCATTGTATTTTTAGTAAGTAAATATAATAAGAGAGTTTTTAATTAAAATCGTCTATATAATAGTGCATTTCCATTAATGTGATTTTGTCTATTTGAGCAAATCAAGTGTTTTGCTACTTGATTTCCCATACATTTTTCATGCCATTAAAACCACTTAAATCGATTGATTTATTTCAAATCATGTCGAAAATGTTTTTTTTTTCGAACTGATTTTGTCTTTGCAACACTGTGTGGTATATGGGATATTCAAGTTTAGCTCTGTGTTATCTATTCAGATTGGATGTTTTTATCGAAAAAGTCTCATTTAATTTCAAATTTTTAAAAACATTAACTTTTTGGTGTAAAAATTGTGTTAAAACAATATATAATATCATATGTGTAAGAGCAAAAAAAAAAAAAAAAACATAAGCGCGAACTCGATTTCTTACAAAAATAAATTAGGGGTTGTATTTCTTTAACGGAAAAAAGTGTCAGTGTTACGACACCTTTTTATATATGTACATTTATAGTTATGTTACTTATGAGTATTTTCACTGCTTTATAAGTGTTTTAACTACTTCGCCATACATATAAGTAATACGTAGTTATAAGTAAAGTATGGCAATTACCCAACTCTTCTGAACAATTTGTATAAAAAGCTCTCAGTTTTTTGAGTTATTTCCATATAAATTTTTTTGGCGAGTTGATCGCCTGTAATATAGAAACAGCACATTAGTTCGATGTGTATAAATAATGTGTACTAAAGTATACTCATACTTGTCTCATAGCAAATAAGAAGGTGTTACTATTTTCTGTATTACATGTACATATAAGTAAACTATTAATTAAGTTTATCTTTTTTATAAGAACTTATTGTCAGTCCTTGAATTATACCAAAACAAGACAAAAATGGGATCCGAAATGCAAAAAGTGTTGGATATAGCACCAATACTAAAGTTTACAAAATGTATGATCCAATGTGAAGTTCATAGAAAATTAAATGTATTATAAAACTCCCAATACTGATGTACATAATAAACTTTGGGCACACAAAAATTTAGTAGGGTTTATTTCCACTATAAATGTAAAAATAATTCTGAAAATACAAATGAAGCAGAAATTGATTTTGAGTCAGCTGAACATTCTACGGACAATTAGGATGATGAATAACAAACAACACAACAGCAGAGACATTTAATTAAAAATGAAGCAAAACGTCGGTCATACAGAGAAAGAAAAGCTCCAGATATGACGGACTATATTACATACATGGCTAGCACTGGTACAAATGATCCAATCGATTATTAGGATGCGATAACAAATCATAATAAAAGTAAATGGTTGCAAGCCATTCAGTGCGAAACTAATTCCCTCTTAGAAAATAATACGTGTAGTATAGTTGAAGACAATAAAAATTTTAAGAAAATATCTACAAAATGGATATTTAAGAAAAAGAAAGAAGAAGTCGTATAGACTACACGGAAACCTATTCACTGGTAATGAGATACAATACACTACGTTATTTATTGACTATCGTTTTGAAATTCGACTTAAAAATAAATAACCTGGACGTGTGCACAGCATTTCTCCAGGGAAACCTAAAAGATGAAATTTATATTGAAATCCCTGAGGGCATATCAATACCAGAAGGTACAGCATTAAAACTAAATAAACACCTATATAAATTTAAACAGGCATCAAGAATGTGGAACAAAAGACTGAATAAAAAATTAAGGGACCTGGAAATGCGTCAGCTAAAAAAAGATCAGTCAGGTTCACAAAATGAATGAAAATACAGAAGAACTAATTATTATTATTATTATTGGATAATATGATTTGATGGAAGAATTCAAGATGAAAGATCTGTGTGATACTAAATCCTTTTTCGATATGAGGATTACTTACAACCCAGGTGAAAATATTTCGATCGATCAATCATCGTATATACAAACACTATTGGAAATATTTGACATGATTTCATGCAACAAAGAGTCATTATTTATGGACTCCAATGTAAATTTCTTTCTTAATGAACAATCTGATGAAAATTTGGATATGAAGAAATACCCATATCAGGAACTAATTGGCAGTCTTTTGTTCGCGGCTCAAGTTACTCGACCGGACATCAGTTTTGCGATTAATTTGCTTAGTCGTTTCAACAACAAATTTCAATTGTAACATTGGAGGCAACAAAGCGAATCTGACGTTACCTGAAAGGAACTACATGTTCAAGCCAGCTTTGAGACTTCATGTTTTTGTGACGCAGACTATGCTGCTGACCCAGAATTAAGAAAATTGGTAGGCGAATATGTATTTATTAAGAAAGAAGCGGCTATTTCTTTCGGAGCGAAAAAACAGCAGACTACAGCTCTATCAACCTGTGGGCTTAGCAGTATAGGAGCTTCTTTGGCTAAGAGCACTTAAAGAGGAATTGTTTAATAAATGGATGGGACCCACAACTTTGTTTTGCGACAAAGCGCTATTTATCTTGCTCAAAACGAGTCATACCATGCTAAGACCAAGCACATCGATATACGCCATCAGTTTATAAAAAAAACTGCAACATATAAGTTCTGGGGAAATGGTAGCAGACATGCTGACTAAACCTCTTGTAAATGCTAAAATAAGAGATTTCATAGTTGGTATTGTTTTAAAACATTAAATAAATAAACTTTTAGTGAGGATGTTAAAAATAAAAATTAATATATTTTATAATTGACATCACTTTTATTAGGAACATTCTTTATGTTACATATGGCAATTCTTTTATATTGTTAAATAAAATTTTTGCATTTTCCTTTTATACTTACTTCAAGAAACGTCTTTTACTTAAAAAAAAATTTTTATGTAGTAAGTTCAACAAAGAAGTTTGGGAATCCATCTTGGTTTCATCTTGATTCAAAAAGTAATCCCGCTGATTTGACAACTTCTGGACTTGCAGTATTGCAGCTTATATCCAACAACTTATGGCGGAATGGACCATCGTGGCTTGGACTTCTACCGATTCAATGGCCTAAGAGTTTATCGCCCGAAGAAAAAAAAAATAATTTGTTCTTACTTAACCCAACTCCATAATACTGAAATTCTTGCAAGGTCCTCAGACTTCTCCAAAAGCAATGCGTGTCACGTACATAATATTTCGTTTTAATTATAAGTGCAATAAAAGGTAAAGTCATGAGCTGGTGACGGCTAATAAAGTTAAAAAAGCTGGAGTTATACTTTGAAAATGTATATAACCTATTATCTGAAGGCCGTTCCTGGGTACCGCTGGGATTATAGGCCGGGGCACATAGAATCCGTCATACGTTGTATTGACGGATGAGGTTGGCACAATGAAGGATATTAAATCAGCTGTTTTTCTTTTCATGTAGTTACAAAAAAAAATTTATTTAAGTATATGTAGTTAACAAAATGGAATTGGACGATATTTTAGACTTTCTTTTAATTGTATTCTTCATTTATTAAGCTCGGGAGTGTCTTGATGTAATGAACAGAGATCGAATATTTCGGGTCAGGCGGCTTTATCAAGATCAAGACAATGATGGATTTTTTGCGGTGAATGTTTAAAGAATGTTTAACAATGATCCTGAACAATTTAAGAAAACTTTAAGAATGGAGAAAGATGTATTCGACATGCTTTTTAATTTAGTGAAGGAAGATCTTACTAAGAAATCCAACAGACCTTCAATACCTGCAAAGCGTAGGAATTCTCTTGCGCTAGTGTAAGGAATATTTTTTTATATTTTTATCCTTATGTAGTCAACTATTTTTGCATTTTTATAGTTAGTTGGCTCATGGAATCAGTAATCAGTTGTTTTAATCAGCGTTTAAGATGGGGCGTACTAAAGGTAGAAAGATTGTTTTAGAATCATGTGATGTACTTTGGGACACGCTTGGCTTTGTGCATTTGTCAGTACCTCAAAAAGACGATGGATGATGGATGATGGAAAAGCATTGCCAACGATTTCAACGCTTTGTGGAATTTTCACAACTGCGTAGGAGCAATTGATGGCAAACATATCATATTAACATGTCCGCCAAATTTCGGCTCGCAATTTTTTAACTATGAAGGCGCCTACTCCATAGTACTTTTGGCAGCTTGCGATGCCAATCATACTCTTACAGCTGTCGATATTGGTGCATATGGCTCTCAAAGTAATGAAGGTGTGTTGTCTCATTCAGGCTTTTTGCAGAAATTTTTTAATGGGCAATTGAATTTGCCTGTAGACGACTTTTTGCCGGGATCAAATTTAAAATTTCCTTATTTTATGGTTAAAGATGCAGCGTTCCCATCAAAAGATTTTTAATGCGACCATATCCAGGTTTTATGAACAGAAAATTATCTCATAACTTCATTTTAAAGCTTTTTAATTTAAGGTGCAAACCTGCCTCTTGAGAGCGAAATATTCAACAAACGCTTATAACGAGCTCGCCATGTTATTGAAAATGCCTTATCGATCTAAGTAGACCGCTGGAAAATTCTGTTATCACCTTTACAAATGCACCAATCATAAGCAGAGAAAATAGTAAAAGCCGCAGTACTTTTGCATAATTTTTTGAAAATGAACCTATTTTCCGCCTGACTATGTGGCCCAATACGAAGGTTATTCTATAATAAATGGATTGTGGCGAAAAGAACAAAAACATGGCCGAATATTAGCTAATAATGCATCAAGAGACGCATTCAAAGTTAGAGATGAGCTAATGTGGTACATTTGCTCACATTCCACTTAAATTACTAATATTTATTATATTATATTACTAATATTTATTATATTATTATATTACAGCCTAAATCGTTCATTCTAAATAAAACTTAAAAATAAAATATAAATTTTTTTTATATGTTGACGATTATTTAAAACTGTATTATTTACTTTCAACTTTACTAATATTTGTACAATTTATATTAAATTTCATTTGTAATAATATTATTCGCGATCTGAATTTAATGTTTTTTTAAAATTGCTAATTTTTCAATTCTGTATGTTTTACCAAAAATTAACAGATAAATCATACAATGCGTTTAATGCAATGTGGCACTTTTTTATGTACATAAACTTGTATAAAAGTAAATGATACTCTCTTGAGTGGTTTTTGTTTGTTATTGTTGTTTTTGTTATGGATCAAATTTAAAGCTATTTAACAAACATGCAAATAAATTAGTTTTCGTTTTTTTCGTCTGTGATCAACCACCAACGATAAGTGTTTTCATTTTTTCGCGTACATTTTTTGGTGACCCCGACGTAATAGGGAAAAACAAATTATTGTCAATCACAGATACAACAGTTGTGCGTGCCTATAGTTGCAAATAAATTAAAAGAACTTTAGAGCCTTTGTTTTCATTGGTGCAGTTGAATATTGAAGACAATATTGTTTGGTAATAAATTAAAATTTTTTAACATCATGTAAATTTAATTGTTTGTAAATTTTAAAGTTTTTTTAAAGTTGATAAATGAAAACTAATTCATCATGAGTAATATCGAAACTGTTAAGAACTAAAGGTCACAGATAAGGCGCACTGCTGCGAGAATTGAAAACTTCCTCAGCCAGGTTAACAACCAAGCCTCGCTGTTTGACCTTCATGCTCTTTTGGAAAAATTGGAGGCGCTTTATGATCAATTTCAATCTCTGGATATTGAAATGGCTGAACAAGGTGAGCAATTTCCTGAGCGTGAAGCAGAATGTTACGAATTTGAAGCGAAATACTATCTCGTTAAATCGCAATACAGTGAGCTTATTGCATAAAATTTTGGATACGCAGACTGCGCTGTTAGAAAAATTGTCAAGACTTCAAGTGACGGCATCTACAAGTTCGGCAGCCACATTGTCTCATGAAATGAATTTCTCAGCAAATGACACTGATGTACGAGTATTTACCCGTATTTGATGGAAAATACTCGGAATTCAAATCATTCTTCGCTTTGTACACAAGTTCCATCGACAACAACAACTATTTGTCTGCCGCCCAGAAATTTAAATCTTGATGTTGGTGGATAGAAAAACCGTATAAAAGAAAAACACGTCTTACTTGATTAATTGTTAAAAACGGAAGAGAAAAATGTTTATTGACAGTTCATGTAATGAAATCCAAATACAAGTAATAACATGTTGCAAGTGTCAAAGTGACACATTAAGCTATAAGTTGTAGCTCTCATATACAATGCACAGTATTTACTGGATATATGTATTTAACTACAACACCCTCACTAGAGCTGCAACTTTATAATATATAAAAAAAATGAAATTATTATATGTTTACATACCAAAATAATCCATATATATATATATATATGAAATTAAAAAAATGTTATTTTTAAGAGATAATTAGTTCAAACCATAATGCGATATAAAATGGGATAACTTCGAATGGTTTACGGGTTTCGTCATGATGTCTGCAACCATTTCATCTGTACTTCGGTAGCTTAATTTGATGGTGCCTTCAGCCAGCTTCTCCCGTATAAAGTAATTCTTCACATCTATGTGTTTTGTTCGTGCCTGGTAGTTACTATTCATAGCCAATTGAATAGCTCCTTTGTTGTCACAATAAAGTTCCATCGATTTTGGTGCCATTGGAAAAATTTCGCATTCAAATCGCTTGAGCCATAGTGCTTCTTGTATGGCCGCCACCATAGACATGAATTCCGCTTCTGTCGATGAAAGTGCAATCGTCGGTTGTCTTCGCGTAGCCCATGAAATTGCTGCACCCTGCAGTTGAAATACGTACCCAGTTGTTGAACGTCGCTCGTCTTGGTCGCCAGCCCAATCTGCATCACAATAGCCAACAACTTGTCCTTTGGTGTCCTTTCGATACGTAAGTTTTAAATCAATGGTGCCCTTCAGGTACCGAAGAACTCTTTTAACTGCAGACCAGTGTGATTTTCCGTGGTTTGTATTGTAACGACTAAGTACGCTTACTGCATATGCAATGTCTGGTCGGCTAATTTGTGCAGCATACATAATGCAGCCAATCGCTTCCTGATATGGAACTGAACCCATTTCCTGTCGCTCCTCGTCATTTTTTGGACACATGTCTTTTGATAACCGCTGATTCGGATCGAGTGGAGTATTCGCTGGATTACTGTCGCCCATGTTGAATCGTTCCAGGATTGACACCAAGTACTGCTTTTGATCTATGGAAATGGACTTATCATTGTTTCTTACAATGTGCATGCCAAGCACGGAAATTGCAACGCCCATGTCTTTCATCTTGAATTTACTAGATAAGTCTTTCTTTAGTTTGGTGATCATCGTGCTGTTGCTTCCAAATATTAATATGTCATCTACGTATACTGTCAAAATAAGTATATTATGCGCCGAATGTTTGTAGTAGATGCACTGATCAACCGCTGATCTTTTAAAACTAAGCTGTTGAGTTAGTACAGAATTCAACTTTAGATTCCATACTCTGCTCGACTGTTTCAATCCGTATAATGATTTACGGAGCCGACATACTCTGCCAGTTTTGTCATCAAAACATTGTGGTTGCCTAACATAAAGTTCCTCTTGCAACTCACCTTGCAAAAAAGCTGTAACAGCGTCCATTTGGTGCACCACCAGGTCAAGTTTCACCGCCATTGCGAGTAGAAAACGGACAGAGGAATATCGTACGACGGGTGAGTACGTTTCATCGTAATCTATGCCCCTCATCTGTGAATAACCCTTTACGACAAGTCGTGCTTTGAAACGATCAATATCGCCCTCTGCATTTCTCTTTACCTTAAATACCCATTTGCTGTCAATGGCTTTTCTCCCTGGAGGTAAATCTGTCAATTCCCACGTACCATTTTCCATCAAGGCATTATATTCATCTAGCATGGCGTTGGTCCAGTCACTACTGTTAGCGCCATTCAATGCTTCTCGAACAGATTTTGGCTCACTTACGTCTGACGTTGCTGCCAGTAAGCCAAGGGGTGTCACATCTGATTCACGTCTTGGATTTTCTTCGTCGTCGGATATACATACCGTTGAAATTTCACTAATTTTGACTTCCAGATCCTCGTGGTCACATGAATCGTTTGGGGAATTCCAATCAAGAACGTTATCATTACCCTCACTGAATTCGGCATTCGATTCATTCGTCACATCATTTTGTTGTTCACGGTGTGTGTTGTTTTCGCACTGCGTTTTGTCCAATTCTGTTGTACAGCCCTGACCTTTGAAGTGATTGTAATCGTCAGTGTGTGCAGACATTTTACCGTCGAAGTCGCCATCATCGTCGTCGCTGGAATCATCACTGCTGGAGTCATTGCTACTAGAAATCAAGTTTTCATCTTGCCGGTTTGATATTTTTGGTATTTGCGAAGGGAATGTTGTGACATCATGGGTTTCATTGGTTTTTTGTTTGACATTTTCGAAGAAAAACACATTACGACTTACAATCGTTTGTCTAGTTCTAGGGTTGTACAATTTATACGCCTTCGATTGTTCGCAGTAACCTAGAAAAATGCATTCTACTGATTTGGAGTCAAGCTTCCGGCGATTCTCCTTTGGAACATGCACCATTGCCTTGCATCCAAAAACACGTAGTGCGGACAAATCTGGTTTCACTTTAGACCAAATTTCTTCTGGTGTAGTATCGGTCATGTTTCTGCATGGAGTCCGATTAATCAAAAATGCCGCTGTTGATGCTGCTTCTGCCCAGTATTGCTTACCAAGGTTCGCATCAAATAGCATGCAACGTACCTTTTCAATGATAGTCCGGTTCATGCGTTCGGCAACGCCGTTCTGTTCTGGAGAATATGGGGCGGTTAATTGATGCAAAATACCATGTCTGGCGGTAATTGCTTTAAAATTTTTGTTGCAAAATTCCTTCCCGTTGTCAGATCTCAGTATCTTTATAGTTTGTTTTTGCTGATTTTCAACAAAATTCTTAAAATGTAAGAAAATTTCGTAAGCCTCATTTTTTCGTTTAAGGGGGTATACGAAAACTTTACGACTGAAATCATCAACAAATGACAGTAAATACCTGGCTCCTCCGAGAGATTTTGTTGATATGGGGCCACAAACATCCGTGTGCACTAGTTGAAGAATTTCCGTAGCTCGCTCTCCACTTTCTTTAAACGAAGCTCGTGTTTGTTTTCCTTGTAGGCAGACGGTGCATTTGTCCAGTTTTCCACTTGGTAAATTAAACCCAACAACAGAGGATTTAATACGTTTCATATTATTGACACACGGGTGTCCCATACGCCGATGCAATAACATATGATCAGCTGTCGTCGATAAAGCAGTTGCCGGCAATGCCAATTTGGCAGTTTCGCTGCTCAGTCGATACAAATCGTCCATAAGTGGTGCAATTGCAAGCAGGTTGGAGTTTTCATCAAATATACGGCAATTTTGGTTGTTGAACACAATAGTTTTTCCATGCTTGGCCATTTGACTTACCGACATTAAATTTGCACAGATGTTTGGTATACAAAGAACATCCTTCATGGTCAAATCATGTGTGTTTGTATTTGCTTGTACTTTTACACGAATATCCCCAGCACTATCCACATTCATCCGTGCGTTATTTCCGACAACAATGTGTTTGAACTTTGGCTCACGCTGCTCGTAAAAGCATCCAGAATCCATTGTAATATGAGACGTAGCCCCAGAATCAATTAGCCAATCTGATGCACACTGAGAGCTAGCAATGAATCCTGTTGAGGCCAGCAATAAATTATTTGAGTCTGTCTTTTTTTTAGTCTTTGATGGACATTTGTTGGCATAATGCCCTTTTTCACCACATTCAAAGCAAACATTTGAAGACTTATTTTTTACCTTCGAGCTCGGTTTCTTCTTCGCCTTTTTAGATGTCAACGCCATTCCGTCACCATTTAAGCCTTCGTGCTTAATTTCTTGGAGGAGATTCGTACGAACCAGGTCAGTTGTCAATGCCCTTCCACTATTTGCGAGTGCCATTACCATCGGACGATATTCATCTGGTAAACCACTAAGCATTATCTGAGCCACAATATCGTCTGGAATCTTAGTACCCGACTTTTCTAGTTTCTGTTGAGTACATGCCATCTTATTAACATAGTCTTCCATTGAAGAGCAATCTGTCAACTCCAATCGCATAAGATATTTTAGCAAGTCCATGCGACGTAAAACGCCATTATCCTCAAATGCAGCTTCCAATGCATTCCATGCATCTTTAGCCAATGTACAATTTTGGACATATGAGTAGTTAGATGGTTCAATCAACAGTCCAAGAGCAGAAATTGCGTGCAAATTTTTTGTGGAGTCCCCCTCCGAACCTTCAATGCACGGCCAGTAACCCTTTAGCACAAGATAGGACTTTGCTGCAAATCTCCATGTATCATAGTTTTCTCGCCCTTTGACACACGGGTGTCCCATACGCCGATGCAATAACATATGATCAGCTGTCGTCGATAAAGCAGTTGCCGGCAATGCCAATTTGGCAGTTTCGCTGCTCAGTCGATACAAATCGTCCATAAGTGGTGCAATTGCAAGCAGGTTGGAGTTTTCATCAAATATACGGCAATTTTGGTTGTTGAACACAATAGTTTTTCCATGCTTGGCCATTTGACTTACCGACATTAAATTTGCACAGATGTTTGGTATACAAAGAACATCCTTCATGGTCAAATCATGTGTGTTTGTATTTGCTTGTACTTTTACACGAATATCCCCAGCACTATCCACATTCATCCGTGCGTTATTTCCGACAACAATGTGTTTGAACTTTGGCTCACGCTGCTCGTAAAAGCATCCAGAATCCATTGTAATATGAGACGTAGCCCCAGAATCAATTAGCCAATCTGATGCACACTGAGAGCTAGCAATGAATCCTGTTGAGGCCAGCAATAAATTATTTGAGTCTGTCTTTTTTTTAGTCTTTGATGGACATTTGTTGGCATAATGCCCTTTTTCACCACATTCAAAGCAAACATTTGAAGACTTATTTTTTACCTTCGAGCTCGGTTTCTTCTTCGCCTTTTTAGATGTCAACGCCATTCCGTCACCATTTAAGCCTTCGTGCTTAATTTCTTGGAGGAGATTCGTACGAACCAGGTCAGTTGTCAATGCCCTTCCACTATTTGCGAGTGCCATTACCATCGGACGATATTCATCTGGTAAACCACTAAGCATTATCTGAGCCACAATATCGTCTGGAATCTTAGTACCCGACTTTTCTAGTTTCTGTTGAGTACATGCCATCTTATTAACATAGTCTTCCATTGAAGAGCAATCTGTCAACTCCAATCGCATAAGATATTTTAGCAAGTCCATGCGACGTAAAACGCCATTATCCTCAAATGCAGCTTCCAATGCATTCCATGCATCTTTAGCCAATGTACAATTTTGGACATATGAGTAGTTAGATGGTTCAATCAACAGTCCAAGAGCAGAAATTGCGTGCAAATTTTTTGTGGAGTCCCCCTCCGAACCTTCAATGCACGGCCAGTAACCCTTTAGCACAAGATAGGACTTTGCTGCAAATCTCCATGTATCATAGTTTTCTCGCCCTTTCAATTTTTCAATTTTATCCTGACCCATTTCGAGAGAAAAATTTGCTTAAAAAAATGATATCTCGAAATAATCGTAAGGCTGTTTATTATTTTAATATCGATTTTTTCTTAAAACATGCGGCCCATAACCTGATGTTGGTGGATAGAAAAACCGTATAAAAGAAAAACACGTCTTACTTGATTAATTGTTAAAAACGGAAGAGAAAAACGTTTATTGACAGTTCATGTAATGAAATCCAAATACAAGTAATAACATGTTGCAAGTGTCAAAGTGACACATTAAGCTATAAGTTGTAGCTCTCATATACAATGCACAGTATTTACTGGATATATGTATTTAACTACAACAAATCTCATACGCCATTTACAGGATCCTATCAAAATTATGAAGAGACAATTTAAAAATTGCAGGAGCGGTACGATAAGCCCTCACTGGTTGTTAGATCTTTAATTGAGACTTTTCTTCAAATTCCGAAAGCCAATGATTCTCAAGAATAACGTAAGCTTTCAAACGTTGCTAATGAGGTAATACGAGGTCTTCGAGCTCAAGGCCCAGATGCTGTTAAAAGAGATCCATGGCTGATTCATCTACTATGCAAAAAATTAGATTGGGCAGGATACAGTGGAAAGATACCTTTCCCTTTGCTGGAAATGTTTTGTGCATTTATAAATGAACGTTGTGACGCTTTGAAGCATTTGCCATCTCATGATGAAAAGTATAGCGAAAACTCTTTAAAGACTGTTAAATTAACTCGTGCTTATACTAGTACAATGAAAAGTGCCTGCACTGCCTGTGGAAAAAATTACCATTTTTTCTACTGTCCGACATTCAACCGTTTCGATGTAAATAAACGAGTAGAAGTTATAAAGAAAATCGGCTATGTTTAAACTGCTTAAAGCCTGGCCATACTGTGCAGGGCTGCCCTTCGAAACATGTATGCGAAACGTGTAAAGGAAATCACCATTCGTTAATCCATATTGATCGAAAGCAGTCACCGAAGTAAACAAAATTGCCTACGATGTCAAAGGAGCCAGATTCCAAAGTTCAACCTGCTGCTCATTCAACTCATTCCAACGCCATGAATGAAACCTTCACTATTGCGCTGGTAATACGAAGATGAATTTAGCTGATTTTTTAAAAGTAAATAATTTTAATATGTTATTGCCAACGGCCAAGATATTAGTTAAAGGCAATATGGAATATTATTAAACATGTAATCTACTATTAGACTCTGGTTGTCAAAACACTCTAATATCAGAGAAATGTGCTCAAAAATTAAAGCCAATGAAAATTTATGTGAATGTACTGGGTAAAAGTAAAGCTGGTGCTACACGGGGAACTGTCAAATTAGAGCTTAAGTCCATTTATCGAAACGAAATAATATATTACTTGCTGGGATGAGTTTAAAACACTCCCATCAGCTGATAATAAATTTTAATCTCCTAAAGAGATAGATATTTTAATTGGCTTCGACTATTTCTTTCCTTTATTGAGAGAAGGTAGGATTTTGAAGGATGGAGACTTATTGCCTGGAAGCACTGCATTTGGTTGGGTATTTGCAGTGGTTGCAATATGGACGAATCAGTCACAGTGTGTAATATCACGACTCAAATTAGAGATGAAGATGATCTTAATAAAGCCTTATGATTTTTTTTGGGAAGTGTAGAGACTTAATTAAAAAAAACCGTCTTTAGCTGTGGAGGGTCATAGGGCAGAAAACTTGTACTGTTCTTCAACAAAGCGATTTGAAAGATATGCTTGCTGTAAGGTTTCGTTTTAAGCATACCCCTGAGTTGGGAGAATTCTATACTAGAGCCTAAAAGAAACTTAACTCGATGGAACGTAAGTTTAAATATAATAATAAATTAAAAATATTATTGTGAATTTATGAATGAATACATTTCCTTGGGCCGTACGGAACTGGTGCCTAAAATTAATCGCTCCGCTGCGAAGGCTTACTATACCATACCACGCTGTGTTGAAAAATACGAGTCTTACCACAAAACTTCGAGTAGTATTTGATGGTTCTCGCAAATCATCAAACGGGCAATCTCTAAATGATAATTTGCTCAGGGGTCCCGTATTAGAGCAAGATCTCATGGCAGTCTTACTGAGATATAGGTGTAAGAAATGTTGCTTTGCTACTGAAACTAAAAATATGTTTCGCATGATCGACGTGCAGGAGTGTGAAGGAGATCATTAAAGAGTTTTGTCCCAATGAACATATAAGGCACCATCGGCTCACAACAGTGACTTACGGTACTACCTCTGCTTCATATCTGGCAACACGTACCCTTTTACAATTGAGTGAAGATGAGAGTAAGCACTTTCCTCTAGCATGCCAGGCACTAAAAACCTGCTTTTGCCATTAAGGCTGGCTCTTACGCAATAGTAGATGCAGAAAAATTAGCAGAAGAGCTAAACCAACTTCTTACGGCCGGCGACTTAAAAAAATTGGCAACTAACGAGTTTTGATTAATATTCCGGAAAATGATAAAATTAAAAGTATAGTGAATATTCCTGTGGACGTGACTGTATGTCTTCTAGGCGTTGTGTGGAGTCCTGCTGTCGACACTGTTTCTTATAATGTCAAAACAAAGGATTACTGCATTGATACTAAGAGAAAGCTGCTATCTGAAATATCAAAAATCTTTGATCCCCTTAGATGTAAAAATCCTTATGCAAAAACTATGGTTAATCAGTTTAGATTGGGACGATCAGCTTCCTAGTGACATTAAAACCATGGCTGAAAATCTCTTTTCGGAAAATCATTTATTAAATAATAATAATATTCCTAGAATTATTTACTCCACAGAAACCAATGTTACGTATTATGGTTTTTGCGCATCGAGTGCAGCTTGCGCAGCAGTAGTCTATTGTTGTAAAACATCGTCAGAAGGAGAGGTAATTTCTAATATACTGATGGCGAAGACAAAGGTAGCTCCAATAAATATGGTGTCAATTCCCCTTCTGGAACTGTGTGGTGCATACCTTTTAGCAAAACTTTTTAAGTATTTAATGACCGTGCTGCATTAAGACAAAACCAAGATTGTATGGGTCAGATAGTAAAACTGTATTGGCGTGGCTCTCATCACATCTTTCCAAATGGAAACCTGTCATCGGTCATCGGTCATCGAGCTGGGTATATTCTTGATACGCTTCCTGACGTGAAATGGAGATATGTTCCAACTAAATTGAATCCAGCTGTTTGTGCTAGTAGAGGGGTTAGATCAAGCTATTTAATTGCTCATCCAATGGGATTTCAAGGGCCATCCTTTTTACAAAAGGAACCAACTCTGTGGCCAAAATCTATTAAAGAATTAAAAACTAGAGAAGAATTGCCTTTAGAAGAGCAAGTTGTTTTAACTACAACAATTTCTATAAACATAATTGAAGAATTAAATAATCGAATTTCGCGTTTTATTCGCATGGTTTGAGCACTCGCTTACGTCTATAGAGCATACAAAAATTTTCCTTTTAAATCTAAAATTAAATGAAAATTAATTCTTTAAATACTATCAAGAATCTGAATTTGAGCATTTCATATCATCCATTAAAAAAAGGCACCTGTAACTAGCAAAAAATTTAAAAGATTATCACCCTTTATAGATGAATATGGCATTTTACGAGTAGGTGGCAGGCTTCAGAAAGCTAATTTGCTATATGATAGTCAGCATCAAATTATACTGCACTAGAATAGCCCTATTGTTTACAAAATTGTTCATGATTTACATCTGAAAAATTTACATGCTGGAATAAGCCTTCTGATTGCTACACTGCGTCAAAAGTATTGGATTGCGGGTGCATGTGAATTAGCTAAACGATTGTGTGATAGATGTCCAGTCTGTCAAAGCTACAACGCTAAAGTAAACGATCAACTAATGAGTAACCTTCCCAAATTTAGAGTGAATGCTGCTTATGCTTTTTTTGAAGTTGGTTGCGACTACGCAGGGCCTATCATGTATAGACAACACAATGTCCGCAAGTCTCCTAACCTCAAAGCCTACATAGCTGTATTTATTTGTCTAGTCACCAAAGCCGTGCATCTCGAACTGGTCTCCGATTGAAGCTGCGATGCCTTTTAAGCTGCTCTAGACAGATTCGTAGCTCGAAGAGGACTTTGTGGTCACATACATGGTGGCAATGGTACTAACTTGCAAGGCGCTGCCAAGAAACTGAACGAAATCTACAAAGCGGTAACAAGTCTCGAATTTAATAATAATGTCTCAAATTTTCTATCTACTAAGGGCGTTCAATGGCACTTTATACCACCTGGGGCACGGTTGTTCTCACGACAATTGGATCTTCGCTCCGGAACGACCCGATTCTTGCTCGGCCAAAGATTGTCAACCCAGCAACAGCTTTACAAACCGAAAGTTTTTCCACAGGTGAGCAAAAAATGCCAGCAATTTTGCTCGAAATATTACTCATTTTAGCTGGCATTGAACAAAACCCGGGTCCCCAGATCTGGTTTTGCTCTGTGTGTCACAACAGAATCACACGTAACGTCACATCGGTCAAGTGCTCAGTTTGTGGTAACTGGTGCCACCTGAAAAGGTGTTCAGGTCCCACCAGCCACCGTTAATGGTCTCAAAGCTTTGTGGCGAATTGCTGTAGTAATCAACCATCTGGCATCAGCTCTGCTCCTCCCAATGCAACCCCACAGGTTCGGACACAACCCCCACCTGTGAGAAACAACCAAATTCATCAAAGTACATGATCGATATGTAACATGACGATCCAGAGGAATATATGATCAGTACTGTGAAACGCTTGCAGAAAATGGTGTCACACGAGGCGATGTACAAATTTGTGCTCACATAGGACTTGGAATGCTATTTTCTTAGCCGCATGCTGTGCTAATACCACTCTAGCTGGCAGCAATGCGCAACCCTTACTACAGCAACCAACATCAACAATACCATCTCAGATAATCACTTCGCCACATCTTCCTGCTCAGCGGCTAGTGCAAAATACTGGTCTCGGGAGATCTTTCCACATCATGCAATTAAATTGTAATGGCCTCAGGAATAAGCTCTCGGAGATCACCAGATACATGCATGATCACAACATACTCATAGCCGCTGTACAGGAAACAAGGCTTACTGGTAATTCTACACTCTCAGCCTCTGGTAATTACAACATCCTCAGACGTGACAGGGACAGGGATCATGGCGGAGGACTCGCGTTCATCACAGAACGTAATGTCAGCTACAAACTGACAACCCCGCCAATCCCTCCTGTTCCTGACCCCTACCTGGAGGTTATGAGTATATCAGTAGACTCAGACCACACTGAAATAGAAATCGTCAATGTTTACATCCCGCCCGTTCACAGCATTGAGGCAAATTATCACCCAAGCATATCCCATCTCTTGCAGGGTGATAATAGAATAATACTTGCTGATTTCAATGTTCATCATGAGAGCTGGTATTCTCAACTACCAAAAGGCCCCCGCGGTATTCAATTTGCAGAACAGATAGACGAATCAGACTTTACCGCAATAAACGAAAACTTCCCAACAAGAGTTACTACAAGATGTGTAAGCTCACCAGACATATCCATTTTATGTTCATCGCTACTTGCCTATACAAGCTTGCAAACCCAAGTTGCATTTAACTCGGACTACATTCCCATTGTGGTAACTGTTGAGAAACCAAGTTACTTCGTTGAGCCTGATAAGCGCACTTTTGTTAATTACAATAAAGCCAACTGGCAGGGTTTTTCACAATTTATTGATGACTCCCTTCGTCAATTACCCTACCCCACTTGTGCCAGAAAGGGAGAGAAAGTTTTCAGGCAAACTCTTCTCAGGGCAGCCCAGCGCTTTATACCAGCAGGCAGTATCCCTAATACTAGACCACATTTTCCAACTAGCGCAGCGCGCAAGGCTCAAGAGCGCGATCAACGCCTGCAACCCAGCAGACGAGCGAATTGAATTGCTGACGGCCGAGATAAATACACTTGTACATGTACATGCAATGGTTGGAACATATCAACAATTGTTTATTTAGCTCAAAAAAGCTCTGGTCTACTATTAAAAGTCTATCTGGTTCAAACTGCAACAAAAACCTCGCCGCTATATGATTCCACAACATTTAGCATACAGATGCAAAGAAATGCCGACAGTTTGTCGAACACCCCACCTCGCATAATAAGGATAAAAGAGCCATAATCCGGAGAACAAAGAATCTAAAACGAGGTTCGGTGCCCATTTCCTTCACTCTCGATGAAGTGAAAAATATTATCTCCAAACCAAGACCCTCAAAGCCTCTTGGCTTAGTATCGCTTGAATATCTGACGCACCTTCTAGAAATCTCGATGTATCAATTGGCGATTCCGGATATCTGGAAGGTTGCTCGAATAATTCCCATACTAAAACCAAACAAACCCGCTACAATGGGAGAATCTTATCGCCCGATCTCCCTTTTATCACCAGTAGCTAAGGTTTTAGAAGCGTTACTACTGCCAACTTTAAATGAACAACTTTCACCCGCCACAAACCAACATGGCTTCTGGGAATCCTACAGCACCACAACAGCTTTGAATATGATCACGAACTCTACTCTTCCCAACGACGTCAAGCGCTGGATTGCCAACTATTTAAGTGGTAGACAAGCGTTTGTTGATTTCAGAGGCCAGAAATCAAAATTTCGCAAGACAAGAATGGGTGTGCCACAAGGAGGAGTACTGTCACCCATACTCTTTAACACTTATCTAGCGAAACTTCCTGTACCACCCCAAGATTTAAAGATGGTGTCGTACGCAGATGACTGTACAATCTACTAATCTGGTGTTACCATTGACGACATAAGAGCCAGAATCTCACAGTACTTGGCCACCATCTCGCAATTATTTCAGGAACGTAGACTTCAGCTATCACCCTCAAAGTCATCGGTATCTCTTTTCACTTCGTGGACTAAAGAAGTAAGAATGGAATTAGACATCACGGTCGCAGGCTGCCGTATCCCTACTGTACAGAACCCAACAATTTTAGCCGTAGTCTTCGACAGCCTTCATCACTTCTCATCGCACGCCACCTACATTTACCAGAAAAGTAAAAACTCGGAACAAGGTCCTAGGAGCACTCGCTGGCACCTCCTGGGGAATGACTAAGGAGACTATAGTGGCAACATACAAGGCAATTGGCCGCTCCGTCCTTAATTATGCTGCCCCGATTTGGACCTCGTTCCTTAGTTATACTAAATGGCGAGTTTTACAAACTGCACAAAATAATGCACTCAGAATCGCGACAGGATGTGTTAAAATGACGAATATAGATCATCTCGATGAAGAGGCTAGGAAGGTTCCGGTCAGACGACATAACGAACTACTGACTAAGCAATACCTAGTGGCTTGTCACCTGCCCAGTCACCCTAATCACGAGGTGTTATTGCGTGATCCCCCCGACACATCCGGCAGGACTTTGGGCATTATCGCAATGACATCCGGAATATTATTCCATCTTAAATAAACCGGACGTCCATTGCAGATACCCAAAAACTATTACATCGACAGGCGGTCCTAGACACCATTAATGGCTACAGATGTAATAAAGTCCTGAATGAACACCGACCCCCGCGATTTCAGAAAATGCGAGGATACTGCCCAGGCAAACAAAATCAGTTTTGGCGCAATTAAGAGCTGTTTGGTGCAGTATCCTTAACTGCTACCGTGAACAAATAGTTCCCGGCACTTTGAACCGTTGCCCAGTCTGTCTCAAAAGCCCTTACGACACAGTGCACTTATTTAATTGTCCCAATAGGCCCACTAATTTACGCCCTTTGGACTCATGGATACGACCGATTGAGGTTGGGCAATTTCTCCACCTCCACCTCCACCTCAGAATTAACATTAAACATGCAGCCTCCTTCGTCGGTACTTCTTAATAGCATATTCGCCGGCGAAGTAAAATAACTAATAAAATGGCTATATCTATCTTTCTCTTTTCACCACCTGTCTTATCTCTCATCTATCCCTTTCCTAAAGAATGTAGCACGGTTACGAAAATAACTAAATAGGCATTATTGCCTGAAGTGCTACTTCTCTTTTAAAAAAAAGCTGTAAACGTTTCGAAACGTATTTTTTTTTTAAACACCTCAATTTTGCTCCTACTCTTTTCTTCTCTAGGTGTGTACTTTTGACTTATTGTATTGTTTTTTCTCATGAGCAAAACAAATACAAATAGCAAGAGTCACAGTCATTGCTTTTGTTTTGTTTTGGTTTTACTCACAGCAAAGAGCAAAACTATATCTATATCTATCTTTCTCTTTTCACCACCTGTCTTATCTCTCATCTATCCCTTTCCTAAAGAATGTAGCACGGTTACGAAAATAACTAAATAGGCATTATTGCCTGAAGTGCTACTTCTCTTTAAAAAAAAAGCTGTAAACGTTTCGAAACGTATTTTTTTTTAAACACCTCAATTTTGCTCCTATGCTTTTCTTCTCTAGGTGTGTACTTTTGACTTATTGTATTGTTTTTTCTCATGAGCAAAACAAATACAAATAGCAAGAGTCACAGTCATTGCTTTTGTTTTGTTTTGGTTTTACTCACAGCAAAGAGCAAAACCAATCGATAGCAACAGTTTCATTTTGTTTATTTTCACACTCCGATCAGATAACATTGTATCATATTTTCCTAAAAATTGTTTTATTTTGGTATGTATTATATGTGACTTCTATCGATTTCTAAATCGAAACGATGTAAAACCGAGAATGGTGTAATATCATTACTAATTTCGTGTTTTAAATATCTTCAATATAGTTTTCAATACCTTTCCATTCAATTTCTACAATTATCCAAAAGCGGATCGTTTTCAAATCGATCGATTTCCATCACATACCTGATTAATTTTTAGCAAAAAAGAAAACTGACTTCTTCAGCACCTTCAGCTCATAGGATTAATGGACTACCAAAAATCCATGACAAATAACCCACTAAGGCCAATAATATCGTCGATGCAAGTGCCATGTTACGATCTAGCTTTTGATTATTATTTATTATATATTTATTTATAAAATTTTGCTATTAAAAAAAAGGTAATGGCCCATATTCATAGTTATAGACTAAAGTCGACTCTTGCTAAAGTATACTCTAAAATAAAAGGCTCTTATTACCTTTTTTGCTTTCATAGTCAAGAATAAGTATACTTTAAGTTTAGCCGACTTCAACTGGGTGTCAACTGTAATTTGATGTTTTCATACAATTTCTAAACAAACATTAGAAAAATGTAACCTGGTTTTTATTTTGTTCACATTGGTATAAAAATCAGATAAAGAGTATTGTGTTATTAAACCAAATAAAATAATTATGGAAAAATGAGATAAAAACCGCTTTAGCTAGTTTTAAATTTATAGTTGACTTTAACGCCAAAAATATATTTTAAAATGTCTATGAATGAGTTAAGAGTCGACTCTAAAGTAAAATTGACTTTAGTTCCCTTACAGCATACTTTATTTTGACTATGAATATAGGCCATTAAGTTTACATTTACAATTATAATTTTAAAATTTTGTGTGTAAATTTAGAAAATTTATCAACTTATTTGCTTTCAATTTTAGTTCTAACGGAATTCAGTTAAAAAGTTTAAGACTGTTATAATAAACGATTCTGATAAAAAGTGGTTATACTAAAATGTAATCTAAAATCATTATTTCGTAGATAATATGGTTGTACGCCCGCTACATATACCAAATAATTTTGCAAATAAAAAGGCATCATTCCATTTTTAATTTTATATACAAACTAGCAGTGCCCACGACTTCGTCCGCGTATTATTTTGAATTTTCTTAAAATTAAAGTTTAGAAAAATGTGTTCTTAAACATTTGTTGTAGAGGTAGAGTTCTGTAAAAGTGTTAAAATTTTTCTATCTACAACAATAACATGTACTGGAAACTATTCTTGTGCCATTATACCGGTAAAATTGGATGCTTTCACATTTTTATTTAAATCCATCCAGCAGTTTTTACGTGATGCGAACACAGAAAGACAGACGGGCAGACAGACAAAAGTTCCAAAACAGGTGTTTTGTATTCCATCCGATTGCTATCTACATCAACAAAATTGTCAAAAAATATGTCATGTATAGAAATGACCCCGTTATATATGTTTGTATAGAAATAATATAAATAAAATATGAATAAAAATAACAATAACAATAACTACGAAAAAATAAGAATATAAAAATAATAAAAAGAAAAATTTAATATAAAAAGGTTTCAGGCAAATCTTTCACCCTCTTGCCGTCACCTTCTTCGGTTTGCTTTTTGAGGTTGTTACTAGCATCGTCAATTTTGGAGAATCTTTAACGACACGCTTCTATAAAAATTAAATTATTAGAATTAGTCATATTGAAACACTTTATTTCCTATCAGGTTATTTAAAATAATGAAGACCGTGACAAGTTTTTTAAATTATGAAACACCGAAAGAACGTTTTAATAAAATTTAACATATTGGAATGAAAAAAAAAAAAAATACTACAGAAAAATTATCAACTAGCAGAAATAGCTAAAGATACGGTCACATCTGGTAAAAATTTGTTTACCCTAAATTGTTTGAAAGCAATACAAAATTTTTTTTGTGATCACACTACGCGGTCACATTACTTTCTTTGGGTAAGTTTGTGTAAACTAAAAAACAATCAGCTGATTGAAAAGTAAACAGTAGCAAATACAAAAAATTCTATGTTTCATACACGCAAATGTTTCGCAAAACTGTTATTTGTAAGTTTTATTCCTATAAATATTAAAATAAATTCAAGAACATACAAAATATTTGTGTTCTTATGTTTAATATAAACAACTGCATGTATATTTTGCTCGATATCTTGTTTTGGGATAGAAATTTGGTTTTTTGTGTTCCCGTACTTTCGGGCATTTTTCTCTTTAATTGAGAATAATTTATGTTTTCTCTCATTTTACCGAACTTTACCCAAAAAGTACGGGAACGGAGCTATTTTGTAAATATAAACGAATATAAAGACGAACTTATATACTGAATTGGATTGAATTTGCTAGAAACTGCTGCGCATGAGAAGATTTCTTTGCCATTATTTATTTATTTATTTTATTTATTTATTTATTTGCAATCCATAGAAAGCCTCCAAGACCAAAAATACATGTATTTATGTTGTAATTTATCAACTTACAAGATAAAATTATTATATATTATTATTACCTAATATTATTTATCATTATTATAAAATAATAATAAAATATTGAAAAGGCTACCCAGCCAAACAAATATTACAGTAAGGAATATTAAGGAAATCGAGAAGAGTAGAATTTAAAAAACGATATAAATTTAGAGAAGGCATGGGTTGCCTTAATTTTATTACTTTATAAAAGTAAAGTAATAATCTCAAAGCAATATAATCATGAAATTTACAACATAAAAATTGTGGAACAAGTTCATTATAACGCACAATTCTCCTGACGATTATTTTAAGATAGTCAATGTTAATAGTTAGTAATCCAGAAAAAACTTCTAAGCAATAGTTAATTTTAGACATAAGTAAAGCATGGGACAACCGAATTCTTATATGCTTAGGCATGTAAGGCCCCAAGGCATACAATCTCCTTAGAGTGAACGTAATTTGACTAAATATAGCATTTATATGACTTTCAAAATTGAGTCCTGAATCAACAATGACACCAAGACATTTCAGTGAACTAACATAAGAGATTGGGATATGTCCCACATAAATCACAGGATAAGTAACATGCTAGGTAGGTAAATGAAAATACATAGCCTTTGTGTTTGACGAATTAATCTCAAGATATTTATTTCAAGGTAACTGCAAGGTAAACATGTAAAATGTTATTAAATTGTTAAATACTAACTATAATTGGTAAAAAAATATTTGCTAATGTTATAAATACAATATAAAGGTACGGTCACACTTGACAAACATTTGCCTAAAATCATAAAATATTTGTTTGCCATAGTCTGACCAAAACCTATTTATTAATATCAAACAACACCACAACTGATTTTGGGCAGATAAAATCATTTTCCAACAAACAAAAATGCTACTAATGTAAACATAGTGTGACCGCTCAACGACAAATATTTGACTCATTGGATAATAAATATTTGTTCTTTTAAGAACAAACAGAGCAAATAACAGCTGTATCATCAATCTTGCCTAGTATTTACTCTAAATCTAAAAGTTTCGGAAAAAATCGCAGAAAAATAAAAATAATAGTAATAAAATGCAATTTTTAGAGGAAAAGATCAATTGAAAACTTTAGAGTTTTTGCGGAAAAAGTTTTTCCACTGGGCTGGGGACCATTAAATTTTCTTTTATAAGTTTTTAGTTAAGTATTGGCAAAACCTTAATGTATAGAAAATATCAACTTTAGTATCACTTGATTTCAGTAAGGCATTCGACACCGTTAACCATTATATATTAGTCAACAAACTTTCTAGCGAGTTCAATTTCTCAGCAGTTTCCTGTAAACTATTATACTCCTATCTTTCATACAGGGAACAATTCGTGAGTTTGGGAGGCAACGGTTCTTTGACTTCGGTTTGCTCGAGTGGGGTACCTCAAGGTTCAATTCTCGGACCTTTACTTTTTCTTATATATATAAATGACTTTGTGAGTTTTACTGGATCTTCTTTATGTCAAATTTTTCTGTTTGCAGATGACATTAATATGTTATTTAGTGGAGATACAGATTTCTTAGATTGTCATGATGCTACTGTTAACCATATACTGTCCTTAGCATTAAAATGGGCATTTGATAATAAACTTAATTTTAATCCTTCGAAATCAAAGGCCATTTCTTTCGAGGTAGGTAACCACTCACCCATTAATATTATGTTTAATGGTATTCAGATACCTTTTGTTGAGAAGCTCAAATGTCTGGGGCTAACTGTTGATAAACATCTCTCATTTGATAGTCATATCTCTAACGTGGCATTTAAAGTTAACACCATCCTAAGATCCTTATATAGTTACATCTGTCTGCCTGTTAAAATTATAGAAATATTATCTTACACTCTGCTAATGCCACACATCCACTACTGTCTTGAGGTCATTAGTGGTTGTAAGTCATCCAATTTACATCGTATAAACATTATTTTTAATCGTATAATTAGATATATTTTTGAACTAAGAATTTATGATCACGTTTCTAGTCATGCTAAAGTGTTTTTAAATTGTTCTTTTCATAACTTTGTGAAAGTAAAAACTTTATGTGCTTTATATCTCATCATTAAATCTAATAAATATACTATCTTTCAACACATCTTTCGTTTTTCGAGATCCACTCGCAATCCACAATTAATTATACCCAAAATTAACAATTCAATTTTCGAAAGATCATTTTTAGTTAGATCATGTAGTTACTTCAATGATTTACCTACTACCTAGAGGAATTTTGAACTTCCGTTTCATCGTTTTAAATACTTGTTATATGTTAATTTTGTTTAGTTATGTTTCTAAATGTTACTTCTGGACCAGGTCCCTTGTCCATCGTTACAAAAAGGATTACTTTTAATTTTGTATACTACTTAATTTATTAAGTTACTTGAATTATCACTAATTAATAGTTAGCACTTTTATTGAGCATTCTTACATTTTTATATTTACATATATGTATATTACCTTATCTTGAATTGATTTTTTACTATTAATCGTATATGGCCTCCTTAGGCTCGATTATATTATTTAATTTTAAATAAAATAAAAAAATAAAAAATAAATAGAGTCCTAGTAAATAATACTAAACATTAAAAAAAAATTGTTTAATAATAAAACTTTCCTAGTCGACAACAGATAACTTTTTTTCAAAATATACATTGCGTTTGGCATAATATCCCAAATTGTATATAAAATTAGAGTTGCCGCTAAGTTTTCCACTCAACATTTTTTTTTGCACCGTAAGTAACTTTATTTTTTATTTTTAAATGCTATGCTAGAATATATTTAGGCAAAGTTTTTCCTACTTCTACCGATGACTAGTAATCCTGCCAGAAGCTATTAGTTTGGGAATTATAAAGATTTATAGTTGTAAACTATATATTGTTATATTTCTGCATATAAAGCTTTGATCAGAGCGAGATGTATGTTACTCCTCAGAGCTGTAAACGAATGATTCATTTTTGGTTTTTAACTCACCGTGAATTAAAATGTTTGAATGCATTCATCTGTTCCAAAAAATGAATTGAATTAAAATCTGAATGCATTCACAATGAATTTGAATTCTTGAATGCCATTCACTTGGCCACACAAAGTTAATGAATTTGAATTTTAAAGAATTTATTATGAACAAAATTTGTGTGAATGCATTCCTATCATCAGCCAAAAAATGAATTAGAATCTGAATTGATGTATTATGAATTTAAACGTCGTGAATGCATTTACTCGCCATCGAATTAAATGAATTAGAATTTGAATGCAATTATTGGAAGGAAAAATATATTGAAGGAATTCATTTTTTTTTACAATAATTCTTTTAAGTCGAAAATTATACAGTGTGTGTTTTACTACGTCGGCCATGACATAAGCTGCAGAAAAGTTAACGGCTGTTATATCGGGCATGATAAACGCTGTAGAAAAATTAAAGGGTGTTACAAAATTGACATGTTTTTTACGATTAGAGTGTTATCTTTTGAACTACAAAAGATAAAAACTTTAAATTTACGTAGTGTATGTTACTACATCGGCCATGACAAACGCTATAGAAAAGTTAAAGGGTGTTGCAAAATTGACGTGATTTTTACGATTATAGTGTTATCTTTTGAACTATAAAAGATAAAAACTTGAAATTTACGCAGTGTGTGTTTTTACATCGGCCATGATAAACGCTATAGAAAAGTTAAAGGGTGTTACATAATTGACGTGATTTTTACGATTATAGTGTTATCTTTTGAACTATAAA
Organism: Cistogaster globosa; assembly: GCA_937654795.1. Lineage (NCBI taxonomy): Eukaryota > Metazoa > Arthropoda > Insecta > Diptera > Tachinidae > Cistogaster > Cistogaster globosa. The sequence goes on along the minus strand of OW569403.1, from coordinate 104,512,299 downwards.
AGATAAAAACTTAAAATTTACGCAGTGTGTGTAACTACATCGGCCATGATAAACGCTATAGAAAAGTTAAAAAGTGTTACATAATTGACGTAATTTTTACGATTATAGTGTTATCTTTTTAACATTAAGTTAAATCTTTTATTTGTACTTTTGACAATGATCTAATTTGTCAACTTGCCTCAATAATGCCTTACGGCGCTGAGGCCGAAATTGAAATGTATTGTAAATATTTTTTGTCCAAATAAAATTTTTTCTGTAGAAAAGTTTTTTTCTATAGAAAAAAAAATACATTTTAAAACTATTTTATGAAAACGGCAGTTACAGTTTGATTCTTCTTAAAATTGACTTTTCAATTTAAACTACTTTTAAAAACTGTTACCAACTGTTACTAATTGTTGATAATTGTCTTTGTTTTTACATTTTTGCACTTTAGTACATTTTTTTAAATGATACTATTTAATGGTCATACCACACAGTTTTTAAGTCTTACATATCATTCCCGAAGCCACAACAATTTTCTTTGCTAATTTTTGCTAGTAAAGCGTTCATTTAGTTTTTTACATTTGGGAGAATAATTTTGAAAATTTCTGTTTTTCTGTCGTTGCTAGTTTTTGGTAGTAAAGTTACTAAACAGACCTTATATTTTACACATAACGTTCTTTAATTAAAATAACACTATATATAAATAAATAATTATAAAAAGGTAGACCGTAACATGGCAATTGTATCGACGATATTACTGGCCTTAGGGGGTTACTTGTTTTTTGGATTTTTGTAGTCCATTGATCCTAGGAGCTGAAGCTGATAAATAAATAAATAAATATTATGCTAAATATCAATGAGTTTTTACGCAAATATGATGCAACGTTGCTATTTTCCTTTTGTACTTTTGTGGTGGGGTCTGATCTTATTGGTCTACATATATGCAGGGTAAGTAATTGTACACTCACTACAAATGAGTGGGAATCTGCTTTACTTTTTTTCCTTACCGCACATGTGAAAGTATGTGTGCTTTTTTTCACCACAGCTGGAAAAAGGGTATATTTAAGTTTGTCATTCCGTTTGTAATTTCTACAATATCCATTTCCGACGCCATCTATATATATGACAAATTGTTGCAAGTGTGTTGTGACTCACGACAAACGGGTTTGTTTGTATGGTCTAGTAGATGGTTTATCTAAAGTTTGCATGAAATCGGTCGAGTTATGACTTCATGACCACAATGAACTCCAAACTAAAACGATATTGTCGGACGGTAACTTTTTATTTAACATTAGCATAGAAATGGGGCATGTTAAATATAATTATTTGGTTACCGTTTTATAGCTTATTTTGCGTATTTTTAATTTTTGTTTGTTTTTTACATATGATTATCGACGTTCATTTTATTAATTGTAAATATAAATTTAAAAGTTAATATGTAAACAAATTATTAAAATTTAATTAGCTGTTTGTCGCTTTTGAAAAGAATATAAATCTTAAATATGGTGGGATATTATTTTTGCTTTCAACGCTATGATTAGTTGATATTTACCGATATACATCTTATAGCTAAATTTTTGAATTTACCTTGGAAAGGCATCAAAAAACCAAGTTCTTTTTGTATTTCTGAACACCACTCTTAGACCTGACATCAAAGGAGAATGAAGTATAACAGCTCCTACTTCGTGTCTAGTAGCAAGATCCACAGTAGGCACAGTTCCAATACTTTGCCCATATAAAATTATTGTTTCCGGACTTATATTAAATCTAAACAAAGAAAATTTGAGTAATACATCAATTTTATATATACAGGCATGTCACAAATTCCGTTTTGAATTGAAATGATTCCGATCGAAATGGTTTTAACTTCTATAGATTCTGTTCGGTTTTAGTAAACCGAAGAATATACAAATCCACTTATGTTTGTTCAAATGTGGTAACATAACAACAAATGTAGCAAAACAAAAAACATCTATTACCGGCTAAATAAAGAAGCTTTAATTATGGTATTGGAGAAAATATCTAATGACCTTCCGAACTTGACAATGCCTCAGTGCCTGTTCAATCTCGTTTAAATGTTAAAAAATATGTGCAGAAAAATTTTTTTTTAATTGTTTATTCTTCTTTGTGCCCTTTCGTGCTTGTGTTCTACGGAATTAAAAAAAAAACGCAAATATTCACCCCTATTCTGCGTTTCGATTAAGTCTCCCCATTCAGTTACGTTGCGATCGAAAATTGGTATTCTGAAGAAAAACGGAATCGAAAGAAAAAGAGGAAGACAACAATGTTTACAAAATTAATAGCATCACTGTGGAATGTGGAAATGAAATAGCAAAATAAGCAAGTTTGTTATCATTTTCATAAACAAATGTCAAATTTAATACAAAAAGTTATATCGCACTCGTTTAACAATACCGTATTAACTCAAAATTTTTTTTAATTTGTCTTTTTGGCAAAAAGCAATACATAACACTTATGTCTACCTATGGTTAAAAATTCCTATAGCAAAAGAACAAATACTTGCTTTCCATGTATTTTTATGCAGCACAAAAATATAACTTAAGAAGCATAACACATAAATATCTAATTCAAGGCCATTCTCAAAACGAGGGTGATAATGTACTCAGCGTAATTGAGAAGCAGGTCAAAAGGCATCTAGTCAGCAAACCAGTATATACGCCAAGTGAATATACGGCTCTTATAGCTACAGCTAAAAAGACTGGAATGCCATATAAAGTTCATGAATTGTCTCATGAAGATTTTTATGATCTAAAAGTCCTACAGGAACTGTGGGACAAAAATTTCGTAGTAAATGAAGAGCGCGAAAAAATAAATTGGCATAGTATTAAAACTCTCCGTGTAGAAAAGGAAAACCTGGATTCAATTTTTTACAAAACTTCGTATAAGGACATAGACTATTTAAGAGTTTTTGTACAAAAAGATAATTTGAAATCTAAAAGTTATTGGAAAAACCTGGAGTAAGTTCTAACTAAACCCATTTTCTCAATTCTAATACCAAACTTACTTGTTTGTAATTATTTCAGGTTACCTTGTGTTTATTCGGAAAATATGCCGCTGTCCGAAAATAAAAAAAAGGATATTATGGACCTAGTCAAGAGAAACATAATCCCTAAAAAGTATTACGAATCATACTACAAAAACTTAATAGGGAATTAATTTAATTAAATATATACTTTAAGCTATTTTAGCGGTTTTTAGCATTTATTTAGCTTTAAAAACTTTGTTTACTTTTACCTTTCTTGTTTATATGTTTTATTTAAAATGCATAAAAGTCAGCAATAAATTTCACGTAAAAAAACACAACTCAAATTAATTACTTCTTTTAATCAAAAATGAGTCAAGAAAACGATAGTAACTAAAAAATCCCTTTTTTATCTGCAGACAATGAACAAATAAGAAGTTAATGCAGCGCAATACAATAATTGATGGGTTTTCTAAACATTGCCTAACTTTTGCCTATGAAAACTTTATTAAGCATTGAGAAAAAAGTTTTTTGTCTCTCCTGAAAACTTTGAGCTTTTTGAGTTTATACAGTATTGTTGAACGAGTGCGATGTGTATAAATAATTAAAAATAAGTTCTTGATGAAGTTCAATAAAAAAATCGAAAAAAAAAATTATACAGGGCGATAGAGAATCAAAAAATAATAAAAAAAAATGTAAAATAAAAAAATTGGCGGTCGGCTTTATTTTCCGAGTTATGGGCCTCGGAACTTTTCATAAAAAAATGTGATTTTATACAATAATTTTGAACAAATTAGGTCAATATGGGTATCATTTTGAAGCTTTTGGATATATCTACTAAATAGTGGTCAAATTTTTTACAGAAGTTAAGCTATTAGGAATCAATAGCTTTTCCTAATGGAAATATGTGTATAGTACGCAGAAAATCTTTGGTAAGCGAAGCCGGTGTTGGGTTTACAATAGAGAAGAAAATCCTTGCGCCCGGCCGAAGGCCGGCTATGCAAAAAAGCTTTAGTAAGCGAAGCCAGTGTTGGTCATTCCATAGAGGAGAAAATCCTTGCGCCCGGCCGAAGGCCGGCTATGCAAGAAAGCTTTAGTAAGCGAAGCCGGTGTTGGTCATACCATAGAGGAGAAAATCCTTGCGCCCGGCCGAAGGCCGGCTATGCAAGAAAGCTTTAGTAAGCGTAGCCAGTGTTGGTCATACCATAGAGGAGAAAATCCTTGCGCCCGGCCAATTATCGATCCTGGCAAAATGTATTTTTGGATAAGTGGTAATAATGTTTCACGGCTTCTGTTTTCGACAGGAACCATGAAACATTTACCACTTATCCTTTCTACACCGCCGAAAATCCATTGTCCTTCAACATGGTGGCCTCTGTTGTGCTTCCTTTTAATTTGTTCAAAATTATTGTATAAAATCACATTTTTATATGAAAAGTTCCGAGGCCCATAACTCGGAAAATAAGGCCGACCGCCAATTTTTTTATTTTACATTTTTTTATTATTTTTTGATTCTCTATCGCCCTGTATAATTTTTTTTTCGATTGGTCAAGCTTCACGGAACTAGACTTGTTCCAAATTGTTAAATTTAATGATAAAAATATAAAAACAAAAATTAGTTATTCATGGCAACTAATTTTAACGCTGGCATTTTTGTTGGAGGACCTAGTGCATTGAGGATTCCTGCAATTTCTTCTCAAAACGCTGCTACTTTTTCCTTTGATCGCTGGTGGTATCCACATGTAATGTCTGCTTTAGATGGCATTAAATTTGCCAGTTTTTCATACTGCTCTGGTGTTGTTGTTTTTGACCGGTAATACATAAAAAACACATCAGATTCAAGTACAAAAATTAACAATTTAAAACAAAAGAAATTTAATTAAATTAAATTAGTTAGAAATCATTTTAAGGGTTTTTTTTTTCTGAACATTTTATCTCATTTTCATTTTTTTTTTAACTAAAAAACACAAATAAGGAAAACTCCTCCGTTAACAAAAAAACAACTGAGAAAAACGGAGCTCCGATCGTAATGCAGAATACATACAATCGAAAGAAACTGAGCGGAATCGAAACGCAGAATACCAAAGTTGTCAGACGGAGAAAATTTCGATTCGAATCGAAACGCAGAATAGGGGTGATTAAAGTACGGCAATATCTTTTAAGCAAAATCCGTTTATTTTTTTTTATTTAGGATTAATAAAAAATTAATTTTTTTTATTGCCACCATATTAAAATAAATTTATTTTGGATCAATCAGCAAGATAAAGAATAGTCTTACCTATAAATAAATGATTTTAATGTTTTTATGTTAACAAAATCAATTCCACATAGCAAACTGAAAGTGAATTCATTCCGAAAATTTTTTTCGTTTTACGTTCTCTATAGAAGCAAAACACGGAATCAAGTCCACTTTCGAACGGAATTTTGTTCTGTGACATGCCTGATAATTGATCAATTTACCTCGTACGCATAGCTTGCCAAGCAGCTTCAATATCAGCATAGAGATTCTTTTCAGATGGTTTACCACCACTCACACCGTATCCAGAATAATCATAACCAAATATGTTGCAGTTAAGTTGTGAACCTAATGATATATAAAAGCTACTCATTTGGCCTAAGTCTACTGCATTGCCATGTGAAAATAGAAGAGTATATTTAGCAGTTTTACTGCAACGAACATATATGCATGTAATGAGATTTCCGCGAGAAGTTCGAGTAAAAAATGCCTCAACTTTAGATTTATCCCTTTCAGAAAATTGCCATTCGGCACGGTCGTAAAGATGTAGATTATACTTAACATTAGCATCGTCTGCTGGTGTTAGTTTGTATGTTGGTTCAGGAGGTTGAAAGGCCAACTTTGCAGCTATTGGCCCAGGACATGGTGGGCAACAAAACATGCAGCACAGCTCACTTATACTGAACATACTGTCCACGCAATCCAATTTCGTTTTCTTGAACTTACAAAAATTTTATTTTGTTACTCAAACTTTTAGCTTGGTTTTGCAATCTTATTACACACAAGTTAAAAAATTGTTTAATTGCAATCATTTGCCATTATACATAAAATATATTTTACATATACTTTTATACGAAAATAAATATATAAACAATACGAAGATTTTAAATTAAACATTAAATAATTACAAATGTACTTCTTCCATCTTCTCACAATTTTTATTCTTAATCAAGACAAAAATTCACAGAATCACAACGCCACCAATGATTATTAGAAATTTCTAAATTTCAAAGAACAAAGGTATAGCGAACATATTGCCAGACTACGCGAAAATAATGTAAGCTCGACCAAGCCACAAAAATAAAATTGTATACGCAAATAACACTGCAGTCACACTGTCAAGTTTTTTTTTTCAATTCTAATTTAAGAAATTTACACATACTGCTTTTCGAAATTCGAAATAATTGAAATTGTGACGTAGGGTGCACGCAATTTCAATGCAAGTTTTTCAGCAAAATGTTGAAATGATTTTATTTTTTTATTTGTTTCGGCGGCAATAGAGTTATAGAGGGTTTTCACATTGGACTAATTTTTAATCCGCACAACTTTTGTTCTTTCGTATTCACACAAGACTAATTATGCTGGCATAAAATTGTGCACGTATACACAGCTTTGTGTGTGTTAGTAATTTCTTTGTTTATTTCATGTTTGCCTTTCGTTCGTTAAACACATACATAAAATGCAGAAATGTGGCTGAAATAATTGATGATGAATTGGCAATAATTTTAGGAGGAATTTCTAGTGGCTGTAACTTGCAAGTTGCATCATCACTTCTAGAAGCTGAAGATTTCAATTAATATTTTATTCATAAAAAGAAGATGAAGAAGATTTCAATTAATATTTTATTCATATTTGACAAAAAGTTCGTTTTCAATTTTTTTCCTGTAAAATACATATAAAAATTAACTTAAAACTTAATTTCCCTTGATAAAATATTATAAGAAAATTGAATTCAATCATAATAAAATTCATCATTGATGTATTCATGTTTACGCGTCGATGGACGACTAAACACTAAAAATCGCTCTGCAAAAAAAAACGCAGAACCTATGTTTTCATAAGTGTGTGCTTGTGCGGGGTTGAAGCTGGTTGAAAAATTGTGCCAACCAAAAACCACTCTCCTCACCGACAAAGCCTGCAAACTGCGATTTTATGCCAGCACAATTAGTCTAATGTGAAAACCCTCATAGGCCTTAACTTTTAAATCATTCCGTTTATATGAAGGATTATTCATATTCCACAGGAATTCATGACTTCTGTACAGTTTTATAAACAGTAAATCGTCGGTGTATTTGTTTATTTTGTTCACAAACATATTTTCTTTCTTGTAAAGAAGCTTTCATTATTTATTTTATTAATTTTTTTGTTTCAAAAGCACTTTTGTTAATTATTTTATTAATTTCAAAGAATCAAAACAACCATAGATTATCGTGATGTCTGTGAAAACAACACTGACAGAAGAATATTTTGAAATAAGAATGAAAATTTTGAGGAAAAAACTTCAATCAGATGTTTTCTTGAATATAATATAAAACAATCAATTGAAACAAAAACTTAAAAGCAAATTCTTAGCACATTTTTAAAATGTGTGAAAGTATTGGTAAAAGAAAATGAGATAAATGTTAAAATTTGATTGAAAACTTGATCGTCTGACACCCTAGTACAAATGCACATTAATTTAACACGCCGTCTTGACAATAGATTGATTTTTTAACCTTTGAACAATATCAAAAAACAATACAACAATAAAAAGAAAAACAGGCACTTAAGCATAAATTAGACTAGATAAGACACGAAAAGATATGTGGCATCACTACGTTAACCCCTTCATTTTTACAGGACAGGAAATTTTTATTTTGTATGATTCTGTCTCTTTTCTTTTTTGCGGGTAATTGACATTTTCTTTATTTACATTTTTATTAAAACAATTTACCACAAGTGACCATAAATTGGCGGAAAAAATTGGAAATTAGTATTTTCTGGCGCAATTTTCCATTTTTTCCGCCAATTTTACTGTCATAGAAATGACATATACATAGTTCGAGCAGCAGAAGCAGAAAATAAAAGGAAGTTGACGAGAACAAAGCTGAAAAAATGTAAGTATTTTGGTGTTTCTAAAAAAAGTTAATAAGCTTTATTAATTAATTTACCTTGTTTTTCAGGAGTCGCAGATGCATTATGGGTTGCCCTGAGGTAGGAAAGATTCACCGGTTTCCGAAGAATGCTTCCAGGTAAGTTTATTTGAATTTGTTTAATATGTGTGCAGTTGGGGAACATTTCAATTTTGCCCAAAGTTTTTAACTTTTTCTTATGAAAAATAAATGTAATTCCATGTGGATCTCCAATTGGGTAATAAATTATGTCCAATTTTATTTGTTATTAGAAACCGGTGAAGTGTTTTGGTGCTATAAAAATTTATACCTTTCGATATTTTATCTAAAATGAAGAACGTTATTTCATGAATACAAATGCCTATGCACGTATTCTTTTATCCAATTGGCATGTGATAATCGTTATATCTCTGAAAGAGTGAAAATTAAGAAAAGTGGATGGAAATTATGCTGTGAAATTTAAAAAAAGTGAACATTTAAAAAGAATAAAAAGTGGTATAAAATTGTATTGTGGACTATTTAATGCAGTGTGGTATAAAACGAAAAATGTGTTGTGGACTCTTTAATGCAGATTGTTAACTATTTTGAATGTGAAGGGGAATTAAAGCAAAATGTGCTGTGGAAGCTTTATAAGAATTTGTTATCTTATTGCCCTCAGATGGACTTTTGAAAGTTTTAATTTATCTCTTTTTTAAAGATTTTCAAAGCCCTGAAAAGGGCTTTTTTATATGTAAGAGCCCGTGAGTAAACAGATATTAATACACATTTTATTTACAGCGCTACTTGACAGTTTGTTCAGATGTCTGCCATTAATCCTTACTAAACTAATTCACTTTCTATTTCCAGCGCTACTTACCAACTAATTTACTTTCTGTTTTCAGTTAGCACCTACAATTCTGGGCCGACACAGCCAATTTTTCATCAGCCAAGTAAAAATATGTAAACACTTTATTTTAGGAAGAAGAAAAGATTAAACCTTAAAAGCCCTTTTCAGGGCTCAAAATATTTTAAAATAGAGATAAAAATAAAATTTTGAACAACTCTTTTGAGGGCTTTAGGCTTATAAAAAATATTACTGAACAAAAACTTAATAAGAATATAAATTAAAAATTGCGAAAAAATATAGCACTTAAATATAGTAGAAGAAACTATTAATAAAAAACTATATATTTTATTTCCAGCAAAAACTTACCAATTTGTGAACAGTTGGCAATAATTTTAGAAGGAATTTCTAGTGGCTGTAACTTGCAAGCTGCATCATCACTCCTAGAAGCTGAAGATTTTATTCATAAGCAGAAGATGAAGATTTCAATTAATATTTTGTTCATATTTGACAAAAAGTTCGTTTTCAATTTTTTTCCTGTAAAATACATATAAAAATTAACTCAAATTAACTTTAAACTTAATTTTGCTTGATAAAATATTATAAGAAAATTGAATTCAATCATAATAAAATTCATCATTGATGTATTCATGTTTACGCGTCGATGGACGACTAAACACTAAAAATCGCTCTGCAAAAAAAAAACGCAGAACCCGTGTTTTCATAAGTGTGTATGTGTTTGTTTTGTTCTTCTTGTGCGGGGTTGAAGCTGGTTGAAGAATTGTGCCAACCAAAAACCACTCTACTCACCGAAAAAGCCTACAAACTGCGATTTTATGCCAGCACAATTAGTCTTATGTGAAAACCCTCAAAGAGATTAAGTTGAGGCAATTTTTAAACCATAAAGACTGTAAATTTTTCTATGCATATGTAATTGTATATAATTTAACAAAAAAACAAAAAATAGTTAAAAATGTATTAAAAACTGTGAACAAACAATACATGAACATCGCCGCGTTTTCTCTTCTGCCGACGTTTTGTTCATGTGCGAACAAATGAATGGCTTGTCAAGACGTAGTGTAAAAAAAGGCTGAAGTCCAGTTTACGGGCACCGCTCCAAAAGAAAAAAAGTTGCCTACGGAGTGTAAAATTCAATTCTAAGCAAAAAATGTTTAATGAAAAATTTAGCGCCAACCCTTAGTTCCGGAGTTATGGGTCTCCGAAGTTTTTATGTTTAATATGGCATATAACGAGTATTTGATGGCAGAATAGGACAATATGGGTATCATTTAAAGGAAAAGTGAAAAATTTGGCGGCAATCCTTAGTTTCGGCGTTACGGCCCTCCGAAGTTTTTGTATATAATATGGCATATATCGATTGGAAAGGGAATTGAAGGTCCTATTAAATGAGGCAGGAAAAATTAAAAAAATGTGATAAGGAAAAACATTTTTTTACAAAATAAATTAAGTTATTCGGAATACTTCATGAAAAAAGTTTTATAAAGCTGTAAAATGTAATTTTAAGTAAATGATGTAAACAGGTAATATCTGGGGAAACCCTTTGTTTCCGAGTTACGAAGCTCGAAAGCTTTTATGTATAATGTGGTATATAACGAGTATTTTATGGTGAAATGAGACAATATGGATAGCATTGGAAAGGTGATTAGAATTATTTTTCGAATGCTATGGTGTTTCGCCATGATTTTAATATATTGACTACGCAGGAAATCTTTAGAAAGCGAAGCCGGTGTTGGTTATACCATAGAGGAGAAAATCTGTGCGCTACGCAGAAAACCTTTAGCAAGCGAAGCCACTGTTGGTTATACCTTCGTCCGGCGGAAGGCTACTCTCTAGATATTTTTTTTTTGTGAAGTATTCCTATTAAACTTAAAGATTTTGAGTAAAGTTCTGTTTATATGGAAAAAATCGTTTTTTTTTGGAGCCTTACCTGGTTTTTTTATTTTATTTTTACTTTTTATTTAATTGAATAGGGCTTTGAATTCCCTTTCTAATGATACCCATATTGTCCCATTCTACCATAGATACAAAAACTTCGGAAGTCCGTAACTCCGAAACTAAGGATTGTTTTCAGATGTCAAAGTCAATTTAAGCTGCACATAGGAACAAATAACCGAATTACGACGACAAAAACGGAAATTTGTATATTATTATATGTAACCACTAATGCACTTAATATATTTTCTATATATTAGCACACAGTAGACTTATAACTATTTAAACAAAGTATATAAAACATTAATTTAGTATTTTTATTTTTTGAGTACCTTTTAAATCAAGGCGTATTCAATAATGACTGCATCAGATCATGCGTTCAATATATGGTTTAGCTTTTACGTGTATTTTGTCTTTGTAAAATTTTATTGAGCTATCAAAAACGACTGGCAATATGTGTGTATGTATTTCTGAAAAATAAGAAAGCCAATAAAATAATAGAAATACGCACATATTACATAACGTTTTTGAGAGCTCAATAAAATTTTACAAAAACCTTGCAGCAACACTGCACTGTCGTCAGAATAAAAAGCTGATTCTTGATTTCTGCGAATATTTATATCCGAGGTACTTATATAATGAATATTGTTTGGGAGAAAGAACGAACCCTTGTAGTAAACCTGCTGGTATTTGCCTTTCACCTAAAATAATTCCTATCAACACAGCCGACAAACGATCGATTATTTAAAAAGCTTTTAACTACATTTTGTAAATAAATTGAAAAAAAAAAAAAAAATAAGTTTGAACAACAAACCTTCATGCCAGATAGAATCAAATACCTTTTCAACATCATGGAAGATAACTCCAGTACTTTTTCGCTGACTTTTATTATCTTCAATAACTTAAATTGCTCTCTTCAACAGATGAATAGTTAAGTGTTCCCTACGGAATCCAAGCTGTTGGTCAATAATAATGTTTTTTAAGTTTGAGAAATCTACTACTCTTTTGTAGATTATTTTTTTAACAACTTTGTCCAATAGGCTTACGAGTAGTCTATAACTTGTTGGCATTTTGGGATTTTTTCCAGCTTTGTGTATTGGAATTACTTTGGCCTTTTTGAAACTTTGAGGAAAATAGCCAATTCTTATACAAATATTAAATATTTTACTCAATGCTAAAAAAAATCAGGCATGGTTTTAATACCAATGACATTAATTTCATCTAAACCTGGGGCTTTATTATTTTTTAACGAAAATACATACACTGTTTTACTACCACTATGTAGGGACTCATTGTTAAGACATTCTACGTAATCTGTAACAGAAGTATCCATAGTTGACGGATTACTTGTAGTTATGGTGTGAGATTTTGCAAGTGCATCAGCAATTGCATTAGCTTTGTCTACACCAGTTATTAAAATGTCACCGTTTACATGCGGATCAGAGAGCGGTAGACTCTTGCCTTTCAGTGCTTTGTTTTGGAAGCTTCCAAAACTTTTTTGAGCCGGGAGGCAATTTATAAGTAAATCTTGACCAAGACTCGTTTCTATCCCTGTTTATGTGGAAATTATTGATACGTCTACTCAAATCCTTTAGAAAATAATTAATTGGGTTTTATAGTTTGCAATTTACGCCTGAATTTATTTCTTTGCAGTATTAACATTTTATATGTATTATTTTTTTTTTTTGCCCAATTAGAATCAAATTAAATACCTTTTGATCAATAGAACAAAATTGGTTAAGTGCCATTTCTATAAGTGTTATCATCGACGTGATCAATGTCGCGGAGCTTTATTTCGTTTACTACCCAGGCACTAATAACTAGCCAATTAGCTTGATTTTATAAAGGAACAATATTTTTTTAAATTGAAAGTGTCCATTGATTAAACGTGAGATTGGAACATGGTCTGAATTTAAAATATTTGGATGGGATTCCAATGCCGAAAATGGTATACAGGAGTTCGTTAGTAAAATGTATACTGCAATAGGTTGAACAAGTAAAAGACTTTGACCAAACCTGGTGAATGAATCTGGAAAATATATATAATAGTTGGATTGAAGATAATGTTAATAAAGTACTTTACCAGAAGAGTTGTTTGAAGCACAGTTCCATGTGATGGGAGTTTAAGTCACCAAATATAAAAAGCCATTTAAATTTGGGATGTAACGATACCGATCCGATACCGATACTTAAAAGAAAATATTGCCGATACCGATTCCGATACGCCTATTGACATTGAGCTCTATTTATGATTTTACAAAATAAACGATGGCATCCAGTTTAGATTGGCACTAGATTTAAATTAATAAGATTTAAAAGATAACGAATTGAATTTGAGATTATGTTAAAATTAAATTAATATTATAAAAACAACATTGCAAAAGATAAATATTGAAAATTGATATTAATAAGATTTAACAAACAGTGTTCTCAAATTTTTCGGAAATTGACGATTTCTCAAATCCGTTTGAAGCAGATCTGCAGTGAAAAATAGTCTCTCAGATGTGACAGAACTTATTTGAAAACTTAAGCATTTCTGCGCCATTTTCTCTATGTTTAGGTAGGATATGTCATTGCGCCAGTAAGCCAGGAGGTGTGCGTCTGTAGGAATATTAGGAGGTCTAAAGTATCTCTCGACTTCTTCGTTAGCAGAACCACAGATTAGGATGGATAGATGCTCATTCTTCTCGGATTCTCACATAATTTTTTCACATACGCTCTAAAGGCAAGTACTTCTCGTAGACTTATCAGAACTTTTGTGAGGTGTAGGAAGGACTCTGTCTTCCACACTTTCGGAATAAGACGTTTTTTTCGATAGGATTGAAGTCGATTGTCTTTGAAATATTCGAGCTTTGTATCTAGGGCCAAGAAATATAGTTAAATAAAAGGTTCATTATTCTATAAACTCTCAAATCTTTCATTTAGAGCTGATGCTAAGTTAGTCGCAATTTTTGGGACTCCGAACTACTCTCCATCTCCGTTGATTCATGTATTATATTTTCTAGCAATGTTCGAAGACTGTTAACTAGCAGAATAGCGTCAGACAATGTAGCAGTAGCTTTTATTATGGATTTTGTAGCCTCTTCAAAGTAAGCCAAAATTTGCACAATCTCTTCAATCATTATCCATTCGTCTGCTGTAAGTTTTACCTATCTTCTATCTACACATGCAAGATTTAGCATTGAGAGAACATTTCATTAATATAGTGCAAAGCAAAACCATAAAATATGTTATTTCTCATAGTTGTCGTGCAAAAAAGAGTTGAATACTGAAGTAAACCAGAAGTATCGCTGATATATCGGTATCGGTTGCATCCCTTATTTAAATTATTATTTAGTAAATTTAAGTCAGATCTAAAGTTTGTAGTGTACATTGGGTTATAAGTAAAAATGACTGATCGTCTATTTATGAAAACTTGTATTGAAATATTCTCAATATTATAAGATTTAATTTTAGGTAATAACTTATGATCTTTATTACTTTTAACCGTTATGGTTACACCTCCTCCATGAGTAAGCCCGTCTTCTCTGTATATTTTGTAGCCTCCAAGTTGAAGTTTATGATGCGGATTTAAAAATGCTTCGTTATGCCTTTAACATTTTAATGCATAACATGAACATTTTGGGTCCCTGTTGAATTATATGTTTAGGCATCATAGCTAATAATCTTAATTTGCCAAACTTGTTTTGATATTTTCGAAGTGCAACAACAGCTTCGAAGAATATTTTCAATAACATTTCGTTGAAAATGTCATCGTTGTTGTTAAGAAGGGTTTGCTTTTCGAAACTTCAGAGTAAAGTCTTTCGTTGCGAAAGCTTGAATCACAATTATTATTTTTATGTTCAAAACTTGATAACTGAGGAAAATTTGCATCATCAACGCTTAAACGCTGGCGTATTTCTAAATACTCTTTGCGGCAAGGGCACTTTGGGTCATCAGCCCTGTAGTTAACGTTTCTAAGATTCTTTTTAGTGCAGTTATGTCACTTGTACACTACGGTACCATCTTGGCTGCTTTTGTTTAATTTGCAAGCAGAGAAATCGTGATTAACTGCACACGCCGAGCATACATTGATTCTATTTTTATTCTTATTTACACCTTAGTCTATGGATATCAAATCCTTACAGACAATTAAACTATAAAATAATATAAAATAAACACAATTAAACTACAAAATTATTAATTATTTAAGAAGAAGATAATTTTGCGTTTAATAACATTTGCATCTATTGAGAAATCTAAAATATTATAAAATTTATTAAATTGACTACACATCCTTCTAAATGGATCAGCATTCGCATAGTTCGATCTGTAGTATTTAATTAAAAGTAATTGAAAGTGCCGAGATGGACGAAGAGGAATATTAAATAAAATATTATTAAGCAGGAAATTAGAAGATATATTGCCATTTATAATGTTTAATATAAACGATACATTCAACATAGTCCTTCGGCTTTTAAGAGTTGGAAGTTTGATTAGAGCTAGGCGACATGTGTAAGGTGGAAGATCAGATGGGTGCTACTGTAGACTACGAAGGCAGAATAATAAAAAATTTTTTTGTACAGATTCGATATAATTGTTGTGAGTCATATATGTAGGATCCCAAACTACGGCTGCATATTCAAGGACAGGTCTCACGAGGGAAACATAAAGTTGCTTTGTAACATATGGGTCTTTAAATTCTTTTGTCCATCGCTTGATAAAACCCAGCATACGTCGTGCTTTATTTACAGTTATGGAAATATGCTTTATAAAGTTCAACTTAGTGTCCAACAAAACTCCAAGATCTAATATAGTAACAACATTTTCAAGCTGATAGTTCCCAAAAGAATAATTTACATTTATATGGTTTCCTCTATAAAAAGACATATGTTTACATTTTTGCAAGTTCAGCTCCATTAAATTTAAATTACACCATGACTGAAATGAGTGCAAGTCTTGTTGAAGTAGATTGTGATCAGCATATTGTTTGAAACTTAGAAAAATTTTTACATCATCAGCATACATTAAAACGTTGGAGAATTTGATCACGTTGGGAAGATCATTGATAAAAAGAGTAAACAGCAATGGTCCAAGATGACTGCCTTGTGGGACTCCAGATAAAACATCTATGGATTTAGATGTGACGTTTTTAAAACAAACACATTGTATAGCGAACATATTGCCAGACTACGCGAAAATAATGTAAGCTCGACCAAGCCACAAAAATAAAATTGTATACGCAAATAACACTGCAGTCACACTGTCAAGTTTTTTTTCAATTCTAATTTAAGAAATTTACACATACTGCTTTTCGAAATTCAAAAAAATTAATATTGTGACGTAGGGTGCACGCAATTTCAATGCAAGTTTTCAAGCAAAATGTTGAAATGATTTTATTTTTTTATTTGTTTCGGCGGCAATAGAGTTATAGGCCTTAACTTTTAAATCATTCCGTTTATATGAAGGATTATTCATATTCCACAGGAATTCATGACTTCTGTACAGTTTTATAAACAGCAAATCGTCGGTGTATTTGTTTATTTTGTTCACAAACATATTTTCTTTCTTGTAAAGATGCTTTCATTATTTATTTTATTAATTTTTTTGTTTCAAAAGCACTTTTGTTAATTATTTTATTAATTTCAAAGAATCAAAACAACCATAGATTATCGTGATGTCTGTGAAAACAACACTGACAGAAGAATATTTTGAAATAAGAATGAAAATTTTAAGGAAAAAACTTCAATCAGATGTTTTCTTGAATATAATATGAAACAATCAATTGAAACAAAAACTTAAAAGCAAATTCTTAGCACATTTTTAAAATGTGTGAAAGTATTGGTAAAAGAAAATGAGATAAATGTTAAAATTTGATTGAAAACTTGATCGTCTGACACCCTAGTACAAGTGCACATTAATTTAACACGCCGTCTAGATTGATTTTTTTAACCATTGAACAATATCAAAAAGACACATTAAAATGGCTTGTGTAGATCATCGTTGTCGATGTCAGCTGTCAAAACCTTTGATCGAACAACGAAGGCGAATTCACATAAGGTGGCAGCGCGGCTACAACAATACAACAATAAAAAGAAAAACAGGCACTTAAGTGTATGATAAACTTTAGAACACAAATAATTACTACACTCTTTTCTTACCCTTTTCAACAACGTTTTTACTAAGATTCGTTTTTTAAATTGATTTAAAACTATTCTTACAATCCTATTTTAAAAAATAATAAAAAAAGAAATTTTGTGATATAAAATGATTTACTTTTGACAGCTACTTTACACATTAAAAAATTAAACAAAAAATTGTCAGCTGCCGCAACGATGCCACCTGGTAAAATTAATTCGCCTTGCGAACAACGATGTTTGAATCAAGGCGAATAAATTACCAGGTGGCAGCGTAGGCGAATTCAGTATTCTTTGCTGGTATACACGACTGTCAAACTCCATATATAAAAAATATGTGTAAATTTTTTATATGGAGTTTGACAGTCGTGTATACCAGCAAAAAATACTGAATTCGCCTACGCTGCCACCTGGTAAATTATTTCGCCATGTTTGGAATCAAACGACAATTTCATTCAAAATATTTTAAAAGAGATTAAGTTGAGGCAATTTTTAAACCAAAAAGACTGTAAATTTTTCTATGCATATGTAATTGTATATAATTTAACAAAAAATAGTTAAAAATGTATTAAAAACTGTGAACAAACAATACATGAACATCGCCGCGTTTTCTCTTCTGCCGACGTTTTGTTCATGTGAGAACAAATGAATGGCTTGTCAAGACGTAGTGTAAAAAAAGGCTGAAGTCCAGTTTACGGGCACCGCTCCAAAAGAAAAAAAAGTTGCCTACGGAGTGTAAAATTCAATTCTAAGCAAAAAATGTTTAATGAAAAATTTAGCGCCAACCCTTAGTTCCGGAGTTATGGGTCTCCGAAGTTTTTATGTTTAATATGGCATATAACGAGTATTTGATGGCAGAATAGGACAATATGGGTATCATTTAAAGGAAAAGTGAAAAATTTGGCGGCTATCCTTAGTTTCGGCGTTACGGCCCTCCGAAGTTTTTGTATATAATATGGCATATATCGATTGGAAAGGGAATTGAAGGTCCTATTAAATGAGGCGGGAAAAATTAAAAAAATGTGATAAGGAAAAACATTTTTTTACAAAACAAATTAAGTTATTCGGAATATTTCATGTAAAAAGTTTTATAAAGCTGTAAAATGTAATTTTAAGTAAATGATGTAAACAGGTAATATCTGGGGAAACCCTTTGTTTCCGAGTTACGAACCTCGAAAGTTTTTATGTATAATGTGGTATATAACGAGTATTTTATGGTGAAATGAGACAATATTGATAGCATTGGAAAGGTGATTAGAATTATTTTTCGAATGCTATGGTGTTTCGCCATGATTTTAATATATTGGCTACGCAGGAAATCTTTAGAAAGCGAAGCCGGTGTTGGTTATACCATAGAGGAGAAAATCTGTGCGCTACGCAGAAAACCTTTAACAAGCGAAGCCACTGTTGGTTATACCTTCGTCCGGCCGAAGGCTACTCTCTAGATAAATTTTTTTTGTGAAGTATTCCTATTAAACTTAAAGATTTTGAGTAAAGTTCTGTTTATATGGAAAAAATCGTTTTTCTTTAGCCTTACCTGATTTTTTTATTTTATTTTTACTTTTTATTTAATTGAATAGGGCCTGGAATTCCCTTTCTAATGATACCCATATTGTCCCATTCCACCATAGATACAAAAACTTCGGAAGTCCGTAACTCCGAAACTAAGGATTGTTTTCAGATGTCAAAGTCAATTTAAGCTGCACATAGGAACAAATAACCGAATTACGACGACAAAAACGGAAATTTGTATTTTATTATATGTAACCACTAATGCACTTAATATATGTTCTATATATAAGCACACAGTAGACTTATAACTATTTAAACAAAGTATATAAAACATTACTTTAGTATTTTTATTTTTTGAGTACCTATTAAATCAAGGCGTATTGAATAAGTGACTGCATCAGATCATGCGTTCAATATATGGTTTAGCTTTTACGTGTATTTTGTCTTTGTAAAATTTTATTGAGCTATCAAAAACGACTGGCAATATGTGTGTATGTTTTTCTGAAAAATAAGAAAGCCAATAAAATAATAGAAATACGCACATATTACATAACGTTTTTGAGAGCTCCATAAAATTTTACAAAAACCTTGCAGCAACACTGCACTGTCGTCAGAATAAAAAGCTGCTTCTTGATTTCTGCGAATATTTATATCCGAGGTACTTATATAATGAATATTGTTTGGGAGAAAGAACGAACCCTTGTAGTAAACCTGCTGGTATTTGCCTTTCACCTAAAATAATTCCTATCAACACA
Source organism: Cistogaster globosa (assembly GCA_937654795.1). Lineage (NCBI taxonomy): Eukaryota > Metazoa > Arthropoda > Insecta > Diptera > Tachinidae > Cistogaster > Cistogaster globosa. Next base: position 104,493,048 of record OW569403.1, on the reverse strand, counting down.
GCCGACAAACGATCAATTATTTAAAAAGCTTTTAACTACGTTTTGTAAATAAATTGAAAAAAAAAAAAATAAGTTTGAACAACAAACCTTCATGCCAGATAGAATCAAATACCTTTTCAACATCAAGGAAGATAACTCCAGTACTTTTTCGCTGACTTTTATTATCTTCAATAACTTAAATTGCTCTCTTCAACAGATGAATAGTTGAGTGTTCCCTACGGAATCCAAACTGTTGGTCAATAATAATGTTTTTTAAGTTTGAGAAATCTACTACTCTTTTGTAGATTATTTTTTTAACAACTTTGTCCAATAGGCTTACGAGTAGTCTATAACTTGTTGGCATTTTGGGATTTTTTCCAGCTTTGTGTATTGGAATTACTTTGGCCTTTTTGAAACTTTGAGGAAAATAGCCAATTCTTATACAAATATTAAATATTTTACTTAATGCTAAAAAAATCAGGCATGGATTTAATACCAATGACATTAATTTCATCTAAACCTTGGGCTTTATTATTTTTTAATGAAAATACATACACTGTTTTACTACCACCATGTAGGGACTCATTGTTAAGACATTCTACGTAATCTGTAACAGAAGTATCCATAGTTGATGGATTACTTGTAGTTATGGTGTGAGATTTTGCAAGTGCATCAGCAATTGCATTAGCTTTGTCTACACCAGTTATTAAAATGTCACCGTTTACATGCGGATCAGAGAGCGGTAGATTCTTGCCTTTCAGTGCTTTGGTAAGCTTCCAAAACTTTTTTGAGCCGGGAGGCAATTTATAAGTAAATCTTGACCAAGACTCGTTTCTTTCCCTGTTTATGTGGAAATTATTGATACGTCTACTCAAATCCTTTAGAAAATAATTAATTGGGTTTTATAGTTTGCAATTTACGCCTGAATTTATTTCTTTGCAGTATTAACATTTTATATGTATTATTTTATTTTTTTTTTTGCCCAATTAGAATCAAATTAAATACCTTTTGATCAATAGAACAAAATTGGTTAAGTGCCATTTCTATAAGTGTTATCATCGACGTGATCAATGTCGCGGAGCCTTATTTCGTTTACTACCCAGGCACTAATAACTAGCCAATTAGCTTGATTTTACAAAAGAACAATATTTTTTTAAATTGAAAGTGTCCATTAATTAAACGTGAGATTGGAACATGGTCTGAATTTAAAATATTTGGATGGGATTCCAATGCCGAAAATGGTATACAGGAGTTCGTTAGTAAAATGTATACTGCAATAGGTTGAACAAGTAAAAGACTTTGACCAAACCTGGTGAATGAATCTGGAAAATATATATAATAGTTGGATTGAAAATAATGTTAATAAAGTACTTTACCAGAAGAGTTGTTTGAAGCACAGTTCCATGTGATGGGAGTTTTAGTCACCAAATATAAAAAGCCATTTAAATTTGGGATGTAACGATACCGATCCGATACCGATACTTAAAAGAAAATATTGCCGATACCGATTCCGATACGCATATTGACATTGAGCTCTATTTATGATTTTACAAAATAAACGATGGCATCCAGTTTAGATTGGCACTAGATTTAAATTAATAAGATTTAAAAGATAACGAATTGAATTTGAGATTATGTTAAAATTAAATTAATATTATAAAAACAACATTGCAAAAGATAAATATTGAAAATTGATATTAATAAGATTTAACAAACAAAGTGTTCTCAAATTTTTCGGAAATTGACGATTTCTCAAATCCGTTTGAAGCAGATCTGCAGTGAAAAATAGTCTCTCAGATGTGACAGAACTTATTTGAAAACTTAAGCATTTCTGCGCCATTTTCTCTATGTTTAGGTAGGATATGTCATTGCGCCAGTAAGCCAGGAGGTGTGCGTCTGTAGGAATATTAGGAGGTCTAAAGTATCTCTCGACTTCTTCGTTAGCAGAACCACAGATTAGGATGGATAAATGCTCATCCTCCTCGGATTCTCACATAATTTTTTCACATACGCTCTAAAGGCAAGTACTTCTCGTAAACTTATCAGAACTTTTGTGAGGTGTAGGAAGGACTCTGTCTTCCACACTTTCGGAATAAGACGTTTTTTTTCGATAGGATTGAAGTCGATTGTCTTTGAAATATTCGAGCTTTGTATCTAGGGTCAAGAAATATAGTTAAATAAAAGGTTCATTATTCTATAAACTCTCAAATCTTTCATTTAGAGCTGATTCTAAGTTAGTCGCAATTTTTGGGACTCCGAACTACTCTCCATCTCCGTTGATTCATGTATTATATTTTCTAGCAATGTTCGAAGACTGTTAACTAGCAGAATAGCGTCAGACAATGTAGCAGTAGCTTTTATTATGGATTTTGTAGCCTCTTCAAAGTAAGCCAAAATTTTCACAATCTCTTCAATCATTATCCATTCGTCTGCTGTAAGTTTTACCTATCTTCTATCTACACATGCAAGATTTAGCATTGAGAGAACATTTCATTAATATAGTGCAAAGCAAAACCATAAAATATGTTATTTCTCATAGTTGTCGTGCAAAAAAGAGTTGAATACTGAAGTAAACCAGAAGTATCGCTGATATATCGGTATCGGTTGCATCCCTTATTTAAATTATTATTTAGTAAATTTAAGTCAGATCTAAAGTTTGTAGTGTACATTGGGTTATAAGTAAAAATGACTGATCGTCTATTTATGAAAACTTGTATTGAAATATTCTCAATATTATAAGATTTAATTTTAGGTAATAACTTATGATCTTTATTACTTTTAACCGTTATGGTTACACCTCCTCCATGAGTAAGCCCGTCTTCTCTGTATATTTTGTAGCCTCCAAGTTGAAGTTTATGATGCGGATTTAAAAATGCTTCGTTATGCCTTTAACATTTTAATGCATAACATGAACATTTTGGGTCCCTGTTGAATTATATGTTTAGGCATCATAGCTAATAATCTTAATTTGCCAAACTTGTTTTGATATTTTCGAAGTGCAACAACAGCTTCGAAGAATATTTTCAATAACATTTCGTTGAAAATGTCATCGTTGTTGTTAAGAAGGGTTTGCTTTTCGAAACTTCAGAGTAAAGTCTTTCGTTGCGAAAGCTTGAATCACAAATATTATTTTTATGTTCAAAACTTGATAACTGAGGAAAATTTGCATCATCAACGTTTAAACGCTGGCGTATTTCTAAATACTCTGCGGCAAGGGCACTTTGGGTCATCAGCCCTGTAGTTAACGTTTCTAAGATTCTTTTTAGTGCAGTTATGTCACTTGTACACTACGGTACCATCTTGGCTGCTTTTGTTTAATTTGCAAGCAGAGAAATCGTGATTAACTGCACACGCCGAGCATACATTGATTCAATTTTTATTTTTATTTACACCTTAGTCTATGGATATCAAATCCTTACAGACAATTAAACTATAAAATAATATAAAATAAACACAATTAAACTACAAAATTATTAATTATTTAAGAAGACGATAATTTTACGTTTAATAACATTTGCATCTATTGAGAAATCTAAAATATTATAAAATTTATTAAATTGACTACACATCCTTCTAAATGGATCAGCATTCGCATAGTTCGATCTGTAGTATTTAATTAAAAGTAATTGAAAGTGCCGAGATGGACGAAGAGGAACATTAAATAAAATATTATTAAGCAGGAAATTAGAAGAAATATTGCCATTTATAATGTTTAATATAAACGATACATTCAACATAGTCCTTCGGTTGTCATACCTTTCGGTGAAGACCGTCGTCACTGGCTGTTTATTTAGTACGATTGGCGAGCGCTTTCGATGTAAAGACATCATTTTCAAGCCGCGTTTTGATTAGTACTTTGGCTTTTAAGAGTTGGAAGTTTGATTAGAGCTAGGCGACATGTGTAAGGTGGAAGATCAGATGGGTGCTACTGTAGACTACGAAGGCAGAATAATAAAAATTTTTTTTGTACAGATTCGATATAATTGTTGTGAGTCATATATGTAGGATCCCAAACTACGGATGCATATTCAAGGACAGATCTCACGAGGGAAACATAAAGTTGCTTTGTAACATATGAGTCTTTAAATTCTTTTTTCCATCGCTTGATAAAACCCAGCATACGTCGTGCTTTATTTACAGTTATGGAAATATGCTTTATAAAGTTCATCTTAGTGTCCAACAAAACTCCAAGATCTAATATAGTAACAACATTTTCAAGCTGATAGTTCCCAAAAGAATAATTTACATTTATATGGTTTCCTCTATAAACAGACATATGTTTACATTTTTGCAAGTTCAACTCCATTAAATTTAAATTACACCATGACTGAAATGAGTGCAAGTCTTGTTGAAGTAGATTGTGATCAGCATATTGTTTGAAACTTAGAAAAATTTTTACATCATCAGCATACATTAAAACGTTGGAGAATTTGATCACGTTGGGAAGATCATTGATAAAAAGAGTAAACAGCAATGGTCCAAGATGACTGCCTTGTGGGACTCCAGATAAAACATCTATGGATTTAGATGTGACGTTTTTAAAACAAACACATTGTGTTCGACGTATTAAATAAGACTCAATCCATTTAAGAGAGTTATATGAAAACCCGATTGAGTTTAGTTTCACCAAGAGCAGTTTGTGATTTACCTTGTCAAAGGCCTTGGTAAAATCCGTGTATACAATGTCCGTTTGTTTTCTTTGCACAAAAACCCCGGTTAATAATGGTTGTTAGTTATAAAAGATTAGTTGTAGTAGAGCAACCTTTTCGAAAGCCATGTTGAGCAGGCGACAATATAGACGATATACATATGATGAGAAATGTGTTCAGTTATCATTTTTTCAAAAAGTTTTGGAATAATACTTAGTTTAGCAATTCCTCTATAATTACAAATGTCAGACTTATTACCAGATTTATACAACGGAATAATAAACGATTTTTTCCAGATATTAGGGAAATATCCACATTTTACTGACATGTTAAAAATGCGAGTTAACGGTACAGCGAGAACTTCACCACAGTTTATCAATATACTGCTAGGAACGTTATCAGGACCACTTCTGCGAGAAAATTTAAGTTTTTTTAAATTATATAAGACTGTAGAAATATCAAAGAAAGGAATTGATATATTTTGATTAGCTGCTTGCGAACTTGATGGAATACTAAAGCCATTATATTCAGCATCAGAATAGGTTGTAGAAAAGAAATCCGCAAACATGTTACTAATGTCCAGATCATCGAAGGATTCACTGTCCTGGAACTTCATTACTGAAGGAAATACGGTTGACTTTCTTTTAGAGTTTACAAAATTATAGAATGATATAGGATTATTTTTGAAATTATTCCTCATTTTACGAAGATAATTAGAGTAGCAGGATATGTTTAATGCGTTATACTCAGCACGAGCAGTTACATATTTAGAATAATCCATTAGTCTACCAGTTTTTTTGTAATTTTAGTACAGCTTATTTTTTTTATTTTTGGCTGCTGTCAGATGTTTTGTGGACCAGGGAGGACCACAAGGTTTACGTAAAGATAGCTTAGGGGTACACAATTCAATAAGAGAATAAATTTTAGTATAAAAATGTTCTACTATTTCATCTAAAGCAGTACCTAAGGGAAAAAATAATTCATTCCAGTTTATATTACTCAAAAGGTTATTGAGAAGATGAAAGTTTGTATTTTTAAAAACCAGAACTTTATCCTTTACCTCAGTAGATTGTAGATTTGAGGTAAAGTAAATTGGTAAATATACTTCTATTGTAGGATGGTATCGATCTTCTGGAGTGGTAATCGGCTCAGAGCGTTTAACAGTGATGTCCATGTACTCATTAATAAATTAAGTCCAATAGCTTCCCATAATCATTAAATATACCATTCAGCTGATAAAGTGACAAATCCATAACACGGTTCAGAAATTCAGTACATATTGAATTATTTGTTGCCGTAATTGGTGTAAGTAATCCATCATCGGGTAAGAAATTCCATGCAACTAAAGGCATGTTAAAGTCACCAACTGAAATAACTAAATCATTTTGTTTGGCATTTTGACACACAGATTCAATTGCGTTAGCATGTTCAATATATACTGAATGAGGTGATGACGGAGGAACTTAGGAACAAGTAATGTATATGTTTTTATGTTTCAGTTTTATTGCCACTCCAGTAAATTCAATGTTCGAAGGAAAAACATAAATTAATGCTTCAGATGGAATAATGTTTGAAACAGCAATAAGAACGCCTCCAGACTTCATGTTATTTTCGCGATCACATCTGTATATTTGGAAATTATCACACATTATCTCTGAGTTTGGTACGTTATCAGTAAGCCATGTTTCGGTAAAAATTATAATTTGATGATTAAAATTAAAACTATTAACAAAAAGAGATGAAAGTTTAGTGATAAGACCTCGTACATTTTGATAAACTAACGAAATAGAAATTTTCTCCCCAGTAACAGCACTTAGTTTTTTGACAAGTTTGTGTTATCTGACGGAAGACGAGCATATGTGCTACGTTTTTCTCTATAAGTAAACTCCCGCACAAATGTATTTATCGGGAACAATAATTTTTAAAGATGATATTTCTCGTGGTTGAGAAAAATTTAATTTAAACGTAGATATTTCAGCATTAGATCCTATTTTGGATTTTATGAAGAATTCAACATCAGCAATAGTTGTGTCAAAAGCTAAGCGCGAAACAAAGACAGCCCTTTTGGGCGGAATAGCTCTTAATGAATTTTGTACTACTTGGCAGTCTACTGAGGATAGAACATAAGGGATTGACATACTAGCATCCTTGTTTTGTGTAACATCCAGCGAGACTGAGGCCACTTTATTATTATTTTAATTTGTTGAAAGCTCATTATTAACAACTGAGGCTATGGCAGTATCAGCATTTGAGGTGGACGGGATATTATTAGGCAAAGAAGCAGGGATATTCACACCAGAAGTCTTTAAAACTGAATTTACTGTTGATTTGACCATGTTGCTCTTTACTCTTATTAGATGATGGAAGTTTTAATTCAATAGCAGAAAACTCATCGCATTTTTCTTTATTAAGATTTCTTGGCGACTTACGGCGTTTAGGAGAAGGTTGAGAAGGAGATTTAAAATTATCCGATGATCCGAAATCATCAAACAACTTTCCATAAGCTGATACGCGATCAACCAACTTAGCCACATCATTTTGCAGTTCAAGATATTTAGATTTAGTATTTTGAATGAAACGATAAATATTACTACAGTAATCGCAACACCAGTGCAAACCTTTATTCTTAGGTATAACGTCAGCAACTGATCCAGAAAGTCCACTGCATTTAAAATGACAGCATTTGTGGCAAAGCCAACAGACAATCATTCTGTCATCTTCGCCTGTTATGGTACAATTAATAGCTAAGCAAACCATATTAATATTTATAATCAAAACAATAAAAACAAAAATAGACACAGTTTTTATTTTACGGCAATATTGTTGGCTGGGATATGGATTTAATGTAGATTATTGATGTTATTGATTATTTTATTTTGTTTTGCTCTTTTTATTTTTTCGAAAGTAGGTCCAGTTTTTATTTTGTGATATCTTTGCTGGATGGAATATGGATTTATTATTGATATTGTTGTTATTGATTATTAAATTTTGCTCTTTTTTATTTTATTGCTATTAAATGATATGTATGTATCTTATTTGTTGTTTTCAATTTGCGGGTTTTTATTTTTTATATTCTTTCTTTGAGTATGAATTAAGTGTTTTTGTTGTATGTTTTAAATAATTTTTATGTATTTGATACAAATGATGTTGTAAAAGTTTTAAAGTTTTAAATATAATAAAACAAAACAAAAAATTACTAAGCAGAAAAGAGAACAATAAGCAGATTATGTGTCAATGTTTTGTTAATGTTTATATATTATTAATTGTAAACACAATATGACAAAAATTAATGTTTTAGCAGAGGACAAAAAAGAAACACGTCTTACTCTCACGACGAACGATTCGGTTACGGTTTTTAGCACCGTGACCTTACATTGAACATTTGGCACATTTGGTAGAACTTTTTTTTTTTTTTTTTTTTTTTTTTTTTTTGTACATTTGGCACATTAGGTAGAACTTTATTTCCTCGAAGTGGTCTTTTTCATAAAACAGATATATTACAAAAATATTTTATTTTCATAATTTCATGTCTTGACACATGTTGTCTGTCGAACTCGATTAAATACAACACATCATCCATATTAGATCGTTTTGTTGCAATTTCTTTTAAGGCCAGGATTCACTATCATACTCAGTCGTACGACTTGTCATAAATTGCATGTGTTCTCAAAAAGTATGATATTGTGGATTAAAGGTGTATGTGTGTGACAGACTTTTTGACAGACCTGTACGATTTTATAATCTTTTGAAATATTTAATAATATGATTTTTTCTATGCGATCAGAGTTGCTTTTTTTTGAAGATGGGTAGAAAAAACAACAAAATATTAAAAGCATATGTATTTTGCATCTTTTTTGTATAATAGTGTGGCACCTACGACGCCATTTTAAAACGATTTTTAAAGTAGGACAGAATTCTGTCAGACTTTTGTGTGATTAAATCGTACGATTGGGTATGATAGTGAATCCTGGCCTTTACACTTACCGGCTTTAAAATGCGCCTCAATTATTTTAGTTATTTATCGAAGTAGAAATTATTTTTGTTCTAATGGAAATTCTTTTAAACATGAAATTCTCGCCAATTAAACCAAATACAGTTGAAAATTTATGGGTTGAATTCAAATGCAATCTGCTGTTGCCGGATACTTTAGAAAATTTGGGGCTATTACCCCAGTACTTTTTTCTTTTTTACTAATGATAGCCGAAAAAAAAATTAAAATATTAAAAAGACAAGTTTATTGCGTTGATAATTTTTTGCACTTACAATTGAGAACAATGTTGCCAATAAATTATGAAGCTTAGATTATTATTGATGTAAAGATTTTTATATTTAAATCACAGCAAAAACGTTTATAAAAACCAACTGCAAAAAAAAAAAAAAATATATATATATATATATATATATATATATATATATATATAATGGGCCTAAACATCATAAACGATTTTGAAAATTAGCGTGTAATTAAATATACATGTAAACATTTTATGTGCATGTTTTGTTAGTAGAGTATTACTTCCAATTTTTCTTTGTGGTTATAAGATTGCTGGCTCCTTGTGGTCTATTGTTTTATATATTTTTGTAATCAAGAGCACAAGGCATATTAATTTGACAGGTAAAAGCAGTTCTAAAACAACTACAAAAATAAAATAAAAAAACAGCCTGTATTTTGTCTTTGTAAAATATGTTTTCAGATGTCAAAATCAACTTACCCTGCACAAATAACCGAATTACGACGACAAAAATGGAATTTTGTAAAATGTAACCACTTTTGCACTTAATATGTTCTATATACAAGTACATAGTAAACTTATCAACATTAATCCGTACGTGCAAATATATAAATCATTACTTTAGTATTTTTATTTTTGAGTACTGTCGTTATTTTAAGGGTACCTTCTTCTATGTAATTTCCTTCTAAATATTTTATCTCAAAACTGTTTGTGTTTATTAGTAATATGTATTACGTTATTACCAGAATATTCCTTAAATAATGTTTGGGATTACAAACTAGTCATAACCTTTTGTTTTGGTTTAGATATATTTTTATCATAATAATTATTCCATGTATGATGATGACTCTAAAGGCCAGGAATCACTGTCATACACAATCGTACGATTTAGTCGCACAGAAATCTGACAGAAATCGGTCCTACTTAAAAAATCGTTTCAGAATGGCGTTGTAGGTGCCACACTATTATAAAAAAAAAAATGCAAAGAACAGATGCTATTAATATTTTGTTGTTGCTTTTTAATCATCTTCAAAAAAATCAACTTTGATCGCATTGAAAAATCAACTTTGAATTATTTCAAAATATTATAAAATCGTACAGATCTGTCAAAAAGTCTATCACACACGTACACTTTTAATCCACACTATCATACTTTTTGAAATACATGCGATGAAGAAAAATACGTATGGAAGCCGTTATGGATGTGATTACTCGGGTCTGGTGCGATAAAGGTATAAAATCCAGATTCATAAAAAATTTTCACACACTTTTTTATGAAATTTTTAAGTATAGCAAATTCCACAACAAATGCTATTACAAACAAAGATTTTGACACCTGAAAACGTAAACAAAAAAGTCAGCTGATCTACTGTCACTATAAGATAACTGTTTCAAGTCAACATATCCCACTGGACACGCTCGGTAGAAGAAAGAAGTACGAATCGATCTTGATATGTCTTACTTTGAAACACTGTACAAAAAAAATTATTAAAAGTAAAGTGTCGTTAAAATGAATAATGAAGCGTACAATTTAGTGTAGTTATTAAGCAGAAAAATTCTAAAAACCGCAAAAAATGGTGATATACTTTAAACGGATTACAGTTAAACTCTTCGAAGCACGATATAGTCAGAAGCACAAGTCAATAGAGGATAAAATACCTTACGACGACAGCTTATATTTAAGTGCAAAAACGTTCTACGATCACCCGCTTTGTTGATAAATAACTAAAACGAAAATAAGTCATTGCCGATTGGCGTAAGCAGAACACAGAAAAACAGTAACAAAAAAGTAAACTTTTGTCTGAAAACGTAAGCATGTCTGTAAATTCATCTCTGCAAAAAAAGCTCAGATAATGACCTAAACTCTAAGGGTATCTATAAGTACAGTACATTACGAAAAAGAGGACGAAGCCCAAAATCGTGGAATATTGCACCTAGACTAAAAGTACTTAAAGATAAAAATTCTCATCAACCTTCTTAAAAAAAAACCCTTTCGGAATCCTGGGTGGTGAAACAAGTGAGCATTCCATACTGCAAATATCGTATAGACCTCCTAACATTTATTTGAGAAAGCAAAACTCAGATGAGTTTTGGTCTGTGTTTATGAAAAATCTCTTTCTATATAATTCGCATTAAGCGTGGCATTATTTTCGATAAGAAAACTAATTTTCGTAAAGTACCGACAGATTTTGAAACCGAGAGCAAATAATACAAAATTCCATTCGTGTTTTAAAAAAGGGTAAAATTCTTACGATAGATTTTTTTGCGCTTACACAATTGGTACACATGGTTTTTTGGTGGTTTGCAGTAAAATGCATTCCTGATCTAATGATTCGCAATTGTCTTTTGAAAATTTCCAAAAAAAAAGGAGAGCCATACGAATATCAAATTTTTATCCGTACTTGCTCTTAAGTTATACAGACACATTACGTATATTTTTTACATGTCTAGTCTATTGTTAACACGATACCATTGGTACTATTCTCGTAAGACATTTGTGACCATGTAAATCACCCTTAAGGGCGGTTAACATTATACTACAAGAAATACCATAAGCTGCAACATCGTTTAAATAGACATGAGAAATTGATCTCAGGCTTGCCTAAAAAATAGATAAGCTTTAGGAAGTAATCAGTAAGCTATGTGCCCACTATAACATTGAAATTGCTCGTGTAATGTACTTAAAAAATAGTAACATCGTTTTGGTACAATTTGCTAATATTGCAACTCATGACAAGCTGATGTCAGATTATTTTAAATTTAAATCCCTTAGGGTGTCTGATGTTGTTTGCGGATCTGATGTTAAGCGTTTGTATCTGAATGATAACTAGTCGTCGCTGGCAAATAAGCTATTTAAAAATTGTTGGAGATTAAGAAATGAAAAGAAAATTGTTAGCTATATGTAATAAATCGTGAAATATTTAATGTAAAATAACAACAATAGATAATAAGATAAAAACTAAGTATTTAGGAAGTTTTTGGTTACCACAATATGATTGTTTAGTATTTTGCACGTGTAATAATTATTAATAATTTATGCGGTTTATTATTAAAATTTGTGATATATTTCACATTATCTTAACTTTTTTGTTTTTTTTCTGTACTGTTTAGATCTATTTTATTTGAATTTACTTTATATGCCAAAATGCTATAATATAATAATATAATATTCGGCTACGCTATCACCTGGTAATTTATTCGCCTTGATGATTACCTGTAAAGTGTGGTCCTAAGTACGTTAGTTATTTTTTCAATATTTTCTTTGAAAATCTTAATATTACTATTATGTAGCCGATATACAGATAAACACATAAATTTTCAATCAAGATTATGAATAGGACTAATAAAAATGTTATTAAATTATTATTATTTTTATTATTATTATTATTATTATTATTATTATTATTATTATTATTATTAAATTTCAGTAAAATGTGAAACAGCTAAAAAGCATTCTAATGTAAAGTTAGAGGAATTTAAAAGTACCTTTGGTGATTGCAACCTTGATATTATTGGAATATCGGAAACAGAACTGGAAAAATTGGATCAACTGGCTCATATAAATGAATCTGTGCCGTTTATGTCAAAACAATTTGACAAAATTATAAGGGCGGTAGCGGAAAATAAAAAGAAATTGGATATAATGCAAAAGGAAAACAAAATGCTAAAAGATGAAGTAAAAGCTCTTAAAAACTCAATTAAATTTTTAAATGATCATCATGTTAAAAATTACTGCATTATTAGTGGTCTAGAAATACAACCGGGGTCAACTGCAACAGATGCTGTACTTAAACTTTCAAATGATGTTGGTGTTGAGTTACTAATAAACAAATGGTTGTTGTCCAGTTTGATTAAAAAAATCGAAGAATTCGTTGATGGCTATTAAACCAAAACTTAAGAATAATGAAGTTATGCAAAATGTATTTGTTCGAGAATATTTAGGCCGTGAAACATTAACCCTATTCAATTACGCAATGTCGCTAAAAAATAAACAACATTTTCTCGTTTTCGTTTAGTTTATGTTGCTGCTGGTTACGTTAAAATGAACAAGTAGTTTAGGCCTAAAATTTTTGGAAATGAGAAGGAGGTTGACCATTTATTGCTAGAAGCTACAAAAAATATGGCAAGAAAACGAAGGTCTTATAATAATATGCCAAATGATGCAGCTGATGAAGAATGTTATGTATCTCCATAATGTGACATTCAAATTGTTATCAATTTTTGTATAATTATAAGGTCTGTCTGCGTACACATATTTTGCATAATTTTTTGTAAAATGTTGCAAAATGTTGTCTGCGTACTCCAAATCTCTTGCAGCGAGAGAGCCAAAAAGAGAATTTTTTGACAGTTGACAACTTGCAATATGTTGCTGGAGAAATTTCTGCTTGCAAGATTTTGCAACTAGTTTGATCAGCTGTTTTTATTTACCTTTTTAATGAAATAATTTTTGTGAAAAATTAGTAGTTAGAATTGTGTTGATTTTTAATGTTTATAATAAATAATAATAAACAAATCATTTTATGTTAAGCTAGAAACGTCCAAATATACAGTGCGACTGTGATGTTAGTAAATTGGAGATTGCATAACCGTGTGATAAAAAAGTTTTTTTTTTGTTTTACAACACTTTTTTGGCGCACTTTAATTAATAATTTTTTAAATTACCGCGAAAATTCACTTTTGCGCATTTCTTTTGTTTTGTTATTTTAATTGTTTACACACCGATCAGCTGTTTTCTTGCAAGATTTTACTGAATACTGTCTGCGTACTTTTTGATATATTTTCAGCCAAGAGAGTAAAATTGGTCTTACTCTCCCAAAAAAAATTACTGAGTATTAGATACTGGAAAAGTACCCAGACAGACCTATAATTAAAAAATTCTAATGATAGATGCACATTACTTTTCTGATTTAAAATCGTTTGAAAGTTATATGTAGTACAAATTTACGTTTAGATATAATAAGTATTAAAGTCAGAAGTATTTCATCAATTGATAAATTCAATAGATTTAAATTTCTTCTAGTTGGTTTACCAAGGCTACCCAGTATCATTGCAGTACAGGAAACATGGTTTTATAAAGAACATACTCAGATATATAATATATATGGTTATAATAGTATACTCGTACACTGTTGCAGATCGGACAGTTATGGTGGAACATTAATTTATGTCCACCAACAATTGCAGTACACATCTGATGTTTTCGAAAGTGGCAATTTTCTTGATTATATAGTTCTAACGCTTGATAAATTAAATTTGCAACGTTTTATTGATCCCAGAAATAAAGTGCAGCTAGCTTTTTATTTTTCTTAGAGAATTTGTTATCCACTTACGGTCGAAGTCAATGTGTATTTGTAGGTGACTCCAACATTGATGCAGTCTAGTGAAGAACTTGAAAACCTTTTACAAAATTATGATTTTGAAAAATGACATAAAATAGTTAGACACCCGTCAGCAAAACATCAATAGATCACGTATACAGTAATATTTGTGACTCTGTGACAATCGACTCTATTGAGTGTAATTTATCATATTACAATATTGTATCATGTAGATTATTTAATGGTATACAAAATATGGCTTTTACTGATGAAACATATATTCACTGTGACTACAGCAAAGCAAAAGAATATATACAAAATCATTTACAAAACATACGTCAAATTGGTCAGCCATCAGCTGACACATCAGAATTAATCTCTTTGAACAATGCCATATCAAATTCGACTTATGAAGGAACTCAAAGAAAACTTCTCAAGAAAGAGATCGCTCCATGGATAAACGTTATAGCGTAGACAGACGACAGAGTTAATTTGAATTAAAAGCTAACTAATAATAAATATAATTTTTTTATTTTATTAAAAACAATTAAAATAACGTACCTTTTATGCCTTTGAATCCATTTTAGTTTTTAAAAGTAGACAATTTCACAACCGTTTGTTGATTATCGACGGTGTTGCCATATTGAAATAGCTAAATTCAGTATAAATTCAGTTTGATTTAGTGCATTTACGATTAATCTAATTCACATTAGAATGGGGATAATTCAAAAGTTAATTTGAATTAGGACTGTTAATGCAAATTAACGCTGTCGTCTGTCTACGCTATTAATCTACAAAAACTTATTGATTACAAGCATAAGCTTTTAAAACGTCGAAGAAAGATCTCCAAGAATAATGATTTAGAAAACAAATTGAAAAGGATCAGTGTTGTAATAAAAAAAGCTTGAAAAATCTCTATAAACAATTATTATAAAAACAACTTTGGTGCATTTAATCAAGACTCAGGTAAATGTTGGAATTTTATAAATAAAACACTTGGCAGAGTTTCCAATCGGACTATAAATATAAAAGACTCAAATGGTGAACTTGTTATCTGTGACTTCACCTGAGGAAGTTGACAAAATTTTATCGGACTTAGAAAATAATTAAAAGTTCAGGCCATAATGGAATTTTTCCACAACTTCTTCGCTATTGTAAGCAGGAACTGACACCTTGCTTAGTAAACATATTTAATAATATGATACATTTGGGAATATATCCAGACGTCTTAAAAATTCACAAAATCATTCCCATTCCTAAGGTTAGTAATGCTACATTAACAAACATGTTTCGTCCAATTGCTGTATTATCAGTAATTGATAATGTATTTGGATGAACTTTGCATAATCAAATTTTTAGCTATTTGGAAAACAACAAACTATTCAACGGGTATTAGTATGGATTCAGAAAAGGTTTTGGTACAGAGGAAGCTGTGGTAAATGTATTAACTTCATTTGCAAAGGATTAGATCAAGGACATAGTGGCGCAGCTGGTATCTTTTTTGATCTTACTAAAGCTTTTGATATTGTTGATCACAACATTTTATTGCAAAAGCTAAATTTTTATGGAATTCATTGCAGTGAGCATGAACTTTTACAGAGCTATTTATTTAAAGAAAATATTTTGTTCGAATAAATAAATAAAAAAGTTCTGTTGGTACAGCGGAGCATGGTGTCCCTCAGGGCAGTGTGTTGGGGCCGCTGTTATTCTCTCTATATCTTAATGATATCAAAAACCTTGATCTCTATGGTAAACTCTTCATTTATGCTGATGATATTTGCCTTTTTTACCCATTTAAACATGAGGTAGCATTTAAAGCATATATGAAAAAATGTGAAGCATTAATTGTGGAATTCGCAAGAATAAATAAAAAGTATTTATATAAAAGCTCGTCATAAACGCTAATAAGACGCAGTTAATTCGTTTTAGCCGCATAGTCTTTCAAATAATTAATTTAGCGTTTTTGTAGATGGCACGGAAGTTCATGAAGTGAACACTGATATTTAGGCATGAATTTCCACAGTTAGAGGAATTTAAAAGTACCTTTGGTGATTGCAACCTTGATATTATTGGAATATCGGAAACAGAACTGTAAAAATTTGATCAACTGGCTCATATAAATGAATCTGTGTCTTTTATGTCAAAACAATTTGACAAAATTATAAGGGCGGTAGCGGAAAATAAAAAGAAATTGGATATAATGCAAAAGGAAAACAAAATGCTAAAAGATGAAGTAAAAGCTCTTAAAAACTCAATTAAATTTTTAAATGATCATCATGTTAAAAATTACTGCATTATTAGTGGTCTAGAAATATAACCGGGGTCAACTGCAACAGATGCTGTACTTAAACTTTCAAATGATGTTGGTGTTGAGTTACTAATAAACAAATGGTTGTTGTCCAGTTAGATTAAAAAAATCGAAGAATTCGTTGATGGCTGTCAAACCAAAACTTAAGAATAATGAAGTTATGCAAAATGTATTTGTTCGAGATTATTTAGGCCGTGAAACATTAACTCTATTCAATTACGCAAAGTCGCTAAAAAATAAACAACATTTTTTCGTTTTCGTTTAGTTTATGTTGCTGCTGGTTACGTTATAATGAACAAGTAGTTTAGGCCTAAAATTTTTGGAAATGAGAAGGAGGTTGACCATTTATTGCTAGAAGCTACAAAAAATATGGCAAGAAAACGAAGGTCTTATAATAATATGCCAAATGATGCAGCTGATGAAGAATGTTATGTATCTCCATAATGTGACATTCAAATTGTTATCAATTTTTGTATAATTATAAGGTCTGTCTGCGTACACATATTTTGCATAATGTTTTGTAAAATGTTGCAAAATGTTGTCTGCATACTCCAAATCTCTTGCAGCGAGAGAGCCAAAAGGAGAATTTTTTGACAGTTGGCAGTTAGAGAACTTGCAAAATGTTGCTGGAGAAATTTCTGCTTGCAAGATTTTGCAACTAATTTGATCAGCTGTTTTTATTTACCTTTTTAATGAAATAATTTTTGTGAAAAAAAAAATTGAAATTTAACAATGGCAGAGGTAAGTAGTTAGAATTGTGTTGATTTTTAATGTTTATAATATATAATAATAAACAAAACATTTTATGTTATGCTAGAAACGTCCAAATATACAGTGCGACTGTGATGTTAGTGAATTGGAGATTGCATAACCGTGTAATAAACAAGTTTTTTTTTTTTTGTTTTACAACACTTTTTAGGCGCACTTTAATTAATAATTTTTTAAATTACCGCGAAAATTCACTTTTGCGCATTTCTTTTGTTTTGTTATTTTAATTGTTTACACACCGATCAGCTGTTTTCTTGCAAGATTTTACTGAATACTGTGTGCGTACTTTTTGATATATTTTAAGCCAAGAGAGTAAAATTGGTCTTACTCTCCCAAAAAAAATTACTGAGTATTAAAGTCAGAAGTATTTCATCAATTGATAAATTCAATAGATTTAAATCTCTTCTAGTTGGTTTACCAAGGCTACCCAGTATCATTGCAGTACAGGAAGCATGGTTTTATAAAGAACATACTCAGATACATAATAGATATGGTTATAATAGCATACTCGTACACTGTTGCAGATCGGACAGTTATGGTGGAACATCAATTTATGTCCATCAACAATTGCAGTATACATCTGATGTCTGCGAAAGTGACAATTTTCTTGATTATATAGTTCTAACGCTTGATAAATTAAATTTGCAACGTTTTATTGATCCCAGAAATAAAGTGTAACTAGCTTTTTATTTTTCTTAGAGAATTTGTTATCCACTTACGGTCGAAGTCAATGTGTATTTGTAGGTGACTCCAACATTGATGCAGTCTAGTGAAGAACTTGAAAACCTTTTACAAAATTATGATTTTGAAAAATGACATAAAATAGTTAGACACCCCGTCAGCAAAACATCAATAGATCACGTATACAGTAATATTTATGACTCTGTGACAATCGATTCTATTGAGTGTAATTTATCATATTACAATATTGTATCATGTAGATTATTTAATGGTATACAAAATATGGCTTTTACTGATGAAACATATATTCACTGTGACTACAGCAAAGCAAAAGAATATATACAAAATCATTTACAAAACATACGTCAAATTGGTCAGCCATCAGCTGACACATCAGAATTAATCTCTTTGAACAATGCCATATCAAATTCGACTTATGAAGGAACTCAAAGAAAACTTCTCAAGAAAGAGATCGCTCCATGGATAAACGTTATAGCGTAGACAGACGACAGAGTTAATTTGAATTAAAAGCTAACTAATAATAAATATAATTTTTTTATTTTATTAAAAACAATTAAAATAACGTACCTTTTATGCCTTTGAATCCATTTTAGTTTTTAAAAGTAGACAATTTCACAACCGTTTGTTGATTATCGACGGTGTTGCCATATTGAAATAGCTAAATTCAGTTTGATTTAGTGCATTTACGATTAATCTAATTCACATTAGAATGGGGATAATTCAAAAGTTAATTTGAATTAGGACTGTTAATGCAAATTAACGCTGTCGTCTGTCTACGCTATTAATCTACAAAAACTTATTGATTACAAGCATAAGCTTTTAAAACGTCGAAGAAAGATCTCCAAGAATAATGATTTAGAAAACAAATTGAAAAGGATCAGTGTTGTAATAAAAAAAGCTTGAAAAATCTCTATAAACAATTATTATAAAAACAACTTTGGTGCATTTAATCAAGACTCAGGTAAATGTTGGAATTTTATAAATAAAACACTTGGCAGAGTTTCCAATCGGACAATAAATATAAAAGACTCAAATGGTGAACTTGTTATCTGTGACTTCACCTGAGGAAGTTGACAAAATTTTATCGGACTTAGAAAATAATTAAAAGTTCAGGCCATAATGGAATTTTTCCACAACTTCTTCGCTATTGTAAGCAGGAACTGACACCTTGCTTAGTAAACATATTTAATAATATGATACATTTGGGAATATATCCAGACGTCTTAAAAATTCACAAAATCATTCCCATTCCTAAGGTTAGTAATGCTACATTAACAAACATGTTTCGTCCAATTGCTGTATTATCAGTAATTGATAATGTATTTGGATGAACTTTGCATAATCAAATTTTTAGCTATTTGGAAAACAACAAACTATTCAACGGGTATTAGTATGGATTCAGAAAAGGTTTTGGTACAGAGGAAGCTGTGGTAAATGTATTAACTTCATTTGCAAAGGATTAGATCAAGGACATAGTGGCGCAGCTGGTATCTTTTTTGATCTTACTAAAGCTTTTGATATTGTTGATCACAACATTTTATTGCAAAAGCTAAATTTTTATGGAATTCATTGCAGTGAGCATGAACTTTTACAGAGCTATTTATTTAAAGAAAATATTTTGTTCGAATAAATAAATAAAAAAGTTCTGTTGGTACAGCGGAGCATGGTGTCCCTCAGGGCAGTGTGTTGGGGCCGCTGTTATTCTCTCTATATCTTAATGATATCAAAAACCTTGATCTCTATGGTAAACTCTTCATTTATGCTGATGATATTTGCCTTTTTTACCCATTTAAACATGAGGTAGCATTTAAAGCATATATGAAAAAATGTGAAGCATTAATTGTGGAATTCGCAAGAATAAATAAAAAGTATTTATATAAAAGCTCGTCATAAACGCTAATAAGACGCAGTTAATTCGTTTTAGCCGCATAGTCTTTCAAATAATTAATTTAGCGTTTTTGTAGATGGCACGGAAGTTCATGAAGTGAACACTGATATTTAGGCATGAATTTCCACAGTTAGAGGAATTTAAAAGTACCTTTGGTGATTGCAACCTTGATATTATTGGAATATCGGAAACAGAACTGTAAAAATTTGATCAACTGGCTCATATAAATGAATCTGTGTCTTTTATGTCAAAACAATTTGACAAAATTATAAGGGCGGTAGCGGAAAATAAAAAGAAATTGGATATAATGCAAAAGGAAAACAAAATGCTAAAAGATGAAGTAAAAGCTCTTAAAAACTCAATTAAATTTTTAAATGATCATCATGTTAAAAATTACTGCATTATTAGTGGTCTAGAAATACAACCGGGGTCAACTGCAACAGATGCTGTACTTAAACTTTCAAATGATGTTGGTGTTGAGTTACTAATAAACAAATGGTTGTTGTCCAGTTTGATTAAAAAAATCGAAGAATTCGTTGATGGCTGTCAAACCAAAACTTAAGAATAATGAAGTTATGCAAAATGTATTTGTTCGAGATTATTTAGGCCGTGAAACATTAACTCTATTCAATTACGCAAAGTCGCTAAAAAATAAACAACATTTTTTCGTTTTCGTTTAGTTTATGTTGCTGCTGGTTACGTTATAATGAACAAGTAGTTTAGGCCTAAAATTTTTGGAAATGAGAAGGAGGTTGACCATTTATTGCTAGAAGCTACAAAAAATATGGCAAGAAAACGAAGGTCTTATAATAATATGCCAAATGATGCAGCTGATGAAGAATGTTATGTATCTCCATAATGTGACATTCAAATTGTTATCAATTTTTGTATAATTATAAGGTCTGTCTGCGTACACATATTTTGCATAATGTTTTGTAAAATGTTGCAAAATGTTGTCTGCGTACTCCAAATCTCTTGCAGCGAGAGAGCCAAAAGGAGAATTTTTTGACAGTTGGCAGTTAGAGAACTTGCAAAATGTTGCTGGAGAAATTTCTGCTTGCAAGATTTTGCAACTAGTTTGATCAGCTGTTTTTATTTACCTTTTTAATGAAATAATTTTTGTGAAAAAAAAAATTGAAATTTAACAATGGCAGAGGTAAGTAGTTAGAATTGTGTTGATTTTTAATGTTTATAATATATAATAATAAACAAAACATTTTATGTTATGCTAGAAACGTCCAAATATACAGTGCGACTGTGATGTTAGTGAATTGGAGATTGCATAACCGTGTAATAAACAAGTTTTTTTTTTTTTTTGTTTTACAACACTTTTTAGGCGCACTTTAATTAATAATTTTTTAAATTACCGCGAAAATTCACTTTTGCGCATTTCTTTTGTTTTGTTATTTTAATTGTTTACACACCGATCAGCTGTTTTCTTGCAAGATTTTACTGAATACTGTCTGCGTACTTTTTGATATATTTTAAGCCAAGAGAGTAAAATTGGTCTTACTCTCCCAAAAAAAATTACTGAGTATTAGATACTGGAAAAGTACCCAGACAGACCTATAATTAAAAAATTCTAATGATAGATGCACATTACTTTTCTGATTTAAAATCGTTTGAAAGTTATGTTATGTAGTACAAATTTACATTTAGATATAATAAGTATTAAAGTCAGAAGTATTTCATCAATTGATAAATTCAATAGATTTAAATCTCTTCTAGTTGGTTTACCAAGGCTACCCAGTATCATTGCAGTACAGGAAGCATGGTTTTATAAAGAACATACTCAGATATATAATAGATATGGTTATAATAGCATACTCGTACACTGTTGCAGATCGGACAGTTATGGTGGAACATCAATTTATGTCCATCAACATTTGCATTATACATCTGATGTCTGCGAAAGTGACAATTTTCTTGATTATATAGTTCTAACGCTTGATAAATTAAATTTGCAACGTTTTATTGATCCCAGAAATAAAGTGTAACTAGCTTTTTATTTTTCTTAGAGAATTTGTTATCCACTTACGGTCGAAGTCAATGTGTATTTGTAGGTGACTCCAACATTGATGCAGTCTAGTGAAGAACTTGAAAACCTTTTACAAAATTATGATTTTGAAAAATGACATAAAATAGTTAGACACCCCGTCAGCAAAACATCAATAGATCACGTATACAGTAATATTTATGACTCTGTGACAATCGATTCTATTGAGTGTAATTTATCATATTACAATATTGTATCATGTAGATTATTTAATGGTATACAAAATATGGCTTTTACTGATGAAACATATATTCACTGTGACTACAGCAAAGCAAAAGAATATATACAAAATCATTTACAAAACATACGTCAAATTGGTCAGCCATCAGCTGACACATCAGAATTAATCTCTTTGAACAATGCCATATCAAATTCGACTTATGAAGGAACTCAAAGAAAACTTCTCAAGAAAGAGATCGCTCCATGGATAAACGTTATAGCGTAGACAGACGACAGAGTTAATTTGAATTAAAAGCTAACTAATAATAAATATAATTTTTTTATTTTATTAAAAACAATTAAAATAACGTACCTTTTATGCCTTTGAATCCATTTTAGTTTTTAAAAGTAGACAATTTCACAACCGTTTGTTGATTATCGACGGTGTTGCCATATCGAAATAGCTAAATTCAGTATAAATTCAGTTTGATTTAGTGCATTTACGATTAATCTAATTCACATTAGAATGGGGATAATTCAAAAGTTAATTTGAATTAGGACTGTTAATGCAAATTAACGCTGTCGTCTGTCTACGCTATTAATCTACAAAAACTTATTGATTACAAGCATAAGCTTTTAAAACGTCGAAGAAAGATCTCCAAGAATAATGATTTAGAAAACAAATTGAAAAGGATCAGTGTTGTAATAAAAAAAGCTTGAAAAATCTCTATAAACAATGGCCCATAATCATAGTCAAACACTAAAGTCGATTCTTTTTAAAAGCGACTTTAAATTTAAAAGCTGTTAATAAAATGTTTACTACTATAGTCAGAAATTAATCATATTTTAAGTTGAACCCACTTTAAGTGGGTGTCACATAAAATGTGGCAAATGTTTTCATACAAAAAAATAAAATTTGTCAAAATATAACAATGTGGCAACTCTTATCAGCTGACAATAAAAAAAGCGCATTTAAAATTTTGTGTTTACCTTTTTTTTGCAGAAAAAATAGAGCAAAAAATACTTTAAGATAAAAAATATGGAAAAGGTAAGTTCTACATTGTGTTAAATGTGTTATGTATGAACACATATATATTAATATTGTTATCCAATAACTGCATTATAAATTATTTACAGGAACAGAAGAAAACAAGAGAAAGGGAGGCAAATTGGAGCACCAATGAAAAAGAATTCTTGAGGGAGTGCATTAATATGCACCTAGAGATTGTCGAAAATAAGGGCAACGATACCTCATTAATTTTAAAAAAGAAAAATGCTTGGAAAAACATTAGTGAAAGTATGGCTTCTGCAGGCTACAAACGGGAGATTCCAAAACTTAAAGCGCAATGGGTCCGGATGAAAGTAAGTGCTAGGAAAGCTATGGCGAGTATGAAACGTGCTTCTTTTGCGACGGGGAATTCCGTAGTTATTTCAGAAGTTAGTGCAGAAGACAATTTAGTCCAAAGTATGATTATCAATGAGTTTCAGGAAGATGACATTTTAATAGACAGCAACTGTGTTGATGACCTTAACTGCACTGAGAGCCCAACAAACAACGCTGAATATTTGATATATGAGACGGACAATAGTCCATCCGACAATGAAATCAATTTTGCTGCCACTATAGGAAATTCACTTAGGCCTGACGGTTTCGACGAATCGGATAAAATAGATGCGCCTGTTGTCACTCCCCTTAAACGTTTAGAAAATAAAATGAAAAGGCAGACTCCACTTTCTAAACTCCAACGCCTTAGAAGACTTCCCAAAACGCCATCGAAAAACAGCATTATTTTGGAGCGCCAACGTCAAATTGCAAAAGAAACGACGCAATCTGAGGAATTAAATAACATTCAAATAAAAAAACTTAACGCTGAATTCGAACACGTTGAATCGATGCACAAATTACAAAAGGCTAACGAGCAAGAACTCCACTCCCTTAAAGTAAAGCAACTTCAAAAAAAAATAAGACAAGATGAAGAACTACATGCCATGAAGGTAAATATTCTCCGAGGCAAGGTAGATGGTAATTGCAATAAGATTTTATTTGACTAAACGTGAGTAGTTGAACTTTGCATATACATACACTTTTTAATGATTATTATTCATTAATTAAATTCGTGTACATTTAGGAATCACAACGCAACGCTATTTTACTAATTTAAGTTGACATTCTAAAATAATGATTGTTTTGAAAGCTGGACTGTTTTTTTATTTTCAAGAAGCTTATGGGGATTTAAAACAGGCAAATCTATTTTACTTTTCAATGAAACCGTCAGTCCTAGGCGAATTTTCTACAGTGCTGTCTATTACAATATCATCATGCAACTCATACCTAATAATGCTTTAGACTAGATTGAATTTTGCACTTACTTCTGGAATTATTGTGGACTTTCTAGTCGCGACAAACTTACGTTTAATATTCTCCATAGCTTTCCTAGCGCTTACCTTGCTTTTTCAAGTATTTATATTTTTTTTAATTAATGAGGGATCGTTGTCCTTGTCCCGCAAGAATTCTGTTTATCTAGTGCTCTAATTTACCATTAGTATTATATAATTTTTTGTTATGTTTGAATTTATTTGTGTAGAGAATTTGTTATTTTTTTTGTTTTGTTTTCTGATTTAATTTATTTTTTTAATGTATTTGTGTAAAGATTTGTTAATTTTTTAGTTTTTAATTTTTTATTTTAATTTTAAGTTATCTTACTTGTGGAATGAATTTTTTAATGTTTTGGTTTTGATTTTAGCTTATTGAATTTCTTATGTCCTGTTAATTTTTTATGTTTCTATATTATTAACTTCATTTTTAATAACACACACATTTACATGAATTCTAGTGTTTGATTTCAAAATAAAAATAATAATACTGGTAACAATTTAAACTTGTAACTTATTTTGCATCTGCTGTGGAAAACTAAACAGTGACGATACGTAAGTACAAAATTTAATTATGGGTTTTATTTTATTGCTTACAAAAAAGTTAATGGACACAAAAAGGTATTAATGGAAAGAATTAAAATTTTTTTTTTAAATATTTAAAGCAATCAAAACTTGGACAACCAAAATCAAAGTACTATTCAGTATTTGAGAGTAGCTGCTGTGCTTCACAAAATATTTTCTGTAAATATTTGAATATATAAAAGTTAGTTGTGTAATATGAAGTCTAAAATAGATAAAGTATCCTTAGAAATGTGCATTGATAAAAGCAGTCCTAAATGCATTTCCAGAATTTGTTCCATTACTGTTTACAACTGCATCAAATCTTAAACTTTGGGATTCTGGTTCAACAACCGGACACACATCCAAAACTGTAAAGGTAAATATATATAAATTTGATAATAAATAAAGAATACACAAATTCTTTTTTGATAAACATACATGATGAATTTCGTTCCTTTGCAATATTGTGAAGAACAGCAACAGCAACTACTATGTTCTTTGCAGTATGTAGATCAACGCGGAGTCTCTCGAATACCGAACGGAATTTTGATCTTAGCTGCCCGTTTAAACATTCAATTTTACTTCTAGTTGCGATATGACATCTGTTGTACCTGGGGGATTAATTCATACAGTAACACTAGTTTTCTGATTTTTGTTTTTTAAAAGCTTACCTTTCTTCTTTGGGTGTAGATGGATTTCGAATGGGTGTTAATAAGATTGGCGATAAAGGGTAGCCCGCGTCTCCTAAAAGCACTCCTTTATGCTCCCTTTTGCTAATCTCTAGCTTATTTTTTAGTTGGCATTCAGACCAAATCCGGGCGTCGTGTTTCGAGCCTCTAGATCGCGCTACAATATCAATTATTCTGTAATTTGCATCGCAGACAATCTGTTGTATGTATATATAAAAGTTTTTTGTAGATGAACGTAATATTAATGCTTACAAGAGGCACCACAATTAAAAGCGAACTTACCTGAACATTTAGAGAATAAAACCCTTTTCTATTTAGATAGTGGCCTGCCATTTCTTGACCAACTATTTTTGCAGGACATTTTATTCGAACGTGGGTACAATCGATGGCTCCTATTACTGTTGGGAAGCCAGCCACGTGATGAAATTTCTTTTTAACTTCAACAAGTTCGGCATTGCTTGGAAATTGTATGAAGTGAGGAAACAGTAAGGCTATCTTCTTTGAGATACTTTTAATAACTCTTCCGACAGTTTGCTGTGACATTCCATGCAGATCCGCTGAAAATATATGCTTTTAATACTTTACAAGTATACTGTAAATATTAAACCTACCAACGTCACTTTGATGAGCATTTCTGCCAAGGAATCTTAAAGTCGTTAGCACTTGCAAGCTTATGGGAATTGGTAAGCCTCTCTTGTTTTTTGGTTCGTCAATATCTATTAAATTTATTAAGAATCGACTAGTGATTTTGTCGAATCTGTACCTCGAAAAAAACTCTACGTCATCCAGATCAAACGGATCAAATCTTTTTTTATATACCTTAGCTTTTCTTTCCTCACGTAAATCGTCAAGAATTTCAAAATCTCTATCAATATTTTGTAAGGAAAACATTTGTTGAAATTTGTGCACAAAAATAAAATTTTTTGATTCTTTGAAAATTTTAATACGTCGAAATCAGCTGTTTATGTATTTTAAATTATTTAAAAACAACTTCAGGTGGTTTTAAATAAGAAACATACTTTTGCGTTTAAAGTATACTTTTACCTGTCTATAGTATACCAAAAGTACACTTTTAATAAAAATATACTTTAGAAGTCTTAAAGTCGACTTTATTTTTGACTATGATTATGGGCCAATTATTATAAAAACAACTTTGGTGCATTTAATCAAGACTCAGGTAAATGTTGGAATTTTATAAATAAAACACTTGGCAGAGTTTACAATCGGACTATAAATATAAAAGACTCAAATGGTGAACTTGTTATCTGTGACTTCACCTGAGGAAGTTGACAAAATTTTATCGGACTTAGAAAATAATTAAAAGTTCAGGCCATAATGGAATTTTTCCACAACTTCTTCGCTATTGTAAGCAGGAACTGACACCTTGCTTAGTAAACATATTTAATAATATGATACATTTGGGAATATATCCAGACGTCTTAAAAATTCACAAAATCATTCCCATTCCTAAGGTTAGTAATGCTACATTAACAAACATGTTTCGTCCAATTGCTGTATTATCAGTAATTGATAATGTATTTGGATGAACTTTGCATAATCAAATTTTTAGCTATTTGGAAAACAACAAACTATTCAACGGGTATTAGTATGGATTCAGAAAAGGTTTTGGTACAGAGGAAGCTGTGGTAAATGTATTAACTTCATTTGCAAAGGATTAGATCAAGGACATAGTGGCGCAGCTGGTATCTTTTTTGATCTTACTAAAGCTTTTGATATTGTTGATCACAACATTTTATTGCAAAAGCTAAATTTTTATGGAATTCATTGCAGTGAGCATGAACTTTTACAGAGCTATTTATTTAAAGAAAATATTTTGTTCGAATAAATAAATAAAAAAGTTCTGTTGGTACAGCGGAGCATGGTGTCCCTCAGGGCAGTGTGTTGGGGCCGCTGTTATTCTCTCTATATCTTAATGATATCAAAAACCTTGATCTCTATGGTAAACTCTTCATTTATGCTGATGATATTTGCCTTTTTTACCCATTTAAACATGAGGTAGCATTTAAAGCATATATGAAAAAATGTGAAGCATTAATTGTGGAATTCGCAAGAATAAATAAAAAGTATTTATATAAAAGCTCGTCATAAACGCTAATAAGACGCAGTTAATTCGTTTTAGCCGCATAGTCTTTCAAATAATTAATTTAGCGTTTTTGTAGATGGCACGGAAGTTCATGAAGTGAACACTGATATTTAGGCATGAATTTCCACAGTTAGAGGAATTTAAAAGTACCTTTGGTGATTGCAACCTTGATATTATTGGAATATCGGAAACAGAACTGTAAAAATTTGATCAACTGGCTCATATAAATGAATCTGTGTCTTTTATGTCAAAACAATTTGACAAAATTATAAGGGCGGTAGCGGAAAATAAAAAGAAATTGGATATAATGCAAAAGGAAAACAAAATGCTAAAAGATGAAGTAAAAGCTCTTAAAAACTCAATTAAATTTTTAAATGATCATCATGTTAAAAATTACTGCATTATTAGTGGTCTAGAAATACAACCGGGGTCAACTGCAACAGATGCTGTACTTAAACTTTCAAATGATGTTGGTGTTGAGTTACTAATAAACAAATGGTTGTTGTCCAGTTTGATTAAAAAAATCGAAGAATTCGTTGATGGCTGTCAAACCAAAACTTAAGAATAATGAAGTTATGCAAAATGTATTTGTTCGAGATTATTTAGGCCGTGAAACATTAACTCTATTCAATTACGCAAAGTCGCTAAAAAATAAACAACATTTTTTCGTTTTCGTTTATGTTGCTGCTGGTTACGTTATAATGAACAAGTAGTTTAGGCCTAAAATTTTTGGAAATGAGAAGGAGGTTGACCATTTATTGCTAGAAGCTACAAAAAATATGGCAAGAAAACGAAGGTCTTATAATAATATGCCAAATGATGCAGCTGATGAAGAATGTTATGTATCTCCATAATGTGACATTCAAATTGTTATCAATTTTTGTATAATTATAAGGTCTGTCTGCGTACATATATTTTGCATAATGTTTTGTAAAATGTTGCAAAATGTTGTCTGCGTACTCCAAATCTCTTGCAGCGAGAGAGCCAAAAGGAGAATTTTTTGACAGTTGGCAGTTAGAGAAGTTGCAAAATGTTGCTGGAGAAATTTCTGCTTGCAAGATTTTGCAACTAGTTTGATCAGCTGTTTTTATTTACCTTTTTAATGAAATAATTTTTGTGAAAAAAAAAATTGAAATTTAACAATGGCAGAGGTAAGTAGTTAGAATTGTGTTGATTTTTAATGTTTATAATATATAATAATAAACAAAACATTTTATGTTATGCTAGAAACGTCCAAATATACAGTGCGACTGTGATGTTAGTGAATTGGAGATTGCATAACCGTGTAATAAACAAGTTTTTTTTTTTTGTTTTACAACACTTTTTAGGCGCACTTTAATTAATAATTTTTTAAATTACCGCGAAAATTCACTTTTGCGCATTTCTTTTGTTTTGTTATTTTAATTGTTTACACACCGATCAGCTGTTTTCTTGCAAGATTTTACTGAATACTGTCTGCGTACTTTTTGATATATTTTAAGCCAAGAGAGTAAAATTGGTCTTACTCTCCCAAAAAAAATTACTGAGTATTAGATACTGGAAAAGTACCCAGACAGACCTATAATTAAAAAATTCTAATGATAGATGCACATTACTTTTCTGATTTAAAATCGTTTGAAAGTTATGTTATGTAGTACAAATTTACATTTAGATATAATAAGTATTAAAGTCAGAAGTATTTCATCAATTGATAAATTCAATAGATTTAAATCTCTTCTAGTTGGTTTACCAAGGCTACCCAGTATCATTGCAGTACAGGAAGCATGGTTTTATAAAGAACATACTCAGATATATAATAGATATGGTTATAATAGCATACTCGTACACTGTTGCAGATCGGACAGTTATGGTGGAACATCAATTTATGTCCATCAACAATTGCAGTATACATCTGATGTCTGCGAAAGTGACAATTTTCTTGATTATATAGTTCTAACGCTTGATAAATTAAATTTGCAACGTTTTATTGATCCCAGAAATAAAGTGTAACTAGCTTTTTATTTTTCTTAGAGAATTTGTTATCCACTTACGGTCGAAGTCAATGTGTATTTGTAGGTGACTCCAAAATTGATGCAGTCTAGTGAAGAACTTGAAAACCTTTTACAAAATTATGATTTTGAAAAATGACATAAAATAGTTAGACACCCCGTCAGCAAAACATCAATAGATCACGTATACAGTAATATTTATGACTCTGTGACAATCGATTCTATTGAGTGTAATTTATCATATTACAATATTGTATCATGTAGATTATTTAATGGTATACAAAATATGGCTTTTACTGATGAAACATATATTCACTGTGACTACAGCAAAGCAAAAGAATATATACAAAATCATTTACAAAACATACGTCAAATTGGTCAGCCATCAGCTGACACATCAGAATTAATCTCTTTGAACAATGCCATATCAAATTCGACTTATGAAGGAACTCAAAGAAAACTTCTCAAGAAAGAGATCGCTCCATGGATAAACGTTATAGCGTAGACAGACGACAGAGTTAATTTGAATTAAAAGCTAACTAATAATAAATATAATTTTTTTATTTTATTAAAAACAATTAAAATAACGTACCTTTTATGCCTTTGAATCCATTTTAGTTTTTAAAAGTAGACAATTTCACAACCGTTTGTTGATTATCGACGGTGTTGCCATATTGAAATAGCTAAATTCAGTATAAATTCAGTTTGATTTAGTGCATTTACGATTAATCTAATTCACATTAGAATGGGGATAATTCAAAAGTTAATTTGAATTAGGACTGTTAATGCAAATTAACGCTGTCGTCTGTCTACGCTATTAATCTACAAAAACTTATTGATTACAAGCATAAGCTTTTAAAACGTCGAAGAAAGATCTCCAAGAATAATGATTTAGAAAACAAATTGAAAAGGATCAGTGTTGTAATAAAAAAAGCTTGAAAAATCTCTATAAACAATTATTATAAAAACAACTTTGGTGCATTTAATCAAGACTCAGGTAAATGTTGGAATTTTATAAATAAAACACTTGGCAGAGTTTACAATCGGACTATAAATATAAAAGACTCAAATGGTGAACTTGTTATCTGTGACTTCACCTGAGGAAGTTGACAAAATTTTATCGGACTTAGAAAATAATTAAAAGTTCAGGCCATAATGGAATTTTTCCACAACTTCTTCGCTATTGTAAGCAGGAACTGACACCTTGCTTAGTAAACATATTTAATAATATGATACATTTGGGAATATATCCAGACGTCTTAAAAATTCACAAAATCATTCCCATTTCTAAGGTTAGTAATGCTACATTAACAAACATGTTTCGTCCAATTGCTGTATTATCAGTATTTGATAATGTATTTGGATGAACTATTCAACGGGTATTAGTATGGATTCAGAAAAGGTTTTGGTACAGAGAAAGCTGTGGTAAATGTATTAACTTCATTTGCAAAGGATTAGATCAAGGACATAGTGGCGCAGCTGGTATCTTTTTTGATCTTACTAAAGCTTTTGATATTGTTGATCACAACATTTTGTTGCAAAAGCTAAATTTTTATGGAATTCATTGCAGTGAGCATGAACTTTTACAGAGCTATTTATTTAAAGAAAATAATTTGTCCGAATAAATAAATAAAAAAGTTCTGTTGGTACAGCGGAGCATGGTGTCCCTCAGGGCAGTGTGTTGGGGCCGCTGTTATTCTCTCTATATCTTAATGATATCAAAAACCTTGATCTCTATGGTAAACTCTTCATTTATGCTGATGATATTTGCCTTTTTTACCCATTTAAACATGAGGTAGCATTTAAAGCATATATGAAAAAATGTGAAGCATTAATTGTGGAATTCGCAAGAATAAATAAAAAGTATTTATATAAAAGCTCGTCATAAACGCTAATAAGACGCAGTTAATTCGTTTTAAGCCGCATAGTCTTTCAAATAATTAATTTAGCGTTTTTGTAGATGGCACGGAAGTTCATGAAGTGAACGCTGATATTTAGGCATGAATATCCAAAGCAACCTAGTCTGGGATCAACGTATTCAATACCTTAAGTCAAAAATTTGCTTAGCGATTGGAATATTTTACAAATTTAAAAATAAATTCGATGTGAATACGAAATTTCTGATCTATAATGCACTAGTTCAAAGTCACATATATTATTTGACGATCATATATGGTTACAAAAAAACTACTGATCTAAAAACACTGCAACGCATGCAAAATAAAGCCCTAAAAGTCGTACACATTCTTCCTTTAACGTATTCTACTACGTCTGTATACAAAAACGTATGTAAAACCGTGTTACCAATTAATGGAACATACAAGCCTCAACTTTTAGTTTTTGTCTTCAAATCCTTGCATTATATAGGACATCACACAATAGGCTTTTCACAAAATCAAAATATAATCAATACTAGGAACAACATAAACTTGACAGCTGCACGCTGTAGACTGGAAACAATAAAGCAGCGCATAGAATACATGGGTAGTCGAGAATTTAATAACTTGCCTTATAGTTTGAAATCTATCAATAGATTCTCAATGTTCAAATGTAATTTTAAAAAATGTTTACTAGAAAATTTGGAAGAACTGTTATCTTAATATTAAAACATTAAAATTTCTCTATGTACTTTTATCTTTATGTATATTTTATTATAATTTATTAGTAGTTTGTTAATTTTTTGCCAACTCGCCTCTTTAATGCCTATAAGGCGCTGAAGCTCCATTATGAACTATTTGAAATATATATGTATGATTTAACAATGAAAAAAAACTGCGATACAAGATTGTGTTTCGAGACAAGATGTATGGTTTCTGTGAATCACTATTTGTTGAAATTTTTGGTATCAATAGCTCAATGCATATAGGTGTCGTATATTTACCTAATGGTGATATAAATTCTTTTGAAAATCCTCATGGTGAATTATTTGATAGGTTTCGCATATATTAGTTATGGAAAATTTTAATTACAATCTTTTTATTCCGTTAAGGCTAACAATCTTAGATCCCTAACATTTAGGTGCGGTCTGAGGTACGTGCATAACTGCCTTCCTTTTGAGTGAACCATTATCAGTAATCTATAGAAACCAAATTCAGTTTCGTTTCTTTTCCTCATGTCACAGTTTTATTTACATTGCCTAAAAGTTTTCTTCTGATATACAAAATGATTAGGTTGAATTTAGAGAGGATAATAAAATAAATTATAATGAATTAGTGCAACATTTTAACAATATGGATTCGTCTAGTATCTTTTCCACAAATAACGTTGACATGCAGTTGGAAAAATTAAATGAATTAGTTAATGGATTGCTCAGCATTGTGCCTGTTTCTAGATTTAGACCTAATTCGAATGGTAGTGAGTGGATAAACTCGAGACAGATCACCAAAGCTAGATCTGAACGAGATAAGGCATATTCGACTTTTCTCAGAAACAGTACGGATAACTGGGATCCTTTTCGTTCACTTGTGTTACTGAATATGATATCTACCTATCTCTGTTTACTATAAAGACCAATGCAAAAGGTTATGATGGCTTACCAATAAAATTTATAAAAATGATATACCTGTGAATTTCTTCCCTTATTCCTCACCTAGTGAAATCTAATTTTACTACATCCAAATTTCCAAATAACTGAAAATTAAGTCGCATCGTACCTATTGAAAAAAGTAGCGGCAACTATAGTATTAATAACTTAAGACCAATAGTATCTTACCTTCGATGTCCAAGATAATTAAAAATATTATTAAAAGACAAATATTGACACACTGTGAACGGTTTTCGCTTTTCGTCCGAGTCAATTCGCTTTTCGACGTCATCATAGTACAACTTCATTATTAATTTTGTTCACTGATTCCATTCGACAGAACCTTGATAGGCGAAAAGGCTGTGCACTCGTCTCTCTTGACCCTACAAAAGCATTCGATCGTATAAATCATAATATTCTTATTAATAAACCCAGTAACGAATTAAATTTTTCTAAAGCTGCAGGACAGAACTCAACATGTGCCTATAAGTGGGAGAAATTCTAGTCTAGGGACTATTACGTCAGGTGCACCCCAAGGCTCCGTGCTAGGATCAATCTTGTTTCTAATCTATCTCAATCAATGTATTGTCCTTATAAGTAACAGCTTCTGTCAACCATTTGTTTTTGCCGATGATATGTTACTTTTGTATACTGTTAATCCAAATAATCGTTTTCTTTCAGAAACATTACTAAGCCAACACCTAAAGTCGCTATCTACCTGGATGGACCTAAACTACCTAGATATAAATCCAAACAAAACTAAAGCATTGATATTTCGTACTCGGAATTTTTACAACTTTTTGCTCGAGAATTTTTCTTCACGGTCATGAAATTGAATTTGTTGAGTCTTTAAAGTGTCTTGATGTGACATTGGACACATACCTTAGGGCTATACTCCCTAAAACCATATACACCAAAACACGTAAGAAAATGCCTTGCAGTGTTTCTTATAATGTCGCAGTAATTTACTATCTTGTAATTTTTTCTGGGGCATGGTCATATAATCTGGAAATAGTTGAGAAAGTTGTGAGAAAAGTTGTCCGTTACATTTATGATGTTATGGGATATAGTTTTCAAAAATATCTGGACTTACGCATTATACTACACTTCTATAAAATTATTAGAGCAGGCCAACCACATATTCTTGTTAATAAATTTAAATTTATAAACTCAACACGCAACGTTCAGTTTGATATACCCCGTGGCCATCATTTAGTTTTTTATCTTTCGTTTTTGATAAGAGTATATAAAGTTTAGAATCATCTACCGGCTAATCTTAAATTATTCTCGTACTCCTAACTGAAGTTTAGAAAACATTTTCTTGAATATTGTAACAACCATTAAATTGAGAAGTGTGCTGTTAAGTTTTAATATGCTTGTTATAGAAATAGCAATACTTTGCTATTATTATTATTATTATTTATTAATTAATATTAATTATTAATATTATTATATTGTTATTATTATTCATATTAATATTATTAATTGCTATTAAATTTATAATTTTTCATATACGTTATTTAAGCTTATTTATATGGCTGGGGAGCTCAACATTTGATTTAAATTATGTACTATATTAGAATTAGATGTAAATTGGCCTTGAAGGCTTCCTTGTATTGATATCAAATTGAAATTGAAATCCGACATGTCAAATTTTTGTATAGAAGAGTACAAGTAGTATCGTCTAAAAATAATATGTAATGAAACTCCGACATTGAGAGAAAATACGAATGGAAATTTAACAGTCGTACGGTTCTCTTTATGTTTTGAAATTAAAAAAAAATAAAAACTATTCTACTTCATTAGATCAGGGTTACGTTTTTATTATTAATGCTAAATTTTCAAAGGCAAAACTCGTCAAAATAGCACAAAAACCGCTGAATATAGTGCAAAATATACTCAGTTGGTGTCACAAATAATTTTGTAAACAATTAAAAATTTTTCGCAAAAGAATTTGAAAAATTTTAAATTTTGTTAAAAAAAATTGACTTGGAACTTTGTTTAACCAATTCTCCCCTTCTTGTTAAGGTGTAAACCTCTTTTTAATTATATAAATATATTCATATATTTTTATCTCCATTTTAGATGAAGTGGAGCTAAATAGCAGTGTTGGGTTTGATAAAGCTATGGAGAGAGAAGGAAAGCTTGTACAATCCAAGGCAAGAGTTGTACCACAATAAGCATGCACGGTCTGCTTGTTTAACATCAATTGATAAAAGCTTGGAAGAATACATACCTAATGTAACGTCACTCGAAGTAAAAGTATTTTTTGGTGCGTTTTATTTAATGTATGTAAGTAAATAATATATTTTTAAACTTCTTATCTTCTATCCCAATAGGGCGAGAGTTAAAAGTAAGGGAAAGTCAAAGAAGTGGTGCGGGAATGACGAGATTTATATGCCAACGGCTTACTAGTACGAGGAACTTCATTTTTTAAAGTACTTCGTAACAGTAAGAAAAGGAAAATCAAAACTTTTGTTTAGGTTGAACTGTTCGGTTTTTTATTAAACGTAAATTTTATGTAATTCCTAATTTTTCATTCTGGTGACTTTGATAAAGTCTAAATTCTACTCCTTTAATAAACGGTGTATTTTTTCGGAGTATTTACTTTGATGGCAATACTTAAAACCGTTAACGGTTCAACTAAACTTTGTTTTCGCCATCTTTCTTCTGTTTTCTTGTAAAAGTTATTGTTTGATTTACATTCAAAGATCAAACACCAAATAAGAAAAAAGGTAAATATCAATAAAATATAATTCATAAAAAAAATATAACAACTGTGTTTTTCTTATTTAAATTTTTTTCTGCCCAACACACCCCATTCTAGCCAGATCCTGAGAAATTATTTGGAAGGTATTAATAATCTTTTTTTCTTCAAAGGATCATCACCTTTCTTCACCTTTATCAACACCATTTTCTACACTCCTTCAGAAAATTTAATTTGAAAATATTTTTAAAAGTGAATAAAAGTAAAACAAAGTGTCAAAAAAAGAAAAAGTACATATGTACATATTCATTAAGTACATACATTTACAATTGTTATTTTGTGAATATTTTTACCTCTTGTGATTGATCGTGTAGCAACGCTTGTGTTTTGTAGAGATTAAATCAACCACAGACAATAAATAATATAATAAAATATTTTCGCAATTTGTTATATTAAAAAAGAATATTTTAAATAAATAAATAATAAGTTGATAATAATTACTAAGTGTAATAGAGTACATACATCTATACATACATACGTATATATTTGTTATATTGTGGTGAAACCAACTGTAACCCAACAGCCAATTTGACTGAGGTTAGTCGACAAAAGTTTTGGTGATATTTTGCAATAAAAACTTTTAATTTTTCTTTAACTAATTGTAATTAATTTTTTGTAATTCGGTTTGTTGGTACATTAAATTAATTTTTATTAAAAAATTTTCTCTTTTTAAACAAATCGTAATTGAATGAAATTATTATATTTGAGTGAGAAATTAAAACATTTTTGCCTGAAATAACAACAAATATATTCACCTAAATTAATTATTAAAGAAAGAAAAATGTCGAAATCATCACTAAATAAATTTATAAGAGCATTGGATGCGCTTATTAAATTTGAATCGAATTTTTGCGAGTTTCGTGACGAAATGCATACCATTTATACTCTAGAGATTCAGGGTGTTGAATTAAAGAGTTTATGGGAAAAAGTTAAGTCTTCGTATGGGGCTTGTTTGGACTTTTTTGAGGACAATGCTAAGGGGGAGCCTACTGATGTAGAGGTAGCTTCGTCTAAGTATCAGTCCACATATGTAGCGTATTTGAAATATTCGGCTGCTATAAATGAAAAAGTTCATAATTTCCAAGCTGTCCCAAAGTCTGGTTGTTCTACGTCGGTGAATTCTAATACGGGTAGTTTTGACCATAATTTGTTCTTGCCTCCTTGTGATGTGATACGTATGACCGCCGGTGAAGCGAATGAGATAGTGTCAAAGTGTCCGTTGTGTAATGAAGGGTTTGACGTGGCATGGCAAAATTTGAAAGAGGAATATGAGAACCCTCGTATGTGGGTTAATAACCAATTGAAATTGTTATTTAACCTTTCTTTGGTGGATAAGGAATCTAGTGCCGGGCTTAAAACTCTTCAACGAGGAATTAATAATTGTCTTACTTCGCTTTCTGTATATCAGGTGGCAACGGATAATTGGGATCCAATTTTAATTTTTATGTGCATTTAGCGTCTGCCTACGTCTACTGTTGGTCTGTGGGAACAGGGTGTTCGTAGTAAATCGGTCTTGTCTACTTGTAAAGAGTTTGATGCTTTTCTGGCGGAAAGAATTCGGACTCTGGAGTGTGTTCGTGATCTTAAGGATTCACAACCATCTGAAATCTTCTGTACAGAAGGTCAGGGCTCATGTTGTGAATTCAGCTTCATCTTCCATCGTTTTATGTCGTTCTTCTGGTCATTTTTTGAGGACTTGTAAACGTTTTAAAAATCTTTCGATTTCGGAAGGTTTTCAACTGTGAAAAAATTTTACTGTTGTGTGAATTGCTTGTCGCGGGAACACGAGGTAAAGAATTGTAAAAGTGCCTTTAATTGTACGACGTGTAATAAAAGGCATCATTCGTTACTGCATCGTAATGAAACAAGTTTAGAGGTTTCGGCTAGGAAATATTATTCATCAGGGTATGACACACCCCGCTCGCGCTCTTATTGACCCTGCTTCAGAATCTTCTTTTATCTCTGAACATTTACGGAATCGGTTGAAACTATCTGCACATTCAACGAATGTCAAAGTATTAATCAAACGATTTCTGCAGCAAGAAAAGTTTACGCTTTGAAAATTGGTTCTTCTTTAGATAAATTTGGAAACCATGGCCCTGATATTATCCAGTATATCGGGCAATTTGCCCTCTTTCCTATTGGGATCGAGAATTCGGGATAATTTTTCGGATCTACAACTAGCTGAACCCCGTTTTTATCAATCCAGACCAGTTGAATTACTTCTGGGGGCGGATTTATATCCTAAGTTAATTTTGGGCGGAATTCGTCGTGATGTTTTAGGGACATTGCTGGCTCAGTATACCGTATTTGGATGGATCGTTACGGGATCTATTCGGGAATCACGTGTGCAAGTGTATGCGACCACTGTAGGGATTTCTGCAGAGGACGATTTGAATAAAAATCTGCTTCGCTTTTGGGAACTTGAGGAAACCCTGAAAGCGAAAACATTATCACCAGCTGATAAATTTTGTGAGGACAATTTTAGGAGAACTACGCGACGCGACTCCGACGGTACCCTTTAGGACAAAATTTCCTCATTCTATTAATTTAGGCTTTTCAAGGCAAAATGTTATGGCACAATTCTTGAGGAATGAGGCCTCACTTTTGCGGAAGCCTAATGTTAAGGCATTATATGATAGTGTTGTTAAGGAGTATTTGAGTTTGGATCATATGAGGCCTGTGGTGCATGCTTTTACTGGTCCTTCATTCTTCTGTTATCTTCCTCGTCACCCGGCATTTAAGCCGGATAGCAAAACTACGAAATTGCGTGTCGTGTTTAATGCATCAAATAGAAACTCTAATGAAAGTAGTTTAAATGATTGTCTTTATGTGGGACCCACTTTGCAATCAGATTTAGTTCTGCTTATTATTCGTTGGATGCTATTTCGATTTGTTTTTAATTGCGATATTACTAAGATGTATAGATAAATTCGGTTGGATCCTGCTTTTCGATCTTCTCCAGTGGAAGAGGTGAAGACGTATGAATTGCAGACTGTGACTTTCGGTGTTAACTGTGCTCCTTATCTGGCGATACGGACACTTTTACAGCTCGCAAAAGACTCAGAGACGGAGTATCCTCTTGCGGCTAATATATTGCGCAAGGATATGTACGTTGACGACGTACTTCTGGGGCTCATGATGCTTCGTCTGCATTGAAGGCACGGGATCAAATTATATCTGCTTTGTCTGCGGCTAAATTTGAGTTAGGAAAATGGACTTCGAACGACATCGGGATTCTGAAAGGCCTTCCATCGGAATATCTTGTGGATTCTAAACTTTTAGTATTTGTTGAATCTAGTAGTTTGAAAACATTGGGTATTCAGTGGAATGCTCAATGCTTTTACTTTCGTGTAGAGCTTATAGCCGAGAGGGCACGTTACACGAAAAGGGAAATGTTGTCTATAATCGCCGAATTGTTTGATCCTGTAGGATGGATAGGTCCGATTATCATTACTGCTACGATTATTATGCAGAGCATCTAACCAGATAATATTGATTGGGATGATTTTTTAATCCCTTCTAGGGCAGGGAATGGAGAAAATTTTTCAAGTCTTATACGGAGATAAACGACATCCGGATACCCAGATGGGTGCACTATGCACCTGGGGTATTAGTGGAACTTCATGTTTTTTCTGATGCCTCAGAAAAAGCATACGCTGGGGTGATTTATGTTCGTGTCGAAGCATGTGACCATATCTATACTTGTTTGCTCTCTTCGATTTCCCTACCTCGCTTATAACTTTGCGGTGCAGTTTTGGACTCAGAGCTGTTAAAAGCTGTTATTGAAGCGAATTATATTCAGATAAGGCAAGTGTATTGTTGGACAGATTCCACTATTTTTCTTTGTTAGTTAAGGAAAACGCCGGATAGCTGAACAACGTTTGTGGCTAATAGGGTTTGTCGGATTCAGGAGAATGTAGGGAAGCATAATTGGTACCATATTAGATCGCAAGAGAATCCAGCGGATTAAGGCAGTAGGGGACTTTCACCCTCAGATCTGGCTAGAAGTAAACTCTGGTGGCATGGAACCACGTAGCTTCGTAAGCCTAAGTCTCAGTGGAAGATTCATGATCTCTCCCCGTTGGACACAGAAGTCGAAGCTTGAGCTGTTAGAGCACACGCCTCCTTTATTTCGAATTATGATGATATTCTTGACCGGTTTTCTAAACTTGACCGCGCTTTTAGGGCAATAGCTTACATGCTTTTAATTTTTGCTATGACGCATTCTTCGCTTAGAGGCAAACAATCTTTTGATTCTTCTACCGTCTCAAGTGATGAGATAGCAAGAGTTCGGTTGCGTATAGCAATTTTAGCTTAGAAAATTCATTTTGTGGAGGAATATAAATCTCTTTTAGGGGAATTCGTAAGCTTAATTTCTGTTCATGGCGGTAATCATTTAATATTGAGGATTATGCGTATTGAATATTGGGTCCCTCGACTTAAGGTTCTAGTTCGAACTATAATAAATCGTTGTAAGCGTTGTGTTAATTGGATAGAAAACGCTCATGGCTGCTTTACCTCCGGAACGCACTACTTAAAAGCGACCTTTTACCATTACGGGTATTGATTTTACAGGTCCCCTTGATCTGAAAAGTTTTACAAATAGATCTTGCCGGATAACGAAGGCAAATGTGTGTATCTTCGTTTGTTTTTCCATCAAAGCAGTCCATTTAGAAGCAACGACTGACTTAACGTCAGATTGGTTTTTGGCGGCTTTACATGGGTTTACTGCTAGACGTGGTTGCCCATTGATAATATTTTCTGATAATGTAACCAATTTTGTAGGAGCTTCTCGTGAGATTGAGAGGGACTTTCGAACCTTTCTGACGGAGAGCTTGCCTCGACTGTGCTCTACGTTTGTCGTTCAGGGCCTTTCGTGGCGTTTTATCCCTGTGGGGGCGCCTCATATGGATGGCTCATGGGAAGCTGCTGTTAAAGCCTTTGAACTTTATTTTAGAAAGGAAGTTCAATCAGTAAAATATACCTTCGATGAACTTTCTACTATACTTGCGCGTATAGAGACTTATTTAAATTCTTGACCCTTATGTCCTATGTCGGACAATCCTAACGAGCCTGTGGCGCTGACTCCTAGTCATTTTTTGATAGGTGGCCCAATATTGGCACCACCTGAACCATCTGTGTATGAGTCACCTATAGGTTTGGTAAATCGATATCGTAAGATGAAGGAATTTTCTCATCATTTCTGTCGCCGTTACATAAACGCTACAAATGGAAATTTCCCGACAGGGACATAACCGTAAACGACTTGGTTGCTATTCGTCATGAACAGTTATTTCCAACTTCCTAGAAATTAAGTCCCGTAATTAGAACGTATCCAGGAAGTGATGATCATGTGCGCGTCGCCGACGTTCCCACAGAAAACGGAGTTGTGAAACGACCAATCACAAAACGACATTTTGTCCAATTAACTTATAATTACCATGTGTTAACCCTTATTTCCTAGTATTATGGCCACCTTATCAACCATTTTTAAAGTTGCCCTGCTAGAGGAGTATGAGGAGGCGATGGAGGTAGCAGATCCGGGGCCAAAACGTCGCATTCGTGATCGAGTGAGGTTTCGTATCGAGTAAAATTTTGTGACGTATCGAATAACTGGATTGCGGCATTCGATAGCGTTCGAATCGAAATTTGTTTAAAAATATGAAATATTTTTTGCTTTGTAATAGAATAAAAATATATGATTCTTATAAAATGTAAACAAAGAAAAAATAAAATAAACTCATAATAGTTAAATATTTTTTCATTTTTAATTACTTATTTTTTGAAGAAATGGATTCCCTGTTTTTATTTTATTTGTCTTCATCTGATGAAGAAGATGAAAGTGTCAGCACCCGAAGACAAATTTGAAACAAAACCGATGCCTTTATGCTATAGGCGCCTTTAACAGCAGCTTCAATTCCTGCAGCTTGAATAATTTGTACTTCTACTGGAGATTAAAGCCCTTCTTCGTACGTAAAAGCACTTCAACATACTTTTTTCCAAACCGACACAGTTTTCCCAGGTGGGCCGTACGTATTCAATTTGTGTGCAAGTTCGTCCTATAGCCTTTTAGCGACTGTCTTACCTTGCCTACAATTTGGTATTAAATTGCTTGCCAAGCTCGGGTGGTCACCATAAATTGTGCCATGAGCTCTTTTTGTTTGCCATTTATTTTATTTACATATGTCATTAACAAAAAGGGCATGATTTGGTTACTATTATTCTTGAAAACAAAGTTAATACACTCATTTCATTTTACTTATTTAAAGAAAAACTATTGATTAGTTACAACGCAATTTTTATTTTGTTTATAAAAAACATATAATTATGCTTACGATACCCTTAGCCTATCGAATAACATTTCGAGTGAAGTTATTCGATCGACTACTCGTTATCGAATGCCACGATCTCAAATTTCGATACAAACCATTCGATATCGAGTACGGCGATCTCAAAATGTAGAATTTAATCAAAGTCACTCGATCACGAATGCGACGATTTGGGCCCCGGTAACTGAAGCACCCAGCACCATACCTTCGACAACGGCTTCAATGGCAGTGGAATCGCAACCACCTTAATCCTTTTCCATAGTGGATGAGCCTGTCGCTGTGGTACCGGCGAAAAATGATTCGCAGACAAATAAAAGGATAGGCTCCAGTGCGCTCAACTACAGCATCTGCAAAAAACCACACCCTTTAAGAGCGTGCTTTCGGTTTCGGCAGCTTATTCATGAAAAGAAATTGCGTCACGTGCTGATTTGCTCACGTTGTTTGGCCAGCAATCACACGTTTTAAGACTGTCGAAGCTTCCGAAAGTGCAACAAATGTCAGGGAGATCATAACACCCTGCTGCATTCCCCGAAAAGTGTTTAAAAAAGGGCACAAAAAGAATAAAAAATCAAAGAATATTGTGCCCTCACATATAGTCAGTGTAACTTCGTTACCACTGCACCATGTGGTGAATTTCTCGCCGACCTTGCAAGCGAAACTTATTCTAGGGAACTGCCAGATACAGGTTCGTGCATAAATAGACCTCTGCTGTAGCGTCAGCTACATCAGCGAACAGCTGATTAAAAAATTGAATATTCCTATTACCGGGTCCTATCGCCGTATAACCATTCGATCGTTGTATGATCTCTTAAAAATAATTTTCCTGACAGCAAAGGTTTCAAAAATGCGGGATATAAGAACCCCAATGGAGGATGTGTCAGAGGTTGTTCGGGAGCATGTTCCCGGCTTGCAGTTGGCGGATCCTACCTTTTACCACTCAGTTCAGGTTGCGCTGGTTCTCGGTCCAGAACTAAGTTCGCAAATCATTACGGGAAAAATTTATTCTTGCCCGGGCTGTCCACTAGCTCAGTACACAACTTTTGGGTGGGTTATATCTGACCAATCGCCTATATAATTCATCGTAATTGTTCTACGATAATGAGTTCATGGGTCTGCAGAAAACCATCTCTTAGTTGGGTTAAGTTTATGGATCTGTTGTAAAAACCATGTTTTTGAATTAAAAAAAAAATAATACAATAAAAAAGAGAAAGAACATCCATTGATTATATTACTTCTTATGTATGTTGCATCTAACTATGTTATTGCAAGGCGGGCGGCAATGTTTAGGTTGAACTGTTCGTTTTTTAATTAAACGTAAATTTTATGTAATTCCTAATTTTTCACTCTGGTGACTTTGATAAAGTCTAAATTCTACTCCTTTAATAAAAGGTGTATTTTTTCAGAGTATTTACTTTGATGGCATTACTTAAAACCGTTAACGGTTCAACTAAACTCTGTTTTCGCCATCTTCCTTTTGTTCTCTTGTAAAAGTTATTGTTTGATTTACATTCAAAAATAACACACCAAATAAGCAAAAAGGTAAAAATATTTATGAATAAAATATAATTCATAAAAAACATAACAATTGTGTTTTTCTTATTTAAATTTCTTTTTCTGCCCAACACACTCCAACACTTTCTTATATAAGTACAATGTGGAGCGTAAAATTTTTTGATATAAAAATTCAAAGTATTTGTAACATTTTTTCCTAATTGCAGATGCTAACATTTCGTCAAAAGCAATTGATCTCTCACAATTGTCGGAGGTGGATGCGCCAACGCCACCGAAGAGACATAAGGCAAAGCAAAAGGGTTCGGTTGATACCGATAATATATTAAATCTAGCTAAGGACTACAAAATGAATTTTAGCGATGCAGAGAAACCAGAAACAGCAGATTAGGAGCGAGAAAATGCAATCA
This sequence comes from Cistogaster globosa, assembly GCA_937654795.1. NCBI lineage: Eukaryota > Metazoa > Arthropoda > Insecta > Diptera > Tachinidae > Cistogaster > Cistogaster globosa. The sequence continues at coordinate 104,448,730 of OW569403.1, read as the reverse complement.
CAAAATTCTTTCGTACAAATTTTAACGTTGTATGACGACTTTGTAAAAAAAATGATGTTGAGTATAAAAAAAGCAAAGGGAATTTAATAAACTGTGATAAATAAAATGATTAAATTTTTTTATTATTTAGAAAACAGTATTTTATAGACTAAAAATTAATTTTGAATTTCTGTTTGTTAATTAAAATAGTTTTAAGTTTATCTTTTAATTACTTAAAAAAAAACAGTATCTTAGAGATTGAAAACTGAATTTAATATTTTTAATTTTTTTAAACTTAGTGCTAAGCTGGATAAGTCCGAACAAAATTTTTGTTGAGACAAAAATTTTTTACTGAGAATTTTCTGCAGCACGATTCACCCATTTCGAAAAATTTTCCCGAACAAACGAAGCTGTCATATGAATACATATGTAAACAAGTCAAATTAATTTTACCACGTGGCAACATAGCAGCAAGTCTTTAAAAATAAATTGGCATCGATTGGCATTTGCTTCCTTCAATAAATATAACAGAATTTAATAAATAAAGGTCGTCATACGTTGCACATTGTCAAATTCAACTAAAGTCAAAGTAACGACGGATGAGGTTGGCACAATGAATACTTTGCTGACGGATCTTAAATCAAAATTGCTCTCTATTTTTATTCACTTTTAAAATAAATTTGTATTTTATTCACTTCTTAATTTAATTAAATTTGTATTTCATTTTTTGCCACTAAAATTATTTTCTTAAAATTAAAGAATACAATTGAAACACATCAAGAGTTAAAAGATAACAAAGAAGAAGGAGCAATTGCTAGCTATCAAAGTATTCAACGTACGTCAAAAGTTAAAAGTTGACCAACTTTCGTACTTTGCGTTGACGGTCAAGCATTGATTGTGACAACGCTCATAAGAAAACATGTATTTTAACTCACTTGTTAGTTGAACACGTCAAAGTTTAACGTATGACGGATTCTATGTGCCCCGGCCTTAATACTGCAAGCCGTCAATAATAGTTACTTACTTTTAATGGCGTTAGCTATTGTTATCCAAATGCTTTGCTTTGTATGATTATTTTTATATAAGCTATTGCCTATGTCGTACATGCATACTCTTCCGGGCTTTTTCTTTTCCATTATATGCTTGAGGGCAACTGCCTTATTGAACCCCATTTTGTAAAAAAAATATTTTATTGAAAAATTAATTGTTTTTTTTTTTTAATTTTTTTTAGTGGCAACACAGTTCAATTTTGTTCGCTCAAAAATTGAAATTAAACGTGCGAGAAAATAACAAACTTTGTTCCAAGGCGAATTAATACAGGTGATTGCACGGCTACAACAATGCAACAACACAAAAAACAACAGGGAATTTGTTGCTACAAAATTTATGTATGTTGTCAAAAAAAATTAAAAAAAAAAACATAAGAAATTGGAAAAAATTAGACAAGAATTTTTTAATTTTTTTTTTTACTAGAATTCGGCGGTGATGCATTATGGAAGAAATGCACGTTGCGACCTGTTGTACAACTTGAGAAGGATGTACAACAGATTGCAATATTTGTTGTGTAGTTGTATGAAGTTGCGCGTTGGTTGTACTAAAGGTCAAGAAGTTTTGATTTTTTGACAACGTTAGTGGACATGTCGCTTAACATTATTCTATTTTACTTTTCATTTCCGTAGTGACAACATAGCAAAACACAGCGCAAAAGTATTCTGTACATTTAAAGAAAATTAATACAAGAATACATATGGAGGATTCAGATGAAATGCGTGCAAGGTTTTTAAAAGTTTGCTGTTAGGATATTTTTGATTACCCAATTCTTTGACTACTTTTGCTTCCTTCTTAACTTTTGTTTGCATTCTTTTTCTTCTTGGTCAAACACTTGATCGATTACAACATATGCAACAATATCGGATGGCTTCTATATAAAATAAAGTTGTGCCTGGCGATTATATGCAAGTTGCATAATTTATAGACAAAACACCTAACTTATTACTAGCAAAGTTGTACATGTCGCAATGTGTATGGCTTGTATTATATCTAAAGGTCTTAAAAAACTGGAGAAAATATATTGAAGAGCAAGATAATATAGTACCGGGAAACAAAAAAGAAACTAAAAACGATTTTAACTTTATGCGATGCTCACCCACCTACTTAAAAGCCTTTATTTTAATTACGTGCGGATAAATATCAAATTTCCAAACGAGCTACTTGCATCAATTATGTTCTTATTCGACATTGGTTACAGCCAGAACTCTTCTTGTATGGCTATAAGATCTTGTGTATTGTTACTTTTTTACAAGTGAGTTTTTCTCTTTCTATAGCAGCATATGAAACTTGGAAGGAACACAAAGGAAAACGTTTTGAACTTGAAAGATTTCCTGAATAATTTTTCCATAAGCAGACATTTAAGAGAAAAATAGAAAATGAACGAAATGTTCCCCAGTGTATATTGTGCTAGGAAACACGTAATAATTCTAGTTTAACGCCTTGTGGCCACTTGTTTCGTTAAACTGTATTTTGGATTGGGTTGACGAAAGCGGTGAATGCGCCTTTGTGTAGGGGGACATCAAAGAAATCTCAAATTGTGCAACTACAAAATTATTTATGACTTGCAGTTCTCTTGACTTCCTCCGCGTTCCATTTCTAATTTTCTTAAAATTAAAATTTTAAAAATGTAATTCTGTTTCGCATACATTTTTTAAGGAATTTAAATTTTTCATTTTTTAAAAAATTACAATACATTAAAATTTTGTTTAACAAATAATTTATTTTTGACAATATTCATAAACAAAACAATTCGCCTTGACAACTACAACGTATACAGCTGATGAGCTTTTTCGCCCGTGCGTTCACCTGTATTATTTCGCCATGCTTTGTTCAACAAACTTTTTTTAGCTGAGAGCAAGAGAGAAAAGAAATCACTCAATTGTGCAGGAAAATGAGAGTTTCTTATCTGCTTTTCAGAACAAGCTACCCAACCAAATAAATACTTGTTTACAGGTGCTACCAAATTAATGAGAAGCTTAATATAAATTCATTTTATATTATGTTTTTATGACAAAAACTAAATCTCATGTTTTATTAGGTTTTATGAAAAAGTTTTATTGTATATCCACATTTGCTAAGAAAATTAGCATTGTACGAATCATTATTGTGGATAAGTTTTTTTTTCTTAAAAAATATTTATCTTCCTGGAAAAGAAAATAAATTGTATATTTGTATTTTATTGCTCTAACTATATTAAATAGACATTCAAAAAATTTATCTAACTTCCTAAAAAAGTTTACACTTTAAAATCAAATCTGTTGAAATTTGTAAGTGAACTTTTTAGATTATAGTTTTTTAATTTAATTTATTTATTTACTTCATTTTGATATAAAGCCAAACATTGCAAAAAAAAAAAAATAATAATATTACATAGAAATTAAACCTAAGATAAATCCATATTTAAATGATATATTTTTTATTTAAATTATTTATTTTTAAAGGACGATAAATAATAATAAGATTCTAAAACTAAGATTTGGAAACAGATTTATTAAAATGCTTACTACGTGACTCACATACGTAATATAGTTTTGGAATAATTAAAAATAATATTAGGCAAATTATCACTTTATTGACTTTGATTTTAGTTGATGCTAAAAGAAAATTTTAAATTTATTTTGTTTGACAGTGATAATCTTACTTAAAGATAAGTCCTATTTAAAAAATATTTTATAACTTTTAAAAATAATTTCTTTAATGTATTTTGACGATCTTTTCTAATTTACCATTTCAAGAAAATAACTGGTAGCACGTTAGATTAATAACTTTGTTCTCTATCTATCACAGGTAGTGCGAAATAAATTTTGAAAAATTAATGATTTGCTACTCAATTTTTTTCAGAAAATGTTTTAGAAAATAACTCATAGTACTTTTGATTCCTTTTTCATCCCCTGTACAAGCGTGCAAAATATTTTTTGAGAAGTTAAAGACAAACCTCTTTAATCCATTTTGACGATTTTTTAGTTTTGCAAAATTAGCTTTTCAACTGTTTTCAAAAAGAGTTTTATAAAATAACTTAATACTTAATGACTTAACTTAATGATTTTCTAACAAAGTTTGGGTTATTTAAATGTTTTGAGGGCTTGCTTTCAAGAATTTTAGAAGCATACATTAATACCTATATGCCACAACTTGTATTATCATTTTGTATGTCTCTTTCAGCTATAGGACAATAATTTCAGAAAGACCTTTCTTCTCCAAGTGTCTTAGGAAAACTCGTTTATAATCGTTTTCCTTCACCTTTGCACATACAAAGTGTAATGACGTGAATGCAAAATAGGTACAAATAATAGTTTCGGATGATTCCTTATTAACAACTTCATTTTTTCGAAATTTATATAGTTAGTTTGGCACGGTAAACTATAGCAATTGACTGATTTACTTTCCTTTATAACGACTAAAAAGCAAGCGTCTAAAACAAAATTAGTTAATTGTTCGCCATTATTTAAAGAATTTCAGTCTGATGTATCTAAGCCATCAAAAAATCCAAGAGTAATATTTTCTGTCAGTTTATTGACTCTAGAAAAAAGTTGTTTTACAAGACTTGTATGATTTTAGAGTGTTTTAACGAATTTTCATCATTTTGTTGCTTACTTTTGCCTCAAGCATCAACTTAGGCCGAATTGCTTGTTGTTTATCAGAGTTTAGTTTTCCCCATTCCTCTTCTGGCGAATAACTGTAGTCTTTCTCTATAACTTCTACGCTTAAATCGAAAGAGTTTCCTTTTTAACTATTTATCTCATTAGCTGTGGAAGTAATATATAAGTTTTCTTTTTTAAGTCTTGTATTAACATCGACTTCATTCTATTCATGCACAGAAACTATTGTGTTTCCAATTTCTTTGTTTATTGACCCAAACATTTTGTAATGGTAACGTATTTCTTTAAGTGTACTAAGGTAATCAATACTTATGAAAAAATAAGTTTAACTGGGGGCTCAACCGGGATCCTTGCAAAATAAGTAAGGACTACCAAGCCAATAAAGAGTTCATCACTACAACTCAATACACGGGAATCAACGCTATACTAAATACCTGTGATAAAAAGTGAAGTGTACCAAAATCGATATCCAATAGTAAAAGGATTAGTTTAACAGCTACACAAAAAATACCACCACGTAACCTGAAAAAGGGGTATTAAAATAAAAAAGAGTATAGTAGAACAACAAAGTTCGCGACATTCTACACAATTTAAATACAAAAATAGTAGAATACAAAAATATTTACGAAATTTTTATTAAATTGAAAAGAACAAGCAGGACATTACTAAAAAAACCATGAGTTCAACCACAATAGATAAAACTGGAAACGTCCCAGAACAAAAGACATAAGATTTTAGACGTAACCAGGAGATTGACGTCGGGATCAAAAAATGCAACTAATATATCAGTACAAGATTTAGCAGCCATTGGCAGAAATAGCTTCACTGGCAGCAGCTAAAAGACAATAACTGCATTAACAGCCAATAGAGCGTTTAACTTTGAACTAACTGTACAACTCACAGCATCTTCCAGTGAAATAACCACAGATTAATCTATAAGTATTCAAAATTCTACCCATTTTCGATGATAATAAAAAGAAATACAGAGCATGGAGATCCGCAGCATGGACTCACATGGAAACAATAAAGAATTTTCAAAGTACACCAACTTACTACACAGCACTGGCTATATATAGTTCGAGGAAAAATTCAAGGAGCAGCAGCAGACATCCTAATAAACCACAACATGATTTTTAATTTTTATTCTATGATAAATCGTTTGAGTTATACATACGCTGACCAACGGCCAATGTATGTACTCTTAGAAGATATAAAAAAAAATACTCAAGCAAGAAAGGAATTAGCTGAGTATTATCAGCAATAAACGAAGCACTTAATCTCATACTTTCAAAAATTGAGGTGGAAAAAGAAAACGAAGCGATGAAATCCTTTGCATTTATAACAGGTTTGCAAGTATACGATTGTCACTCTCTACGCTCAAAATCCAAGAGACTTAGAGACAGCATACGATAACCAGTACTATATATCATGATGACAAACATCTACAGTTTGATTCACCAGGTCATCGACCACACCCAGAAAGTCACCTACATAATCAACAAAGAACACTGCACTTTGAAAAAGTCGCTATCAACCAAATATACAGTACCATCTAACCAGAAATGTACGGCCAACACCCAATCATTAAACAACAAGCCAACCATTGGAAGTAGACACTACAGAGAGAAACATACGTCATCCCACTCCATTTTAACATAACAACGATCAGAGGAGATACAACAATCCTTTTCGTCCACAACAATCTTTTAAACGAGAATACGATGGTTCAAACAACCGCTTCAATCAGCACAAACAACAAAGATCAACAACACAGTAGAAAATGATTATAAACAGCTTTTTTAGACTAAAAGATGGTCTACCACATTTACAAAAAACGGATAGGAAAACAGGTAAGACCATCAATATTTAAATATATTGCGGAGCTACTAATAACTATATAGACTCCAAAAGTAAAATAGGATACAGTGTTAAATTAGAATGTCTGATCAAACTAAAAACGTTGCATGGATATTCATTTGTTAAAACTAAAAAATCTATACATTTATTTAATTATAACTTGACACTTTTTGAGATTAACTCACTAACTGGTTCTGACATGATTCTAGGAATGACGGGATTGAGATAAATAGGTGCATCGATAGACTTCGTAAACAATAAAATGAAATATTGGGATAAGGAAAAAACCCACAGAATAAATTATACCATTAATAATGAAAAGAATAGAAATCATATAGAGGAAATTATGAATAGAAATAATTTTGTTAACGAAAAATTACCCTATGCTACAACTATAGAAGGTACTATTAGAACAAAGTCAGAAGAACCTATATGGACTAAGCAATATCCATATCCATATTTTGATAACGAGTTCATCAACAGAGAAATTCAGGGCTTTTTACACAATGAAATAATTCAGCCAAGTAAAAGCCCCTACAACAGTCCCATAAGGACAATCGGCACTGATGATAAAGGCAGGTCAAAAGACTAATGTAGATTTTCAAAAATTAAATTCTCAAGCAATTACTGATATATATCCGATACCTGATGTCAATATGACAATTCAGAATTTAGGTAAGGTTAAAGTATTTACAACTTTAGATATGGAATCGGGATTTCATCAAATTAAATTGAAGAAATAAGATCGCGAGAAAACAGCTTTTTCGGTAAACGGCGCTAAGTATGAATTTATACGGATGCCATTCGGATTAAAGAACGCACCTTTCATCTTTCAACGATGCGTCGACGATATCCTTAGGCCATATTTTGGAAAACGTGCTTACGTTTACACAGATGATGTGCTCATTTAGTCTTCATCAACCGAAGAACACATCAATACTATAGTGGATGCATTACGAAAGGCTAATATGAAAATTTCTAATAAAAAATCCCACTTTTTAAAAGAAGAAATTGAATACTTAGGGCACATAATAAAACATGACGGTATCACCGTGGGTCCTTCGAAAATACAGATAATAAAAAATTTTCCTGTTCCTACTACATTAAAGGAACTCAGATCATTTTTAGGTTTAGCAAGTTACTATAGGAAATTCATAAAAAATGTTGCTAACATAACATAACCGTCAACCACTTTTTTAAGAGGAGAAAATGGAGGAATTTCAAAGAACCAAAGTGCAAAGATTAACATAACTTTAGACGAAAATGCTTTAATAATTTACTTTAATCGTGCTTGATTCCTCTAAATATAAATATTTCATGATATTCTCATGAAATATTTATTATTTAAAACTACAAAATAAAATGTATTACTGCGGGGAAAGCATATCCATATGGCCATTTCACTACTGCTCATATAGCTCATCAGAGGATTCTACCCAAATTTTGTATTCAAAACAAGGGTTTCGAAAAACTGCTATTGGTAGTCAAATTTTACTAACCAGTTTATTTTTTTCAGTTACATACGAAAAATAAACAACTGAACTCCGTTTTCTGTTTTATGCCAACTGACAATAGTTTAACTGAGCACACACAGAACTGAAAAAAAACTGAATTCAGTATACTATTTTCAGCAGCACACTGTCTTTTCAGTTTGCAAATTAAGTGAAGGCAACTGAAAAACCAGTTCGTGTGCGTTTAGCAGACGTAGTTGTGTTTTTTTAGTAACGCAACACAACTGAAAATTAACAAATTAAAGACAAATATGTGTATGAATTGCTGCATAGTGGTGTCGGTCGAAAATGCTTCAATTTATATATATTGCAACTCTAAAATGTACATATATTTTTATTTAAAAAATTTGTACGAAAATTATATTATATAAAGATTTTAACAAAAAATAAAACAGTATTAGAAAATATATACATGTTTGTTGAGCAGGGTTTTAATAAGAATAAATTGATTGTTCACTAATATTTTTTATGGTTTTGTAAAATAGTTTTTCGAAGACTTTTATGAGAATCTTTAATAATGAAGTGTAAAGTGCAACAAAGTTTTGCTTTTTTCAATTTAAATAAGTATATATGTAATTGAAAACTTTGGTGGAAATTGTTTTAATACTAATACAATTCTAAGAATTTTTTAGTGTTTTTGCCATTTGAAAAACAAATCCTCTTTCGCTTATGTATGGACAAATTGTTCTGTCTTCGCAATGTTTAAAAAATAAATTATATATTACAACAACAATACATAATTAATCTACCTGTTTTTTAAAAACATCCCTTAGTTTTTTGCGCATTTATTACATATGGTTTTTTTTTTCAAACAAATGACTGAAAATTCCAGTGCAGGTACGTGGGTACGTAAGTATTTCTTTTATGGAGTCTTCTTTCTTTTTCTTTCATAAAATTGATATACTTAAAGGCACCAAGAGCTCATATATTTATGTTATTAATTTTACTCAAAACAGTAAAAAAACGTTTTACTGCCTTTACAACAAATGTATTTTTAAGAGCTATGTCCACAAACATGTGGCTTTATAAAATTTGGTGTAAGTTTATTCGAAAACACAAATATATCAATTAATAATCTCATTTATGAATTAGACATTGATTATAATTTTGTTTGATTATTTTGTAGGGTATTGAGAATACTTCCAGTTAAATTCGATATGTAGGAAACTTATTATTTAAACAAATGTTTTGACCTATATTGAATTATCTGAATTAATGTAATTTAAATTAAAAGTTTTTCCGGATTTTGAATTCTAATTGTTTTCTTCCTTTTCTGTATGTTTGCAGGTCTATTAAAAAAATAACTGTGTTTAGCTTCAGTTAACCATATATTCTTTTTAAGATCCCAATAGTTTTGTAAAATAAAACGGCAGCTAGGTAGGAAAATTACGGATCAGTGGCGGTTACTTTATAATAAATTAAAGAATACCTAGTACAGATTGCAAGCTATATACATATATCTAAAAATTAATTTTGTCGCCATTGAGATATTAAAAGTAATCCATATCCCAAAAAGGAATATGCGTTAAAATTTTTATTAGTAAAAAGTCTTTTTGGCAGTATAAACATTATGATATGATAAAAGTTATTTTTGCAAAGCAAAGCATTGACAAAGTAATGAATATGTTGTTTTTTTGCAAAAATTTTATGCGTTTCTTTAAACACTCTAATTTACAATTTTATAATAAGTTATTGTTTTTATGTAGATTTATTGTTTCATTATTTTAAGACTCATATTTTTCTTATACATGTTTAAAAGTCTAATCGTACTTAAATTTTTAGGCTTGAGTAGAAAGAGCTTTTTCATCGCTAAAGCTAATTTTGACAGACTGCCGAAATCATTCAGACGAAGAAAATCTTGAGAATATTTTATTGCCTAAACTAAATTCTACACTTCTAGATGAAATTATTGACGACTTAATATGAATAACAATGTCTTATTTAAAAATTTTTATTTAAGATATTTAGCTCTTTAATAAGTTTAAGGTTATTTATTAATTAATAAAGTTTCAAATTGAAAACAAAATCATGTAAACAAAAAATACTTTTGAAAGCCGCATGTAAGTTGAGTAAAACTTCTCTAAATGTGTAGTTCCGTTTTAATTTTTAAACAATAAAAAAAAAATACTAAAAAATCTATTCTATCGATATTATTTACACATACATTTAACAAGCTATTTGCAATCAACGATACAAAAGTATTTTCTATTTATACCTACTAAACTTCAGTGAAAATATATTTTTAGTTAAATAAAACTGTATATAAATACACCATTAAGCTATTCACTTAATTATACACTCACAATTTTAGTTGTGTTGCGTTACTAAAAAAAAAAATACAACTACCTCTGCTAAACGCACTCGTACTGGCTTTTCAGTTGCGTACACTTAATTTGCAAACTGAAAACCCAGTCACTGTGTGTTCGTTTTGCAGCTGAAAATAGTAAACTGAATTCAGTTTTTTTAAGCAGTCAAATGGTTGAAAATGAAAATTAAAACTACTTTTAGTTCAGTCGCTAGTCAAAAAAATTTTTGTTGGCGCTGAATATTAAGCCCTGTTCAAAACTAGAAAGTCTTATATCTATTGCCAAGTTGATCAAATGAGAACTTTATTTAATCAACAAATTAAAAAACAATTAAAACTCAACAAGTTTTATATACAAAAAATACAGCAAACATTCAGTAACCATTTTTAATTTTTATAATGCTTTTATTTGTCCATTTTAATTATTATATTTTATTTAATTTATAAGCAATAGGTTTTTTATTTATTATATATATTTTCAATATTTCTCTACTACATTGTGTAGCATCTTCAGGAAAACAAATATTTATTGAAACAATATAAAACAACAACAAAAAATGTAAAAAAAAATTTTCAAACTAACATATTTCGGAAAACAAAAAAATATTATGTCAAATAAAAAATTTTAAAAAACAAATACAAAGTACAAAATTATTTCTTATTAAGTCCCGATTCGCACGATGCAAGAAAATAAGACTGCTTATTTTCATTTTCTTCTTTGAACTTTCATTTTTGTTCGCACAGTGCAAGTCTTATTGCTTAAATTGTTCAGATTTTTGCATGAATGTACACACACATCTGTGTTTTTTGTTTTACGCATATGGAAGCAAAGCGAATTGCAAGTACAAGTAAGTCTGTCCTCATTTAATTTTACCTCACCCCGTTGCCTACAACCTAATCAGCTCAGCTTAAATACTTGCATCGTGCGAATTGGGACTTACTAAATATCTATAAATCTGAGCTACATTATCTGTGTCTGCCTTAAAATTAATTCTCTGTGCTGTTGGTGTATGAATAAGTTGTATCATTTCTAAAATATAACGCCTTTTATAATTGTTTTCTATGTTTATTACTGAAACATTTTCAAATTTGGGATAGTGATTTAATCTGGCACAATGAGATGATAATGTAGTTTTTTTTTAAATTAATATTTTTATATCTTTGATCAGATTTATGACAATCACTGATGATGGAAATATCCATCATCGCGTAGAACAAAGTTTCTATCAAATTTTTAAAGGAAAAATGAAAAACTTGATGGAAACTTTGGTGTACATGTGATTTTGCATCTCCCTCTAACTAATGAATCTTTCCATTATAAAATACATATATCTGCACTGCTCACACTACTGCAGTTTACTATGTAGTGATGCCAGAAGTTCTTATCACACTTGATGGATATACCCGTCACGATTGAATGATATACCCTCATTTGAAAAACGGAACTTTTTTAATAAAACAAAATTTAATATTTTCTAATATACTCGTATATACATGTTTCTTTTTTAATATCTAAATAATATTTTACAGTATAAAAAATTACTTTATTTATAATAATATAATTAATTCTTATCTCGCGCATCACAGTGCTGACATCCTGCGATATTCCCTTAATCATATGTAAATGTGATATCTAAAAAATATAAATGTAAGATTATTAAAATACTTTAAGCATGAATTTAAGTTCTTTACCATTGCTTCAGTAAAACCTTTCGACTCCTCCAACTTTCTCTCCAACTCTTCCACCGCTAGAAGGTTCTGCAAAGGGAGCATGCTGACGACTTCATCAAGTTTTGGGTCGTAAGTCTCCCCAGCCAGCCGACAGACCTTGCACTCCATCAAAATTTTTGGACAATATGAATTGCAAAACTTCTTAAAATTTAAAATAAATAATAATTTTATACTCACATGCTTTCCCAAAGTTTTCTAAGCCGGGTTTTGAAATCCTTCTGAGCCTGGACCTAATCTTGAAAGGGAAGGAATGCATTAAATGGAAAAATATTTTAAGCCAATCTAATTTTTTAAACGTTATAAATAACCTTTGTATTTCCGATCACTTTTGGATGACAGTGATGTTGGGGCACACATCTTGAGTGTTTCTACCAAATACTGTTGTTGACTGAAAATTAGAGAAATACATAATATTAAGCAAATAAGGAGAAGTTTTACACATCAAAAAACAACTTACAATTTTGGATTTAAAGGCTTTATAAGTTCTTCTTCTTCTTCTTCTAACTCTTTAAAGGCTGTAACGGTCTTCAATACCCGCAACATGCCTGTGAAGTTTTGAGTTTCCAGTGTCAGGTTTATTGGACACAATCTCTGCACTTCAACTGCCTGCGATCCCAAAAGCAACTTACCTTTCTAATTCCACATTGAACTATTATATTTATTTTAAATTGTTTGTTTTTTATTTAATTTTTCTTTAATTTTTGCTTTTATTAAATCGACATATCAATTTTATAACTATTTAACTATTTGATAAATGCGCAATTTTCTTAACGTCACGAAATAGAAAATATATTAGATGTTTCACTCTTGCACATGATTTGTTTGTTTGGGGCAAATAACGTTGCAACTGACAAGAAATTTCTCTTCCTTATTTTTTCTTTCAAAATTTACAAAAATTCCATAAAACCGGCTAACTTTTTACAACAAATTTAATAAAAATTTTGTTTGACCTTTGGCACAATGTTAATTACAACACATTTTGTAAGCTGTATTTTATAGTTTGCTGCATTATTATCTATAAACTCAAGCGAAAAATAAGATTTAGTCTATTAAAAAAATTCATCCCAATTCATTACCAAAAACGCTACAACGGCAACGCTGTTCAATATGAAATTGTTGCAAATGTGTTAGTGTACAAATTGTGTTAGTTTTAGTTTCTGTCAAGCATTTCTTGCTGGGTAATTTATTATAAAGTAACCGCCACTGATCCGTAATTTTCCTACCTAGCTGCCGTTTTATTTTACAAAACTATTGGGATCTTAAAAAGAATATATGGTTAACTGAAGCTAATCACAGTTATTTTTTTAATAGACTTACAAACATACAGAAAAGGAAGAAAACAATTAGAATTCAAAATGTGGAAAAACTTTTAATTTAAATTACATTAATTCAGACAATTTATAGAGAAAAAATTCAATATAGGTCAAAACATTTGTTTAAATAATAAGTTTCCTACATATCGAAATTAACTAGAAGTATTCTCAATACCCTACAAAATAATCAAACAAAATTATAATCAATGTCTAATTCATAAATGAGATTATTAATTGGTACATTTGTGTTTTCGAAAAAACTTACACCAAATTTTATAAAGCCACATGTTTGTGGATATAGCTCTTAAAAATACATTTGTTGTAAAGGCAGTAAACGTTTTTTTACTGTTTTAAGTAAAATGAATAACATAAATATATATGAGCTCTTGGTGCCTTTAAGTAAATCAATTTTATGAAAGAAAAAGAAAGAAGACTCCATAAAAGAAATACTTACGTACCCACGTACCTAATGCCTGCACTGGAATTTTCAGTCATTTGTTTGAAAAAAAAAAACCATATGTAATAAATGCGCAAAAAACTAAGGGAAACATTTTAAAATTGAGATTTTGTTAAAAACAGGTAGATTAATTATGTATTGTTGTTGTAATGTATAAATTATTGTTTAAGAATTCCGAAGACAGGACAATTTGTCCATACATCAGCAAAAGAGGATTTGTTTTTCAAATGGCAAAAACGCTAAAAAATTCTTAGAATTGAACTAGTATTAAAACAATTTCCACCAAAGTTGTTGCACTTTACACTTCATTATTAAAGATTCTCATAAAAGTCTTCGAAAAACTATTTTACAAAACCATAAAAAATATTACTGAACAATATATAGCGTGCAATAATAACTCAATTTATTCTTATTAAAACCCTGCTCAACACACATGTATATATTTTCAAATACTGTCTTATTTTTTGTTAAAATCTTTATATAAAGTAATTTTCGTACAAATTTTTTAAGGAAAATTATATGTGCATTTTAGAGCTGAAATATATATAGATTGATTGTATTTTCGACTGACACCACTAAGCAGCAATTCATATACATATTTGTCTTTAATTTGTTAAACAAAAATTTGTATACGAACGCTCAGTTTCCACTTTGTTAAACCACCCATTCAAATTATCTAGTCACATTTTTAGTTGTGTTGCGTTACTAAAAAAAACACAACTACGTCTGCTAAACGCACACGAACTGGTTTTTCAGTTGCCTCCACTTAATTTGCAAACTGAAAAGACAGTGTGCTGCTGAAAATAGTATACTGAATTCAGTTTTTTTTCAGTTCTGTGTGTGCTCAGTTAAACTATTTTCAGTTGGCATAAAACAGAAAACGGAGTTCAGTTGTTTATTTTTCGCATGTAACTGAAAAAAATAAACTGGTTAGTAAAATTTGACTACCAATAGCAGTTTTTCGAAACCCTGGTTTTGAATACAAAATTTGGGTAGAATCCTCTGATGGGCTATATGAGCAGTAGTGAAATGGCCATATGGATATGCTTTCCCCGCAGTAATACATTTTATTTTGTAGTTTTAAATAATAAATATTTCATGAGAATATCATGAAATATTTATATTTAAAGGAATCAAGCACGATTAAAGTAAATTATTAAAGCATTTTCGTCTAAAGTTATGTTAATCTTTGCACTTTGGTTCTTTGAAATACATCCATTTTCTCCTCTTAAAAATGTGGTTGACGGTTTTGTTATGTTAGCAAAATTTTTTATGAGTTTCCTATAGTAACTTGCTAAACCTAAAAATGATCTGAGTTTCTTTAATGTAGTAGGAACAGGAAAATTTCTTATTGTCTGTATTTTCGTAGGATCTACGGTGGTACCGTGATGTTTTATTATGTGCCCGAAGTATTGAATTTCTTCTTTTGAAAAGTGGGATTTTTTATTAGAAATTTTCATATTGGCCTTTCGTAATGCATCCACTATAGTATTGAACTGTTCTATGTGTTCTTCGGTTGATGAAGAGTAAATGAGCACATCATCTGTGTAAACGTAAGCAGATTTTCCAAACTATGGCCTAAGGATGTCGTCGACGCATCGTTGAAAGATGAAAGGTGCGTTCTTTAATCCGAATGGCATCCGTAGAAATTCATACTTAGCGCCGTTTATCGAAAAAGCTGTTTTCTCGCGATCTTATTTCTTCAATTTAATTTGATGAAATCCCGATTCCATATCTAAAGTTGTAAATACCTTAACCTTACCTAAATTCTGAATTGTCATATTGACATCAGGTATCGTATATATATCAGTAATTGCCTGAGAATTTAATTTTTTAAATCTACATGCGTCTTTTGGCCTGCCTTTATCATCAGTGCCGATTGTCCATATGGGACAGTTGTAGGGGCTTTTACTTGGCTGAATTATTTCATTGTGTAAAAAGTCCTGAATTTCTTTGTTGATGAACTCGTTATCAGAATATGGATATGGATATTGCTTAGTCCATATAGGTTCTTCTGACTTTGTTCTAATAGTACCTTCTATAGTTGTAGCATAGGGTAATTTTTCGTTAACAAAATTATTTCTATTCCTAATTTCCTCTATATGATTTCTATTCTTTTCATTATTAATGGTATAATTTATTCTGTGGGTTTTTTCCTTATCCCTATATTTCATTTTATTGTTTACGAAGTCTATCGATGCACCTATTTATCTCAATCCCGTCATTCCTAGAATCATGTCAGAACCAGTTAGTAAGTTAATCTCAAAAAGTGTCAAGTTATAATTAAATAAATGTATAGATTTTTTACTTTTAACAAATGAATATCCATGCAACGTTTTTATTTTGATCAGACATTCTAATTTAACACTGTATCCTATTTTACTTTTGGAGTCTATATAGTTATTAGTAGCTCCGCAATATATTTAAATATTGATGGTCTTACCTGTTTTCCTATCCGTTTTTTGTAAATGTGGTAGACCATCTTTTAGTCTAAAAAAGCTGTTTATAATCATCTTCTACTGTGTTGTTGATCCTTTGTTGTTTGTGCTGATTGAAGCGGTTGTTTGAACCATTGTATTCTCGTTTAAAAGATTGTTGTGGACGAAAAGGATTGTTGTATCTCCTCTGATCGTTGTTATGTTAAAATGGAGTGGGATGACGTATGTTTCTCTCTGTAGTGTCTACTTCCAATGGTTGGCTTGTTGTTTAATGATTGGGTGTTGGCCGTACATTTCTGGTTAGATGGTACTGTATATTTGGTTGATAGCGACTTTTTCAAAGTGCAGTGTTCTTTGTTGATTATGTAGGTGACTTTCTGGGTGTGATCGATGACCTGGTGAATCAAACTGTAGATGTTTGTCATCATGATATATAGTACTGGTTATCGTATGCTGTCTCTAAGTCTCTTGGATTTTGAGCGTAGAGAGTGATAATCGTATACTTGGAAACCTGTTACAAATGCAAAGGATTTCATTGCTTCGGTTTCTTTTTTCACCTCAATTTTTGAAAGTATGAGATTAAGTGCTTCGTTTATTGCTGATAATACTCAGCTAATTTCTTTCTTGCTTGAGTATTTTTTTATATCTTCTAAGAGTACATACATTGGCCGTTGGTTAGCGTATGTATAACTCAAACGATTTATCATAGAATAAAAATTAAAAATCGTGTTGTGGTTTATTAAGATATCTGCTGCTGCTCCTTGAATTTTTCCTCGAACTATGGCCAGTGCTGTGTAGTAAGTTGGTGTACTTTGAAAATTCTTTATTGTTTCCATGTGAGTCCATGCTGCGGATCTCCATGCTCTGTATTTCTTTTCATCATCATTGAAAATGGGTAGAATTTTGAATACTTATAGATTAATCTGTGGTTATTTCACTGGAAGATGCTGTGAGTTGTACAGTTAGTTCAAAGTTAAACGCTCTATTGGCTGTTAATGCAGTTATTGTCTTTTAGCTGCTGCCAGTGAAGCTATTTCTGCCAATGGCTGCTAAATCTTGTACTGATATATTAGTTGTATTTTTTGCTCCCGACGTCAATCTCCTGGTTACGTCAAAAATCTTATGTCTTTTGTTCTGGGACGTTTCCAGTTTTATCTATTGTGGTTGAACTCATGGTTTTTTTAGTAATGTCCTGCTTGTTCTTTTCAATTTAATAAAAATTTCGTAAATATTTTTGTATTTAAATTGTGTAGGATGTCGCGAACCTTGTTGTTCTACTATACTCTTTTTTATTTTACTACCCCTTTTTCAGGTTACGTGGTGGTATTTTTTGTGTAGCTGTTAAACTAATCCTTTTACTATTGGATATCAATTTTTGTACACTTCACTATTTATCACAGGTATTTAGTATAGCGTTGATTCCCGTGTATTGAGTTGTAGTGATGAACTCTTTATTGGCTTGGTAGTCCTTACTTATTTTACAAGGATCCCGGTTGAGCCCCCAGTTAAACTTATTTTTTCATAAGTATTGATTACCTTAGTACACTTAAAGAAATACGTTACCATTACAAAATGTTTGGGTCAATAAACAAAGAAATTGGAAACACAATAGTTTCTGTGCATGAATAGAATGAAGTCGATGTTAATACAAGACTTAAAAAAGAAAACTTATATATTACTTCCACATCTAATGAGAGAAATAGTTAAAAAGGAAACTCTTTCGATTTAAGCGTAGAAGTTATAGAGAAAGACTACAGTTATTCGCCAGAAGAGGAATGGGGAAAACTAAACTCTGATAAACAACAAGCAATTCGGCCTAAGTTGATGCTTGAGGCAAAAGTAAGCAACAAAATGATGAAAATTCGTTAAAACACTCTAAAATCATACAAGTCTTGTAAAACAACTTTTTTCTAGAGTCAATAAACTGACAGAAAATATTGCTCTTGGATTTTTTGATGGCTTAGATACATCAGACTGAAATTCTTTAAATAATGGCGAACAATTAACTTATTTTGTTTTAGACGCTTGCTTTTTAGCCGTTATAAAGGAAAGTAAATCAGTCAATTGCTATAGTTTACCGTGCCAAACTAACTATATCAATTTCGAAAAAATTAAGTTGTTAATAAGGAATCATCCGAAATTATTATTTGTACCTATTTTGCATTCTCGTCATTGTGTGTACTTAACTTTTACTTAAATGAATTTGTGTATATAAATTCAGTAAGAAGTGAAGGTGAAGGAAAACGATTATATAGGAGTTTTCCTAAGACACTTGGAGAAGAAAGAAATTATTGTCCTATAGCTGAAAGAGACATACAAAATGATAATACAAGTTGTGGCATATAGGTATTAATGTATGCTTCTAAAATTCTTGAAAGCAAGCCTTTAAAACATTTAAATAACCCAAACTTTGTTAGAAAATCATTAAGTTAAGTCATTAAGTATTAAGTTATTTTATAAAACTCTGTTTGAAAACAGTTGAAAAGCTAATTTTGCAAAACTAAAAAATCGTCAAAATGAATTAAAGAGGTTTGTCTTTAACTTCTCAAAAAATATTTCGCACGCTTGTACAGGGGACGAAAAACGAATCAAAAGTATTATGAGTTATTTTCTAAAACATTTTCTGAAAAAAATTGAGTAGCAAATCAAACATTTTTTAAAAATTATTTCGCACTACCTGTGTGCGATAGAGAACAAATATATTAATATAACGTGCTACCAGTTATCTTCTTGAAATGGAAAATTAGAAAAAATCGTCAAAATACATTAAAGAAATTATTTTTAAATGTTATAAAATATTTTTTAAATGGGACTTATCTTTAAGTAAGATTATCACTGTCAAACAAAATAAATTTAAAATTTTCTTTTAGCATCAACTAAAACAAAAGTCAATAAAGAAATAATTTGCCTAAAATTATTTTAATTTACTCCAAAACTATATTACGTATGTCAGTCACATAGTTAACATTTTAATAAATCTGTTTTCCAATCTTAGTTTTAGTATCTTATTGTTATTTATCGTCCCTTGAATGTTTGTAAAACATAAATCATTTAAATAAACAAAAAAACAATAACTTAAATACTTTTACAAAGTCTAATTTATTTCAATTTATTTAAATACTGTATAAATATGGATTTTTCACAGGATTAATTTTTATATGATATTATTATTTTTTTTGGCCATGTTTGGCTCTATATCAGAATGACGTGAATAACTAAATAAATTAAATTAAAAAACTAATGAAAAAAGTTCACTTACAAATTTCGACAGATTTCAAAGTGTTAGCTTCTTTAGGAAGTTAATGGAATTTTTTAAATGTCTACTTAACAAAGTTAGAGCAATAAAAACAAATATTCAATTTATTTTCTTTTCTTTAATGGTTTTTTAGTAGTTTCTAGGAGGATAAATATTTTTTAAGACAAAAAACTTATCCACAATAATGATTCGTACAATGCTAATTTTCTTAGCAAAAGTAGATATACAATAAAACTTTTTCTTAAAACCTAATAAAACATATGAGATTTTAATTTTGAATTTATATTAAGCTTCTCATCAATTTGGTAGCACCTCTAAAAAATATTTATTTGGGCTGGTAGCATATTCTGCAGATGAGAAACTCTCATTTTTCTGCACAATTGAGTGATTTATTTTCTCTCTCGCTCGTAACTAAAAAAAAATTTATTGGAAAATTTTGTTCTTTTCTCGCACGTTAAGTACTTATCATCAGCTAAAAGTCAAATGCACGCAAACACTCTGCTAAGATTAGTGAAATCTATTATATTGTCAAAAATCGATTATGGACTAGTAATATACAACAAGACTACCAAAACAACTTTTAAAACTATTGAAAATATTCTCAACACTACCATTAGACTAGCTTTTCGCAAAACCTCGATCACGATTTTGCAGGCAGAAGGTGGGTTTGGACCCCTTCGTGTTCGTGCCAATAGACTATTGCATTGTCTACTGCACATAAGCAGTTGCGCCAACTCATTCCTTCTTCATAAACATGTAAGCCTGTTAAAAAAGAGAAAAACAAACTAACTAAGTAACCCTCAACCATATGCAATATCCTCAATACTGCAAAACACAATATAAGTCTATACCCCCCTACGTTAGTATCCCGACCCCCCCATGGCTGCTTGAACCAAACAACTTTGTAAAAAGCTTCCAAAATTTTGGAAAATAATACAAACCCCATTGTTTTTAAATCTTTATGTAACGAATTGTACAGCAAATACAAGAAGAATAATTGGCTATTCCTCTTTACAGATGGTTTAAAGACCACAAAACACGTTGGCTTTGCCATAACTGACGAATCAGAAAATTCGCTAAAAACAGGGTTATTACCACAAAATACAACCATTTTTGAAGCTGAAGCAGTAATTGAATCCTCTGCCAAGTTTTACACGAAAATATGTATGTTATCTGTGGGTGAACTCTGAAAGCTGAGATTCATTTGTACTTGAATTTATTTGTTGCTGCCAGGAATAAGCATCCGCTACAACGTTTTAATGTCCAGGTTTGTATAGAATCTTCGCTCCATATTCCTCAATGAAATTGTTCCATCTTTTTAATTTGGTGTTTGGATTCTTTTTTGACACCGAAAATATTAATGATTGGTGGTCAGTATAAACAGTTAAATCTGCTATGCCATAAAGGTAATTTCTTAGTTTTTGTAATGTCCATACTATTGCGCGCGAATTTTAATTTTCTGACAATTAAAAGTAAATAATATCGTTAAATTTTCTTTGTGTTTTTTTCTATTAAACTATTTATTATTGAAGCCGATATTAAAAGAACTACAATTATTTAAAGTTATATTTTATGAAGAAGTAATGTAAAAAATTTTTTTTGCAAGTTGTCTTCTTTAATAAAATAGCGTTTTAAACAAAACCTTTACTTTATTAATTTCTAGGTTTCACTTCTGCCAAGCTATTAGGAGGAATCTGATTAAACGAAAGAGCCTGCCCCAATTCATCAGATCCTCAAAACCGGCAGCTCTAGTTTATCATAAATTAATGGCTCTCGCTCTGCTTCCTCCGGAACTAATTAGGATAGCATTCTTGGAAATAAGGTCTAAAATATTACTGATGGATAACGAGGGTATTTTCGAAAACTTCCTTTAATATTTTGAAACCCATCGGTTAAATCAGGTAACATTGTGTAGATATATGTATACTCGTAAATTAAGATATACTTCATATATTATTTGGAACTCTCAATCCTAGATTGGATGTCTCTAATGAGAAAATTCGAACTACATCTGCAGTAGAGGCCTATAATGGTGTCTTAGGTCGTTTCGCCGAAAGAATGGCCATTTTTTTAAGTTTTGGCATGCTTTGTGAAAGTGGTGGAGCGATAGCCCAAAAACGAAGAAAGCGAGGCAAATTTGCAAGATATAGCAAAATCGAAAATGAATCAGTTTTATTAAAGGAGGGAAAACTAACCGTTTCCGAATTTCTTTCCAGGATGGTTTTTGAATGAAACGAAATTTGTGTCGATATGATACCGCGAGAGAATATTTTCAAAGACGAATCTTCCGACGAACAATCTTAGGATGAAATTTTGGAACTTCCATTATCCAATAATGAAAACGTATGTGTTATATGCCAAGACAAATTTCCGAATATTGTATTTATTCCCTGCAAGCATCTCAAAATCTGTAATGAATGCGATGCAAAATTAATGGCAGATGGTCTTTCAACTGGCCTACGAAGTTACAGTTGTCCTTTTTGCCGTCAAATAGTTTACGAAGCAATGCAAGTTTTTGTATAAAATTTTCAACTACTGTAAATAAAAGATAATGCAGGATAAATTATTGGGGTTATTTTTCATTTCGAAAATTGGGAACTTATTTCATATGAAATAACTCCCAAAAAATTGGGGTGTTATATCATTTTAGTTTGGGGTTTAGTTTCATTCCTTTTGGGGACTTATTTCATTTCCAAATTGGGGGCTTGTTTCATATGAAATAAGTCCCCAAATCTTGGGGAGTTATTTCATTTTATTTTTTGGGAGTTATTTCGTGGGGGGTTATATCATGCCGCCTATTTTTATACTGCCTAATTAATCTACTTATAGGATGAATAGGGAAATTATTATCATTTAATACATTTCTAATTTTCTCCTTATTCTTTTTATAAAACTCAATGTCACTTATCGTAAGTATCCTTTTTATTAAATTTTTAGCTGCATTTATTATAATTCGTTTACTGTGTTTAGAATAAAAGTTAATGATTCTTCCAGAAGCTGTTGATTGTTGGTACCAATATATTAATAAATTATTTCCACTCCTAATGAGTAAAGTATCTAAATATGGAAGTTTTGAATCACATTCTATCTCTATTGTAAACCTAATACAAAGATTAAAACCATTAAAACTTTTAAGTAAATTATTAATGCCATTTTCTGATATTACACAAAATAAATCATCAACATATTTGGTCAATATTATTGGTTTAATATTAAGTTTTTCAATACATGTGTCTAATAGTTTCTCCATAACAATATCAGCCACAATTAGAGAGGCAGGAGATCCCATCGGTAATCCATTCTGGTGTTTATAAAATTTATTATTATATTGGAAATATCTATTATCTTCAATACAAAATTTAACAATACGTAGAAACAAACATTTTTCTATATTAGTATGTCCTTCAATAATGTTCCATTTTTCCTCAATTGTGCAATATTTGACTAGACTTCATTTTAGAATTAATATACTAGGACTTATTGAACTAGGAAATGATAGATGGCTTTTGAGGCTATCACGGGATTCTGATATTTCGGCCTTTTTTGAGGTACGTTATAATCTTCGCTGCCGTGTCAGCATGAAAAAATATAGAAAGAAGTGTGCTCTCACCCAATGTTTCAACTGTCAGAGATTTGGGCAAACATCTTCGAACTGTTAGATGCCATACCGATGTGTCAAATGTGGTGCGTCCCATGGACCAGGAAAGTGCAGTATCCCCGCGAAGGAAAATAATACAACCGAATTGTTGCTTACCGATCCAGTAACTGGACAGGTTACTAGAAAGGTGGGACTTCCAGTAAAATGTGTTAACTGTGGAGTTGAGGGGCATGTAGCCAGCTCTAAGAAATGCCCACAAAGGCTAAGGTTTTTAAAGAAAATATGCGAAAAGAAGGCATCTCGGGTGGAACCCCAGGGACCTCGAGGGTTCTTTAGTAGTGGCGTTAACCCCGGAGTGTCATACGCATCTGTTGTGGCATCCAATCGTCCTAAAGGCGGTTCATTACCATGTTATTCTTTTCGGACGGCGCCGAACAGCGCCGCACCAACTCTAAAGAGCGCAATGGCTCAATTTGCGATGACTGACAGTGACTGTAAACGATTCTTTGGAGGAGGCCTGTTGAACTGCATTAATAAAATTGGTGGAAGTGCACACGAATATCATGTAGTTAAAGATGATGAGGGTAAATCTCGGGCTTTGCTTGGGATGCTAATGATGCTACAAAACAATGGCTAGGACACTTAAAGTAATTTTCAGTAACGTGAATTCAGTTGTATCTAAACATAGTCTATTTAAAACTATTTTTGGACAGACATAAACCCGACGTTGCTCTAATAGTTGAGCATAAATTAAGTCCTCGACACAAGTTAGATATTGCTGGATATATAATATTTAGACAGAATCGTCAATCTGGACAAGGAGGAGGGACGGCCGTTCTAGAAAACACGATTGTCCGCATTCACAGAATAAATGGGTCTTCTATAACTGTAGTGTCGATGTATCGTAGACCAACAGCGACAATGTCAGCCTCTGATATCAGGCCTGTCTTTGATCTAGCCAACACTGGGGCAGTAGTAGTTGGAGCCGACTTAAACGCTAGGCATCTGTATTGGAGGGATTCCCTGGAGAACACAAGTGATCGCTTGCTACATGATTTGCTATTAGCGAATCCTAACCTAGAAATTCATCCCACTGATGGCCCGACAAGAACTACGGCCGTTTCCTCGTCATATATAGACATAATGATAACTTCTGTTGGCATGTCTCCCATAATCATGGGAAATGGGCTTAAAACCCTTGATTTTGAATCTGATCACAACGCTGTGGAAGCAGTTTTTGGCATTGCAGACGGTGTTGGGAGAATACGACCAACAAGGTTAGATTTTGACAAGATGGACAGGGCAAGATTTAATGCGATTCTATCCCGGGTACTTGCCGACTGTGCGTTACCAGTAGATACGAACGTGACCGAAGCAGAGATTGACGAGTGTATAGAGTCAATGATATATGCCTTTAAGAATGCTATGGAACTTTCTACTCCCAAGGTTTTAGTTAAAAGTAAAGGGCTTTTGAAGCTTCCTCATAACATACTTCATTTTATTGATGAAAAAAAGAAATTGCGCCGTATAGTTCAAAGATGTGAGGACCCAGGACGTCGTCTTACCCTTAAAGCAGAAGTAAAAAACCTGGATAGAATAATACAGGGTGCTATTGCAGCTTACGAGCGCGAAAACTGGACGAGAAAATTAAGCAACATTAGGATAATGATAGGACGTATAGATCTTTAAAGTCTGCGGCTGGTTTAAGTAAAAAGGTTGTCATACATGATCTGATCACTCTGGATGGTTCAGTAGTATCTGATGACTTAGGGAAGGCTAATCTACTGGCAGACCACTTCTACAGCGTGCACTAGTATTAACGGGAAGTAGTTTCCGATCCCTTTGCGGTAACCGTCGAAAGCAGAGTCGCCACTTTACAGGATAGGTCACCTTTGATGGTTTTTGATAGGACTACTACCGCAGATGGTAGCGGCTCGAACAACAGCCAGCTGATTAGAGCGGAAGCTATTGGCGAAACTTTAAGGAGAAGACCAAATAAAAAGTCGATTGGTTGGGATGAAATTCCTGACTTAGCACTTAAGAGAACTCGTCGGGATACCTGGGGATTTCTGGCAATTCTTATGAACCACTGCATAAACTTGGGATATTTTCCGAGAGCATGGAAAAGGGCATTAATAGTTCCAATTATGAAACCCAAATCTGACCCAAGGCAGAGCAGCAACTATAGGCCGATTTCTCTCCTATCTCCCTTTGGCAAGTTATTGGAATTCTTTATTCATTCCAAAGTCACGGACAAAATATCAGACTGTAATATTCTTCCAGATTGTCCGTTTGGATTTAAAAAAGGACACTCAACCTCGCATGCATTGATGGTTTTTTCAGACTATGTTTCCAAAGATGTTATACAATTGCAGTTAGCTTGGACTTTGCCAAGGCTTTTGATACCGCTTGGCAGGATGGCATTGTTTTTAAGATGATGGACATGGGCTTTGATAGAAGTGTGTGTAAAATCGTCTCTAATTTTCTATCTGATAGGACTTTTGGCGTTAGAATAGGCAGAACTCGATCGATTGAAAAATCTGTCAGTGCTGGGGTACCACAGGGATCCTTGCTTGGCCCTGTACTTTATAATATATTTATGGCTGATATACTTAAACCTGCTGATGGCGATCTTTTGTTAATGTATGCAGATGATATTCTCATTGCAGCTACTGGGCCTCTCGCTCGTAGTGTAAACAACTACTTGACTCGGCTGGAGCCCTACTTTGGTAAATGGCGGCTTCGCTTAAATATTAATGAGACTGAGCCAGTTATGATAAAAGGCAAGCGTAAATATTTATATCCGAATATCAGATCTTTCATACCAACTCTTAGTATAGGCAGCGAACTGATCAGGGTTTCAGACAGGATGAAATACCTTGGTGTAATTTTTCATGAAAATTTTGAGTTTTATCGCCACATAGACTTTGTTGCCGGATATCGATCTATTCTTGGATATAGGGGGCGACTCGATAGGAAAATTCGATTCTTTGTTTATCGACAGATCATTCGACCTCTCTTATCCTATGCCTTCCCAGTCTGGTCCAGAATTTCTTCTGCTCAGATGGAGAGGCTAAGAAAATGGGAGAGGAAAATTATGGTCACTTGGCTTGGCCTGCGGTGTAAGCAAAGTCCTGATGGCATCTACCGCAAGCCATCTTGTAAATCCATACACAAAACAATAGGCTTTGATAGAATTGACTCTTATATGGTAGGGTCGGCTATAAAATTTCTTGAGAGGGCTCAATCCCTTGAAAACAGTCTTGTTGGACAGTGCTTTGAAAGCGCGAACAATCTGAGGACCATACGATTGTCTAATTACTTATCACCGGTAGACCTTATGACATTGAACGGAGCTGGCCTCCTATATGAAAGTGCAAACCTCTTATATTACCATAGGATAATAAATACCTTAGATATATAAAACGCGGTGTATAACACCGCCCAATAGGCTACTCCTATTCTTTTGTATATAACTTTATTTTCTTTAGTATATAACGCTATTTTTTTCTTCTTTCTCGTCTTACTATAAGGTTTAGTTTAATATTAGAATTAAGCACAAATGACTCCCTTTTACCTTTTTTTGGGTAAATTTTAAAACAAATGTTGTACCTTCTTAAACTTAACATTAACATTATTATATGTGGCCATGCTGCAAATACTTTTAATAGACTATATTGGCAAGTTCTTGAAAAATAAGCTACTATGTAAGGAATAAATAATTAAATAAAATTAGTTTTAAGAAAACATGTACATCGTTAAAATTTTTGGAAATAAATATATACTATACTATACTATACTATACTATACTATACTATACTATACTATACTATACTATACTATACTATATTGTACTATACTATACTATACTATACTATACTATACTATACTATACTATACTATACTATACTATACTATACTATACTATACTATACTATACTATACCATACTATACTATACTATACTATACTATACTATACTATACTATACTATACTATACTATACTATACTATACTATACTATACTATACTATACTATACTATACTATACTATACTATACTATACTATACTATACTATACTATACTATACTATACTATACTATAATATACTATACTATACTATACTATACTATACTATACTATACTATACTATACTATACTATACTATACTATACTATACTATAATATACTATACTATACTATACTATACTATACTATACTATACTATACTATACTATACTATACTATACTATACTATACTATACTATACTATACTATACTATACTATACTATACTATACTATACTATACTATACTATACTATACTATACTATACTATAATATACTATACTATACTATACTATACTATACTATACTATACTATACTATACTATACTATATGGTGTATTTATATACAGTTTTTTATTTAACAAAAAATATATTTTCACTGATGTTTAGTAGGTATAAATAGAAAATACTTTTGTATCGTGGATTGCAAATAGCTTGTTAAATGTATGTGTAAATAATATCGATAGAATAGATTTTCTAGTATTTTTTTTTTGTTTAAAAATTAAAATGGAACTACACAATTAGAGAAGATTTACTCAACTAACATGCGGCTTTCAAAATTATTTTTTGTTTACATGATTTTGTTTTCAATTTGAAACTTTATTAATAAATTAACCTTAAACTTATTAAATAACTAAATATCTCAAATAAAAATTTTAAAATAAAACATTGTTATTCATATTAAGTCGTCAATAATTTCATCTAGAAGTGTAGAATTTTCAAAATTAGCTTTAGCGATGAAAAAGCTCTTTCTACTGAAGCCAAAAAATTTAAGTACGATTAGACTTTTAAACATGTATAAGAAAAATACGAGTTTTAAAATAATAAAACAATAAATCTACATAACAACAATAACTTATTGTAAAATTGTAAATTAGAGTGTTTAAAGAAACGCATAAAATTTTTGCAAAAAAAAAAAAAAAAACAACATATTCATTACTTTGTCAATGCTCTGATCATTTAATCATATCATAATGTTTATATTGCCAAAAAGACTTTTTAATAATAAAAATTTTAACGCATATTCCTTATTGGGATATGGATTACTTTTAATATCTCAATGGCGACAAAATTAATTTTTAGATATATGCAGTTTGCAATCTATACTAGGTATTTTTTACCCTACAAGAACAGTGACCATAATTTGATCCATCAAATGACAATCACTGATGATGGAAATATCCATCATCGCGTAGAACAAAGTTTCTATCACATTCTTAAAGATAAATGAAAAACTTGATGGAAACTTTTGTGTACATGTGATTTTGCATCTCCCTCTAACTAATGAATCTCTCCATTATAATATACATATATCTGCACTGCTCACACTACCGCAGTTTACTACGTAGTGATGCTAGAAGTTCTTATCACACTTGATGGATATACCCGTTACTATTGATGGATAAACCCTCATTTGAAAAACCGAACTTTTTCAATAAAATAAAATTTAATATTTTCTAATATACTCGTATATACATGTTTCTTTTTTAATATCTAAATAATATTTTACAGTATAAAAAATTACTTTTTTATAATAAAATAATTAATTCTTATCTCACGCATCACACTGGTGACATCCTGCGATATCCCCTTAACCATATGTAAGTGTGATGTCTAAAAAATTACAAATGTAAGATTATTAGAATACTTTAAGCAAGAATTTAGGTTCTTTACCATTGCTTCAGTAAAACCTTTCGACTCCTCCAACTTTCTCTCCAACTCTTCCACCGCTAGAAGGTTCTGCAAAGGGAGCATGCTGACGACTTCATCAAGTTTTGGGTCGTAAGTCTCCTCAGCCAGCCGACAGACGGATTTCTCAACCTTTTAATGACCACCTTGCACTCCATCAAAATTTTTGGACAATACGAATTGCAAAACTTCTTAAAATTTAAAATAAATAAATATTTTATACTCACATGCTTTCCTAAAGTTTTCTAAGCCGGGTTTTGATATCCTTCTGACCCTGGACCTAATCTTGAAAGGGAAGGAATGCATTAAATGGAAAAATATTTTAAGCCAATATAACTTTTTAAACGTTATAAATAACCTTTGTATTTCCGATCACTTTTGGATGACAGTGATGTTGGGGCACACATCTTGAGTGTTTCTACCAAATACTGTTGTTGACTGAAAATCAGAGAAATACATAATATTAAGCAAATAAGGGAAAGTTTTACACATCAAAAAACAACTTACAATTTTGGATTTAAAGGCTTCATAAGTTCTTCCAACTCGAATCTAACTCTTTAAAGGCTGTAACGGGTTTGAATACCCGCAACATGCCTGTGAAGTTTGAGTTTCCAGTGTCAGGTTCATTAGACGCAATCTCTGCACTTCAACTGCTTGCAATCCTTTAAGCAACTTATCTTTCTAATTCCAAATTGAACTGTTATATTTATTTTAAATTGTTTGTTTTTTATTTAATTTTTGCTTTTATTAAATCGACATATCAATTTTATAACTATTTGATAAATGCGCCATTTTCTTAACGTCACGAAATAGAACATATATTAGATGTTTCACTCTTGTACATGATTTGTTTGTTTGGGGCAAACAACGTTGCAACTGACAAGAAATTTCTCTTCCTTATTTTTTCTTTCAAAATTTACAAAAATTCCTTAAAACCGGCTAACTTTTTACAACAAATTTAATAAAAATTTTGTTTGACCTTTGGCACAATTTTAATTACAACACATTTTGTAAGCTGTATTTTATAGTTTGCTGCATTATTATCTATAAACTCAAGCGAAAAACAAGATTTATTTTATTTAAAAAAAATCATCCCAATTCATTACCAAAAACGCTACAACGGCAACGCTGTTCAATATGAAATTGTTGCAAATTGTTAGTGTACAAATTGTGTTAGTATTAGTTTCTGTCAAGCATTTCTTGCTGGGTAATTTATTATAAAGTAACCGCCACTGATCCGTAATTTTCCTACCTAGCTGCCGTTTTATTTTACAAAACTATTGGGATCTTAAAAAGAATATATGGTTAACTGAAGCTAATCACAGTTATTTTTTTAATAGACTTACAAACATACAGAAAAGGAAGAAAACAATTAGAATTCAAAATGCGGAAAAACTTTTAATTTAAATTACATTAATTCAGACAATTTATAGAGAAAAAATTCAATATAGGTCAAAACATTTGTTTAAATAATAAGTTTCCTACATATCGAATTTAACTGGAAGTATTCTCAATACCCTACAAAATAATCAAACAAAATTATAATCAATGTCTAATTCATAAATGAGATTATTAATTGGTACATTTGTGTTTTCGAAAAAACTTACACCAAATTTTATAAAGCCACATGTTTGTGGATATAGCTCTTAAAAATACATTTGTTGTAAAGGCAGTAAACGTTTTTTACTGTTTTAAGTAAAATGAATAACATAAATATATATGAGCTCTTGGTGCCTTTAAGTAAATCAATTTTATGAAAGAAAAAGAAAGAAGACTCCATAAAAGAAATACTTACGTACCCACGTACCTAATGCCTGCACTGGAATTTTCAGTCATTTGTTTGAAAAAAAAACCATATGTAATAAATGCGCAAAAAACTAAGGGAAACATTTTAAAATTGAGATTTTGTTAAAAACAGGTAGATTAATTATGTATTGTTGTTGTAATATATAAATTATTGTTTAAACATTCCGAAGACGGGACAATTTGTCCATACATCAGCAAAAGAGGATTTGTTTTTCAAATGGCAAAAACGCTTAAAAATTCTTAGAATTGAACTAGTATTAAAACAATTTCCACCAAAGTTTTCAATTACATATATATTTATTTAAATTGAAAAAAAGCAAAACTTTGTTGCACTTTACACTTCATTATTAAAGATTCTCATAAAAGTCTTCGAAAAACTATTTTACAAAACCATAAAAAATATTACTGAACAATATATAGCGTGCAATAATAACTCAATTTATTCTTATTAAAACCCTGCTCAACACACATGTATATATTTTCAAATACTGTCTTATTTTTTGTTAAAATCTTTATATAAAGTAATTTTCGTACAAATTTTTTAAAGAAAACTATATGTGCATTTTAGAGCTGAAATATATATAGATTGAAGTATTTTCGACTGACACCACTAAGCAGCAATTCATATACATATTTGTTTTTAATTTGTTAAACAAAAATTTGTATACGAACGCTCAGTTTCCACTTTGTTAAACCACCCATTCACATTATCTAGTCACATTTTCAGTTGTGCTGCGTTACTAAAAAAATACAACTACGTCTGCTAAACGCACGCGAACTGGTTTTTCATTTGCCTCCACTTAATTTGCAAACTGAAAATTGGATTTTTCAATTGTTCAACGTTAGCGTCGCGCTATTTGGGTTGGTCTCATACATTTTGTATGGGCATGAGAATTTTTGACATTTAAATAACGTCTTACGCTCGTATTTAGGGTGGACTGTAAGTTGGCAGCAGCAGCAAATGCTGTCGTGAAGTCGTGCTGCTGTGAAGTCGTCAAAATAATCGTTTTCATTTAAACACATGTTTTTTATTTTTGACAGTTTGCTCATGAGAATATCATGAAATATTTATATATGAAGGTATCAAACACGATTAAAGTAAATTATTAAAGCATTTTCGTCTAAAGTTATGTTAATCTTTGCACTTTGGTTCTTTGAAATACCTCCATTTTCTCCTCTTAAAAAAGTGGTTGACGGTTATGTTATGTTAGCAACATTTTTATGAATTTCCTATAGTAACTTGCTAAACCTAAAAATGATCTGAGTTCCTTTAATGTAGTAGGAACAGGAAAATTTTTTATTGTCTGTATTTTCGAAGGATCCACGGTGATACCGTCATGTTTTATTATGTGCCCTAAGTATTCAATTTCTTCTTTTGAAAAGTGGGATTTTTTATTAGAAATTTTCATATTAGCCTTTCGTAATGCATCCACTATAGTATTGATGTGTTCTTCGGTTGATGAAGACTAAATGAGCACATCATCTGTGTAAACGTAAGCACGTTTTCCAAAATATGGCCTAAGGATATCGTCGACGCATCGTTGAAAGATGAAAGGTGTGTTCTTTAATCCGAATGGCATCCGTATAAATTCATACTTAGCGCCGTTTACCGAAAAAGCTGTTTTCTCGCGATCTTATTTCTTCAATTTAATTTGATGAAATCCCGATTTCATATCTAAAGTTGTAAATACTTTAACCTTACCTAAATTCTGAATTGTCATATTGACATCAGGTATCGGATATATATCAGTAATTGCTTGAGAATTTAATTTTTGAAAATCTACATTAGTCTTTTGGCCTGCCTTTATCATCAGTGCCGATTGTCCTTATGGGACTGTTGTAGGGGCTTTTACTTGGCTGAATTATTTCATTGTGTAAAAAGCCCTGAATTTCTCTGTTGATGAACTCGTTATCAGAATATGGATATGGATATTGCTTAGTCCATATAGGTTCTTCTGACTTTGTTCTAATAGTACCTTCTATAGTTGTAGCATAGGGTAATTTTTCGTTAACAAAATTAATTTTATTCATAATTTCCTCTATTTGATTTCTATTCTTTTCATTATTAATGGTATAATTTATTCTGTGGGTTTTTCCTTATCCCTATATTTCATTTATTGTTTACTAAGTCTACCGATGCACCTATATCTCTCAATCCCGTCATTCCTAGAATCATGTCAGAGGCAGTTAGTGAGTTAATCTCAAAAAGTGTCAAGTTATAATTAAATAAATGTAAATATTTTTTACTTTTAACAAATGAATATCCATGTAACGTTTTTAGTTTGATCGGACATTCTAATTTAACACTGTATCCTATTTTACACTTGGAGTCTATATAGTTATTATTAGCTCCGCAATATATTAAAATATTGATAGTCTTACCTGTTTTCCTATCCGTTTTTTGTAAATGTAGTAGACCATCTCTTAGTCTAAAAAAGCTGTTTATTTATAATCATCTTCTACTGTGTTGTTGATCCTTTGTTGTTTGTGCTGATTGAAGTGGTTGTTTATACCATTGTATTCTCGTTTAAAAGATTGTTGTGGACGAAAAGAATTATTGTATCTCCTCTGATCGTTGTTATGTTAAAATTGAGTGGGATGACATATTTTTCTCTCTGTAGTGTCTACTTCCAATGGGTGTTGGCCGTACATTTCTGGTTAGATGGTACTGTATATTTGGTTGATAGCGACTCTTTTCAATGGGCAGTGTTCTTTGTTGATTATGTAGGTGACTTGCTGGGTGTGGTCGATGACCTGGTGAATCAAACTGTAGATGTTTGTCATCATGATATATAGTACTGGTTATCGTATGCTGTCTCTAAGTCTCTTGGATTTTGAGCGTAGAGAGTGCCAATCGTATACTTGGAATTAAAACCTGTTATAAATGCAAAGGATTTTATTGCTTCGTTTCCTTTTTCCACCTCAATTTTTGAAAGTATGAGATTAAGTGCTTCGTTTATTGCTGAATGATACTAAGTTAATTCCTTTCTTGCTTGAGTATTTTTTTTATTTCTATTTTGAATATTTATAGATTAATCTGTGGTTATTTCATTGGAAGATGCTCTAGGTTGTACAGTTAGTTCAAAGTTAAAAGCTCTATTGGCTGTTAATGCAGTTATTGTCTTTTGAGCTGCTGCCAGTGAAGCTATTTGTGCCAATGGCTGCTAAATCTTGTACTGATATATTAGTTGTATTTTTTGATCCCAACGTCAATCTCCTGCTTACGTCAAAAATCTTATGTCTTTTGTTCTGGGACGTTTCCAGTTTTATCTATTGTGGTTGACCTCATGGTTTTTTTTAGTAATGTCCTGCATGTTCTTTTCAATTTAGTAAAAACTTCGTAAATATTTTTGTATCCTACTATTTTTGTATTTAAATTGCGTAGGATGTCGTGAACTTATTTGTTCTACTATACTCTTTTTTATTTTAATACCGCTTTTTCAGGTTACGTGGTGGTATTTTTTGTGTAGCTGTTGAACTAATCCTTTTACTATTGGATGTCGTTTTTTGTACACTTCACTATTTATCACGGGATTTACTATTACCTGGTATTTAGTATAGCGTTGTTTCCCGTGTATTGAGTTGTAGTGATGAACTCTTCATTGGCTTGGTAGTCCTTACTTATTTTGCAAGGATCCCGGTTGAGTCCCCAGGTAAACTTCTTTTT
This sequence comes from Cistogaster globosa, assembly GCA_937654795.1. Lineage (NCBI taxonomy): Eukaryota > Metazoa > Arthropoda > Insecta > Diptera > Tachinidae > Cistogaster > Cistogaster globosa. Next base: position 104,414,407 of record OW569403.1, on the reverse strand, counting down.
TCAGGAAGTAGTAAAAACTATATTCTTTTACACTGAAGTGTATTTTTTATTTCCTTATATTCTTAAGACTGACTAAAATTATTACTTATGATCTATTCATAATAATGTCCAAAGATTCTTGTTTCTTTGTTTTTAAAATATAAGTTTTTATTACTTATTATTTATTAGTATCTACATTATGTTTTCCCTAATGATAATTGTCTAGACAGACAATAATTGTTAGTTGTGTTTTTCTGAGATGGAATGTATAGTTGTCAATGTCGCCCTTTGTCTATGTTTTATGGCAGTACACTTTGTTATCAGTATTGCTTATAATTAAAGGATATTTTAGTGGTTAATGTGTTTGTCTATCTACTGACCTTGGATGATGAATTTTAAGTGTTATTTGTCTCGTGTCTGTTGGCTTATTGTTTCTAATATTTGTTTAGGCTATGATTATTCTCGCCCCGTGTTTTGTGGTCTGTCTGTATTTGCTAATTGTTATATGTTAACCCTTGTTCTGAAATCTTTGTCTAAGTACAGTTTTTATCGCTATTAACTCGCGCAAATCACTGACGACGAGAGAGGTAGACTATTTAAACAATTTTTGAGTACGGACATAAAACACATATACAGTAAGTTAGACGTTCAGAGAACGAATATCCAAAAAGATGTCAAAGTTTAAAATATTGCATAAAAATAAATAATAAGAATAAGCTAGCGTGAAGATTTTTTTTAATACACTGTACATTGGTAGACATGTAGTGTTGAATATTGTAAAGCGGCCTGTAACTTGTAACAAAAATTTAAATACAATAACGATGTTACAGATCAACAGAAATGAGTAATGCTTTATTGAATGCAGCTGTAACATACACTCGTCGAGCATGCGTTGAAGCATCGGAATACAGACGTACCTGCAGTATATTGCTGTTTGTAAAGATATTCGAAAGAACCCAGAACCTTATGAAGTGAAATATTTGGATCACAATTTTTTTAAAACATTCGGAGACCTCCAGTTCTTGAAAAGCATTCGTCCTGGCAAGAAAAAAGGTAATACCAAAGTCACTAATATTTGTGGGATAAGATATACAGCTGAAAAAGAAATGTTTTATAAATTAAGATTCACAAATTTATGGCAACAACACCCTCAAAGAATAAATAAAACTTTTTCTCCGTTAGATTGGTCTGATTTAGCGCAACTTTACAGTGAGAGAAAAATATTACAACTGGGAAATACGAGGATTTTCAGTATTTAAAAATCACCATGCCAAAAAATTACCACAAGTTTTATGACGAATTACCTCACGAGTAATATACATCTATCTTCAATGTACATATGTGCTACAGCAGCGAAGTAAGAGTGCAAATTTGATTTCATGTGATAAAAACCTTAGAAATTAAATTTTTATAATTAAATTTTAGTCACAATAAATATTAAGTGCTATCGGCATTAAAACACAAATTAAGTCATATTAATTAAATGAAGTAAGAAAAATGTTAATATTATTTTTTTGTAGAAAAAGTGCTAAATGATATACACAAATAAAAAATAGCAACAGAAAGGGTGCTAAATGAAAAAAAATCTTCTGAATCAAAGATAGTATTTTTTATAAATTCCATTAAAAAAAATTACAAAATATAATGTAATTTTAATTTTAGTCACAACAACGAAGTAGACTGTATAAAATGCAAATGTTTTTTTTTTACAATAAATATTAAGTGCTATCGGCATTAAAGCACAAATTAAGTCATATTATTTAAATGGAATAAGAAAAATGTTAATATTATTTTTTGTAGAAAAGGTGCTAAATGATATGCACAAATAAAAAATTGCAACAGAAAGGCTTCTAAATGAAAAAATTCTTCTAAATCAAAGATAGTATTTTTAATAAATATTATTAAAAAAAATTACAAAATATAATGTAACTTTTTCATATTTTTTATCTCTCCTGAAAAATTTCAAAAAGTGTAGTTGGCGCCTCTGCACTCTAAGCTAGCGATATTAAATATTTTTTTAATTAGGAGATATTTGGCGATACCCGACCAGCTATTTCTCGAATAAGCTCGAAAAAACCGGCAACACTGGTTGCATTCTTTTGACTATTGTGTTTGACACCTTGCCGCAACATATGAAAGCACACTCGTCATAAAATGATTATAGTGTGGGAGCAAGAATAGAATCTTGTAATTGACCTGCTGGTATTTGGCTTTCGCTAGAATAATTCCTACTAACGCAGACAGCAAATGATCGATTATTTAAAAAGCTTTTTGCCATTTTCTATAAATAAATAGAAAAATTAAAACTTTATGTCAGATAGAATCAAAAGCATTTTCAATATCGAGAAAGATCACTCCAGTATTTTTGCGCTGACTCTTATTATTTCCAGTAAATTGAATACCCGTTTTAATTGATGAATGGTAAATTGTTTCTTGCGGAATCCAAACTGTTGGTAAATGATGATGCTTTTTAAGTTTGAGAAATCTAATCTTTTTTTAATGAATTTTTTAAAAACTTTATTTATCCAATAGGCTTGAAATGCAATTGTTCTGTTCCAATAGGCTTGAAATGCTAATTGTTCTGTAACTGGTTGGCGTTTTATAATCTTTTCCAGCTTTGTGTACTGAAATGACTTCGCCATTTTTCAAAGTTTAAGCAAAATTGCCAATAATTATACAAAAACTAAATATTTTACTTAATGTTTCCAAAAAGTAATCAGGCATGTTTTAAGCATAATAGCATTAATTTTATCTAAACCTTTATTATTTTTTAATTAAAGTAAATATGACTTTTTCAGTTAATACTTTAACTATCAGTGTACAGGAACTCATTGATAAGACATTCCACGTAATCCGTAACGGAAGTATCAATAGTTAATGGGTTACTTATAGTTATAGTGTGAGAATTAACAAATGCATCAGCAGTTGCATTACCCTTATCTACGCCAGTTTTTTTAATTTACGCGTTACATATAGATCAGATAGTAGTAAATTCTCGCCTTTAAGTGCTTTGGCATGCTTTCAAGACCTTTTAGAGCCGGAACGCAACTTAGAAATAAATGTTGAACAAGACCCATTTATATCCTCAATTAATTGGGTTCTATAGCTTGGATCTCCACATTTCTGTAGTTTTCGCCTGAATTTATTTCTTTGCAGTATTAACATTTTAGATGTATTGGAGAATTTTCTCTGCCATGGACGTTCTTACCCACCTGGAATAAAATTTAACACCCTTCCGGCAATGGAACATAATTGGTAATAAATTTTATCTTCGATCCGATCAATGTCGTAGCACTTAATTTCGTTCTCTAGGAATAGAAACTGTTTTTATCTGATAAAGTCCATTAAAAAACATGAGATTGGAACATGATCTGAATTTTAAATATTTGGATGGAATTTCAATGCCGATATAGTATACAGGAGTTCAATAGCATAATGTGTACTGTAAGAGGTTGAATAGGTGAAAGACTTTTAACAAACCTGGTAAATGAGCCTGCGTAATATATATAATAAAAAAAACTCTACTAGCGGAGTTACTAGAAATACAGTTTCAATGGGTTTGATGGACACTTAACTTATTTAAAGTATTAGTTAGTAAATTAAAGTAAAATTTTAAATTTGTAGTGTACACTGGATTATACGCAGAAATAAAAATAACTAATGGTCTTTTAATAAAAACTTGTATAGAAATATTCTCAACATTATATTTTAATTTTTGTTCTATATTATTTTTTTAACGCGATGAGTACACCTTCTCCGTGAGTTAGTCGGCCTTCTCTGTATAATTAAATCATTGAGGAATAGTTATATCTATGAAGCTACTGAATCTCTTGTTATGCTTTGAGCATTCCCGTGCATTTTTAAGTATATGTTAGGTTAGTTTCAGCAGGCATAGCTACAGGACCCACTTGATGGTCCTTTTGTGTTACCTGCATTAGAAGAAGAAACAGAGAAGAGAAAGAAAAGAAGAAACAAAAGAATGTCATGGCGTAGAGGAAAACATAGAGATGAGATATAAAGAAAACCAAGAGAGCGAAATAAGGGCGCAATAAAAGCTGGGAGGAACTTGCTGATATGAAGCTGAAACTTATCTATATTTCAATTTCCTCAATGTACACCCCACCTCCAAATCTCGTCCCTCTCTAGGAGCCGTCCATGTTAATATAGAGTGCTCGAGACAGAAGAGAGTATTGCGATACCACCTTAATACATATATAAATATTCACGCTTATAGTAGAACCACCCTAATATAAATATAAATATTATTACTTGCGGTTGACAAAATAAGAGGTTTCAAATAACCCAAAAAATTCAAGTTCATTGTATGCGCTTATTTGTATGCATGCGATGGTCAAGTGGCCTTCACAAGAATCCACCACCAAAATATGCCGACTAACGCCGTTGTTGTTTTTAACACACTTAGCGTAAATACAGTCACAAATTTAGAACTTATTAAACAAGATCATTTTACACTTTTCGTTCCCATAATAATAATAACACAAAATATTGCAGATAAATTAGTATTAGTACAATTGTATTCAAATACAACAAACTTTAGACTAGTAACAGCCTTCTCATTCGCCCTTTATAAACGGCTATGATATGGGTGATAACACACAGATGAATGTTAGCTTCAAGTTAAGATTATTCAAATTCCCAGCTGAACTTAGCTAAATTGAAATAATAACTAATAAACAATAAGACAAAAGAAAACAAAGTTGTTTCAATTAAATAGTTAAGTAAAATCCCAAAGCTGTTACAAGAGTGACCTCTGTCAGTTCGAAGAGGAATCTTCTTGTTGAGAAGAGTACTGGGGTGTAATAATCGACGAGATGGGAAAAATCAGCCGCAGTTCGTAACACTGGTTTACGGTTCCATGCACCTATGACATCTCGTTTAACTGGCATTCTCAGGGCCTGTCTTTTGGCCAGTAAATCCACAGGCCACCAGTTTAGCATGGCGAAAATCGCCTTATTGGGCGGTCGTTAAGACCGCTGTACTACACAGCACTCTCTCCAAAATGGAAACGTTCGTTGTATTGTCCACTGCCCTTTACCAGAGAAAAGCTCAATAGAGAAGTATCGGTCTGATGACCGCCTCAAGAAGCCGACTTATACCATTGGACAGATGTCCCAAGTTTTGCCAATTGCCCTCCTGCATACGTATATTACCTTAGTGGCCCTTGTTGCTGTAGCCTGTTTATTCATTTTCAAAGACACCTTACTATCCAAGATATCGCCCAAACATTTAGAGCTATCGAAAATATTAAGTGGCACTGCTTTTAATCTAGGCAGTGCAAAGAAGGGAAATTCCTACGGAAAAAATAAGTTCCGCACCACTCCCCGAAGATTGCCCTGACCGCTGTTATTAACCTCTGCGAACACCGTATAAGTATGAACGCCAGACTGCCACCGCCACATAATCCGTATAGGCAAAATTCTTAAAGCTTTATTTATTTATGGCAAAATTCTACAACAGCGAAGACAAAACTACCCCTTTGGCGTGCTCCTTACCGCTATTCTAGTGGCTCTCGCTGTTGTAAAAGTTGACGTTACCATCATATACCTAAGAAAGCGTGTTACGAACCTGATGACCGATCGGTCAACCCTCAGCTTCGTGAGATCCTGAGTGATCGCGATTGGGTCGATATTGTTAAAGGTGCCTTCAATATTCATAAAGACTACCATAGTATAATTCTTGTGATCTAGTGATTTCTCTATTCTATCCACGTAAAACTATCTTAACCGATCTACCCTTCGCGTAAGCATGCTGAGATGGAGAAGAAAGTTTCCTATCGACTGTCACTGTTACGTGAGTCTCGATCAGTCTTTCCAATGTTTTCAGCATAAAGGATGTCAGACAAATTGGTCTGAATTCCTTTGCATCTGTGTGCGATGTCCTTCCACCACTATACACAATACTCTTGTTTTGACATTTACTTGTTTTGACATTTTCGAAGTACATCAACAGCATCGAAAAATATTTCCAGTAGCCTTTCATTGGAAATATCATTGTCATTGTTAACAATGGGTTTGCTGTTTGAAACTTCGGACTACAGTCTTTTGTTACGAAAACTTTAATCGCAAATATCACCTTGATGTTCATAACTTGATAACTGAGGAAAATTTTCATCATCAACGTTAAAACTTACATAGTTTGGTCGCTTATTCCAGTTTGGGCCGCTAAACGCTGGCGTATCTTTAAATACTATTTGCCTTGTTAATGTATATCAAGAACATGCAGGAGCTCAGCTTCTTTTTTATCTTGTTATACATGTGTCGAAATTTGTTTGTTTTTTTTATACCGCCACTTTCATTAATTAAAAAAGACTTTTTATGTGTGCTCGCAAGCAAAACGTGTTGTAAAAAAACTGCATTAAAATATAATTCAAACAAAAAAGCAATAATATAGTCTTGGGTTGCGCTATTTTCACGTTCTTTTCGTGAAATTATTAATAGTATTCAGATAAATATTTTTGTGTTAATTTTCCCTTTGTTGCATCAGAGATAGTAAACTAAATTTTTAATAGGAATATTCAGGTCTTACTTTGCACTAAACGCATTTTTATAATTTATTACGCAGTTTTTGAGTTATACATTGTTTTAATAAAAATAATCTGATCTTATAATTTGTTCAAAATAACCACTCTTATTACAAGTGTCAACAGTAGTCTTGTTGTCGCTTTTAAGTCGCTTTCACTTTCAGTCAACATCGACACTAATTTGGTAATATGTAAATAAATGAGTTGTTGACTGACTATCGATACTAATAACCACATCTGTAATGTAAATAAACAAAAAAATATTTTGATTTATTTAATTAATTTTGATTTATTTAATTAATTCTTTTGAGTTGAAATTTTATTAAAAATATGTTGTTTATGATGGATTCAAATGATTCTTCCAGCGATGAAGAAAATAAAGAAAACCTTAAGCTTTAAAGGAAAATTATGAGGCAAAATTCAGATATTTTTAAATTGCCAGAAAATAAGTAAGTGAATGAAAAACTTGCCAAATACCATTTAAAAAAACCAGAAAATAAATATCTTCTAGATTTCTTGAATATTTTCGATTGAGCAAAGCTGCTTTCAAATTTGTTTTGGATAAAATTGTACCTCAAATGAAGACTGGTGTTAGAAAAACATTTATTTCGAATGATTTAAAACTAGCAACTACATTACGTTTTTTTAAGCCTTAACGCGATGATTGTAAGGCGGAGTTATGAAATATAATATATAGACTTTTAATAACAATTTTAATTTGTCAAATTTAGATTTGTGATCACAAGATGATAATCAGGTTTGTAGATGCTTGGTACGCTGGTTCATCTCATGACTCACTGATTTGGAATATTAGTTCAGCGCTATCAGGCTGGTGAAAGGAATTGTTGGCTGTTGGGTAATAATAAACAAAGGTATTTTTTATTAAAAAGATTTTTGACATATACATGTATTTATAGGCGATGCTGGTTATCCACTTGAGCTGTTTTTAATGACGCCTTATCGTTCTAGTAGAAGGAAGTGATGAAGCTATTTTCAACAGCAAACATACTAAAGCCCAAAATATAGTTGAAAGAACGATTGGAGTACTTGAAAATCGTTTCCGTTGCTTGCTTGGTGCTCGCCAGCTTCATTACAAGCCTACCAAGGCAGCCAAAATAGTGATTGTTTGTGCGGCCTTACATAACGTCTGCATTAAATATCAAAGTTTAAATCCAGACTTTGATGTGCCACCAGTTATTGATGAGAACTCTAATGCACGTTCCGATAATGATCCACAAAATTTATCAGGTAACGAAGCTACTGAGATAAGAGAGCGAATAAAAATCAGCTTTTTAACATAGATTAAATTAAATTTTATTCAAAACACTTTAGTTTTTAAAATTAAAATACTAACTAAATTAAAACACAAAAAATCAAATTTTTTCATAAATTAAGAGTCAAAGAGTTTAGCATTTAGCAAAGATTCGATACAGTTTACTGAGTGTGAGAGGTCTCATGTCATAATTGGAGTACTTTCTGGGAATCAGTTTTATTTTTTTTATTCGATGACTGATTCTGTAAGACTTCCAACTCCTTTTTCTTTATTTCTATTCCAATAATTTTTAATTCCATTTCTGCTTGAAAAGTTGTTCGTCTTTTTGTTGGCGCTGTTCCATCATTTTAATTTTTTTCTTTTCAATCTCCTACAGTTTTCGCTGGTACCGACTTGATTCCTTCAAAGCGTCTTTTATTTCTTTTATGCCTTTACACATTTCAGTAAATGATTCTTTTTGCATTTGATATTAATTTTCAAAAAACTATTCTTTTTTGAAAGTCTAGCAGGATTCTTTTCTCTTTCTTGCACTAGACTCTGATCGCTCTTTTGTATGAATAATATTTAAAGAAGTTGACTGCAAGTTTTCTTCATCCCCCAAAGCTTCACCTTCCAAATTTAATGCAATTTCTTGAAGAATTTCGTTAGGCGAAGACTGGACACCCTGTGCAACTCCTTCAGAGTTTAACTGTTTTTGAAATTGCATTAATTTAACAGCAGCCTCTTCTAATTTTGAAAGTGCCAATTACTTATAAGTCCAACCGGCAGTTGCGTTCACTTCACTCTTTTTTACCTTGCATTTAAAATCTCTCCATACCTTTTAATACAGATATTTAATTAAAAGAAACGATGAATCCAAAATATTTGTTACTTACCTTTCGCCAGCCTTCGCTATCTCCGATTGGAGGTCCTATGGAATTTAATTTGGAAGTTATTATTTCCCAATCCTCCTTAAAATTACTTGGTGATGTTCCTCTATCCTTTTGCTAGTACTGAATTTTTTTCTAGTTCAGCAATAAACAACTCTAATTGTTTACTGTTTGTTATTTTCATATTTTTTATTTTATTAACGAAAGTACAAGTGCGTCTTATAACGGCAACTAAAACAAATTTTTAAATTTTTTATTCATGTCGACAAAATCAAAGCCACTATAAGTCAACGGCGTCTTAATGTCGCCTTTCATAATACCAAATTACTGTCAATAGTTATCGATACTAATCACTATTGACATAGATAATACCGTTCTTGCACCGTCGATGTGATTAACGTCGTCGTCGACATTCATAATAGGGGTGAATTTTTACCAAATTTTGATTTAAAATTTATTATAACAAAAAATGACAATTAAGCACAATTTACAGTTCTTGGACTGTAGTTAGCTCCTTTTTAACACAATTCATAATTTTTACAAAAAGAGACTGCCTATTGTTGTTTTAATGTTGTATTTGTTGTAGATTTGCATGTGCTTGATATATATACTTTAAATATGATTATAAAAATTAACAGGTAACTTATATTTTGAAATTCCCTTATCACATTCCAAGTATATTTTAAAGGATACTTGTCGCTCACAAAGATGCAATGAAGTGAAAAATAACAAGAAGTGCTCTAAAAGTTTTCAAAAACGACATACATATTTTTTATGCAAATCCTTAAAATAAATTTATTTGCAAATCGTAAAATAAAATATATGATAACTTAATTTTGTAGTTTTCAAATAGAAATTTGTAGAGAAAAACCATATCCATATTAAGTAGTAAAAATTAAACAGCTTTTTTAAATTAAATTATTTTCTCATCCATTACTCCAAATTCATTTTGCGCGGCTAAATCTTCTAAAAAAAATATATTTTTTCGCAGCACACACTGTGCTTTTTTTCAATATATTCTTAAAAGGAACCTTATGTTAAGGTGTTCATATACAGTTAAGGAAAATACTCCACATACTTCCACTTATTTTTTAAAGATATTTGTAAGGCAAATTAATAAAGCGTTTGCATTAACATTTAAAGAACTAAAAACAAAGTTTAATTACAAAACGAAAAACTAATTCAAAAGCATAACGATAACAGAAGTAACAAAAATTATAAAAATTCATGAGAAAAAAATCTAAATCGAATGCAATATTTATTTTCTTTTGAATAAATAAAAGAAAACAATATATGATATCTGTACATAACGCCTTCAACAAAAACCAATCAACCAACTTCGGATGCCGCCATAGGTAGGTATAATAATTTGTACTTGATACAGTGTGCGGTTTTCGCCAAACCTGGTTTCGGCCATTATTACCGAAAATATTTTACTTACTTTCATCGGTAAATATAACTATCTTCCAGAAGTGTATTCCTTTCTGTAAAAGTATTTTAGCAAAGTCCAGGCTTTTTGCGTGCTGTTCTGACGTTTATTACTATTCTTGATGAAACAGTAACACTCAAACATTTTGCAAGGTATTCGGCTAATTTTGGGGCATTTTTAAACTTCAAAAAGGACACTACTAACTTCGCATCTTGAAAACTTCTTCGTTTTTCCACATCGTGCCTTGTTTTCGGCACTGCTGGTATTTTGATACATTTTTGACAGTAGTTTTTATTGTAGAGCGACTTCAAATTTCGAACTGATTGTTGTACTTCTCTTCTGTATACCGCTATTAAAGTTAAAACGTGTTTTACAAATCGCTTTCTAAATTTAACTGATTGTTATATCAGAGAAATAAGGCAAATCAAGAAAACTTACGGTTTTCCCCTTTAACTTCCTTATTTTAAGAATTGCTAATGTTGTATGCATAGTTTTTTCCACCGATTTTTGCGTCTATAGTTAATATATTTTCAAACTTTTTGTTTTCCAACATTGACATAATATTTATGTTTAATATTATCACTAGTTCTCCAGAAGTATGTTATTAGCCTTAACCTTATCTTTGTGCTTTGTGTTGTTTGTTTGCATCTTATCTTTAGTAAAATGCGTTCCCGTCATGCCAATGTATTTTTGTGTTAACATTTATTATAACTAAGTGTTATTTATTATACTTATGCTTACAACATATGTTGTCTGTTTGCTTATTGTTTTTAATATTGTCTGGTTATGATTATTTCTATCTGTATTTAGTAATGATCATGCATCAACCCTTGTTGTAGAATACTTGTATAAGAACGGGTGTAATGGTAATTGACGCACCATTGTGTTGAGATAAAATACGTTTGTGATTGAAGTCTTTGGTCTTCTCTGTCGCAGCTGATCTGATATATTTCTTGTCCCCGTGTTCCGGTAGAGCTCTATAGCTTTTACATATCTGTTCTGATGAGTATACTATGTTTATTAGAATGCCGATGGCAATAAATGTGTATATTGCAGACATAAATGGATATTCGTTTGAAGGAATGAAGACTGTTGATACTTCTTGTATGTTTGATAATTTGATATCTAAAAATATAAGTTCTTCATTATGTCATGTATGTGTGATATCCAGTATTGTTTGTTTCTTAATTATGATTTTGTTTTGTTCAAACTGTACCAAATACTGTCCGTTGTATATTTACGTGATGATTTCGCGTTCGTTGTCAATGAATACGTTGCCGTTGCCTAAGGCTTAAATGATAGCATTATTTAAGAGCTAAATATTACGTTTAAGATAATTAAAGCACAATAATATAAATTATTGATTTTAACTGCTTGTATTCAGTATGTTGTTACAATTTTTAATTCTTTTAAATTCATTGTTGCAAAAGGCAATCTTATCGTCCAACATTTCTTTCAATTTCTTTTTTTTATAAGTCTAAAGTACCTGAATAAAAGTTATTTTTTGTAAAGTTAATTGTATTAGTTAAAGTTAAAAGTTTTATTTAGACTTTACTTAACATAACTTCTTCGTTTATTTTTTAAATTTTTTATTAATGCGTATTTTCTACAACTAAAAGATTATTATTTTCTGTTTATGGTTGGTTTCAACTAATTGGCTTAATCTTGTTTTAATTTCTGTTTCGTCTTCATGATCTGGCATTCCAGTTTAGAATTTCAAAGCAGATCCTGTTTCGTCTCCATGATCTGCCATTCCAGTTTAGAATTTCAAAGCAGATCCTAAAAAGATATTTATTTATTTGTGTGAGCTTTTACAACAAAACTTAGATTATAATAGCAGAAGTATACAATTAGTAAAAAAGTTTATTACTATAAGGGGCTTAAAAAAGAAATTAAGAAATGAATAATTGCCATGATTGGAGCTACATTCCAGCGTTGTAATATTAAATAATTCAATTTAATAATAATGAGTTAAATTGTGTGTGTGAATTATAAAAAGTACTATATATTAAATACTCCAAAAATAAAAGTTACATTCGAGAATAAAATTGAAAAATTTTCCTCTTAAAATCTAATGCGTTGCCTGCTGCCGCAATGTTTAATAAGATAGTTTGCCAAAGAATTATAGTAAGAAAAAGAGCTGCCATTCTGATATAAGCGTTCCATATATTATGAGTATTAACGTTTTTTCAGATCTCGTGAAGTTAAGATGATTGTACATTTCTTCGGATTGTTAAGTGCACACACACAGAAAAAAGTATCGGCCAAGCAATGGAGCCTTGTGTTACGCCTTTAGTAACAAGGTATTTTTTTGAATCTCTAGCCTCTCATATGTTTTGTTTTTTTTTTACTAAGATACTTTACGAAACTAGATTTGTTCCAACTGATATAGAACAATTAAAGGCAAGCGTTTTGACCACTGCCTCGAAAGTCATGGACCGATCTTGCTGATTTTCAATAGCAAATTTTTAGAAACTATTTTTGATCGAATGCCGTATTTGAATTTTAAATATTAATTTTTGTTAATTTTAATTTTTTATCTTTTTTTGTTTCTATAAATATAACAACTTCGTTATATGAACTGCAAAATTTATCAAACATACATACATATCAGAGCTGTAAGCGAATGATTCATTTTTGGTTTTTAACTCACCGTGAATTAAAATGTTTGAATGCATTCATCTGTTCCAAAAAATGAATTGAATTAAAATTTGAATGCATTCACAACGAATTTGAATTCTTGAATGCCATTCACTTGGCCACACAAAGTTAATGAATTTGAATGAATTTATTATGAACAAAATTTGTGTGAATGCATTCCTTTCATCAGCCAAAAAATGAATTAGAATCTGAATTGATGTATTATGAATTTAAACGTCGTGAATACATTTACTCGCCATCGAATTAAATGAATTAGAATTTGAATGCAATTATTGGAAGGAAAAATATATTGAAGGAATTCATTTTTTTTTACAATAATTCTTTTAAGTCGAAAATTATACAGTGTATGTTTTACTACGTCGGCCATGACATAAGCTGCAGAAAAGTTAACGGCTGTTATATCGGGCATGATAAACGCTGTAGAAAAGTTAAAGGGTGTTACAAAATTGGCATGTTTTTTACGATTAGAGTGTTATCTTTTGAACTACAAAAGATAAAAACTTTAAATTTACGTAGTGTATGTTACTACATCGGCCATGACAAACGCTATAGAAAAATTAAAGGGTGTTGCAAAATTGACGTGATTTTTACGATTATAGTGTTATCTTTTGAACTATAAAAGATAAAAACTTGAAATTTACGCAGTGTGTGTTTTTACATCGGCCATGATAAACGCTATAGAAAAGTTAAAGGGTGGTTCATAATTGACGTAATTTTTACGATTATAGTGTTATCTTTTGAACTATAAAAGATAAAAACTTGAAATTTACGCAGTGTGTGTTTTTACATCGGCCATGATAAACGCTATAGAAAAGTTAAAGGGTGTTGCAAAATTGACGTGATTTTTACGATTATAGTGTTATCTTTTGAACTATAACAGATAAAAACTTGAAATTTACGCAGTGTGTGTAACTACATCGGCAATGATAAACGCTATAGAAAAGTTAAAGGGTGTTGCTAAATTGACGTGATTTTTACGATTATAGTGTTATCTTTTGAACTATAAAAGATAAAAACTTGAAATTTACGCAGTGTATGTTTTTACATCGGCCATGATAAACGCTATAGAAAAGTTAAAGGGTGTTACATATTTGACGTACTTTTTACGGTTATAGTGTTATCTTTTGAGCTATAAAAGATAAAAACTTGAAATTTACGCAGTGTGTGTTTTTACATCGGCCATGATAAACGCTATAGAAAAGTTAAAGGGTGTTACATAATTGACGTACTTTTTACGACTATAGTGTTATCTTTTGAACTATAAAAGATAAAAACTTGAAATTTACGCAGTGTGTGTTTTTAGATCGGCCATGATAAACGCTATAGAAAAGTTAAAGGGTGTTACAAAATTGACATGTTTTTTACGATTAGAGTGTTATCTTTTGAACTACAAAAGATAAAAACTTTAAATTTACGTAGTGTATGTTACTACATCGGCCTTGACAAACGCTATAGAAAAGTTAAAGGGTGTTACAAAATTTACGTGATTTTTACAATTATAGTGTTATCTTTTGAACTATAACAGATAAAAACTTGAAATTTACGCAGTGTGTGTAACTACATCGGCCATGATAAACGCTATAGAAAAGTTAAAGGGTGTTGCAAAATTGACTTGATTTTTACGATTATAGTGTTATCTTTTGAACTGTAAAAGATAAAAAATGACAAATGTAAATATGAGTGAAATAGAGAATGTACAATAATATCTGTCTAGTATTTAAGGTCGGTATAATAATTCTAATTTGTTTGCCAGTGTAAAGAATTTAGTTCTAAAATTTCATTTGAATTTTTATCATATGGTAGTTAAAACAATCCAATTGAACAAGATTATTTAAATTTTTGTTACCTGCCATTTTCACAATGTAGCACGTGGCCAACAAACAGACCATTCAATGACCCATTTTTTTGTTGCTAGCACTAAATTAAGGGGTAGGTACTTTCTTTATTACACTTATAATGAGATTTTTCGTGGAAACTGTTTCAAAGTTTTTTTTTTTTTAAATGTAAACGGTTTGCGAAGGTGTGAAATATTTTTATTTTTTTTGGTAAATAATTAATAACAAGAATTTTTCTACAACGATTATCATAGTCGTCGTAGTTACACACTGCGTTTTATCAATTTTGCAACACCCTTTAACTTTTCTATGGCGTTTATCACGGCCGATGTAGTTACACACACTGCGTAAATTTCAAGTTTTTATCTGTTATAGTTCAAGAGATAACACTATAATCGTAAAAATCACGTCAATTATGTAACACCCTTTAACTTTTCTATAGCGTTTATCATGGCCGATGTAAAAACACACACTCCGTAAATTTCAAGTTTTTATCTTTTATAGTTCAAAAGATAACACTATAATCGTAAAAATCACGTCAATTTTGCAACACCCTTTAACTTTTCTATAGCGTTTATCATGGCCGATGTAGTTACACACACTGCGTAAATTTCAAGTTTTTATCTGTTAAAGTTCAAAAGATGACACTATAATCGTAAAAATCACATCAATTTTGCAACACCCTTTAACTTTTCTATAGCGTTTATCATGGCCGATGTAAAAACACACACTGCGTAAATTTCAAGTTTTTATCTTTTATAGTTCAAAAGATAACACTATAATCGTAAAAATTACGTCAATTATGTAACACCCTTTAACTTTTCTATAGCGTTTGTCATGGCCGATGTAGTTACACACACTGCGTAAATTTCAAGTTTTTATCTTTTGTTGTTCAAAAGATAACACTATAATCGTAAAAATCACGTCAATTATGTAACACCCTTTAACTCTTCTATAGCGTTTATCATGGCCGATGTAAAAACACACACTGCGTAAAGTTTTTATCTTTTATTGTTCAAAAGATAACACTATAATCGTAAAAATCACGTCAATTATGTAACACGCTTTAACTCTTCTATAGCGTTTATCATGGCCGATGTAAAAACACACACTGCGTAAATTTCAAGTTTTTATCTTTTATAGTTCAAAAGATAACACTATAATCGTAAAAATCACGTCAATTTTGCAACACCCTCTAACTTTTCTATAGCGTTTGTCATGGCCGATGTAGTTACTCACACTGCGTAAATTTCAAGTTTTTATGTGTTATAGTTCAAAAGATAACACTATAATCGTAAAAATCACGTCAATTTTGCAACACCCTTTAACTTTTCTATAGCGTTTGTCAAAGCCGATGTAGTAACATACACTACGTAAATTTAAAGTTTTTATCTTTTGTAGTTCAAAAGATAACACTCTAATCGTAAAAAACATGTCAATTTCGTAACACCCTTTAACTTTTCTATAGCGTTTATCATGGCCGATGTAAAAACACACACTGCGTAAATATCAAGTTTTTATCTTTTATAGTTCAAAAGATAACACTATAATCGTAAAAATTACGTCAATTATGTAACACCCTTTAACTTTTCTATAGAGTTTATCATGGCCGATGAAAAAACACACACTGCGTAAATTTCAAGTTTTTTTCTTTTATAGTTCAAAAGATAACACTATAATCGTAAAAATCACGTCAATTATTTAACACCCTTTAACTTTTCTATAGCGTTTATCATGGCCGATGTAAAAACACACACTGCGTAAATTTCAAATTTTTATCTTTTATAGTTCAAAAGATAACACTCTAATCGTAAAAATCACGTCAATTTTGCAACGCCCTTTAACTTTTCTATAGTGTTTTCATGGCCGATGTAAAAACACACACTGCGTAAATTTCAAGTTTTAATCTTTCATAGTTCAAAAGATAACACTATAATCGTAAAAATTACGTCAATTTTGCAACACCCTTTAACTTTTCTATAGCGTTTATCATGGCCGATGTAGTTACACACACTGCGTAAATTTCAAGTTTTTATTTGTTATAGTTCAAGAGATAACACTATAATCGTAAAAATCACGTCAATTATGTAACACCCTTTAACTTTTCTATAGCGTTTATCATGGCCGATGTAAAAACACACACTCCGTAAATTTCAAGTTTTTATCTTTTATAGTTCAAAAGATAACACTATAATCGTAAAAATCACGTCAATTTTGCAACACCCTTTAACTTTTCTATAGCGTTTATCATGGCCGATGCAGTTACACACACTGCGTAAATTTCAAGTTTTTATCTGTTAAAGTTCAAAAGATAACACTATAATCGTAAAAATCACATCAATTTTGCAACACCCTTTAACTTTTCTATAGCGTTTATCATGGCCGATGTAAAAACACACACTGCGTAAATTTCAAGTTTTTATCTTTTATAGTTCAAAAGATAACACTATAATCGTAAAAATTACGTCAATTATGTAACACCCTTTAACTTTTCTATAGCGTTTGTCATGGCCGATGTAGTTACACACACTGCGTAAATTTCAAGTTTTTATCTTTTATTGTTCAAAAGATAACACTATAATCGTAAAAATCACGTCAATTATGTAACACCCTTTAACTCTTCTATAGCGTTTATCATGGCCGATGTAAAAACACACACTGCGTAAATTTCAAGTTTTTATCTTTTATAGTTCAAAAGATAACACTATAATCGTAAAAAACACGTCAATTTTGCAACACCCTTTAACTTTTCTATAGCGTTTGTCATGGCCGATGTAGTTACTCACACTGCGTAAATTTCAAGTTTTTATGTGTTATAGTTCAAAAGATAACACTATAATCGTAAAAATCACGTCAATTTTGCAACACCCTTTAACTTTTCTATAGCGTTTGTCAAGGCCGATGTAGTAACATACACTACGTAAATTTAAAGTTTTTATCTTTTGTAGTTCAAAAGATAACACTCTAATCGTAAAAAACATGTCAATTTCGTAACACCCTTTAACTTTTCTATAGCGTTTATCATGGCCGATGTAAAAACACACAATCTGCGTAAATATCAAGTTTTTATCTTTTATAGTTCAAAAGATAACACTCTAATCGTAAAAAACATGTCAATTTCGTAACACCCTTTAACTTTTCTATAGAGTTTATCATGGCCGATGTAAAAACACACACTGCGTAAATTTCAAGTTTTAATCTTTTATAGTTCAAAAGATAACACTATAATCGTAAAAATTACGTCAATTATGTAACACTCTTTAACTTTTCTATAGCGTTTATCATGGCCGATGTAGTTACACACACTGCGTAAATTTCAAGTTTTTATCTTTTTTAGTTCAAAAGATAACACTATAATCGTAAAAATCACGTCAATTTTGCAACACCCTTTAACTTTTCTATAGCGTTTGTCAAGGCCGATGTAGTAACATACACTACGTAAATTTTAAGTTTTTATCTTTTGTAGTTCAAAAGATAACACTCTAATCGTAAAAAACATGTCAATTTCGTAACACCCTTTAACTTTTCTATAGCGTTTATCATGGCCGATGTAAAAACACACACTGCGTAAATATCAAGTTTTTATCTTTTATAGTTCAAAAGATAACACTCTAATCGTAAAAAACATGTCAATTTCGTAACACCCTTTAACTTTTCTATAGAGTTTATCATGGCCGATGTAAAAACACACACTGCGTAAATTTCAAGTTTTAATCTTTTATTGTTCAAAAGATAACACTATAATCGTAAAAATCACGTCAATTATGTAACACCCTTTAACTCTTCTATAGCGTTTATCATGGCCGATGTAAAAACACACACTGCGTAAATTTCAAGTTTTTATCTTTTATAGTTCAAAAGATAACACTATAATCGTAAAAATCACGTCAATTTTGCAACACCCTTTAACTTTTCTATAGCGTTTGTCATGGCCGATGTAGTTACTCACACTGCGTAAATTTCAAGTTTTTATGTGTTATAGTTCAAAAGATAACACTATAATCGTAAAAATCACGTCAATTTTGCAACACCCTTTAACTTTTCTATAGCGTTTGTCAAAGCCGATGTAGTAACATACACTACGTAAATTTAAAGTTTTTATCTTTTGTAGTTCAAAAGATAACACTCTAATCGTAAAAAACATGTCAATTTCGTAACACCCTTTAACTTTTCTATAGCGTTTATCATGGCCGATGTAAAAACACACACTGCGTAAATATCAAGTTTTTATCTTTTATAGTTCAAAAGATAACACTATAATCGTAAAAATTACGTCAATTATGTAACACCCTTTAACTTTTCTATAGAGTTTATCATGGCCGATGAAAAAACACACACTGCGTAAATTTCAAGTTTTTTTCTTTTATAGTTCAAAAGATAACACTATAATCGTAAAAATCACGTCAATTATTTAACACCCTTTAACTTTTCTATAGCGTTTATCATGGCCGATGTAAAAACACACACTGCGTAAATTTCAAATTTTTATCTTTTATAGTTCAAAAGATAACACTCTAATCGTAAAAATCACGTCAATTTTGCAACGCCCTTTAACTTTTCTATAGTGTTTTCATGGCCGATGTAAAAACACACACTGCGTAAATTTCAAGTTTTAATCTTTCATAGTTCAAAAGATAACACTATAATCGTAAAAATTACGTCAATTTTGCAACACCCTTTAACTTTTCTATAGCGTTTATCATGGCCGATGTAGTTACACACACTGCGTAAATTTCAAGTTTTTATTTGTTATAGTTCAAGAGATAACACTATAATCGTAAAAATCACGTCAATTATGTAACACCCTTTAACTTTTCTATAGCGTTTATCATGGCCGATGTAAAAACACACACTCCGTAAATTTCAAGTTTTTATCTTTTATAGTTCAAAAGATAACACTATAATCGTAAAAATCACGTCAATTTTGCAACACCCTTTAACTTTTCTATAGCGTTTATCATGGCCGATGTAGTTACACACACTGCGTAAATTTCAAGTTTTTATCTGTTAAAGTTCAAAAGATAACACTATAATCGTAAAAATCACATCAATTTTGCAACACCCTTTAACTTTTCTATAGCGTTTATCATGGCCGATGTAAAAACACACACTGCGTAAATTTCAAGTTTTTATCTTTTATAGTTCAAAAGATAACACTATAATCGTAAAAATTACGTCAATTATGTAACACCCTTTAACTTTTCTATAGCGTTTGTCATGGCCGATGTAGTTACACACACTGCGTAAATTTCAAGTTTTTATCTTTTATTGTTCAAAAGATAACACTATAATCGTAAAAATCACGTCAATTATGTAACACCCTTTAACTCTTCTATAGCGTTTATCATGGCCGATGTAAAAACACACACTGCGTAAATTTCAAGTTTTTATCTTTTATAGTTCAAAAGATAACACTATAATCGTAAAAAACACGTCAATTTTGCAACACCCTTTAACTTTTCTATAGCGTTTGTCATGGCCGATGTAGTTACTCACACTGCGTAAATTTCAAGTTTTTATGAGTTATAGTTCAAAAGATAACACTATAATCGTAAAAATCACGTCAATTTTGCAACACCCTTTAACTTTTCTATAGCGTTTGTCAAGGCCGATGTAGTAACATACACTACGTAAATTTAAAGCTTTTATCTTTTGTAGTTCAAAAGATAACACTCTAATCGTAAAAAACATGTCAATTTCGTAACACCCTTTAACTTTTCTATAGCGTTTATCATGGCCGATGTAAAAACACACACTGCGTAAATATCAAGTTTTTATCTTTTATAGTTCAAAAGATAACACTCTAATCGTAAAAAACATGTCAATTTCGTAACACCCTTTAACTTTTCTATAGAGTTTATCATGGCCGATGTAAAAACACACACTGCGTAAATTTCAAGTTTTAATCTTTTATAGTTCAAAAGATAACACTATAATCGTAAAAATTACGTCAATTATGTAACACTCTTTAACTTTTCTATAGCGTTTATCATGGTCGATGTAGTTACACACACTGCGTAAATTTCAAGTTTTTATCTTTTTTAGTTCAAAAGATAACACTAATCGTAAAAATCACGTCAATTATGTAACACCCTTTAACTTTTCTATAGCGTTTATCATGGCCGATGTAAAAACACACACTGCGTAAATTTCAAGTTTTTATCTTTTATAGTTCAAAAGATAACACTATAATCGTAAAAATCACGTCAATTTTGCAACACCCTTTAACTTTTCTATAGCGTTTGTCAAGGCCGATGTAGTAACATACACTACGTAAATTTAAAGTTTTTATCTTTTGTAGTTCAAAAGATAACACACTAATCGTAAAAAACATGTCAATTTCGTAACACCCTTTAACTTTTCTATAGCGTTTATCATGGCCGATGTAAAAACACACACTGCGTAAATATCAAGTTTTTATCTTTTATAGTTCAAAAGATAACACTCTAATCGTAAAAAACATGTCAATTTCGTAACACCCTTTAACTTTTCTATAGAGTTTATCATGGCCGATGTAAAAACACACACTGCGTAAATTTCAAGTTTTAATCTTTTATAGTTCAAAAGATAACACTATAATCGTAAAAATTACGTCAATTATGTAACACTCTTTAACTTTTCTATAGCGTTTATCATGGCCGATGTAGTTACACACACTGCGTAAATTTCAAGTTTTTATCTTTTTTAGTTCAAAAGATAACACTATAATCGTAAAAATCACGTCAATTATGTAACACCCTTTAACTTTTCTATAGCGTTTATCATGGCCGATGTAAAAACACACACTGCGTAAATTTCAAGTTTTTATCTTTTATAGTTCAAAAGATAACACTATAATCGTAAAAATCACGTCAATTTTGCAACACCCTTTAACTTTTCTATAGCGTTTGTCAAGGCCGATGTAGTAACATACACTACGTAAATTTAAAGTTTTTATCTTTTGTAGTTCAAAAGATAACACTCTAATCGTAAAAAACATGTCAGTTTTGTAACACCCTTTAACTTTTCTAAAAGCGTTTATCATGCCCGATATAACACCCGTTAACTTTTCTGCAGCTTATGTCATGGCCGACGTAGTAAAACACACACTGTATAATTTTCAACTTAAAAGAATTATTGTAAAAAAAATGAATTCCTTCAATATATTTTTCCTTCCAATAATTGCATTCAAATTCTAATTCATTTAATTCGATGGCGAGTAAATGCATTCACGACGTTTAAATTCATAATACATCCAATCAGATTCTAATTCATTTTTTAGCTGATAAAGTGAATGCATTCACAAAAAGTAATTTCATGATGAAATTCAAATTCTTATTCATTCATTTCGTGTGGGTAAGTGAATGGCGATCAAGAATTTTAATTCATTGTGAATGCATTCAAATTTTAATTCAATTCTTTTTTGTTTGGAATGAATGCATTAAAAAATCACAATTCAATGCGGGAATGATTCGCAGGAATGATTTAAAAAAGAATCATTCGTTTACAGCTCTGATGTGTGCTCAAAAATAATGATAGTATGGCTTAAAAGTGTATATGTGTGACAGACTTTTTGACAGATCTATACGATTTTATAATTTTTAAAATAGTTCATAAACTGATTTTTTCTATGCGATCAGAGTTGGTTTTTTTTTTTTTTTTGAAGATGAGTAGAAAAAAAAATTAAAAGCATATGTTTTTCGCATCTTTTTTGCATAATAGTGTGGCACCTACGACGTCATTTTTAAACGATTTTTAAAGTAGGGCAAAATTCTGTCAGATTTTTGTGTGATTAACTCGTACGATTGTGTATGATAGTGAATCCTGGCCTTAAGAACAAAACTATAGAATTCGTGGTATTGTTGGTAAAAATTAAATGTTCTTGTTAACATTAACGCAAACAATTTTGATAGTTTCTAACTTTTCCTCATACATATATATATATATGTAATATAAATGCCAGAACAAACGTGTTAAATGTAATGGAAAACAATAAACGAAAAAAGTTTTGTTTTAAAAAAACTGGCAGCTTTTAATGAAGAAACAAAAAAAAATTACGTGTCTCGTTGAAACTTGCACAAAAGAACTAAGTACCCAGCAGGAAATAACCCTGCAAGAACAGTGACCAACATTTGATCTATCAAATGACAATCACTGATAAAACCTATACACGTTACGACCTGTTGTACAACTTTGCTAGTAATCAAGTTGGGTGTTACAAATTATACAACTTGCGTACAATTGCGCAGCACAAGTTCATTTTATAAAGAAGCCATTATAGTAAAGATGTTTTCCGATATTGTTGCGTATGTTGTAATCGATGAAGTGTTTAACCAAGAAGAAAAAGAATGCAAACAAAAGTTAAGAAAGAAACGAAAGTGGTCAAAGCAGTGGTAAATAAAAAAGAAAAAATATTCTAACAACAAAATTTTGAAAACCTTAAAAGAAAGTGAATCAAAAGATTACAAGAAGCATACGTGTATGACATACGACACATTTAATTTATTGTAGCTTTTATTGCGAATGTTTTTATTTTTATAATATTAATTTCTGCAGTTCCACAACTCCGGCATACATTTGTAAATTTCTGTAAACGCACACATTTCATCTGAATCCTCCATCTTTATTCACATTGCCACAACGAAAGTAAAATAGAATAATGTTGTGCGACATGTTCACTATCGTTGCGACCGCGTGTACAACTTGCCAAAAAATCAAAACTTTTTGATCATTCATAATACAATATTGCAATCTGTTGTACAATCTTCTCTAGTTGTACAAAAGGTTGCAACGTGTATTGCTTGCATGATGATGGAAAAATCCACCACTGCGTAGAACAAAGTTTCTATCACATTCTTAAAGAAAATGAAAAAATGACGTAAACATTTTTACACGTGTGATGTCTGTAGTAAACAGCGTTGTCAGTGACTTTTTTTTACAAAGAATATAATGAAAATCTTGCCTGATTTTTGGAACAGATTTAATTACAAATCTTTTTATAAGCAGCATTTTAAACTTTGCTTATCAACACAAGTTAAAACTTAGCACAGATAACTAACCAGATTACTCACTTGTGACGTTTAAAAATGTGTGGTATCATATTTTATCAAGGCGCATCAAACAGGTGACTGCATCAGATCATGTGTTCATCATATGTTTTAGCTTTTGCGTGTATTTTGTTTTTGTAAAAACTAATTCGATCTGTCAAAAACGTCTAGTAATGTGTGTATGCATTTGTGAAAAATAAGAAAGCCACTAAAAATATATTGGAATACATACACACATATTGCCAGACGATTTTGACAGCTCGAATTAGTTTCTACAAAAACAAAATACACGTAAAAGGTAATGCATTCACCTGGTATTATTGCGCCATGATATTTTATTCCAGCTATCGTTTAAACGAATAAAAAAATATTCAAAAACGCTGAAAGCAATGTGCTAGAAGAAACCGCTACACCTACCTAATGCAAACAGATGTTTTCGTAAAAAAATATACATATGTAAATGGATTCTGCCAGCAATTGCATTAATAAGCTTTTGCATGAAAAAATATATATAAGATTTCCCAGCAATTGCTTAAATACTTTTGTTTTAATAAATTAAAAAAAATATTGCAATAATCTGAGTGACTTGTTGCCCTGCAATGATGTTTTAGTAATGGAAATTGGCGTCCAGATTCTAGTGAAGTTAGACACCAAATGTGCATATCGGCGAGAAGAAAACAAATTTTTTGGCAACCTTTTTAATTGTTTTGGCAAACTTTTTGCAGAGTTGCATTAAATGTAGTATACGGTACTTACATTTGAGGAAAAATGTAAACAAACTTTTGCAAAAATAGTTAATATTTTAAAGCGCGCAAAAGTCCATATATTTGTTTAAATTTTCACAAATAATATTGAACCCAAAAGCATCATACCTATAGAATCTAATTTTGCAACTGTCACTTAAATCGGTTCTCAATTTAAAGTGCTACATAGAGAGAGAAGATTTATCCTTTCAGAAAAAAGTTTCCACTTATAAAACCCAAACTATTGAGTGTGCCGCATAATAACGCAAGAGAAGAAAACAAACTCTGAGAAATGACAAACTTTTTCAACAGGGTTGCAAAACACGGAGTATTTTTGTTGTGCATAACAAAAACGTAAACAATATTTGACAAAAAATAAGCGTTTTTAAAACCGATCACAACTCGTTAATTTTTAATGGATTGAAAAATAAAAACTTGAAATTAAAAGCTCTTAGCTTGCAGAATCAGATTTTTCGGTTGTCACTTTCGCCATTTTAGAAATACATGAGTTATACCTAAAACATTTAGTCATCAAATGTAATGGTTTCTTAGTTATAAGATCCAAACTAAGAGCCATGCATCACAGCGACTAACGCCAATCGATAGAGGTTAAAAATACGAGTAAAACGTGGTCCCAATTGTTTTGTAAGAAACTTTCTGGAAAAAGTTATAGGGTAGCAAACTTTAGAAAATTAAAAAAAAGCATTTATAATATATCAAATTAGTTTTTCATTCATTACTCGAAAACGATTTCGCGCGCACATATCGCACCACGCGCGATCGATAGAGGACCAAAATACGAATCAAGCGTGGTCCACATTATTTTCTAAAAAACTTTCTGGAAAAAGTTATAGGGTAGCAAACTTTAGAAAATTAAAAAAAAGCATTTATAATATATCAAATTAGTTTTTCATTCATTACTCGAAAACGATTTCGCGCGCACATATCGCACCACAAGCGATCGATAGAGGACCAAAATACGAATCAAACGTGATCCACATTATTTTCTACAAAAACTTTCTGGAAAAAGTTATAGGGTAGCAAACTTTAGAAAATTAAAAAAAAGCATTTATAATATATCAAATTAGTTTTTCATTCATTACTCGAAAACGATTTCGCGCGCACATATCGCACCACGAGCGATCGATAGAGGACCAAAATACGAATCAAACGTGTTCCACATTATTTTCTAAAAAACTTTCTGGAAAAAGTTATAGGGTAGCAAACTTTAGAAAATTAAAAAAAAGCATTTATAATATATCAAATTAGTTTTTCATTCATTACTCGAAAACGATTTCGCGCGCACATATCGCACCACGCGCGATCGATAGGGGACAAAAATACAAATCAAACGTGGTCCACATTATTTTCTAAAAAACTTTCTGGAAAAAGTTATAGGGTAGCAAACTTTAGAAAATTAAAAAAAAGCATTTATAATATATCAAATTAGTTTTTCATTCATTACTCGAAAACGATTTCGCGCGCACATTTCGCACCACAAGCGATCGATAGAGGACCAAAATACGAATCAAACGTGGTCCTCATTATTTTCTAAAAAACTTTCTGGAAAAAGTTATAGGGTAGCAAACTTTAGAAAATTACAAAAAAGCATTTATAATATATCAAATTAGTTTTTCATTCATTACTCGAAAACGATTTCGCGCGCATATATCGCACCACGCGCGATCGATAGAGGACCAAAATACGAATCAAACGTGGTCCACATTAATTTCTAAAAAACTTCTATTACGTTTTATTCGTATATTTGTCCCCCACCGATTCTGGGTAGTGGGATATGTGCGCGCGATCTCGTTTTGGAGTAATGAACGAAATACTAGTTTAAAATATTTTGACGACTTTTACTAATTTTTCAAAGTTTGCTGTTTAATAACTTTTTTCAGAAAGTTTTTCAGAAAACAACTTGTATCAGGTTTTATTCGTATTTTTATCCCCTATCGATTCTGGGTAGTGGGATGTGTGCGCGCGATCTCGTTTTGGAGTAATGAACGAAATACCAGTTTAATATATTTTGAAGACTTTTACTAATTTTTCAAAGTTTGCTGTTTAATAACTTTTTTCAGAAAGTTTTTCAGAAAACAACTTGTATCAGGTTTAATTTGTATTTTTATCCCCTATCGATTCTGGGTAGTGGGATGTGTGCGCGCGATCTCGTTTTGGAGTAATGAACGAAATACAAGTTTAATATATTTTGACGACTTTTACTAATTTTTCAAAGTTTGCTGTTTAATAACTTTTTTCAGAAAGCTTTTCAGAAAACAACTTGTATCAGGTTTTATTTGTATTTTTATCCCCTATCGATTCTGGGTAGTGGGATGTGTGCGAGCGGTCTCGTTTTGGAGTAATGAACGAAATACCAGTTTAATATATTTTGACGACTTTTACTAATTTTTCAAAGTTTGCTGTTTAATAACTTTTTTCAGAAAGTTTTTCAGAAAACAACTTGTATCAGGTTTTATTCGTATTTTTATTCCCTATCGATTCTGGGTAGTGGGATGTGTGCAAGCTATCTCGTTTTGGAGTAATAAACGAAATACCAGTTTAATATATTTTGACGACTTTTACTAATTTTTCAAAGTTTGCTGTTTAATAACTTTTTTCAGAAAGTTTTTCAGAAAACAACTTGTATCAGGTTTTATTCGTATTTTTATTCCCTATCGATTCTGGGTAGTGGGATGTATGCGCGCGATCTCGTTTTGGAGTAATGAACGAAATACCAGTTTAATATATTTTGACGACTTTTACTAATTTTTCAAAGTTTGCTGTTAAATAACTTTTTTCAGAAAGTTTTTCAGAAAACAACTTGTATCAGGTTTTATTCGTATTTTTATCCCCTATCGATTCTGGGTAGTGGGATGTGTGCGCGCGATCTCGTTTTGGAGTAATGAACGAAATACCAGTTTAATATATTTTGACGACTTTTACTAATTTTTCAAAGTTTGCTGTTTAATAACTTTTTTCAGAAAGTTTTTCAGAAAACAACTTGTATAAGGTTTTATTCGTATTTTTATCCCCTATCGATTCTGGGTAGTGGATGTGTGCGCGCGATCTCGTTTTGGAGTAATGAACGAAATACCAGTTTAATATATTTTGACGACTTTTACTAATTTTTCAAAGTTTGCTGTTTAATAACTTTTTTCAGAAAGTTTTTCAGAAAACAACTTGTATCAGGTTTTATTCGTATTTTTATTCCCTATCGATTCTGGGTAGTGGGATGTGTGCGCGCGATCTCGTTTTGGAGTAATGAACGAAATACCAGTTTAATATATTTTGACGACTTTTACTAATTTTTCAAAGTTTGCTGTTTAATAACTTTTTTCAGAAAGTTTTTCAGAAAACAACTTGTATCAGGTTTAATTTGTATTTTTATCCCCTATCGATTCTGGGTAGTGGGATGTGTGCGCGCGATCTCGTTTTGGAGTAATGAACGAAATACCAGTTTAATATATTTTGACGACTTTTACTAATTTTTCAAAGTTTGCTGTTTAATAACTTTTTTCAGAAAGTTTTTCAGAAAACAACTTGTATCAGGTTTTATTCGTATTTTTATCCCCTATCGATTCTGGGTAGTGGGATGTGTGCGCGCGATCTCGTTTTGGAGTAATGAACGAAATACCAGTTTAATATATTTTGACGACTTTTACTAATTTTTCAAAGTTTGCTGTTTAATAACTTTTTTCAGAAAACAACTTGTATCAGGTTTAATTTGTATTTTTATCCCCTATCGATTCTGGGTAGTGGGATGTGTGCGCGCGATCTCGTTTTGGAGTAATGAACGAAATACAAGTTTAATATATTTTGACGACTTTTACTAATTTTTAAAAGTTTGCTGTTTAATAACTTTTTTTCAGAAAGTTTCTCAGAAAACAACTTGTATCAGGTTTTATTCGTATTTTTATTCCCTATCAATTCTGGGTAGTGGGATGTGTGCGCGCGATCTCATTTTGGAGTAATGAACGAAATACCAGTTTAATATATTTTGACGACTTTTACTAATTTTTCAAAGTTTGCTGTTTAATAACTTTTTTCAGAAAGTTTTTCAGAAAACAATTGTATCAGGTTTTATTCGTATTTTTATCCCCTATCGATTCTGGGTAGTGGGATGTGTGCGCGCGATCTCGTTTTGGAGTAATGAACGAAATACCAGTTTAATATATTTTGACGACTTTTACTAATTTTTCAAAGTTTGCTGTTTAATAACTTTTTTCAGAAAGTTTTTCAGAAAACAACTTGTATCAGGTTTTATTCGTATTTTTATTCCCTATCGATTCTGGGTGGTGGGATGTGTGCAAGCTATCTCGTTTTGGAGTAATGAACGAAATACCAGTTTAATATATTTTGACGACTTTTACTAATTTTTCAAAGTTTGCTGTTTAATAACTTTTTTCAGAAAGTTTTTCAGAAAACAACTTGTATCAGGTTTTATTCGTATTTTTATTCCCTATCGATTCTGGGTAGTGGGATGTGTGCGCGCGATCTCGTTTTTGAGTAATGAACGAAATACCAGTTTAATATATTTTGACGACTTTTACTAATTTTTCAAAGTTTGCTGTTAAATAACTTTTTTCAGAAAGTTTTTCAGAAAACAACTTGTATCAGGTTTTATTCGCATTTTTATCCCCTATCGATTCTGGGTAGTGGGATGTGTGCGCGCGATCTCGTTTAATATATTTTGACGACTTTTACTAATTTTTCAATGTTTGCTGTTTAATAACTTTTTTCAGAAAACAACTTGTATCAGGTTTAATTTGTATTTTTATCCCCTATCGATTCTGGGTAGTGGGATGTGTGCGCGCGATCTCGTTTTGGAGTAATGAACGAAATACCAGTTTAATATATTTTGACGACTTTTACTAATTTTTAAAAGTTTGCTGTTTAATAACTTTTTTTGAGAAAGTTTCTCAGAAAACAACTTGTATCAGGTTTTATTCGTATTTTTATCCCCTATCGATTCTGGGTAGTGTGATGTGTGCGCGCGATCTCGTTTTGGAGTAATGAACGAAATACCAGTTTAATATATTTTAACGACTTTTACTAATTCTTCAAAGTTTGCTGTTTAATAACTTTTTTCAGAAAGTTTTTCAGAAAACAACTTGTATCAGGTTTTATTCGTATTTTTATCCCCTATCGATTCTGGGTAGTGGGAAGTGTGCGCGCGATCTCGTTTTGGAGTAATGAACGAAATACCAGTTTAATATATTTTGACGACTTTTACTAATTTTTCAAAGTTTGCTGTTTAATAACTTTTTTCAGAAAGTTTTTTAGAAAACAACTTGTATCAGGATTTATTCGTATTTTTATCCCCTATCGATTCTGGGTAGTGGGATGTGTGCGCGCGATCTCGTTTTGGAGTAATGAACGAAATACCAGTTTAATATATTTTGACGACTTTTACTAATTTTTCAAAGTTTGCTGTTTAATAACTTTTTTCCAGAAAGTTTTTCAGAAAACAACTTGTATCAGGTTTTATTCGTATTTTTATCCCCTATCGATTCTGGGTAGTGGGATGTGTGCGCGCGATCTCGTTTTGGAGTAATGAACGAAATACCAGTTTAATATATTTTGACGACTTTTACTAATTTTTCAAAGTTTGCTGTTTAATAACTTTTTTCAGAAAGTTTTTCAGAAAACAACTTGTATCAGGTTTTATTCGTATTTTTATCCCCTATCGATTCTAGGTAGTGGGATGTGTGCGCGCGATCTCGTTTTGGAGTAATGAACGAAATACCAGTTTAATATATTTTGACGACTTTTACTAATTTAGCAAAGTTTGCTGTTTAATAACTTTTTTCAGAAAGTTTTTCAGAAAACAACTTGTATCAGGTTTAATTTGTATTTTTATCCCCTATCGATTCTGGGTAGTGGGATGTGTGCGCGCGATCTCGTTTTGGAGTAATGAACGAAATACCAGTTAATTATATTTTGACGACTTTTACTAATTTTTCAAAGTTTGCTGTTTAATAACTTTTTTCAGAAAGTTTTTCAGAAAACAACTTGTATCAGGTTTAATTTGTATTTTTATCCCCTATCGATTCTGGGTAGTGGGATGTGTGCGCGCGATCTCGTTTTGGAGTAATGAACGAAATACCAGTTTAATATATTTTGACGACTTTTACTAATTTTTCAAAGTTTGCTGTTTAATAACTTTTTTCAGAAAGTTTTTCAGAAAATAACTTGTATCAGGTTTTATTCGTATTTTTATCCCCTATCGAATCTGGGTAGTGGGATGTGTGCGCGCGATCTCGTTTTAGAGTAATGAACGAAATACCAGTTTAATATATTTTAACGAATTTTACTAATTTTTCAAAGTTTGCTGTTTAATAACTTTTTTCAGAAAGTTTTTCAGAAAAAAGCTTGTATCAGGTTTTATTCATATTTTTATCCCCTATTGATTCTGGGTAGTGGGATGTGTGCGCGCGATCTCGTTTTGGAGTAATGAACGAAATACCAGTTTAATATATTTTGACGACTTTTACTAATTTTTAAAAGTTTGCTGTTTAATAACTTTTTTTGAGAAAGTTTCTCAGAAAACAACTTGTATCAGGTTTTATTCGTATTTTTATCCCCTATCGATTCTGGGTAGTGTGATGTGTGCGCGCGATCTCGTTTTGGAGTAATGAACGAAATACCAGTTTAATATATTTTAACGACTTTTACTAATTCTTCAAAGTTTGCTGTTTAATAACTTTTTTCAGAAAGTTTTTCAGAAAACAACTTGTATCAGGTTTTATTCGCATTTTTATCCCCTATCGATTCTGGGTAGTGGGATGTGTGCGCGCGATCTCGTTTTGGAGTAATGAACGAAATACCAGTTTAATATATTTTGACGACTTTTACTAATTTTTCAAAGTTTGCTGTTTAATAACTTTTTTCAGAAAGTTTTTTAGAAAACAACTTGTATCAGGATTTATTCGTATTTTTATCCCCTATCGATTCTGGGTAGTGGGATGTGTGCGCGCGATCTCGTTTTGGAGTAATGAACGAAATACCAGTTTAATATATTTTGACGACTTTTACTAATTTTTCAAAGTTTGCTGTTTAATAACTTTTTTCAGAAAGTTTTTCAGAAAACAACTTGTATCAGGTTTTATTCGTATTTTTATCCCCTATCGATTCTGGGTAGTGGGATGTGTGCGCGCGATCTCGTTTTGGAGTAATGAACGAAATACCAGTTTAATATATTTTGACGACTTTTACTAATTTTTCAAAGTTTGCTGTTTAATAACTTTTTTCAGAAAGTTTTTCAGAAAACAACTTGTATCAGGTTTTATTCGTATTTTTATCCCCTATCGATTCTAGGTAGTGGGATGTGTGCGCGCGATCTCGTTTTGGAGTAATGAACGAAATACCAGTTTAATATATTTTGACGACTTTTACTAATTTAGCAAAGTTTGCTGTTTAATAACTTTTTTCAGAAAGTTTTTCAGAAAACAACTTGTATCAGGTTTAATTTGTATTTTTATCCCCTATCGATTCTGGGTAGTGGGATGTGTGCGCGCGATCTCGTTTTGGAGTAATGAACGAAATACCAGTTAATTATATTTTGACGACTTTTACTAATTTTTCAAAGTTTGCTGTTTAATAACTTTTTTCAGAAAGTTTTTCAGAAAACAACTTGTATCAGGTTTTATTCGTATTTTTATCCCCTATCGATTCTGGGTAGTGGGATGTGTGCGCGCGATCTCGTTTTGGAGTAATGAACGAAATACCAGTTTAATATATTTTGACGACTTTTACTAATTTTTCAAAGTTTGCTGTTTAATAACTTTTTTCAGTAAGTTTTTCAGAAAACAACTTGTATCAGGTTTTATTCGTATTTTTATCCCCTATCGATTCTGGGTAGTGGGATGTGTGCGCGCGATCTCGTTTTGGAGTAATGAACGAAATACCAGTTTAATATATTTTGACGACTTTTACTAATTTTTCAAAGTTTGCTGTTTAATAACTTTTTTCAGAAAGTTTTTCAGAAAATAACTTGTATCAGGTTTTATTCGTATTTTTATCCCCTATCGAATCTGGGTAGTGGGATGTGTTCGCGCGATCTCGTTTTAGAGTAATGAACGAAATACCAGTTTAATATATTTTAACGACTTTTACTAATTTTTTCAAAGTTTGCTGTTTAATAACTTTTTTCAGAAAGTTTTTCAGAAAACAACTTGTATCAGGTTTAATTTGTATTTTTATCCCCTATCGATTCTGGGTAGTGGGATGTGTGCGCGCGATCTCGTTTTGGAGTAATGAACGAAATACCAGTTTAATATATTTTGACGACTTTTACTAATTTTTTAAAGTCTGCTGCTTAATAACTTTTTTCAGAAAGTTTTTCAGAAAACAACTTGTATCAGGTTTTATTCGTATTTTTATCCCCTATCGATTTTGGGTAGTGGGATGTGTGCGCGCGATCTCGTTTTGGAGTAATGAACGAAATACCAGTTTAATATATTTTGACGACTTTTACTAATTTTTCAAAGTTTGCTGTTTAATAACTTTTTTCAGAAAGTTTTTCAGAAAACAACTTGTATCAGGTTTTATTTGTATTTTTATCCCCTATCGATTCTGGGTAGTGGGATGTGTGCGCGCGATCTCGTTTTGGAGTAATGAACGAAATACCAGTTTAATATATTTTGACGACATTTACTAATTTTTCAAAGTTTGCTGTTTAATAACTTTTTTCAGAAAGTTTTTCAGAAAACAACTTGTATCAGGTTTTATTCGTATTTTTATCCCCTATCGACTCTGGGTAGTGGGATGTGTGCGCGCGATCTCGTTTTGGAGTAATGAACGAAATACCAGTTTAATATATTTTGACGACTTTTACTAATTTTTCAAAGTTTGCTGTTTAATAACTGTTTTCAGAAAGTTTTTCAGAAAACAACTTGTATCAGGTTTTATTCGTATTTTTATCCCCTATCGATTCTGGGTAGTGGGATGTGTGCGCACGATCTCGTTTTGGAGTAATGAACGAAATACCAGTTTAATATATTTTGACGACTTTTACTAATTTTTCAAAGTTTGCTGTTTAATAACTTTTTTCAGAAAGTTTTTCAGAAAAAAGCTTGTATCAGGTTTTATTCACATTTTTATCCCCTATTGATTCTGGGTAGTGGGATGTGTGCGCGCGATCTCGTTTTGGAGTAATGAACGAAATACCAGTTTAATATATTTTGACGACTTTTACTAATTTTTCAAAGTTTGCTGTTTAATAACTTTTTTCAGAAAGTTTTTCAGAAAACAACTTGTATCAGGTTTAATTTGTATTTTTATCCCCTATCGATTCTGGGTAGTAGGATGTGTGCGCGCGATCTCGTTTTGGAGTAATGAACGAAATACCAGTTTAATATATTTTGACGACTTTTACTAATTTTTCAAAGTTTGCTGTTTAATAACTTTTTTCAGAAAGTTTTTCAGAAAACAACTTGTAGCAGGTTTTATTTGTATTTTTATCCCCTATCGATTCTGGGTAGTGGGATGTGTGCGCGCGATCTCGTTTTGGAGTAATGAACGAAATACCAGTTTAATATATTTTGACGACTTTTACTAATTTTTCAAAGTTTGCTGTTTAATAACTTTTTTCAGAAAGTTTTTCAGAAAACAACTTGTATCAGGTTTAATTTGTATTTTTATCCCCTATCGATTCTGGGTAGTGGGATGTGTGCGCGCGATCTCGTTTTGGAGTAATGAACGAAATACCAGTTTAATATATTTTGACGACTTTTACTAATTTTTCAAAGTTTGCTGTTTAATAACTTTTTTCAGAAAGTTTTTCAGAAAACAACTTGTATCAGGTTTTATTCGTATTTTTATCCCCTATCGATTCTGGGTAGTGGGATGTGTGCGCGCGATCTCGTTTTGGAGTATTGAACGAAATACCAGTTTACTATATTTTGACGACTTTTACTAATTTTTCAAAGTTTGCTGTTTAATAACTTTTTTCAGAAAGTTTTTCAGAAAACAACTTGTATCAGGTTTTATTCGTATTTTTCTCCCCTATCGATTCTGGTTAGTGGGATGTGTGCGCGCGATCTCGTTTTGGAGTAATGAACGAAATACCAGTTTAATATATTTTGACGACTTTTACTAATTTTTCAAAGTTTGCTATTTAATAACTTTTTTCAGAAAGTTTTTCAGAAAACAACTTGTACCAGGTTTTATTCGTACTTTTATCCCCTATCGATTCTGGGTAGTGGGATGTGTGCGCGCGATCTCGTTTTGGAGTAATGAACGAAATACCAGTTTCATATATTTTGACGACTTTTACTAATTTTTCAAAGTTTGCTGTTTAATAACTTTTTTCAGAAAGTTTTTCAGAAAACAACTTGTATCAGGTTTTATTTGTATTTTTATCCCCTATCGATTCTGGGTAGTGGGATTTGTGCGCGCGATCTCGTTTTGGAGTAATGAACGAAATACCAGTTTAATATATTTTGACGACTTTTACTAATTTTTCAAAGTTTGCTGTTTAATAACTTTTTTCAGAAAGTTTTTCAGAAAACAACTTGTATCAGGTTTAATTTGTATTTTTATCCCCTATCGATTCTGGGTAGTGGGATGTGTGCGCGCGATCTCGTTTTGGAGTAATGAACGAAATACCAGTTTAATATATTTTGACGACTTTTACTAATTTTTCAAAGTTTGCTGTTTAATAACTTTTTTCAGAAAGTTTTTCAGAAAAGAACTTGTATCAGGTTTTATTCGTATTTTTATCCCCTATCGATTCTGGGTAGTGGGATGTGTGCGCGCGATCTCGTTTTGGAGTAATGAACGAAATACCAGTTTAATATATTTTGACGACTTTTACTAATTTTTCAAAGTTTGCTGTTTAATAACTTTTTTCAGAAAGTTTTTCAGAAAACAACTTCTATCAGGTTTAATTTGTATTTTTATCCCCTATCGATTCTGGGTAGTAGGATGTGTGCGCGCGATCTCGTTTTGGAGTAATGAACGAAATACCAGTTTAATATATTTTGACGACTTTTACTAATTTTTCAAAGTTTGCTGTTTAATAACTTTTTTCAGAAAGTTTTTCAGAAAACAACTTGTAGCAGGTTTTATTTGTATTTTTATCCCCTATCGATTCTGGGTAGTGGGATGTGTGCGCGCGATCTCGTTTTGGAGTAATGAACGAAATACCAGTTTAATACATTTTGACGACTTTTACTAATTTTTCAAAGTTTGCTGTTTAATAACTTTTTTCAGAAAGTTTTTCAGAAAACAACTTGTATCAGGTTTAATTTGTATTTTTATCCCCTATCGATTCTGGGTAGTGGGATGTGTGCGCGCGATCTCGTTTTGGAGTAATGAACGAAATACCAGTTTAATATATTTTGACGACTTTTACTAATTTTTCAAAGTTTGCTGTTTAATAACTTTTTTCAGAAAGTTTTTCAGAAAACAACTTGTATCAGGTTTAATTTGTATTTTTATCCCCTATCGATTCTGGGTAGTGGGATGTGTGCGCGCGATCTCGTTTTGGAGTAATGAACGAAATACCAGTTTAATATATTTTGACGACTTTTACTAATTTTTCAAAGTTTGCTGTTTAATAACTTTTTTCAGAAAGTTTTTCAGAAAACAACTTATATCAGGTTTAATTTGTATTTTTATCCCCTATCGATTCTGGGTAGTGGGATGTGTGCGCGCGATCTCGTTTTGGAGTAATGAACGAAATACCAGTTTAATATATTTTGACGACTTTTACTAATTTTTCAAAGTTTGCTGTTTAATAACTTTTTTCAAAAAGTTTTTCAGAAAACAACTTGTATCAGGTTTAATTTGTATTTTTATCCCCTATCGATTCTGGGTAGTGGGATGTGTGCGCGCGATCTCGTTTTGGAGTAATGAACGAAATACCAGTTTAATACATTTTGACGACTTTTACTAATTTTTCAAAGTTTGCTGTTTAATAACTTTTTTCAGAAAGTTTTTCAGAAAACAACTTGTATCAGGTTTAATTTGTATTTTTATCCCCTATCGATTCTGGGTAGTGGGATGTGTGCGCGCGATCTCGTTTTGGAGTAATGAACGAAATACCAGTTTAATATATTTTGACGACTTTTACTAATTTTTCAAAGTTTGCTGTTTAATAACTTTTTTCAGAAAGTTTTTTAGAAAACAACTTGTATCAGGTTTAATTTGTATTTTTATCCCCTATCGATTCTGGGTAGTGGGATGTGTGCGCGCGATCTCGTTTTGGAGTAATGAACGAAATACCAGTTTAATATATTTTGACGACTTTTACTAATTTTTCAAAGTTTGCTGTTTAATAACTTTTTTCAGAAAGTTTTTCAGAAAACAACTTGTATCAGGTTTTATTTGTATTTTTATCCCCTATCGATTCTGGGTAGTGGGATGTGTGCGCGCGATCTCGTTTTGGAGTAATGAACGAAATACCAGTTTAATATATTTTGACGACTCTTACTAATTTTTCAAAGTTTGCTGTTTAATAACTTTTTTCAGAAAGTTTTTCAGAAAACAACTTGTATCAGGTTTAATTTGTATTTTTATCCCCTATCGATTCTGGGTAGTGGGATGTGTGCGTGCGATCTCGTTTTGGAGTAATGAACGAAATACCAGTTTAATATATTTTGACGACTTTTACTAATTTTTCAAAGTTTGCTGTTTAATAACTTTTTTCAGAAAGTTTTTCAGAAAACAACTTGTATCAGGTTTTATTCGTATTTTTATCCCCTATCGATTCTGGGTAGTGGGATGTGTGCGCGCGATCTCGTTTTGGAGTATTGAACGAAATACCAGTTTAATATATTTTGACGACTTTTACTAATTTTTCAAAGTTTGCTGTTTAATAACTTTTTTCAGAAAGTTTTTCAGAAAACAACTTGTATCAGGTTTTATTCGTATTTTTCTCCCCTATCGATTCTGGTTAGTGGGATGTGTGCGCGCGAACTCGTTTTGGAGTAATGAACGAAATACCAGTTTAATATATTTTGACGACTTTTACTAATTTTTCAAAGTTTGCTATTTAATAACTTTTTTCAGAAAGTTTTTCAGAAAACAACTTGTACCAGGTTTTATTCGTACTTTTATCCCCTATCGATTCTGGGTAGTGGGATGTGTGCGCGCGATCTCGTTTTGGAGTAATGAACGAAATACCAGTTTCATATATTTTGACGACTTTTACTAATTTTTCAAAGTTTGCTGTTTAATAACTTTTTGCAGAAAGTTTTTCAGAAAACAACTTGTATCAGGTTTTATTTGTATTTTTATCCCCTATCGATTCTGGGTAGTGGGATTTGTGCGCGCGATCTCGTTTTGGAGTAATGAACGAAATACCAGTTTAATATATTTTGACGACTTTTACTAATTTTTCAAAGTTTGCTGTTTAATAACTTTTTTCAGAAAGTTTTTCAGAAAACAACTTGTATCAGGTTTAATTTGTATTTTTATCCCCTATCGATTCTGGGTAGTGGGATGTGTGCGCGCGATCTCGTTTTGGAGTAATGAACGAAATACCAGTTTAATATATTTTGACGACTTTTACTAATTTTTCAAAGTTTGCTGTTTAATAACTTTTTTCAGAAAGTTTTTCAGAAAACAACTTGTATCAGGTTTTATTCGTATTTTTATCCCCTATCGATTCTGGGTAGTGGGATGTGTGCGCGCGATCTCGTTTTGGAGTAATGAACGAAATACCAGTTTAATATATTTTGACGACTTTTACTAATTTTTCAAAGTTTGCTGTTTAATAACTTTTTTCAGAAAGTTTTTCAGAAAACAACTTGTATCAGGTTTTATTCGTATTTTTATCCCCTATCGATTCTGGGTAGTGGGATGTGTGCGCGCGATCTCGTTTTGGAGTAATGAACGAAATACCAGTTTAATATATTTTGACGACTCTTACTAATTTTTCAAAGTTTGCTGTTTAATAACTTTTTTCAGAAAGTTTTTCAGAAAACAACTTGTATCAGGTTTAATTTGTATTTTAATCCCCTATCGATTCTGGGTAGTGGGATGTGTGCGTGCGATCTCGTTTTGGAGTAATGAACGAAATACCAGTTTAATATATTTTGACGACTTTTACTAATTTTTCAAAGTTTGCTGTTTAATAACTTTTTTCAGAAAGTTTTTCAGAAAACAACTTGTATCAGGTTTTATTCGTATTTTTATCCCCTATCGATTCTGGGTAGTGGGATGTGTGCGCGCGATCTCGTTTTGGAGTAATGAACGAAATACCAGTTTAATATATTTTGACGACTTTTACTAATTTTTCAAAGTTTGCTGTTTAATAACTTTTTTCAGAAAGTTTTTCAGAAAACAACTTGTATCAGGTTTAATTTGTATTTTTATCCCCTATCGATTCTGGGTAGTGGGATGTGTGCGCGCGATCTCGTTTTGGAGTAATGAACGAAATACCAGTTTAATATATTTTGACGACTTTTACTAATTTTTCAAAGTTTGCTGTTTAATAACTTTTTTCAGAAAGTTTTTCAGAAAACAACTTGTATCAGGTTTTATTCGTATTTTTATCCCTTATCGATTCTGGGTAGTGGGATGTGTGCGCGCGATCTCGTTTTGGAGTAATGAACGAAATACCAGTTTAATATATTTTGACGACTTTTACTAATTTTTCAAAGTTTGCTGTTTAATAACTTTTTTCAGAAAGTTTTTCAGAAAACAACTTGTATCAGGTTTTATTCGTATTTTTCTCCCCTATCGATTCTGGTTAGTGAGATGTGTGCGCGCGATCTCGTTTTGGAGTAATGAACGAAATACCAGTTTAATATATTTTGACGACTTTTACTAATTTTTCAAAGTTTGCTGTTTAATAACTTTTTTCAGAAAGTTTTTCAGAAAACAACTTGTACCAGGTTTTATTCGTACTTTTATCCCCTATCGATTCTGGGTAGTGGGATGTGTGCGCGCGATCTCGTTTTGGAGTAATGAACGAAATACCAGTTTCATATATTTTGACGACTTTTACTAATTTTTCAAAGTTTGCTGTTTAATAACTTTTTTCAGAAAGTTTTTCAGAAAACAACTTGTATCAGGTTTTATTCGTATTTTTATCCCCTATCGATTCTGGGTAGTGGGATTTGTGCGCGCGATCTCGTTTTGGAGTAATGAACGAAATACCAGTTTAATATATTTTGACGACTTTTACTAATTTTTCAAAGTTTGCTGTTTAATAACTTTTTTCAGAAAGTTTTTCAGAAAACAACTTGTATCAGGTTTTATTCGTATTTTTATCCCCTATCGATTCTGGGTAGTGGGATGTGTGCGCGCGATCTCGTTTTGGAGTAATGAACGAAATACCAGTTTAATATATTTTGACGACTTTTACTAATTTTTCAAAGTTTGCTGTTTAATAACTTTTTTCAGAAAGTTTTTCAGAAAACAACTTGTATCAGGTTTTATTCGTATTTTTATCCCCTATCGATTCTGGGTAGTGGGATGTGTGCGCGCGATCTCGTTTTGGAGTAATGAACGAAATACCAGTTTAATATATTTTGACGACTTTTACTAATTTTTCAAAGTTTGCTGTTTAATAACTTTTTTCAAAAAGTTTTTCAGAAAACAACTTGTATCAGGTTTAATTTGTATTTTTATCCCCTATCGATTCTGGGTAGTGGGATGTGTGCGCGCGATCTCGTTTTGGAGTAATGAACGAAATACCAGTTTAATACATTTTGACGACTTTTACTAATTTTTCAAAGTTTGCTGTTTAATAACTTTTTTCAGAAAGTTTTTCAGAAAACAACTTGTATCAGGTTTAATTTGTATTTTTATCCCCTATCGATTCTGGGTAGTGGGATGTGTGCGCGCGATCTCGTTTTGGAGTAATGAACGAAATACCAGTTTAATATATTTTGACGACTTTTACTAATTTTTCAAAGTTTGCTGTTTAATAACTTTTTTCAGAAAGTTTTTCAGAAAACAACTTGTATCAGGTTTAATTTGTATTTTTATCCCCTATCGATTCTGGGTAGTGGGATGTGTGCGCGCGATCTCGTTTTGGAGTAATGAACGAAATACCAGTTTAATATATTTTGACGACTTTTACTAATTTTTCAAAGTTTGCTGTTTAATAACTTTTTTCAGAAAGTTTTTCAGAAAACAACTTGTATCAGGTTTTATTCGTATTTTTATCCCCTATCGATTCTGGGTAGTGGGATGTGTGCGCGCGATCTCGTTTTGGAGTAATGAACGAAATACCAGTTTAATATATTTTGACGACTCTTACTAATTTTTCAAAGTTTGCTGTTTAATAACTTTTTTCAGAAAGTTTTTCAGAAAACAACTTGTATCAGGTTTAATTTGTATTTTAATCCCCTATCGATTCTGGGTAGTGGGATGTGTGCGTGCGATCTCGTTTTGGAGTAATGAACGAAATACCAGTTTAATATATTTTGACGACTTTTACTAATTTTTCAAAGTTTGCTGTTTAATAACTTTTTTCAGAAAGTTTTTCAGAAAACAACTTGTATCAGGTTTTATTCGTATTTTTATCCCCTATCGATTCTGGGTAGTGGGATCTGTGCGCGCGATCTCGTTTTGGAGTAATGAACGAAATACCAGTTTAATATATTTTGACGACTTTTACTAATTTTTCAAAGTTTGCTGTTTAATAACTTTTTTCAGAAAGTTTTTCAGAAAACAACTTGTATCAGGTTTAATTTGTATTTTTATCCCCTATCGATTCTGGGTAGTGGGATGTGTGCGCGCGATCTCGTTTTGGAGTAATGAACGAAATACCAGTTTAATATATTTTGACGACTTTTACTAATTTTTCAAAGTTTGCTGTTTAATAACTTTTTTCAGAAAGTTTTTCAGAAAACAACTTGTATCAGGTTTTATTCGTATTTTTATCCCTTATCGATTCTGGGTAGTGGGATGTGTGCGCGCGATCTCGTTTTGGAGTAATGAACGAAATACCAGTTTAATATATTTTGACGACTTTTACTAATTTTTCAAAGTTTGCTGTTTAATAACTTTTTTCAGAAAGTTTTTCAGAAAACAACTTGTATCAGGTTTTATTCGTATTTTTCTCCCCTATCGATTCTGGTTAGTGAGATGTGTGCGCGCGATCTCGTTTTGGAGTAATGAACGAAATACCAGTTTAATATATTTTGACGACTTTTACTAATTTTTCAAAGTTTGCTGTTTAATAACTTTTTTCAGAAAGTTTTTCAGAAAACAACTTGTACCAGGTTTTATTCGTACTTTTATCCCCTATCGATTCTGGGTAGTGGGATGTGTGCGCGCGATCTCGTTTTGGAGTAATGAACGAAATACCAGTTTCATATATTTTGACGACTTTTACTAATTTTTCAAAGTTTGCTGTTTAATAACTTTTTTCAGAAAGTTTTTCAGAAAACAACTTGTATCAGGTTTTATTCGTATTTTTATCCCCTATCGATTCTGGGTAGTGGGATTTGTGCGCGCGATCTCGTTTTGGAGTAATGAACGAAATACCAGTTTAATATATTTTGACGACTTTTACTAATTTTTCAAAGTTTGCTGTTTAATAACTTTTTTCAGAAAGTTTTTCAGAAAACAACTTGTATCAGGTTTTATTCGTATTTTTATCCCCTATCGATTCTGGGTAGTGGGATGTGTGCGCGCGATCTCGTTTTGGAGTAATGAACGAAATACCAGTTTAATATATTTTGACGACTCTTACTAATTTTCAAAGTTTGCTGTTTAATAACTTTTTTCAGAAAGTTTTTCAGAAAACAACTTGTATCAGGTTTAATTTGTATTTTTATCCCCTATCGATTCTGGGTAGTGGGATGTGTGCGTGCGATCTCGTTTTGGAGTAATGAACGAAATACCAGTTTAATATATTTTGACGACTTTTACTAATTTTTCAAAGTTTGCTGTTTAATAACTTTTTTCAGAAAGTTTTTCAGAAAACAACTTGTATCAGGTTTTATTCGTATTTTTATCCCCTATCGATTCTGGGTAGTGGGATGTGTGCGTGCGATCTCGTTTTGGAGTAATGAACGAAATACCAGTTTAATATATTTTGACGACTTTTACTAATTTTTCAAAGTTTGCTGTTTAATAACTTTTTTCAGAAAGTTTTTCAGAAAACAACTTGTATCAGGTTTTATTCGTATTTTTCTCCCCTATCGATTCTGGTTAGTGGGATGTGTGCGCGCGATCTCGTTTTGGAGTAATGAACGAAATACCAGTTTAATATATTTTGACGACTTTTACTAATTTTTCAAAGTTTGCTGTTTAATAACTTTTTTCAGAAAGTTTTTCAGAAAACAACTTGTACCAGGTTTTATTCGTACTTTTATCCCCTATCGATTCTGGGTAGTGGGATGTGTGCGCGCGATCTCGTTTTGGAGTAATGAACGAAATACCAGTTTAATATATTTTGACGACTTTTACTAATTTTTCAAAGTTTGCTGTTTAATAACTTTTTTCAGAAAGTTTTTCAGAAATCAACTTGTATCATGTTTAATTTGCATTTTTATCCCCTATCGATTCTGGGTAGTGGGATGTGTGCGCGCGATCTCGTTTTGGAGTAATGAACGAAATACCAGTTTAATATATTTTGACGACTTTTACTAATTTTTCAAAGTTTGCTGTTTAATAACTTTTTTCAGAAAGTTTTTCAGAAAACAACTTGTATCAGGTTTTATTCGTATTTTTATCCCCTATCGATTCTGGGTAGTGGGATGTGTGCGCGCGATCTCGTTTTGGAGTAATGAACGAAATACCAGTTTAATATATTTTGACGACTTTTACTAATTTTTCAAAGTTTGCTGTTTAATAACTTTTTTCAGAAAGTTTTTCAGAAAACAACTTCTATCAGGTTTAATTTGTATTTTTATCCCCTATCGATTCTGGGTAGTGGGATGTGTGCGCGCGATCTCGTTTTGGAGTAATGAACGAAATACCAGTTTAATATATTTTGACGACTTTTACTAATTTTTCAAAGTTTGCTGTTTAATAACTTTTTTCAGAAAGTTTTTCAGAAAACAACTTGTATTAGGTTTTATTCGTACTTTTATCCCCTATCGATTCTGGGTAGTGGGTTGTGTGCGCGCGATCTCGTTTTGGAGTAATGAACGAAATACCAGTTTAATATATTTTGACGACTTTTACTAATTTTTCAAAGTTTGCTGTTTAATAACTTTTTTCAGAAAGTTTTTCAGAAAACAACTTGTATCAGGTTTTATTCGTATTTTTATCCCCTATCGATTCTGGGTAGTGGGATGTGTGCGCGCGATCTCGTTTTGGAGTAATGAACGAAATACCAGTTTAATATATTTTGACGACTTTTACTAATTTTTCAAAGTTTGCTGTTTAATAACTTTTTTCAGAAAGTTTTTCAGAAAACAACTTGTATCAGGTTTTATTCGTATTTTTCTCACCTATCGATTCTGGTTAGTGGGATGTGTGCGCGCGATCTCGTTTTGGAGTAATGAACGAAATACCAGTTTAATATATTTTGACGACTTTTACTAATTTTTCAAAGTTTGCTGTTTAATAACTTTTTTCAGAAAGTTTTTCAGAAAACAACTTGTACCAGGTTTTATTCGTACTTTTATCCCCTATCGATTCTGGGTAGTGGGATGTGTGCGCGCGGTCTCGTTTTGGAGTAATGAACGAAATACCAGTTTCATATATTTTGACGACTTTTACTAATTTTTCAAAGTTTGCTGTTTAATAACTTTTTTCAGAAAGTTTTTCAGAAAACAACTTGTATCAGGTTTTATTTGTATTTTTATCCCCTATCGATTCTGGGTAGTGGGATTTGTGCGCGCGATCTCGTTTTGGAGTAATGAACGAAATACCAGTTTAATATATTTTGACGACTTTTACTAATTTTTCAAAGTTTGCTGTTTAATAACTTTTTTCAGAAAGTTTTTCAGAAAACAACTTCTATCAGGTTTAATTTGTATTTTTATCCCCTATCGATTCTAGGTAGTGGGATGTGTGCGCGCGATCTCGTTTTGGAGTAATGAACGAAATACCAGTTTAATATATTTTGACGACTTTTACTAATTTTTCAAAGTTTGCTGTTTAATAACTTTTTTCAGAAAGTTTTTCAGAAAACAACTTGTATCAGGTTTTATTCGTACTTTTATCCCCTATCGATTCTGGGTAGTGGGATGTGTGCGCGCGATCTCGTTTTGGAGTAATGAACGAAATACCAGTTTAATATATTTTGACGACTTTTACTAATTTTTCAAAGTTTGCTGTTTAATAACTTTTTTCAGAAAGTTTTTCAGAAAACAACTTATATCAGGTTTAATTTGTATTTTTATCCCCTATCGATTCTGGGTAGTGGGATGTGTGCGCGCGATCT
Organism: Cistogaster globosa; assembly: GCA_937654795.1. Lineage (NCBI taxonomy): Eukaryota > Metazoa > Arthropoda > Insecta > Diptera > Tachinidae > Cistogaster > Cistogaster globosa. The sequence continues at coordinate 104,369,749 of OW569403.1, read as the reverse complement.
CGTTTTGGAGTAATGAACGAAATACCAGTTTAATATATTTTGACGACTTTTACTAATTTTTCAAAGTTTGCTGTTTAATAACTTTTTTCAGAAAGTTTTTCAGAAAACAACTTGTATCAGGTTTAATTTGTATTTTTATCCCCTATCGATTCTGGGTAGTGGGATGTGTGCGCGCGATCTCGTTTTGGAGTAATGAACGAAATACCAGTTTAATATATTTTGACGACTTTTACTAATTTTTCAAAGTTTGCTGTTTAATAACTTTTTTCAGAAAGTTTTTCAGAAAACAACTTGTATCAGGTTTTATTCGTATTTTTATCCCCTATCGATTCTGGGTAGTGGGATGTGTGCGCGCGATCTCGTTTTGGAGTAATGAACGAAATACCAGTTTAATATATTTTGACGACTCTTACTAATTTTTCAAAGTTTGCTGTTTAATAACTTTGTTCAGAATTTTTTTCAGAAAACAACTTGTATCAGGTTTAAATTGTATTTTTATCCCCTATCGATTCTGGGTAGTGGGATGTGTGCGTGCGATCTCGTTTTGGAGTAATGAACGAAATACCAGTTTAATATATTTTGACGACTTCTACTAATTTTTCAAAGTTTGCTGTTTAATAACTTTTTTCAGAAAGTTTTTCAGAAAACAACTTGTATCAGGTTTTATTCGTATTTTTATCCCCTATCGATTCTGGGTAGTGGGATGTGTGCGCGCGATCTCGTTTTGGAGTAATGAACGAAATACCAGTTTAATATATTTTGACGACTTTTACTAATTTTTCAAAGTTTGCTGTTTAATAACTTTTTTCAGAAAGTTTTTCAGAAAACAACTTGTATCAGGTTTTATTCGTATTTTTCTCCCCTATCGATTCTGGTTAGTGGGATGTGTGCGCGCGATCTCGTTTTGGAGTAATGAACGAAATACCAGTTTAATATATTTTGACGACTTTTACTAATTTTTCAAAGTTTGCTGTTTAATAACTTTTTTCAGAAAGTTTTTCAGAAAACAACTTGTACCAGGTTTTATTCGTACTTTTATCCCCTATCGATTCTGGGTAGTGGGATGTGTGCGCGCGATCTCGTTTTGGAGTAATGAACGAAATACCAGTTTAATATATTTTGACGACTTTTACTAATTTTTCAAAGTTTGCTGTTTAATAACTTTTTTCAGAAAGTTTTTCAGAAAACAACTTGTATCATGTTTAATTTGCATTTTTATCCCCTATCGATTCTGGGTAGTGGGATGTGTGCGCGCGATCTCGTTTTGGAGTAATGAACGAAATACCAGTTTAATATATTTTGACGACTTTTACTAATTTTTCAAAGTTTGCTGTTTAATAACTTTTTTCAGAAAGTTTTTCAGAAAACAACTTGTATCAGGTTTTATTCGTATTTTTATCCCCTATCGATTCTGGGTAGTGGGATGTGTGCGCGCGATCTCGTTTTGGAGTAATGAACGAAATACCAGTTTAATATATTTTGACGACTTTTACTAATTTTTCAAAGTTTGCTGTTTAATAACTTTTTTCAGAAAGTTTTTCAGAAAACAACTTCTATCAGGTTTAATTTGTATTTTTATCCCCTATCGATTCTGGGTAGTGGGATGTGTGCGCGCGATCTCGTTTTGGAGTAATGAACGAAATACCAGTTTAATATATTTTGACGACTTTTACTAATTTTTCAAAGTTTGCTGTTTAATAACTTTTTTCAGAAAGTTTTTCAGAAAACAACTTGTATTAGGTTTTATTCGTACTTTTATCCCCTATCGATTCTGGGTAGTGGGATGTGTGCGCGCGATCTCGTTTTGGAGTAATGAACGAAATACCAGTTTAATATATTTTGACGACTTTTACTAATTTTTCAAAGTTTGCTGTTTAATAACTTTTTTCAGAAAGTTTTTCAGAAAACAACTTGTATCAGGTTATATTCGTATTTTTATCCCCTATCGATTCTGGGTAGTGGGATGTGTGCGCGCGATCTCGTTTTGGAGTAATGAACGAAATACCAGTTTAATATATTTTGACGACTTTTACTAATTTTTCAAAGTTTGCTGTTTAATAACTTTTTTCAGAAAGTTTTTCAGAAAACAACTTGTATCAGGTTTTATTCGTATTTTTCTCCCCTATCGATTCTGGTTAGTGGGATGTGTGCGCGCGATCTCGTTTTGGAGTAATGAACGAAATACCAGTTTAATATATTTTGACGACTTTTACTAATTTTTCAAAGTTTGCTGTTTAATAACTTTTTTCAGAAAGTTTTTCAGAAAACAACTTGTACCAGGTTTTATTCGTACTTTTATCCCCTATCGATTCTGGGTAGTGGGATGTGTGCGCGCGATCTCGTTTTGGAGTAATGAACGAAATACCAGTTTCATATATTTTGACGACTTTTACTAATTTTTCAAAGTTTGCTGTTTAATAACTTTTTTCAGAAAGTTTTTCAGAAAACAACTTGTATCAGGTTTTATTTGTATTTTTATCCCCTATCGATTCTGGGTAGTGGGATTTGTGCGCGCGATCTCGTTTTGGAGTAATGAACGAAATACCAGTTTAATATATTTTGACGACTTTTACTAATTTTTCAAAGTTTGCTGTTTAATAACTTTTTTCAGAAAGTTTTTCAGAAAACAACTTGTATCAGGTTTTATTCGTATTTTTCTCCCCTATCGATTCTGGTTAGTGGGATGTGTGCGCGCGATCTCGTTTTGGAGTAATGAACGAAATACCAGTTTAATATATTTTGACGACTTTTACTAATTTTTCAAAGTTTGCTGTTTAATAACTTTTTTCAGAAAGTTTTTCAGAAAACAACTTGTACCAGGTTTTATTCGTACTTTTATCCCCTATCGATTCTGGGTAGTGGGATGTGTGCGCGCGATCTCGTTTTGGAGTAATGAACGAAATACCAGTTTCATATATTTTGACGACTTTTACTAATTTTTCAAAGTTTGCTGTTTAATAACTTTTTTCAGAAAGTTTTTCAGAAAACAACTTGTATCAGGTTTTATTTGTATTTTTATCCCCTATCGATTCTGGGTAGTGGGATTTGTGCGCGCGATCTCGTTTTGGAGTAATGAACGAAATACCAGTTTAATATATTTTGACGACTTTTACTAATTTTTCAAAGTTTGCTGTTTAATAACTTTTTTCATAAAGTTTTTCAGAAAACAACTTGTATCAGGTTTAATTTGTATTTTTATCCCCTATCGATTCTGGGTAGTGGGATGTGTGCGCGCGATCTCGTTTTGGAGTAATGAACGAAATACCAGTTTAATATATTTTGACGACTTTTACTAATTTTTCAAAGTTTGCTGTTTAATAACTTTTTTCAGAAAGTTTTTCAGAAAACAACTTCTATCAGGTTTAATTTGTATTTTTATCCCCTATCGATTCTGGGTAGTGGGATGTGTGCGCGCGATCTCGTTTTGGAGTAATGAACGAAATACCAGTTTAATATATTTTGACGACTTTTACTAATTTTTCAAAGTTTGCTGTTTAATAACTTTTTTCAGAAAGTTTTTCAGAAAACAACTTGTATCAGGTTTTATTCGTACTTTTATCCCCTATCGATTCTGGGTAGTGGGATGTGTGCGCGCGATCTCGTTTTGGAGTAATGAACGAAATACCAGTTTAATATATTTTGACGACTTTTACTAATTTTTCAAAGTTTGCTGTTTAATAACTTTTTTCAGAAAGTTTTTCAGAAAACAACTTGTATCAGTTTTTATTCGTATTTTTATCCCCTATCGATTCTGGGTAGTGGGATGTGTGCGCGCGATCTCGTTTTGGAGTAATGAACGAAATACCAGTTTAATATATTTTGACGACTTTTACTAATTTTTCAAAGTTTGCTGTTTAATAACTTTTTTCAGAAAGTTTTTCAGAAAACAACTTGTATCAGGTTTAATTTGTATTTTTATCCCCTATCGATTCTGGGTAGTGGGATGTGTGGGCGCGATCTCGTTTTGGAGTAATGAACGAAATACCAGTTTAATATATTTTGACGACTTTTACTAATTTTTCAAAGTTTGCTGTTTAAAAACTTTTTTCAGAAAGTTTTTCAGAAAACAACTTGTATCAGATTAATTTTGTATTTTTATCCCCTTTCGATTCTGGGTAGTGGGATGTGTGCGCGCGATCTCGTTTTGGAGTAATGAACGAAATACCAGTTTAATATATTTTGACGACTTTTACTAATTTTTCAAAGTTTGCTGTTTAATAACTTTTTTCAGAAAGTTTTTCAGAAAACAACTTGTATCAGGTTTTATTCGTATTTTTATCCCCTATCGATTCTGGGTAGTGGGATGTGTGCGCGCGATCTCGTTTTGGAGTAATGAACGAAAACCAGTTTAATATATTTTGACGACTTTTACTAATTTTTCAAAGTTTGCTGTTTAATAACTTTTTTCCGAAAGTTTTTCAGAAAACAACTTGTATCAGGTTTTATTTGTATTTTTAGCCCTTATCGATTCTGGGTAGTGAGATGTGTGCGCGCGATCTCGTTTTGGAGTAATGAACGAAATACCAGTTTAATATATTTTGACGACTTTTACTAATTTTTGAAAGTTTGCTGTTTAATAACTTTTTTCAGAAAGTTTTTCAGAAAACAACTTGTATCGGGTTTTATTCGTATTTTTATCCCCTATCGATTCTGGGTAGTGGTTTGTGTGCGCGCGATCTCGTTTTGGAGTACTGAACAAAATACCAGTTTAATATATTTGGACGACTTTTACTAATTTTTCAAAGTTTGCTGTTTAATAACTTTTTTCAGAAAGTTTTTCAGAAAACAACTTGTATCAGGTTTTATTCGTATTTTTATCCCCTATCGATTCTGGGTAGCGGGATGTGTGCGCGCGATCTCGTTTTGGAGTAATGAACGAAATACCAGTTTAATATATTTTGACGACTTTTACTAATTTTTCAAAGTTTGCTGTTTAATAACTTTTTTCAGAAAGTTTTTCAGAAAACAGCTTGTATCAGGTTTAATTTGTATTTTTATCCCCTATCGATTCTGGGTAGTGGGATGTGTGCGCGCGATCTCGTTTTGGGGTAATGAACGAAATACCAGTTTAATATATTTTGACGACTTTTACTAATTTTTCAAAGTTTGCTGTTTAATAACTTTTTTCAGAAAGTTTTTCAGAAAACAACTTGTATCAGGTTTTATTCGTATTTTTATCCCCTATCGATTCTGGGTAGTGGGATGTGTGCGCGCGATCTCGTTTTGGAGTAATGAACGAAATACCAGTTTAATATATTTTGACGACTTTTACTAATTTTTCAAAGTTTGCTGTTTAATAACTTTTTTCAGAAAGTTTTTCAGAAAACAACTTGTATCAGGTTTTATTCGTATTTTTATCCCCTATCGATTCTGGGTAGTGGCATGTGTGCGCGCGATCTCGTTTTGGAGTAATGAACGAAATACCAGTTTAATATATTTTGACGACTTTTACTAATTTTTCAAAGTTTGCTGTTTAATAACTTTTTTCAGAAAGTTTTTCAGAAAACAACTTGTATCAGGTTTTATTCGTATTTTTCTCCCCTATCGATTCTGGATAGTGGGATGTGTGCGCGCGATCTCGTTTTGGAGTAATGAACGAAATACCAGTTTAATATATTTTGACGACTTTTACTAATTTTTCAAAGTTTTTGCTTAATAACTTTTTTCAGAAAGTTTTTCAGAAAACAACTTGTACCAGGTTTTATTCGCACTTTTATCCCCTATCGATTCTGGGTAGTGGGATGTGTGCGCGCGATCTCGTTTTGGAGTAATGAACAAAATACCAGTTTCATATATTTTGACGACTTTTACTAATTTTTCAAAGTTTGCTGTTTAATAACTTTTTTCAGAAAGTTTTTCAGAAAACAACTTGTATCAGGTTTTATTCGTATTTTTATCCCCTATCGATTCTGGGTAGTGGGATTTGTGCGCGCGATCTCGTTTTGGAGTAATGAACGAAATACCAGTTTAATATATTTTGACGACTTTTACTAATTTTTCAAAGTTTGCTGTTTAATAACTTTTTTCAGAAAGTTTTTCAGAAAACAACTTGTATCAGGTTTAATTTGTATTTTTATCCCCTATCGATTCTGGGTAGTGGGATGTGTGCGCGCGATCTCGTTTTGGAGTAATGAACGAAATACCAGTTTAATATATTTTGACGACTTTTACTAATTTTTCAAAGTTTGCTGTTTAATAACTTTTTTCAGAAAGTTTTTCAGAAAACAACTTGTATCAGGTTTTATTCGTATTTTTATCCCCTATCGATTCTGGGTAGTGGGATGTGTGCGCGCGATCTCGTTTTGGAGTAATGAACGAAATACCAGTTTAATATATTTTGACGACTTTTACTAATTTTTCAAAGTTTGCTGTTTAATAACTTTTTTCAGAAAGTTTTTCAGAAAACAACTTCTATCAGGTTTAATTTGTATTTTTATCCCCTATCGATTCTGGGTAGTGGGATGTGTGCGCGCGATCTCGTTTTGGAGTAATGAACGAAATACCAGTTTAATATATTTTGACGACTTTTACTAATTTTTCAAAGTTTGCTGTTTAATAACTTTTTTCAGAAAGTTTTTCAGAAAACAACTTGTATCAGGTTTTATTCGTACTTTTATCCCCTATCGATTCTGGGTAGTGGGATGTGTGCGCGCGATCTCGTTTTGGAGTAATGAACGAAATACCAGTTTAATATATTTTGACGACTTTTACTAATTTTTCAAAGTTTGCTGTTTAATAACTTTTTTCAGAAAGTTTTTCAGAAAACAACTTGTATCAGGTTTTATTCGTATTTTTATCCCCTATCGATTCTGGGTAGTGGGATGTGTGCGCGCGATCTCGTTTTGGAGTAATGAACGAAATACCAGTTTAATATATTTTGACGACTTTTACTAATTTTTCAAAGTTTGCTGTTTAATAACTTTTTTCAGAAAGTTTTTCAGAAAACAACTTGTATCAGGTTTAATTTGTATTTTTATCCCCTATCGATTCTGGGTAGTGGGATGTGTGCGCGCGATCTCGTTTTGGAGTAATGAACGAAATACCAGTTTAATATATTTTGACGACTTTTACTAATTTTTAAAAGTTTGCTGTTTAATAACTTTTTTCAGAAAGTTTTTCAGAAAACAACTTGTATCGGGTTTTATTCGTATTTTTATCCCCTATCGATTCTGGGTAGTGGTTTGTGTGCGCGCGATCTCGTTTTGGTGTAATGAACAAAATACCAGTTTAATATATTTTGACGACTTTTACTAATTTTTCAAAGTTTGCTGTTTAATAAATTGTTTCAGAAAGTTTTTCAGAAAACAACTTGTATCAGATTTAATTTGTATTTTTATCCCCTATCGATTCTGGGTAGTGGGATGTGTGCGCGCGATCTCGTTTTGGAGTAATGAACGAAATACCAGTTTAATATATTTTGACGACTTTTACTAATTTTTCAAAGTTTGCTGTTTAATAACTTTTTTCAGAAAGTTTTTCAGAAAACAACTTGTATCAGGTTTTATTCGTATTTTTATCCCCTATCGATTCTGGGTAGTGGGATGTGTGCGCGCGACTCGTTTTGGAGTAATGAACGAAAACCAGTTTAATATATTTTGACGACTTTTACTAATTTTTCAAAGTTTGCTGTTTAATAACTTTTTTCCGAAAGTTTTTCAGAAAACAATTTGTATCAGGTTTAATTTGTATTTTTAGCCCCTATCGATTCTGGGTAGTGAGATGTGTGCGCGCGATCTCGTTTTGGAGTAATGAACGAAATACCAGTTTAATATATTTTGACGACTTTTACTAATTTTTGAAAGTTTGCTGTTTAATAACTTTTTTCAGAAAGTTTTTCAGAAAACAACTTGTATCGGGTTTTATTCGTATTTTTATCCCCTATCGATTCTGGGTAGTGGTTTGTGTGCGCGCGATCTCGTTTTGGTGTAATGAACAAAATACCAGTTTAATATATTTGGACGACTTTTACTAATTTTTCAAAGTTTGCTGTTTAATAACTTTTTTCAGAAAGTTTTTCAGAAAACAACTTGTATCAGGTTTTATTCGTATTTTTATCCCCTATCGATTCTGGGTAGTGGGATGTGTGCGCGCGATCTCGTTTTGGAGTAATGAACGAAATACCAGTTTAATATATTTTGACGACTTTTACTAATTTTTCAAAGTTTGCTGTTTAATAACTTTTTTCAGAAAGTTTTTCAGAAAACAGCTTGTATCAGGTTTAATTTGTATTTTTATCCCCTATCGATTCTGGGTAGTGGGATGTGTGCGCGCGATCTCGTTTTGGAGTAATGAACGAAACACCAGTTTAATATATTTTGACGACTTTTACTAATTTTTCAAAGTTTGCTGTTTAATAACTTTTTTCAGAAAGTTTTTCAGAAAACAACTTGTATCAGGTTTTATTCGTATTTTTATCCCCTATCGATTCTGGGTAGTGGGATGTGTGCGCGCGATCTCGTTTTGGAGTAATGAACGAAATACCAGTTTAATATATTTTGACGACTTTTACTAATTTTTCAAAGTTTGCTGTTTAATAACTTTTTTCAGAAAGTTTTTCAGAAAACAACTTGTATCAGGTTTTATTCGTATTTTTATCCCCTATCGATTCTGGGTAGTGGGATGTGTGCGCGCGATCTCGTTTTGGAGTAATGAACGAAATACCAGTTTAATATATTTTGACGACTTTTACTAATTTTTCAAAGTTTGCTGTTTAATAACTTTTTTCAGAAAGTTTTTCAGAAAACAACTTCTATCAGGTTTAATTTGTATTTTTATCCCCTATCGATTCTGGGTAGTGGGATGTGTGCGCGCGATCTCGTTTTGGAGTAATGAACGAAATACCAGTTTAATATATTTTGACGACTTTTACTAATTTTTCAAAGTTTGCTGTTTAATAACTTTTTTCAGAAAGTTTTTCAGAAAACAACTTGTATCAGGTTTTATTCGTACTTTTATCCCCTATCGATTCTGGGTAGTGGGATGTGTGCGCGCGATCTCGTTTTGGAGTAATGAACGAAATACCAGTTTAATATATTTTGACGACTTTTACTAATTTTTCAAAGTTTGCTGTTTAATAACTTTTTTCAGAAAGTTTTTCAGAAAACAACTTGTATCAGGTTTTATTCGTATTTTTATCCCCTATCGATTCTGGGTAGTGGGATGTGTGCGCGCGATCTCGTTTTGGAGTAATGAACGAAATACCAGTTTAATATATTTTGACGACTTTTACTAATTTTTCAAAGTTTGCTGTTTAATAACTTTTTTCAGAAAGTTTTTCAGAAAACAACTTGTATCAGGTTTAATTTGTATTTTTATCCCCTATCGATTCTGGGTAGTGGGATGTGTGGGCGCGATCTCGTTTTGGAGTAATGAACGAAATACCAGTTTAATATATTTTGACGACTTTTACTAATTTTTCAAAGTTTGCTGTTTAATAAATTGTTTCAGAAAGTTTTTCAGAAAACAACTTGTATCAGATTTAATTTGTATTTTTATCCCCTATCGATTCTGGGTAGTGGGATGTGTGCGCGCGATCTCGTTTTGGAGTAATGAACGAAATACCAGTTTAATATATTTTGACGACTTTTACTAATTTTTCAAAGTTTGCTGTTTAATAACTTTTTTCAGAAAGTTTTTCAGAAAACAACTTGTATCAGGTTTTATTCGTATTTTTATCCCCTATCGATTCTGGGTAGTGGGATGTGTGCGCGCGACTCGTTTTGGAGTAATGAACGAAAACCAGTTTAATATATTTTGACGACTTTTACTAATTTTTCAAAGTTTGCTGTTTAATAACTTTTTTCCGAAAGTTTTTCAGAAAACAACTTGTATCAGGTTTAATTTGTATTTTTAGCCCCTATCGATTCTGGGTAGTGAGATGTGTGCGCGCGATCTCGTTTTGGAGTAATGAACGAAATACCAGTTTAATATATTTTGACGACTTTTACTAATTTTTGAAAGTTTGCTGTTTAATAACTTTTTTCAGAAAGTTTTTCAGAAAACAACTTGTATCGGGTTTTATTCGTATTTTTATCCCCTATCGATTCTGGGTAGTGGTTTGTGTGCGCGCGATCTCGTTTTGGTGTAATGAACAAAATACCAGTTTAATATATTTGGACGACTTTTACTAATTTTTCAAAGTTTGCTGTTTAATAACTTTTTTCAGAAAGTTTTTCAGAAAACAACTTGTATCAGGTTTTATTCGTATTTTTATCCCCTATCGATTCTGGGTAGTGGGATGTGTGCGCGCGATCTCGTTTTGGAGTAATGAACGAAATACCAGTTTAATATATTTTGACGACTTTTACTAATTTTTCAAAGTTTGCTGTTTAATAACTTTTTTCAGAAAGTTTTTCAGAAAACAGCTTGTATCAGGTTTAATTTGTATTTTTATCCCCTATCGATTCTGGGTAGTGGGATGTGTGCGCGCGATCTCGTTTTGGAGTAATGAACGAAATACCAGTTTAATATATTTTGACGACTTTTACTAATTTTTCAAAGTTTGCTGTTTAATAACTTTTTTCAGAAAGTTTTTCAGAAAACAACTTGTATCAGGTTTTATTCGTATTTTTATCCCCTATCGATTCTGGGTAGTGGGATGTGTGCGCGCGATCTCGTTTTGGAGTAATGAACGAAATACCAGTTTAATATATTTTGACGACTTTTACTAATTTTTCAAAGTTTGCTGTTTAATAACTTTTTTCAGAAAGTTTTTCAGAAAACAACTTGTATCAGGTTTTATTCGTATTTTTATCCCCTATCGATTCTGGGTAGTGGGATGTGTGCGCGCGATCTCGTTTTGGAGTAATGAACGAAATACCAGTTTAATATATTTTGACGACTTTTACTAATTTTTCAAAGTTTGCTGTTTAATAACTTTTTTCAGAAAGTTTTTCAGAAAACAACTTCTATCAGGTTTAATTTGTATTTTTATCCCCTATCGATTCTGGGTAGTGGGATGTGTGCGCGCGATCTCGTTTTGGAGTAATGAACGAAATACCAGTTTAATATATTTTGACGACTTTTACTAATTTTTCAAAGTTTGCTGTTTAATAACTTTTTTCAGAAAGTTTTTCAGAAAACAACTTGTATCAGGTTTTATTCGTACTTTTATCCCCTATCGATTCTGGGTAGTGGGATGTGTGCGCGCGATCTCGTTTTGGAGTAATGAACGAAATACCAGTTTAATATATTTTGACGACTTTTACTAATTTTTCAAAGTTTGCTGTTTAATAACTTTTTTCAGAAAGTTTTTCAGAAAACAACTTGTATCAGGTTTTATTCGTATTTTTATCCCCTATCGATTCTGGGTAGTGGGATGTGTGCGCGCGATCTCGTTTTGGAGTAATGAACGAAATACCAGTTTAATATATTTTGACGACTTTTACTAATTTTTCAAAGTATGCTGTTTAATAACTTTTTTCAGAAAGTTTTTCAGAAAACAACTTGTATCAGGTTTTATTCGTATTTTTATCCCCTATCGATTCTGGGTAGTGGGATGTGTGGGCGCGATCTCGTTTTGGAGTAATGAACGAAATACCAGTTTAATATATTTTGACGACTTTTACTAATTTTTCAAAGTTTGCTGTTTAATAACTTTTTTCAGAAAGTTTTTCAGAAAACAACTTGTATCAGATTTAATTTGTATTTTTATCCCCTATCGATTCTGGGTAGTGGGATGTGTGCGCGCGATCTCGTTTTGGAGTAATGAACGAAATACCAGTTTAATATATTTTGACGACTTTTACTAATTTTTCAAAGTTTGCTGTTTAATAACTTTTTTCAGAAAGTTTTTCAGAAAACAACTTGTATCAGGTTTTATTCGTATTTTTATCCCCTATCGATTCTGGGTAGTGGGATGTGTGCGCGCGATCTCGTTTTGGAGTAATGAACGAAAACCAGTTTAATATATTTTGACGACTTTTACTAATTTTTCAAAGTTTGCTGTTTAATAACTTTTTTCCGAAAGTTTTTCAGAAAACAACTTGTATCAGGTTTAATTTGTATTTTTAGCCCCTATCGATTCTGGGTAGTGAGATGTGTGCGCGCGATCTCGTTTTGGAGTAATGAACGAAATACCAGTTTAATATATTTTGACGACTTTTACTAAATTTTGAAAGTTTGCTGTTTAATAACTTTTTTCAGAAAGTTTTTCAGAAAACAACTTGTATCGGGTTTTATTCGTATTTTTATCCCCTATCGATTCTGGGTAGTGGTTTGTGTGCGCGCGATCTCGTTTTGGAGTAATGAACAAAATACCAGTTTAATATATTTGGACGACTTTTACTAATTTTTCAAAGTTTGCTGTTTAATAACTTTTTTCAGAAAGTTTTTCAGAAAACAACTTGTATCAGGTTTTATTCGTATTTTTATCCCCTATCGATTCTGGGTAGTGGGATGTGTGCGCGCGATCTCGTTTTGGAGTAATGAACGAAATACCAGTTTAATATATTTTGACGACTTTTACTAATTTTTCAAAGTTTGCTGTTTAATAACTTTTTTCAGAAAGTTTTTCAGAAAACAACTTGTATCAGGTTTTATTCGTATTTTTATCCCCTATCGATTCTGGGTAGTGGGATGTGTGCGCGCGATCTCGTTTTGGAGTAATGAACGAAATACCAGTTTAATATATTTTGACGACTTTTACTAATTTTTCAAAGTTTGCTGTTTAATAACTTTTTTCAGAAAGTTTTTCAGAAAACAACTTCTATCAGGTTTAATTTGTATTTTTATCCCCTATCGATTCTGGGTAGTGGGATGTGTGCGCGCGATCTCGTTTTGGAGTAATGAACGAAATACCAGTTTAATATATTTTGACGACTTTTACTAATTTTTCAAAGTTTGCTGTTTAATAACTTTTTTCAGAAAGTTTTTCAGAAAACAACTTGTATCAGGTTTTATTCGTATTTTTATCCCCTATCGATTCTGGGTAGTGGGATGTGTGCGCGCGATCTCGTTTTGGAGTAATGAACGAAATACCAGTTTAATATATTTTGACGACTTTTACTAATTTTTCAAAGTTTGCTGTTTAATAACTTTTTTCAGAAAGTTTTTCAGAAAACAACTTGTATCAGGTTTAATTTGTATTTTTATCCCCTATCGATTCTGGGTAGTGGGATGTGTGGGCGCGATCTCGTTTTGGAGTAATGAACGAAATACCAGTTTAATATATTTTGACGACTTTTACTAATTTTTCAAAGTTTGCTGTTTAATAACTTTTTTCAGAAAGTTTTTCTGAAAACAACTTGAATCAGATTTAATTTGTATTTTTATCCCCTATCGATTCTGGGTAGTGGGATGTGTGCGCGCGATCTCGTTTTGGAGTAATGAACGAAATACCAGTTTAATATATTTTGACGACTTTTACTAATTTTTCAAAGTTTGCTGTTTAATAACTTTTTTCAGAAAGTTTTTCAGAAAACAACTTGTATCAGGTTTTATTCGTATTTTTATCCCCTATCGATTCTGGGTAGTGGGATGTGTGCGCGCGATCTCGTTTTGGAGTAATGAACGAAATACCAGTTTAATATATTTTGACGACTTTTACTAATTTTTCAAAGTTTGCTGTTTAATAACTTTTTTCAGAAAGTTTTTCAGAAAACAACTTGTATCAGGTTTTATTCGTATTTTTATCCCCTATCGATTCTGGGTAGTGGGATGTGTGCGCGCGATCTCGTTTTGGAGTAATGAACGAAATACCAGTTTAATATATTTTGACGACTTTTACTAATTTTTCAAAGTTTGCTGTTTAATAACTTTTTTCAGAAAGTTTTTCAGAAAACAACTTCTATCAGGTTTAATTTGCATTTTTATCCCCTATCGATTCTGGGTAGTGGGATGTGTGCGCGCGATCTCGTTTTGGAGTAATGAACGAAATACCAGTTTAATATATTTTGACGACTTTTACTAATTTTTCAAAGTTTGCTGTTTAATAACTTTTTTCAGAAAGTTTTTCAGAAAACAACTTGTATCAGGTTTTATTCGTATTTTTATCCCCTATCGATTCTGGGTAGTGGGATGTGTGGGCGCGATCTCGTTTTGGAGTAATGAACGAAATACCAGTTTAATATATTTTGACGACTTTTACTAATTTTTCAAAGTTTGCTGTTTAATAACTTTTTTCAGAAAGTTTTTCAGAAAACAACTTGAATCAGATTTAATTTGTATTTTTATCCCCTATCGATTCTGGGTAGTGGGATGTGTGCGCGCGATCTCGTTTTGGAGTAATGAACGAAATACCAGTTTAATATATTTTGACGACTTTTACTAATTTTTCAAAGTTTGCTGTTTAATAACTTTTTTCAGAAAGTTTTTCAGAAAACAGCTTGTATCAGGTTTAATTTGTATTTTTATCCCCTATCGATTCTGGGTAGTGGGATGTGTGCGCGCGATCTCGTTTTGGAGTAATGAACGAAAACCAGTTTAATATATTTTGACGACTTTTACTAATTTTTCAAAGTTTGCTGTTTAATAACTTTTTTCCGAAAGTTTTTCAGAAAACAACTTGTATCAGGTTTAATTTGTATTTTTAGCCCCTATCGATTCTGGGTAGTGAGATGTGTGCGCGCGATCTCGTTTTGGAGTAATGAATGAAATACCAGTTTAATATATTTTGACGACTTTTACTAATTTTTGAAAGTTTGCTGATTAATAACTTTTTTCAGAAAGTTTTTCAGAAAACAACTTGTATCGGGTTTTATTCGTATTTTTATCCCCTATCGATTCTGGGTAGTGGGATGTGTGCGCGCGATCTCGTTTTGGAGTAATGAACGAAATACCAGTTTAATATATTTTTACGACTTTTACTAATTTTTCAAAGTTTGCTGTTTAATAACTTTTTTCAGAAAGTTTTTCAGAAAACAGCTTGTATCAGGTTTAATTTGTATTTTTATCCCCTATCGATTCTGGGTAGTGGGATGTGTGCGCGCGATCTCGTTTTGGAGTAATGAACGAAATACCAGTTTAATATATTTTGACGACTTTTACTAATTTTTCAAAGTTTGCTGTTTAATAACTTTTTTCAGAAAGTTTTTCAGAAAACAGCTTGTATCAGGTTTAATTTGTATTTTTATCCCCTATCGATTCTGGGTAGTGGGATGTGTGCGCGCGATCTCGTTTTGGAGTAATGAACGAAATACCAGTTTAATATATTTTGACGACTTTTACTAATTTTTCAAAGTTTGCTGTTTAATAACTTTTTTCAGAAAGTTTTTCAGAAAACAACTTGTATCAGGTTTTATTCGTATTTTTATCCCCTATCGATTCTGGGTAGTGGGATGTGTGCGCGCGATCTCGTTTTGGAGTAATGAACGAAATACCAGTTTAATATATTTTGACGACTTTTACTAATTTTTCAAAGTTTGCTGTTTAATAACTTTTTTCAGAAAGTTTTTCAGAAAACAACTTGTATCAGGTTTAATTTGTATTTTTATCCCCTATCGATTCTGGGTAGTGGGATGTGTGCGCGCGATCTCGTTTTGGAGTAATGAACGAAATACCAGTTTAATATATTTTGACGACTTTTACTAATTTTTCAAAGTTTGCTGTTTAATAACTTTTTTCAGAAAGTTTTTCAGAAAACAACTTGTATCAGGTTTTATTCGTATTTTTATCCCCTATCGATTCTGGGTAGTGGGATGTGTGCGCGCGATCTCGTTTTGGAGTAATGAACGAAATACCAGTTTAATATATTTTGACGACTTTTACTAATTTTTCAAAGTTTGCTGTTTAATAACTTTTTTCAGAAAGTTTTTCAGAAAACAACTTGTATCAGGTTTTATTCGTATTTTTATCCCCTATTGATTCTGGGTAGTGGGATGTGTGCGCGCGATCTCGTTTTGGAGTAATGAACGAAATACCAGTTTAATATATTTTGACGACTTTTACTAATTTTTCAAAGTTTGCTGTTTAATAACTTTTTTCAGAAAGTTTTTCAGAAAACAATTTGTTTCAGGTTTTATTCGTATTTTTAACCCCTATCGATTCTGGGTAGTGGGATGTGTGCGCGCGATCTCGTTTTGGAGTAATGAACGAAATACCAGTTTAATATATTTTGACGACTTTTACTAATTTTTCAAAGTTTGCTGTTTAATAACTTTTTTCAGAAAGTTTTTCAGAAAACAACTTGTATCAGGCTTAATTTGTATTTTTATCCCCTATCGATTCTGGGTAGTGGGATGTGTGCGCGCGGTCTCGTTTTGGAGTAATGAACGAAATACCAGTTTAATATATTTTGACGACTTTTACTAATTTTTCAAAGTTTGCTGTTTAATAACTTTTTTCAGAAAGTTTTTCAGAAAACAACTTGTATCAGGTTTTATTCGTATTTTTATCCCCTATTGATTCTGGGTAGTGGGATGTGTGCGCGCGATCTCGTTTTGGAGTAATGAACGAAATACCAGTTTAATATATTTTGACGACTTTTACTAATTTTTCAAAGTTTGCTGTTTAATAACTTTTTTCAGAAAGTTTTTCAGAAAACAATTTGTATCAGGTTTTATTCGTATTTTTAACCCCTATCGATTCTGGGTAGTGGGATGTGTGCGCGCGATCTCGTTTTGGAGTAATGAACGAAATACCAGTTTAATATATTTTGACGACTTTTACTAATTTTTCAAAGTTTGCTGTTTAATAACTTTTTTCAGAAAGTTTTCCAGAAAACAACTTGTATCAGGTTTAATTTGTATTTTTATCCCCTATCGATTCTGGGTAGTGGGATGTGTGCGCGCGGTCTCGTTTTGGAGTAATGAACGAAATACCAGTTTAATATATTTTGACGACTTTTACTAATTTTTCAAAGTTTGCTGTTTAATAACTTTTTTCAGAAAGTTTTTCAGAAAACAACTTGTATCAGGTTTTATTCGTATTTTTATCCCCTATCGATTCTGGGTAGTGGGATGTGTGCGCGCGATCTCGTTTTGGAGTAATGAACGAAATACCAGTTTAATATATTTTGACGACTTTTACTAATTTTTCAAAGTTTGCTGTTTAATAACTTTTTTCAGAAAGTTTTTCAGAAAACAACTTGTATCAGGTTTAATTTGTATTTTTATCCCCTATCGATTCTGGGTAGTGGAATGTGTGCGCGCGATCTCGTTTTGGAGTAATGAACGAAATACCAGTTTAATGTATTTTGACGACTTTTACTAATTTTTCAAAGTTTGCTGTTTAATAACTTTTTTCAGAAAGTTTTTCAGAAAACAACTTGTATCAGGTTTTATTCGTACTTTTATCCCCTATCGATTCTGGGTAGTGGGATGTGTGCGCGAGATCTCGTTTTGGAGTAATGAACGAAATACCAGTTTAATATATTTTGACGACTTTTACTAATTTTTCAAAGTTTGCTGTTTAATAACTTTTTTCAGAAAGTTTTTCAGAAAACAACTTGTATCAGGTTTTATTCGTATTTTTATCCCCTATCGATTCTGGGTAGTGGGATGTGTGCGCGCGATCTCGTTTTGAAGTAGTGAACGAAAACCAGTTTAATATATTTTGACGACTTTTACTAATTTTTCAAAGTTTGCTGTTTAATAACTTTTTTCCGAAAGTTTTTCAGAAAACAACTTGTATCAGGTTTAATTTGTATTTTTAGCCCCTATCGATTCTGGGTAGTGAGATGTGTGCGCGCGATCTCGTTTTGGAGTAATGAACGAAATACCAGTTTAATATATTTTGACGACTTTTACTAATTTTTGAAAGTTTGCTGTTTAATAACTTTTTTCAGAAAGTTTTTCAGAAAACAACTTGTATCGGGTTTTATTCGTATTTTTATCCCTTATCGATTCTAATTTTTACTAATTTTTCAAAGTTTGCTGTTTAATAACTTTTTTCAGAAAGTTTTTCAGAAAACAACTTGTATCAGGTTTTATTCGTATTTTTATCCCCTATCGATTCTGGGTAGTGGGATGTGTGCGCGCGATCTCGTTTTGGAGTAATGAACGAAATACCAGTTTAATATATTTTGACGACTTTTACTAATTTTTCAAAGTTTGCTGTTTAATAACTTTTTTCAGAAAGTTTTTCAGAAAACAGCTTGTATCAGGTTTAATTTGTATTTTTATCCCCTATCGATTCTGGGTAGTGGGATGTGTGCGCGCGATCTCATTTTGGAGTAATGAACGAAATACCAGTTTAATATATTTTGACGACTTTTACTAATTTTTCAAAGTTTGCTGTTTAATAACTTTTTTCAGAAAGTTTTTCAGAAAACAACTTGTATCAGGTTTTATTCGTATTTTTATCCCCTATCGATTCTGGGTAGTGGGATGTGTGCGCGCGATCTCGTTTTGGAGTAATGAACGAAATACCAGTTTAATATATTTTGACGACTTTTACTAATTTTTCAAAGTTTGCTGTTTAATAACTTTTTTCAGAAAGTTTTTCAGAAAACAACTTGTATCAGGTTTTATTCGTATTTTTATCCCCTATCGATTCTGGGTAGTGGGATGTGTGCGCGCGATCTCGTTTTGGAGTAATGAACGAAATACCAGTTTAATATATTTTGACGACTTTTACTAATTTTTCAAAGTTTGCTGTTTAATAACTTTTTTCAGAAAGTTTTTCAGAAAACAACTAGTACCAGGTTTAATTTCTATTTTTATCCCCTATCGATTCTGGGTAGTGGGATGTGTGCGCGCGATCTCGTTTTGGAGTAATGAACGAAATACCAGTTTAATATATTTTGACGACTTTTACTAATTTTTCAAAGTTTGCTGTTTAATAACTTTTTTCAGAAAGTTTTTCAGAAAACAACTTGTATCAGGTTTTATTCGTATTTTTATCCCCTATCGATTTTGGGTAGTGGGATGTGTGCACGCGATCTCGTTTTGGAGTAATGAACGAAATACCAGTTTAATATATTTTGACGACTTTTACTAATTTTTCAAAGTTTGCTGTTTAATAACTTTTTTCAGAAAGTTTTTCAGAAAACAACTTGTATCAGGTTTAATTTGTATTTTTATCCCCTATCGATTCTGGGTAGTGGGATGTGTGCGCGCGATCTCGTTTTGGAGTAATGAACGAAATACCAGTTTAATATATTTTCACGACTTTTACTAATTTTTCAAAGTTTGCTGTTTAATAACTTTTTTCAGAAAGTTTTTCAGAAAACAACTTGTATCAGGTTTTATTCGTATTTTTATCCCCTATCGATTCTGGGTAGTGGGATGTGTGCGCGCGATCTCGTTTTGGAGTAATGAACGAAATACCAGTTTAATATATTTTGACGACTCTTACTAATTTTTCAAAGTTTGCTGTTTAATAACTTTTTTCAGAAAGTTTTTCAGAAAACAACTTGTATCAGGTTTAATTTGTATTTTTATCCCCTATCGATTCTGGGTAGTGGGATGTGTGCGTGCGATCTCGTTTTGGAGTAATGAACGAAATACCAGTTTAATATATTTTGACGACTTTTACTAATTTTTCAAAGTTTGCTGTTTAATAACTTTTTTCAGAAAGTTTTTCAGAAAACAACTTGTATCAGGTTTTATTCGTATTTTTATCCCCTATCGATTCTGGGTAGTGGGATGTGAGCGCGCGATCTCGTTTTGGAGTAATGAACGAAATACCAGTTTAATATATTTTGACGACTTTTACTAATTTTTCAAAGTTTGCTGTTTAATAACTTTTTTCAGAAAGTTTTTCAGAAAACAACTTGTATCAGGTTTTATTCGTATTTTTATCCCCTATCGATTCTGGGTAGTGGGATGTGTGCGCTCGATCTCGTTTTGGAGTAATGAACGAAATACCAGTTTAATATATTTTGACGACTTTTACTAATTTTTCAAAGTTCGCTGTTTAATAACTTTTTTCAGAAAGTTTTTCAGAAAACAACTTGTATCAGGTTTTATTCGTATTTTTCTCCCCTATCGATTCTGGATAGTGGGATGTGTGCGCGCGATCTCGTTTTGGAGTAATGAACGAAATACCAGTTTAATATATTTTGACGACTTTTACTAATTTTTCAAAGTTTGCTGTTTAATAACTTTTTTCAGAAAGTTTTTCAGAAAACAACTTGTATCAGGTTTAATTTGTATTTTTATCCCCTATCGATTCTGGGTAGTGGGATGTGTGCGCGCGATCTCGTTTTGGAGTAATGAACGAAATACCAGTTTAATATATTTTGACGACTTTTACTAATTTTTCAAAGTTTGCTGTTTAATAACTTTTTTCAGAAAGTTTTTCAGAAAACAACTTGTATCAGGTTTTATTCGTATTTTTATCCCCTATCGATTCTGGGTAGTGGGATGTGTGCGCGCGATCTCGTTTTGGAGTAATGAACGAAATACCAGTTTAATATATTTTGACGACTCTTACTAATTTTTCAAAGTTTGCTGTTTAATAACTTTTTTCAGAAAGTTTTTCAGAAAACAACTTGTATCAGGTTGAATTTGTATTTTTATCCCCTATCGATTCTGGGTAGTGGGATGTGTGCGTGCGATCTCGTTTTGGAGTAATGAACGAAATACCAGTTTAATATATTTTGACGACTTTTACTAATTTTTCAAAGTTTGCTGTTTAATAACTTTTTTCAGAAAGTTTTTCAGAAAACAACTTGTATCAGGTTTAATTTGTATTTTTATCCCCTATCGATTCTGGGTAGTGGGATGTGTGCGCGCGATCTCGTTTTGGAGTAATGAACGAAATACCAGTTTAATATATTTTGACGACTTTTACTAATTTTTCAAAGTTTGCTGTTTAATAACTTTTTTCAGAAAGTTTTTCAGAAAACAACTTGTATCAGGTTTTATTCGTATTTTTATCCCCTATCGATTCTGGGTAGTGGGATGTGTGCGCTCGATCTCGTTTTGGAGTAATGAACGAAATACCAGTTTAATATATTTTGACGACTTTTACTAATTTTTCAAAGTTTGCTGTTTAATAACTTTTTTCAGAAAGTTTTTCAGAAAACAACTTGTATCAGGTTTTATTCGTATTTTTCTCCCCTATCGATTTTGGATAGTGGGATGTGTGCGCGCGATCTCGTTTTGGAGTAATGAACGAAATACCAGTTTAATATATTTTGACGACTTTTACTAATTTTTCAAAGTTTGCTGTTTAATAACTTTTTTCAGAAAGTTTTTCAGAAAACAACTTGTATCAGGTTTTATTCGTATTTTTATCCCCTATCGATTCTGGGTGGTGGGATGTGTGCGCGCGATCTCGTTTTGGAGTAATGAACGAAATACCAGTTTAATATATTTTGACGACTTTTACTAATTTTTCAAAGTTTGCTGTTTAATAACATTTTTCAGAAAGTTTTTCAGAAAACAACTTGTATCAGGTTTAATTTGTATTTTTATCCCCTATCGATTCTGGGTAGTGGGATGTGTGCGTGCGATCTCGTTTTGGAGTAATGAACGAAATACCAGTTTAATATATTTTGACGACTTTTACTAATTTTTCAAAGTTTGCTGTTTAATAACTTTTTTCAGAAAGTTTTTCAGAAAACAACTTGTATCAGGTTTTATTCGTATTTTTATCCCCTATCGATTCTGGGTAGTGGGATGTGTGCGCGCGATCTCGTTTTGGAGTAATGAACGAAATACCAGTTTAATATATTTTGACGACTCTTACTAATTTTTCAAAGTTTGCTGTTTAATAACTTTTTTCAGAAAGTTTTTCAGAAAACAACTTGTATCAGGTTGAATTTGTATTTTTATCCCCTATCGATTCTGGGTAGTGGGATGTGTGCGTGCGATCTCGTTTTGGAGTAATGAACGAAATACCAGTTTAATATATTTTGACGACTTTTACTAATTTTTCAAAGTTTGCTGTTTAATAACTTTTTTCAGAAAGTTTTTCAGAAAACAACTTGTATCAGGTTTAATTTGTATTTTTATACCCTATCGATTCTGGGTAGTGGGATGTGTGCGTGCGATCTCGTTTTGGAGTAATGAACGAAATACCAGTTTAATATATTTTGACGACTTTTACTAATTTTTCAAAGTTTGCTGTTTAATAACTTTTTTCAGAAAGTTTTTCAGAAAACAACTTGTATCAGGTTTTAATTGTATTTTTATCCCCTATCGATTCTGGGTAGTGGGATGTGAGCGCGCGATCTCGTTTTGGAGTAATGAACGAAATACCAGTTTAATATATTTTGACGACTTTTACTAATTTTTCAAAGTTTGCTGTTTAATAACTTTTTTCAGAAAGTTTTTCAGAAAACAGCTTGTATCAGGTTTTATTCGTATTTTTATCCCCTATCGATTCTGGGTAGTGGGATGTGTGCGCTCGATCTCGTTTTGGAGTAATGAACGAAATACCAGTTTAATATATTTTGACGACTTTTACTAATTTTTTAAAGTTTGCTGTTTAATAACTTTTTTCAGAAAGTTTTTCAGAAAACAACTTGTATCAGGTTTTATTCGTATTTTTCTCCCCTATCGATTTTGGATAGTGGGATGTGTGCGCGCGATCTCGTTTTGGAGTAATGAACGAAATACCAGTTTAATATATTTTGACGACTTTTACTAATTTTTCAAAGTTTGCTGTTTAATAACTTTTTTCAGAAAGTTTTTCAGAAAACAACTTGTATCAGGTTTTATTCGTATTTTTATCCCCTATCGATTCTGGGTAGTGGGATGTGTGCGCGCGATCTCGTTTTGGAGTAATGAACGAAATACCAGTTTAATATATTTTGACGACTTTTACTAATTTTTCAAAGTTTGCTGTTTAATAACTTTTTTCAGAAAGTTTTTCAGAAAACAACTTGTATCAGGTTTTATTCGTATTTTTATCCCCTATCGATTCTGGGTAGTGGGATGTGTGCGCGCGATCTCGTTTTGGAGTAATGAACGAAATACCAGTTTAATATATTTTGACGACTTTTACTAATTTTTCAAAGTTTGCTGTTTAATAACTTTTTTCAGAAAGTTTTTCAGAAAACAACTTGTATCGGGTTTTATTCGTATTTTTATCCCCTATCGATTCTGGGTAGTGGGATGTGTGCGCGCGATCTCGTTTTGGAGTAATGAACGAAATACCAGTTTAATATATTTTGACGACTCTTACTAATTTTTCAAAGTTTGCTGTTTAATAACTTTTTTCAGAAAGTTTTTCAGAAAACAACTTGTATCAGGTTTAATTTGTATTTTTATCCCCTATCGATTCTGGGTAGTGGGATGTGTGCGTGCGATCTCGTTTTGGAGTAATGAACGAAATACCAGTTTAATATATTTTGACGACTTTTACTAATTTTTCAAAGTTTGCTGTTTAATAACTTTTTTCAGAAAGTTTTTCAGAAAACAACTTGTATCAGGTTTTATTCGTATTTTTATCCCCTATCGATTCTGGGTAATGGGATGTGAGCGCGCGATCTCGTTTTGGAGTAATGAACGAAATACCAGTTTAATATATTTTGACGACTTTTACTAATTTTTCAAAGTTTGCTGTTTAATAACTTTTTTCAGAAAGTTTTTCAGAAAACAACTTGTATCAGGTTTTATTCGTATTTTTATCCCCTATCGATTCTGGGTAGTGGGATGTGTGCGCTCGATCTCGTTTTGGAGTAATGAACGAATTACCAGTTTAATATATTTTGACGACTTTTACTAATTTTTCAAAGTTTGCTGTTTAATAACTTTTTTCAGAAAGTTTTTTCAGAAAACAACTTGTATCAGGTTTTATTCGTATTTTTCTCCCCTATCGATTCTGGATAGTGGGATGGGTGCGCGCGATCTCGTTTTGGAGTAATGAACGAAATACCAGTTTAATATATTTTGACGACTTTTACTAATTTTTCAAAGTTTGCTGTTTAATAACTTTTTTCAGAAAGTTTTTCAGAAAACAACTTGTATCAGGTTTAATTTGTATTTTTATCCCCTATCGATTCTGGGTAGTGGGATGTGTGCGCGCGATCTCGTTTTGGAGTAATGAACGAAATACCAGTTTAATATATTTTGACGACTTTTACTAATTTTTCAAAGTTTGCTGTTTAATAACTTTTTTCAGAAAGTTTTTCAGAAAACAACTTGTATCAGGTTTTATTCGTATTTTTATCCCCTATCGATTCTGGGTAGTGGGATGTGTGCGCGCGATCTCGTTTTGGAGTAATGAACGAAATACCAGTTTAATATATTTTAACGACTCTTACTAATTTTTCAAAGTTTGCTGTTTAATAACTTTTTTCAGAAAGTTTTTCAGAAAACAACTTGTATCAGGTTTAATTTGTATTTTTATCCCCTATCGATTCTGGGTAGTGGGATGTGTGCGTGCGATCTCGTTTTGGAGTAATGAACGAAATACCAGTTTAATATATTTTGACGACTTTTACTAATTTTTCAAAGTTTGCTGTTTAATAACTTTTTTCAGAAAGTTTTTCAGAAAACAGCTTGTATCAGGTTTTATTCGTATTTTTATCCCCTATCGATTCTGGGTAGTGGGATGTGTGCGCTCGATCTCGTTTTGGAGTAATGAACGAAATACCAGTTTAATATATTTTGACGACTTTTACTAATTTTTTAAAGTTTGCTGTTTAATAACTTTTTTCAGAAAGTTTTTCAGAAAACAACTTGTATCAGGTTTTATTCGTATTTTTCTCCCCTATCGATTTTGGATAGTGGGATGTGTGCGCGCGATCTCGTTTTGGAGTAATGAACGAAATACCAGTTTA
The DNA here is from genome assembly GCA_937654795.1 of Cistogaster globosa. Taxonomy (NCBI): domain Eukaryota; kingdom Metazoa; phylum Arthropoda; class Insecta; order Diptera; family Tachinidae; genus Cistogaster; species Cistogaster globosa. The sequence continues at coordinate 104,345,136 of OW569403.1, read as the reverse complement.
ATATATTTTGACGACTTTTACTAATTTTTCAAAGTTTGCTGTTTAATAACTTTTTTCAGAAAGTTTTTCAGAAAACAACTTGTATCAGGTTTTATTCGTATTTTTATCCCCTATCGATTCTGGGTAGTGGGATGTGTGCGCGCGATCTCGTTTTGGAGTAATGAACGAAATACCAGTTTAATATATTTTGACGACTTTTACTAATTTTTCAAAGTTTGCTGTTTAATAACTTTTTTCAGAAAGTTTTTCAGAAAACAACTTGTATCAGGTTTTATTCGTATTTTTATCCCCTATCGATTCTGGGTAGTGGGATGTGTGCGCGCGATCTCGTTTTGGAGTAATGAACGAAATACCAGTTTAATATATTTTGACGACTTTTACTAATTTTTCAAAGTTTGCTGTTTAATAACTTTTTTCAGAAAGTTTTTCAGAAAACAACTTGTATCGGGTTTTATTCGTATTTTTATCCCCTATCGATTCTGGGTAGTGGGATGTGTGCGCGCGATCTCGTTTTGGAGTAATGAACGAAATACCAGTTTAATATATTTTGACGACTCTTACTAATTTTTCAAAGTTTGCTGTTTAATAACTTTTTTCAGAAAGTTTTTCAGAAAACAACTTGTATCAGGTTTAATTTGTATTTTTATCCCCTATCGATTCTGGGTAGTGGGATGTGTGCGTGCGATCTCGTTTTGGAGTAATGAACGAAATACCAGTTTAATATATTTTGACGACTTTTACTAATTTTTCAAAGTTTGCTGTTTAATAACTTTTTTCAGAAAGTTTTTCAGAAAACAACTTGTATCAGGTTTTATTCGTATTTTTATCCCCTATCGATTCTGGGTAATGGGATGTGAGCGCGCGATCTCGTTTTGGAGTAATGAACGAAATACCAGTTTAATATATTTTGACGACTTTTACTAATTTTTCAAAGTTTGCTGTTTAATAACTTTTTTCAGAAAGTTTTTCAGAAAACAACTTGTATCAGGTTTTATTCGTATTTTTATCCCCTATCGATTCTGGGTAGTGGGATGTGTGCGCTCGATCTCGTTTTGGAGTAATGAACGAATTACCAGTTTAATATATTTTGACGACTTTTACTAATTTTTCAAAGTTTGCTGTTTAATAACTTTTTTCAGAAAGTTTTTTCAGAAAACAACTTGTATCAGGTTTTATTCGTATTTTTCTCCCCTATCGATTCTGGATAGTGGGATGGGTGCGCGCGATCTCGTTTTGGAGTAATGAACGAAATACCAGTTTAATATATTTTGACGACTTTTACTAATTTTTCAAAGTTTGCTGTTTAATAACTTTTTTCAGAAAGTTTTTCAGAAAACAACTTGTATCAGGTTTAATTTGTATTTTTATCCCCTATCGATTCTGGGTAGTGGGATGTGTGCGCGCGATCTCGTTTTGGAGTAATGAACGAAATACCAGTTTAATATATTTTGACGACTTTTACTAATTTTTCAAAGTTTGCTGTTTAATAACTTTTTTCAGAAAGTTTTTCAGAAAACAACTTGTATCAGGTTTTATTCGTATTTTTATCCCCTATCGATTCTGGGTAGTGGGATGTGTGCGCGCGATCTCGTTTTGGAGTAATGAACGAAATACCAGTTTAATATATTTTAACGACTCTTACTAATTTTTCAAAGTTTGCTGTTTAATAACTTTTTTCAGAAAGTTTTTCAGAAAACAACTTGTATCAGGTTTAATTTGTATTTTTATCCCCTATCGATTCTGGGTAGTGGGATGTGTGCGTGCGATCTCGTTTTGGAGTAATGAACGAAATACCAGTTTAATATATTTTGACGACTTTTACTAATTTTTCAAAGTTTGCTGTTTAATAACTTTTTTCAGAAAGTTTTTCAGAAAACAACTTGTATCAGGTTTTATTCGTATTTTTATCCCCTATCGATTCTGGGTAGTGGGATGTGAGCGCGCGATCTCGTTTTGGAGTAATGAACGAAATACCAGTTTAATATATTTTGACGACTTTTACTAATTTTTCAAAGTTTGCTGTTTAATAACTTTTTTCAGAAAGTTTTTCAGAAAACAACTTGTATCAGGTTTTATTCGTATTTTTATCCCCTATCGATTCTGGGTAGTGGGATGTGTGCGCTCGATCTCGTTTTGGAGTAATGAACGAAATACCAGTTTAATATATTTTGACGACTTTTACTAATTTTTCAAAGTTTGCTGTTTAATAACTTTTTTCAGAAAGTTTTTCAGAAAACAACTTGTATCAGGTTTTATTCGTATTTTCTCCCCTATCGATTCTGGATAGTGGGATGTGTGCGCGCGATCTCGTTTTGGAGTAATGAACGAAATACCAGTTTAATATATTTTGACGACTTTTACTAATTTTTCAAAGTTTGCTGTTTAATAACTTTTTTCAGAAAGTTTTTCAGAAAACAACTTGTATCAGGTTTTATTCGTATTTTTATCCCCTATCGATTCTGGGTGGTGGGATGTGTGCGCGCGATCTCGTTTTGCAGTAATGAACGAAATACCAGTTTAATATATTTTGACGACTTTTACTAATTTTTCAAAGTTTGCTGTTTAATAACTTTTTTCAGAAAGTTTTTCAGAAAACAACTTGTATCAGGTTTAATTTGTATTTTTATCCCCTATCGATTCTGGGTAGTGGGATGTGTGCGCGCGATCTCGTTTTGGAGTAATGAACGAAATACCAGTTTAATATATTTTGACGACTTTTACTAATTTTTCAAAGTTTGCTGTTTAATAACTTTTTTCAGAAAGTTTTTCAGAAAACAACTTGTATCAGGTTTTATTCGTATTTTTATCCCCTATCGATTCTGGGTAGTGGGATGTGTGCGCGCGATCTCGTTTTGGAGTAATGAACGAAATACCAGTTTAATATATTTTGACGACTTTTACTAATTTTTCAAAGTTTGCTGTTTAATAACTTTTTTCAGAAAGTTTTTCAGAAAACAACTTGTATCAGGTTTTATTCGTATTTTTATCCCCTATCGATTCTGGGTAGTGGGATGTGTGCGCGCGATCTCGTTTTGGAGTAATGAACGAAATACCAGTTTAATATATTTTGACGACTTTTACTAATTTTTCAAAGTTTGCTGTTTAATAACTTTTTTCAGAAAGTTTTTCAGAAAACAACTTGTATCAGGTTTAGTTTGTATTTTTATCCCCTATCGATTCTGGGTAGTGGGATGTGTGCGCGCGATCTCGTTTTGGAGTAATGAACGAAATACCAGTTTAATATATTTTGACGACTTTTACTAAATTTTCAAAGTTTGCTGTTTAATAACTTTTTTCAGAAAGTTTTTCAGAAAACAACTTGTATCAGGTTTTATTCGTATTTTTATCCCCTATCGATTCTGGGTAGTGGGATGTGTGCGCGCGATCTCGTTTTGGAGTAATGAACGAAATACCAGTTTAATATATTTTGAAGACTTTTACTAATTTTTCAAAGTTTGCTGTTTAATAACTTTTTTCAGAAAGTTTTTCAGAAAACAACTTGTATCAGGTTTAATTTGTATTTTTATCCCCTATCGATTCTGGGTAGTGGGATCTGTGCGCGCGATCTCGTTTTGGAGTAATGAACGAAATACCAGTTTAATATATTTTGACGACTTTTACTAATTTTTCAAAGTTTGCTGTTTAATAACTTTTTTCAAAAAGTTTTTCAGAAAACAACTTGTATCAGGTTATATTTGTATTTTTATCCCCTATCGATTCTGGGAAGTAGGATGTGTGCGCGCGATCTCGTTTTGGAGTAATGAACGAAATACCAGTTTAATATATTTTGACGACTTTTACTAATTTTTCAAAGTTTGCTGTTTAATAACTTTTTTCAGAAAGTTTTTCAGAAAACAACTTGTTTCAGGTTTTATTCGCATTTTTATCCCCTATCGATTCTGGGTAGTGGGATGTGTGCGCGCGATCTCGTTTTGGAGTAATGAACGAAATACCAGTTTAATATATTTTGACGACTTTTACTAATTTTTCAAAGTTTGCTGTTTAATAACTTTTTTCAGAAAGTTTTTCAGAAAACAACTTGTATCAGGTTTTATTCGTATTTTTATCCACTATCGATTCTGGGTAGTGGGATGTGTGCGCGCGATCTCGTTTTGGAGTAATGAACGAAATACCAGTTTAATATATTTTGAAGACTTTTATTAATTTTTCAAAGTTTGCTGTTTAATAACTTTTTTCAGAAAGTTTTTCGGAAAACAACTTGTATCAGGTTTTATTCGTATTTTGATCCCCTATCGTTTCTGGGTAGTGGGATGTGTGCGCGCGATCTCGTTTTGGAGTAATGAACGAAATACCAGTTTAATATATTTTGACGACTTTTACTAATTTTTCAAAGTTTGCTGTTTAATAACTTTTTTCAGAAAGTTTTTCAGAAAACAACTTGTATCAGGTTTTATTCGTATTTTTATCCCCTATCGATTCTGGGTAGTGGGATGTGTGCGCGCGATCTCGTTTTGGAGTAATGAACGAAATACCAGTTTAATATATTTTGACGACTTTTACTAATTTTTCAAAGTTTGCTGTTTAATAACTTTTTTCAGAAAGTTTTTCAGAAAACAACTTGTATCAGGTTTAATTTGTATTTTTATCCCCTATCGATTCTGGGTAGTGGGATGTGTGCGCGCGATCTCGTTTTGGAGTAATGAACGAAATACCAGTTTAATATATTTTGACGACTTTTACTAATTTTTCAAAGTTTGCTGTTTAATAACTATTTTCAGAAAGTTTTTCAGAAAACAACTTGTATCAGGTTTTATTCGTATTTTTATCCCCTATCGATTCTGGGTAGTGGGATGTGTGCGCGCGATCTCGTTTTGGAGTAATGAACGAAATACCAGTTTAATATATTTTGACGTCTTTTACTAATTTTTCAAAGTTTGCTGTTTAATAACTTTTTTCAGAAAGTTTTTCAGAAAACAACTTGTATCAGGTTTAATTTGTATTTTTATCCCCTATCGATTCTGGGTAGTGGGATGTGTGCGTGCGATCTCGTTTTGGAGTAATGAACGAAATACCAGTTTAATATATTTTGACGACTTTTACTAATTTTTCAAAGTTTGCTGTTTAATAACTTTTTTCAGAAAGTTTTTCAGAAAACAACTTGTATCAGGTTTTATTCGTATTTTTATCCCCTATCGATTCTGGGTAGTGGGATGTGAGCGCGCGATCTCGTTTTGGAGTAATGAACGAAATACCAGTTTAATATATTTTGACGACTTTTACTAATTTTTCAAAGTTTGCTGTTTAATAACTTTTTTCAGAAAGTTTTTCAGAAAACAACTTGTATCAGGTTTTATTCGTATTTTTATCCCCTATCGATTCTGGGTAGTGGGATGTGTGCGCTCGATCTCGTTTTGGAGTAATGAACGAAATACCAGTTTAATATATTTTGACGACTTTTACTAATTTTTCAAAGTTTGCTGTTTAATAACTTTTTTCAGAAAGCTTTTCAGAAAACAACTTGTATCAGGTTTTATTCGTATTTTTCTCCCCTATCGATTCTGGATAGTGGGATGTGTGCGCGCGATCTCGTTTTGGAGTAATGAACGAAATACCAGTTTAATATATTTTGACGACTTTTACTAATTTTTCAAAGTTTGCTGTTTAATAACTTTTTTCAGAAAGTTTTTCAGAAAACAACTTGTATCAGGTTTTATTCGTATTTTTATCCCCTATCGATTCTGGGTGGTGGGATGTGTGCGCGCGATCTCGTTTTGCAGTAATGAACGAAATACCAGTTTAATATATTTTGACGACTTTTACTAATTTTTCAAAGTTTGCTGTTTAATAACTTTTTTCAGAAAGTTTTTCAGAAAACAACTTGTATCAGGTTTAATTTGTATTTTTATCCCCTATCGATTCTGGGTAGTGGGATGTGTGCGCGCGATCTCGTTTTGGAGTAATGAACGAAATACCAGTTTAATATATTTTGACGACTTTTACTAATTTTTCAAAGTTTGCTGTTTAATAACTTTTTTCAGAAAGTTTTTCAGAAAACAACTTGTATCAGGTTTTATTCGTATTTTTATCCCCTATCGATTCTGGGTAGTGGGATGTGTGCGCGCGATCTCGTTTTGGAGTAATGAACGAAATACCAGTTTAATATATTTTGACGACTTTTACTAATTTTTCAAAGTTTGCTGTTTAATAACTTTTTTCAGAAAGTTTTTCAGAAAACAACTTGTATCAGGTTTTATTCGTATTTTTATCCCCTATCGATTCTGGGTAGTGGGATGTGTGCGCGCGATCTCGTTTTGGAGTAATGAACGAAATACCAGTTTAATATATTTTGACGACTTTTACTAATTTTTCAAAGTTTGCTGTTTAATAACTTTTTTCAAAAAGTTTTTCAGAAAACAACTTGTATCAGGTTTAGTTTGTATTTTTATCCCCTATCGATTCTGGGTAGTGGGATGTGTGCGCGCGATCTCGTTTTGGAGTAATGAACGAAATACCAGTTTAATATATTTTGACGACTTTTACTAAATTTTCAAAGTTTGCTGTTTAATAACTTTTTTCAGAAAGTTTTTCAGAAAACAACTTGTATCAGGTTTTATTCGTATTTTTATCCCCTATCGATTCTGGGTAGTGGGATGTGTGCGCGCGATCTCGTTTTGGAGTAATGAACGAAATACCAGTTTAATATATTTTGACGACTTTTACTAATTTTTCAAAGTTTGTTGTTTAATAACTTTTTTCAGAAAGTTTTTCAGAAAACAACTTGTATCAGGTTTAATTTGTATTTTTATCCCCTATCGATTCTGGGTAGTGGGATATGTGCGCGCGATCTCGTTTTGGAGTAATGAACGAAATACCAGTTTAATATATTTTGACGACTTTTACTAATTTTTCAAAGTTTGCTGTTTAATAACTTTTTTCAAAAAGTTTTTCAGAAAACAACTTGTATCAGGTTATATTTGTATTTTTATCCCCTATCGATTCTGGGAAGTAGGATGTGTGCGCGCGATCTCGTTTTGGAGTAATGAACGAAATACCAGTTTAATATATTTTGACGACTTTTACTAATTTTTCAAAGTTTGCTGTTTAATAACTTTTTTCAGAAAGTTTTTCAGGTTTTATTCGCATTTTTATCCCCTATCGATTCTGGGTAGTGGGATGTGTGCGCGCGATCTCGTTTTGGAGTAATGAACGAAATACCAGTTTAATATATTTTGACGACTTTTACTAATTTTTCAAAGTTTGCTGTTTAATAACTTTTTTCAGAAAGTTTTTCAGAAAACAACTTGTATCAGGTTTTATTCGTATTTTTATCCCCTATCGATTCTGGGTAGTGGGATGTGTGCGCGCGATCTCGTTTTGGAGTAATGAACGAAATACCAGTTTAATATATTTTGAAGACTTTTATTAATTTTTCAAAGTTTGCTGTTTAATAACTTTTTTCAGAAAGTTTTTCGGAAAACAACTTGTATCAGGTTTTATTCGTATTTTTATCCCCTATCGTTTCTGGGTAGTGGGATGTGTGCGCGCGATCTCGTTTTGGAGTAATGAACGAAATACCAGTTTAATATATTTTGACGACTTTTACTAATTTTTCAAAGTTTGCTGTTTAATAACTTTTTTCAGAAAGTTTTTCAGAAAACAACTTGTATCAGGTTTTATTCGTATTTTTATCCCCTATCGATTCTGGGTAGTGGGATGTGTGCGCGCGATCTCGTTTTGGAGTAATGAACGAAATACCAGTTTAATATATTTTGACGTCTTTTACTAATTTTTCAAAGTTTGCTGTTTAATAACTTTTTTCAGAAAGTTTTTCAGAAAACAACTTGTATCAGGTTTAATTTGTATTTTTATCCCCTATCGATTCTGGGTAGTGGGATGTGTGCGCGCGATCTCGTTTTGGAGTAATGAACGAAATACCAGTTTAATATATTTTGACGACTTTTACTAATTTTTCAAAGTTTGCTGTTTAATAACTTTTTTCAGAAAGTTTTTCAGAAAACAACTTGTATCAGGTTTAATTTGTATTTTTATCCCCTATCGATTCTGGGTAGTGGGATGTGTGCGCGCGATCTCGTTTTGGAGTAATGAACGAAATACCAGTTTAATATATTTTGACGACTTTTACTAATTTTTCAAAGTTTGCTGTTTAATAACTTTTTTCAGAAAGTTTTTCAGAAAACAACTTGTATCAGGTTTTATTCGTATTTTTATCCCCTATCGATTCTGGGTAGTGGGATGTGTGCGCGCGATCTCGTTTTGGAGTAATGAACGAAATACCAGTTTAATATATTTTGACGACTTTTACTAATTTTTCAAAGTTTGCTGTTTAATAACTTTTTTCAGAAAGTTTTCCAGAAAACAACTTGTATCAGGTTTTATTCGTATTTTCATCCCCTATCGATTCTGGGTAGTGGGATGTGTGCGCGCGATCTCGTTTTGGAGTAATGAACGAAATACCAGTTTCATATATTTTGACGACTTTTACTAATTTTTCAAAGTTTGTTGTTTAATAACTTTTTTCAGAAAGTTTTTCAGAAAACAACTTGTACCAGGTTTTATTCGTATTTTTATCCCCTATCGATTCTGGGTAGTGGGATGTGTGCGCGCGATCTCGTTTTGGAGTAATGAACGAAATACCAATTTAATATATTTTGACGACTTTTACTAATTTTTCAAAGTTTGCTGTTTAATAACTTTTTTCAGAAAGTTTTCAGAAAACAACTTGTATCAGGTTTAATTTGTATTTTTATCCCCTATCGATTCTGGGTAGTGGGATGTGTGCGCGCGATCTCGTTTTGGAGTAATGAACGAAATACCAGTTTAATATATTTTGACGACTTTTACTAATTTTTCAAAGTTTGCTGTTTAATAACTTTTTTCAGAAAGTTTTTCAGAAAACAACCTGTATCAGGTTTTATTCGTATTTTTATCCCCTATCAATTCTGGGTAGTGGGATGTGTGCGCGCGATCTCGTTTTGGAGTAATGAACGAAATACCAGTTTAATATATTTTGACGACTTTTACTAATTTTTCAAAGTTTGCTGTTTAATAACTTTTTTCAGAAAGTTTTTCAGAAAATAACTTGTATCAGGTTTTATTCGTATTTTTATCCCCTATCGATTCTGGGTAGTGGGATGTGTGCGCGCCATCTCGTTTTGGAGTAATGAACGAAATACCAGTTTAATATATTTTGACGACTTTTACTAATTTTTCAAAGTTTGCTGTTTAATAACTTTTTTCAGAAAGTTTTTCAGAAAATAACTTGTATCAGGTTTAATTTGTATTTTTATCCCCTATCGATTCTGGGTAGTGGGATGTGTGCGCGCGATCTCGTTTTGGAGTAATGAACGAAATACCGGTTTAATATATTTTGACGACTTTTACTAATTTTTCAAAGTTTGCTGTTTAATAACTTTTTTCAGAAAGTTTTTCAGAAATTAACTTGTATCAGGTTTTATTCGTATTTTTATCCCCTATCGATTCTGGGTAGTGGGATGTGTGCGCGCGATCTCGTTTTGGAGTAATGAACGAAATACCAGTTTAATATATTTTGACGACTTTTACTAATTTTTCAAAGTTTGCTGTTTAATAACTTTTTTCAGAAAGTTTTTCAGAAAACAACTTGTATCAGGTTTAATTTGTATTTATATCCCCTATCGATTCTGGGTAGTGGGATGTGTGCGCGCGATCTCGTTTTGGAGTAATGAACGAAATACCAGTTTAATATATTTTGACGACTTTTACTAATTTTTCAAAGTTTGCTGTTTAATAACTTTTTTCAGAAAGTTTTTCAGAAAACAACTTGTATCAGGTTTTATTCGTATTTTTATCCCCTATCGATTCTGGGTAGTGGGATGTGTGCGCGCGATCTCGTTTTGGAGTAATGAACGAAATACCAGTTTAATATATTTTGACGACTTTTACTAATTTTTCAAAGTTTGCTGTTTAATAACTTTTTTCAGAAAGTTTTTCAGAAAACAACTTGTATCAGGTTTAATTTGTATTTTTATCCCCTATCGATTCTGGGTAAAGGGATCTGTGCGCGCGATCTCGTTTTGGAGTAATGAACGAAATACCAGTTTAATATATTTTGACGACTTTTACTAATTTTTCAAAGTTTGCTGTTTAATAACTTTTTTCAAAAAGTTTTTCAGAAAACAACTAGTATCAGGTTTAATTTGTATTTTTATCCCCTATCGATTCTGGGTAGTGGGATGTGTGCGCGCGATCTCATTTTGGAGTAATGAACGAAATACCAGTTTAATATATTTTGACGACTTTTACTAATTTTTCAAAGTTTGCTGTTTAATAACTTTTTTCAAAAAGTTTTTCAGAAAACAACTAGTATCAGGTTTAATTTGTATTTTTATCCCCTATCGATTCTGGGTAGTTGGATGTGTGCGCGCGATCTCGTTTTGGAGTAATGAACGAAATACCAGCTTAATATATTTTGACGACTTTTACTAATTTTTCAAAGTTTGCTGTTTAATAACTTTTTTCAGAAAGTTTTTCAGAAAACAACTTGTATCAGGTTTTATTCGTATTTTTATCCCCTATCGATTCTGGGTAGTGGGATGTGTGCGCGCGATCTCGTTTTGGAGTAATGAACGAAATACCAGTTTAATATATTTTGACGACTTTTACTATTTTTCAAAGTTTGCTGTTTAATAACTTTTTTCAGAAAGTTTTTCAGAAAACAACTTGTATCAGGTTTAATTTGTATTTTTATCCCCTATCGATTCTGGGTAGTGGGATCTGTGCGCGCGATCTCGTTCTGGAGTAATGAACGAAATACCAGTTTAATATATTTTGACGACTTTTACTAATTTTTCAAAGTTTGCTGTTTAATAACTTTTTTCAAAAAGTTTTTCAGAAAACAACTTGTATCAGGTTTCATTTGTATTTTTATCCCCTATCGATTCTGGGTAGTGGGATGTGTGCGCGCGATCTCGTTTTGGAGTAATGAACGAAATACCAGTTTAATATATTTTGACGACTTTTACTAATTTTTCAAAATTTGCTGTTTAATAACTTTTTTCAGAAAGTTTTTCAGAAAACAACTTGTATCAGGTTTTATTCGTATTTTTATCCCCTATCGATTCTGGGTAGTGGGATGTGTGCGCGCGATCTCGTTTTGGAGTAATGAACGAAATACCAGTTTAATATATTTTGACGACTTTTACTATTTTTCAAAGTTTGCTGTTTAATAACTTTTTTCAGAAAGTTTTTCAGAAAACAACTTGTATCAGGTTTAATTTGTATTTTTATCCCCTATCGATTCTGGGTAGTGGGATGTGTGCGCGCGATCTCGTTTTGGAGTAATGAACGAAATACCGGTTTAATATATTTTGACGACTTTTACTAATTTTTCAAAGTTTGCTGTTTAATAACTTTTTTCAGAAAGTTTTTCAGAAATTAACTTGTATCAGGTTTTATTCGTATTTTTATCCCCTATCGATTCTGGGTAGTGGGATGTGTGCGCGCGATCTCGTTTTGGAGTAATGAACGAAATACCAGTTTAATATATTTTGACGACTTTTACTAATTTTTCAAAGTTTGCTGTTTAATAACTTTTTTCAGAAAATTTTTCAGAAAACAACTTGTATCAGGTTTAATTTGTATTTATATCCCCTATCGATTCTGGGTAGTGGGATGTGTGCGCGCGATCTCGTTTTGGAGTAATGAACGAAATACCAGTTTAATATATTTTGACGACTTTTACTAATTTTTCAAAGTTTGCTGTTTAATAACTTTTTTCAGAAAGTTTTTCAGAAAACAACTTGTATCAGGTTTTATTCGTATTTTTATCCCCTATCGATTCTGGGTAGTGGGATGTGTGCGCGCGATCTCGTTTTGGAGTAATGAACGAAATACCAGTTTAATATATTTTGACGACTTTTACTAATTTTTCAAAGTTTGCTGTTTAATAACTTTTTTCAGAAAGTTTTTCAGAAAACAACTTGTATCAGGTTTAATTTGTATTTTTATCCCCTATCGATTCTGGGTAAAGGGATCTGTGCGCGCGATCTCGTTTTGGAGTAATGAACGAAATACCAGTTTAATATATTTTGACGACTTTTACTAATTTTTCAAAGTTTGCTGTTTAATAACTTTTTTCAGAAAGTTTTTCAGAAAACAACTTGTATCAGGTTTTATTCGTATTTTTATCCCCTATCGATTCTGGGTAGTGGGATGTGTGCGCGCGATCTCGTTTTGGAGTAATGAACGAAATACCAGTTTAATATATTTTGACGACTTTTACTAATTTTTCAAAGTTTGCTGTTTAATAACTTTTTTCAGAAAGTTTTTCAGAAAACAACTTGTATCAGGTTTAATTTGTATTTTTATCCCCTATCGATTCTGGGTAGTGGGATGTGTGCGCGCGATCTCGTTTTGGGGTAATGAACGAAATACCAGTTTAATATATTTTGACGACTTTTACTATTTTTCAAAGTTTGCTGTTTAATAACTTTTTTCAGAAAGTTTTTCAGAAAACAACTTGTATCAGGTTTAATTTGTATTTTTATCCCCTATCGATTCTGGGTAGTGGGATGTGTGCGCGCGATCTCGTTTTGGAGTAATGAACGAAATACCGGTTTAATATATTTTGACGACTTTTACTAATTTTTCAAAGTTTGCTGTTTAATAACTTTTTTCAGAAAGTTTTTCAGAAATTAACTTGTATCAGGTTTTATTCGTATTTTTATCCCCTATCGATTCTGGGTAGTGGGATGTGTGCGCGCGATCTCGTTTTGGAGTAATGAACGAAATACCAGTTTAATATATTTTGACGACTTTTACTAATTTTTCAAAGTTTGCTGTTTAATAACTTTTTTCAGAAAGTTTTTCAGAAAACAACTTGTATCAGGTTTAATTTGTATTTATATCCCCTATCGATTCTGGGTAGTGGGATGTGTGCGCGCGATCTCGTTTTGGAGTAATGAACGAAATACCAGTTTAATATATTTTGACGACTTTTACTAATTTTTCAAAGTTTGCTGTTTAATAACTTTTTTCAGAAAGTTTTTCAGAAAACAACTTGTATCAGGTTTTATTCGTATTTTTATCCCCTATCGATTCTGGGTAGTGGGATGTGTGCGCGCGATCTCGTTTTGGAGTAATGAACGAAATACCAGTTTAATATATTTTGACGACTTTTACTAATTTTTCAAAGTTTGCTGTTTAATAACTTTTTTCAGAAAGTTTTTCAGAAAACAACTTGTATCAGGTTTAATTTGTATTTTTATCCCCTATCGATTCTGGGTAAAGGGATCTGTGCGCGCGATCTCGTTTTGGAGTAATGAACGAAATACCAGTTTAATATATTTTGACGACTTTTACTAATTTTTCAAAGTTTGCTGTTTAATAACTTTTTTCAAAAAGTTTTTCAGAAAACAACTAGTATCAGGTTTAATTTGTATTTTTATCCCCTATCGATTCTGGGTAGTGGGATGTGTGCGCGCGATCTCATTTTGGAGTAATGAACGAAATACCAGTTTAATATATTTTGACGACTTTTACTAATTTTTCAAAGTTTGCTGTTTAATAACTTTTTTCAAAAAGTTTTTCAGAAAACAACTAGTATCAGGTTTAATTTGTATTTTTATCCCCTATCGATTCTGGGTAGTTGGATGTGTGCGCGCGATCTCGTTTTGGAGTAATGAACGAAATACCAGCTTAATATATTTTGACGACTTTTACTAATTTTTCAAAGTTTGCTGTTTAATAACTTTTTTCAGAAAGTTTTTCAGAAAACAACTTGTATCAGGTTTTATTCGTATTTTTATCCCCTATCGATTCTGGGTAGTGGGATGTGTGCGCGCGATCTCGTTTTGGAGTAATGAACGAAATACCAGTTTAATATATTTTGACGACTTTTACTATTTTTCAAAGTTTGCTGTTTAATAACTTTTTTCAGAAAGTTTTTCAGAAAACAACTTGTATCAGGTTTAATTTGTATTTTTATCCCCTATCGATTCTGGGTAGTGGGATGTGTGCGCGCGATCTCGTTTTGGGGTAATGAACGAAATACCAGTTTAATATATTTTGACGACTTTTACTAATTTTTCAAAGTTTGCTGTTTAATAACTTTTTTCAGAAAGTTTTTCAGAAAACAACTTGTATCAGGTTTTATTCGTATTTTTATCCCCTATCGATTCTGGGTAGTGGGATGTGTGCGCGCGATCTCGTTTTGGAGTAATGAACGAAATACCAGTTTAATATATTTTGACGACTTTTACTAATTTTTCAAAGTTTGCTGTTTAATAACTTTTTTCAGAAAGTTTTTCAGAAAACAACTTGTATCAGGTTTTATTCGTATTTTTATCCCCTATCGATTCTGGGTAGTGGGATGTGTGCGCGCGATCTCGTTTTGGAGTAATGAACGAAATACCAGTTTAATATATTTTGACGACTTTTACTATTTTTCAAAGTTTGCTGTTTAATAACTTTTTTCAGAAAGTTTTTCAGAAAACAACTTGTATCAGGTTTAATTTGTATTTTTATCCCCTATCGATTCTGGGTAGTGGGATCTGTGCGCGCGATCTCGTTCTGGAGTAATGAACGAAATACCAGTTTAATATATTTTGACGACTTTTACTAATTTTTCAAAGTTTGCTGTTTAATAACTTTTTTCAAAAAGTTTTTCAGAAAACAACTTGTATCAGGTTTAATTTGTATTTTTATCCCCTATCGATTCTGGGTAGTGGGATGTGTGCGCGCGATCTCGTTTTGGAGTAATGAGAAAATGGAGAAAGTTTTTCAGAAAGTAACTTGTATCAGGTTTTATTCGTATTTTTTTCCCCTATCGATTCTGGGTAGTGGGATGTGTGCGCGCGATCTCGTTTTGGAGTAATGAACGAAATACCAGATTAATATATTTTGACGACTTTTACTAATTTTTCAAAGTTTGCTGTTTAATAACTTTTTTCAGAAAGTTTTTCAGAAAACAACTTGTGTCAGGTTTTATTCGTATTTTTATCCCCTATCGATTCTGGGTAGTGGGATGTGTGCGCGCGATCTCGTTGTGAAGTAATGAACGAAATACCAGTTTAATATATTTTGACGACTTTTACTAATTTTTCAAAGTTTGCTGTTTAATAACTTTTTTCAGAAAGTTTTTCAGAAAACAACTTGTATCAGGTTTTATTTGTATTTTTATCCCCTCTCGATTCTGGATAGTGGGATGTGTGCGCGCGATCTCGTTTTGGAGCAATGAACGAAATACCAGTTTAATATATTTTGACGACTTTTACTAATTTTTCAAAGCTTGCTGTTTAATAACTTTTTTCAGAAAGTTTTTCAGAAAACAACTTGTATCAGGTTTTATTCGTATTTTTATCCCCTATCGATTCTGGGTAGTGGGATGTGTGCGCGCGATCTCGTTTTGGAGTAATGAACGAAATACCAGTTTAATATATTTTGACGACTTTTACTAATTTTTCAAAGTTTGCTGTTTAATAACTTTTTTCAGAAAGTTTTTCAGAAAACAACTTGTATCAGGTTTTATTCGTATTTTTATCCCCTATCGATTCTGGGTAGTGGGATGTGTGCGCGCGATCTCGTTTTGGAGTAATGAACGAAATACCAGTTTAATATATTTTGACGACTTTTACTAATTTTTCAAAGTTTGCTGTTTAATAACTTTTTTCAAAAAGTTTTTCAGAAAACAACTTGTATCAGGTTTAATTTGTATTTTTATCCCCTATCGATTTTGGGTAGTGGGATGTGTGCGCGCGATCTCGTTTTGGAGCAATGAACGAAATACCAGTTTAATATATTTTGACGACTTTTACTAATTTTTCAAAGTTTGCTGTTTAATAACTTTTTTCAGAAAGTTTTTCAGAAAACAACTTGTATCAGGTTTTATTCGTATTTTTATCCCCTATCGATTCTGGGTAGTGGGATGTGTGCGCGCGATCTCGTTTTGGAGTAATGAACGAAATACCAGTTTAATATATTTTGACGACTTTTACTAATTTTTCAAAGTTTGTTGTTTAATAACTTTTTTCAGAAAGTTTTTCAGAAAACAACTTATATCAGGTTTAATTTGTATTTTTATCCCCTATCGATTCTGGGTAGTGGGATGTGTGCGCGCGATCTCGTTTTGGAGTAATGAACGAAATACCAGTTTAATATATTTTGACGACTTTTACTAATTTTTCAAAGTTTGCTGTTTAATAACTTTTTTCAGAAAGTTTTTCAGAAAACAACTTGTATCAGGTTTTATTCGTATTTTTATCCCCTATCGATTCTGGGTAGTGGGATGTGTGCGCGCGATCTCGTTTTGGAGTAATGAACGAAATACCAGTTTAATATATTTTGACAAATTTTACTAATTTTTCAAAGTTTGCTGTTTAATAACTTTTTTCAGAAAGTTTTTCAGAAAACAACTTGTATCAGGTTTAATTTGTATTTTTATCCCCTATCGATTCTGGGTAGTGGGATGTGTGCGCGCGATCTCGTTTTGGGGTAATGAACGAAATACCAGTTTAATATATTTTGACGACTTTTACTAATTTTTCAAAGTTTGCTGTTTAATAACTTTTTTCAGAAAGTTTTTCAGAAAACAACTTGTATCAGGTTTTATTCGTATTTTTATCCCCTATCGATTCTGGGTAGTGGGATGTGTGCGCGCGATCTCGTTTTGGAGTAATGAACGAAATACCAGTTTAATATATTTTGACGACTTTTACTAATTTTTCAAAGTTTGCTGTTTAATAACTTTTTTCAGAAAGTTTTTCAGAAAACAACTTGTATCAGGTTTTATTCGTATTTTTATCCCCTATCGATTCTGGGTAGTGGGATGTGTGCGCGCGATCTCGTTTTGGGGTAATGAACGAAATACCAGTTTAATATATTTTGACGACTTTTACTAATTTTTCAAAGTTTGCTGTTTAATAACTTTTTTCAGAAAGTTTTTCAGAAAACAACTTGTATCAGGTTTTATTCGTATTTTTATCTCCTATCGATTCTGGGTAGTGGGATGTGTGCGCGCGATCTCGTTTTGGAGTAATGAACGAAATACCAGTTTAATATATTTTGACGACTTTTACTAATTTTTCAAAGTTTGCTGTTTAATAACTTTTTTCAGAAAGTTTTTCAGAAAACAACTTGTATCAGGTTTTATTCGTATTTTTATCCCCTATCGATTCTGGGTAGTGGGATGTGTGCGCGCGATCTCGTTTTGGAGTAATGAACGAAATACCAGTTTAATATATTTTGACGACTTTTACTATTTTTCAAAGTTTGCTGTTTAATAACTTTTTTCAGAAAGTTTTTCAGAAAACAACTTGTATCAGGTTTAATTTGTATTTTTATCCCCTATCGATTCTGGGTAGTGGGATCTGTGCGCGCGATCTCGTTCTGGAGTAATGAACGAAATACCAGTTTAATATATTTTGACGACTTTTACTAATTTTTCAAAGTTTGCTGTTTAATAACTTTTTTCAAAAAGTTTTTCAGAAAACAACTTGTATCAGGTTTAATTTGTATTTTTATCCCCTATCGATTCTGGGTAGTGGGATGTGTGCGCGCGATCTCGTTTTGGAGTAATGAGAAAATGGAGAAAGTTTTTCAGAAAGTAACTTGTATCAGGTTTTATTCGTATTTTTTTCCCCTATCGATTCTGGGTAGTGGGATGTGTGCGCGCGATCTCGTTTTGGAGTAATGAACGAAATACCAGATTAATATATTTTGACGACTTTTACTAATTTTTCAAAGTTTGCTGTTTAATAACTTTTTTCAGAAAGTTTTTCAGAAAACAACTTGTGTCAGGTTTTATTCGTATTTTTATCCCCTATCGATTCTGGGTAGTGGGATGTGTGCGCGCGATCTCGTTGTGAAGTAATGAACGAAATACCAGTTTAATATATTTTGACGACTTTTACTAATTTTTCAAAGTTTGCTGTTTAATA
Organism: Cistogaster globosa; assembly: GCA_937654795.1. Taxonomy (NCBI): domain Eukaryota; kingdom Metazoa; phylum Arthropoda; class Insecta; order Diptera; family Tachinidae; genus Cistogaster; species Cistogaster globosa. The sequence goes on along the minus strand of OW569403.1, from coordinate 104,327,242 downwards.
ACTTTTTTCAGAAAGTTTTTCAGAAAACAACTTGTATCAGGTTTTATTTGTATTTTTATCCCCTCTCGATTCTGGATAGTGGGATGTGTGCGCGCGATCTCGTTTTGGAGCAATGAACGAAATACCAGTTTAATATATTTTGACGACTTTTACTAATTTTTCAAAGCTTGCTGTTTAATAACTTTTTTCAGAAAGTTTTTCAGAAAACAACTTGTATCAGGTTTTATTCGTATTTTTATCCCCTATCGATTCTGGGTAGTGGGATGTGTGCGCGCGATCTCGTTTTGGAGTAATGAACGAAATACCAGTTTAATATATTTTGACGACTTTTACTAATTTTTCAAAGTTTGCTGTTTAATAACTTTTTTCAGAAAGTTTTTCAGAAAACAACTTGTATCAGGTTTTATTCGTATTTTTATCCCCTATCGATTCTGGGTAGTGGGATGTGTGCGCGCGATCTCGTTTTGGAGTAATGAACGAAATACCAGTTTAATATATTTTGACGACTTTTACTAATTTTTCAAAGTTTGCTGTTTAATAACTTTTTTCAAAAAGTTTTTCAGAAAACAACTTGTATCAGGTTTAATTTGTATTTTTATCCCCTATCGATTTTGGGTAGTGGGATGTGTGCGCGCGATCTCGTTTTGGAGCAATGAACGAAATACCAGTTTAATATATTTTGACGACTTTTACTAATTTTTCAAAGTTTGCTGTTTAATAACTTTTTTCAGAAAGTTTTTCAGAAAACAACTTGTATCAGGTTTTATTCGTATTTTTATCCCCTATCGATTCTGGGTAGTGGGATGTGTGCGCGCGATCTCGTTTTGGAGTAATGAACGAAATACCAGTTTAATATATTTTGACGACTTTTACTAATTTTTCAAAGTTTGTTGTTTAATAACTTTTTTCAGAAAGTTTTTCAGAAAACAACTTATATCAGGTTTAATTTGTATTTTTATCCCCTATCGATTCTGGGTAGTGGGATGTGTGCGCGCGATCTCGTTTTGGAGTAATGAACGAAATACCAGTTTAATATATTTTGACGACTTTTACTAATTTTTCAAAGTTTGCTGTTTAATAACTTTTTTCAGAAAGTTTTTCAGAAAACAACTTATATCAGGTTTAATTCGTATTTTTATCCCCTATCGATTCTGGGTAGTGGGATGTGTGCGCGCGCTATCGTTTTGGAGTAATGAACGAAATACCAGTTTAATATATTTTGACGACTTTTACTAATTTTTCAAAGTTTGCTGTTTAATAACTTTGTTCAGAAAGTTTTTCAGAAAATAACTTGTATCGGGTTTAATTTGTATTTTTATCCCCTATCGATTCTGGGTAGTGGGATGCGTGCGCGCGATCTCGTTTTTTAGTAATGAACGAAATACCAGTTTAATATATTTTGACGACTTTTACTAATTTTTCAAAGTTTGCTGTTTAATAACTTTTTTCAGAAAGTTTTTCAGAAAACAACTTGTATCAGGTTTTATTCGTATTTTTATCCCCTATCGATTCTGGGTAGTGGGATATGTGCGCGCGATCTCGTTTTGGAGTAATGAACGAAATACCAGTTTAATATATTTTGACGACTTTTACTAATTTTTCAAAGTTTGCTGTTTAATAACTTTTTTCAGAAAGTTTTTTAGAAAACAACTTGTATCAGGTTTAATTTGTATTTTTATCCCCTATCGATTCTGGGTAGTGGGATCTGTGCGCGCGATCTCGTTTTAGAGTAATGAACGAAATACCAGTTTAATATATTTTGACGACTTTTACTAATTTTTCAAAGTTTGCTGTTTAATAACTTTTTTCAAAAAGTTTTTCAGAAAACAACTTGTATCAGGTTTAATTTGTATTTTAATCCCCTATCGATTCTGGGTAGTGGGATGTGTGCGCGCGATCTCGTTTTGGAGTAATGAACGAAATACCAGTTTAATATATTTTGAAGACTTTTACTAATTTTTCAAAGTTTGCTGTTTAATAACTTTTTTCAGAAAGTTTTTCAGAAAACAACTTGTATCAGGTTTAATTTGTATTTTTATCCCCTATCGATTCTGGGTAGTGGGATGTGTGCGCGCGATCTCGTTTTGGAGTAATGAACGAAATACCAGTTTAATATATTTTGACGACTTTTACTAATTTTTCAAAGTTTGCTGTTTAATAACTTTTTTCAGAAAGTTTTTCAGAAAACAGCTTGTATCAAGTTTTATTCGTATTTTATCCCCTATCGACTCTGGGTAGTGGGATGTGTGCGCGCGTTCTCGTTTTGGAGTAATGAACGAAATACCAGTTTAATATATGTATTTTGACGACTTTTACTAATTTTCGAAAGTTTGCTGTTTAATAACTTTCTTCAGAAAGTTTTTCGGAAAATAACTTCTATTACGTTTTATTCGTATATTTGTCCCCTACCGATTCTGGGTAGTGGAATATGTGGGCGCGATCTCGTTTTGGAGTAATGAACGAAATACTAGTTTAAAATATTTTGACGACTTTTACTAATTTTTCAAAGTTTGCTGTTTAATAACTTTTTTCAGAAAGTTTTTCAGAAAACAACTTGTATCAGGTTTAATTTGTATTTTTATCCCCTATCGATTCTGGGTAGTGGGATGTGTGCGCGCGATCTCGTTTTGGAGTAATGAACGAAATACCAGTTTAATATATTTTGACGACTTTTACTAATTTTTCAAAGTTTGCTGTTTAATAACTTTTTTCAGAAAGTTTTTCAGAAAACAACTTATATCAGGTTTAATTTGTATTTTTATCCCCTATCGATTCTGGGTAGTGGGATGTGTGCGCGCGATCTCGTTTTGGAGTAATGAACGAAATACCAGTTTAATATATTTTGACGACTTTTACTAATTTTTCAAAGTTTGCTGTTTAATAACTTTTTTCAGAAAGTTTTTCAGAAAACAACTTGTATCAGGTTTTATTCGTATTTTTATCCCCTATCGATTCTGGGTAGTGGGATGTGTGCGCGCGATCTCGTTTTGGAGTAATGAACGAAATACCAGTTTAATATATTTTGACAAATTTTACTAATTTTTCAAAGTTTGCTGTTTAATAACTTTTTTCAGAAAGTTTTTCAGAAAACAACTTGTATCGGGTTGTATTCGTATTTTTATCCCCTATCGATTCTGGGTAGTGGGATGTGTGCGCGCGATCTCGTTTTGGAGTAATGAACGAAATACCAGTTTAATATATTTTGACGACTTTTACTAATTTTTCAAAGTTTGCTGTTTAATAACTTTTTTCAGAAAGTTTTTCAGAAAACAACTTGTATCAGGTTTAATTTGTATTTTTATCCCCTATCGATTCTGGGTAGTGGGATGTGTGCGCGCGATCTCGTTTTGGAGTAATGAACGAAATACCAGTTTAATATATTTTGACGACTTTTACTAATTTTTCAAAGTTTGCTGTTTAATAACTTTTTTCAGAAAGTTTTTCAGAAAACAACTTGTATCAGGTTTTATTCGTATTTTTATCCCCTATCGATTCTGGGTAGTGGGATGTGTGCGCGCGCTATCGTTTTGGAGTAATGAACGAAATACCAGTTTAATATATTTTGACGACTTTTACTAATTTTTCAAAGTTTGCTGTTTAATAACTTTGTTCAGAAAGTTTTTCAGAAAATAACTTGTATCGGGTTTAATTTGTATTTTTATCCCCTATCGATTCTGGGTAGTGGGATGCGTGCGCGCGATCTCGTTTTTTAGTAATGAACGAAATACCAGTTTAATATATTTTGACGACTTTTACTAATTTTTCAAAGTTTGCTGTTTAATAACTTTTTTCAGAAAGTTTTTCAGAAAACAACTTGTATCAGGTTTTATTCGTATTTTTATCCCCTATCGATTCTGGGTAGTGGGATATGTGCGCGCGATCTCGTTTTGGAGTAATGAACGAAATACCAGTTTAATATATTTTGACGACTTTTACTAATTTTTCAAAGTTTGCTGTTTAATAACTTTTTTCAGAAAGTTTTTTAGAAAACAACTTGTATCAGGTTTAATTTGTATTTTTATCCCCTATCGATTCTGGGTAGTGGGATCTGTGCGCGCGATCTCGTTTTAGAGTAATGAACGAAATACCAGTTTAATATATTTTGACGACTTTTACTAATTTTTCAAAGTTTGCTGTTTAATAACTTTTTTCAAAAAGTTTTTCAGAAAACAACTTGTATCAGGTTTAATTTGTATTTTAATCCCCTATCGATTCTGGGTAGTGGGATGTGTGCGCGCGATCTCGTTTTGGAGTAATGAACGAAATACCAGTTTAATATATTTTGAAGACTTTTACTAATTTTTCAAAGTTTGCTGTTTAATAACTTTTTTCAGAAAGTTTTTCAGAAAACAGCTTGTATCAGGTTTAATTTGTATTTTTATCCCCTATCGATTCTGGGTAGTGGGATGTGTGCGCGCGATCTCGTTTTGGAGTAATGAACGAAATACCAGTTTAATATATTTTGACGACTTTTACTAATTTTTCAAAGTTTGCTGTTTAATAACTTTTTTCAGAAAGTTTTTCAGAAAACAGCTTGTATCAAGTTTTATTCGTATTTTATCCCCTATCGACTCTGGGTAGTGGGATGTGTGCGCGCGTTCTCGTTTTGGAGTAATGAACGAAATACCAGTTTAATATATGTATTTTGACGACTTTTACTAATTTTCGAAAGTTTGCTGTTTAATAACTTTCTTCAGAAAGTTTTTCGGAAAATAACTTCTATTACGTTTTATTCGTATATTTGTCCCCTACCGATTCTGGGTAGTGGAATATGTGGGCGCGATCTCGTTTTGGAGTAATGAACGAAATACTAGTTTAAAATATTTTGACGACTTTTACTAATTTTTCAAAGTTTGCTGTTTAATAACCTTTTTCAGAAAGTTTTTCAGAAAATAACTTGTATCAGGTTTTATTCGTATTTTTATCCCCTATCGATTCTGGGTAGTGGGATGTGTGCGCACGATCTCGTTTTAGAGTAATGAACGAAATACCAGTTTAATATATTTTAACGACTTTTACTAATTTTTCAAAGTTTGCTGTTTAATAACTTTTTTCAGAAAGTTTTTCAGAAAACAACTTGTATCAGGTTTAATTTGTATTTTTATCCCCTATCGATTCTGGGTAGTGGGATGTGTGCGCGCGATCTCGTTTTGGAGTAATGAACGAAATACCAGTTTAATATATTTTGACGACTTTTACTAATTTTTCAAAGTTTGCTGTTTAATAACTTTTTTCAGAAAGTTTTTCAGAAAACAACTTGTATCAGGTTTAATTTGTATTATTATCCCCTATCGATTCTGGGTAGTGGGATGTGTGCGCGCGATCTCGTTTTGGAGTAATGAAAGAAATACCAGTTTAATATATTTTGACGACTTTTACTAATTTTTCAAAGTTTGCTGTTTAATAACTTTTTTCAGAAATTTTTCAGAAAACAACTTGTATCAGGTTTAATTTGTATTTTTATCCCCTATCGATTCTGGGTAGTGGGATGTGTGCGCGCGATCTCGTTTTAGAGTAATGAACGAAATACCAGTTTAACATATTTTGACGACTTTTACTAATTTTTCAAAATCTGCTGTTTAATAACTTTTTTCAGAAGGTTTTTCAGAAAACAACTTGTATCAGGTTTAATTTGTATTTTTATCCCCTATCGATTCTGGGTAGTGGGATCTGTGCGCGCGATCTCGTTTTAGAGTAATGAACGAAAACCAGTTTAATATATATTGACGACTTTTACTAATTTTTCAAAGTTTGCTGTTTAATAACTTTTTTCAAAAAGTTTTTCAGAAAACAACTTGTATCAGGTTTTATTCGTATTTTATCCCCTATCGACTCTGGGTAGTGGGATGTGTGCGCGCGTTCTCGTTTTGGAGTAATGAACGAAATACCAGTTTAATGTATGTATTTTGACGACTTTTACTTATTTTCGAAAGTTTGCTGTTTAATAACTTTCTTCAGAAAGTTTTTCGGAAAATAACTTCTATTACGTTTTATTCGTATATTTGTCCCCTACCGATTCTGGGTAGTGGGATATGTGCGCGCGATCTCGTTTTGGAGTAATGAACGAAATACTAGTTTAAAATATTTTGACGACTTTTACTAATTTTTCAAAGTTTGCTGTTTAATAACTTTTTTCAGAAAGTTTTTCAGAAAACAACTTGTATCAGGTTTTATTTGTATTTTTATCCCCTATCGTTTCTGGGTATTTGGATGTGTGCGCGCGATCTCGTTTTGGAGTAATGAACGAAATACCAGTTTATTATATTTTGACGACTTTTACTAATTTTTCAAAGTTTGCTGTTTAATAACTTTTTTCAGAAAGTTTTTCAGAAAACAACTTGTATCAGGTTTAATTTGTATTTTTATCCCCTATCGATTCTGGGTAGTGGGATGTGTGCGCGCGATCTCGTTTTGGAGTAATGAACGAAATACCAGTTTAATATATTTTGACGACTTTTACTAATTTTTTAAAGTTTGCTGTTTAATAACTTTTTTCAGAAATTTTTCAGAAAACAATTTGTATCAGGTTTAATTTGTATTTTTATCCCCTATCGATTCTGGGTAGTGGGATGTGTGCGCGCGATCTCGTTTTGGAGTAATGAACGAAATACCAGTTTAATATATTTTGACGACTTTTACTAATTTTTCAAAGTTTGCTGTTTAATAACTTTTTTCAGAAAGTTTTTTAGAAAACAACTTGTATCAGGTTTTATTCGTATTTTATCCCCTATCGACTCTGGGTAGTGGGATGTGTGCGCGCCTTCTTTTTTTGGAGTAATGAACGAAATAACAGTTTAATATATGTATTTTGACAACTTTTACTAATTTTCGAAAGTTTGCTGTTTAATAACTTTCTTCAGAAAGTTTTTCGGAAAATAACTTCTATTACGTTTTATTCGTATATTTGTCCCCTACCGATTCTGGGTAGTGGGATATGTGCGCGCGATCTCGTTTTGGAGTAATGAACGAAATATTAGTTTAAAATATTTTGACGACTTTTACTAATTTTTTAAAATTTGCTGTTTAATAACTTTTTTCAGAAAGTTTTTCAGAAAACAACTTGTATCAGGTTTTATTCGTATTTTTATCCCCTATCGATTCTGGGTAGTGGGATGTGTGCGCGCAATCTCGTTTTGGAGTAATGAACGAAATACCAGTTTAATATATTTTTACGACTTTTACTAATTTTTCAAAGTTTGCTGTTTAATAACTTTTTTCAGAAAGTTTTTCAGAAAACAACTTGTATCAGGTTTAATTTGTATTTTTATCCCCTATCGATTCTGGGTAGTGGGATGTGTGCGCGCGATCTCGTTTTGGAGTAATGAACGAAATACCAGTTTAATATATTTTGACGACTTTTACTAATTTTTCAAAGTTTGCTGTTTAATAACTTTTTTCAGAAAGTTTTTCAGAAAACAACTTGTACCAGGTTTTATTCGTATTTTTATCCCCTATCGACTCTGGGTAGTGGGATGTGTGCGCGCGATCTCGTTTTGGAGTAATGAACGAAATACCAGTTTAATATATGTATTTTGACGACTTTTACTAATTTTCGAAAGTTTGCTGTTTAATAACTTTCTTCAGAACGTTTTTCGGAAAATAACTTCTATTACGTTTTATTCGTATATTTGTCCCCTACCGATTCTGGGTAGTGGGATATGTGCGCGCGATCTCGTTTTGGAGTAATGAACGAAATAGTAGTTTAAAATATTTTGACGACTTTTACTAATTTTTCAAAGTTTGCTGTTTAATAACTTTTTTCAGAAAGTTTTTCAGAAAACAACTTGTATCAGGTTTTATTCGTATTTTTATCCCCTATCGATTCTGGGTAGTGGGATGTGTGCGCGCGATCTTGTTTTGGAGTAATGAACGAAATACCAGTTTAATATATTTTGACGACTTTTACTAATTTTTTAAAGTTTGCTGTTTAATAACTTTTTTCAGAAAGTTTTTCAGAAAACAACTTGTATCAGGTTTTATTCGTATTTTTATCCCCTATCGATTCTGGGTAGTGGGATGTGTTCGCGCGATCTCGTTTTGGACTAATGAACGAAATACCAGTTTAATATATTTTGACGACTTTTACTAATTTTTCAAAGTTTGGTGTTTAATAACTTTTTTCAGAAAGTTTTTCAGAAAACAACTTGTATCAGGTTTTATTCGTATTTTTATCCCCTATCGATTCTGGGTAGTGGGATGTGTTCGCGCGATCTCGTTTTGAACTAATGAACGAAATACCAGTTTAATATATTTTGACGACTTTTACTAATTTTTCAAAGTTTGCTGTTTAATAACTTTTTTCAGAAAGTTTTTCAGAAAACAACTTGTACCAGGTTTTATTCGTATTTTTATCCCCTATCGATTCTGGGTAGTGGGATGTGTGCGCGCGATCTCGTTTTGGAGTAATTAACGAAATACCAGTTTAATATATTTTGACGACTTTTACTAATTTTTCAAAGTTTGCTGTTTAATAACTTTTTTCAAAAAGTTTTTCAGAAAACAACTTGTATCAGATTTAATTTGTATTTTTATCCCCTATCGATTCTGGGTAGTGGGATATGTGCGCGCGATCTCGTTTTGGAGTAATGAACGAAATACTAGTTTAAAATATTTTGACGACTATTACTAATTTTTCAAAGTTTGCTGTTTAATAACTTTTTTCAGAAAGTTTTTCAGAAAACAACTTGTATCAGGTTTTCTTTGTATTTTTATCCCCTATCGATTCTGGGTAGTGGGATGTGTACGCGCGATCTCGTTTTGGAGTAATGAACGAAATACCAGTTTAATATATTTTGACGACTTTTACTAATTTTTCAAAGTTTGCTGTTTAATAACTTTTTTCAGAAAGTTTTTCAGAAAACAACTTGTATCAGGTTTAATTTGTATTTTTATCCCCTATAGATTCTGGGTAGTGGGATGTGCGCGCGCGATCTCGTTTTGGAGTAATGAACGAAATACCAGTTTAATATATTTTGACGACTTTTACTAATTTTTCAAAGTTTGCTGTTTAATAACTTTTTTCAGAAATTTTTTAGAAAACAACTTGTATCAGGTTTAATTTGTATTTTTATCCCCTATCGATTCTGGGTAGTGGGATGTGTGCGCGCGATCTCGTTTTGGAGTAATGAACGAAATACCAGTTTAATATATTTTGACGACTTTTACTAATTTTTCAAAGTTTGCTGTTTAATAACTTTTTTCAGAAAGTTTTTCAGAAAACAACTTGTACCAGGTTTTAGTCGTATTTTTATCCCCTATCGACTCTGGGTAGTGGGATGTGTGCGCGCGATCTCGTTTTGGAGTAATGAACGAAATACCAGTTTAATATATGTATTTTGACGACTTTTACTAATTTTCGAAAGTTTGCTGTTTAATAACTTTCTTCAGAACGTTTTTCGGAAAATAACTTCTATTACGTTTTATTCGTATATTTGTCCCCTACCGATTCTGGGTAGTGGGATATGTGCGCGCGATCTCGTTTTGGAGTAATGAACGAAATACTAGTTTAAAATATTTGGACGACTTTTACTAATTTTTCAAAGTTTGCTGTTTAATAACTTTTTTCAGAAAGTTTTTCAGAAAACAACTTGTATCAGGTTTTATTCGTATTTTTATCCCCTATCGATTCTGGGTAGTGGGATGTGTGCGCGCGATCTCGTTTTGGAGTAATGAACGAAATACCAGTTTAATATATTTTGACGACTTTTACTAATTTTTCAAAGTTTGCTGTTTAATAACTTTTTTCAGAAAGTTTTTTAGAAAACAACTTGTATCAGGTTTTATTCGTATTTTTGTCCCCTATCGATTCTGGGTAGTGGGATGTGTGCGCGCGATCTCGTTTTGGAGTAATAGACGAAATACCAGTTTAATATATTTTGACGACTTTTACTAATTTTTCAAAGTTTGCTGTTTAATAACTTTTTTCAGAAAGCTTTTCAGAAAACAACTTGTATCAGGTTTTATTCGTATTTTTATCCCCTATCGATTCTGGGTAGTGGGATGTGTGCGCGCGATCTCGTTTTGGAGTAATGAACGAAATACCAGCTTAATATATTTTGACGACTTTTACTAATTTTTCAAAGTTTGCTGTTTAATAACTTTTTTCAGAAAGTTTTTCAGAAAACAACTTGTATCAGGTTTTATTCGTATTTTTATCCCCTATCGATTCTGGGTAGTGGGATGTGTGCGCGCGATCTCGTTTTGGAGTAATGAACGAAATACCAGTTTAATATATTTTGACGACTTTTACTAATTTTTCAAAGTTTGCTGTTTAATAACTTTTTTCAGAAAGTTTTTCAGAAAACAACTTATACCAGGTTTTATTCGTAGTTTTGTCCCCTATCGATTCTGGATAGTGGGATATGTGCGCGCGAAATTGTTTTGGAGTTATTAGCAAAAAAGTGTATCAAAAGGTTTTAACTAAGCCATAATTTGTCTTCCATGTAGCTTATATATTACTAAAATCATTTAAGTGACAACCATTAAATTTGATTTTACCAATTTGGACGCATGTAATTCAATTTTTTATTTTAAAAAACATTAACAAATTAATGTGAAAATTAATGTTAAATAATGTACATTTTTGATCATAATTTGTTTTTACAAAGCACGTTGTACCCATACACTCTCAAAAAAAAACGTGCTCACACGTATAGAGAAAAAGTACGTTCCATGCAACTCTGAAAAAAGTTTGCAACAACAAACAAAAAGTTTGTTAAAAAGTTTGTTTTCTTCTCGCCGATGCAAAAGTATGATTTCTTCACGCCGATTCACATCGCAACGTGAAAATACCGATTGGGAGAGACGTTATACACTTAAAGCTTTATTACCAGATGCTCTGTACTGTAAACTGGGAGATGGCTGAGGTATTTTAAATGTTACAGGTGATAGCGGCATCGCTCATCAATTGACTACAATTGTGCCTAGACTAAAAGCCCCTTTTGTTAAGAAACTTGGGTTTACACGATTAGTCGAACTAGGGAAACAGCATACAGTATCTAATCATAAATTTGAAACGGTATATGCTTAAAAATCTATTGTAGAAATAAATGAAGTACGATTTTATTTTCAACATTCTTTATTTCAGAGCAATACCTTAGAATCATCCTATGCTAGGGAAGTTATAATGGAACATTATACAACAATTTGTGAAAATATTATAGAACAAAAAACTCTAAATCTACATACATCCAGCAGGCTCTTTTATCGTTTATACCCCGTCTACCAGCTAAAAATCGTGATATTTTTGTGCAAAAATATTTAAACATCTGTATAAACCATTTGCAAGCCGTGCTAAAAAAAAATAAATGAAAATGACATAGGAAAATATCTAAAAACAATTATATCAGCCATTAAACAGGCTTTACAACCCAAAGATGCTACCACCTAACGCATTGATCCGACCATATTTGCCTGCATAACTTTGCTAACCCATGCCGTGGAGAGTAGCATAAATAACGATGTTGGAGATATTTTAGAGCAAATGTTTTCTAATGGTTTCTGGCTGAAAATGTACCATCTCTTAAATCAGCCATAACTGATGGCCTAATTGGTGTTTTATCACAAATTTTAATGAATAAACCGCCAGGTTTTAACTATGGCAACATGATGGCTAGTGCAGTATCAATGGAATCTTCTAAAAAAATTTCACAAAATGTATCAACGACTGTTTTTGCTTTGCGAACACTGGGTACATTCAATTTCAAGAAGCAAAATATGCTGGACATTGTTTTATTAACAATCAAATTAATTTTAAATCTTTTTTTTTTTTTTTCTTATTAACGCTTTTAAGCATAAACTGATTTCAAAATTTCTAACTTGATAAAATAATGCTTAAAAGCATTAAAATGAAGACAAATTTAACGTTCAGTTTTTATACCCTTCAACACAAAAAGTGGAAAAGGGGTATATAAAGTTTGTCGTTCCGCGTGTAATTTATACAATATCCATTTTCGACCCCATAAAGTATATGTATTCTGAATCCTTATGCATAGCGAAGTCGCTGTCCGTCTGTCCATCCGTGTTAGTGTTGATTCATTTCAGAAAACATCCATTTTCGACCCCATAAAGTATATATACTCTGACTTCTTATGCATAGCGAAGTCGATTGAGCGATGTCCGTCTGTCCGTTCGTGTTAGTATTGAAATCAAGTTTTCCGGGGCACTAGATGTGCTATAAAAAAAATAAGTATGTCAATCGATCAGACATAGTGTCGAAATAGGTGCTATTGGAAATCAGCATTATCGGTCCATGTCCTTCGAGGCAGAAGGCAAATCACCACGCCTATCTTTAATTTTTTCATGTCATTTGGAACAATAAAGTAACTACAATCAAAAAAATAAATGTATAGGGCGACAGAGAATTAAAAAATAAGAAAAAACATTAAGTGAAAAAATTAGCGCTCGCACATATTTTCCGAGTTACGGGGCTCTGAAATTTTCAAATTTTTTAAAATATCAAAATATCATTTTAAAGCTTTTGAAGTAATCTTTAAGGAAATACTAAATTTTTTAAAAATGCTTAACCCATTAAGAGCCGATGTCACCTTTACGTAAAACTATATATATATATATATATATATATATATATATATATATATGCAGTACCAAAATATGTTTTTAATTCTCTGTCACCCCAATATTTGCGTTTTTGATTGGAGTTACTTCACTAAACTGTATTAACATAGCTAATGAAGCGTATATAAGATTCGGCATGGTCATGTAATGCACACTTACTTGTTTTTACTTTGTTTTGTCAGTCGGATTTTTTTATTTATTAAGTACAAAATTGTAATTATTTATGGCCATAAAACTGAAAACTAAGTTATACGGGCACGCCACAGAACTCAATTCCGATCGAAGTGGTTGGAGCTCCGCAGATTCGAAACGAAAAATTTCTTCGGAATGAAACCACTTTTTAATTATAAAACGGAATTTCGTTTCTTTGGAGTTCTTATATTTGCGGCTTTTAAATTTACTTTTAATAAGTGTCATCACTTATATAAACCTTATTGTTTATCTTAGTGTGAGAAATATTGCAACATTTGAATTAAAGAGTGATGATTTAACACTTTTTAGGAATAAACAAAACCAATAGGAATATTAGGAATGTAAAACAAAATCGATCGAAATGGTTAGTACGAAATTAAAACCATTCCAGTTGGAATGTGTGAAAAAGCAATTTGCGGAATTGAAACCACTTCCGATCAGAATTAAGCTTTGTGACATGCCTGATAAAATTTAATTGAACTTTTTTAATGTAATATTAAAAGGCTTTTTAATATGTTTTCGATTTTAAAGTATTTCTAATGGTACCGTCAGATTAGTCAAATATTCGACCAAAAAAGCGTAACCACTATTTTTATAAGTGTTTAATTAATCTTCCTTGGCAAGTATCATTATGACTGACGATTTATAATTTAATAAATGCGATATATTGATATTTTACATTGAGCATGATTTTTACAGGCATGTTCTGACAATCGCAAATCGCCTAAAACTTGCGATGTGAGTTAAAATCGCATGAAAGGTGTTCTGTAGTTCACAATCGCAAGAAATTTGGCGACTTGAAATCGCAAGCACAGACTGAAGTGAAGTTATAAATTTCACTTAAAATAAACTTTAAAACAATAATAAAATTATACACAAATAAAAATTGATATGTTTTCTTTTGTTTTTATCAAAATTTATTTATATTTTTACACAATTAAAGTGTTAAATAATAAATTTAAAATATGCCCTTTGTTTTATCAATTGTTTGTGTTGGTTTTTTCTTGAGTACTTGCGATTTCATAAGAACAGCTGTTCTTATTGATGTTCGAAAATATATTAGTATTAGTGCGGTTAAATGTTTAGTCGGTAGTCAAATAAAAATGCGGTTATTCACATTTTAAATCTTAAACAAATATTCAGTGCTTATTAAATGGGCGATTTAAGTGTTAACGTACGTTAATAAATATATCTCAATTATTTTTATGACGATCTGCGTTTTGAACGTGTATGTTATAACTAACAAAATAAGCAAAAATAGTTTTAAGTACTGATTACTCATGATCTAAGTAATCCTTTTCTTTAAAGTTGCTAAATGCAACATCACTAATAGAAATTTCATTTGTCGCCAAATTATTTCTTGCTTTGTATAAAGTTTTTAAATTAATAAATATTTATTGGATTGGAATATTCAATAGATTGAAATTATCTCTAAGCATCCGTTTTTAAATTTCTTCTTTTTTTAATTTAATGTTCATTTGAAGAAATTAAACTAAGCAAGAAAGCTGCTGCCATTTTTTTAATTTTCTTTTGATTTTTATGTTTTGCACCGCCAAATCATATGTTTTTGTTTTTCGAACATAAGTTTGAAAAAAAGCAAATCGCAAGCAAAACGCGTGAGTTTCAGAACATGTAAAACAAAAGTTGGCGTTTTTGAAATCACATGCGATTTCAAAAACGTGCGAGTGTCAGAACATGCCTGTTAATTTCTTAATACGTATTTTAGAACAAAAATTTTTTTTTCATAATTTAGTGGTTACGTCTTTTCGGTCAAATATTTGACTAGTCTGACCGTACTTTAAGTGCTTGTACAGTTCATACAATTTTAATAAAAAAGTTTTTTTAAAGCTCTAAACAATTTATATGTGTACCTACGCTACTAGCGGTTGGATTTATCTCCCTTGAAATAAAATATATGTATATAAATAAAAGTAAAATTTAATTATTATTATAATATATTCATTCATTTAATTATTATTATTGTGTAATTCTTACAGTTTTTATTTTTAATTTATATAATAAAAATACAGAAACAATTTATAATTTAAAATAAGCGAAATTGTATGTTTTGTTTTCAGCTATTCTAGATCTCCAACTCAGGGAATTTACCAATAGTGCATGGCCACAATCTGTATTAAAATATAAAATAAAAGATTTTAATATATCTTTTAACATCGAACATAATGATTTTATCGTTCCACTTCCAGTTTTCAGTAAATAGAACAACAAATACAAATACTTTGAAAACTGCAAGAGTTCGGTATAATTGCTATTTTAACTACTGAATTGCAGTAGTTGATTTTTTCCATCTTATCTGGTCTAGATCCGTCACGTTTTGTTAACCAAGCATGACGGTCTTGAGTAAGCTCTAAATTTTCGCTACACTTACTCCTCGATTTCTGTTTGACTTCTTTAAACTGTCCTTGATGCCATACCAGCAAACAACGTTAAAACATAACTTTAAAATCTTCAATGCAATTAAAATATACGTGTGTGCTGGGAAACTAAAAACGTACAACATTTTTGTTTATGAATGTTTTTTGTGGGCAAGAGGTTATATATATATATATATATAAAAATGAAGAAAAATAAAATAAAAAGCTATGAAAAATTCAACATACTAGCCATTAATAAAAACAAAACAATAACAAGTACTAAAATAAGAAATTAAAAGTGAATAATGATTGAACAATAATAAATAATGAAACAGTAATGACTAGAAGATTAAAAATTCCATGTGAATAATGTCAACAAAAGAAAAAAAAAATAAATAGTTAAATAAAAATGAACATGAACAAAACTAAAAACAAATAAAAATTCAATATAATAAAACAATAATGAATATAAAAAAATAAAATGGAAAACAGAGGCCAAATTGCGGCATTTGATATCGATCGGAATTTACAATTTAAATTCTTTAGAAATTTCGATCGACATCGAATGCCGTTATTTGCCCCGAGGGTATAAAATGTATAAATACAGCAAGCAATAATGAAAAATTCAACAATAATATAATATATATTCAATATCGAACTAAAGCATTTCGAAAATATGTTTTTGAAGAGATTTTAAACGATTTTTAACAAAGTATATAAGCGCATCATGGACAAAAAAAAAAAAAAACTATTTGCTGCTGACACATAAAATGTTTTCTGTAAAGTTAGGTTCTTTTCATTTTGATTCTAACAAGGAGATGTTTTATTTTATTACTGCAAAGGTAAGGCTTTATGTTAAAAAGTTTCTGAAAGATTGTTTGTCCTATTCCATGCCGTTGACAATTCGCATTAAACATAGGGTTAAACATTTCTTCCAATTGTGTTAAATGATCTACAAAGCCTTGTGGAGGCTTTACTAACTGGCATTTGTCGAACTGGTTAGCAAAAGTAAAGTAATAATTTTTGGAAACCTCCTCATTATTATTAAAAGTTGACAGGGGTGAATCGCAAAGATGTGTATGTTGAAGTTTGTGATAAAAATAACTACAAACGTTAACAAAAGGGTTTTGTTCTAAAACTTCTCCTTCCTCTCTGTCATGTATTGAATCCTCAATGTCTACGTCAGTTGTAAAAGGAGATGGGTTTGGCAAAGAATTGAAAGCATTCCACTGTGAATTATTTAATTCAAAACTGTAAGCTAAGTCCACTATGGAAAAATCTAAAATTTTATCGTCGGGGGCTACATCCTCGCAATTACCATTAACGACAACGTTTATATAATGTGAACCCCAACGCTTTTAAAAAGAGCTAATAAATTGCTCCAATGCTGTCCTTACATTATTACCAGAACCCTTTCGGATTTGTCCAAAGAAATGTTCCAAGTTATCCTGATTTATTCTACGAGTTTTAAGTTTTTAAAAATTTTCTTTTCTTAAATAAAGCCAAAGATCTTTTAAGGCCGAAATGTTTATTAACCAACCTGTACTAAACTGAAAAGTGTTGGTAATATCTTTACCTTTTTCATCTATAACCTCAATGGTAGTGAGTTTGTTTGAGGCCTCTCTAAGAAACTCTATTTCTGTGTCTGAGCCAGTAAAAGCGCTATATTCTGCTCGACTATTGAAAATCTCAAACAGATTATTACAAAATTCTACATATTCTGTCGTATTTAGGAAGGTTGGGTACTTAGAATATTGCAATTTGACTGAAGAGTGCAACGTTCGCATACCTGTAGCTACAGTTCAACTTAAAACTTGGGCTGCTAAGTCACCTTTCATCCGTTGAAAATTGTTGGGGTTAATGTGTTCCACTCTAAGCTTTGGATCACATTTAACTGAGTTAGAGTCTACCTTGAAGAAATGGAATATATTACTCCACGATACAGGTTTTTCATCAATATATACTTGATTGTCTAATTTAAGCAGACAATTTCTAGCACTTTTTAAAGGATGAGGTGAATCGTACACAAAATAAACTTTTTTACTATTTACTTCAAATTGTGGCTTTTGTTGACTAACGCCAACAGCGTTAGAAAACCCTACAAAATTGGCAGCTTGATCGCAAACGAAATGTCAAAGTTTTAAGCCTACTGCTTGCAGTCTGGTTATTGCCTCATATATATATTTTTTTAATATAAAACTTTTGCAACTTCCCTGAACAAAGAAATAGAAGAGCGCCTGCGTGCAACTATTGCCACCTATGCCATTTGCATTAAACAGCATTACGGTAATTGCTATATTACGTGAACGATTTCCGTCTCCAAAATCCTCTAAGCCTATTATTTTGTTCTTGTATCTATCATATTTAAGAAATCTTTTTGCAGACATTTCATCACATGACACGCTTACATATTTCTCTTCCTCATTAAAATAACTCGCGAGTTACGTATGTAATTCCACATACTCAACCAACCCTCGCAGACATAAATTCAATTATTATTAAATACATTAAAGAAACTTAAATACAAAGTCAAAGAGACTTTGTAACAATTTTAAAAATATGAAAATGTTTATTCAATAAGCATTTTTCTCCTCATTTTCTAAAATTTGATTTCATTCTTCCGTTATTTCATAAGCACTTAAAGTCAATGACATTTTCTTATTCATCCAAGTTCAATTTCTGCAATTTAGGTAAAATTTAAAACCTTTAATAAATATTGAGAAATAATTGTTTGTTTGTAAAACCGCTTGGAGTCATCGATTTACATTCCGAAGACCCAATAATTTGAAATTGAAGGAAAATTAAAACAACAACAAAAAAAAACAAAAGAATTTATGCTAAGAATAGAATTAAGAAATTTTCAATAATTTAGTCTTAAGATCACATTCAAATAATATAGACACAACTTAAAAAATTGTTCGTGTTTTATTCAAAGCGTTCTTTATTCGCGCGTACTTCTAAGGCTTCAAAGCTACCATTAGAATTTCCCGGCTCCTTTGGCCAATACTTTACAAAACATTGTAAAGTTCTGACGTCAGGCCAATATAATATTTTAAACAGATAACGGTAAACGAGAGGAGAGAGAAAATATACTATCAAAGAAATCAATTTTAAGCCAATATTACACCGGCGTTGTTTACCTTTCCGAGAATGATTCTCTAAACTAATTTCTATACAAACCGATAATGATTTTGATACTTTTGAAAACAAGTCCTTCTTCTTTTTCAGCTCAAATTTCTATATATTTTTTTTTTTTGCTTTTTACATTTATCTAACTGATTTGATAACCCTACATTGTCTGCTTTTAATTTATTATATATTTGTTTTTCTGCCAAATAATGTGTCCGATAATGGCCAAGTGCGGCTTGTACAGATTTCCACTAAGAACAATTGATGTTTTTTGTATTGAAAGCTTGTAAATTGTCAGAGTTTACATAATTTTCTACATTAGCTAAGTAGCCTAAGTCCATTATCTGGTCCTCACTCTTATTGTCTGCATTATTTAAACTCGCACTAACAAACTGATTTAATGTTTCCTCTTGCGCACCTTCAATAATTAGAACTTGAGCTGATTTAGAGTAATATGACTCCGAAATTTCATTATAACTTTCACGAATTGCATTTAGTTCAACACTTTCATTGTTTTCGTTTTTTGGGACAGCGAATTTTGAAGTTCTGTCACCAAAATGTAGTTTTCTGAAAAATGCCGACTGCATGCAAATATATTTTTGACCGAAGTTTGAACGCCTAATATTCTAAGACACTCGGAACGTTTAAAATAAAAAAATCACTTTGTAAGCAAAATTATAATGTTATAGAATAAAAGAAGTGCATAAAAAATTTTATATAAAATTGAACATACAAGATTTTTGAAACATACAATAATTTGTCTAAAAATATATTTATAAATAATAAAAGAAAAACATTTACAAAGCATAGAAAAATAATAAATGAAAAACGCATATGAAACATATATCAAAAATAATAATGAAAATAAATAAACCCAATATAAACTTTAACCAAAATAAATTGGAACAAATCTAGTTTACGGACGCAGCTTAAAAATAAAAAAAGGTTGTCTATGGGGTGTAAAATTTAATTTTAAGTAAAAAATGTTAAGTGGAAAATTTTGGGCTGACTCTTAGTTTTTTGTGTTTTATTGTAGCTTTTATATCTTTGGATAACAAATAATATCCTATTTCTATTTTTAATTAAATTTAGATTTTCACTATTTGAATACAACTTTTTTAGACATTATTTACTTGCACTTTTTCACACGAACTTTCTAAAAAAAAATGGAAATTTTATACGCCTTTAAAATTTTCCTATTGGCAAAATTACCCTTAAACTTGCATATGTTTGCTAACATAAAATCTTAACATATAAATCCAATTATCTAAATTAAATTAAATAAGATTTCGTACATTGAAAAAGAACATATGTAGTTCCTCTAAAATACAAAACTAGCCGGTAAACATTTCACTGCTTAATAAAATACTCACATATATACTTACTTGGCCGGATTCTTCGGGAACTGGTGTAGCTTCTACCCTAGGGAACAACCCATTATACAGCGGCGACTCCTAAAAGAACCAAATAATATTATTATTAATTAATTTAAATTAAAAACAACTTTGTTTAACTTATATCTTTTCCTGTTAGATTTCTGTTTATTTTGTCGTGGTTGCTGATTTTCAACCTTTATTTTTTTCCACAAAAACACAATTCTATTTAAGTGAATTTATTCAAGACGAGTTGATACATCGCCTTGATTTTTTTTAAATAATTGTTATTTTGGTGCAAAAATAATTATTTCTTTTTATCTGCACCAAATTTTCTACTAAAACTTTTCCACACACTTTGTAAATAAATAGAGGTAGTAGTATCAAAAACGAAAGTACTATTACTATCCCTCTCTAACGATAGCTGAATTAGTTATCTGGTTAGTTATCTGTGGCTTATAACACAGGGATAGTAATAGTACTTTCGTTATTTATATCACAGATGAATAACCAGATAACTCACTAGTGACGTTTAAAAAAGTGTGTTATCATATTTTCTTCCAGCTTTCGTTTAAGTGAATAAAAAAATATTCAAAAACGCTGAAAGCAATGAGTTGGAAGAAACCGCTACACATACCTTTTGCAAACATATGTTTTTATTTAATCAAACAAAAAATGTATAACAAAGTTGTGGTAAAAATTTAGTTTTTTAAGAAAAATTAAAAAAAATTATAAATATCAGTGAAAGAAATTTATAAAAATTATTATAAAATGTTTTTATAATGTCACAGTGTATAAGAACAACTAAAAAAATAATGTTTTCCCTTATAATTTCAGGTTGTACTACAATTTCATTGGAGGCTCCGCAAACAAAAGTCAAAACAGCTTGGGTGGTTTTATTGGTAAGTAAAAAATTGGCCATTAAACGTTTTTATGCCAAATTTATTGTATTTTAGGATTTGGTTTTTGCCGAAGTACAGCAACAAAACTATAATGTATATTTCTATGGAACCGGTGAGACTGCCAATATTAAGGTGGAAGACCTCTTTCTGTTGAAAACAAAGAAACATTTGCCACAGACAAAAATAATGAAACGGAATTATTTTCGAGAGGCCATTGATCAAATAGATGCTGCAGCCAATGGCGAAGATTCAGCGCCTATTGATTTGCCCAAATGTAGCGTCTGAAGGTATAGATATTTCTCAAGCTGAAGAAGCTTTGGAAAGTACTGTGGATGAAAGTGTATCAATAATACTATGGTTTACGAACCGCAGGTAATGGATATAAAGGAAGAAAGTGTTAAAAAGGTTAACGAAGCTATTGGGGAAAGATAAAAACAGATGTCGTCTCGTCTGTCCCACTTGGTACAGATCTAACAGAACCTGTTAGTCGAAGTGGACGGAAAATAAATGTGAAACGTTACATTGATGATGTTGGTGATTCGTCAAACTTGATGAATGCCCCACCAGCAAAGAAAAAAGTTACGCCAGAAGGTAAGTTAGTTATAATATTCTAGGTTACTGCAGCAAAACTAATATTTGTGTTTTTATATTTTTTAAGGTATATGAACTCCAGAACCTAAAGCAAAAACGGCCAAGAAAATCTAGAACAATGCCAATATAAAACCGATGGCGACCGTTACACCCAATTTAACCCACTGATCTATTACACTTGATTCAAAATACAACAATTTTTTGTGAGAAATCAATTTCAAACCATACTTTCTCCCACAACATATACATATGCTTTAGCCACTAAATTTACAGATTCCAAAGATGTGAACAAAAGTGAAAGTTTTAATCAATAATAATAATACTTACTTTTGTATTTCAAAAATCTTATATAAAGAAAAAACATACAATTTTTGTTATAATATTTTTTAACTTTAATAATAACTTTTACGGTTTTTATTTAAGTATATAATAAAAAAAAGAAACAATTTATAATAAGCAAAATTTTATGTTTTATTTCAGCAGTTTTAAAATAATTTCAGCAATTATTGATTTCCATCTCAGGGCAATTAGCAATGCATCGCTACAATCTGTGTTAAAATATAAAAAAGAAAATTTTAATATACCTTTATTTTAATAAACATAATTTCATCGATCTACTTCCAGTTTTCAGTAATTAACAACAAAAAATATTTGAAGACTGGAAGAGTACGATCTTATTTAATTATTTATTTATATTTCACAATAATATACAAAGCCCTTAAGGGCCAATCAATATATATTACAGAGGAATTGACCGAGTTAATTATAAAATAAAAACTATATAAACTAAAGCCATAGGGTTTTTATTAAATAAAAAAATGCAACTAATAGCTAGAACATATTGGCTCCCCAGCCAAATACTTAATAAGAAAATAAAACTAATATAAATAGACTACTGAATTTGCTACACTAATTCTGCTTGTTGAATTATATTGGAGCTTTCATATTCTTGTACAACAATTAATATTCTTTCTGTATTTTCAATTAAATTTATACTTTCACTATTTTATTAAATCTTTTTTAGTCATTTTGCACTTGTTTTCTTATATGTTTAAAACACTTATTAACACACGCACTTTTTTATTTTAAAATCCCTAAAATTTTTTTTGATTGGGAGAAACACTGTCATATGTATATGTTTGCTAAGATAAAATCTCATCAAACATACAATTCCAATTATCTAGGAATCAAACTAAATTAAAGATTTTGTACATTGAAAAGGAACACAGTTCCTCTAATGTACAAAACCTGCCGCAAGCATGTCACTAATGAAACTTATATACAAACTTACTTGGTCGGATTTTTCGGGAACTGGTGCAGCTTCTCTCCTTCGGCACAACCCATTATGCAGCGGCGACTCCTGAAAGAAACCAGATAATTTCGTTAAAATCTAATTTACATTAAAAACAACTTTGTTCAACTTACATCTTTTGTTAGATTTTTTGCTTTGTTGTTGTGGTTGATTTTTCAACCCTTATTTGATGTGATTTTGAACAAGAAAACACACAAAAAATCTTCAAATAAAATTAATTACTTTAATTTATATTTATTATCAATATTAAAATGATATTAATCACTTTAATTATTGATATATTATTGCACTTTAAACACAATATTTATCTTTGCACAATATCACAATATCTTTACAATTTTTGTAAATAAATAAAACGTCAAATTCCAGCTATAATCAGACAGAGGTAGTAATATCAAAAAAGCAAGAACTGTTACTATCCCTCTCTAACGAAAGCTGGAATCTGGCCACACTGAATTTTTCGTTTCGGATCTGGTTATTCATCTGTGATTTATATTACTACCTCTTTCTGGTTATAGCTGGAATTTGACATTTTATTTATTTACAAAAATTTGCACAGAAAATTTGTTGCAGATACAAAACAAAAATTATTTGCGCGATAAGTTATTTACTTGTGGATATACTCGTTGGGGGGAAATAATTAGTTCCAAAATAATAAGGGTTGAAAACCACAACCATAACAAAATAATAAAAAACCTAACAGGAAAGATGTAAGATTCCCAAAGTTATTTTTAATTCAAATTAGTTTTTAATAAAATTATTTGATTTTTTAGAAGTCGTCGCTGTATAATGGGTTGTTCCCAAAGAGAGAAACAACAAAAACTGCGCCAGTTCCCAAAAAATCCGGCCAAGTAAGTTTTTATTTGTATGTAATATTATTAAGTAATGAAATTTTTGCCGGCAGATTTTATACGTCAGAGGAACTATGTTGTTTTTCAATGTACAAAATCTTATTTAATTTACTCAATTGGACAAAATCTCATCAAACATATAAGATTTCAATTTTTGAGAAACTGCGTGTGTTAAGTTTTTAAAATGGATACAAAAAAAAAAACGAAAAATTACTAAAAACTTTGTATTAAAATAGTAATAGTAGCATAAAGGATAGTTTGAAAAAGTCAAACAAGAATCCAGGAGTAAGTTTAGCGAGCATTTAGAGCTTCCTCTTACTCAAGATCGTCATGCGTGGTGAAGAACCACACCCTTCATGAGGAGATGCTGTTTTTAACAAAACATGGCAGATCTAGACCAGATAAGGTCGTAAAAACTCAACTACTGGAATTCAGTGGTTCAAAATAGAAATTAGAACGTACTCTTCCAGTTTTAAAAAAGCTATCTTTAAAAGTATTTGTATTTTTTTTTAATTACTGGAAACTGGAAGTTGATCAATGAAATTATGATATTTAAAGATATATTAAAATCTTTCTTTTTATATTTTAACACAGATTGTAGCAATGCATTGGTAATTGCCCTGAGTTGGAGATCTAAAATTACTGGAATTATTGTTTAAAAATTGCTAAAATAAAACATAACATTATGCATATTTTAAATTATAATTTTTTTTACTATTTTTGTTGCATAATTTTAAAATAAAAACTGAAATATTTTAGAATAATAATCATTAAAGTTAAAAAATTTTCATTACAATAAATTGTATGGTTTTTTAATTTATGTAAGATTATTTAAATGTAAAAGTAAGTATTACTATTATTGATATAAATGTTTATTTTAACATACAATAGCTGTTATATCAAAATCATCTTCCCAATCAATTTGAGTATTTGCTTTTGACTGCTCTAGATAGTGAATGTAAATAGAAATGTATTGTTACCAAATTTCTACCTTCATTTGCTTTAGTTTCTTCAATTTTTCCAATGCGATAATATTCAGCCCATTCAGCACTATAGTCTTGAGATTGCTGACCGGCTGGTTGCGTAGGTTGTTGCGCGGCGGTTCGAGCCTGAGATGCAGCAGATGCCTGTTTTGCTTTTAGCTTTTGTTCAATCAATTCAGCTTCATGATGCATGCCCATTGATCTTGTAAAATAAATTTATATTATTTCATGTACCTAAATGAAAATGTCTTCAAAAACCTACATAATACTTATCCATTATTGTAAATAATCTGCAGATTGTGCTCCCGCACCAGGCGCTCAATGTGTCATATCTAGCAACCTGCGTGTCCATAACCAGAAGCCCATTGTTGTTAATATGCGGTCGCAGCAGCATTTGGATCTTTGGGATAACAACCACAGCCGCCACTTTGTTAATTTGGTGGACCACCATTAAAAGATTTGAGGTTGATAATAAAAGCAGTTCCATATTAATTTTTCCTGAAATCATTTGTCTTGCAGCTTCTACTTGGTCGCAGGTACCAGTAGGCACCTGATTGTTGATTAATTAATTTTATGGTTTCACCACACTTCTAATAACAATCTGTAAAAAATTATAACACAAAAGCTATATAGTTCATTTTTGAACAGATATATTAATAGTACTTCCTCAGCCATCATTTTAAACCTTCCCTTAAAAGTTCAGCATGTACATATTCCCAGCGTCTTTCCGGCAACACGAACTCATGTTTGCTTGTCGTTGCTCTGGCATTTGTCCATAACCGCAGACAACCTTTTAATTTATATATCTTCATGGGTGGCAAACGGGTATATTTGTTCTAGATTTTCATACTCCGGCTTAGTTTTCTTCTAAAACTGTTTATTTTGTTAAAAGAAAAGTATTAAGCAATTGCCGGCAGAACTTATTTATATTTTTTATTTTAAATCTACTTACCGCTGGCAAAACTCATATATATTTTTTCTTTGAAAACATATATTTGCAGTTGGTATGTGTAGCGGTTTCTTCTAACGCATTGCTTTGAGCGTTTTTGAATATTTTTTTATTCCTTTAAACGAAAGCTGGAAGAAAATATGTTACCACACATTTTTTAACGTCACAAGTGAGTAATCTGGTTAGTTATCTGTGGTTTATGATAATAGTGCAGCGAACTTTAAAATACAACTTACAACTTACAAAATGTTTTGTAATTAAAATTGTGCCAAAGATAAAAACTTTTATTAAGTTTATTAGAAAAAGTTAGTCGGTTTTAAGAAATTTTGGTAGTTTTTGAAAGAAAAAAAGGAAGAGAAATTTCTTTTCAGTTGCAACGTTGTTTGTCCCAAATAAACAAATCATAGGCAAGAGTGAAACAACTTATATATGTTTTATTTCGTGACGTTAAGAAATTTGCTCATTTATCAAATAATTATAAAAAGGGAAAGGTTGATTTATTAAAACCAAAAATTAAAGAAAAACTAAGTAAAAAACAAATAATTTAATATAAATATACAAGAACAAGTTCAATGTGAAAGATACGTTGCATTTGGGATTGCAAGCAGTTTAAGTGTAGGGATTGCAAGCAGTTGTAGTGTAGGGATTGCGCTGGAAACCCAAAACTTAACAGACATGTTGTGGATATTTAAAACCGCCACAGCCTTCAAAAAGTTAGATTCGAGTTGGAAGAACTTTCGAAGCCTTTAAATCCAAAATTGTAAGTTGT
Source organism: Cistogaster globosa (assembly GCA_937654795.1). Taxonomy (NCBI): domain Eukaryota; kingdom Metazoa; phylum Arthropoda; class Insecta; order Diptera; family Tachinidae; genus Cistogaster; species Cistogaster globosa. Next base: position 104,301,240 of record OW569403.1, on the reverse strand, counting down.
CTTTTAATGTGTAAAACTTTTCCTAATTCGCTTAATTTTATGTATTCCTTCGATTTCCAGTCAACAACAGTTTTTGGTAGAAATACTCAAGATGTGTGCCTCAACATCACAGTCGTCCAAAAGTGATGGAAAAAGTTAATTAAAACATTTCAGACATTATTTTGGCTTAAGATATATTTCCATTTAAGGCATTCCTTCCCTTCAAGATTACGTCTAGGGTAAAAGCAAATCTAAACCCGTTTGTCGGCTGACTAGGGAGACTTATGACTCAAAACTTGATGAACAGCGGTAAAAGAGTTGGAGAGAAAGTTAGAGGAGTCACCAAGTTTCACTGAAGCAATGATAAAGAACTTAAGTTCATGCTTAAAGTATTTTTATAATCTTACATTTATATTTTTTTTAGACCTCACATTTACATAGGACTAACGGAACACCGCAGGTTGTCAGCACTGTAATGCACACATTTTTTACCAACGTCCTACTCGACAAATATACCAGTCACAGTTGACAGGTCACACTTGATGGATATACCTGTCACAATTGATGGATATACCCTCAATTGATAAATCCTCCTTGCTGTTGGAAAACGCCTTAAAGTAAGAGAAGAGATACATTTATGTATAAAAAATTTAATACGCAATAAAAAACAACTTTTTGATTGATTAATATGTACTACATACATACCTCGCAGGGAGTTACTAACTTAAGAGAGCTTTGAGAGGGCTTGCTAATCCCGCCTTCTATCCCAATTATATTTGTCGAGTAGGACGTCGGTAAAAAATGTGTGCATTACAGTGCTGACAACCTGCGGTGTTCCGTTAGTCCTATGTAAATGTGAGGTCTAAAAAAAATATAAATGTAAGATTATAAAAATACTTTAAGCATGAACTTAAGTTCTTTATCATTGCTTCAGTGAAACTTGGTGACTCCTCTAACTTTCTCTCCAACTCTTTTACCGCTGTTCATCAAGTTTTGAGTCATAAGTCTCCCTAGTCAGCCGACAAACGGGTTTAGATTTGCTTTTACCCTAGACGTAATCTTGAAGGGAAGGAATGCCTTAAATGGAAATATATCTTAAGCCAAAATAATGTCTGAAATGTTTTAATTAACTTTTTCCATCACTTTTGAACGACTGTGATGTTGAGGCACACATCTTGAGTATTTCTACCAAAAACTGTTGTTGACTGGAAATCGAAGGAATACAAAAAATTAAGCGAATTAGGAAAAGTTTTACACATTAAAAGACAACTTACAATTTTGGATTTAAAGGCTTCGAAAGTTCTTCCAACTCGAATCTAACTTTTTGAAGGCTGTGGCGGTTTTAAATATCCACAACATGTCTGTTAAGTTTTGGGTTTCCAGCGCAATCCCTACACTACAACTGCTTGCAATCCCTACACTTAAACTGCTTGCAATCCCAAATGCAACGTATCTTTCACATTGAACTTGTTCTTGTATATTTATATTAAATTATTTGTTTTTTACTTAGTTTTTCTTTAATTTTTGGTTTTAATAAATCAACCTTTCCCTTTTTATAATTATTTGATAAATGAGCAAATTTCTTAACGTCACGAAATAAAACATATATAAGTTGTTTCACTCTTGCCTATGATTTGTTTATTTGGGACAAACAACGTTGCAACTGAAAAGAAATTTCTCTTCCTTTTTTTCTTTCAAAAACTACCAAAATTTCTTAAAACCGACTAACTTTTTCTAATAAACTTAATAAAAGTTTTTATCTTTGGCACAATTTTAATTACAAAACATTTTGTAAGTTGTAAGTTGTATTTTAAAGTTCGCTGCACTATTATCATAAACCACAGATAACTAACCAGATTACTCACTTGTGACGTTAAAAAATGTGTGGTAACATATTTTCTTCCAGCTTTCGTTTAAAGGAATAAAAAAATATTCAAAAACGCTCAAAGCAATGCGTTAGAAGAAACCGCTACACATACCAACTGCAAATATATGTTTTCAAAGAAAAAATATATATGAGTTTTGCCAGCGGTAAGTAGATTTAAAATAAAAAATATAAATAAGTTCTGCCGGCAATTGCTTAATACTTTTCTTTTAACAAAATAAACAGTTTTAGAAGAAAACTAAGCCGGAGTATGAAAATCTAGAACAAATATACCCGTTTGCCACCCATGAAGATATATAAATTAAAAGGTTGTCTGCGGTTATGGACAAATGCCAGAGCAACGACAAGCAAACATGAGTTCGTGTTGCCGGAAAGACGCTGGGAATATGTACATGCTGAACTTTTAAGGGAAGGTTTAAAATGATGGCTGAGGAAGTACTATTAATATATCTGTTCAAAAATGAACTATATAGCTTTTGTGTTATAATTTTTTACAGATTGTTATTAGAAGTGTGGTGAAACCATAAAATTAATTAATCAACAATCAGGTGCCTACTGGTACCTGCGACCAAGTAGAAGCTGCAAGACAAATGATTTCAGGAAAAATTAATATGGAACTGCTTTTATTATCAACCTCAAATCTTTTAATGGTGGTCCACCAAATTAACAAAGTGGCGGCTGTGGTTGTTATCCCAAAGATCCAAATGCTGCTGCGACCGCATATTAACAACAATGGGCTTCTGGTTATGGACACGCAGGTTGCTAGATATGACACATTGAGCGCCTGGTGCGGGAGCACAATCTGCAGATTATTTACAATAATGGATAAGTATTATGTAGGTTTTTGAAGACATTTTCATTTAGGTACATGAAATAATATAAATTTATTTTACAAGATCAATGGGCATGCATCATGAAGCTGAATTGATTGAACAAAAGCTAAAAGCAAAACAAGCATCTGCTGCATCTCAGGCTCGAACCGCCGCGCAACAACCTACGCAACCAGCCGGTCAGCAATCTCAAGACTATAGTGCTGAATGGGCTGAATATTATCGCATTGGAAAAATTGAAGAAACTAAAGCAAAATGAAGGTAGAAATTTCGGTAACAAATACATTTCTATTTACATTCACTATCTAGAGCAGTCAAAAGCAAATACTCAAATTGATTTGGGAAGATGATTTTGAATATAACAGCTATTGTATGCTTAAAATAACATTTATATCAATAATAGTAATACTTACTTTTACATTTAAATAATCTTACATAAATTAAAAAACCATACAATTTATTGTAAATGACAAATTTTTTAACTTTAATGATTATTATTCTAAAATATTTCAGTTTTTATTTTAAAATTATGCAACAAAAATAGTAAAAAAAATTATAATTTAAAATATGCATAATGTTATGTTTTATTTTAGCAATTTTTAAACCAATAATTCCAGTAATTTTAGATCTCCAACTCAGGGCAATTACCAATGCATTGCTACAATCTGTGTTAAAATATAAAAAGAAAGATTTTAATATATCTTTAAATATCATAATTTCATTGATCAACTTCCAGTTTCCAGTAATTAAAAAAAAATACAAATACTTTTAAAGATAGCTTTTTTAAAACTGGAAGAGTACGTTCTAATTTCTATTTTGAACCACTGAATTCCAGTAGTTGAGTTTTTACGACCTTATCTGGTCTAGATCTGCCATGTTTTGTTAAAAACAGCATCTCCTCATGAAGGGTGTGGTTCTTCACCACGCATGACGATCTTGAGTAAGAGGAAGCTCTAAATGCTCGCTAAACTTACTCCTGGATTCTTGTTTGACTTTTTCAAACTATCCTTTATGCTACTATTACTATTTTAATACAAAGTTTTTAGTAATTTTTCGTTTTTTTTTTTGTATCCATTTTAAAAACGTAACACACGCAGTTTCTCAAAAATTGAAATCTTATATGTTTGATGAGATTTTGTCCAATTGAGTAAATTAAATAAGATTTTGTACATTGAAAACAACATAGTTCCTCTGATGTATAAAATCTGCGGCAAAAATTTCATTACTTAATAATATTACATACAAATAAAAACTTACTTGGCCGGATTTTTTGGGAACTGGCGCAGTTTTTGTTGTTTCTCTCTTTGGGAACAACCCATTATACAGCGACGACTTCTAAAAAATCAAATAATTTTATTAAAAACTAATTTGAATTAAAAATAACTTTGGGAATCTTACATCTTTCCTGTTAGGTTTTTTATTATTTTGTTATGGTTGTGGTTTTCAACCCTTATTATTTTGGAACTAATTATTTCCCCCCAACGAGTATATCCACAAGTAAATAACTTATCGCGCAAATAATTTTTGTTTTGTATCTGCAACAAATTTTCTGTGCAAATTTTTGTAAATAAATAAAATGTCAAATTCCAGCTATAACCAGAAAGAGGTAGTAATATAAATCACAGATGAATAACCAGATCCGAAACGAAAAATTCAGTGTGGCCAGATTCCAGCTTTCGTTAGAGAGGGATAGTAACAGTTCTTGCTTTTTTGATATTACTACCTCTGTCTGATTATAGCTGGAATTTGACGTTTTATTTATTTACAAAAATTGTAAAGATATTGTGATATTGTGCAAAGATAAATATTGTGTTTAAAGTGCAATAATATATCAATAATTAAAGTGATTAATATCATTTTAATATTGATAATAAATATAAATTAAAGTAATTAATTTTATTTGAAGATTTTTTGTGTGTTTTCTTGTTCAAAATCACATCAAATAAGGGTTGAAAAATCAACCACAACAACAAAGCAAAAAATCTAACAAAAGATGTAAGTTGAACAAAGTTGTTTTTAATGTAAATTAGATTTTAACGAAATTATCTGGTTTCTTTCAGGAGTCGCCGCTGCATAATGGGTTGTGCCGAAGGAGAGAAGCTGCACCAGTTCCCGAAAAATCCGACCAAGTAAGTTTGTATATAAGTTTCATTAGTGACATGCTTGCGGCAGGTTTTGTACATTAGAGGAACTGTGTTCCTTTTCAATGTACAAAATCTTTAATTTAGTTTGATTCCTAGATAATTGGAATTGTATGTTTGATGAGATTTTATCTTAGCAAACATATACATATGACAGTGTTTCTCCCAATCAAAAAAAATTTTAGGGATTTTAAAATAAAAAAGTGCGTGTGTTAATAAGTGTTTTAAACATATAAGAAAACAAGTGCAAAATGACTAAAAAAGATTTAATAAAATAGTGAAAGTATAAATTTAATTGAAAATACAGAAAGAATATTAATTGTTGTACAAGAATATGAAAGCTCCAATATAATTCAACAAGCAGAATTAGTGTAGCAAATTCAGTAGTCTATTTATATTAGTTTTATTTTCTTATTAAGTATTTGGCTGGGGAGCCAATATGTTCTAGCTATTAGTTGCATTTTTTTATTTAATAAAAACCCTATGGCTTTAGTTTATATAGTTTTTATTTTATAATTAACTCGGTCAATTCCTCTGTAATATATATTGATTGGCCCTTAAGGGCTTTGTATATTATTGTGAAATATAAATAAATAATTAAATAAGATCGTACTCTTCCAGTCTTCAAATATTTTTTGTTGTTAATTACTGAAAACTGGAAGTAGATCGATGAAATTATGTTTATTAAAATAAAGGTATATTAAAATTTTCTTTTTTATATTTTAACACAGATTGTAGCGATGCATTGCTAATTGCCCTGAGATGGAAATCAATAATTGCTGAAATTATTTTAAAACTGCTGAAATAAAACATAAAATTTTGCTTATTATAAATTGTTTCTTTTTTTTATTATATACTTAAATAAAAACCGTAAAAGTTATTATTAAAGTTAAAAAATATTATAACAAAAATTGTATGTTTTTTCTTTATATAAGATTTTTGAAATACAAAAGTAAGTATTATTATTATTGATTAAAACTTTCACTTTTGTTCACATCTTTGGAATCTGTAAATTTAGTGGCTAAAGCATATGTATATGTTGTGGGAGAAAGTATGGTTTGAAATTGATTTCTCACAAAAAATTTTTGTATTTTGAATCAAGTGTAATAGATCAGTGGGTTAAATTGGGTGTAACGGTCGCCATCGGTTTTATATTGGCATTGTTCTAGATTTTCTTGGCCGTTTTTGCTTTAGGTTCTGGAGTTCATATACCTTAAAAAATATAAAAACACAAATATTAGTTTTGCTGCAGTAACCTAGAATATTATAACTAACTTACCTTCTGGCGTAACTTTTTTCTTTGCTGGTGGGGCATTCATCAAGTTTGACGAATCACCAACATCATCAATGTAACGTTTCACATTTATTTTCCGTCCACTTCGACTAACAGGTTCTGTTAGATCTATACCAAGTGGGACAGACGAGACGACATCTGTTTTTATCTTTCCCCAATAGCTTCGTTAACCTTTTTAACACTTTCTTCCTTTATATCCATTACCTGCGGTTCGTAAACCATAGTATTATTGATACACTTTCATCCACAGTACTTTCCAAAGCTTCTTCAGCTTGAGAAATATCTATACCTTCAGACGCTACATTTGGGCAACTCAATAGGCGCTGAATCTTCGCCATTGGCTGCAGCATCTATTTGATCAATGGCCTCTCGAAAATAATTCCGTTTCATTATTTTTGTCTGTGGCAAATGTTTCTTTGTTTTCAACAGAAAGAGGTCTTCCACCTTAATATTGGCAGTCTCACCGGTTCCATAGAAATATACATTATAGTTTTGTTGCTGTACTTCGGCAAAAACCAAATCCTAAAATACAATAAATTTGGCATAAAAACGTTTAATGGCCAATTTTTTTACTTACCAATAAAACCACCCAAGCTGTTTCGACTTTTGTTTGTGGAGCCTCCAATGAAATTGTAGTACAACCTGAAATTATAAGGGAAAACATTATTTTTTTAGTTGTTCTTATACACTGTGACATTATAAAAACATTTTATAATAATTTTTATAAATTTCTTTCACTGATATTTATAATTTTTTTTAATTTTTCTTAAAAAACTAAATTTTTACCACAACTTTGTTATACATTTTTTGTTTGATTAAATAAAAACATATGTTTGCAAAAGGTATGTATAGCGGTTTCTTCCAACTCATTGCTTTCAGCGTTTTTGAATATTTTTTTATTCACTTAAACGAAAGCTGGAAGAAAATATGATAACACACTTTTTTAAACGTCACTAGTGAGTTATCTGGTTATTCATCTGTGATATAAATAACGAAAGTACTATTACTATCCCTGTGTTATAAGCCAAAGATAACTAACCAGATAACTAATTCAGCTATCGTTAGAGAGGGATAGTAATAGTACTTTCGTTTTTGATACTACTACCTCTATTTATTTACAAAGTGTGTGGAAAAGTTTTAGTAGAAAATTTGGTGCAGATAAAAAGAAATAATTATTTTTGCACCAAAATAACAATTATTTAAAAAAAATCAAGGCGATGTATCAACTCGTCTTGAATAAATTCACTTAAATAGAATTGTGTTTTTGTGGAAAAAAATAAAGGTTGAAAATCAGCAACCACGACAAAATAAACAGAAATCTAACAGGAAAAGATATAAGTTAAACAAAGTTGTTTTTAATTTAAATTAATTAATAATAATATTATTTGGTTCTTTTAGGAGTCGCCGCTGTATAATGGGTTGTTCCCTAGGGTAGAAGCTACACCAGTTCCCGAAGAATCCGGCCAAGTAAGTATATATGTGAGTATTTTATTAAGCAGTGAAATGTTTACCGGCTAGTTTTGTATTTTAGAGGAACTACATATGTTCTTTTTCAATGTACGAAATCTTATTTAATTTAATTTAGATAATTGGATTTATATGTTAAGATTTTATGTTAGCAAACATATGCAAGTTTAAGGGTAATTTTGCCAATAGGAAAATTTTAAAGGCGTATAAAATTTCCATTTTTTTTTTTAGAAAGTTCGTGTGAAAAAGTGCAAGTAAATAATGTCTAAAAAAGTTGTATTCAAATAGTGAAAATCTAAATTTAATTAAAAATAGAAATAGGATATTATTTGTTATCCAAAGATATAAAAGCTACAATAAAACACAAAAAACTAAGAGTCAGCCCAAAATTTTCCACTTAACATTTTTTACTTAAAATTAAATTTTACATCCCATAGACAACCTTTTTTTTATTTTTAAGCTGCGTCCGTAAACTAGATTTGTTCCAATTTATTTTGGTTAAAGTTTATATTGGGTTTATTTATTTTCATTATTATTTTTGATATATGTTTCATATGCGTTTTTCATTTATTATTTTTCTATGCTTTGTAAATGTTTTTCTTTTATTATTTATAAATATATTTTTAGACAAATTATTGTATGTTTCAAAAATCTTGTATGTTCAATTTTATATAAAATTTTTTATGCACTTCTTTTATTCTATAACATTATAATTTTGCTTACAAAGTGATTTTTTTATTTTAAACGTTCCGAGTGTCTTAGAATATTAGGCGTTCAAACTTCGGTCAAAAATATATTTGCATGCAGTCGGCATTTTTCAGAAAACTACATTTTGGTGACAGAACTTCAAAATTCGCTGTCCCAAAAAACGAAAACAATGAAAGTGTTGAACTAAATGCAATTCGTGAAAGTTATAATGAAATTTCGGAGTCAAATTACTCTAAATCAGCTCAAGTTCTAATTATTGAAGGTGCGCAAGAGGAAACATTAAATCAGTTTGTTAGTGAGAGTTTAAATAATGCAGACAATAAGAGTGAGGACCAGATAATGGACTTAGGCTACTTAGCTAATGTAGAAAATTATGTAAACTCTGACAATTTACAAGCTTTCAATACAAAAAAAATCAACTGTTCTTAGTGGAAATCTGTACAAGCCGCACTTGGCCATTATCGGACACATTATTTGGCGGAAAAACAAATATATAATAAATTAAAAGCAGACAATGTAGGGTTATCAAATCAGTTAGATAAATGTAAAAAGCAAAAAAAAAATATATATAGGTATTTGAGCTGAAAAAGAAGAAGGACTTGTTTTCAAAAGTATCAAAATCATTATCGGTTTGTATAGAAATTAGTTTAGAGAATCATTCTCGGAAAGGTAAACAACGCTGGTGTAATATTGGCTTAAAATTAATTTCTTTGATAGTATATTTTCTCTCTCCTCTCGTTTACCGTTATCTGTTTAAAATATTATATTGGCCTGACGTCAGAACTTTACAATGTTTTGTAAAGTATTGGCCAAAGGAGCCGGGAAATTCTAATGGTAGCTTTGAAGCCTTAGAAGTACGCGCGAATAAAGAACGCTTTGAATAAAACACGAACAATTTTTTAAGTTGTGTCTATATTATTTGAATGTGATCTTAAGACTAAATTATTGAAAATTTCTTAATTCTATTCTTAGCATAAATTCTTTTGTTTTTTTGTTGTTGTTTTAATTTTCCTTCAATTTCAAATTATTGGGTCTTCGGAATGTAAATCGATGACTCCAAGCGGTTTTACAAACAAACAATTATTTCTCAATATTTATTAAAGGTTTTGAATTTTACCTAAATTGCAGAAATTGAACTTGGATGAATAAGAAAATGTCATTGACTTTAAGTGCTTATGAAATAACGGAAGAATGAAATCAAATTTTAGAAAATGAGGAGAAAAATGCTTATTGAATAAACATTTTCTTATTTTTAAAATTGTTACAAAGTCTCTTTGACTTTGTATTTAAGTTTCTTTAATGTATTTAATAATAATTGAATTTATGTCTGCGAGGGTTGGTTGAGTATGTGGAATTACATACGTAACTCGCGAGTTATTTTAATGAGGAAGAGAAATATGTAAGCGTGTCATGTGATGAAATGTCTGCAAAAAGATTTCTTAAATATGATAGATACAAGGACAAAATAATAGGCTTAGAGGATTTTGGAGACGGAAATCGTTCACGTAATATAGCAATTACCGTAATGCTGTTTAATGCAAATGGCATAGGTGGCAATAGTTGCACGCAGGCGCTCTTCTATTTCTTTGTTCAGGGAAGTTGCAAAAGTTTTATATTAAAAAAAAATATATATGAGGCAATAACCAGACTGCAAGCAGTAGGCTTAAAACTTTGACATTTCGTTTGCGATCAAGCTGCCAATTTTGTAGGGTTTTCCAACGCTGTTGGCGTTAGTCAACAAAAGCCACAATTTGAAGTAAATAGTAAAAAAGTTTATTTTGTGTACGATTCACCTCATCCTTTAAAAAGTGCTAGAAATTGTCTGCTTAAATTAGACAATCAAGTATATATTGATGAAAAACCTGTATCGTGGAGTAATATATTCCATTTCTTCAAGGTAGACTCTAACTCAGTTAAATGTGATCCAAAGCTTAGAGTGGAACACATTAACCCCAACAATTTTCAACGGATGAAAGGTGACTTAGCAGCCCAAGTTTTATGTTGAACTGTAGCTACAGGTATGCGAACGTTGCACTCTTCAGTCAAATTGCAATATTCTAAGTACCCAACCTTCCTAAATACGGCAGAATATGTAGAATTTTGTAATAATCTGTTTGAGATTTTCAATAGTCGAGCAGAATATAGCGCTTTTACTGGCTCAGACACAGAAATAGAGTTTCTTAGAGAGGCCTCAAACAAACTCACTACCATTGAGGTTATAGATGAAAAAGGTAAAGATATTACCAACACTTTTCAGTTTAGTACAGGTTGGTTAATAAACATTTCGGCCTTAAAAGATCTTTGGCTTTATTTAAGAAAAAAAAATTTTTAAAAACTTAAAACTCGTAGATTAAATCAGGATAACTTGGAACATTTCTTTGGACAAATCCGAAAGGGTTCTGGTAATAATGTAAGGACAGCATTGGAGCAATTTATTAGCTCTTTTTAAAAGCGTTGGGGTTCACATTATATAAACGTTGTCGTTAATGGTAATTGCGAGGATGTAGCCCCCGACGATAAAATTATAGATTTTTCCATAGTGGACTTAGCTTACAGTTTTGAATTAAATAATTCACAGTGGAATGCTTTCAATTCTTTGCCAAACCCATCTCCTTTTACAACTGACGTAGACATTGAGGATTCAATACATGACAGAGAGGAAGGAGAAGTTTTAGAACAAAACCCTTTTGTTAACGTTTGTAGTTATTTTTATCACAAACTTCAACATACACATCTTTGCGATTCACCCCTGTCAACTTTTAATAATAATGAGGAGGTTTCCAAAAATTATTACTTTACTTTTGCTAACCAGTTCGACAAATGCCAGTTAGTAAAGCCTCCACAAGGCTTTGTAGATCATTTAACACAATTGGAAGAAATGTTTAACCCTATGTTTAATGCGAATTGTCAACGGCATGGAATAGGACAAACAATCTTTCAGAAACTTTTTAACATAAAGCCTTACCTTTGCAGTAATAAAATAAAACATCTCCTTGTTAGAATCAAAATGAAAAGAACCTAACTTTACAGAAAACATTTTATGTGTCAGCAGCAAATAGTTTTTTTTTTTTTTTGTCCATGATGCGCTTATATACTTTGTTAAAAATCGTTTAAAATCTCTTCAAAAACATATTTTCGAAATGCTTTAGTTCGATATTGAATATATATTATATTATTGTTGAATTTTTCATTATTGCTTGCTGTATTTATACATTTTATACCCTCGGGGCAAATAACGGCATTCGATGTCGATCGAAATTTCTAAAGAATTTAAATTGTAAATTCCGATCGATATCAAATGCCGCAATTTGGCCTCTGTTTTCCATTTTATTTTTTTATATTCATTATTGTTTTATTATATTGAATTTTTATTTGTTTTTAGTTTTGTTCATGTTCATTTTTATTTAACTATTTATTTTTTTTTTTCTTTTGTTGACATTATTCACATGGAATTTTTAATCTTCTAGTCATTACTGTTTCATTATTTATTATTGTTCAATCATTATTCACTTTTAATTTCTTATTTTAGTACTTGTTATTGTTTTGTTTTTATTAATGGCTAGTATGTTGAATTTTTCATAGCTTTTTATTTTATTTTTCTTCATTTTTATATATATATATATATATATAACCTCTTGCCCACAAAAAACATTCATAAACAAAAATGTTGTACGTTTTTAGTTTCCCAGCACACACGTATATTTTAATTGCATTGAAGATTTTAAAGTTATGTTTTAACGTTGTTTGCTGGTATGGCATCAAGGACAGTTTAAAGAAGTCAAACAGAAATCGAGGAGTAAGTGTAGCGAAAATTTAGAGCTTACTCAAGACCGTCATGCTTGGTTAACAAAACGTGACGGATCTAGACCAGATAAGATGGAAAAAATCAACTACTGCAATTCAGTAGTTAAAATAGCAATTATACCGAACTCTTGCAGTTTTCAAAGTATTTGTATTTGTTGTTCTATTTACTGAAAACTGGAAGTGGAACGATAAAATCATTATGTTCGATGTTAAAAGATATATTAAAATCTTTTATTTTATATTTTAATACAGATTGTGGCCATGCACTATTGGTAAATTCCCTGAGTTGGAGATCTAGAATAGCTGAAAACAAAACATACAATTTCGCTTATTTTAAATTATAAATTGTTTCTGTATTTTTATTATATAAATTAAAAATAAAAACTGTAAGAATTACACAATAATAATAATTAAATGAATGAATATATTATAATAATAATTAAATTTTACTTTTATTTATATACATATATTTTATTTCAAGGGAGATAAATCCAACCGCTAGTAGCGTAGGTACACATATAAATTGTTTAGAGCTTTAAAAAAACTTTTTTATTAAAATTGTATGAACTGTACAAGCACTTAAAGTACGGTCAGACTAGTCAAATATTTGACCGAAAAGACGTAACCACTAAATTATGAAAAAAAAATTTTTGTTCTAAAATACGTATTAAGAAATTAACAGGCATGTTCTGACACTCGCACGTTTTTGAAATCGCATGTGATTTCAAAAACGCCAACTTTTGTTTTACATGTTCTGAAACTCACGCGTTTTGCTTGCGATTTGCTTTTTTTCAAACTTATGTTCGAAAAACAAAAACATATGATTTGGCGGTGCAAAACATAAAAATCAAAAGAAAATTAAAAAAATGGCAGCAGCTTTCTTGCTTAGTTTAATTTCTTCAAATGAACATTAAATTAAAAAAAGAAGAAATTTAAAAACGGATGCTTAGAGATAATTTCAATCTATTGAATATTCCAATCCAATAAATATTTATTAATTTAAAAACTTTATACAAAGCAAGAAATAATTTGGCGACAAATGAAATTTCTATTAGTGATGTTGCATTTAGCAACTTTAAAGAAAAGGATTACTTAGATCATGAGTAATCAGTACTTAAAACTATTTTTGCTTATTTTGTTAGTTATAACATACACGTTCAAAACGCAGATCGTCATAAAAATAATTGAGATATATTTATTAACGTACGTTAACACTTAAATCGCCCATTTAATAAGCACTGAATATTTGTTTAAGATTTAAAATGTGAATAACCGCATTTTTATTTGACTACCGACTAAACATTTAACCGCACTAATACTAATATATTTTCGAACATCAATAAGAACAGCTGTTCTTATGAAATCGCAAGTACTCAAGAAAAAACCAACACAAACAATTGATAAAACAAAGGGCATATTTTAAATTTATTATTTAACACTTTAATTGTGTAAAAATATAAATAAATTTTGATAAAAACAAAAGAAAACATATCAATTTTTATTTGTGTATAATTTTATTATTGTTTTAAAGTTTATTTTAAGTGAAATTTATAACTTCACTTCAGTCTGTGCTTGCGATTTCAAGTCGCCAAATTTCTTGCGATTGTGAACTACAGAACACCTTTCATGCGATTTTAACTCACATCGCAAGTTTTAGGCGATTTGCGATTGTCAGAACATGCCTGTAAAAATCATGCTCAATGTAAAATATCAATATATCGCATTTATTAAATTATAAATCGTCAGTCATAATGATACTTGCCAAGGAAGATTAATTAAACACTTATAAAAATAGTGGTTACGCTTTTTTGGTCGAATATTTGACTAATCTGACGGTACCATTAGAAATACTTTAAAATCGAAAACATATTAAAAAGCCTTTTAATATTACATTAAAAAAGTTCAATTAAATTTTATCAGGCATGTCACAAAGCTTAATTCTGATCGGAAGTGGTTTCAATTCCGCAAATTGCTTTTTCACACATTCCAACTGGAATGGTTTTAATTTCGTACTAACCATTTCGATCGATTTTGTTTTACATTCCTAATATTCCTATTGGTTTTGTTTATTCCTAAAAAGTGTTAAATCATCACTCTTTAATTCAAATGTTGCAATATTTCTCACACTAAGATAAACAATAAGGTTTATATAAGTGATGACACTTATTAAAAGTAAATTTAAAAGCCGCAAATATAAGAACTCCAAAGAAACGAAATTCCGTTTTATAATTAAAAAGTGGTTTCATTCCGAAGAAATTTTTCGTTTCGAATATGCGGAGCTCCAACCACTTCGATCGGAATTGAGTTCTGTGGCGTGCCCGTATAACTTAGTTTTCAGTTTTATGGCCATAAATAATTACAATTTTGTACTTAATAAATAAAAAAATCCGACTGACAAAACAAAGTAAAAACAAGTAAGTGTGCATTACATGACCATGCCGAATCTTATATACGCTTCATTAGCTATGTTAATACAGTTTAGTGAAGTAACTCCAATCAAAAACGCAAATATTGGGGTGACAGAGAATTAAAAACATATTTTGGTACTGCATATATATATATATATATATATATATATATATATATATATATATATATATATATATATATATATATATAGTTTTACATAAAGGTGACATCGGCTCTTAATGGGTTAAGCATTTTTAAAAAATTTAGTATTTCCTTAAAGATTACTTCAAAAGCTTTAAAATGATATTTTGATATTTTAAAAAATTTGAAAATTTCAGAGCCCCGTAACTCGGAAAATATGTGCGAGCGCTAATTTTTTCACTTAATGTTTTTTCTTATTTTTTAATTCTCTGTCGCCCTATACATTTATTTTTTTGATTGTAGTTACTTTATTGTTCCAAATGACATGAAAAAATTAAAGATAGGCGTGGTGATTTGCCTTCTGCCTCGAAGGACATGGACCGATAATGCTGATTTCCAATAGCACCTATTTCGACACTATGTCTGAGCGATTGACATACTTATTTTTTTTATAGCACATCTAGTGCCCCGGAAAACTTGATTTCAATACTAACACGAACGGACAGACGGACATCGCTCAATCGACTTCGCTATGCATAAGGAGTCAGAGTATATATACTTTATGAGGTCGAAAATGGATGTTTTCTGAAATGAATCAACACTAACACGGATAGACAGACGGACAGCGACTTCGCTATGCATAAGGATTCAGAATACATATACTTTATGGGGTCGAAAATGGATATTGTATAAATTACACGCGGAACGACAAACTTTATATACCCCTTTTCCACTTTTTGTGTTAAAGGGTATAAAAACTGAACGTTAAATTTGTCTTCATTTTAATGCTTTTAAGCATTATTTTATCAAGTTAGAAATTTTGAAATCAGTTTATGCTTAAAAGCGTTAATAAGAAAAAAAAAAAAAAAGATTTAAAATTAATTTGATTGTTAATAAAACAATGTCCAGCATATTTTGCTTCTTGAAATTGAATGTACCCAGTGTTCGCAAAGCAAAAACAGTCGTTGATACATTTTGTGAAATTTTTTTAGAAGATTCCATTGATACTGCACTAGCCATCATGTTGCCATAGTTAAAACCTGGCGGTTTATTCATTAAAATTTGTGATAAAACACCAATTAGGCCATCAGTTATGGCTGATTTAAGAGATGGTACATTTTCAGCCAGAAACCATTAGAAAACATTTGCTCTAAAATATCTCCAACATCGTTATTTATGCTACTCTCCACGGCATGGGTTAGCAAAGTTATGCAGGCAAATATGGTCGGATCAATGCGTTAGGTGGTAGCATCTTTGGGTTGTAAAGCCTGTTTAATGGCTGATATAATTGTTTTTAGATATTTTCCTATGTCATTTTCATTTATTTTTTTTTAGCACGGCTTGCAAATGGTTTATACAGATGTTTAAATATTTTTGCACAAAAATATCACGATTTTTAGCTGGTAGACGGGGTATAAACGATAAAAGAGCCTGCTGGATGTATGTAGATTTAGAGTTTTTTGTTCTATAATATTTTCACAAATTGTTGTATAATGTTCCATTATAACTTCCCTAGCATAGGATGATTCTAAGGTATTGCTCTGAAATAAAGAATGTTGAAAATAAAATCGTACTTCATTTATTTCTACAATAGATTTTTAAGCATATAACGTTTCAAATTTATGATTAGATACTGTATGCTGTTTCCCTAGTTCGACTAATCGTGTAAACCCAAGTTTCTTAACAAAAGGGGCTTTTAGTCTAGGCACAATTGTAGTCAATTGATGAGCGATGCCGCTATTGCCGCTATCACCTGTAACATTTAAAATACCTCAGCCATCTCCCAGTTTACAGTACAGAGCATCTGGTAATAAAGCTTTAAGTGTATAACGTCTCTCCCAATTGGTATTTTCACGTTGCGATGTGAATCGGCGTGAAGAAATCATACTTTTGCATCGGCGAGAAGAAAACAAACTTTTTAACAAACTTTTTGTTTGTTGTTGCAAACTTTTTTCAGAGTTGCATGGAACGTAATTTTTCTCTATACGTGTGAGCACGTTTTTTTTTTGAGAGTGTATGGGTACAACGTGCTTTGTAAAAACAAATTATGATCAAAAATGTACATTATTTAACATTAATTTTCACATTAATTTGTTAATGTTTTTTAAAATAAAAAATTGAATTACATGCGTCCAAATTGGTAAAATCAAATTTAATGGTTGTCACTTAAATGATTTTAGTAATATAAGCTACATGGAAGACAAATTATGGCTTAGTTAAAACCTTTTGATACACTTTTTTGCTAATAACTCCAAAACTATTTCGCGCGCACATATCCCACTACCTAGAATCGATAGGGGACAAAACTACGAATAAAACCTGGTATAAGTTGTTTTCTGAAAAACTTTCTGAAAAAAGTTATTAAACAGCAAACTTTGAAAAATTAGTAAAAGTCGTCAAAATATATTAAACTGGTATTTCGTTCATTACTCCAAAACGAGATCGCGCGCACACATCCCACTACCCAGAATCGATAGGGGATAAAAATACGAATAAAACCTGATACAAGTTGTTTTCTGAAAAACTTTCTGAAAAAAGTTATTAAATAGCAAACTTTGAAAAATTAGTAAAAGTCGTCAAAATATATTAAGCTGGTATTTCGTTCATTACTCCAAAACGAGATCGCGCGCACACATCCCACTACCCAGAATCGATAGGGGATAAAAATACGAATAAAACCTGATACAAGTTGTTTTCTGAAAAGCTTTCTGAAAAAAGTTATTAAACAGCAAACTTTGAAAAATTAGTAAAAGTCGTCAAAATATATTAAACTGGTATTTCGTTCATTACTCCAAAACGAGATCGCGCGCACACATCCCACTACCCAGAATCGATAGGGGATAAAAATACGAATAAAACCTGATACAAGTTGTTTTCTGAAAAACTTTCTGAAAAAAGTTATTAAACAGCAAACTTTGAAAAATTAGTAAAAGTCGTCAAAATATATTAAACTGGTATTTCGTTCATTACTCCAAAACGAGATCGCGCGCACACATCCCACTACCCAGAATCGATAGGGGATAAAAATACGAATAAAACCTGATACAAGTTGTTTTCTGAAAAACTTTCTGAAAAAAGTTATTAAACAGCAAACTTTGAAAAATTAGTAAAAGTCGTCAAAATATTTTAAACTAGTATTTCGTTCATTACTCCAAAACGAGATCGCGCGCACATATCCCACTACCCAGAATCGGTAGGGGACAAATATACGAATAAAACGTAATAGAAGTTATTTTCCGAAAAACGTTCTGAAGAAAGTTATTAAACAGCAAACTTTTGAAAATTAGTAAAAGTCGTCAAAATACATATATTAAACTGGTATTTCGTTCATTACTCCAAAACGAGATCGCGCGCACACATCCCACTACCCAGAGTCGATAGGGGATAAAAATACGACTAAAACCTGGTACAAGTTGTTTTCTGAAAAACTTTCTGAAAAAAGTTATTAAACAGCAAACTTTGAAAAATTAGTAAAAGTCGTCAAAATATATTAAACTGGTATTTCGTTCATTACTCCAAAACGAGATCGCGCGCACACATCTCACTACCCAGAATCGATAGGGGATAAAAATACAAATTAAACCTGATACAAGTTGTTTTCTAAAAAATTTCTGAAAAAAGTTATTAAACAGCAAACTTTGAAAAATTAGTAAAAGTCGTCAAAATATATTAAACTGGTATTTCGTTCATTACTCCAAAACGAGATCGCGCGCGCACATCCCACTACCCAGAATCTATAGGGGATAAAAATTCAAATTAAACCTGATACAAGTTGTTTTCTGAAAAACTTTCTGAAAAAAGTTATTAAACAGCAAACTTTGAAAAATTAGTAAAAGTCGTCAAAATATATTAAACTGGTATTTCGTTCATTACTCCAAAACGAGATCGCGCGTACACATCCCACTACCCAGAATCGGTAGGGGATAAAAATACAAATAAAACCTGATACAAGTTGTTTTCTGAAAAACTTTCTGAAAAAAGTTATTAAACAGCAAACTTTGAAAAATTAGTAATAGTCGTCAAAATATTTTAAACTAGTATTTCGTTCATTACTCCAAAACGAGATCGCGCGCACATATCCCACTACCCAGAATCGATAGGGGATAAAAATACAAATTAAATCTGATACAAGTTGTTTTCTGAAAAACTTTTTGAAAAAAGTTATTAAACAGCAAATTTTGAAAAATTAGTAAAAGTCGTCAAAATATATTAAACTGGTATTTCGTTCATTACTCCAAAACGAGATCGCGCGCACACATCCCACTACCCAGAATCGATAGGGGATAAAAATACGAATAAAACCTGATACAAGTTGTTTTCTGAAAAACTTTCTGAAAAAAGTTATTAAACAGCAAACTTTGAAAAATTAGTAAAAGTCGTCAAAATATATTAAACTGGTATTTCGTTCATTACTCCAAAACGAGATCGCGCGCACACATCCCACTACCCAGAATCGATAGGGGATAAAAATACGAATAAAACCTGATACAAGTTGTTTTCTGAAAAACTTTCTGAAAAAAGTTATTAAACAGCAAACTTTGAAAAATTAGTAAAAGTCGTCAAAATATATTAAACTGGTATTTCGTTCATTACTCCAAAACGAGATCGCGCGCACACATCCCACTACCCAGAATCGATAGGGGATAAAAATACGAATAAAACCTGATACAAGTTGTTTTCTGAAAAACTTTCTGAAAAAAGTTATTAAACAGCAAACTTTGAAAAATTAGTAAAAGTCGTCAAAATATTTTAAACTAGTATTTCGTTCATTACTCCAAAACGAGATCGCGCGCACATATCCCACTACCCAGAATCGGTAGGGGACAAATATACGAATAAAACGTAATAGAAGTTATTTTCCGAAAAACGTTCTGAAGAAAGTTATTAAACAGCAAACTTTTGAAAATTAGTAAAAGTCTTCAAAATACATATATTAAACTGGTATTTCGTTCATTACTCCAAAACGAGATCGCGCGCACACATCCCACTACCCAGAGTCGATAGGGGATAAAAATACGACTAAAACCTGGTACAAGTTGTTTTCTGAAAAACTTTCTGAAAAAAGTTATTAAACAGCAAACTTTGAAAAATTAGTAAAAGTCGTCAAAATATATTAAACTGGTATTTCGTTCATTACTCCAAAACGAGATCGCGCGCACACATCTCACTACCCAGAATCGATAGGGGATAAAAATACAAATTAAACCTGATACAAGTTGTTTTCTAAAAAATTTCTGAAAAAAGTTATTAAACAGCAAACTTTGAAAAATTAGTAAAAGTCGTCAAAATATATTAAACTGGTATTTCGTTCATTACTCCAAAACGAGATCGCGCGCGCACATCCCACTACCCAGAATCTATAGGGGATAAAAATTCAAATTAAACCTGATACAAGTTGTTTTCTGAAAAACTTTCTGAAAAAAGTTATTAAACAGCAAACTTTGAAAAATTAGTAATAGTCGTCAAAATATTTTAAACTAGTATTTCGTTCATTACTCCAAAACGAGATCGCGCGCACATATCCCACTACCCAGAATCGATAGGGGATAAAAATACAAATTAAATCTGATACAAGTTGTTTTCTGAAAAACTTTTTGAAAAAAGTTATTAAACAGCAAATTTTGAAAAATTAGTAAAAGTCGTCAAAATATATTAAACTGGTATTTCGTTCATTACTCCAAAACGAGATCGCGCGCACACATCCCACTACCCAGAATCGATAGGGGATAAAAATACGAATAAAACCTGGTACAAGTTGTTTTCTGAAAAACTTTCTGAAAAAAGTTATTAAACAGCAAACTTTGAAAAATTAGTAAAAGTCGTCAAAATATATTAAACTGGTATTTCGTTCATTAGTCCAAAACGAGATCGCGCGAACACATCCCACTACCCAGAATCGATAGGGGATAAAAATACGAATAAAACCTGATACAAGTTGTTTTCTGAAAAACTTTCTGAAAAAAGTTATTAAACAGCAAACTTTAAAAAATTAGTAAAAGTCGTCAAAATATATTAAATTGGTATTTCGTTCATTACTCCAAAACGAGATCGCGCGCACACATCCCACTACCCAGAATCGATAGGGGATAAAAATACGAATAAAACCTGATACAAGTTGTTTTCTGAAAAAAGTTATTAAACAGCAAACTTTGAAAAATTAGTAAAAGTCGTCAAAATATATTAAACTGGTATTTCGTTCATTACTCCAAAACGAGATCGCGCGCACACATCCCACTACCCAGAATCGATAGGGGATAAAAATACGAATAAAACCTGATGCAAGTTGTTTTCTGAAAAACTTTCTGAAAAAAGTTATTAAACAGCAAATTTTAAAAAATTAGTAAAAGTCGTCAAAATATTTTAAACTAATATTTCGTTCATTACTCCAAAACGAGATCGCGCGCACATATCCCACTACCCAGAATCGGTAGGGGACAAATATACGAATAAAACGTAATAGAAGTTATTTTCCGAAAAACTTTCTGAAGAAAGTTATTAAACAGCAAACTTTCGAAAATTAGTAAAAGTCGTCCAAATACATATATTAAACTGGTATTTCGTTCATTACTCCAAAAAAAGAAGGCGCGCACACATCCCACTACCCAGAGTCGATAGGGGATAAAATACGAATAAAACCTGATACAAGTTGTTTTCTGAAAAACTTTCTGAAAAAAGTTATTAAACAGCAAACTTTGAAAAATTAGTAAAAGTCGTCAAAATATATTAAACTGGTATTTCGTTCATTACTCCAAAACGAGATCGCGCGCACACATCCCACTACCCAGAATCGATAGGGGATAAAAATACAAATTAAACCTGATACAAGTTGTTTTCTGAAAAATTTCTGAAAAAAGTTATTAAACAGCAAACTTTAAAAAATTAGTAAAAGTCGTCAAAATATATTAAACTGGTATTTCGTTCATTACTCCAAAACGAGATCGCGCGCACACATCCCACTACCCAGAATCGATAGGGGATAAAAATACAAATTAAACCTGATACAAGTTGTTTTCTGAAAAACTTTCTGAAAAAAGTTATTAAACAGCAAACTTTGAAAAATTAGTAAAAGTCGTCAAAATATAATAAACTGGTATTTCGTTCATTACTCCAAAACGAGATCGCGCGCACACATCCAAATACCCAGAATCGATAGGGGATAAAAATACAAATAAAACCTGATACAAGTTGTTTTCTGACAAACTTTCTGAAAAAAGTTATTAAACAGCAAACTTTGAAAAATTAGTAAAAGTCGTCAAAATATTTTAAACTAGTATTTCGTTCATTACTTCAAAACGAGATCGCGCGCACATATCCCACTACCCAGAATCGGTAGGGGACAAATATACGAATAAAACGTAATAGAAGTTATTTTCCGAAAAACTTTCTGAAGAAAGTTATTAAACAGCAAACTTTCGAAAATTAGTAAAAGTCGTCAAAATACATATATTAAACTGGTATTTCGTTCATTACTCCAAAACGAGAACGCGCGCACACATCCCGCTATCCAGAGTCGATAGGGGATAAAATACGAATAAAACCTGATACAAGTTGTTTTCTGAAAAACTTTTTGAAAAAAGTTATTAAACAGCAAACTTTGAAAAATTAGTAAAAGTCGTCAATATATATTAAACTGGTATTTCGTTCATTACTCTAAAACGAGATCGCGCGCACAGATCCCACTACCCAGAATCGATAGGGGATAAAAATACAAATTAAACCTGATACAAGGTGTTTTCTAAAAAACTTTCTGAAAAAAGTTATTAAACAGCAAACTTTGAAAAATTAGTAAAAGTCGTCAAAATATATTAAACTGGTATTTCGTTCATTACTCCAAAACGAGATCGCGCGCACACATCCCACTACCCAGAATCGATAGAGGATAAAAATACGAATAAAACCTGATACAAGTTGTTTTCTGAAAAACTTTCTGAAAAAAGTTATTAAACAGCAAACTTTGAAAAATTAGTAAAAATCGTCAAAATATATTAAACTGGTATTTCGTTCATTACTCCAAAACGAGATCGCGCGCACACATCCCACTACCCAGAATCGATAGGGGATAAAAATACGAATAAAACGTAATAGAAGTTATTTTCCGAAAAACTTTCTGAAGAAAGTTATTAAACAGCAAACTTTCGAAAATTAGTAAAAGTCGTCAAAATACATATATTAAACTGGTATTTCGTTCATTACTCCAAAACGAGAACGCGCGCACACATCCCACTACCCAGAGTCGATAGGGGATAAAATACGAATAAAACTTGATACAAGTTGTTTTCTGAAAAACTTTCTGAAAAAAGTTATTAAACAGCAAACTTTGAAAAATTAGTAAAAGTCGTCAAAATATATTAAACTGGTATTTCGTTCATTACTCCAAAACGAGATCGCGCGCACACATCCCACTACCCAGAATCTATAGGGGATAAAAATACAAAATAAACCTGATACAAGTTATTTTCTGAAAAACTTTCTGAAAAAAGTTATTAAACAGCAAACTTTGAAAAATTAGTAAAAGTCTTCAAAATATATTAAACTGGTATTTCGTTCATTACTCCAAAACGAGATCGCGCGCACACATCCCACTACCCAGAATCGATAGGGGATTAAAATACAAATTAAACCTGATACAAGTTGTTTTCTGAAAAACTTTTTGAAAAAAGTTATTAAACAGCAAACTTTGAAAAATTAGTAAAAGTCGTCAAAATATATTAAACTGGTATTTCGTTCATTACTCTAAAACGAGATCGCGCGCACAGATCCCACTACCCAGAATCGATAGGGGATAAAAATACAAATTAAACCTGATACAAGTTGTTTTCTAAAAAACTTTCTGAAAAAAGTTATTAAACAGCAAACTTTGAAAAATTAGTAAAAGTCGTCAAAATATATTAAACTGGTATTTCGTTCATTACTCCAAAACGAGATCGCGCGCACACATCCCACTACCCAGAATCGATAGGGGATAAAAATACGAATAAAACCTGATACAAGTTGTTTTCTGAAAAACTTTCTGAAAAAAGTTATTAAACAGCAAACTTTGAAAAATTAGTAAAAGTCGTCAAAATATATTAAACTGGTATTTCGTTCATTACTCCAAAACGAGATCGCGCGCACACATCCCACTACCCAGAATCGATAGGGGATAAAAATACAAATTAAACCCGATACAAGTTATTTTCTGAAAAACTTTCTGAACAAAGTTATTAAACAGCAAACTTTGAAAAATTAGTAAAAGTCGTCAAAATATATTAAACTGGTATTTCGTTCATTACTCCAAAACGAGATCGCGCGCACACATCCCACTACCCAGAATCGATAGGGGATAAAAATACGAATAAAACCTGATACAAGCTGTTTTCTGAAAAACTTTCTGAAAAAAGTTATTAAACAGCAAACTTTGAAAAATTAGTAAAAGTCGTCAAAATATATTAAACTGGTATTTCGTTCATTACTCCAAAACGAGATCGCGCGCACACATCCCACTACCCAGAATCGATAGGGGATAAAAATATAAATTAAACCTGATACAAGTTGTTTTCTGAAAAACTTTCTGAAAAAAGTTATTAAACAGCAAACTTTGAAAAATTAGTAAAAGTCGTCAAAATATATTAAACTGGTATTTCGTTCATTACTCCAAAACGAGATCGCGCGCACACATCCCACTACCCAGAATCGATAGGGGATAAAAATACGAATACAACCTGATACAAGTTGTTTTCTGAAAAACTTTCTGAAAAAAGTTATTAAACAGCAAACTTTGAAAAATTAGTAAAAGTCGTCAAAATATATTAAACTGGTATTTCGTTCATTACTCCAAAACGAGATCGCGCGCACACATCCCACTACCCAGAATCGATAGGGGATAAAAATACGAATAAAACCTGATACAAGTTGTTTTCTGAAAAACTTTCTGAAAAAAGTTATTAAACAGCAAGCTTTGAAAAATTAGTAAAAGTCGTCAAAATATATTAAACTGGTATTTCGTTCATTGCTCCAAAACGAGATCGCGCGCACACATCCCACTATCCAGAATCGAGAGGGGATAAAAATACAAATAAAACCTGATACAAGTTGTTTTCTGAAAAACTTTCTGAAAAAGGTTATTAAACAGCAAACTTTGAAAAATTAGTAAAAGTCGTCAAAATATATTAAACTGGTATTTCGTTCATTACTTCACAACGAGATCGCGCGCACACATCCCACTACCCAGAATCGATAGGGGATAAAAATACGAATAAAACCTGATACAAGTTGTTTTCTGAAAAACTTTCTGAAAAAAGTTATTAAACAGCAAACTTTGAAAAATTAGTAAAAGTCGTCAAAATATATTAAACTGGTATTTCGTTCATTACTCCAAAACGAGATCGCGCGCACACATCCCACTACCCAGAATCGATAGGGGAAAAAAATACGAATAAAACCTGATACAAGTTATTTTCTGAAAAACTTTCTGAAAAAAGTTATTAAACAGCAAACTTTGAAAAATTAGTAAAAGTCGTCAAAATATATTAAACTGGTATTTCGTTCATTACTCCAAAACGAGATCGCGCGCACACATCCCACTACCCATAATCGATAGGGGATAAAAATACGAATAAAACCTGATACAAGTTGTTTTCTGAAAAACTTTCTGAAAAAAGTTATTAAACAGCAAACTTTGAAAAATTAGTAAAAGTCGTCAAAATATATTAAACTGGTATTTCGTTCATTACTCCAAAACGAGATCGCGCGCACACATCCCACTACCCAGAATCGATAGGGGATAAAAATACGAATAAAACCTGATACAAGTTGTTTTCTGAAAAACTTTCTGAAAAAAGTTATTAAACAGCAAACTTTGAAAAATTAGTAAAAGTCGTCAAAATATAATAACTGGTATTTCTTTCATTACTCCAAAACGAGATCGCGTGCACACATCCCACTACCCAGAATCGATAGGGGATAAAAATACAAATTAAACCTGATACAAGTTGTTTTCTGAAAAACTTTTTGAAAAAAGTTATTAAACAGCAAACTTTGAAAAATTAGTAAAAGTCGTCAAAATATATTAAACTGGTATTTCGTTCATTACTCCAGAACGAGATCGCGCGCACAGATCCCACTACCCAGAATCGATAGGGGATAAAAATACAAATTAAACCTGATACAAGTTGTTTTCTGAAAAACTTTCTGAAAAAAGTTATTAAACAGCAAACTTTGAAAAATAGTAAAAGTCGTCAAAATATATTAAACTGGTATTTCGTTCATTACTCCAAAACGAGATCGCGCGCACACATCCCACTACCCAGAATCGATAGGGGATAAAAATACGAATAAAACCTGATTCAAGTTGTTTTCTGAAAAACTTTCTGAAAAAAGTTATTAAACAGCAAACTTTGAAAAATTAGTAAAAGTCGTCAAAATATATTAAACTGGTCTTTCGTTCATTACTCCAAAACGAGATCGCGCGCACACATCCCACTACCCAGAATCGATAGGGGATAAAAATACGAATAAAACCTGATACAAGTTGTTTTCTGAAAAACTTTCTGAAAAAAGTTATTAAACAGCAAACTTTGAAAAATTAGTAAAAGTCGTCAAAATATATTAAACTGGTATTTCGTTCATTACTCCAAAACGAGATCGCGCGCACACATCCCACTACCCAGAATCGATAGGGGATAAAAATACAAATTAAACCTGATACAAGTTGTTTTCTGAAAAACTTTCTGAAAAAAGTTATTAAACAGCAAACTTTGAAAAATAGTAAAAGTCGTCAAAATATATTAAACTGGTATTTCGTTCATTACTCCAAAACGAGATCGCGCGCACACATCCCACTACCCAGAATCGATAGGGGATAAAAATACGAATAAAACCCGATACAAGTTGTTTTCTGAAAAACTTTCTGAAAAAAGTTATTAAACAGCAAACTTTCAAAAATTAGTAAAAGTCGTCAAAATATATTAAACTGGTATTTCGTTCATTACTCCAAAACGAGATCGCGCGCACACATCCCACTACCCAGAATCGATAGGGGATAAAAATACAAATTAAACCTGATACAAGTTGTTTTCTGAAAAACTTTTTGAAAAAAGTTATTAAACAGCAAACTTTGAAAAATTAGTAAAAGTCGTCAAAATATATTAAACTGGTATTTCGTTCATTACTCCAGAACGAGATCGCGCGCACAGATCCCACTACCCAGAATCGATAGGGGATAAAAATACAAATTAAACCTGATACAAGTTGTTTTCTGAAAAACTTTCTGAAAAAAGTTATTAAACAGCAAACTTTGAAAAATAGTAAAAGTCGTCAAAATATATTAAACTGGTATTTCGTTCATTACTCCAAAACGAGATCGCGCGCACACATCCCACTACCCAGAATCGATAGGGGATAAAAATACGAATAAAACCTGATACAAGTTGTTTTCTGAAAAACTTTCTGAAAAAAGTTATTAAACAGCAAACTTTGAAAAATTAGTAAAAGTCGTCAAAATATATTAAGCTGGTATTTCGTTCATTACTCCAAAACGAGATCGCGCGCACACATCCAACTACCCAGAATCGATAGGGGATAAAAATACAAATTAAACCTGATACTAGTTGTTTTCTGAAAAACTTTTTGAAAAAAGTTATTAAACAGCAAACTTTGAAAAATTAGTAAAAGTCGTCAAAATATATTAAACTGGTATTTCGTTCATTACTCCAAAATGAGATCGCGCGCACACATCCCACTACCCAGAATCGATAGGGGATAAAAATACAAATTAAACCTGATACTAGTTGTTTTCTGAAAAACTTTTTGAAAAAAGTTATTAAACAGCAAACTTTGAAAAATTAGTAAAAGTCGTCAAAATATATTAAACTGGTATTTCGTTCATTACTCCAAAACGAGATCGCGCGCACAGATCCCTTTACCCAGAATCGATAGGGGATAAAAATACAAATTAAACCTGATACAAGTTGTTTTCTGAAAAACTTTCTGAAAAAAGTTATTAAACAGCAAACTTTGAAAAATTAGTAAAAGTCGTCAAAATATATTAAACTGGTATTTCGTTCATTACTCCAAAACGAGATCGCGCGCACACATCCCACTACCCAGAATCGATAGGGGATAAAAATACGAATAAAACCTGATACAAGTTGTTTTCTGAAAAACTTTCTGAAAAAAGTTATTAAACAGCAAACTTTGAAAAATTAGTAAAAGTCGTCAAAATATATTAAACTGGTATTTCGTTCATTACTCCAAAACGAGATCGCGCGCACACATCCCACTACCCAGAATCGATAGGGGATAAAAATACGAATAAAACCTGATACAAGTTGTTTTCTGAAAAACTTTCTGAAAAAAGTTATTAAACAGCAAACTTTGAAAAATTAGTAAAAGTCGTCAAAATATATTAAACTGGTTTTTCGTTCATTACTCCAAAACGAGATCGCGCGCACACATCCCACTACCCAGAATCGATAGGGGATAAAGATACAAATTAAACCTGATACAAGTTGTTTTCTGAAAAACTTTCTGAAAAAAGTTATTAAACAGCAAACTTTGAAAAATTAGTAAAAGTCGTCAAAATATATTAAACTGGTATTTCGTTCATTACTCCAAAACGAGATCGCGCGCACACATCCCACTACCCAGAATCGATAGGGGATAAAAATACGAATAAAACCTGATACAAGTTAATTTCTGAAAAACTTTCTGAAAAAAGTTATTAAACAGCAAACTTTGAAAAATTAGTAAAAGTCGTCAAAATATATTAAACTGGTATTTCGTTCATTACTCCAAAACGAGATCGCGCGCACACATCCCACTACCCAGAATCGATAGGGGATAAAAATACAAATTAAACCTGATACAAGTTATTTTCTGAAAAACTTTCTGAAAAAAGTTATTAAACAGCAAACTTTGAAAAATTAGTAAAAGTCGTCAAAATATATTAAACTGGTATTTCGTTCATTACTCCAAAACGAGATGGCGCGCACACATCCCACTACCCAGAATCGATAGGGGATAAAAATACGAATAAAACCTGATACAAGTTGTTTTCTGAAAAACTTTCTGAAAAAAGTTATTAAACAGCAAACTTTGAAAAATTAGTAAAAGTCGTCAAAATATATTAAACTGGTATTTCGTTCATTACTCCAAAACGAGATCGCGCGCACACATCCCACTACCCAGAATCGATAGGGGATAAAAATACGAATAAAACCTGATACACGTTGTTTTCTGAAAAACTTTCTGAAAAAAGTTATTAAACAGCAAACTTTGAAAAATTAGTAAAAGTCGTCAAAATATATTAAACTGGTATTTCGTTCATTACTCCAAAACGAGATCGCGCGCACACATCCCACTACCCAGAATCGATAGGGGATAAAAATACAAATTAAACCTGATACAAGTTGTTTTCTGAAAACTTTCTGAAAAAAGTTATTAAACAGCAAACTTTGAAAAATTAGTAAAAGTCGTCAAAATATATTAAATTGGTATTTCGTTCATTACTCCAAAACGAGATCGCGCGCACACATCCCACTACCCAGAATCGATAGGGGATAAAAATACGAATAAAACCTGGTACAAGTTGTTTTCTGAAAAACTTTCTGAAAAAAGTAATTAAACAGCAAACTTTGAAAAATTAGTAAAAGTCGTCAAAATATATTAAACTGGTATTTCGTTCATCACTCCAAAACGAGATCGCGCGCACACATCCCACTACCCAGAATCGATAGGGGATGAAAATACGAATAAAACCTGATACAAGTTGTTTTCTGGAAAACTTTCTGAAAAAAGTTATTAAACAGCAAACTTTGAAAAATTAGTAAAAGTCGTCAAAATATATTAAACTGGTATTTCGTTCATTACTCCAAAACGAGATCGCGCGCACACATCCCACTACCCAGAATCGATAGGGGATAAAAATACGAATAAAACCTGATACAAGTTGTTTTCTGAAAAACTTTCTGAAAAAAGTTATTAAACAGCAAACTTTGAAAAATTAGTAAAAGTCGTCAAAATATATTAAACTGGTATTTCGTTCATTACTCCAAAACGAGATCGCGCGCACACATCCCACTACCCAGAATCGATAGGGGATAAAAATTCAAATTAAACCTGATACAAGTTGTTTTCTGAAAAACTTTCTGAAAAAAGTTATTAAACAGCAAACTTTGAAAAATTAGTAAAAGACGTCAAAATATATTAAACTGGTATTTCGTTCATTACTCCAAAACGAGATCGCGCGCACACATCCCACTACCCAGAATCGATAGGGGATAAAAATACGAATAAAACCTGATACAAGTTGTTTTCTGAAAAACTTTCTGAAAATAGTTATTAAACAGCAAACTTTGAAAAATTAGTAAAAGTCGTCAAAATATATTAAACTGGTATTTCGTTCATTACTCCAAAACGATATCGCGCGCACACATCTCACTACCCAGAATCGATAGGGGATAAAAATATAAATTAAACCTGATACAAGTTGTTTTCTGAAAAACTTTCTGAAAAAAGTTATTAAACAGCAAACTTTGAAAAATTAGTAAAAGTCGTCAAAATATATTAAACTGGTATTTCGTTCATTACTCCAAAACGAGATCGCGCGCACACATCCCACTACCTAGAATCGATAGGGGATAAAAATACGAATAAAACCTGATACAAGTTGTTTTCTGAAAAACTTTCTGAAAAAAGTTATTAAACAGCAAACTTTGAAAAATTAGTAAAAGTCGTCAAAAT
Organism: Cistogaster globosa; assembly: GCA_937654795.1. Lineage (NCBI taxonomy): Eukaryota > Metazoa > Arthropoda > Insecta > Diptera > Tachinidae > Cistogaster > Cistogaster globosa. The sequence continues at coordinate 104,270,862 of OW569403.1, read as the reverse complement.
ATATTAAACTGGTATTTCGTTCATTACTCCAAAACGAGATCGCGCGCACACATCCCACTACCCAGAATCGATAGGGGATAAAAATACGAATAAAACCTGATACAAGTTGTTTTCCGAAAAACTTTCTGAAAAAAGTTATTAAACAGCAAACTTTGAAAAATTAATAAAAGTCTTCAAAATATATTAAACTGGTATTTCGTTCATTACTCCAAAACGAGATCGCGCGCACACATCCCACTACCCAGAATCGATAGGGTATAAAAATACGAATAAAACCTGATACAAGCTGTTTTCTGAAAAACTTTCTGAAAAAAGTTATTAAACAGCAAACTTTGAAAAATTAGTAAAAGTCGTCAAAATATATTAAACTGGTATTTCGTTCATTACTCCAAAACGAGATCGCGCGCACACATCCCACTACCCAGAATCGATAGGGGATAAAAATGCGAATAAAACCTGAAACAAGTTGTTTTCTGAAAAACTTTCTGAAAAAAGTTATTAAACAGCAAACTTTAAAAAATTAGTAAAAGTCGTCAAAATATATTAAACTGGTATTTCGTTCATTACTCCAAAACGAGATCGCGCGCACACATCCCACTACCCAGAATCGATAGGGGATAAAAAAAAGGATAAAACCTGATACAAGTTGTTTTCTGAAAAACTTTCTGAAAAAAGTTATTAAACAGCAAACTTTGAAAAATTAGTAAAAGTCGTCAAAATATATTAAACTGGTATTTCGTTCATTACTCCAAAACGAGATCGCGCGCACACATCCCACTACCCAGAATCGATAGGGGATAAAAATACAAATTAAACCTGATACAAGTTGTTTTCTGAAAAACTTTCTGAAAAAAGTTATTAAACAGCAAACTTTGAAAAATTAGTAAAAGTCGTCAAAATATATTAAACTGGTATTTCGTTCATTACTCCAAAACGAGATCGCGCGCACACATCCTACTACCCAGAATCGATAGGGGATAAAAATACAAATATAACCTGATACAAGTTGTTTTCTGAAAAACTTTTTGAAAAAAGTTATTAAACAGCAAACTTTGAAAAATTAGTAAAAGTCGTCAAAATATATTAAACTGGTATTTCGTTCATTACTCCAAAACGAGATCGCGCGCACAGATCCCACTACCCAGAATCGATAGGGGATAAAAATACAAATCAAACCTGATACAAGTTGTTTTCTGAAAAACTTTCTGAAAAAAGTTATTAAACAGCAAACTTTGAAAAATTAGTAAAAGTCTTCAAAATATATTAAACTGGTATTTCGTTCATTACTCCAAAACGAGATCGCGCGCACACATCCCACTACCCAGAATCGATAGGGGATAAAAATACGAATAAAACCTGATACAAGTTGTTTTCTGAAAAACTTTCTGAAAAAAGTTATTAAACAGCAAACTTTGAAAATTTAGTAAAAGTCGTCAAAATATATTAAACTGGTATTTCGTTCATTACTCCAAAACGAGATCGCGCGCACACATCCCACTACCCAGAATCGATAGGGGATAAAAATACAAATTAAACCTGATACAAGTTGTTTTCTGAAAAACTTTCTGAAAAAAGTTATTAAACAGCAAACTTTGAAAAATTAGTAAAAGTCGTCAAAATATATTAAACTGGTATTTCGTTCATTACTCCAAAACGAGATCGCGCGCACACATCCCACTACCCAGAATCGATAGGGGATAAATATACGAATAAAACCTGATACAAGTTGTTTTCTGAAAAACTTTCTGAAAAAAGTTATTAAACAGCAAACTTTGAAAAATTAGTAAAAGTCGTCAAAATATATTAAACTGGTATTTCGTTCATTACTCCAAAACGAGATCGCGCGCACACATCCCACTACCCAGAATCGATAGAGGATAAAAATACGAATAAAACCTGATACAAGTTGTTTTCTGAAAAACTTTCTGAAAAAAGTTATTAAACAGCAAACTTTGAAAAATTAGTAAAAGTCGTCAAAATATATTAAACTGGTATTTCGTTCATTACTCCAAAACGAGATCGCGCGCACACATCCCACTGCCCAGAATCGATAGGGGATAAAAATACAAATTAAACCTGATACAAGTTGTTTTCTGAAAAACTTTCTGAAAAAAGTTATTAAACAGCAAACTTTGAAAAATTAGTAAAAGTCGTCAAAATATATTAAACTGGTATTGCGTTCATTACTCCAAAACGAGATCGCGCGCACACATCCCACTGCCCAGAATCGATAGGGGATAAAAATACAAATTAAACATGATACAAGTTGTTTTCTGAAAAACTTTCTGAAAAAAGTTATTAAACAGCAAACTTTGAAAAATTAGTAAAAGTCGTCAAAATATATTAAACTGGTATTTCGTTCATTACTGAAAAACGAGATCGCGCGCACACATCCCACCACCCAGAATCGATAGGGGATAAAAATACGAATAAAACCTGATACAAGTAGTTTTCTGAAAAACTTTCTGAAAAAAGTTATTAAACAGCAAACTTTGAAAAATTAGTAAAAGTCGTCAAAATATATTAAACTGGTATTTCGTTCATTACTCCAAAACGAGATCGCGCGCACACATCCCACTATCCAGAATCGATAGGGGAGAAAAATACGAATAAAACCTGATACAAGTTGTTTTCTGAAAAACTTTCTGAAAAAAGTTATTAAACAGCAAACTTTGAAAAATTAGTAAAAGTCGTCAAAATATATTAAACTGGTATTTCGTTCATTACTCCAAAACGAGATCGCACGCACACATCCCACTACCCAGAATCGATAGGGGATAAAAATACAAATTAAACCTGATACAAGTTGTTTTCTGAAAAACTTTCTGAAAAAAGTTATTAAACAGCAAACTTTGAAAAATTAGTAAGAGTCGTCAAAATATATTAAACTGGTATTTCGTTCATTACTCCAAAACGAGATCGCGCGCACACATCCCACTACCCAGAATCGATAGGGGATAAAAATACGAATAAAACCTGATACAAGTTGTTTTCTGAAAAACTTTCTGAAAAAAGTTATTAAACAGCAAACTTTGAAAAATTAGTAAAAGTCGTCAAAATATATTAAACTGGTATTTCGTTCATTACTCCAAAACGAGATCGCGCGCACACATCCCACTACCCAGAATCGATAGGGGATAAAAATACAAATTAAACCTGATACAAGTTGTTTTCTGAAAAACTTTCTGAAAAAAGTTATTAAACAGCAAACTTTGAAAAATTAGTAAAAGTCGTCAAAATATATTAAACTGGTATTTCGTTCATTACTCCAAAACGAGATCGCGCGCACACATCCCACTACCCAGAATCGATAGGGGATAAATATACGAATAAAACCTGATACAAGTTGTTTTCTGAAAAACTTTCTGAAAAAAGTTATTAAACAGCAAACTTTGAAAAATTAGTAAAAGTCGTCAAAATATATTAAACTGGTATTTCGTTCATTACTCCAAAACGAGATCGCGCGCACACATCCCACTACCCAGAATCGATAGAGGATAAAAATACGAATAAAACCTGATACAAGTTGTTTTCTGAAAAACTTTCTGAAAAAAGTTATTAAACAGCAAACTTTGAAAAATTAGTAAAAGTCGTCAAAATATATTAAACTGGTATTTCGTTCATTACTCCAAAACGAGATCGCGCGCACACATCCCACTACCCAGAATCGATAGGGGATAAAAATACGAATAAAACCTGATACAAGTTGTTTTCTGAAAAACTTTCTGAAAAAAGTTATTAAACAGCAAACTTTGAAAAATTAGTAAAAGTCGTCAAAATATATTAAACTGGTATTTCGTTCATTACTCCAAAACGAGATCGCGCGCACACATCCCACTACCCAGAATCGATAGGGGATAAAAATACGAATAAAACCTGATACAAGTTGTTTTCCGAAAAACTTTCTGAAAAAAGTTATTAAACAGCAAACTTTGAAAAATTAATAAAAGTCTTCAAAATATATTAAACTGGTATTTCGTTCATTACTCCAAAACGAGATCGCGCGCACACATCCCACTACCCAGAATCGATAGGGTATAAAAATACGAATAAAACCTGATACAAGTTGTTTTCTGAAAAACTTTCTGAAAAAAGTTATTAAACAGCAAACTTTGAAAAATTAGTAAAAGTCGTCAAAATATATTAAACTGGTATTTCGTTCATTACTCCAAAACGAGATCGCGCGCACACATCCCACTACCCAGAATCGATAGGGGATAAAAATGCGAATAAAACCTGAAACAAGTTGTTTTCTGAAAAACTTTCTGAAAAAAGTTATTAAACAGCAAACTTTAAAAAATTAGTAAAAGTCGTCAAAATATATTAAACTGGTATTTCGTTCATTACTCCAAAACGAGATCGCGCGCACACATCCCACTACCCAGAATCGATAGGGGATAAAAAAAAGGATAAAACCTGATACAAGTTGTTTTCTGAAAAACTTTCTGAAAAAAGTTATTAAACAGCAAACTTTGAAAAATTAGTAAAAGTCGTCAAAATATATTAAACTGGTATTTCGTTCATTACTCCAAAACGAGATCGCGCGCACACATCCCACTACCCAGAATCGATAGGGGATAAAAATACAAATTAAACCTGATACAAGTTGTTTTCTGAAAAACTTTCTGAAAAAAGTTATTAAACAGCAAACTTTGAAAAATTAGTAAAAGTCGTCAAAATATATTAAACTGGTATTTCGTTCATTACTCCAAAACGAGATCGCGCGCACACATCCTACTACCCAGAATCGATAGGGGATAAAAATACAAATATAACCTGATACAAGTTGTTTTCTGAAAAACTTTTTGAAAAAAGTTATTAAACAGCAAACTTTGAAAAATTAGTAAAAGTCGTCAAAATATATTAAACTGGTATTTCGTTCATTACTCCAAAACGAGATCGCGCGCACAGATCCCACTACCCAGAATCGATAGGGGATAAAAATACAAATTAAACCTGATACAAGTTGTTTTCTGAAAAACTTTCTGAAAAAAGTTATTAAACAGCAAACTTTGAAAAATTAGTAAAAGTCGTCAAAATATATTAAACTGGTATTTCGTTCATTACTCCAAAACGAGATCGCGCGCACACATCCCACTACCCAGAATCGATAGGGGATAAAAATGCGAATAAAACCTGAAACAAGTTGTTTTCTGAAAAACTTTCTGAAAAAAGTTATTAAACAGCAAACTTTAAAAAATTAGTAAAAGTCGTCAAAATATATTAAACTGGTATTTCGTTCATTACTCCAAAACGAGATCGCGCGCACACATCCCACTACCCAGAATCGATAGGGGATAAAAAAAAGGATAAAACCTGATACAAGTTGTTTTCTGAAAAACTTTCTGAAAAAAGTTATTAAACAGCAAACTTTGAAAAATTAGTAAAAGTCGTCAAAATATATTAAACTGGTATTTCGTTCATTACTCCAAAACGAGATCGCGCGCACACATCCCACTACCCAGAATCGATAGGGGATAAAAATACAAATTAAACCTGATACAAGTTGTTTTCTGAAAAACTTTCTGAAAAAAGTTATTAAACAGCAAACTTTGAAAAATTAGTAAAAGTCGTCAAAATATATTAAACTGGTATTTCGTTCATTACTCCAAAACGAGATCGCGCGCACACATCCTACTACCCAGAATCGATAGGGGATAAAAATACAAATATAACCTGATACAAGTTGTTTTCTGAAAAACTTTTTGAAAAAAGTTATTAAACAGCAAACTTTGAAAAATTAGTAAAAGTCGTCAAAATATATTAAACTGGTATTTCGTTCATTACTCCAAAACGAGATCGCGCGCACAGATCCCACTACCCAGAATCGATAGGGGATAAAAATACAAATTAAACCTGATACAAGTTGTTTTCTGAAAAACTTTCTGAAAAAAGTTATTAAACAGCAAACTTTGAAAAATTAGTAAAAGTCTTCAAAATATATTAAACTGGTATTTCGTTCATTACTCCAAAACGAGATCGCGCGCACACATCCCACTACCCAGAATCGATAGGGGATAAAAATACGAATAAAACCTGATACAAGTTGTTTTCTGAAAAACTTTCTGAAAAAAGTTATTAAACAGCAAACTTTGAAAATTTAGTAAAAGTCGTCAAAATATATTAAACTGGTATTTCGTTCATTACTCCAAAACGAGATCGCGCGCACACATCCCACTACCCAGAATCGATAGGGGATAAAAATACGAATAAAACCTGATACAAGTTGTTTTCTGAAAAACTTTCTGAAAAAAGTTATTAAACAGCAAACTTTGAAAAATTAGTAAAAGTCGTCAAAATATATTAAACTGGTATTTCGTTCATTACTCCAAAACGAGATCGCGCGCACACATCCCACTACCCAGAATCGATAGGGGATAAAAATGCGAATAAAACCTGAAACAAGTTGTTTTCTGAAAAACTTTCTGAAAAAAGTTATTAAACAGCAAACTTTAAAAAATTAGTAAAAGTCGTCAAAATATATTAAACTGGTATTTCGTTCATTACTCCAAAACGAGATCGCGCGCACACATCCCACTACCCAGAATCGATAGGGGATAAAAAAAAGGATAAAACCTGATACAAGTTGTTTTCTGAAAAACTTTCTGAAAAAAGTTATTAAACAGCAAACTTTGAAAAATTAGTAAAAGTCGTCAAAATATATTAAACTGGTATTTCGTTCATTACTCCAAAACGAGATCGCGCGCACACATCCCACTACCCAGAATCGATAGGGGATAAAAATACAAATTAAACCTGATACAAGTTGTTTTCTGAAAAACTTTCTGAAAAAAGTTATTAAACAGCAAACTTTGAAAAATTAGTAAAAGTCGTCAAAATATATTAAACTGGTATTTCGTTCATTACTCCAAAACGAGATCGCGCGCACACATCCTACTACCCAGAATCGATAGGGGATAAAAATACAAATATAACCTGATACAAGTTGTTTTCTGAAAAACTTTTTGAAAAAAGTTATTAAACAGCAAACTTTGAAAAATTAGTAAAAGTCGTCAAAATATATTAAACTGGTATTTCGTTCATTACTCCAAAACGAGATCGCGCGCACAGATCCCACTACCCAGAATCGATAGGGGATAAAAATACAAATTAAACCTGATACAAGTTGTTTTCTGAAAAACTTTCTGAAAAAAGTTATTAAACAGCAAACTTTGAAAAATTAGTAAAAGTCTTCAAAATATATTAAACTGGTATTTCGTTCATTACTCCAAAACGAGATCGCGCGCACACATCCCACTACCCAGAATCGATAGGGGATAAAAATACGAATAAAACCTGATACAAGTTGTTTTCTGAAAAACTTTCTGAAAAAAGTTATTAAACAGCAAACTTTGAAAATTTAGTAAAAGTCGTCAAAATATATTAAACTGGTATTTCGTTCATTACTCCAAAACGAGATCGCGCGCACACATCCCACTACCCAGAATCGATAGGGGATAAAAATACAAATTAAACCTGATACAAGTTGTTTTCTGAAAAAAGTTATTAAACAGCAAACTTTGAAAAATTAGTAAAAGTCGTCAAAATATATTAAACTGGTATTTCGTTCATTACTCCAAAACGAGATCGCGCGCACACATCCCACTACCCAGAATCGATAGGGGATAAATATACGAATAAAACCTGATACAAGTTGTTTTCTGAAAAACTTTCTGAAAAAAGTTATTAAACAGCAAACTTTGAAAAATTAGTAAAAGTCGTCAAAATATATTAAACTGGTATTTCGTTCATTACTCCAAAACGAGATCGCGCGCACACATCCCACTACCCAGAATCGATAGAGGATAAAAATACGAATAAAACCTGATACAAGTTGTTTTCTGAAAAACTTTCTGAAAAAAGTTATTAAACAGCAAACTTTGAAAAATTAGTAAAAGTCGTCAAAATATATTAAACTGGTATTTCGTTCATTACTCCAAAACGAGATCGCGCGCACACATCCCACTGCCCAGAATCGATAGGGGATAAAAATACAAATTAAACCTGATACAAGTTGTTTTCTGAAAAACTTTCTGAAAAAAGTTATTAAACAGCAAACTTTGAAAAATTAGTAAAAGTCGTCAAAATATATTAAACTGGTATTTCGTTCATTACTCCAAAACGAGATCGCGCGCACACATCCCACTGCCCAGAATCGATAGGGGATAAAAATACAAATTAAACCTGATACAAGTTGTTTTCTGAAAAACTTTCTGAAAAAAGTTATTAAACAGCAAACTTTGAAAAATTAGTAAAAGTCGTCAAAATATATTAAACTGGTATTTCGTTCATTACTGCAAAACGAGATCGCGCGCACACATCCCACCACCCAGAATCGATAGGGGATAAAAATACGAATAAAACCTGATACAAGTAGTTTTCTGAAAAACTTTCTGAAAAAAGTTATTAAACAGCAAACTTTGAAAAATTAGTAAAAGTCGTCAAAATATATTAAACTGGTATTTCGTTCATTACTCCAAAACGAGATCGCGCGCACACATCCCACTATCCAGAATCGATAGGGGAGAAAAATACGAATAAAACCTGATACAAGTTGTTTTCTGAAAAACTTTCTGAAAAAAGTTATTAAACAGCAAACTTTGAAAAATTAGTAAAAGTCGTCAAAATATATTAAACTGGTATTTCGTTCATTACTCCAAAACGAGATCGAGCGCACACATCCCACTACCCAGAATCGATAGGGGATAAAAATACGAATAAAACCTGATACAAGTTGTTTTCTGAAAAACTTTCTGAAAAAAGTTATTAAACAGCAAACTTTGAAAAATTAGTAAAAGTCGTCAAAATATATTAAACTGGTATTTCGTTCATTACTCCAAAACGAGATCGCACGCACACATCCCACTACCCAGAATCGATAGGGGATAAAAATACAAATTAAACCTGATACAAGTTGTTTTCTGAAAAACTTTCTGAAAAAAGTTATTAAACAGCAAACTTTGAAAAATTAGTAAGAGTCGTCAAAATATATTAAACTGGTATTTCGTTCATTACTCCAAAACGAGATCGCGCGCACACATCCCACTACCCAGAATCGATAGGGGATAAAAATACGAATAAAACCTGATACAAGTTGTTTTCTGAAAAACTTTCTGAAAAAAGTTATTAAACAGCAAACTTTGAAAAATTAGTAAAAGTCGTCAAAATATATTAAACTGGTATTTCGTTCATTACTCCAAAACGAGATCGCGCGCACACATCCCACTACCCAGAATCGATAGGGGATAAAAATACAAATTAAACCTGATACAAGTTGTTTTCTGAAAAACTTTCTGAAAAAAGTTATTAAACAGCAAACTTTGAAAAATTAGTAAAAGTCGTCAAAATATATTAAACTGGTATTTCGTTCATTACTCCAAAACGAGATCGCGCGCACACATCCCACTACCCAGAATCGATAGAGGATAAAAATACGAATAAAACCAGATACAAGTTGTTTTCTGAAAAACTTTCTGAAAAAAGTTATTTAACAGCAAACTTTGAAAAATTAGTAAAAGTCGTCAAAATATATTAAACTGGTATTTCGTTCATTACTCCAAAACGAGATCGCGCGCACACATCCCACTGCCCAGAATCGATAGGGGATAAAAATACAAATTAAACCTGATACAAGTTGTTTTCTGAAAAACTTTCTGAAAAAAGTTATTAAACAGCAAACTTTGAAAAATTAGTAAAAGTCGTCAAAATATATTAAACTGGTATTTCGTTCATTACTCCAAAACGAGATCGCGCGCACACATCCCACTGCCCAGAATCGATAGGGGATAAAAATACAAATTAAACCTGATACAAGTTGTTTTCTGAAAAACTTTCTGAAAAAAGTTATTAAACAGCAAACTTTGAAAAATTAGTAAAAGTCGTCAAAATATATTAAACTGGTATTTCGTTCATTACTGCAAAACGAGATCGCGCGCACACATCCCACCACCCAGAATCGATAGGGGATAAAAATACGAATAAAACCTGATACAAGTAGTTTTCTGAAAAACTTTCTGAAAAAAGTTATTAAACAGCAAACTTTGAAAAATTAGTAAAAGTCGTCAAAATATATTAAACTGGTATTTCGTTCATTACTCCAAAACGAGATCGCGCGCACACATCCCACTATCCAGAATCGATAGGGGAGAAAAATACGAATAAAACCTGATACAAGTTGTTTTCTGAAAAACTTTCTGAAAAAAGTTATTAAACAGCAAACTTTGAAAAATTAGTAAAAGTCGTCAAAATATATTAAACTGGTATTTCGTTCATTACTCCAAAACGAGATCGAGCGCACACATCCCACTACCCAGAATCGATAGGGGATAAAAATACGAATAAAACCTGATACAAGTTGTTTTCTGAAAAACTTTCTGAAAAAAGTTATTAAACAGCAAACTTTGAAAAATTAGTAAAAGTCGTCAAAATATATTAAACTGGTATTTCGTTCATTACTCCAAAACGAGATCGCACGCACACATCCCACTACCCAGAATCGATAGGGGATAAAAATACAAATTAAACCTGATACAAGTTGTTTTCTGAAAAACTTTCTGAAAAAAGTTATTAAACAGCAAACTTTGAAAAATTAGTAAGAGTCGTCAAAATATATTAAACTGGTATTTCGTTCATTACTCCAAAACGAGATCGCGCGCACACATCCCACTACCCAGAATCGATAGGGGATAAAAATACAAATTAAACCTGATACAAGTTGTTTTCTGAAAAACTTTCTGAAAAAAGTTATTAAACAGCAAACTTTGAAAAATTAGTAAAAGTCGTCAAAATATATTAAACTGGTATTTCGTTCATTACTCCAAAACCAGATCGCGTGTACACATCCCACTACCCAGAATCGATAGGGGATAAAAATACGAATAAAACCTGATACAAGTTGTTTTCTGAAAAACTTTCTGAAAAAAGTTATTAAACAGCAAACTTTGAAAAATTAGTAAAAGTCGTCAAAATATATTAAACTGGTATTTCGTTCATTACTCCAAAACGAGATCGCGCGCACACATCCCACTACCCAGAATCGATAGGGGATAAAAATACGAATAAAACCTGATACAAGTTGTTTTCTGAAAAACTTTTTGAAAAAAGTTATTAAACAGCAAACTTTGAAAAATTAGTAAAAGTCGTCAAAATATATTAAACTGGTATTTCGTTCATTACTCCAAAACGAGATCGCGCGCACACATCTCACTACCCAGAATCGATAGGGGCTAAAAATACAAATTAAACTTGATACAAGTTGTTTTCTGAAAAACTTTCGGAAAAAAGTTATTAAACAGCAAACTTTGAAAAATTAGTAAAAGTCGTCAAAATATATTAAACTGGTTTTCGTTCATTACTCCAAAACGAGATCGCGCGCACACATCCCACTACCCAGAATCGATAGGGGATAAAAATACAAATTAAACCTGATACAAGTTGTTTTCTGAAAAACTTTCTGAAAAAAGTTATTAAACAGCAAACTTTGAAAAATTAGTAAAAGTCGTCAAAATATATTAAACTGGTATTTCGTTCATTACTCCAAAACGAGATCGCGCGCACACATCCTACTACCCAGAGTCGATAGGGGATAAAAATACAAATATAACCTGATACAAGTTGTTTTCTGAAAAACTTTTTGAAAAAAGTTATTAAACAGCAAACTTTGAAAAATTAGTAAAAGTCGTCAAAATATATTAAACTGGTATTTCGTTCATTACTCCAAAACGAGATCGCGCGCACAGATCCCACTACCCAGAATCGATAGGGGATAAAAATACAAATTAAACCTGATACAAGTTGTTTTCTGAAAAACTTTCTGAAAAAAGTTATTAAACAGCAAACTTTGAAAAATTAGTAAAAGTCTTCAAAATATATTAAACTGGTATTTCGTTCATTACTCCAAAACGAGATCGCGCGCACACATCCCACTACCCAGAATCGATAGGGGATAAAAATACGAATAAAACCTGATACAAGTTGTTTTCTGAAAAACTTTCTGAAAAAAGTTATTAAACAGCAAACTTTGAAAATTTAGTAAAAGTCGTCAAAATATATTAAACTGGTATTTCGTTCATTACTCCAAAACGAGATCGCGCGCACACATCCCACTACCCAGAATCGATAGGGGATAAAAATACAAATTAAACCTGATACAAGTTGTTTTCTGAAAAACTTTCTGAAAAAAGTTATTAAACAGCAAACTTTGAAAAATTAGTAAAAGTCGTCAAAATATATTAAACTGGTATTTCGTTCATTACTCCAAAACGAGATCGCGCGCACACATCCCACTACCCAGAATCGATAGGGGATAAAAATACGAATAAAACCTGATACAAGTTGTTTTCTGAAAAACTTTCTGAAAAAAGTTATTAAACAGCAAACTTTGAAAAATTAGTAAAAGTCGTCAAAATATATTAAACTGGTATTTCGTTCATTACTCCAAAACGAGATCGCGCGCACACATCCCACTACCCAGAATCGATAGAGGATAAAAATACGAATAAAACCTGATACAAGTTGTTTTCTGAAAAACTTTCTGAAAAAAGTTATTAAACAGCAAACTTTGAAAAATTAGTAAAAGTCGTCAAAATATATTAAACTGGTATTTCGTTCATTACTCCAAAACGAGATCGCGCGCACACATCCCACTGCCCAGAATCGATAGGGGATAAAAATACAAATTAAACCTGATACAAGTTGTTTTCTGAAAAACTTTCTGAAAAAAGTTATTAAACAGCAAACTTTGAAAAATTAGTAAAAGTCGTCAAAATATATTAAACTGGTATTTCGTTCATTACTGCAAAACGAGATCGCGCGCACACATCCCACCACCCAGAATCGATAGGGGATAAAAATACGAATAAAACCTGATACAAGTTGTTTTCTGAAAAACTTTCTGAAAAAAGTTATAAAACAGCAAACTTTGAAAAATTAGTAAAAGTCGTCAAAATATATTAAACTGGTATTTCGTTCATTACTCCAAAACGAGATCGAGCGCACACATCCCACTACCCAGAATCGATAGGGGATAAAAATACGAATAAAACCTGATACAAGTTGTTTTCTGAAAAACTTTCTGAAAAAAGTTATTAAACAGCAAACTTTGAAAAATTAGTAAAAGTCGTCAAAATATATTAAACTGGTATTTCGTTCATTACTCCAAAACGAGATCGCACGCACACATCCCACTACCCAGAATCGATAGGGGATAAAAATACAAATTAAACCTGATACAAGTTGTTTTCTGAAAAACTTTCTGAAAAAAGTAATTAAACAGCAAACTTTGAAAAATTAGTAAGAGTCGTCAAAATATATTAAACTGGTATTTCGTTCATTACTCCAAAACGAGATCGCGCGCACACATCCCACTACCCAGAATCGATAGGGGATAAAAATACGAATAAAACCTGATACAAGTTGTTTTCTGAAAGACTTTCTGAAAAAAGTTATTGAACAGCAAACTTTGAAAAATTAGTAAAAGTCGTCAAAATATATTAAACTGGTATTTCGTTCATTACTCCAAAACGAGATCGCGCGCACACATCCCACTACCCAGAATCGATAGGGGATAAAAATACAAATTAAACCTGATACAAGTTGTTTTCTGAAAAACTTTCTGAAAAAAGTTATTAAACAGCAAACTTTGAAAAATTAGTAAAAGTCGTCAAAATATATTAAACTGGTATTTCGTTCATTACTCCAAAACCAGATCGCGTGCACACATCCCACTACCCAGAATCGATAGGGGATAAAAATACGAATAAAACCTGATACAAGTTGTTTTCTGAAAAACTTTCTGAAAAAAGTTATTAAACAGCAAACTTTGAAAAATTAGTAAAAGTCGTCAAAATATATTAAACTGGTATTTCGTTCATTACTCCAAAACGAGATCGCGCGCACACATCCCACTACCCAGAATCGATAGGGGATAAAAATACGAATAAAACCTGATACAAGTTGTTTTCTGAAAAACTTTTTGAAAAAAGTTATTAAACAGCAAACTTTGAAAAATTAGTAAAAGTCGTCAAAATATATTAAACTGGTATTTCGTTCATTACTCCAAAACGAGATCGCGCGCACACATCTCACTACCCAGAATCGATAGGGGCTAAAAATACAAATTAAACTTGATACAAGTTGTTTTCTGAAAAACTTTCGGAAAAAAGTTATTAAACAGCAAACTTTGAAAAATTAGTAAAAGTCGTCAAAATATATTAAACTGGTTTTCGTTCATTACTCCAAAACGAGATCGCGCGCACACATCCCACTACCCAGAATCGATGGGGATAAAAATACGAATAAAACCTGACACAAGTTGTTTTCTGAAAAACTTTCTGAAAAAAGTTATTAAACAGCAAACTTTGAAAAATTAGTAAAAGTCGTCAAAATATATTAAACTGGTATTTCGTTCACTACTCCAAAACGAGATCGCGCGCACACATCCCACTACCCAGAATCGATAGGGGATAAAAATACGAATAAAACCTGATACAAGTTGTTTTCTGAAAAACTTTCTGAAAAAAGTTATTAAACAGCAAACTTAAAAATTAGTAAAAGTCGTCAAAATATATTAAACTGGTATTTCGTTCATTACTCCAAAACGAGATCGCGCGCACACATCCCACTACCCAGAATCGATAGGGGATAAAAATACGAATAAAACCCGATACAAGTTGTTTTCTGAACAACTTTCTGAAAAAAGTTATTAAACAGCAAACTTTCAAAAATTAGTAAAAGTCGTCAAAATATATTAAACTGGTATTTCGTTCATTACTCCAAAACGAGATCGCGTGCACACATCTCACTACCCAGAATCGATAGGGGCTAAAAATACAAATTAAACTTGATACAAGTTGTTTTCTGAAAAATTTTCGGAAAAAAGTTATTAAACAGCAAACTTTGAAAAATTAGTAAAAGTCGTCAAAATATATTAAACTGGTTTTCGTTCATTACTCCAAAACGAGATCGCGCGCACACATCCCACTACCCAGAATCGATAGGGGATAAAAATACGAATAAAACCTGATACAAGTTGTTTTCTGAAAAACTTTCTGAAAAAAGTTATTAAACAGCAAACTTTGAAAAATTAGTAAAAGTCGTCAAAATATATTAAACTGGTATTTCGTTCACTACTCCAAAACGAGATCGCGCGCACACATCCCACTACCCAGAATCGATAGGGGATAAAAATACAAATTAAACCTGATACAAGTTGTTTTCTGAAAAACTTTCTGAAAAAAGTTATTAAACAGCAAACTTTGAAAAATTAGTAAAAGTCGTCAAAATATATTAAACTGGTATTTCGTTCATTACTCCAAAACGAGATCGCGCCCACACATCCCACTACCCAGAATCGATAGGGGATAAAAATACAAATTAAACCTGATACAAGTTGTTTTCTGAAAAACTTTCTGAAAAAAGTTATTAAACAGCAAACTTTGAAAAATTAGTAAAAGTCGTCAAAATATATTAAACTGGTATTTCGTTCATTACTCCAAAACGAGATCGCGCGCACACATCCCACTACCCAGAATCGATAGGGGATAAAAATACGAATAAAACCTGATACAAATTGTTTTCTGAAAAACTTTCTGAAAAAAGTTATTAAACAGCAAACTTTGAAAAATTAGTAAAAGTCGTCAAAATATATTAAACTGGTATTTCGTTCATTACTCCAAAACGAGATCGCGCGCACACATCCCACTACCCAGAATCGATAGGGGATAAAAATACGAATAAAACCTGATACAAGTTGTTTTCTGAAAAACTTTCTGAAAAAAGTTATTAAACAGCAAACTTTGAAAAATTAGTAAAAGTCGTCAAAATATATTAAACTGGTATTTCGTTCATTACTCCAAAATAAGATCGCGCGCACACATCCCACTACCCAGAATCGATAGGGGATAAAAATACAAATTAAACCTGATACAAGCTGTTTTCTGAAAAACTTTCTGAAAAAAGTTATTAAACAGCAAACTTTGAAAAATTAGTAAAAGTCGTCAAAATATATTAAACTGGTATTTCGTTCATTACTCCAAAACGAGATCGCGCGCACACATCCCACTACCCAGAATCGATAGGGGATAAAAATACGAATAAAACCTGATACAAGTTGTTTTCTGAAAAACTTTCTGAAAAAAGTTATTAAACAGCAAACTTTGAAAAATTAGTAAAAGTCGTCCAAATATATTAAACTGGTATTTTGTTCATTACTCCAAAACGAGATCGCGCGCACACAAACCACTACCCAGAATCGATAAGGGATAAAAATACGAATAAAACCCGATACAAGTTGTTTTCTGAAAAACTTTCTGAAAAAAGTTATTAAACAGCAAACTTTGAAAAATTAGTAAAAGTCGTCAAAATATATTAAACTGGTATTTCGTTCATTACTCCAAAACGAGATCGCGCGCACACATCCCACTACCCAGAATCGATAGGGGATAAAAATACGAATAAAACCTGATACAAGTTGTTTTCTGAAAAACTTTCTGAAAAAAGTTATTAAACAGCAAACTTTGAAAAATTAGTAAAAGTCGTCAAAATATATTAAACTGGTATTTCGTTCATTACTCCAAAACGAGATCGCGCGCACACATCCCACTACCCAGAATCGATAGGGGATAAAAATACAAATTAAACCTGGTACAAGTTGTTTTCTGAAAAACTTTCTGAAAAAAGTTATTAAACAGCAAACTTTGAAAAATTAGTAAAAGTCGTCAAAATATATTAAACTGGTATTTCGTTCATTACTCCAAAACGAGATCGCGCGCACACATCCCACTACCCAGAATCGATAGGGGATAAAAATACGAATAAAACCTGATACAAGTTGTTTTCTGAAAAACTTTCTGAAAAAAGTTATTAAACAGCAAACTTTGAAAAATTAGTAAAAGTCGTCAAAATATATTAAACTGGTATTTCGTTCATTACTCCAAAACGAGATCGCGCGCACACATCCCACTACCCAGAATCGATAGGGGATAAAAATACGAATAAAACCTGATACAAGTTGTTTTCTGAAAAACTTTCTGAAAAAAGTTATTAAACAGCAAACTTTGAAAAATTAGTAAAAGTCGTCAAAATATATTAAACTGGTATTTCGTTCATTACTCCAAAATAAGATCGCGCGCACACATCCCACTACCCAGAATCGATGGGGGATAAAAATACAAATTAAACCTGATACAAGCTGTTTTCTGAAAAACTTTCTGAAAAAAGTTATTAAACAGCAAACTTTGAAAAATTAGTAAAAGTCGTCAAAATATATTAAACTGGTATTTCGTTCATTACTCCAAAACGAGATCGCGCGCACACATCCCACTACCCAGAATCGATAGGGGATAAAAATACGAATAAAACCTGATTCAAGTTGTTTTCTGAAAAACTTTCTGAAAAAAGTTATTAAACAGCAAACTTTGAAAAATTAGTAAAAGTCGTCCAAATATATTAAACTGGTATTTTGTTCATTACTCCAAAACGAGATCGCGCGCACACAAACCACTACCCAGAATCGATAAGGGATAAAAATACGAATAAAACCCGATACAAGTTGTTTTCTGAAAAACTTTCTGAAAAAAGTTATTAAACAGCAAACTTTCAAAAATTAGTAAAAGTCGTCAAAATATATTAAACTGGTATTTCGTTCATTACTCCAAAACGAGATCGCGCGCACACATCTCACTACCCAGAATCGATAGGGGCTAAAAATACAAATTAAACCTGATACAAGTTGTTTTCTGAAAAACTTTCGGAAAAAAGTTATTAAACAGCAAACTTTGAAAAATTAGTAAAAGTCGTCAAAATATATTAAACTGGTTTTCGTTCATTACTCCAAAACGAGATCGCGCGCACACATCCCACTACCCAGAATCGATAGGGGATAAAAATACGAATAAAACCTGATACAAGTTGTTTTCTGAAAAACTTTCTGAAAAAAGTTATTAAACAGCAAACTTTGAAAAATTAGTAAAAGTCGTCAAAATATATTAAACTGGTATTTCGTTCATTACTCCAAAACGAGATCTCGCGCACACATCCCACTACCCAGAATCGATAGGGGATAAAAGTACGAATAAAACCTGATACAAGTTGTTTTCTGAAAAACTTTCTGAAAAAAGTTATTAAACAGCAAACTTTGAAAAATTAGTAAAAGTCGTCAAAATATATTAAACTGGTATTTCGTTCATTACTCCAAAACGAGATCGCGCGCACACATTCCACTACCCAGAATCGATAGGGGATAAAAATACAAATTAAACCTGATACAAGTTGTTTTCTGAAAAACTTTCTGAAAAAAGTTATTAAACAGCAAACTTTGAAAAATTAGTAAAAGTCGTCAAAATATATTAAACTGGTATTTCGTTCATTACTCCAAAACGAGATCGCGCGCACACATCCCACTACCCAGAATCGATAGGGGATAAAAATACGAATAAAACCTGATACAAGTTGTTTTCTGAAAAACTTTCTGAAAAAAGTTATTAAACAGCAAACTTTGAAAAATTAGTAAAAGTCGTCAAAATATATTAAACTGGTTTTCGTTCATTACTCCAAAACGAGATCGCGCGCACACATCCCACTACCCAGAATCGATAGGGGATAAAAATACGAATAAAACCTGATACAAGTTGTTTTCTGAAAAACTTTCTGAAAAAAGTTATTAAACAGCAAACTTTGAAAAATTAGTAAAAGTCGTCAAAATATATTAAACTGGTATTTCGTTCACTACTCCAAAACGAGATCGCGCGCACACATCCCACTACCCAGAATCGATAGGGGATAAAAATACAAATTAAACCTGATACAAGTTGTTTTCTGAAAAACTTTCTGAAAAAAGTTATTAAACAGCAAACTTTGAAAAATTAGTAAAAGTCGTCAAAATATATTAAACTGGTATTTCGTTCATTACTCCAAAACGAGATCGCGCCCACACATCCCACTACCCAGAATCGATAGGGGATAAAAATACAAATTAAACCTGATACAAGTTGTTTTCTGAAAAACTTTCTGAAAAAAGTTATTAAACAGCAAACTTTGAAAAATTAGTAAAAGTCGTCAAAATATATTAAACTGGTATTTCGTTCATTACTCCAAAACGAGATCGCGCGCACACATCCCACTACCCAGAATCGATAGGGGATAAAAATACGAATAAAACCTGATACAAATTGTTTTCTGAAAAACTTTCTGAAAAAAGTTATTAAACTGCAAACTTTGAAAAATTAGTAAAAGTCGTCAAAATATATTAAACTGGTATTTCGTTCATTACTCCAAAACGAGATCGCGCGCACACATCCCACTACCCAGAATCGATAGGGGATAAAAATACGAATAAAACCTGATACAAGTTGTTTTCTGAAAAACTTTCTGAAAAAAGTTATTAAACAGCAAACTTTGAAAAATTAGTAAAAGTCGTCAAAATATATTAAACTGGTATTTCGTTCATTACTCCAAAATAAGATCGCGCGCACACATCCCACTACCCAGAATCGATAGGGGATAAAAATACAAATTAAACCTGATACAAGCTGTTTTCTGAAAAACTTTCTGAAAAAAGTTATTAAACAGCAAACTTTGAAAAATTAGTAAAAGTCGTCAAAATATATTAAACTGGTATTTCGTTCATTACTCCAAAACGAGATCGCGCGCACACATCCCACTACCCAGAATCGATAGGGGATAAAAATACGAATAAAACCTGATACAAGTTGTTTTCTGAAAAACTTTCTGAAAAAAGTTATTAAACAGCAAACTTTGAAAAATTAGTAAAAGTCGTCCAAATATATTAAACTGGTATTTTGTTCATTACTCCAAAACGAGATCGCGCGCACACAAACCACTACCCAGAATCGATAAGGGATAAAAATACGAATAAAACCCGATACAAGTTGTTTTCTGAAAAACTTTCTGAAAAAAGTTATTAAACAGCAAACTTTGAAAAATTAGTAAAAGTCGTCAAAATATATTAAACTGGTATTTCGTTCATTACTCCAAAACGAGATCGCGCGCACACATCCCACTACCCAGAATCGATAGGGGATAAAAATACGAATAAAACCTGATACAAGTTGTTTTCTGAAAAAAGTTATTAAACAGCAAACTTTGAAAAATTAGTAAAAGTCGTCAAAATATATTAAACTGGTATTTCGTTCATTACTCCAAAACGAGATCGCGCGCACACATCCCACTACCCAGAATCGATAGGGGATAAAAATACAAGTTAAACCTGGTACAAGTTGTTTTCTGAAAAACTTTCTGAAAAAAGTTATTAAACAGCAAACTTTGAAAAATTAGTAAAAGTCGTCAAAATATATTAAACTGGTATTTCGTTCATTACTCCAAAACGAGATCGCGCGCACACATCCCACTACCCAGAATCGATAGGGGATAAAAATACGAATAAAACCTGATACAAGTTGTTTTCTGAAAAACTTTCTGAAAAAAGTTATTAAACAGCAAACTTTGAAAAATTAGTAAAAGTCGTCAAAATATATTAAACTGGTATTTCGTTCATTACTCCAAAACGAGATCGCGCGCACACATCCCACTACCCAGAATCGATAGGGGATAAAAATACGAATAAAACCTGATACAAGTTGTTTTCTGAAAAACTTTCTGAAAAAAGTTATTAAACAGCAAACTTTGAAAAATTAGTAAAAGTCGTCAAAATATATTAAACTGGTATTTCGTTCATTACTCCAAAATAAGATCGCGCGCACACATCCCACTACCCAGAATCGATGGGGGATAAAAATACAAATTAAACCTGATACAAGCTGTTTTCTGAAAAACTTTCTGAAAAAAGTTATTAAACAGCAAACTTTGAAAAATTAGTAAAAGTCGTCAAAATATATTAAACTGGTATTTCGTTCATTACTCCAAAACGAGATCGCGCGCACACATCCCACTACCCAGAATCGATAGGGGATAAAAATACGAATAAAACCTGATACAAGTTGTTTTCTGAAAAACTTTCTGAAAAAAGTTATTAAACAGCAAACTTTGAAAAATTAGTAAAAGTCGTCCAAATATATTAAACTGGTATTTTGTTCATTACTCCAAAACGAGATCGCGCGCACACAAACCACTACCCAGAATCGATAAGGGATAAAAATACGAATAAAACCCGATACAAGTTGTTTTCTGAAAAACTTTCTGAAAAAAGTTATTAAACAGCAAACTTTCAAAAATTAGTAAAAGTCGTCAAAATATATTAAACTGGTATTTCGTTCATTACTCCAAAACGAGATCGCGCGCACACATCTCACTACCCAGAATCGATAGGGGCTAAAAATACAAATTAAACCTGATACAAGTTGTTTTCTGAAAAACTTTCGGAAAAAAGTTATTAAACAGCAAACTTTGAAAAATTAGTAAAAGTCGTCAAAATATATTAAACTGGTTTTCGTTCATTACTCCAAAACGAGATCGCGCGCACACATCCCACTACCCAGAATCGATAGGGGATAAAAATACGAATAAAACCTGATACAAGTTGTTTTCTGAAAAACTTTCTGAAAAAAGTTATTAAACAGCAAACTTTGAAAAATTAGTAAAAGTCGTCAAAATATATTAAACTGGTATTTCGTTCATTACTCCAAAACGAGATCTCGCGCACACATCCCACTACCCAGAATCGATAGGGGATAAAAGTACGAATAAAACCTGATACAAGTTGTTTTCTGAAAAACTTTCTGAAAAAAGTTATTAAACAGCAAACTTTGAAAAATTAGTAAAAGTCGTCAAAATATATTAAACTGGTATTTCGTTCATTACTCCAAAACGAGATCGCGCGCACACATTCCACTACCCAGAATCGATAGGGGATAAAAATACAAATTAAACCTGATACAAGTTGTTTTCTGAAAAACTTTCTGAAAAAAGTTATTAAACAGCAAACTTTGAAAAATTAGTAAAAGTCGTCAAAATATATTAAACTGGTATTTCGTTCATTACTCCAAAACGAGATCGCGCGCACACATCCCACTACCCAGAATCGATAGGGGATAAAAATACGAATAAAACCTGATACAAGTTGTTTTCTGAAAAACTTTCTGAAAAAAGTTATTAAACAGCAAACTTTGAAAAATTAGTAAAAGTCGTCAAAATATATTAAACTGGTATTTCGTTCATTACTCCAAAACGAGACCGCGCGCACACATCCCACTACCCAGAATCGATAGGGGATAAAAATACAAATTAAACCTGATACAAGTTGTTTTCTGAAAAACTTTCTGAAAAAAGTTATTAAACAGCAAACTTTGAAAAATTAGTAAAAGTCGTCAAAATATATTAAACTGGTATTTCGTTCATTACTCCAAAACGAGATCGCGCGCACACATCCCACTACCCAGAATCGATAGGGGTTAAAAATACGAATAAAACCTGATACAAATTGTTTTCTGAAAAACTTTCTGAAAAAAGTTATTAAACAGCAAACTTTGAAAAATTAGTAAAAGTCGTCAAAATATATTAAACTGGTATTTCGTTCATTACTCCAAAACGAGATCGCGCGCACACATCCCACTACCCAGAATCAATAGGGGATAAAAATACGAATAAAACCTGATACAAGTTGTTTTCTGAAAAACTTTCTGAAAAAAGTTATTAAACAGCAAACTTTGAAAAATTAGTAAAAGTCTTCAAAATATATTAAACTGGTATTTCGTTCATTACTCCAAAACGAGACCGCGCGCACACATCCCACTACCCAGAATCGATAGGGGATAAAAATACAAATTAAACCTGATACAAGTTGTTTTCTGAAAAACTTTCTGAAAAAAGTTATTAAACAGCAAACTTTGAAAAATTAGTAAAAGTCGTCAAAATATATTAAACTGGTATTTCGTTCATTACTCCAAAACGAGATCGCGCGCACACATCCCACTACCCGGAATCGATAGGGGTTAAAAATACGAATAAAACCTGATACAAATTGTTTTCTGAAAAACTTTCTGAAAAAAGTTATTAAACAGCAAACTTTGAAAAATTAGTAAAAGTCGTCAAAATATATTAAACTGGTATTTCGTTCATTACTCCAAAACGAGATCGCGCGCACACATCCCACTACCCAGAATCAATAGGGGATAAAAACACGAATAAAACCTGATACAAGTTGTTTTCTGAAAAACTTTCTGAAAAAAGTTATTAAACAGCAAACTTTGAAAAATTAGTAAAAGTCGTCAAAATATATTAAACTGGTATTTCGTTCATTACTCCAAAACGAGATCGCGCGCACACATCCCACTATCCAGAATCGATAGGGGATAAAAATACAAATAAAACCTGATACAAGTCGTTTTCTGAAAAACTTTCTGAAAAAAGTTATTAAACAGCAAACTTTGAAAAATTAGTAAAAGTCGTCAAAATATATTAAACTGGTATTTCGTTCATTACTCCAAAACGAGATCGCGCGCACACATCCCACTACCCAGAATCGATAGGGGATAGAAATACAAATTAAACCTGATACAAGTTGTTTTCTGAAAAACTTTCTGAAAAAAGTTATTAAACAGCAAACTTTGAAAAATTAGTAAAAGTCGTCAAAATATATTAAACTGGTATTTCGTTCATTACTCCAAAACGAGATCGCGCGCACACATCCCACTACCCAGAATCGATAGGGGATAAAAATACGAATAAAACCTGATACAAGTTGTTTTCTGAAAAACTTTCTGAAAAAAGTTATTAAACAGCAAACTTTGAAAAATTAGTAAAAGTCGTCAAAATATATTAAACTGGTATTTCGTTCATTACTCCAAAACGAGATCGCGCGCACACATCCCACTACCCAGAATCGATAGGGGATAAAAATACAAATTAAACCTGATACAAGTTGTTTTCTGAAAAACTTTCTGAAAAAAGTTATTAAACAGCAAACTTTGAAAAATTAGTAAAAGTCGTCAAAATATATTAAACTGGTATTTCGTTCATTACTCCAAAACGAGATCGCGCGCACACATCCCACTACCCAGAATCGATAGGGGATAAAAATACGAATAAAACCTGATACAAGTTGTTTTCTGAAAAACTTTCTGAAAAAAGTTATTAAACAGCAAACTTTCAAAAATTAGTAAAAGTCGTCAAAATATATTAAACTGGTATTTCGTTCATTACTCCAAAACGAGATCGCGCGCACACATCTCACTACCCAGAATCGATAGGGGCTAAAAATACAAATTAAACCTGATACAAGTTGTTTTCTGAAAAACTTTCGGAAAAAAGTTATTAAACAGCAAACTTTGAAAAATTAGTAAAAGTCGTCAAAATATATTAAACTGGTGTTTCGTTCATTACTCCAAAACGAGATCGCGCGCACACATCTCACTACCCAGAATCGATAGGGGCTAAAAATACAAATTAAACCTGATACAAGTTGTTTTCTGAAAAACTTTCGGAAAAAAGTTATTAAACAGCAAACTTTGAAAAATTAGTAAAAGTCGTCAAAATATATTAAACTGGTTTTCGTTCATTACTCCAAAACGAGATCGCGCGCACACATCCCACTACCCAGAATCGATAGGGGATAAAAATACGAATAAAACCTGATACAAGTTGTTTTCTGAAAAACTTTCTGAAAAAAGTTATTAAACAGCAAACTTTGAAAAATTAGTAAAAGTCGTCAAAATATATTAAACTGGTATTTCGTTCATTACTCCAAAACGAGATCGCGCGCACACATCCCACTACCCAGAATCGATAGGGGATAAAAATACAAATTAAATCTGATACAAGTTGTTTTCTGAAAAACTTTCTGAAAAAAGTTATTAAACAGCAAACTTTGAAAAATTAGTAAAAGTCGTCAAAATATATTAAACTGGTATTTCGTTCATTTCTCCAAAACGAGATCGCGCGCACACATCCCACTACCCGGAATCGATAGGGGATAAAAATACAAATTAAACCTGATACAAGCTGTTTTCTGAAAAACTTTCTGAAAAAAGTTATTAAACAGCAAACTTTGAAAAATTAGTAAAAGTCGTCAAAATATATTAAACTGGTATTTCGTTCATTACTCCAAAACGAGATCGCGCGCACACATCCCACTACCCAGAATCGATAGGGGATACAAATACAAATTAAACCTGATACAAGCTGTTTTCTGAAAAACTTTCTGAAAAAAGTTATTAAACAGCAAACTTTGAAAAATTAGTAAAAGTCGTCAAAATAAATTAAACTGGTATTTCGTTCATTACTCCAAAACGAGATCGCGCGCACACATCCCACTACCCAGAATCGATAGGGGATAAAAATACGAATAAAACCCGATACAAGTTGTTTTCTGAAAAACTTTCTGAAAAAAGTTATTAAACAGCAAACTTTCAAAAATTAGTAAAAGTCGTCAAAATATATTAAATTGGTATTTCGTTCATTACTCCAAAACGAGATCGCGCGCACACATCTCACTACCCAGAATCGATAGGGGCTAAAAATACAAATTAAACCTGATACAAGTTGTTTTCTGAAAAACTTTCGGAAAAAAGTTATTAAACAGCAAACTTTGAAAAATTAGTAAAAGTCGTCAAAATATATTAAACTGGTTTTCGTTCATTACTCCAAAACGAGATCGCGCGCACACATCCCACTACCCAGAATCGATAGGGGATAAAAATACGAATAAAACCTGATACAAGTTGTTTTCTGAAAAACTTTCTGAAAAAAGTTATTAAACAGCAAACTTTGAAAAATTAGTAAAAGTCGTCAAAATATATTAAACTGGTATTTCGTTCATTACTCCAAAACGAGATCGCGCGCACACATCCCACTACCCAGAATCGATAGGGGATAAAAATACAAATTAAATCTGATACAAGTTGTTTTCTGAAAAACTTTCTGAAAAAAGTTATTAAACAGCAAACTTTGAAAAATTAGTAAAAGTCGTCAAAATATATTAAACTGGTATTTCGTTCATTACTCCAAAACGAGATCGCGCCCACACATCCCACGACCCAGAATCGATAGGGGATAAAAATACAAATTAAACCTGATACAAGTTGTTTTCTGAAAAACTTTCTGAAAAAAGTTATTAAACAGCAAACTTTGAAAAATTAGTAAAAGTCGTCAAAATATATTAAACTGGTATTTCGTTCATTACTCCAAAACGAGATCGCGCGCACACATCCCACTACCCAGAATCGATAGGGGATAAAAATACGAATAAAACCTGATACAAGTTGTTTTCTGAAAAACTTTCTGAAAAAAGTTATTAAACAGCAAACTTTGAAAAATTAGTAAAAGTCGTCAAAATATATTAAACTGGTATTTCGTTCATTACTCCAAAACGAGATCGCGCGCACATCCCACTACCCAGAATCGATAGGGGATAAAAATACAAATTAAACCTGATAGAAGTTGTTTTCTGAAAAACTTTCTGAAAAAAGTTATTAAACAGCAAACTTTGAAAAATTAGTAAAAGTCGTCAAAATATATTAAACTGGTATTTCGTTCATTACTCCAAAACGAGATCGCGCGCACACATCCCACTACCCAGAATCGATAGGGGATAAAAATACGAATAAAACCTGATACAAGTTGTTTTCTGAAAAACTTTCTGAAAAAAGTTATTAAACAGCAAACTTTGAAAAATTAGTAAAAGTCGTCAAAATATATTAAACTGGTATTTCGTTCATTACTCCAAAACGAGATCGCGCGCACACATCCCACTACCCAGAATCGATAGGGGATAAAAATACGAATAAAACCTGAAACAAGTTGTTTTCTGAAAAACTTTCTGAAAAAAGTTATTAAACAGCAAACTTTGAAAAATTAGTAAAAGTCGTCAAAATATATTAAACTGGTATTTCGTTCATTACTCCAAAACGAGATCGCGCGCACACATCCCACTACCCAGAATCGATAGGGGATAAAAATACAAATTAAACCTGATACAAGCTGTTTTCTGAAAAACTTTCTGAAAAAAGTTATTAAACAGCAAACTTTGAAAAATTATTAAAAGTCGTCAAAATATATTAAACTGGTATTTCGTTCATTACTCCAAAACGAGATCGCGCGCACACATCCCACTACCCAGAATCGATAGGGGATAAAAATACGAATAAGACCTGATACAAGTTGTTTTCTGAAAAACTTTCTGAAAAAAGTTATTAAACAGCAAACTTTGAAAAATTAGTAAAAGTCGTCCAAATATATTAAACTGGTATTTTGTTCATTACTCCAAAACGAGATCGCGCGCACAGAAACCACTACCCAGAATCGATAGGGGATAAAAATACGAATAAAACCTGATACAAGTTGTTTTCTGAAAAACTTTCTGAAAAAAGTTATTAAACAGCAAACTTTGAAAAATTAGTAAAAGTCGTCAAAATATATTAAACTGGTATTTCGTTCATTACTCCAAAACGAGATCGCGCGCACACATCCCACTACCCAGAATCGATAGGGGATAAAAATACGAATAAAACCTGATACAAGTTGTTTTCTGAAAAACTTTCTGAAAAAAGTTATTAAACAGCAAACTTTGAAAAATTAGTAAAAGTCGTCAAAATATATTAAACTGGTATTTCGTTCATTACTCCAAAACGAGATCGCGCGCACACATCCCACTACCCAGAATCGATAGGGGATAAAAATACAAATTAAACCTGATACAAGTTGTTTTCTGAAAAACTTTCTGAAAAAAGTTATTAAACAGCAAACTTTGAAAAATTAGTAAAAGTCGTCAAAATATATTAAACTGGTATTTCGTTCATTACTCCAAAACGAGATCGCGCGCACAAATCCCACTACCCAGAATCGATAGGGGATAAAAATACGAATAAAACCTGATACAAGTTGTTTTCTGAAAAACTTTCTGAAAAAAGTTATTAAACAGCAAACTTTGAAAAATTAGTAAAAGTCGTCAAAATATATGAAACTGGTATTTCGTTCATTACTCCAAAACGAGATCGCGCGCACACATCCCACTACCCAGAATCGATAGGGGATAAAAGTGCGAATAAAACCTGGTACAAGTTGTTTTCTGAAAAACTTTCTGAAAAAAGTTATTAAACAGCAAACTTTGAAAAATTAGTAAAAGTCATCAAAATATATTAAACTGGTATTTCGTTCATTACTCCAAAACGAGATCGCGCGCACACATCCCACTATCCAGAATCGATAGGGGAGAAAAATACGAATAAAACCTGATACAAGTTGTTTTCTGAAAAACTTTCTGAAAAAAGTTATTAAACAGCAAACTTTGAAAAATTAGTAAAAGTCGTCAAAATATATTAAACTGGTATTTCGTTCATTACTCCAAAACGAGATCGCGCGCACACATCCCACTACCCAGAATCGATAGGGGATAAAAATACGAATAAAACCTGATACAAGTTGTTTTCTGAAAAACTTTCTGAAAAAAGTTATTAAACAGCAAACTTTGAAAAATTAGTAAAAGTCGTCAAAATATATTAAACTGGTATTTCGTTCATTACTCCAAAACGAGATCGTGCGCACACATCCCACTACCCAGAATCGATAGGGGATAAAAATACGAATAAACCTTATACAAGCTGTTTTCTGAAAAACTTTCTGAAAAAAGTTATTAAACAGCAAACTTTGAAAAATTAGTAAAAGTCGTCAAAATATATTAAACTGGTATTTCGTTCATTACTCCAAAACGAGATCGCACGCACACATCCCACTACCCAGAATCGATAGGGGATAAAAATACAAATTAAACCTGATACAAGTTGTTTTCTGAAAAACTTTCTGAAAAAAGTTATTAAACAGCAAACTTTGAAAAATTAGTAAGAGTCCTCAAAATATATTAAACTGGTATTTCGTTCATTACTCCAAAACGAGATCGCGCGCACACATCCCACTACCCAGAATCGATAGGGGATAAAAATACGAATAAAACCTGATACAAGTTGTTTTCTGAAAAACTTTCTGAAAAAAGTTATTAAACAGCAAACTTTGAAAAATTAGTAAAAGTCGTCAAAATATATTAAACTGGTATTTCGTTCATTACTCCAAAACGAGATCGCGCGCACACATCCCACTACCCAGAATCGATAGGGGATAAAAATACAAATTAAACCTGATACAAGTTGTTTTCTGAAAAACTTTCTGAAAAAAGTTATTAAACAGCAAACTTTGAAAAATTAGTAAAAGTCGTCAAAATATATTAAACTGGTATTTCGTTCATTACTCCAAAACGAGATCGCGCGCACAAATCCCACTACCCAGAATCGATAGGGGATAAAAATACGAATAAAACCTGATACAAGTTGTTTTCTGAAAAACTTTCTGAAAAAAGTTATTAAACAGCAAACTTTGAAAAATTAGTAAAAGTCGTCAAAATATATGAAACTGGTATTTCGTTCATTACTCCAAAACGAGATCGCGCGCACACATCCCACTACCCAGAATCGATAGGGGATAAAAGTGCGAATAAAACCTGGTACAAGTTGTTTTCTGAAAAACTTTCTGAAAAAAGTTATTAAACAGCAAACTTTGAAAAATTAGTAAAAGTCATCAAAATATATTAAACTGGTATTTCGTTCATTACTCCAAAACGAGATCGCGCGCACACATCCCACTATCCAGAATCGATAGGGGAGAAAAATACGAATAAAACCTGATACAAGTTGTTTTCTGAAAAACTTTCTGAAAAAAGTTATTAAACAGCAAACTTTGAAAAATTAGTAAAAGTCGTCAAAATATATTAAACTGGTATTTCGTTCATTACTCCAAAACGAGATCGCGCGCACACATCCCACTACCCAGAATCGATAGGGGATAAAAATACGAATAAAACCTGATACAAGTTGTTTTCTGAAAAACTTTCTGAAAAAAGTTATTAAACAGCAAACTTTGAAAAATTAGTAAAAGTCGTCAAAATATATTAAACTGGTATTTCGTTCATTACTCCAAAACGAGATCATGCGCACACATCCCACTACCCAGAATCGATAGGGGATAAAAATACGAATAAACCTTATACAAGCTGTTTTCTGAAAAACTTTCTGAAAAAAGTTATTAAACAGCAAACTTTGAAAAATTAGTAAAAGTCGTCAAAATATATTAAACTGGTATTTCGTTCATTACTCCAAAACGAGATCGCACGCACACATCCCACTACCCAGAATCGATAGGGGATAAAAATACAAATTAAACCTGATACAAGTTGTTTTCTGAAAAACTTTCTGAAAAAAGTTATTAAACAGCAAACTTTGAAAAATTAGTAAGAGTCCTCAAAATATATTAAACTGGTATTTCGTTCATTACTCCAAAACGAGATCGCGCGCACACATCCCACTACCCAGAATCGATAGGGGATAAAAATACGAATAAAACCTGATACAAGTTGTTTTCTGAAAAACTTGCTGAAAAAAGTTATTAAACAGCAAACTTTGAAAAATTAGTAAAAGTCGTCAAAATATATTAAACTGGTATTTCGTTCATTACTCCAAAACGAGATCGCGCGCACACATCCCACTACCCAGAATCGATAGGGGATAAAAATACAAATTAAACCTGATACAAGTTGTTTTCTGAAAAACTTTCTGAAAAAAGTTATTAAACAGCAAACTTTGAAAAATTAGTAAAAGTCGTTAAAATATATTAAACTGGTATTTCGTTCATTACTCCAAAACGAGATCGCGCGCACACATCCCACTACCCAGAATCGATAGGGGATAAAAATACAAATTAAACCTGAAACAAGTTGTTTTCTGAAAAACTTTCTGAAAAAAGTTATTAAACAGCAAACTTTGAAAAATTAGTAAAAGTCGTCAAAATGTATTAAACTGGTATTTCGTTCATTACTCCAAAACGAGATCGCGCGCACACATCCCACTACCCAGAATCGATAGGGGATAAAAATACAAATTAAACCTGATATAAGTTGTTTTCTGAAAAACTTTCTGAAAAAAGTTATTAAACAGCAAACTTTGAAAAATTAGTAAAAGTCGTCAAAATATATTAAACTGGCATTTCGTTCATTACTCCAAAACGAGATCGCGCGCACACATCCCACTACCCAGAATCGATAGGGGATAAAAATACAAATAAAACCTGCTACAAGTTGTTTTCTGAAAAACTTTCTGAAAAAAGTTATTAAACAGCAAACTTTGAAAAATTAGTAAAAGTCGTCAAAATATATTAAACTGGTATTTCGTTCATTACTCCAAAACGAGATCGCGCGCACACATCCTACTACCCAGAATCGATAGGGGATAAAAATACAAATTAAACCTGATACAAGTTGTTTTCTGAAAAACTTTCTGAAAAAAGTTATTAAACAGCAAACTTTGAAAAATTAGTAAAAGTCGTCAAAATATATTAAACTGGTATTTCGTTCATTACTCCAAAACGAGATCGCGCGCACACATCCCACTACCCGGAATCGATAGGGGATAAAAATACGAATAAAACCTGATACAAGTTGTTTTCTGAAAAACTTTCTGAAAAAAGTTATTAAACAGCAAACTTTGAAAAATTAGTAAAAGTCGTCAAAATATATTAAACTGGTATTTCGTTCATTACTCCAAAACGAGATCGCGCGCACACATCCCACTACCCAGAATCGATAGGGGATAAAAATACAAATTAAACCTGATACAAGTTGTTTTCTGAAAAACTTTCTGAAAAAAGTTATTAAACAGCAAACTTTGAAAAATTAGTAAAAGTCGTCAAAATATATTAAACTGGTATTTCGTTCATTACTCCAAAACGAGATCGCGCGCACACATCCCACTACCCAGAATCGATAGGGGATAAAAATACAAATTAAACCTGATACAAGCTGTTTTCTGAAAAACTTTCTGAAAAAAGTTATTAAACAGCAAACTTTGAAAAATTAGTAAAAGTCGTCAAAATATATTAAACTGGTATTTCGTTCATTACTCCAAAACGAGATCGCGCGCACACATCCCACTACCCAGAATCGATAGGGGATAAAAATACGAATAAAACCTGATACAAGTTGTTTTCTGAAAAACTTTCTGAAAAAAGTTATTAAACAGCAAACTTTGAAAAATTAGTAAAAGTCGTCCAAATATATTAAACTGGTATTTTGTTCAGTACTCCAAAACGAGATCGCGCGCACACAAACCACTACCCAGAATCGATAGGGGATAAAAATACGAATAAAACCCGATACAAGTTGTTTTCTGAAAAACTTTCTGAAAAAAGTTATTAAACAGCAAACTTTCAAAAATTAGTAAAAGTCGTCAAAATATATTAAACTGGTATTTCGTTCATTACTCCAAAACGAGATCGCGCGCACACATCTCACTACCCAGAATCGATAGGGGCTAAAAATACAAATTAAACCTGATACAAGTTGTTTTCTGAAAAACTTTCGGAAAAAAGTTATTAAACAGCAAACTTTGAAAAATTAGTAAAAGTCGTCAAAATATATTAAACTGGTTTTCGTTCATTACTCCAAAACGAGATCGCGCGCACACATCCCACTACCCAGAATCGATAGGGGATAAAAATACGAATAAAACCTGATACAAGTTGTTTTCTGAAAAACTTTCTGAAAAAAGTTATTAAACAGCAAACTTTGAAAAATTAGTAAAAGTCGTCAAAATATATTAAACTGGTATTTCGTTCATTACTCCAAAACGAGATCGCGCGCACACATCCCACTACCCAGAATCGAAAGGGGATAAAAATACAAATTAAATCTGATACAAGTTGTTTTCTGAAAAACTTTCTGAAAAAAGTTATTAAACAGCAAACTTTGAAAAATTAGTAAAAGTCGTCAAAATATATTAAACTGGTATTTCGTTCATTACTCCAAAACGAGATCGCGCGCACACATCCCACTACCCAGAATTGATAGGGGATAAAAATACAAATTAAACCTGATACAAGTTGTTTTCTGAAAAACTTTCTGAAAAAAGTTATTAAACAGCAAACTTTGAAAAATTAGTAAAAGTCGTCAAAATATATTAAACTGGTATTTCGTTCATTACTCCAAAACGAGATCACGCGCACACATCCCACTACCCAGAATCGATAGGGGATAAAAATACGAATAAAACCTGATACAAGTTGTTTTCTGAAAAACTTTCTGAAAAAAGTTATTAAACAGCAAACTTTGAAAAATTAGTAAAAGTCGTCAAAATATATTAAACTGGTATTTCGTTCATTACTCCAAAACGAGATCGCGCGCACACATCCCAATACCCAGAATCGATAGGGGATAAAAGTACGAATAAAACCTGATACAAGTTGTTTTCTGAAAAACTTTCTGAAAAAAGTTATTAAACAGCAAACTTTGAAAAATTAGTAAAAGTCGTCAAAATATATTAAACTGGTATTTCGTTCATTACTCCAAAACGAGATCGCGCGCACACATCCCACTACCCAGAATCGATAGGGGATAAAAATACAAATTAAATTTGATAGAAGTTGTTTTCTGAAAAACTTTCTGAAAAAAGTTATTAAACAGCAAACTTTGAAAAATTAGTAAAAGTCGTCAAAATATATTAAACTGGTATTTCGTTCATTACTCCAAAACGAGATCGCACGCACACATCCCACTACCCAGAATCGATAGGGGATAAAAATACGAATAAAACCTGATACAAGTTGTTTTCTGAAAAACTTTCTGAAAAAAGTTATTAAACAGCAAACTTTGAAAAATTAGTAAAAGTCGTCAAAATATATTAAACTGGTATTTCGTTCATTACTCCAAAACGAGATCGCGCGCACACATCCCACTACCCAGAATCGATAGGGGATAAAAATACGAATAAAACCTGATACAAGCTGTTTTCTGAAAAACTTTCTAAAAAAAGTTATTAAGCAGCAAACTTTGAAAAATTAGTAAAAGTCGTCAAAATATATTAAACTGGTATTTCGTTCATTACTCCAAAACGAGATCGCGCGCACACATCCCACTACCCAGAATCGATAGGGGATAAAAATACGAATAAAACCTGGTACAAGTTGTTTTCTGAAAAACTTTCTGAAAAAAGTTATTAAACAGCAAACTTTGAAAAATTAGTAAAAGTCGTCCAAATATATTAAACTGGTATTTTGTTCAGTACTCCAAAACGAGATCGCGCGCACACAAACCACTACCCAGAATCGATAGGGGATAAAAATACGAATAAAACCCGATACAAGTTGTTTTCTGAAAAACTTTCTGAAAAAAGTTATTAAACAGCAAACTTTCAAAAATTAGTAAAAGTCGTCAAAATATATTAAACTGGTATTTCGTTCATTACTCCAAAACGAGATCGCGCGCACACATCTCACTACCCAGAATCGATAGGGGCTAAAAATACAAATTAAACCTGATACAAGTTGTTTTCTGAAAAACTTTCGGAAAAAAGTTATTAAACAGCAAACTTTGAAAAATTAGTAAAAGTCGTCAAAATATATTAAACTGGTTTTCGTTCATTACTCCAAAACGAGATCGCGCGCACACATCCCACTACCCAGAATCGATAGGGGATAAAAATACGAATAAAACCTGATACAAGTTGTTTTCTGAAAAACTTTCTGAAAAAAGTTATTAAACAGCAAACTTTGAAAAATAAGTAAAAGTCGTCAAAATATATTAAACTGGTATTTCGTTCATTACTCCAAAACGAGATCGCGCGCACACATCCCACTACCCAGAATCGAAAGGGGATAAAAATACAAATTAAATCTGATACAAGTTGTTTTCTGAAAAACTTTCTGAAAAAAGTTATTAAACAGCAAACTTTGAAAAATTAGTAAAAGTCGTCAAAATATATTAAACTGGTATTTCGTTCATTACTCCAAAACGAGATCGCGCCCACACATCCCACTACCCAGAATCGATAGGGGATAAAAATACAAATTAAACCTGATACAAGTTGTTTTCTGAAAAACTTTCTGAAAAAAGTTATTAAACAGCAAACTTTGAAAAATTAGTAAAAGTCGTCAAAATATATTAAACTAGTATTTCGTTCATTACTCCAAAACGAGATCGCGCGCACACATCCCACTACCCAGAATCGATAGGGGATAAAAATACGAATAAAACCTGATACAAGTTGTTTTCTGAAAAACTTTCTTAAAAAAGTTATTAAACAGCAAACTTTGAAAAATTAGTAAAAGTCGTCAAAATATATTAAACTGGTATTTCGTTCATTACTCCAAAACGAGATCGCGCGCACACATCCCAATACCCAGAATCGATAGGGGATAAAAGTACGAATAAAACCCGATACAAGTTGTTTTCTGAAAAACTTTCTGAAAAAAGTTATTAAACAGCAAACTTTGAAAAATTAGTAAAAGTCGTCAAAATATATTAAACTGGTATTTCGTTCATTACTCCAAAACGAGATCGCGCGCACACATCCCACTACCCAGAATCGATAGGGGATAAAAATACAAATTAAATTTGATAGAAGTTGTTTTCTGAAAAACTTTCTGAAAAAAGTTATTAAACAGCAAACTTTGAAAAATTAGTAAAAGTCGTCAAAATATATTAAACTGGTATTTCGTTCATTACTCCAAAACGAGATCGCGCCCACACATCCCACTACCCAGAATCGATAGGGGATAAAAATACGAATAAAACCTGATACAAGTTGTTTTCTGAAAAACTTTCTGAAAAAAGTTATTAAACAGCAAACTTTGAAAAATTAGTAAAAGTCGTCAAAATATATTAAACTGGTATTTCGTTCATTACTCCAAAACGAGATCGCGCGCACACATCCCACTACCCAGAATCGATAGGGGATAAAAATACAAATTAAACCTAATACAAGTTGTTTTCCGAAAAACTTTCTGAAAAAAGTTATTAAACAGCAAACTTTGAAAAATTAGTAAAAGTCGTCAAAATATATTAAACTGGTATTTCGTTCATTACTCCAAAACAAAATCGCGCGCACAAATCCCACTACCCAGAATCGATAGGGGATAAAAATACGAATAAAACCTGATACAAGTTGTTTTCTGAAAAACTTTCTGAAAAAAGTTATTAAACAGCAAACTTTGAAAAATTAGTAAAAGTCGTCAAAATATATGAAACTGGTATTTCGTTCATTACTCCAAAACGAGATCGCGCGCACACATCCCACTACCCAGAATCGATAGGGGATAAAAGTACGAATAAAACCTGGTACAAGTTGTTTTCTGAAAAACTTTCTGAAAAAAGTTATTAAACAGCAAACTTTGAAAAATTAGTAAAAGTCGTCAAAATATATTAAACTGGTATTTCGTTCATTACTCCAAAACGAGATCGCGCGCACACATCCCACTAACCAGAATCGATAGGGGAGAAAAATACGAATAAAACCTGATACAAGTTGTTTTCTGAAAAACTTTCTGAAAAAAGTTATTAAACAGCAAACTTTGAAAAATTAGTAAAAGTCGTCAAAATATATTAAACTGGTATTTCGTTCATTACTCCAAAACGAGATCGCGCGCACAAATCCCACTACCCAGAATTGATAGGGGATAAAAATACAAATTAAACCTGATACAAGTTGTTTTCTGAAAAACTTTCTGAAAAAAGTTATTTAACAGCAAACTTTGAAAAATTAGTAAAAGTCGTCAAAATATATTAAACTGGTATTTCGTTCATTACTCCAAAACGAGATCGCATGCACACATCCCACTACCCAGAATCGATAGGGGATAAAAATACAAATTAAACCTGATACAAGTTGTTTTCTGAAAAACTTTCTGAAAAAAGTTGTTAAACAGCAAACTTTGAAAAATTAGTAAGAGTCGTCAAAATATATTAAACTGGTATTTCGTTCATTACTCCAAAACGAGATCGCGCGCACACATCCCACTACCCAGAATCGATAGGGGATAAAAATACGAATAAAACCTGATACAAGTTGTTTTCTGAAAAACTTTCTGAAAAAAGTTATTAAACAGCAAACTTTGAAAAATTAGTAAAAGTCGTCAAAATATATTAAACTGGTATTTCGTTCATTACTCCAAAACGAGATCGCGCGCACACATCCCACTACCCAGAATCGATAGGGGATAAAAATACAAATTAAACCTGATACAAGTTGTTTTCTGAAAAACTTTCTGAAAAAAGTTATTAAACAGCAAACTTTGAAAAATTAGTAAAAGTCGTCAAAATATATTAAACTGGTATTTCGTTCATTACTCCAAAACGAGATCGCGCGCACACATCCCACTACCCAGAATCGAAAGGGGATAAAAATACAAATTAAACCTGATACAAGTTGTTTTCTGAAAAACTTTCTGAAAAAAGTTATTAAACAGCAAACTTTGAAAAATTAGTAAAAGTCGTCAAAATGTATTAAACTGGTATTTCGTTCATTACTCCAAAACGAGATCGCGCGCACACATCCTACTACCCAGAATCGATAGGGCATAAAAATACAAATTAAACCTGATACAAGTTGTTTTCTGAAAAACTTTCTGAAAAAAGTTATTAAACAGCAAACTTTGAAAAATTAGTAAAAGTCGTCAAAATATATTAAACTGGTATTTCGTTCATTACTCCAAAACGAGATCGCGCGCACACATCCCACTACCCAGAATCGATAGGGGATAAAAATACGAATAAAACCTGATACAAGTTGTTTTCTGAAAAACTTTCTGAAAAAAGTTATTAAACAGCAAACTTTGAAAAATTAGTAAAAGTCGTCAAAATATATTAAACTGGTATTTCGTTCATTACTCCAAAACGAGATCGCGCGCACACATCCCACTACCCAGAATCGATAGGGGATAAAAATAAAAATTAAACCTGATACAAGTTGTTTTCCGAAAAACTTTCTGAAAAAAGTTATTAAACAGCAAACTTTGAAAAATTAGTAAAAGTCGTCAAAATATATTAAACTGGTATTTCGTTCATTACTCCAAAACGAGATCGCGCGCACAAATCCCACTACCCAGAATCGATAGGGGATAAAAATACGAATAAAACCTGATACAAGTTGTTTTCTGAAAAACTTTCTGAAAAAAGTTATTAAACAGCAAACTTTGAAAAATTAGTAAAAGTCGTCAAAATATATGAAACTGGTATTTCGTTCATTACTCCAAAACGAGATCGCGCGCACACATCCCACTACCCAGAATCGATAGGGGATAAAAGTACGAATAAAACCTGATACAAGTTGTTTTCTGAAAAACTTTCTGAAAAAAGTTATTAAACAGCAAACTTTGAAAAATTAGTAAAAGTCGTCAAAATATATTAAACTGGTATTTCGTTCATTACTCCAAAACGAGATCGCGCGCACACATCCCACTAACCAGAATCGATAGGGGAGAAAAATACGAATAAAACCTGATACAAGTTGTTTTCTGAAAAACTTTCTGAAAAAAGTTATTAAACAGCAAACTTTGAAAAATTAGTAAAAGTCGTCAAAATATATTAAACTGGTATTTCGTTCATTACTCCAAAACGAGATCGCATGCACACATCCCACTACCCAGAATCGATAGGGGATAAAAATACAAATTAAACCTGATACAAGTTGTTTTCTGAAAAACTTTCTGAAAAAAGTTGTTAAACAGCAAACTTTGAAAAATTAGTAAGAGTCGTCAAAATATATTAAACTGGTATTTCGTTCATTACTCCAAAACGAGATCGCGCGCACACATCCCACTACCCAGAATCGATAGGGGATAAAAATACGAATAAAACCTGATACAAGTTGTTTTCTGAAAAACTTTCTGAAAAAAGTTATTAAACAGCAAACTTTGAAAAATTAGTAAAAGTCGTCAAAATATATTAAACTGGTATTTCGTTCATTACTCCAAAACGAGATCGCGCCCACACATCCCACTACCCAGAATCGATAGGGGATAAAAATACAAATTAAACCTGATACAAGTTGTTTTCTGAAAAACTTTCTGAAAAAAGTTATTAAACAGCAAACTTTGAAAAATTAGTAAAAGTCGTCAAAATATATTAAACTGGTATTTCGTTCATTACTCCAAAACGAGATCGCGCGCACACATCCCACTACCCAGAATCGATAGGGGATAAAAATACAAATTAAACCTGATACAAGTTGTTTTCTGAAAAACTTTCTGAAAAAAGTTATTAAACAGCAAACTTTGAAAAATTAGTAAAAGTCGTCAAAATGTATTAAACTGGTATTTCGTTCATTACTCCAAAACGAGATCGCGCGCACACATCCCACTACCCAGAATCGATAGGGGATAAAAATACAAATTAAGCCTGATACAAGTTGTTTTCTGAAAAACTTTTTGAAAAAAGTTATTAAGCAGCAAACTTTGAAAAATTAGTAAAATTCGTCAAAATATATTAAACTGGTATTTCGTTCATTACTCCAAAACGAGATCGCGCGCACACATCCCACTACCCAGAATCGATAGGGGATAAAAATACAAATTAAACCTGATATAAGTTGTTTTCTGAAAAACTTTCTGAAAAAAGTTATTAAACAGCAAACTTTGAAAAATTAGTAAAAGTCGTCAAAATATATTAAACTGGTATTTCGTTCATTACTCCAAAACGAGATCGCTCGCACACATCCCACTACCCAGAATCGATAGGGGATAAAAATACAAATAAAACCTGCTACAAGTTGTTTTCTGAAAAACTTTCTGAAAAAAGTTATTAAACAGCAAACTTTGAAAAATTAGTAAAAGTCGTCAAAATATATTAAACTGGTATTTCGTTCATTACTCCAAAACGAAATCGCGCGCACACATCCTACTACCCAGAATCGATAGGGCATAAAAATACAAATTAAACCTGATACAAGTTGTTTTCTGAAAAACTTTCTGAAAAAAGTTATTAAACAGCAAACTTTGAAAAATTAGTAAAAGTCGTCAAAATATATTAAACTGGTATTTCGTTCATTACTCCAAAACGAGATCGCGCGCACACATCCCACTACCCAGAATCAATAGGGGATAAAAATACGAATAAAACCTGATACAAGTTTTTTTCTGAAAAACTTTCTGAAAAAAGTTATTAAACAGCAAACTTTGAAAAATTAGTAAAAGTCGTCAAAATATATTAAACTGGTATTTCGTTCATTACTCCAAAACGAGATCGCGCGCACACATCCCACTACCCAGAATCGATAGGGGATAAAAATACGAATAAAACCTGATACAAGTTGTTTTCTGAAAAACTTTCTGAAAACAGTTATTAAACAGCAAACTTTGAAAAATTAGTAAAAGTCGTCAAAATATATTAAACTGGTATTTCGTTCATTACTCCAAAACGAGATCGCGCGCACACATCCCACTACCCAGAGTCGATAGGGGATAAAAATACGAATAAAACCTGATACAAGTTGTTTTCTGAAAAACTTTCTGAAAAAAGTTATTAAACAGCAAACTTTGAAAAATTAGTAAATGTCGTCAAAATATATTAAACTGGTATTTCGTTCATTACTCCAAAACGAGTTCGCGCGCACACATCCCACTACCCAGAATCGATAGCGGATAAAAATACAAATTAAACCTGATACAAGTTGTTTTCTGAAAAACTTTCTGAAAAAAGTTATTAAACAGCAAACTTTGAAAAATTAGTAAAAGTCGTCAAAATATATTAAACTGGTATTTCGTTCATTACTCCAAAACGAGATCGCGCGCACACATCCCACTACCCAGAATCGATAGGGGATAAAAATACGAATAAAACCTGATACAAGTTGTTTTCTGAAAAACTTTCTGAAAAAAGTTATTAAACAGCAAACTTTGAAAAATTAGTAAAAGTCGTCAAAATATATTAAACTGGTATTTCGTTCATTACTCCAAAACGAGATCGCGCGCACACATCCCACTACCCAGAATCGATAGGGGATAAAAATACGAATAAAACCTGATACAAGTTGTTTTCTGAAAAACTTTCTGAAAAAAGTTATTAAGCAGCAAACTTTAAAAAATTAGTAAAAGTCGTCAAAATATATTAAACTGGTATTTCGTTCATTACTCCAAAACGAGATCGCGCGCACACATCCCACTACCCAGAATCGATAGGGGATAAAAATACAAATTAAACCTGATACAAGTTGTTTTCTGAAAAACTTTCTGAAAAAAGTTATTAAATAGCAAACTTTGAAAAATTAGTAAAAGTCGTTAAAATATATTAAACTGGTATTTCGTTCATTACTCTAAAACGAGATCGCGCGCACACATCCCACTACCCAGAATCGATAGGGGATAAAAATACGAATAAAACCTGATACAAGTTATTTTCTGAAAAACTTTCTGAAAAAAGTTATTAAACAGCGAACTTTGAAAAATTAGTAAAAGTCGTCAAAATATATTAAACTGGTATTTCGTTCATTACTCCAAAACGAGATCGCGCGCACACATCCCACTACCCAGAATCGATAGGGGATAAAAATACGAATAAAATCTGATACAAGTTGTTTTCTGAAAAACTTTCTGAAAAAAGTTATTAAACAGCAAACTTTGAAAAATTAGTAAAAGTCGTCAAAATATATTAAACTGGTATTTCGTTCATTACTCCAAAACGAGATCGCGCGCACACATCCCACTACCCAGAATCGATAGGGGATAAAAATACGAATAAAACCTGATACAAGTTATTTTCTGAGAAACTTTCTGAAAAAAGTTATTAAACAGTAAACTTTGAAAAATTAGTAAAAGTCGTCAAAATATATTAAACTGGTATTTCGTTCATTACTCCAAAACGAGATCGCGCGCAAACATCCCACTACCCAGAATCGATAGGGGATAAAAATACAAATTAAACCTGATACAAGTTGTTTTCTGAAAAACTTTCTGAAAAAAGTTATTAAACAGCAAACTTTGAAAAATTAGTAAAAGTCGTCAAAATATATTAAACTGGTATTTCGTTCATTACTCCAAAACGAGATTGCGCGCACACATCCCACTACCCAGAATCGATAGGGGATAAAAATACAAATTAAATTTGATAGAAGTTGTTTTCTGAAAAACTTTCTGAAAAAAGTTATTAAACAGCAAACTTTGAAAAATTAGTAAAAGTCGTCAAAATATATTAAACTGGTATTTCGTTCATTACTCCAAAACGAGATCGCGCCCACACATCCCACTACCCAGAATCGATAGGGGATAAAAATACAAATAAAACCTGATACAAGTTGTTTTCTGAAAAACTTTCTGAAAAAAGTTATTAAACAGCAAACTTTGAAAAATTAGTAAAAGTCGTCAAAATATATTAAACTGGTATTTCGTTCATTACTCCAAAACGAGATCGCGCGCACACATCCCACTACCCAGAATCGATAGGGGATAAAAATACAAATTAAACCTGATACAAGTTGTTTTCCGAAAAACTTTCTGAAAAAAGTTATTAAACAGCAAACTTTGAAAAATTAGTAAAAGTCGTCAAAATATATTAAACTGGTATTTCGTTCATTACTCCAAAACGAGATCGCGCGCACAAATCCCACTACCCAGAATCGATAGGGGATAAAAATACGAATAAAACCTGATACAAGTTGTTTTCTGAAAAACTTTCTGAAAAAAGTTATTAAACAGCAAACTTTGAAAAATTAGTAAAAGTCGTCAAAATATATTAAACTGGTATTTCGTTCATTACTCCAAAACGAGATCGCGCGCACACATCCCACTACCCAGAATCGATAGGGGATAAAAATACGAATAAAACCTGATACAAGTTGTTTTCTGAAAAACTTTCTGAAAAAAGTTATTAAACAGCAAACTTTGAAAAATTAGTAAAAGTCGTCAAAATATATTAAACTGGTATTTCGTTCATTACTCCAAAACGAGATCGCGCGCACAAATCCCACTACCCAGAATCGATAGGGGATAAAAATACGAATAAAACCTGATACAAGTTTTTTTCTGAAAAACTTTCTGAAAAAAGTTATTAAACAGCAAACTTTGAAAAATTAGTAAAAGTCGTCAAAATATATTAAACTGGTATTTCGTTCATTACTCCAAAACGAGATCGCGCGCACACATCCCACTACCCAGAATCGATAGGGGATAAAAATACGAATAAAACCTGATACAAGTTGTTTTCTGAAAAACTTTCTGAAAACAGTTATTAAACAGCAAACTTTGAAAAATTAGTAAAAGTCGTCAAAATATATTAAACTGGTATTTCGTTCATTACTCCAAAACGAGATCGCGCGCACACATCCCACTACCCAGAGTCGATAGGGGATAAAAATACGAATAAAACCTGATACAAGTTGTTTTCTGAAAAACTTTCTGAAAAAAGTTATTAAACAGCAAACTTTGAAAAATTAGTAAATGTCGTCAAAATATATTAAACTGGTATTTCGTTCATTACTCCAAAACGAGTTCGCGCGCACACATCCCACTACCCAGAATCGATAGCGGATAAAAATACAAATTAAACCTGATACAAGTTGTTTTCTGAAAAACTTTCTGAAAAAAGTTATTAAACAGCAAACTTTGAAAAATTAGTAAAAGTCGTCAAAATATATTAAACTGGTATTTCGTTCATTACTCCAAAACGAGATCGCGCGCACACATCCCACTACCCAGAATCGATAGGGGATAAAAATACGAATAAAACCTGATACAAGTTGTTTTCTGAAAAACTTTCTGAAAAAAGTTATTAAACAGCAAACTTTGAAAAATTAGTAAAAGTCGTCAAAATATATTAAACTGGTATTTCGTTCATTACTCCAAAACGAGATCGCGCGCACACATCCCACTACCCAGAATCGATAGGGGATAAAAATACGAATAAAACCTGATACAAGTTGTTTTCTGAAAAACTTTCTGAAAAAAGTTATTAAGCAGCAAACTTTAAAAAATTAGTAAAAGTCGTCAAAATATATTAAACTGGTATTTCGTTCATTACTCCAAAACGAGATCGCGCGCACACATCCCACTACCCAGAATCGATAGGGGATAAAAATACAAATTAAACCTGATACAAGTTGTTTTCTGAAAAACTTTCTGAAAAAAGTTATTAAACAGCAAACTTTGAAAAATTAGTAAAAGTCGTTAAAATATATTAAACTGGTATTTCGTTCATTACTCTAAAACGAGATCGCGCGCACACATCCCACTACCCAGAATCGATAGGGGATAAAAATACGAATAAAACCTGATACAAGTTGTTTTCTGAAAAACTTTCTGAAAAAAGTTATTAAACAGCAAACTTTGAAAAATTAGTAAAAGTCGTCAAAATATATTAAACTGGTATTTCGTTCATTACTCCAAAACGAGATCGCGCGCACACATCCCACTACCCAGAATCGATAGGGGATAAAAATACGAATAAAACCTGATACAAGTTATTTTCTGAGAAACTTTCTGAAAAAAGTTATTAAACAGTAAACTTTGAAAAATTAGTAAAAGTCGTCAAAATATATTAAACTGGTATTTCGTTCATTACTCCAAAACGAGATCGCGCGCAAACATCCCACTACCCAGAATCGATAGGGGATAAAAATACAAATTAAACCTGATACAAGTTGTTTTCTGAAAAACTTTCTGAAAAAAGTTATTAAACAGCAAACTTTGAAAAATTAGTAAAAGTCGTCAAAATATATTAAACTGGTATTTCGTTCATTACTCCAAAACGAGATCGCGCGCACACATCCCACTACCCGGAATCGATAGGGGTTAAAAATACGAATAAAACCTGATACAAATTGTTTTCTGAAAAACTTTCTGAAAAAAGTTATTAAACAGCAAACTTTGAAAAATTAGTAAAAGTCGTCAAAATATATTAAACTGGTATTTCGTTCATTACTCCAAAACGAGATCGCGCGCACACATCCCACTACCCAGAATCGATAGGGGATAAAAATACGAATAAAACCTGATACAAGTTGTTTTCTGAAAAACTTTCTGAAAAAAGTTATTAAACAGCAAACTTTGAAAAATTAGTAAAAGTCGTCAAAATATATTAAACTGGTATTTCGTTCATTACTCCAAAACGAGATCGCGCGCACACATCCCACTACCCAGAATCGATAGGGGATAAAAATACGAATAAAACCTGATACAAGTTGTTTTCTGAAAAACTTTCTGAAAAAAGTTATTAAGCAGCAAACTTTAAAAAAT
The DNA here is from genome assembly GCA_937654795.1 of Cistogaster globosa. NCBI lineage: Eukaryota > Metazoa > Arthropoda > Insecta > Diptera > Tachinidae > Cistogaster > Cistogaster globosa. The sequence goes on along the minus strand of OW569403.1, from coordinate 104,225,922 downwards.
TAGTAAAAGTCGTCAAAATATATTAAACTGGTATTTCGTTCATTACTCCAAAACGAGATCGCGCGCACACATCCCACTACCCAGAATCGATAGGGGATAAAAATACAAATTAAACCTGATACAAGTTGTTTTCTGAAAAACTTTCTGAAAAAAGTTATTAAACAGCAAACTTTGAAAAATTAGTAAAAGTCGTTAAAATATATTAAACTGGTATTTCGTTCATTACTCTAAAACGAGATCGCGCGCACACATCCCACTACCCAGAATCGATAGGGGATAAAAATACGAATAAAACCTGATACAAGTTATTTTCTGAAAAACTTTCTGAAAAAAGTTATTAAACAGCGAACTTTGAAAAATTAGTAAAAGTCGTCAAAATATATTAAACTGGTATTTCGTTCATTACTCCAAAACGAGATCGCGCGCACACATCCCACTACCCAGAATCGATAGGGGATAAAAATACGAATAAAACCTGATACAAGTTGTTTTCTGAAAAACTTTCTGAAAAAAGTTATTAAACAGCAAACTTTGAAAAATTAGTAAAAGTCGTCAAAATATATTAAACTGGTATTTCGTTCATTACTCCAAAACGAGATCGCGCGCACACATCCCACTACCCAGAATCGATAGGGGATAAAAATACGAATAAAACCTGATACAAGTTATTTTCTGAGAAACTTTCTGAAAAAAGTTATTAAACAGTAAACTTTGAAAAATTAGTAAAAGTCGTCAAAATATATTAAACTGGTATTTCGTTCATTACTCCAAAACGAGATCGCGCGCAAACATCCCACTACCCAGAATCGATAGGGGATAAAAATACAAATTAAACCTGATACAAGTTGTTTTCTGAAAAACTTTCTGAAAAAAGTTATTAAACAGCAAACTTTGAAAAATTAGTAAAAGTCGTCAAAATATATTAAACTGGTATTTCGTTCATTACTCCAAAACGAGATCGCGTGCACACATCCCACTACCCAGAATCGATAGGGGATAAAAATACAAATTAAATTTGATAGAAGTTGTTTTCTGAAAAACTTTCTGAAAAAAGTTATTAAACAGCAAACTTTGAAAAATTAGTAAAAGTCGTCAAAATATATTAAACTGGTATTTCGTTCATTACTCCAAAACGAGATCGCGCCCACACATCCCACTACCCAGAATCGATAGGGGATAAAAATACAAATAAAACCTGATACAAGTTGTTTTCTGAAAAACTTTCTGAAAAAAGTTATTAAACAGCAAACTTTGAAAAATTAGTAAAAGTCGTCAAAATATATTAAACTGGTATTTCGTTCATTACTCCAAAACGAGATCGCGCGCACACATCCCACTACCCAGAATCGATAGGGGATAAAAATACAAATTAAACCTGATACAAGTTGTTTTCCGAAAAACTTTCTGAAAAAAGTTATTAAACAGCAAACTTTGAAAAATTAGTAAAAGTCGTCAAAATATATTAAACTGGTATTTCGTTCATTACTCCAAAACGAGATCGCGCGCACAAATCCCACTACCCAGAATCGATAGGGGATAAAAATACGAATAAAACCTGATACAAGTTGTTTTCTGAAAAACTTTCTGAAAAAAGTTATTAAACAGCAAACTTTGAAAAATTAGTAAAAGTCGTCAAAATATATGAAACTGGTATTTCGTTCATTACTCCAAAACGAGAACGCGCGCACACATCCCACTACCCAGAATCGATAGGGGATAAAAGTACGAATAAAACCTGATACAAGTTGTTTTCTGAAAAACTTTCTGAAAAAAGTTATTAAACAGCAAACTTTGAAAAATTAGTAAAAGTCGTCAAAATATATTAAACTGGTATTTCGTTCATTACTCCAAAACGAGATCGCGCGCACACATCCCACTAACCAGAATCGATAGGGGATAAAAATACAAATTAAACCTGATACAAGTTGTTTTCTGAAAAACTTTCTGAAAAAAGTTATTAAACAGCAAACTTTGAAAAATTAGTAAAAGTCGTCAAAATATATTAAACTGGTATTTCGTTCATTACTCCAAAACGAGATCGCGCGCACACATCCCACTACCCAGAATTGATAGGGGATAAAAATACAAATTAAACCTGATACAAGTTGTTTTCTGAAAAACTTTCTGAAAAAAGTTATTAAACAGCAAACTTTGAAAAATTAGTAAAAGTCGTCAAAATATATTAAACTGGTATTTCGTTCATTACTCCAAAACGAGATCGCATGCACACATCCCACTACCCAGAATCGATAGGGGATAAAAATACAAATTAAACCTGATACAAGTTGTTTTCTGAAAAACTTTCTGAAAAAAGTTGTTAAACAGCAAACTTTGAAAAATTAGTAAGAGTCGTCAAAATATATTAAACTGGTATTTCGTTCATTACTCCAAAACGAGATCGCGCGCACACATCCCACTACCCAGAATCGATAGGGGATAAAAATACGAATAAAACCTGATACAAGTTGTTTTCTGAAAAACTTTCTGAAAAAAGTTATTAAACAGCAAACTTTGAAAAATTAGTAAAAGTCGTCAAAATATATTAAACTGGTATTTCGTTCATTACTCCAAAACGAGATCGCGCGCACACATCCCACTACCCAGAATCGATAGGGGATAAAAATACAAATTAAACCTGATACAAGTTGTTTTCTGAAAAACTTTCTGAAAAAAGTTATTAAACAGCAAACTTTGAAAAATTAGTAAAAGTCGTCAAAATATATTAAACTGGTATTTCGTTCATTACTCCAAAACGAGATCGCGCGCACACATCCCACTACCCAGAATCGATAGGGGATAAAAATACAAATTAAACCTGATACAAGTTGTTTTCTGAAAAACTTTCTGAAAAAAGTTATTAAACAGCAAACTTTGAAAAATTAGTAAAAGTCGTCAAAATGTATTAAACTGGTATTTCGTTCATTACTCCAAAACGAGATCGCGCGCACACATCCCACTAACCAGAATCGATAGGGGATAAAAATACAAATTAAGCCTGATACAAGTTGTTTTCTGAAAAACTTTTTGAAAAAAGTTATTAAGCAGCAAACTTTGAAAAATTAGTAAAAGTCGTCAAAATATATTAAACTGGTATTTCGTTCATTACTCTAAAACGAGATCGCGCGCACACATCCCACTACCCAGAATCGATAGGGGATAAAAATACGAATAAAACCTGATACAAGTTATTTTCTGAAAAACTTTCTGAAAAAAGTTATTAAACAGCGAACTTTGAAAAATTAGTAAAAGTCGTCAAAATATATTAAACTGGTATTTCGTTCATTACTCCAAAACGAGATCGCGCGCACACATCCCACTACCCAGAATCGATAGGGGATAAAAATACGAAAAAAACCTGATACAAGTTGTTTTCTGAAAAACTTTCTGAAAAAAGTTATTAAGCAGCAAACTTTAAAAAATTAGTAAAAGTCGTCAAAATATATTAAACTGGTATTTCGTTCATTACTCCAAAACGAGATCGCGCGCACACATCCCACTACCCAGAATCGATAGGGGATAAAAATACAAATTAAACCTGATACAAGTTGTTTTCTGAAAAACTTTCTGAAAAAAGTTATTAAACAGCAAACTTTGAAAAATTAGTAAAAGTCGTTAAAATATATTAAACTGGTATTTCGTTCATTACTCTAAAACGAGATCGCGCGCACACATCCCACTACCCAGAATCGATAGGGGATAAAAATACGAATAAAACCTGATACAAGTTGTTTTCTGAAAAACTTTCTGAAAACAGTTATTAAACAGCAAACTTTGAAAAATTAGTAAAAGTCGTCAAAATATATTAAACTGGTATTTCGTTCATTACTCCAAAACGAGATCGCGCGCACACATCCCACTACCCAGAGTCGATAGGGGATAAAAATACGAATAAAACCTGATACAAGTTGTTTTCTGAAAAACTTTCTGAAAAAAGTTATTAAACAGCAAACTTTGAAAAATTAGTAAATGTCGTCAAAATATATTAAACTGGTATTTCGTTCATTACTCCAAAACGAGATCGCGCGCACACATCCCACTACCCAGAATCGATAGGGGATAAAAATACGAATAAAACCTGATACAAGGTGTTTTCTGAAAAACTTTCTGAAAAAAGTTATTAAGCAGCAAACTTTAAAAAATTAGTAAAAGTCGTCAAAATATATTAAACTGGTATTTCGTTCATTACTCCAAAACGAGATCGCGCGCACACATCCCACTACCCAGAATCGATAGGGGATAAAAATACAAATTAAACCTGATACAAGTTGTTTTCTGAAAAACTTTCTGAAAAAAGTTATTAAACAGCAAACTTTGAAAAATTAGTAAAAGTCGTTAAAATATATTAAACTGGTATTTCGTTCATTACTCTAAAACGAGATCGCGCGCACACATCCCACTACCCAGAATCGATAGGGGATAAAAATACGAATAAAACCTGATACAAGTTATTTTCTGAAAAACTTTCTGAAAAAAGTTATTAAACAGCGAACTTTGAAAAATTAGTAAAAGTCGTCAAAATATATTAAACTGGTATTTCGTTCATTACTCCAAAACGAGATCGCGCGCACACATCCCACTACCCAGAATCGATAGGGGATAAAAATACGAATAAAACCTGATACAAGTTGTTTTCTGAAAAACTTTCTGAAAAAAGTTATTAAACAGCAAACTTTGAAAAATTAGTAAAAGTCGTCAAAATATATTAAACTGGTATTTCGTTCATTACTCCAAAACGAGATCGCGCGCACACATCCCACTACCCAGAATCGATAGGGGATAAAAATACGAATAAAACCTGATACAAGTTATTTTCTGAGAAACTTTCTGAAAAAAGTTATTAAACAGTAAACTTTGAAAAATTAGTAAAAGTCGTCAAAATATATTAAACTGGTATTTCGTTCATTACTCCAAAACGAGATCGCGCGCAAACATCCCACTACCCAGAATCGATAGGGGATAAAAATACAAATTAAACCTGATACAAGTTGTTTTCTGAAAAACTTTCTGAAAAAAGTTATTAAACAGCAAACTTTGAAAAATTAGTAAAAGTCGTCAAAATATATTAAACTGGTATTTCGTTCATTACTCCAAAACGAGATCGCGTGCACACATCCCACTACCCAGAATCGATAGGGGATAAAAATACAAATTAAATTTGATAGAAGTTGTTTTCTGAAAAACTTTCTGAAAAAAGTTATTAAACAGCAAACTTTGAAAAATTAGTAAAAGTCGTCAAAATATATTAAACTGGTATTTCGTTCATTACTCCAAAACGAGATCGCGCCCACACATCCCACTACCCAGAATCGATAGGGGATAAAAATACAAATAAAACCTGATACAAGTTGTTTTCTGAAAAACTTTCTGAAAAAAGTTATTAAACAGCAAACTTTGAAAAATTAGTAAAAGTCGTCAAAATATATTAAACTGGTATTTCGTTCATTACTCCAAAACGAGATCGCGCGCACACATCCCACTACCCAGAATCGATAGGGGATAAAAATACAAATTAAACCTGATACAAGTTGTTTTCCGAAAAACTTTCTGAAAAAAGTTATTAAACAGCAAACTTTGAAAAATTAGTAAAAGTCGTCAAAATATATTAAACTGGTATTTCGTTCATTACTCCAAAACGAGATCGCGCGCACAAATCCCACTACCCAGAATCGATAGGGGATAAAAATACGAATAAAACCTGATACAAGTTGTTTTCTGAAAAACTTTCTGAAAAAAGTTATTAAACAGCAAACTTTGAAAAATTAGTAAAAGTCGTCAAAATATATGAAACTGGTATTTCGTTCATTACTCCAAAACGAGAACGCGCGCACACATCCCACTACCCAGAATCGATAGGGGATAAAAGTACGAATAAAACCTGATACAAGTTGTTTTCTGAAAAACTTTCTGAAAAAAGTTATTAAACAGCAAACTTTGAAAAATTAGTAAAAGTCGTCAAAATATATTAAACTGGTATTTCGTTCATTACTCCAAAACGAGATCGCGCGCACACATCCCACTAACCAGAATCGATAGGGGATAAAAATACAAATTAAACCTGATACAAGTTGTTTTCTGAAAAACTTTCTGAAAAAAGTTATTAAACAGCAAACTTTGAAAAATTAGTAAAAGTCGTCAAAATATATTAAACTGGTATTTCGTTCATTACTCCAAAACGAGATCGCGCGCACACATCCCACTACCCAGAATTGATAGGGGATAAAAATACAAATTAAACCTGATACAAGTTGTTTTCTGAAAAACTTTCTGAAAAAAGTTATTAAACAGCAAACTTTGAAAAATTAGTAAAAGTCGTCAAAATATATTAAACTGGTATTTCGTTCATTACTCCAAAACGAGATCGCATGCACACATCCCACTACCCAGAATCGATAGGGGATAAAAATACAAATTAAACCTGATACAAGTTGTTTTCTGAAAAACTTTCTGAAAAAAGTTGTTAAACAGCAAACTTTGAAAAATTAGTAAGAGTCGTCAAAATATATTAAACTGGTATTTCGTTCATTACTCCAAAACGAGATCGCGCGCACACATCCCACTACCCAGAATCGATAGGGGATAAAAATACGAATAAAACCTGATACAAGTTGTTTTCTGAAAAACTTTCTGAAAAAAGTTATTAAACAGCAAACTTTGAAAAATTAGTAAAAGTCGTCAAAATATATTAAACTGGTATTTCGTTCATTACTCCAAAACGAGATCGCGCGCACACATCCCACTACCCAGAATCGATAGGGGATAAAAATACAAATTAAACCTGATACAAGTTGTTTTCTGAAAAACTTTCTGAAAAAAGTTATTAAACAGCAAACTTTGAAAAATTAGTAAAAGTCGTCAAAATATATTAAACTGGTATTTCGTTCATTACTCCAAAACGAGATCGCGCGCACACATCCCACTACCCAGAATCGATAGGGGATAAAAATACAAATTAAACCTGATACAAGTTGTTTTCTGAAAAACTTTCTGAAAAAAGTTATTAAACAGCAAACTTTGAAAAATTAGTAAAAGTCGTCAAAATGTATTAAACTGGTATTTCGTTCATTACTCCAAAACGAGATCGCGCGCACACATCCCACTAACCAGAATCGATAGGGGATAAAAATACAAATTAAGCCTGATACAAGTTGTTTTCTGAAAAACTTTTTGAAAAAAGTTATTAAGCAGCAAACTTTGAAAAATTAGTAAAAGTCGTCAAAATATATTAAACTGGTATTTCGTTCATTACTCTAAAACGAGATCGCGCGCACACATCCCACTACCCAGAATCGATAGGGGATAAAAATACGAATAAAACCTGATACAAGTTATTTTCTGAAAAACTTTCTGAAAAAAGTTATTAAACAGCGAACTTTGAAAAATTAGTAAAAGTCGTCAAAATATATTAAACTGGTATTTCGTTCATTACTCCAAAACGAGATCGCGCGCACACATCCCACTACCCAGAATCGATAGGGGATAAAAATACGAAAAAAACCTGATACAAGTTGTTTTCTGAAAAACTTTCTGAAAAAAGTTATTAAGCAGCAAACTTTAAAAAATTAGTAAAAGTCGTCAAAATATATTAAACTGGTATTTCGTTCATTACTCCAAAACGAGATCGCGCGCACACATCCCACTACCCAGAATCGATAGGGGATAAAAATACAAATTAAACCTGATACAAGTTGTTTTCTGAAAAACTTTCTGAAAAAAGTTATTAAACAGCAAACTTTGAAAAATTAGTAAAAGTCGTTAAAATATATTAAACTGGTATTTCGTTCATTACTCTAAAACGAGATCGCGCGCACACATCCCACTACCCAGAATCGATAGGGGATAAAAATACGAATAAAACCTGATACAAGTTGTTTTCTGAAAAACTTTCTGAAAACAGTTTATTAAACAGCAAACTTTGAAAAATTAGTAAAAGTCGTCAAAATATATTAAACTGGTATTTCGTTCATTACTCCAAAACGAGATCGCGCGCACACATCCCACTACCCAGAGTCGATAGGGGATAAAAATACGAATAAAACCTGATACAAGTTGTTTTCTGAAAAACTTTCTGAAAAAAGTTATTAAACAGCAAACTTTGAAAAATTAGTAAATGTCGTCAAAATATATTAAACTGGTATTTCGTTCATTACTCCAAAACGAGATCGCGCGCACACATCCCACTACCCAGAATCGATAGGGGATAAAAATACGAATAAAACCTGATACAAGGTGTTTTCTGAAAAACTTTCTGAAAAAAGTTATTAAGCAGCAAACTTTAAAAAATTAGTAAAAGTCGTCAAAATATATTAAACTGGTATTTCGTTCATTACTCCAAAACGAGATCGCGCGCACACATCCCACTACCCAGAATCGATAGGGGATAAAAATACAAATTAAACCTGATACAAGTTGTTTTCTGAAAAACTTTCTGAAAAAAGTTATTAAACAGCAAACTTTGAAAAATTAGTAAAAGTCGTTAAAATATATTAAACTGGTATTTCGTTCATTACTCTAAAACGAGATCGCGCGCACACATCCCACTACCCAGAATCGATAGGGGATAAAAATACGAATAAAACCTGATACAAGTTATTTTCTGAAAAACTTTCTGAAAAAAGTTATTAAACAGCGAACTTTGAAAAATTAGTAAAAGTCGTCAAAATATATTAAACTGGTATTTCGTTCATTACTCCAAAACGAGATCGCGCGCACACATCCCACTACCCAGAGTCGATAGGGGATAAAAATACGAATAAAACCTGATACAAGTTGTTTTCTGAAAAACTTTCTGAAAAAAGTTATTAAACAGCAAACTTTGAAAAATTAGTAAATGTCGTCAAAATATATTAAACTGGTATTTCGTTCATTACTCCAAAACGAGATCGCGCGCACACATCCCACTACCCAGAATCGATAGGGGATAAAAATACGAATAAAACCTGATACAAGGTGTTTTCTGAAAAACTTTCTGAAAAAAGTTATTAAGCAGCAAACTTTAAAAAATTAGTAAAAGTCGTCAAAATATATTAAACTGGTATTTCGTTCATTACTCCAAAACGAGATCGCGCGCACACATCCCACTACCCAGAATCGATAGGGGATAAAAATACAAATTAAACCTGATACAAGTTGTTTTCTGAAAAACTTTCTGAAAAAAGTTATTAAACAGCAAACTTTGAAAAATTAGTAAAAGTCGTTAAAATATATTAAACTGGTATTTCGTTCATTACTCTAAAACGAGATCGCGCGCACACATCCCACTACCCAGAATCGATAGGGGATAAAAATACGAATAAAACCTGATACAAGTTATTTTCTGAAAAACTTTCTGAAAAAAGTTATTAAACAGCGAACTTTGAAAAATTAGTAAAAGTCGTCAAAATATATTAAACTGGTATTTCGTTCATTACTCCAAAACGAGATCGCGCGCACACATCCCACTACCCAGAATCGATAGGGGATAAAAATACGAATAAAACCTGATACAAGTTGTTTTCTGAAAAACTTTCTGAAAAAAGTTATTAAACAGCAAACTTTGAAAAATTAGTAAAAGTCGTCAAAATATATTAAACTGGTATTTCGTTCATTACTCCAAAACGAGATCGCGCGCACACATCCCACTACCCAGAATCGATAGGGGATAAAAATACGAATAAAACCTGATACAAGTTATTTTCTGAGAAACTTTCTGAAAAAAGTTATTAAACAGTAAACTTTGAAAAATTAGTAAAAGTCGTCAAAATATATTAAACTGGTATTTCGTTCATTACTCCAAAACGAGATCGCGCGCAAACATCCCACTACCCAGAATCGATAGGGGATAAAAATACAAATTAAACCTGATACAAGTTGTTTTCTGAAAAACTTTCTGAAAAAAGTTATTAAACAGCAAACTTTGAAAAATTAGTAAAAGTCGTCAAAATATATTAAACTGGTATTTCGTTCATTACTCCAAAACGAGATCGCGCGCACACATCCCACTACCCAGAATCGATAGGGGATAAAAATACGAATAAAACCTGATACAAGTTGTTTTCTGAAAAACTTTCTGAAAAAAGTTATTAAACAGCAAACTTTGAAAAATTAGTAAAAGTCGTCAAAATATAATTAACTGGTATTTCGTTCATTACTCCAAAACGAGATCGCGCGCACACATCCCACTACCCAGAATCGATAGGGGATAAAAATACGAATAAAACCTGATACAAGTTGTTTTCTGAAAAACTTTCTGAAAAAAGTTATTAAACAGCAAACTTTGAAAAATTAGTAAAAGTCGTCAAAATATATTAAACTGGTATTTCGTTCATTACTCAAAAACGAGATCGCGCGCACACATCCCACTACCCAGAATCGATAGGGGATAAAAATACGAATAAAACCTGATACAAGTTGTTTTCTGAAAAACTTTCTGAAAAAAGTTATTAAACAGCAAACTTTGAAAAATTAGTAAAAGTCGTCAAAATATATTAAACTGGTATTTCGTTCATTACTCCAAAACGAGATCGCGCGCACACATCCCACTACCCATAATCGATAGGGGATAAAAATACAAATTAAACCTGATACAAGTTGTTTTCTGAAAAACTTTCTGAAAAAAGTTATTAAACAGCAAACTTTGAAAAATTAGTAAAAGTCGTCAAAATATATTAAACTGGTATTTCGTTCATTACTCCAAAACGAGATCGCGCGCACACATCCCACTACCCAGAATCGATAGGGGATAAAAATACGAATAAAACCTGATACAAGTTGTTTTCTGAAAAACTTTCTGAAAAAAGTTATTAAACAGCAAACTTTGAAAAATTAGTAAAAGTCGTCAAAATATAATTAACTGGTATTTCGTTCATTACTCCAAAACGAGATCGCGCGCACACATCCCACTACCCAGAATCGATAGGGGATAAAAATACGAATAAAACCTGATACAAGTTGTTTTCTGAAAAACTTTCTGAAAAAAGTTATTAAACAGCAAACTTTGAAAAATTAGTAAAAGTCGTCAAAATATATTAAACTGGTATTTCGTTCATTACTCCAAAATGAGATCGCGCGCACACATCCCACTACCCAGAATCGATAGGGGATAAAAATACGAATAAAACCTGATACAAGTTGTTTTCTGAAAAACTTTCTAAAAAAAGTTATTAAACAGCAAACTTTGAAAAATTAGTAAAAGTCGTCAAAATATATTAAACTGGTATTTCGTTCATTACTCCAAAACGAGATCGCGCGCACACATCCCACTACCCAGAATCGATAGGGGATAAAAATACAAATTAAACCTGATACAAGTTGTTTTCTGAAAAACTTTCTGAAAAAAGTTATTAAACAGCAAACTTTGAAAAATTAGTAAAAGTCGTCAAAATATATTAAACTGGTATTTCGTTCATTACTCCAAAACGAGATCGCGCGCACATCCCACTACCCAGAATCGATAGGGGATAAAAATACGAATAAAACCTGATACAAGTTATTTTCTGAGAAACTTTCTGAAAAAAGTTATTAAACAGTAAACTTTGAAAAATTAGTAAAAGTCGTCAAAATATATTAAACTGGTATTTCGTTCATTACTCCAAAACGAGATCGCGCGCAAACATCCCACTACCCAGAATCGATAGGGGATAAAAATACAAATTAAACCTGATACAAGTTGTTTTCTGAAAAACTTTCTGAAAAAAGTTATTAAACAGCAAACTTTGAAAAATTAGTAAAAGTCGTCAAAATATATTAAACTGGTATTTCGTTCATTACTCCAAAACGAGATCGCGCGCACACATCCCACTACCCAGAATCGATAGGGGATAAAAATACGAATAAAACCTGATACAAGTTGTTTTCTGAAAAACTTTCTGAAAAAAGTTATTAAACAGCAAACTTTGAAAAATTAGTAAAAGTCGTCAAAATATAATTAACTTGTATTTCGTTCATTACTCCAAAACGAGATCGCGCGCACACATCCCACTACCCAGAATCGATAGGGGATAAAAATACGAATAAAACCTGGTACAAGTTGTTTTCTGAAAAACTTTCTGAAAAAAGTTATTAAACAGCAAACTTTGAAAAATTAGTAAAAGTCGTCAAAATATATTAAACTGGTATTTCGTTCATTACTCCAAAACGAGATCGCGCGCACACATCCCACTACCCAGAATCGATAGGGGATAAAAATACAAATTAAACCTGATACAAGTTGTTTTCTGAAAAACTTTCTGAAAAAAGTTATTAAACAGCAAACTTTGAAAAATTAGTAAAAGTCGTCAAAATATATTAAACTGGTATTTCGTTCATTACTCCAAAACGAGATCGCGCGCACAAATCCCACTACCCAGAATCGATAGGGGATAAAAATACGAATAAAACCTGATACAAGTTGTTTTCTGAAAAACTTTCTGAAAAAAGTTATTAAACAGCAAACTTTGAAAAATTAGTAAAAGTCGTCAAAATATATTAAACTGGTATTTCGTTCATTACTCCAAAACGAGATCGCGCGCACACATCCCACTATCCAGAATCGATAGGGGATAAAAATACAAATTAAACCTGATACAAGTTGTTTTCTGAAAAACTTTCTGAAAAAAGTTATTAAACAGCAAACTTTGAAAAATTAGTAAAAGTCGTCAAAATATATTAAACTGGTATTTCGTTCATTACTCCAAAACGAGATCGCGCGCACAAATCCCACTACCCAGAATCGATAGGGGATAAAAATACGAATAAAACCTGATACAAGTTGTTTTCTGAAAAACTTTCTGAAAAAAGTTATTAAACAGCAAACTTTGAAAAATTAGTAAAAGTCGTCAAAATATATTAAACTGGTATTTCGTTCATTACTCCAAAACGAGATCGCGCGCACACATCCCACTACCCAGAATCGATAGGGGATAAAAATACGAATAAATCCTGATACAAGTTGTTTTCTAAAAACCTTTCTGAAAAAATTTATTAAACAGCAAACTTTGAAAAATTAGTAAAAGTCGTCAAAATATATTAAACTGGTATTTCGTTCATTACTCCAAAACGAGATCGCGCGCACACTTCCCACTACCCAGAATCGATAGGGGATAAAAATACAAATAAAACCTGATACAAGTTGTTTTCTGAAAAACTTTCTGAAAAAAGTTATTAAACAGCAAACTTTGAAGAATTAGTAAAAGTCGTCAAAATATATTAAACTGGTATTTCGTTCATTACTCCAAAACGAGATCGCGCGCACACATCCCACTACCCAGAATCGATAGGGGATAAAAATACAAATTAAACCTGATACAAGTTGTTTTCTGAAAAAAGTTATTAAACAGCAAACTTTGAAAAATTAGTAAAAGTCGTCAAAATATATTAAACTGGTATTTCGTTCATTACTCCAAAACGAGATCGCGCGCACACATCCCACTACCCAGAATCGATAGGGGATAAAAATACGAATAAAACCTGATACAAGTTGTTTTCTGAAAAACTTTCTGAAAAAAGTTATTAAACAGCAAACTTTGAAAAATTAGTAAAAGTCGTCAAAATATATTAAACTGGTATTTCGTTCATTATTCCAAAACGAGATAGCTTGCACACATCCCACCACCCAGAATCGATAGGGAATAAAAATACGAATAAAACCTGATACAAGTTGTTTTCTGAAAAACTTTCTGAAAAAAGTTATTAAACAGCAAACTTTGAAAATTTAGTAAAAGTCGTCAAAATATATTAAACTGGTATTTCGTTCATTACTCCAAAACGAGATCGCGCGCACACATCCCACTACCCAGAATCGATAGGGGATAAAAATACGAATAAAACCTGATACAATTGTTTTCTGAAAAACTTTCTGAAAAAAAATTATTAAACAGCAAACTTTGAAAAATTAGTAAAAGTCGTCAAAATATATTAAACTGGTATTTCGTTCATTACTCCAAAACGAGATCGCGCGCACACATCCCACTACCCAGAATCGATAGGGAATAAAAAAACGAATAAAACCTGATACAAGTTGTTTTCTGAGAAACTTTCTGAAAAAAAGTTATTAAACAGCAAACTTTTAAAAATTAGTAAAAGTCGTCAAAATATAATAAACTGGTATTTCGTTCATTACTCCAAAACGAGATCGCGCGCACACATCCCACTACCCAGAATCGATAGGGGATAAAAATACAAATTAAACCTGATACAAGTTGTTTTCTGAAAAAAGTTATTAAACAGCAAACTTTGAAAAATTAGTAAAAGTCGTCAAAATATATTAAACTGGTATTTCGTTCATTACTCCAAAACGAGATCGCGCGCACACATCCCACTACCCAGAATCGATAGGGGATAAAAATACGAATAAAACCTGATACAAGTTGTTTTCTGAAAAACTTTCTGAAAAAAGTTATTAAACAGCAAACTTTGAAAAATTAGTAAAAGTCGTCAAAATATATTAAACTGGTATTTCGTTCATTACTCCAAAACGAGATCGCGCGCACACATCCCACTACCCAGAATCGATAGGGGATAAAAATACGAATAAAACCTGATACAAGTTGTTTTCTGAAAAACTTTCTGAAAAAAGTTATTAAACAGCAAACTTTGAAAAATTAGTAAAAGTCGTCAAAATATAATTAACTGGTATTTCGTTCATTACTCCAAAACGAGATCGCGCGCACACATCCCACTACCCAGAATCGATAGGGGATAAAAATACGAATAAAACCTGATACAAGTTGTTTTCTGAAAAACTTTCTGAAAAAAGTTATTAAACAGCAAACTTTGAAAAATTAGTAAAAGTCGTCAAAATATATTAAACTGGTATTTCGTTCATTACTCCAAAATGAGATCGCGCGCACACATCCCACTACCCAGAATCGATAGGGGATAAAAATACGAATAAAACCTGATACAAGTTGTTTTCTGAAAAACTTTCTAAAAAAAGTTATTAAACAGCAAACTTTGAAAAATTAGTAAAAGTCGTCAAAATATATTAAACTGGTATTTCGTTCATTACTCCAAAACGAGATCGCGCGCACACATCCCACTACCCAGAATCGATAGGGGATAAAAATACAAATTAAACCTGATACAAGTTGTTTTCTGAAAAACTTTCTGAAAAAAGTTATTAAACAGCAAACTTTGAAAAATTAGTAAAAGTCGTCAAAATATATTAAACTGGTATTTCGTTCATTACTCCAAAACGAGATCGCGCGCACATCCCACTACCCAGAATCGATAGGGGATAAAAATACGAATAAAACCTGATACAAGTTATTTTCTGAGAAACTTTCTGAAAAAAGTTATTAAACAGTAAACTTTGAAAAATTAGTAAAAGTCGTCAAAATATATTAAACTGGTATTTCGTTCATTACTCCAAAACGAGATCGCGCGCAAACATCCCACTACCCAGAATCGATAGGGGATAAAAATACAAATTAAACCTGATACAAGTTGTTTTCTGAAAAACTTTCTGAAAAAAGTTATTAAACAGCAAACTTTGAAAAATTAGTAAAAGTCGTCAAAATATATTAAACTGGTATTTCGTTCATTACTCCAAAACGAGATCGCGCGCACACATCCCACTACCCAGAATCGATAGGGGATAAAAATACGAATAAAACCTGATACAAGTTGTTTTCTGAAAAACTTTCTGAAAAAAGTTATTAAACAGCAAACTTTGAAAAATTAGTAAAAGTCGTCAAAATATAATTAACTTGTATTTCGTTCATTACTCCAAAACGAGATCGCGCGCACACATCCCACTACCCAGAATCGATAGGGGATAAAAATACGAATAAAACCTGATACAAGTTGTTTTCTGAAAAACTTTCTGAAAAAAGTTATTAAACAGCAAACTTTGAAAAATTAGTAAAAGTCGTCAAAATATATTAAACTGGTATTTCGTTCATTACTCCAAAACGAGATCGCGCGCACACATCCCACTACCCAGAATCGATAGGGGATAAAAATACAAATTAAACCTGATACAAGTTGTTTTCTGAAAAACTTTCTGAAAAAAGTTATTAAACAGCAAACTTTGAAAAATTAGTAAAAGTCGTCAAAATATATTAAACTGGTATTTCGTTCATTACTCCAAAACGAGATCGCGCGCACAAATCCCACTACCCAGAATCGATAGGGGATAAAAATACGAATAAAACCTGATACAAGTTGTTTTCTGAAAAACTTTCTGAAAAAAGTTATTAAACAGCAAACTTTGAAAAATTAGTAAAAGTCGTCAAAATATATTAAACTGGTATTTCGTTCATTACTCCAAAACGAGATCGCGCGCACACATCCCACTATCCAGAATCGATAGGGGATAAAAATACAAATTAAACCTGATACAAGTTGTTTTCTGAAAAACTTTCTGAAAAAAGTTATTAAACAGCAAACTTTGAAAAATTAGTAAAAGTCGTCAAAATATATTAAACTGGTATTTCGTTCATTACTCCAAAACGAGATCGCGCGCACAAATCCCACTACCCAGAATCGATAGGGGATAAAAATACGAATAAAACCTGATACAAGTTGTTTTCTGAAAAACTTTCTGAAAAAAGTTATTAAACAGCAAACTTTGAAAAATTAGTAAAAGTCGTCAAAATATATTAAACTGGTATTTCGTTCATTACTCCAAAACGAGATCGCGCGCACACATCCCACTACCCAGAATCGATAGGGGATAAAAATACGAATAAATCCTGATACAAGTTGTTTTCTAAAAACCTTTCTGAAAAAATTTATTAAACAGCAAACTTTGAAAAATTAGTAAAAGTCGTCAAAATATATTAAACTGGTATTTCGTTCATTACTCCAAAACGAGATCGCGCGCACACTTCCCACTACCCAGAATCGATAGGGGATAAAAATACAAATAAAACCTGATACAAGTTGTTTTCTGAAAAACTTTCTGAAAAAAGTTATTAAACAGCAAACTTTGAAGAATTAGTAAAAGTCGTCAAAATATATTAAACTGGTATTTCGTTCATTA
The DNA here is from genome assembly GCA_937654795.1 of Cistogaster globosa. Classification (NCBI taxonomy): domain Eukaryota; kingdom Metazoa; phylum Arthropoda; class Insecta; order Diptera; family Tachinidae; genus Cistogaster; species Cistogaster globosa. The sequence continues at coordinate 104,208,983 of OW569403.1, read as the reverse complement.
CTCCAAAACGAGATCGCGCGCACACATCCCACTACCCAGAATCGATAGGGGATAAAAATACAAATTAAACCTGATACAAGTTGTTTTCTGAAAAAAGTTATTAAACAGCAAACTTTGAAAAATTAGTAAAAGTCGTCAAAATATATTAAACTGGTATTTCGTTCATTACTCCAAAACGAGATCGCGCGCACACATCCCACTACCCAGAATCGATAGGGGATAAAAATACGAATAAAACCTGATACAAGTTGTTTTCTGAAAAACTTTCTGAAAAAAGTTATTAAACAGCAAACTTTGAAAAATTAGTAAAAGTCGTCAAAATATATTAAACTGGTATTTCGTTCATTATTCCAAAACGAGATAGCTTGCACACATCCCACCACCCAGAATCGATAGGGAATAAAAATACGAATAAAACCTGATACAAGTTGTTTTCTGAAAAACTTTCTGAAAAAAGTTATTAAACAGCAAACTTTGAAAAATTAGTAAAAGTCGTCAAAATATATTAAACTGGTATTTCGTTCATTACTCCAAAACGAGATCGCGCGCACACATCCCACTACCCAGAATCGATAGGGAATAAAAAAACGAATAAAACCTGATACAAGTTGTTTTCTGAGAAACTTTCTGAAAAAAAGTTATTAAACAGCAAACTTTTAAAAATTAGTAAAAGTCGTCAAAATATATTAAACTGGTATTTCGTTCATTACTCCAAAACGAGATCGCGCGCACACATCCCACTACCCAGAATCGATAGGGGATAAAAATACAAATTAAACCTGATACAAGTTGTTTTCTGAAAAAAGTTATTAAACAGCAAACTTTGAAAAATTAGTAAAAGTCGTCAAAATATATTAAACTGGTATTTCGTTCATTACTCCAAAACGAGATCGCGCGCACACATCCCACTACCCAGAATCGATAGGGGATAAAAATACGAATAAAACCTGATACAAGTTGTTTTCTGAAAAACTTTCTGAAAAAAGTTATTAAACAGCAAACTTTGAAAAATTAGTAAAAGTCGTCAAAATATATTAAACTGGTATTTCGTTCATTACTCCAAAACGAGATCGCGCGCACACATCCCACTACCCAGAATCGATAGGGGATAAAAATGCGAATAAAACCTGATACAAGGTGTTTTCTGAAAAACTTTCTGAAAAAAGTTATTTAACAGCAAACTTTGAAAAATTAGTAAAAGTCGTCAAAATATATTAAACTGGTATTTCGTTCATTACTCCAAAACGAGATCGCGCGCACACATCCCACTACCCAGAATCGATAGGGAATAAAAATACGAATAAAACCTGATACAAGTTGTTTTCTGAAAAACTTTCTGAAAAAAGTTATTAAACAGCAAACTTTGAAAAATTAGTAAAAGTCGTCAAAATATATTAAACTGGTATTTCGTTCATTACTCCAAAACGAGATAGCTTGCACACATCCCACCACCCAGAATCGATAGGGAATAAAAATACGAATAAAACCTGATACAAGTTGTTTTCTGAAAAACTTTCTGAAAAAAGTTATTAAACAGCAAATTTTGAAAAATTAGTAAAAGTCGTCAAAATATATTAAACTGGTATTTCGTTCATTACTCCAAAACGAGATCGCGCGCACACATCCCACTACCCAGAATCGATAGGGGATAAAAATACGAATAAAACCTGATACAATTGTTTTCTGAAAAACTTTCTGAAAAAAGTTATTAAACAGCAAACTTTGAAAAATTAGTAAAAGTCGTCAAAATATATTAAACTGGTATTTCGTTCATTACTCCAAAACGAGATCGCGCGCACACATCCCACTACCCAGAATCGATAGGGAATAAAAATACGAATAAAACCTGATACAAGTTGTTTTCTGAGAAACTTTCTGAAAAAAAGTTATTAAACAGCAAACTTTTAAAAATTAGTAAAAGTCGTCAAAATATATTAAACTGGTATTTCGTTCATTACTCCAAAACGAGATCGCTCGCACACATCCCACTACCCAGAATCGATAGGGGATAAAAATACAAATTAAACCTGATACAAGTTGTTTTCTGAAAAAAGTTATTAAACAGCAAACTTTGAAAAATTAGTAAAAGTCGTCAAAATATATTAAACTGGTATTTCGTTCATTACTCCAAAACGAGATCGCGCGCACACATCCCACTACCCAGAATCGATAGGGGATAAAAATACGAATAAAACCTGATACAAGTTGTTTTCTGAAAAACTTTCTGAAAAAAGTTATTAAACAGCAAACTTTGAAAAATTAGTAAAAGTCGTCAAAATATATTAAACTGGTATTTCGTTCATTACTCCAAAACGAGATCGCGCGCACACATCCCACTACCCAGAATCGATAGGGGATAAAAATACAAATTAAACCTGATACAAGTTGTTTTCTGAAAAACTTTCTGAAAAAAGTTATTAAACAGCAAACTTTGAAAAATTAGTAAAAGTCGTCAAAATATATTAAACTGGTATTTCGTTCATTACTCCAAAACGAGATCGCGCGCACACATCCCACTACCCAGAATCGATAGGGGATAAAAATACAAATTAAACCTGATACAAGTTGTTTTCTGAAAAAAGTTATTAAGCAGCAAACTTTGAAAAATTAGTAAAAGTCGTCAAAATATATTAAACTGGTATTTCGTTCATTACTCCAAAACGAGATCGCGCGCACACATCCCACTACCCAGAATCGATAGGGGATAAAAATACGAATAAAACCTGATACAAGTTGTTTTCTGAAAAACTTTCTGAAAAAAGTTATTAAACAGCAAACTTTGAAAAATTAGTAAAAGTCGTCAAAATATATTAAACTGGTATTTCGTTCATTACTCCAAAACGAGATCGCGCGCACACATCCCACTACCCAGAATCGATAGGGGATAAAAATACGAATAAAACCTGATACAAGTTGTTTTCTGAAAAACTTTCTGAAAAAAGTTATTAAACAGCAAACTTTGAAAAATTAGTAAAAGTCGTCAAAATATATTAAACTGGTATTTCGTTCATTACTCCAAAACGAGATCGCGCGCACACATCCCACTACCCAGAATCGATAGGGGATAAAAATGCGAATAAAACCTGATACAAGTTGTTTTCTGAAAAACTTTCTGAAAAAAGTTATTTAACAGCAAACTTTGAAAAATTAGTAAAAGTCGTCAAAATATATTAAACTGGTATTTCGTTCATTACTCCAAAACGAGATCGCGCGCACACATCCCACTACCCAGAATCGATAGGGAATAAAAATACGAATAAAACCTGATACAAGTTGTTTTCTGAAAAACTTTCTGAAAAAAGTTATTAAACAGCAAACTTTGAAAAATTAGTAAAAGTCGTCAAAATATATTAAACTGGTATTTCGTTCATTACTTCAAAACGAGATAGCTTGCACACATCCCACCACCCAGAATCGATAGGGAATAAAAATACGAATAAAACCTGATACAAGTTGTTTTCTGAAAAACTTTCTGAAAAAAGTTATTAAACAGCAAACTTTGAAAAATTAGTAAAAGTCGTCAAAATATATTAAACTGGTATTTCGTTCATTACTCCAAAACGAGATCGCGCGCACACATCCCACTACCCAGAATCGATAGGGGATAAAAATACGAATAAAACCTGATACAATTGTTTTCTGAAAAACTTTCTGAAAAAAGTTATTAAACAGCAAACTTTGAAAAATTAGTAAAAGTCGTCAAAATATATTAAACTGGTATTTCGTTCATTACTCCAAAACGAGATCGCGCGCACACATCCCACTGCCCAGAATCGATAGGGAATAAAAATACGAATAAAACCTGATACAAGTTGTTTTCTGAGAAACTTTCTGAAAAAAAGTTATTAAACAGCAAACTTTTAAAAATTAGTAAAAGTCGTCAAAATATATTAAACTGGTATTTCGTTCATTACTCCAAAACGAGATCGCGCGCACACATCCCACTACCCAGAATCGATAGGGGATAAAAATACAAATTAAACCTGATACAAGTTGTTTTCTGAAAAAAGTTATTAAACAGCAAACTTTGAAAAATTAGTAAAAGTCGTCAAAATATATTAAACTGGTATTTCGTTCATTACTCCAAAACGAGATCGCGCGCACACATCCCACTACCCAGAATCGATAGGGGATAAAAATACGAATAAAACCTGATACAAGTTGTTTTCTGAAAAACTTTCTGAAAAAAGTTATTAACCAGCAAACTTTGAAAAATTAGTAAAAGTCGTCAAAATATATTAAACTGGTATTTCGTTCATTACTCCAAAACGAGATCGCGCGCACACATCCCACTACCCAGAATCGATAGGGGATAAAAATACAAATTAAACCTGATACAAGTTGTTTTCTGAAAAACTTTCTGAAAAAAGTTATTAAACAGCAAACTTTGAAAAATTAGTAAAAGTCGTCAAAATATATTAAACTGGTATTTCGTTCATTACTCCAAAACGAGATCGCGCGCACACATCCCACTACCCAGAATCGATAGGGAATAAAAATACGAATAAAACCTGACACAAGTTGTTTTCTGAAAAACTTTCTGAAAAAAGTTATTAAACAGCAAACTTTGAAAAATTAGTAAAAGTCGTCAAAATATATTAAACTGGTATTTCGTTCATTACTCCAAAACGAGATCGCGCGCGCACATCCCACTACCCAGAATCGATAGGGGATAAAAATACGAATAAAACCTGATACAAGTTGTTTTCTGAAAAACTTTCTGAAAAAAGTTATTAAACAGCAAACTTTGAAAAATTAGTAAAAGTCGTCAAAATATATTAAACTGGTATTTCGTTCATTACTCCAAAACGAGATCGCGCGCACACATCCCACTACCCAGAATCGATAGGGGATAAAAATACGAATAAAACCTGATACAAGTTGTTTTCTGAAAAACTTTCTGAAAAAAGTTATTTAACAGCAAACTTTGAAAAATTAGTAAAAGTCGTCAAAATATATTAAACTGGTATTTCGTTCATTATTCCAAAACGAGATCGCGCGCACACACCCCACTACCCAGAATCGATAGGGGATAAAAATACGAATAAAACCTGATACAATTGTTTTCTGAAAAACTTTCTGAAAAAAGTTATTAAACAGCAAACTTTGAAAAATTAGTAAAAGTCGTCAAAATATAATAAACTGGTATTTCGTTCATTACTCCAAAACGAGATCGCGCGCACACATCCCACTACCCAGAATCGATAGGGAATAAAAATACGAATAAAACCTGATACAAGTTGTTTTCTGAAAAACTTTCTGAAAAAAGTTATTAAACAGCAAACTTTGAAAAATTAGTAAAAGTCGTCAAAATATATTAAACTGGTATTTCGTTCATTACTCCAAAACGAGACCGCGCGCACACATCCCACTACCCAGAATCGATAGGGGATAAAAATACAAATTAAACCTGATACAAGTTGTTTTCTGAAAAGCTTTCTGAAAAAAGTTATTAAACAGCAAACTTTGAAAAATTAGTAAAAGTCGTCAAAATATATTAAACTTGTATTTCGTTCATTACTCCAAAACGAGATCGCGCGCACACATCCCACTACCCAGAATCGATAGGGGATAAAAATACGAATAAAACCTGATACAAGCTGTTTTCTGAAAAACTTTCTGAGAAAAGTTATTAAACAGCAAACTTTCAAAAATTAGTAAAAGTCGTCAAAATATTTTAAACTAGTATTTCGTTCATTACTCCAAAACGAGATCGCGCGCACATATCCCACTACCCAGAATCGGTAGGGGACAAATATACGAATAAAACGTAATAGAAGTTTTTTAGAAATTAATGTGAACCACGTTTGATTCGTATTTTGGTCCTCTATCGATCGCGCGTGGTGCGATATATGCGCGCGAAATCGTTTTCGAGTAATGAATGAAAAACTAATTTGATATATTATAAATGCTTTTTTGTAATTTTCTAAAGTTTGCTACCCTATAACTTTTTCCAGAAATTTTTTTAGAAAATAATGTGGACCACGTTTGATTCGTGTTTTGGTCCTCTATCGATCGCGCGTGGTGCGATATATGCGCGCGAAATCGTTTTCGAGTAATGAATGAAAAACTAATTTGATATATTATAAATGCTTTTTTGTAATTTTTTAAAGTTTGCTACCCTATAACTTTTTCCAGAAACTTTTTCAGAAAATAATGTGGACCACGTTTGATTCGTATTTTTGTCCCCTATCGATCGCGCGTGGTGCGATATGTGCGCGCGAAATCGTTTTCGAGTAATGAATGAAAAACTAATTTGATATATTATAAATGCTTTTTTTTAATTTTCTAAAGTTTGCTACCCTATAACTTTTTCCAGAAAGTTTTTTAGAAATTAATGTGGACCACGTTTGATTCGTATTTTTGTCCTCTATCGAGCGCGCGTGGTGCGATATGTGCGCGCGAAATCGTTTTCGAGTAATGAATGAATAACTAATTTGATATATTATAAATGTTTTTTTTTTAATTTTCTAAAATTTGCTACCCTATAACTTTTTCCAGAAAGTTTCTTAGAAAATAATGTGGACCACGTTTGATTCGTATTTTGGTCCTCTATCGATCGCGCGTGGTGCGATATATGCGCGCGAAATCGTTTTCGAGTAATGAATGAAAAACTAATTTGATATATTATAAGTGCTTTTTTGTAATTTTCTAAAGTTTGCTACCCTATAACTTTTTCCAGAAAGTTTTTTAGAAAATAATGTGGACCACGTTTGATTCGTATTTTGGTCCTCTATCGATCGCTCGTGGTGCGATATGTGCGCGCGAAATCGTTTTCGAGTAATGAATGAAAAACTAATTTGATATATTATAAATGCTTTTTTTTTAATTTTCTAAAGTTTGCTACCCTATAACTTTTTCCAGAAAGTTTTTTAGAAAATAAAGTGGACCACGTTTAATTCGTATTTTGGTCCTCTATCGATCGCTTGTGGTGCGAAATGTGCGCGCGAAATCGTTTTCGAGTAATGAATGAAAAACTAATTTGATATATTATAAATGCTTTTTTTTAATTTTCTAAAGTTTGCTACCCTATAACTTTTTCCAGAAAGTTTTTTAGAAAATAATGTGGACCACGTTTGATTTGTATTTTTGTCCTCTATCGATCGCGCGTGGTGCGATATGTGCGCGCGAAATCGTTTTCGAGTAATGAATGAAAAACTAATTTGATATATTATAAATGCTTTTTTTTAATTTTCTAAAGTTTGCTACCCTATAACTTTTTCCAGAAAGTTTTTTAGAAAATAATGTGGAACACGTTTGATTCGTATTTTGGTCCTCTATCGATCGCTCGTGGTGCGATATGTGCGCGCGAAATCGTTTTCGAGTAATGAATGAAAAACTAATTTGATATATTATAAATGCTTTTTTTTAATTTTCTAAAGTTTGCTACCCTATAACTTTTTCCAGAAAGTTTTTGTAGAAAATAATGTGGATCACGTTTGATTCGTATTTTGGTCCTCTATCGATCGCTTGTGGTGCGATATGTGCGCGCGAAATCGTTTTCGAGTAATGAATGAAAAACTAATTTGATATATTATAAATGCTTTTTTTTAATTTTCTAAAGTTTGCTACCCTATAACTTTTTCCAGAAAGTTTTTTAGAAAATAATGTGGACCACGCTTGATTCGTATTTTGGTCCTCTATCGATCGCGCGTGGTGCGATATGTGCGCGCGAAATCGTTTTTGAGTAATGAATGAAAAACTAATTTGATATATGATAAATGTTTTTTTTAATTTTCTAAAGTTTGCTACCCTATAACTTTTTCCAGAAAGTTTCTTACAAAACAATTGGGACCACGTTTTACTCGTATTTTTAACCTCTATCGATTGGCGTTAGTCGCTGTGATGCATGGCTCTTAGTTTGGATCTTATAACTAAGAAACCATTACATTTGATGACTAAATGTTTTAGGTATAACTCATGTATTTCTAAAATGGCGAAAGTGACAACCGAAAAATCTGATTCTGCAAGCTAAGAGCTTTTAATTTCAAGTTTTTATTTTTCAATCCATTAAAAATTAACGAGTTGTGATCGGTTTTAAAAACGCTTATTTTTTGTCAAATATTGTTTACGTTTTTGTTATGCACAACAAAAATACTCCGTGTTTTGCAACCCTGTTGAAAAAGTTTGTCACATCTCAGAGTTTGTTTTCTTCTCTTGCGTTATTATGCGGCACACTCAATAGTTTGGGTTTTATAAGTGGAAACTTTTTTCTGAAAGGATAAATCTTCTCTCTCTATATAGCACTTTAAATTGAGAACCGATTTAAGTGACAGTTGCAAAATTAGATTCTATAGGTATGATGCTTTTGGGTTCAATATTATTTGTGAAAATTTAACAAAATATAAGGACTTTTGCGCGCTTTAAAATATTAACTATTTTTGCAAAAGTTTGTTTACATTTTTCCTCAAATGTAAGTACCGTATACTACATTTAATGCAACTCTGCAAAAAGTTTGCCAAAACAATTAAAAAGGTTGCCAAAAAATTTGTTTTCTTCTCGCCGATATGCACATTTGGTGTCTAACTTCACCAGAATCTGGACGCCAATTTCCATTACTAAAACATCATTGCAGGGCAACAAGTCACTCAGATTATTGCAATATTTTTTTTAATTTATTAAAACAAAAGTATTTAAGCAATTGCTGGGAAATCTTATATATATTTTTTCATTCAAAAGCTTATTAATGCAATTGCTGGCAGAATCCATTTACATATGTATATTTTTTTACAAAAACATCTGTTTGCATTAGGTAGGTGTAGCGGTTTCTTCTAGCACATTGCTTTCAGCGTTTTTGAATATTTTTTTATTCGTTTAAACGATAGCTGGAATAAAATATCATGGCGCAATAATACCAGGTGAATGCATTACCTTTTACGTGTATTTTGTTTTTGTAGAAACTAATTCGAGCTGTCAAAATCGTCTGGCAATATGTGTGTATGTATTCCAATATATTTTTAGTGGCTTTCTTATTTTTCACAAATGCATACACACATTACTAGACGTTTTTGACAGATCGAATTAGTTTTTACAAAAACAAAATACACGCAAAAGCTAAAACATATGATGAACACATGATCTGATGCAGTCACCTGTTTGATGCGCCTTGATAAAATATGATACCACACATTTTTAAACGTCACAAGTGAGTAATCTGGTTAGTTATCTGTGCTAAGTTTTAACTTGTGTTGATAAGCAAAGTTTAAAATGCTGCTTATAAAAAGATTTGTAATTAAATCTGTTCCAAAAATCAGGCAAGATTTTCATTATATTCTTTGTAAAAAAAGTCACTGACAACGCTGTTTACTACAGACATCACACGTGTAAAAATGTTTACGTCATTTTTTCATTTTCTTTAAGAATGTGATAGAAACTTTGTTCTACGCAGTGGTGGATTTTTCCATCATCATGCAAGCAATACACGTTGCAACCTTTTGTACAACTAGAGAAGATTGTACAACAGATTGCAATATTGTATTATGAATGATCAAAAAGTTTTGATTTTTTGGCAAGTTGTACACGCGGTCGCAACGATAGTGAACATGTCGCACAACATTATTCTATTTTACTTTCGTTGTGGCAATGTGAATAAAGATGGAGGATTCAGATGAAATGTGTGCATTTACAGAAATTTACAAATTTACAAATGTATGCCGGAGTTGTGGAACTGCAGAAATTAATATTATAAAAATAAAAACATTCGCAATAAAAGTTACAATAAATTAAATGTGTCGTATGTCATACACGTATGCTTCTTGTAATCTTTTGATTCACTTTCTTTTAAGGTTTTCAAAATTTTGTTGTTAGAATATTTTTTCTTTTTTATTTACCACTGCTTTGACCACTTTCGTTTCTTTCTTAACTTTTGTTTGCATTCTTTTTCTTCTTGGTTAAACACTTCATCGATTACAACATACGCAACAATATCGGAAAACATCTTTACTATAATGGCTTCTTTATAAAATGAACTTGTGCTGCGCGATTGTACGCAAGTTGTATAATTTGTAACACCCAACTTGATTACTAGCAAAGTTGTACAACAGGTCGTAACGTGTATAGGTTTTATCAGTGATTGTCATTTGATAGATCAAATGTCGGTCACTGTTCTTGCAGGGTTATTTCCTGCTGGGTACTTAGTTCTTTTGTGCAAGTTTCAACGAGACACGTAATTTTTTTTTGTTTCTTCATTAAAAGCTGCCAGTTTTTTAAAACAAAACTTTTTTCGTTTATTGTTTTCCATTACATTTAACACGTTTGTTCTGGCATTTATATTACATATATATATATGTATGAGGAAAAGTTAGAAACTATCAAAATTGTTTGCGTTAATGTTAACAAGAACATTTAATTTTTACCAACAATACCACGAATTCTATAGTTTTGTTCTTAAGGCCAGGATTCACTATCATACACAATCGTACGAGTTAATCACACAAAAATCTGACAGAATTTTGCCCTACTTTAAAAATCGTTTAAAAATGACGTCGTAGGTGCCACACTATTATGCAAAAAAGATGCGAAAAACATATGCTTTTAATTTTTTTTTCTACTCATCTTCAAAAAAAAAAAAAAACCAACTCTGATCGCATAGAAAAAATCAGTTTATGAACTATTTTAAAAATTATAAAATCGTATAGATCTGTCAAAAAGTCTGTCACACATATACACTTTTAAGCCATACTATCATTATTTTTGAGCACACATCAGAGCTGTAAACGAATGATTCTTTTTTAAATCATTCCTGCGAATCATTCCCGCATTGAATTGTGATTTTTTAATGCATTCATTCCAAACAAAAAAGAATTGAATTAAAATTTGAATGCATTCACAATGAATTAAAATTCTTGATCGCCATTCACTTACCCACACGAAATGAATGAATAAGAATTTGAATTTCATCATGAAATTACTTTTTGTGAATGCATTCACTTTATCAGCTAAAAAATGAATTAGAATCTGATTGGATGTATTATGAATTTAAACGTCGTGAATGCATTTACTCGCCATCGAATTAAATGAATTAGAATTTGAATGCAATTATTGGAAGGAAAAATATATTGAAGGAATTCATTTTTTTTACAATAATTCTTTTAAGTTGAAAATTATACAGTGTGTGTTTTACTACGTCGGCCATGACATAAGCTGCAGAAAAGTTAACGGGTGTTATATCGGGCATGATAAACGCTGTAGAAAAGTTAAAGGGTGTTACAAAACTGACATGTTTTTTACGATTAGAGTGTTATCTTTTGAACTACAAAAGATAAAAACTTTAAATTTACGTAGTGTATGTTACTACATCGGCCTTGACAAACGCTATAGAAAAGTTAAAGGGTGTTGCAAAATTGACGTGATTTTTACGATTATAGTGTTATCTTTTGAACTATAAAAGATAAAAACTTGAAATTTACGCAGTGTGTGTTTTTACATCGGCCATGATAAACGCTATAGAAAAGTTAAAGGGTGTTACATAATTGACGTGATTTTTACGATTATAGTGTTATCTTTTGAACTAAAAAAGATAAAAACTTGAAATTTACGCAGTGTGTGTAACTACATCGGCCATGATAAACGCTATAGAAAAGTTAAAGTGTGTTACATAATTGACGTAATTTTTACGATTATAGTGTTATCTTTAGAACTATAAAAGATAAAAACTTGATATTTACGCAGTGTGTGTTTTTACATCGGCCATGATAAACGCTATAGAAAAGTTAAAGGGTGTTACGAAATTGACATGTTTTTTACGATTAGAGTGTTATCTTTTAAACTACAAAAGATAAAAACTTTAAATTTACGTAGTGTATGTTACTACATCGGCCTTGACAAACGCTATAGAAAAGTTAAAGGGTGTTGCAAAATTGACGTGATTTTTACGATTATAGTGTTATCTTTTGAACTATAACACATAAAAACTTGAAATTTACGCAGTGTGAGTAACTACATCGGCCATGACAACGCTATGGAAAAGTTAAAGGGTGTTGCAAAATTGACGTGATTTTTACGATTATAGTGTTATCTCTTGAACTATAAAGATAAAAACTTGAAATTTACGCAGTGTGTGTTTTTACATCGGCCATGATAAACGCTATAGAAGAGTTAAAGGGTGTTACATAATTGACGTGATTTTTACGATTATAGTGTTATCTTTTGAACAATAAAAGATAAAAACTTGAAATTTACGCAGTGTGTGTAACTACATCGGCCATGACAAACGCTATAGAAAAGTTAAAGGGTGTTACATAATTGACGTAATTTTTACGATTATAGTGTTATCTTTTGAACTATAAAAGATAAAAACTTGAAATTAACGCAGTGTGTGTTTTTACATCGGCCATGATAAACGCTATAGAAAAGTTAAAGGGTGTTGCAAAATTGATGTGATTTTTACGATTATAGTGTTATCTTTTGAACTTTAACAGATAGAAACTTGAAATTTACGCAGTGTGTGTAACTACATCGGCCATGATAAACGCTATAGAAAAGTTAAAGGGTGTTGCAAAATTGACGTGATTTTTACGATTATAGTGTTATCTTTTGAACTATAAAAGATAAAAACTTGAAATTTACGGAGTGTGTGTTTTTACATCGGCCATGATAAACGCTATAGAAAAGTTAAAGGGTGTTACATAATTGACGTGATTTTTACGATTATAGTGTTATCTCTTGAACTATAACAGATAAAAACTTGAAATTTACGCAGTGTGTGTAACTACATCGGCCATGATAAACGCTATAGAAAAGTTAAAGGGTGTTGCAAAATTGACGTAATTTTTACGATTATAGTGTTATCTTTTGAACTATAAAAGATTAAAACTTGAAATTTACGCAGTGTGTGTTTTTACATCGGCCATGAAAACACTATAGAAAAGTTAAAGGGCGTTGCAAAATTGACGTGATTTTTACGATTAGAGTGTTATCTTTTGAACTATAAAAGATAAAAATTTGAAATTTACGCAGTGTGTGTTTTTACATCGGCCATGATAAACGCTATAGAAAAGTTAAAGGGTGTTAAATAATTGACGTGATTTTTACGATTATAGTGTTATCTTTTGAACTATAAAAGATAAAAACTTGAAATTTACGCAGTGTGTGTTTTTTCATCGGCCATGATAAACTCTATAGAAAAGTTAAAGGGTGTTACATAATTGACGTAATTTTTACGATTATAGTGTTATCTTTTGAACTATAAAAGATAAAAACTTGATATTTACGCAGTGTGTGTTTTTACATCGGCCATGATAAACGCTATAGAAAAGTTAAAGGGTGTTACGAAATTGACATGTTTTTTACGATTAGAGTGTTATCTTTTGAACTACAAAAGATAAAAACTTTAAATTTACGTAGTGTATGTTACTACATCGGCCTTGACAAACGCTATAGAAAAGTTAAAGGGTGTTGCAAAATTGACGTGATTTTTACGATTATAGTGTTATCTTTTGAACTATAACACATAAAAACTTGAAATTTACGCAGTGTGAGTAACTACATCGGCCATGACAAACGCTATAGAAAAGTTAAAGGGTGTTACATAATTGACGTAATTTTTACGATTATAGTGTTATCTTTTGAACTATAAAAGATAAAAACTTGAAATTTACGCAGTGTGTGTTTTTATATCGGCCATGATAAACGCTATAGAAAAGTTAAAGGGTGTTGCAAAATTGATGTGATTTTTACGATTATAGTGTTATCTTTTGAACTTTAACAGATAAAAACTTGAAATTTACGCAGTGTGTGTAACTACATCGGCCATGATAAACGCTATAGAAAAGTTAAAGGGTGTTGCAAAATTGACGTGATTTTTACGATTATAGTGTTATCTTTTGAACTATAAAAGATAAAAACTTGAAATTTACGGAGTGTGTGTTTTTACATCGGCCATGATAAACGCTATAGAAAAGTTAAAGGGTGTTACATAATTGACGTGATTTTTACGATTATAGTGTTATCTTTTGAACTAAAAAAGATAAAAACTTGAAATTTACGCAGTGTGTGTAACTACATCGGCCATGATAAACGCTATAGAAAAGTTAAAGAGTGTTACATAATTGACGTAATTTTTACGATTATAGTGTTATCTTTAGAACTATAAAAGATAAAAACTTGATATTTACGCAGTGTGTGTTTTTACATCGGCCATGATAAACGCTATAGAAAAGTTAAAGGGTGTTACGAAATTGACATGTTTTTTACGATTAGAGTGTTATCTTTTAAACTACAAAAGATAAAAACTTTAAATTTACGTAGTGTATGTTACTACATCGGCCTTGACAAACGCTATAGAAAAGTTAAAGGGTGTTGCAAAATTGACGTGATTTTTACGATTATAGTGTTATCTTTTGAACTATAACACATAAAAACTTGAAATTTACGCAGTGTGAGTAACTACATCGGCCATGACAAACGCTATAGAAAAGTTAAAGGGTGTTGCAAAATTGACGTGATTTTTACGATTATAGTGTTATCTCTTGAACTATAAAAGATAAAAACTTGAAATTTACGCAGTGTGTGTTTTTACATCGGCCATGAAAAACGCTATAGAAGAGTTAAAGGGTGTTACATAATTGACGTGATTTTTACGATTATAGTGTTATCTTTTGAACAATAAAAGATAAAAACTTGAAATTTACGCAGTGTGTGTAACTACATCGGCCATGACAAACGCTATAGAAAAGTTAAAGGGTGTTACATAATTGACGTAATTTTTACGATTATAGTGTTATCTTTTGAACTATAAAAGATAAAAACTTGAAATTTACGCAGTGTGTGTTTTTACATCGGCCATGATAAACGCTATAGAAAAGTTAAAGGGTGTTGCAAAATTTATGTGATTTTTACGATTATAGTGTTATCTTTTGAACTTTAACAGATAAAAACTTGAAATTTACGCAGTGTGTGTAACTACATCGGCCATGATAAACGCTATAGAAAAGTTAAAGGGTGTTGCAAAATTGACGTGATTTTTACGATTATAGTGTTATCTTTTGAACTATAAAAGATAAAAACTTGAAATTTACGGAGTGTGTGTTTTTACATCGGCCATGATAAACGCTATAGAAAAGTTAAAGGGTGTTACATAATTGACGTGATTTTTACGATTATAGTGTTATCTCTTGAACTATAACAGATAAAAACTTGAAATTTACGCAGTGTGTGTAACTACATCGGCCATGATAAACGCTATAGAAAAGTTAAAGGGTGTTGCAAAATTGACGTAATTTTTACGATTATAGTGTTATCTTTTGAACTATAAAAGATTAAAACTTGAAATTTACGCAGTGTGTGTTTTTACATCGGCCATGAAAACACTATAGAAAAGTTAAAGGGCGTTGCAAAATTGAAGTGATTTTTACGATTAGAGTGTTATCTTTTGAACTATAAAAGATAAAAATTTGAAATTTACGCAGTGTGTGTTTTTACATCGGCCATGATAAACGCTATAGAAAAGTTAAAGGGTGTTAAATAATTGACGTGATTTTTACGATTATAGTGTTATCTTTTGAACTATAAAAGATAAAAACTTGAAATTTACGCAGTGTGTGTTTTTTCATCGGCCATGATAAACTCTATAGAAAAGTTAAAGGGTGTTACATAATTGACGTAATTTTTACGATTATAGTGTTATCTTTTGAACTATAAAAGATAAAAACTTGATATTTACGCAGTGTGTGTTTTTACATCGGCCATGATAAACGCTATAGAAAAGTTAAAGGGTGTTACGAAATTGACATGTTTTTTACGATTAGAGTGTTATCTTTTGAACTACAAAAGATAAAAACTTTAAATTTACGTAGTGTATGTTACTACATCGGCCTTGACAAACGCTATAGAAAAGTTAAAGGGTGTTGCAAAATTGACGTGATTTTTACGATTATAGTGTTATCTTTTGAACTATAACACATAAAAACTTGAAATTTACGCAGTGTGAGTAACTACATCGGCCATGACAAACGCTATAGAAAAGTTAAAGGGTGTTACATAATTGACGTAATTTTTACGATTATAGTGTTATCTTTTGAACTATAAAAGATAAAAACTTGAAATTTACGCAGTGTGTGTTTTTATATCGGCCATGATAAACGCTATAGAAAAGTTAAAGGGTGTTGCAAAATTGATGTGATTTTTACGATTATAGTGTTATCTTTTGAACTTTAACAGATAAAAACTTGAAATTTACGCAGTGTGTGTAACTACATCGGCCATGATAAACGCTATAGAAAAGTTAAAGGGTGTTGCAAAATTGACGTGATTTTTACGATTATAGTGTTATCTTTTGAACTATAAAAGATAAAAACTTGAAATTTACGGAGTGTGTGTTTTTACATCGGCCATGATAAACGCTATAGAAAAGTTAAAGGGTGTTACATAATTGACGTGATTTTTACAATTATAGTGTTATCTCTTGAACTATAACAGATAAAAACTTGAAATTTACGCAGTGTGTGTAACTACATCGGCCGTGATAAACGCCATAGAAAAGTTAAAGGGTGTTGCAAAATTGATAAAACGCAGTGTGTAACTACGACGACTATGATAATCGTTGTAAAAAAATTCTGGTTATTAATTATTTACCAAAAAAAAATAAAAATATTTCACACCTTCGCAAACCGTTTACATTTTTTAAGAAAAAAACTTTGAAAAAGTTTCCACGAAAAATCTCATTATAAGTGTAATAAAGAAAGTACCTACCCCTTAATTTAGTGCTAGCAACAAAAAAATGGGTCATTGAATGGTCTGTTTGTTGGCCACGTGCTACATTGTGAAAATGGCAGGTAACAAAAATTTAAATAATCTTGTTCAATTGGATTGTTTTAACTACCATATGATAAAAATTCAAATGAAATTTTAGAACTAAATTCTTTACACTGGCAAACAAATTAGAATTATTATACCGACCTTAAATACTAGACAGATATTATTGTACATTCTCTATTTCACTCATATTTACATTTGTCATTTTTTATCTTTTACAGTTCAAAAGATAACACTATAATCGTAAAAATCACGTCAATTTTGCAACACCCTTTAACTTTTCTATAGCGTTTATCATGGCCGATGTAGTTACACACACTGCGTAAATTTCAAGTTTTTATCTGTTATAGTTCAAAAGATAACACTATAATTGTAAAAATCACGTAAATTTTGTAACACCCTTTAACTTTTCTATAGCGTTTGTCAAGGCCGATGTAGTAACATACACTACGTAAATTTAAAGTTTTTATCTTTTGTAGTTCAAAAGATAACACTCTAATCGTAAAAAACATGTCAATTTTGTAACACCCTTTAACTTTTCTATAGCGTTTATCATGGCCGATCTAAAAACACACACTGCGTAAATTTCAAGTTTTTATCTTTTATAGTTCAAAAGATAACACTATAGTCGTAAAAAGTACGTCAATTATGTAACACCCTTTAACCTTTCTATAGCGTTTATCATGGCCGATTTAAAAACACACACTGCGTAAATTTCAAGTTTTTATCTTTTATAGCTCAAAAGATAACACTATAACCGTAAAAAGTACGTCATATATGTAACACCCTTTAACTTTTCTATAGCGTTTATCATGGCCGATGTAAAAACACACACTGCGTAAATTTCAAGTTTTTATCTTTTATAGTTCAAAAGATAACACTATAATCGTAAAAATCACGTCAATTTAGCAACACCCTTTAACTTTTCTATAGCGTTTATCATTGCCGATGTAGTTACACACACTGCGTAAATTTCAAGTTTTTATCTGTTATAGTTCAAATAATAACACTATAATCGTAAAAATCACGTCAATTTTGCAACACCCTTTAACTTTTCTATAGCGTTTATCATGGCCGATGTAAAAACACACACCGCGTAAATTTCAAGTTTTTATCTTTTATAGTTCAAAAGATAACACTATAATCGTAAAAATTACGTCAATTATGAACCACCCTTTAACTTTTCTATAGCGTTTATCATGGCCGATGTAAAAACACACACTGCGTAAATTTCAAGTTTTTATCTTTTATAGTTCAAAAGATAACACTATAATCGTAAAAATCACGTCAATTTTGCAACACCCTTTAACTTTTCTATAGCGTTTGTCATGGCCGATGTAGTAACATACACTACGTAAATTTAAAGTTTTTATCTTTTGTAGTTCAAAAGATAACACTCTAATCGTAAAAAACATGTCAATTTTGTAACACCCTTTAACTTTTCTACAGCGTTTATCATGCCCGATATAACAGCCGTTAACTTTTCTGCAGCTTATGTCATGGCCGACGTAGTAAAACACACACTGTATAATTTTCGACTTAAAAGAATTATTGTAAAAAAAAATGAATTCCTTCAATATATTTTTCCTTCCAATAATTGCATTCAAATTCTAATTCATTTAATTCGATGGCGAGTAAATGTTTTCACGACGTTTAAATTCATAATACATCAATTCAGATTCTAATTCATTTTTTGGCTGATGAAAGGAATGCATTCACACAAATTTTGTTCATAATAAATTCATTCAAATTCATTAACTTTGTGTGGCCAAGTGAATGGCATTCAAGAATTCAAATTCGTTGTGAATGCATTCAAATTTTAATTCAATTCATTTTTTGGAACAGATGAATGCATTCAAACATTTTAATTCACGGTGAGTTAAAAACAAAAAATGAATCATTCGCTTACAGCTCTGATATGTATGTATGTTTGATAAATTTTGCAGTTCATATAGCGAAGTTGTTATATTTATAGAAACAAAAAAAGATAAAAAATTAAAATTAACAAAAATTAATATTTAAAATTCAAATACGGCATTCGATCAAAAATAGTTTCTAAAAATTTGCTATTGAAAATCAGCAAGATCGGTCCATGACTTTCGAGGCAGTGGTCAAAACGCTTGCCTTTAATTGTTCTATATCAGTTGGAACAAATCTAGTTTCGTAAAGTATCTTAGTAAAAAAAAAAACAAAACATATGAGAGGCTAGAGATTCAAAAAAAAACCTTGTTACTAAAGGCGTAACACAAGGCTCCATTGCTTGGCCGATACTTTTTTCTGTGTGTGTGCACTTAACAATCCGAAGAAATGTACAATCATCTTAACTTCACGCGATCTGAGAAAACGTTAATACTCTTAATATATGGAACGCTTATATCAGAATAGCAGCTCTTTTTCTTACTATAATTCTTTGGCAAACTATCTTATTAAACATTGCGGCAGCAGGCAACGCATTAGATTTTAAGAGGAAAATTTTTCAATTTTATTCTCGAATATAACTTTTATTTTTGGAGTATTTAATATATAGTACTTTTTATAATTCACACACACAATTTAACTCATTATTATTAAATTGAATTATTTAATATTACAACGCTGGAATGTAGCTCCAATCATGGCAATTATTCATTTCTTAATTTCTTTTTTAAGCCCCTTATAGTAATAAACTTTTTTACTAATTGTATACTTCTGCTATTATAATCTAAGTTTTGTTGTAGAAGCTCACACAAATAAATAAATATCTTTTTAGGATCTGCTTTGAAATTCTAAACTGGAATGGCAGATCATGGAGACGAAACAGGATCTGCTTTGAAATTCTAAACTGGAATGCCAGATCATGAAGACGAAACAGAAATTAAAACAAGATTAAGCCAATTAGTTGAAACCAACCATAAACAGAAAATAATAATCTTTTAGTTGTAGAAAATACGCATTAATAAAAAATTTAAAAAATAAACGAAGAAGTTATGTTAAGTAAAGTCTAAATAAAACTTTTAACTTTAACTAATACAATTAACTTTACAAAAAATAACTTTTATTCAGGTACTTTAGACTTATAAAAAAAAAAAGAAATTGAAAGAAATGTTGGACGATAAGATTGCCTTTTGCAACAATAAATTTAAAAGAATTAAAAATTGTAACAACATACTGAATACAAGCAGTTAAAATCAATAATTTATATTATTGTGCTTTAATTATCTTAAACGTAATATTTAGCTCTTAAATAATGCTATCATTTAAGCCTTAGGCAACGGCAACGTATTCATTGACAACGAACGCGAAATCATCAAGTAAATATACAACGGACAGTATTTGGTACAGTTTGAACAAAACAAAATCATAATTAAGAAACAAACAATACTGGATATCACACATACATGACATAATGAAGAACTTATATTTTTAGATGTCAAATTATCAAACATACAAGAAGTATCAACAGTCTTCATTCCTTCAAACGAATATCCATTTATGTCTGCAATATACACATTTATTGCCATCGGCATTCTAATAAACATAGTATACTCATCAGAACAGATATGTAAAAGCTATAGAGCTCTACCGGAACACGGGGACAAGAAATATATCAGATCAGCTGCGACAGAGAAGACCAAAGACTTCAATCACAAACGTATTTTATCTCAACACAATGGTGCGTCAATTACCATTACACCCGTTCTTATACAAGTATTCTACAACAAGGGTTGATGCATGATCATTACTAAATACAGATAGAAATAATCATAACCAGACAATATTAAAAACAATAAGCAAACAGACAACATATGTTGTAAGCATAAGTATAATAAATAACACTTAGTTATAATAAATGTTAACACAAAAATACATTGGCATGACGGGAATGCATTTTACTAAAGATAAGATGCAAACAAACAACACAAAGCACAAAGATAAGGTTAAGGCTAATAACATACTTCTGGAGAACTAGTGATAATATTAAACATAAATATTATGTCAATGTTGGAAAACAAAAAGTTTGAAAATATATTAACTATAGACGCAAAAATCGGTGGAAAAAACTATGCATACAACATTAGCAATTCTTAAAATAAGGAAGTTAAAGGGGAAAACCGTATGTTTTCTTGATTTGCCTTATTTCTCTGATATAACAATCAGTTAAATTTAGAAAGCGATTTGTAAAACACGTTTTAACTTTAATAGCGGTATACAGAAGAGAAGTACAACAATCAGTTCGAAATTTGAAGTCGCTCTACAATAAAAACTACTGTCAAAAATGTATCAAAATACCAGCAGTGCCGAAAACAAGGCACGATGTGGAAAAACGAAGAAGTTTTCAAGATGCGAAGTTAGTAGTGTCCTTTTTGAAGTTTAAAAATGCCCCAAAATTAGCCGAATACCTTGCAAAATGTTTGAGTGTTACTGTTTCATCAAGAATAGTAATAAACGTCAGAACAGCACGCAAAAAGCCTGGACTTTGCTAAAATACTTTTACAGAAAGGAATACACTTCTGGAAGATAGTTATATTTACCGATGAAAGTAAGTAAAATATTTTCGGTAATAATGGCCGAAACCAGGTTTGGCGAAAACCGCACACTGTATCAAGTACAAATTATTATACCTACCTATGGCGGCATCCGAAGTTGGTTGATTGGTTTTTGTTGAAGGCGTTATGTACAGATATCATATATTGTTTTCTTTTATTTATTCAAAAGAAAATAAATATTGCATTCGATTTAGATTTTTTTCTCATGAATTTTTATAATTTTTGTTACTTCTGTTATCGTTATGCTTTTGAATTAGTTTTTCGTTTTGTAATTAAACTTTGTTTTTAGTTCTTTAAATGTTAATGCAAACGCTTTATTAATTTGCCTTACAAATATCTTTAACAAATAAGGGGAAGTATGTGGAGTATTTTCCTTAACTGTATATGAACACCTTAACATAAGGTTCCTTTTAAGAATATATTGAAAAAAAGCACAGTGTGTGCTGCGAAAATTTATATATTTTTTTTAGAAGATTTAGCCGCGCAAAATGAATTTGGAGTAATGGATGAGAAAATAATTTAATTTAAAAAAGCTGTTTAATTTTTACTACTTAATATGGATATGGTTTTTCTCTACAAATTTCTATTTGAAAACTACAAAATTAAGTTATCATATATTTTATTTTACGATTTGCAAATAAATTTATTTTAAGGATTTGCATAAAAAATATGTATGTCGTTTTTGAAAACTTTTAGAGCACTTCTTGTTATTTTTCACTTCATTGCATCTTTGTGAGCGACAAGTATCCTTTAAAATATACTTGGAATGTGATAAGGGAATTTCAAAATATAAGTTACCTGTTAATTTTTATAATCATATTTAAAGTATATATATATCAAGCACATGCAAATCTACAACAAATACAACATTAAAACAACAATAGGCAGTCTCTTTTTGTAAAAATTATGAATTGTGTTAAAAAGGAGCTAACTACAGTCCAAGAACTGTAAATTGTGCTTAATTGTCATTTTTTGTTATAATAAAATTTAAATCAAAATTTGGTAAAAATTCACCCCTATTATGAATGTCGACGACGACGTTAATCACATCGACGGTGCAAGAACGGTATTATCTATGTCAATAGTGATTAGTATCGATAACTATTGACAGTAATTTGGTATTATGAAAGGCGACATTAAGACGCCGTTGACTTATAGTGGCTTTGATTTTGTCGACATGAATAAAAAATTTAAAAATTTGTTTTAGTTGCCGTTATAAGACGCACTTGTACTTTCGTTAATAAAATAAAAAATATGAAAATAACAAACAGTAAACAATTAGAGTTGTTTATTGCTGAACTAGAAAAAAATTCAGTACTAGCAAAAGGATAGAGGAACATCACCAAGTAATTTTAAGGAGGATTGGGAAATAATAACTTCCAAATTAAATTCCATAGGACCTCCAATCGGAGATAGCGAAGGCTGGCGAAAGGTAAGTAACAAATATTTTGGATTCATCGTTTCTTTTAATTAAATATCTGTATTAAAAGGTATGGAGAGATTTTAAATGCAAGGTAAAAAAGAGTGAAGTGAACGCAACTGCCGGTTGGACTTATAAGTAATTGGCACTTTCAAAATTAGAAGAGGCTGCTGTTAAATTAATGCAATTTCAAAAACAGTTAAACTCTGAAGGAGTTGCACAGGGTGTCCAGTCTTCGCCTAACGAAATTCTTCAAGAAATTGCATTAAATTTTGAAGGTGAAGCTTTGGGGGATGAAGAAAACTTGCAGTCAACTTCTTTAAATATTATTCATACAAAAGAACGATCAGAGTCTAGTGCAAGAAAGAGAAAAGAATCCTGCTAGACTTTCAAAAAAGAATAGTTTTTTGAAAATTAATATCAAATGCAAAAAGAATCATTTACTGAAATGTGTAAAGGCATAAAAGAAATAAAAGACGCTTTGAAGGAATCAAGTCGGTACCAGCGAAAACTGTAGGAGATTGAAAAGAAAAAAATTAAAATGATGGAACAGCGCCAACAAAAAGACGAACAACTTTTCAAGCAGAAATGGAATTAAAAATTATTGGAATAGAAATAAAGAAAAAGGAGTTGGAAGTCTTACAGAATCAGTCATCGAATAAAAAAAATAAAACTGATTCCCAGAAAGTACTCCAATTATGACATGAGACCTCTCACACTCAGTAAACTGTATCGAATCTTTGCTAAATGCTAAACTCTTTGACTCTTAATTTATGAAAAAATTTGATTTTTTGTGTTTTAATTTAGTTAGTATTTTAATTTTAAAAACTAAAGTGTTTTGAATAAAATTTAATTTAATCTATGTTAAAAAGCTGATTTTTATTCGCTCTCTTATCTCAGTAGCTTCGTTACCTGATAAATTTTGTGGATCATTATCGGAACGTGCATTAGAGTTCTCATCAATAACTGGTGGCACATCAAAGTCTGGATTTAAACTTTGATATTTAATGCAGACGTTATGTAAGGCCGCACAAACAATCACTATTTTGGCTGCCTTGGTAGGCTTGTAATGAAGCTGGCGAGCACCAAGCAAGCAACGGAAACGATTTTCAAGTACTCCAATCGTTCTTTCAACTATATTTTGGGCTTTAGTATGTTTGCTGTTGAAAATAGCTTCATCACTTCCTTCTACTAGAACGATAAGGCGTCATTAAAAACAGCTCAAGTGGATAACCAGCATCGCCTATAAATACATGTATATGTCAAAAATCTTTTTAATAAAAAATACCTTTGTTTATTATTACCCAACAGCCAACAATTCCTTTAACTAGCCTGATAGCGCTGAACTAATATTCCAAATCAGTGAGTCATGAGATGAACCAGCGTACCAAGCATCTACAAACCTGATTATCATCTTGTGATCACAAATCTAAATTTGACAAATTAAAATTGTTATTAAAAGTCTATATATTATATTTCATAACTCCGCCTTACAATCATCGCGTTAAGGCTTAAAAAAACGTAATGTAGTTGCTAGTTTTAAATCATTCGAAATAAATGTTTTTCTAACACCAGTCTTCATTTGAGGTACAATTTTATCCAAAACAAATTTGAAAGCAGCTTTGCTCAATCGAAAATATTCAAGAAATCTAGAAGATATTTATTTTCTGGTTTTTTTAAATGGTATTTGGCAAGTTTTTCATTCACTTACTTATTTTCTGGCAATTTAAAAATATCTGAATTTTGCCTCATAATTTTCCTTTAAAGCTTAAGGTTTTCTTTATTTTCTTCATCGCTGGAAGAATCATTTGAATCCATCATAAACAACATATTTTTAATAAAATTTCAACTCAAAAGAATTAATTAAATAAATCAAAATATTTTTTTGTTTATTTACATTACAGATGTGGTTATTAGTATCGATAGTCAGCCAACAACTCATTTATTTACATATTACCAAATTAGTGTCGATGTTGACTGAAAGTGAAAGCGACTTAAAAGCGACAACAAGACTACTGTTGACACTTGTAATAAGAGTGGTTATTTTGAACAAATTATAAGATCAGATTATTTTTATTAAAACAATGTATAACTCAAAAACTGCGTAATAAATTATAAAAATGCGTTTAGTGCAAAGTAAGACCTGAATATTCCTATTAAAAATTTAGTTTACTATCTCTGATGCAACAAAGGGAAAATTAACACAAAAATATTTATCTGAATACTATTAATAATTTCACGAAAAGAACGTGAAAATAGCGCAACCCAAGACTATATTATTGCTTTTTTGTTTGAATTATATTTTAATGCAGTTTTTTTACAACACGTTTTGCTTGCGAGCACACATAAAAAGTCTTTTTTAATTAATGAAAGTGGCGGTATAAAAAAAACAAACAAATTTCGACACATGTATAACAAGATAAAAAAGAAGCTGAGCTCCTGCATGTTCTTGATATACATTAACAAGGCAAATAGTATTTAAAGATACGCCAGCGTTTAGCGGCCCAAACTGGAATAAGCGACCAAACTATGTAAGTTTTAACGTTGATGATGAAAATTTTCCTCAGTTATCAAGTTATGAACATCAAGGTGATATTTGCGATTAAAGTTTTCGTAACAAAAGACTGTAGTCCGAAGTTTCAAACAGCAAACCCATTGTTAACAATGACGATGATATTTCCAATGAAAGGCTACTGGAAATATTTTTCGATGCTGTTGATGTACTTCGAAAATGTCAAAACAAGTAAATGTCAAAACAAGAGTATTGTGTATAGTGGTGGAAGGACATCGCACACAGATGCAAAGGAATTCAGACCAATTTGTCTGACATCCTTTATGCTGAAAACATTGGAAAGACTGATCGAGACTCACGTAACAGTGAAAGTCGATAGGAAACTTTCTTCTCCATCTCAGCATGCTTACGCGAAGGGTAGATCGGTTAAGATAGTTTTACGTGGATAGAATAGAGAAATCACTAGATCACAAGAATTATACTATGGTAGTCTTTATGAATATTGAAGGCACCTTTAACAATATCGACCCAATCGCGATCACTCAGGATCTCACGAAGCTGAGGGTTGACCGATCGGTCATCAGGTTCGTAACACGCTTGCTTAGGTATATGATGGTAACGTCAACTTTTACAACAGCGAGAGCCACTAGAATAGCGGTAAGGAGCACGCCAAAGGGGTAGTTTTGTCTTCGCTGTTGTAGAATTTTGCCATAAATAAATAAAGCTTTAAGAATTTTGCCTATACGGATTATGTGGCGGTGGCAGTCTGGCGTTCATACTTATACGGTGTTCGCAGAGGTTAATAACAGCGGTCAGGGCAATCTTCGGGGAGTGGTGCGGAACTTATTTTTTCCGTAGGAATTTCCCTTCTTTGCACTGCCTAGATTAAAAGCAGTGCCACTTAATATTTTCGATAGCTCTAAATGTTTGGGCGATATCTTGGATAGTAAGGTGTCTTTGAAAATGAATAAACAGGCTACAGCAACAAGGGCCACTAAGGTAATATACGTATGCAGGAGGGCAATTGGCAAAACTTGGGACATCTGTCCAATGGTGTAAGTCGGTTTCTTGAGGCGGTCATCAGACCGATACTTCTCTATTGAGCTTTTCTCTGGTAAAGGGCAGTGGACAATACAACGAACGTTTCCATTTTGGAGAGAGTGCTGTGTAGTACAGCGGTCTTAACGACCGCCCAATAAGGCGATTTTCGCCATGCTAAACTGGTGGCCTGTGGATTTACTGGCCAAAAGACAGGCCCTGAGAATGCCAGTTAAACGAGATGTCATAGGTGCATGGAACCGTAAACCAGTGTTACGAACTGCGGCTGATTTTTCCCATCTCGTCGATTATTACACCCCAGTACTCTTCTCAACAAGAAGATTCCTCTTCGAACTGACAGAGGTCACTCTTGTAACAGCTTTGGGATTTTACTTAACTATTTAATTGAAACAACTTTGTTTTCTTTTGTCTTATTGTTTATTAGTTATTATTTCAGTTTAGCTAAGTTCAGCTGGGAATTTGAATAATCTTAACTTGAAGCTAACATTCATCTGTGTGTTATCACCCATATCATAGCCGTTTATAAAGGGCGAATGAGAAGGCTGTTACTAGTCTAAAGTTTGTTGTATTTGAATACAATTGTACTAATACTAATTTATCTGCAATATTTTGTGTTATTATTATTATGGGAACGAAAACTGTAAAATGATCTTGTTTAATAAGTTCTAAATTTGTGACTGTATTTACGCTAAGTGTGTTAAAAACAACAACGGCGTTAGTCGGCATATTTTGGTGGTAGATTCTTGTGAAGGCCACTTGACCATCGCATGCATACAAATAAGCGCATACAATGAACTTGAATTTTTTGGGTTATTTGAAACCTCTTATTTTGTCAACCGCAAGTAATAATATTTATATTTATATTAGGGTGGTTCTACTATAAGCGTGAATATTTATATATGTATTAAGGTGGTATCGCAATACTCTCTTCTGTCTCGAGCACTCTATATTAACATGGACGGCTCCTAGAGAGGGACGAGATTTGGAGGTGGGGTGTACATTGAGGAAATTGAAATATAGATAAGTTTCAGCTTCATATCAGCAAGTTCCTCCCAGCTTTTATTGCGCCCTTATTTCGCTCTCTTGGTTTTCTTTATATCTCATCTCTATGTTTTCCTCTACGCCATGACATTCTTTTGTTTCTTCTTTTCTTTCTCTTCTCTGTTTCTTCTTCTAATGCAGGTAACACAAAAGGACCATCAAGTGGGTCCTGTAGCTATGCCTGCTGAAACTAACCTAACATATACTTAAAAATGCACGGGAATGCTCAAAGCATAACAAGAGATTCAGCAGCTTCATAGATATAACTATTCCTCAATGATTTAATTATACAAAGAAGGCCGACTAACTCACGGAGAAGGTGTACTCATCGCGTTAAAAAAATAATATAGAACAAAAATTAAAATATAATGTTGAGAATATTTCTATACAAGTTTTTATTAAAAGACCATTAGTTATTTTTATTTCTGCGTATAATCCAGTGTACACTACAAATTTAAAATTTTACTTTAATTTACTAACTAATACTTTAAATAAGTTAAGTGTCCATCAAACCCATTGAAACTGTATTTCTAGTAACTCCGCTAGTAGAGTTTTTTTTATTATATATATTACGCAGGCTCATTTACCAGGTTTGTTAAAAGTCTTTCACCTATTCAACCTCTTACAGTACACATTATGCTATTGAACTCCTGTATACTATATCGGCATTGAAATTCCATCCAAATATTTAAAATTCAGATCATGTTCCAATCTCATGTTTTTTAATGGACTTTATCAGATAAAAACAGTTTCTATTCCTAGAGAACGAAATTAAGTGCTACGACATTGATCGGATCGAAGATAAAATTTATTACCAATTATGTTCCATTGCCGGAAGGGTGTTAAATTTTATTCCAGGTGGGTAAGAACGTCCATGGCAGAGAAAATTCTCCAATACATCTAAAATGTTAATACTGCAAAGAAATAAATTCAGGCGAAAACTACAGAAATGTGGAGATCCAAGCTATAGAACCCAATTAATTGAGGATATAAATGGGTCTTGTTCAACATTTATTTCTAAGTTGCGTTCCGGCTCTAAAAGGTCTTGAAAGCATGCCAAAGCACTTAAAGGCGAGAATTTACTACTATCTGATCTATATGTAACGCGTAAATTAAAAAAACTTGCGTAGATAAGGGTAATGCAACTGCTGATGCATTTGTTAATTCTCACACTATAACTATAAGTAACCCATTAACTATTGATACTTCCGTTACGGATTACGTGGAATGTCTTATCAATGAGTTCCTGTACACTGATAGTTAAAGTATTAACTGAAAAAGTCATATTTACTTTAATTAAAAAATAATGCTATTATGCTTAAAACATGCCTGATTACTTTTTGGAAACATTAAGTAAAATATTTAGTTTTTGTATAATTATTGGCAATTTTGCTTAAACTTTGAAAAATGGCGAAGTCATTTCAGTACACAAAGCTGGAAAAGATTATAAAACGCCAACCAGTTACAGAACAATTAGCATTTCAAGCCTATTGGAACAGAACAATTGCATTTCAAGCCTATTGGATAAATAAAGTTTTTAAAAAATTCATTAAAAAAAGATTAGATTTCTCAAACTTAAAAAGCATCATCATTTACCAACAGTTTGGATTCCGCAAGAAACAATTTACCATTCATCAATTAAAACGGGTATTCAATTTACTGGAAATAATAAGAGTCAGCGCAAAAATACTGGAGTGATCTTTCTCGATATTGAAAATGCTTTTGATTCTATCTGACATAAAGTTTTAATTTTTCTATATATTTATAGAAAATGGCAAAAAGCTTTTTAAATAATCGATTATTTGCTGTCTGCGTTAGTAGGAATTATTCTAGCGAAAGCCAAATACCAGCAGGTCAACTACAAGATTCTATTCTTGCTCCCACACTATAATCATTTTATGACGAGTGTGCTTTCATATGTTGCGGCAAGGTGTCAAACACAATAGTCAAAAGAATGCAACCAGTGTTGCCGGTTTTTTCGAGCTTATTCGAGAAATGGCTGGTCGGGTATCGCCAAATATCTCCTAATTAAAAAAATATTTAATATCGCTAGCTTAGAGTGCAGAGGCGCCAACTACACTTTTTAAAATTTTTCAGGAGAGATAAAAAATATGAAAAAGTTACATTATATTTTGTAATTTTTTTTAATAATATTTATTAAAAATACTATCTTTGATTTAGAAGAATTTTTTCATTTAGAAGCCTTTCTGTTGCAATTTTTTATTTGTGCATATCATTTAGCACCTTTTCTACAAAAAATAATATTAACATTTTTCTTATTCCATTTAAATAATATGACTTAATTTGTGCTTTAATGCCGATAGCACTTAATATTTATTGTAAAAAAAACATTTGCATTTTATACAGTCTACTTCGTTGTTGTGACTAAAATTAAAATTACATTATATTTTGTAATTTTTTTTAATGGAATTTATAAAAAATACTATCTTTGATTCAGAAGATTTTTTTTCATTTAGCACCATTTCTGTTGCTATTTTTTATTTGTGTATATCATTTAGCACTTTTTCTACAAAAAAATAATATTAACATTTTTCTTACTTCATTTAATTAATATGACTTAATTTGTGTTTTAATGCCGATAGCACTTAATATTTATTGTAAAAAAAATCATTTGCATTTTATACAGTCTACTTCGTTGCTGTGACTAAAATTTAATTATAAAAATTTAATTTCTAAGGTTTTTATCACATGAAATCAAATTTGCACTCTTACTTCGCTGCTGTAGCACATATGTACATTGAAGATAGATGTATATTACTCGTGAGGTAATTCGTCATAAAACTTGTGGTAATTTTTTGGCATGGTGATTTTTAAATATTGAAAATCCTCGTATTTCCCAGTTGTAATTTTTTTCTCTCACTGTAAAGTTGCGCTAAATCAGACCAATCTAACGGAGAAAAAGTTTTATTTATTCTTTGAGGGTGTTGTTGCCATAAATTTGTGAATCTTAATTTATAAAACATTTCTTTTTCAGCTGTATATCTTATCCCACAAATATTAGTGACTTTGGTATTACCTTTTTTCTTGCCAGGACGAATGCTTTTCAAGAACCGGAGGTCTCCGAATTTTTTAAAAAAATTGTGATCCAAATATTTCACTTCATAAGGTTCTGAGTTCTTTCGAATATCTTTACAAACAGCAATATACTGCAGGTACGTCTGTATTCCGATGCTTCAACGCATGCTCGACGAGTGTATGTTACAGCTGCATTCAATAAAGCATTACTCATTTCTGTTGATCTGTAACATCGTTATTGTATTTAAATTTTTGTTACAAGTTACAGGCCGCTTTACAATATTCAACACTACATGTCTACCAATGTACAGTGTATTAAAAAAAATCTTCACGCTAGCTTATTCTTATTATTTATTTTTATGCAATATTTTAAACTTTGACATCTTTTTGGATATTCGTTCTCTGAACGTCTAACTTACTGTATATGTGTTTTATGTCCGTACTCAAAAATTGTTTAAATAGTCTACCTCTCTCGTCGTCAGTGATTTGCGCGAGTTAATAGCGATAAAAACTGTACTTAGACAAAGATTTCAGAACAAGGGTTAACATATAACAATTAGCAAATACAGACAGACCACAAAACACGGGGCGAGAATAATCATAGCCTAAACAAATATTAGAAACAATAAGCCAACAGACACGAGACAAATAACACTTAAAATTCATCATCCAAGGTCAGTAGATAGACAAACACATTAACCACTAAAATATCCTTTAATTATAAGCAATACTGATAACAAAGTGTACTGCCATAAAACATAGACAAAGGGCGACATTGACAACTATACATTCCATCTCAGAAAAACACAACTAACAATTATTGTCTGTCTAGACAATTATCATTAGGGAAAACATAATGTAGATACTAATAAATAATAAGTAATAAAAACTTATATTTTAAAAACAAAGAAACAAGAATCTTTGGACATTATTATGAATAGATCATAAGTAATAATTTTAGTCAGTCTTAAGAATATAAGGAAATAAAAAATACACTTCAGTGTAAAAGAATATAGTTTTTACTACTTCCTGAAAAAAGAAGTTTACCTGGGGACTCAACCGGGATCCTTGCAAAATAAGTAAGGACTACCAAGCCAATGAAGAGTTCATCACTACAACTCAATACACGGGAAACAACGCTATACTAAATACCAGGTAATAGTAAATCCCGTGATAAATAGTGAAGTGTACAAAAAACGACATCCAATAGTAAAAGGATTAGTTCAACAGCTACACAAAAAATACCACCACGTAACCTGAAAAAGCGGTATTAAAATAAAAAAGAGTATAGTAGAACAAATAAGTTCACGACATCCTACGCAATTTAAATACAAAAATAGTAGAATACAAAAATATTTACGAAGTTTTTACTAAATTGAAAAGAACATGCAGGATATTACTAAAAAAACCATGAGGTCAACCACAATAGATAAAACTGGAAACGTCCCAGAACAAAAGACATAAGATTTTTGACGTAAGCAGGAGATTGACGTTGGGATCAAAAAATACAACTAATATATCAGTACAAGATTTAGCAGCCATTGGCACAAATAGCTTCACTGGCAGCAGCTCAAAAGACAATAACTGCATTAACAGCCAATAGAGCTTTTAACTTTGAAGTAACTGTACAACCCAGAGCATCTTCCAATGAAATAACCACAGATTAATCTATAAATATTCAAAATAGAAATAAAAAAAATACTCAAGCAAGAAAGGAACTTAGTATCATTCAGCAATAAACGAAGCACTTAATCTCATACTTTCAAAAATTGAGGTGGAAAAAGGAAACGAAGCAATAAAATCCTTTGCATTTATAACAGGTTTTAATTCCAAGTATACGATTGGCACTCTCTACGCTCAAAATCCAAGAGACTTAGAGACAGCATACGATAACCAGTACTATATATCATGATGACAAACATCTACAGTTTGATTCACCAGGTTATCGACCACACCCAGCAAGTCACCTACATAATCAACAAAGAACACTGCCCATTGAAAAGAGTCGCTATCAACCAAATATACAGTACCATCTAACCAGAAATGTACGGCCAACACCCATTGGAAGTAGACACTACAGAGAGAAAAATATGTCATCCCACTCAATTTTAACATAACAACGATCAGAGGAGATACAATAATTCTTTTCGTCCACAACAATCTTTTAAACGAGAATACAATGGTATAAACAACCACTTCAATCAGCACAAACAACAAAGGATCAACAACACAGTAGAAGATGATTATAAATAAACAGCTTTTTTAGACTAAGAGATGGTCTACTACATTTACAAAAAACGGATAGGAAAACAGGTACGACTATCAATATTTTAATATATTGCGGAGCTAATAATAACTATATAGACTCCAAGTGTAAAATAGGATACAGTGTTAAATTAGAATGTCCGATCAAACTAAAAACGTTACATGGATATTCATTTGTTAAAAGTAAAAAATATTTACATTTATTTAATTATAACTTGACACTTTTTGAGATTAACTCACTAACTGCCTCTGACATGATTCTAGGAATGACGGGATTGAGAGATATAGGTGCATCGGTTGACTTAGTAAACAATAAATGAAATATAGGGATAAGGAAAAACCCACAGAATAAATTATACCATTAATAATGAAAAGAATAGAAATCAAATAGAGGAAATTATGAATAAAATTAATTTTGTTAACGAAAAATTACCCTATGCTACAACTATAGAAGGTACTATTAGAACAAAGTCAGAAGAACCTATATGGACTAAGCAATATCCATATCCATATTCTGATAACGAGTTCATCAATAGAGAAATTCAGGGCTTTTTTTTTTTAATTCAGCCAAGTAAAAGCCCCTACAACAGTCCCATAAGGACAATCGGCACTGATGATAAAGGCAGGCCAAAAGACTAATGTAGATTTTCAAAAATTAAATTCTCAAGCAATTACTGATATATATCCGATACCTGATGTCAATATGACAATTCAGAATTTAGGTAAGGTTAAAGTATTTACAACTTTAGATATGGAATCGGGATTTCATCAAATTAAATTGAAGAAATAAGATCGCGAGAAAACAGCTTTTTCGGTAAACGGCGCTAAGTATGAATTTATACGGATGCCATTCGGATTAAAGAACGCACCTTTCATCTTTCAACGATGCGTCGACGATATCCTTAGGCCATATTTTGGAAAACGTGCTTACGTTTACACAGATGATGTGCTCATTTAGTCTTCATCAACCGAAGAACACTTCAATACTATAGTGGATGCATTACGAAAGGCTAATATGAAAATTTCTAATAAAAAATCCCACTTTTCAAAAGAAGAAATTGAATACTTAGGGCACATAATAAAACATGACGGTATCACCGTGGATCCTTCGAAAATACAGACAATTAAAAATTTTCCTGTTCCTACTACATTAAAGGAACTCAGATCATTTTTAGGTTTAGCAAGTTACTATAGGAAATTCATAAAAAATGTTGCTAACATAACATAACCGTCAACCACTTTTTTAAGAGGAGAAAATGGAGGTATTTCAAAGAACCAAAGTGCAAAGATTAACATAACTTTAGACGAAAATGCTTTAATAATTTACTTTAATCGTGTTTGATACCTTCATATATAAATATTTCATGATATTCTCATGAGCAAACTGTCAAAAATAAAAAACATGTGTTTAAATGAAAACGATTATTTTGACGACTTCACAGCAGCACGACTTCACGACAGCATTTGCTGCTGCTGCCAACTTACAGTCCACCCTAAATACGAGCGTAAGACGTTATTTAACTGTCAAAAATTCTCATGCCCATACAAAATGTATGAGATCAACCCAAATAGCGCGACGCTAACGTTGAACAATTGAAAAATCCAATTTTCAGTTTGCAAATTAAGTGGAGGCAAATGAAAAACCAGTTCGTGTGCGTTTAGCAGACGTAGTTGTATTTTTTTAGTAACGCAGCACAACTGAAAATGTGACTAGATAATGTGAATGGGTGGTTTAACAAAGTGGAAACTGAGCGTTCGTATACAAATTTTTGTTTAACAAATTAAAAACAAATATGTATATGAATTGCTGCTTAGTGGTGTCAGTCGAAAATATTTCAATCTATATATATTTCAGCTCTAAAATGCACATATAGTTTTCTTTAAAAAATTTGTACGAAAATTACTTTATATAAAGATTTTAACAAAAAATAAGACAGTATTTGAAAATATATACATGTATGTTGAGCAGGGTTTTAATAAGAATAAATTGAGTTATTATTGCACGCTATATATTGTTCAGTAATATTTTTTATGGTTTTGTAAAATAGTTTTTCGAAGACTTTTATGAGAATCTTTAATAATGAAGTGTAAAGTGCAACAAAGTTTTGCTTTTTTTCAATTTAAATAAATATATATGTAATTGAAAACTTTGGTGGAAATTGTTTTAATACTAGTTCAATTCTAAGAATTTTTAAGCGTTTTTGCCATTTGAAAAACAAATCCTCTTTTGCTGATGTATGGACAAATTGTCCTGTCTTCGGAATGTTTAAACAATAATTTATATATTACAACAACAATACATAATTAATCTACCTGTTTTTAACAAAATCTCAATTTTAAAATGTTTCCCTTAGTTTTTTGCGCATTTATTACATATGGTTTTTTTTTCAAACAAATGACTGAAAATTCCAGTGCAGGCATTAGGTACGTGGGTACGTAAGTAGTTCTTTTATGGAGTCTTCTTTCTTTTTCTTTCATAAAATTGATTTACTTAAAGGCACCAAGAGCTCATATATATTTATGTTATTCATTTTACTTAAAACAGTAAAAAACGTTTACTGCCTTTACAACAAATGTATTTTTAAGAGCTATATCCACAAACATGTGGCTTTATAAAATTTGGTGTAAGTTTTTTCGAAAACACAAATGTACCAATTAATAATCTCATTTATGAATTAGACATTGATTATAATTTTGTTTGATTATTTTGTAGGGTATTGAGAATACTTCCAGTTAAATTCGATATGTAGGAAACTTATTATTTAAACAAATGTTTTGACCTATATTGAATTTTTTCTCTATAAATTGTCTGAATTAATGTAATTTAAATTAAAAGTTTTTCCGCATTTTGAATTCTAATTGTTTTCTTCCTTTTCTGTATGTTTGTAAGTCTATTAAAAAAATAACTGTGATTAGCTTCAGTTAACCATATATTCTTTTTAAGATCCCAATAGTTTTGTAAAATAAAACGGCAGCTAGGTAGGAAAATTACGGATCAGTGGCGGTTACTTTATAATAAATTACCCAGCAAGAAATGCTTGACAGAAACTAATACTAACACAATTTGTATACTAACAATTTGCAACAATTTCATATTGAACAGCGTTGCCGTTGTAGCGTTTTTAGTAATGAATTGGGATGATTTTTTTTTTTAATAAAATAAATCTTGTTTTTCGCTTGAGTTTATAGATAATAATGCAGCAAACTATAAAATACAGCTTACAAAATGTGTTGTAATTAAAATTGTGCCAAAGGTCAAACAAAATTTTTATTAAATTTGTTGTAAAAAGTTAGCCGGTTTTAAGGAATTTTTGTAAATTTTGAAAGAAAAAATAAGGAAGAGAAATTTCTTGTCAGTTGCAACGTTGTTTGCCCCAAACAAACAAATCATGTACAAGAGTGAAACATCTAATATATGTTCTATTTCGTGACGTTAAGAAAATGGCGCATTTATCAAATAGTTATAAAATTGATATGTCGATTTAATAAAAGCAAAAATTAAATAAAAAACAAACAATTTAAAATAAATATAATAGTTCAATTTGGAATTAGAAAGATAAGTTGCTTTAAGGATTGCAAGCAGTTGAAGTGCAGAGATTGCGTCTAATGAACCTGACACTGGAAACTCAAAACTTCACAGGCATGTTGCGGGTATTCAAACCCGTTACAGCCTTTAAAGAGTTAGATTCGAGTTGGAAGAACTTATGAAGCCTTTAAATCCAAAATTGTAAGTTGTTTTTTGATGTGTAAAACTTTTCCTTATTTGCTTAATATTATGTATTTCTCTGATTTTCAGTCAACAACAGTATTTGGTAGAAACACTCAAGATGTGTGCCCCAACATCACTGTCATCCAAAAGTGATCGGAAATACAAAGGTTATTTATAACGTTTAAAAAGTTATATTGGCTTAAAATATTTTTCCATTTAATGCATTCCTTCCCTTTCAAGATTAGGTCCAGGGTCAGAAGGATATCAAAACCCGGCTTAGAAAACTTTAGGAAAGCATGTGAGTATAAAATATTTATTTATTTTAAATTTTAAGAAGTTTTGCAATTCGTATTGTCCAAAAATTTTGATGGAGTGCAAGGTGGTCATTAAAAGGTTGAGAAATCCGTCTGTCGGCTGGCTGAGGAGACTTACGACCCAAAACTTGATGAAGTCGTCAGCATGCTCCCTTTGCAGAACCTTCTAGCGGTGGAAGAGTTGGAGAGAAAGTTGGAGGAGTCGAAAGGTTTTACTGAAGCAATGGTAAAGAACCTAAATTCATGCTTAAAGTATTCTAATAATCTTACATTTGTAATTTTTTAGACATCACACTTACATATGGTTAAGGGGATATCGCAGGATGTCACCAGTGTGATGCGTGAGATAAGAATTAATTATTTTATTATAAAAAAGTAATTTTTTATACTGTAAAATATTATTTAGATATTAAAAAAGAAACATGTATATACGAGTATATTAGAAAATATTAAATTTTATTTTATTGAAAAAGTTCGGTTTTTCAAATGAGGGTTTATCAATCAATAGTAACGGGTATATCCATCAAGTGTGATAAGAACTTCTAGCATCACTACGTAGTAAACTGCGGTAGTGTGAGCAGTGCAGATATATGTATATTATAATGGAGAGATTCATTAGTTAGAGGGAGATTCAAAATCACATGTACACAAAAGTTTCCATCAAGTTTTTCATTTTTCTTTAAGAATGTGATAGAAACTTTGTTCTACGCGATGATGGATATTTCCATCATCAGTGATTGTCATTTGATGGATCAAATTATGGTCACTGTTCTTGTAGGGTAAAAAATACCTAGTATAGATTGCAAACTGCATATATCTAAAAATTAATTTTGTCGCCATTGAGATATTAAAAGTAATCCATATCCCAATAAGGAATATGCGTTAAAATTTTTATTATTAAAAAGTCTTTTTGGCAATATAAACATTATGATATGATTAAATGATCAGAGCATTGACAAAGTAATGAATATGTTGTTTTTTTTTTGCAAAAATTTTATGCGTTTCTTTAAACACTCTAATTTACAATTTTACAATAAGTTATTGTTGTTATGTAGATTTATTGTTTTATTATTTTAAAACTCGTATTTTTCTTATACATGTTTAAAAGTCTAATCGTACTTAAATTTTTTGGCTTCAGTAGAAAGAGCTTTTTCATCGCTAAAGCTAATTTTGAAAATTCTACACTTCTAGATGAAATTATTGACGACTTAATATGAATAACAATGTTTTATTTTAAAATTTTTATTTGAGATATTTAGTTATTTAATAAGTTTAAGGTTAATTTATTAATAAAGTTTCAAATTGAAAACAAAATCATGTAAACAAAAAATAATTTTGAAAGCCGCATGTTGGTTGAGTAAATCTTCTCTAATTGTGTAGTTCCATTTTAATTTTTAAACAAAAAAAAATACTAGAAAATCTATTCTATCGATATTATTTACACATACATTTAACAAGCTATTTGCAATCCACGATACAAAAGTATTTTCTATTTATACCTACTAAACATCAGTGAAAATATATTTTTTGTTAAATAAAAAACTGTATATAAATACACCATCAAGCTATTCTGTTAATTATCCACTCACAATTTCAGTTGTGTTGCTTTACTAAAAAAAACACAACTACCTCTGCTAAACGCACACGGACTGGTATAGTATAGTATAGTATAGTATAGTATAGTATAGTATAGTATAGTATA
The DNA here is from genome assembly GCA_937654795.1 of Cistogaster globosa. Taxonomy (NCBI): domain Eukaryota; kingdom Metazoa; phylum Arthropoda; class Insecta; order Diptera; family Tachinidae; genus Cistogaster; species Cistogaster globosa. The sequence continues at coordinate 104,170,647 of OW569403.1, read as the reverse complement.
GTATAGTATAGTATAGTATAGTATAGTATAGTATAGTATAGTATAGTATAGTATAGTATAGTATAGTATAGTATAGTATAGTATAGTATAGTATAGTATATTATAGTATAGTATAGTATAGTATAGTATAGTATAGTATAGTATAGTATAGTATAGTATAGTATAGTATAGTATAGTACAATATAGTATAGTATAGTATAGTACAATATAGTATAGTATAGTATAGTACAATATAGTATAGTATAGTATAGTATAGTATAGTATAGTATAGTATAGTATAGTATAGTATATATTTATTTCCAAAAATTTTAACGATGTACATGTTTTCTTAAAACTAATTTTATTTAATTATTTATTCCTTACATAGTAGCTTATTTTTCAAGAACTTGCCAATATAGTCTATTAAAAGTATTTGCAGCATGGCCACATATAATAATGTTAATGTTAAGTTTAAGAAGGTACAACATTTGTTTTAAAATTTCCCCAAAAAAAGGTAAAAGGGAGTCATTTGTGCTTAATTCTAATATTAAACTAAACCTTATAGTAAGACGAGAAAGAAGAAAAAAATAGCGTTATATACTAAAGAAAATAAAGTTATATACAAAAGAATAGGAGTAGCCTATTGGGCGGTGTTATACACCGCGTTTTCTATATCTAAGGTATTTATTATCCTATGGTAATATAAGAGGTTTGCACTTTCATATAGGAGGCCAGCTCCGTTCAATGTCATAAGGTCTACCGGTGATAAGTAATTAGACAATCGTATGGTCCTCAGATTGTTCGCGCTTTCAAAGCACTGTCCAACAAGACTGTTTTCAAGGGATTGAGCCCTCTCAAGAAATTTTATAGCCGACCCTACCATATAAGAGTCAATTCTATCAAAGCCTATTGTTTTGTGTATGGATTTACAAGATGGCTTGCGGTAGATGCCATCAGGACTTTGCTTACACCGCAGGCCAAGCCAAGTGACCATAATTTTCCTCTCTCATTTTCTTAGCCTCTCCATCTGAGCAGAAGAAATTCTGGACCAGACTGGGAAGGCATAGGATAAGAGAGGTCGAATGATCTGTCGATAAACAAAGAATCGAATTTTCCTATCGAGTCCCCCCCTATATCCAAGAATAGATCGATATCCGGCAACAAAGTCTATGTGGCGATAAAACTCAAAATTTTCATGAAAAATTACACCAAGGTATTTCATCCTGTCTGAAACCCTGATCAGTTCGCTGCCTATACTAAGAGTTGGTATGAAAGATCTGATATTCGGATATAAATATTTACGCTTGCCTTTTATCATAACTGGCTCAGTCTCATTAATATTTAAGCGAAGCCGCCATTTACCAAAGTAGGGCTCCAGCCGAGTCAAGTAGTTGTTTACACTACGAGCGAGAGGCCCAGTAGCTGCAATGAGAATATCATCTGCATACATTAACAAAAGATCGCCATCAGCAGGTTTAAGTATATCAGCCATAAATATATTATAAAGTACAGGGCCAAGCAAGGATCCCTGTGGTACCCCAGCACTGACAGATTTTTCAATCGATCGAGTTCTGCCTATTCTAACGCCAAAAGTCCTATCAGATAGAAAATTAGAGACGATTTTACACACACTTCTATCAAAGCCCATGTCCATCATCTTAAAAACAATGCCATCCTGCCAAGCGGTATCAAAAGCCTTGGCAAAGTCCAAGCTAACTGCAATTGTATAACATCTTTGGAAACATAGTCTGAAAAAACCATCAATGCATGCGAGGTTGAGTGTCCTTTTTTAAATCCAAACGGACAATCTGGAAGAATATTACAGTCTGATATTTTGTCCGTGACTTTGGAATGAATAAAGAATTCCAATAACTTGCCAAAGGGAGATAGGAGAGAAATCGGCCTATAGTTGCTGCTCTGCCTTGGGTCAGATTTGGGTTTCATAATTGGAACTATTAATGCCCTTTTCCATGCTCTCGGAAAATATCCCAAGTTTATGCAGTGGTTCATAAGAATTGCCAGAAATCCCCAGGTATCCCGACGAGTTCTCTTAAGTGCTAAGTCAGGAATTTCATCCCAACCAATCGACTTTTTATTTGGTCTTCTCCTTAAAGTTTCGCCAATAGCTTCCGCTCTAATCAGCTGGCTGTTGTTCGAGCCGCTACCATCTGCGGTAGTAGTCCTATCAAAAACCATCAAAGGTGACCTATCCTGTAAAGTGGCGACTCTGCTTTCGACGGTTACCGCAAAGGGATCGGAAACTACTTCCCGTTAATACTAGTGCACGCTGTAGAAGTGGTCTGCCAGTAGATTAGCCTTCCCTAAGTCATCAGATACTACTGAACCATCCAGAGTGATCAGATCATGTATGACAACCTTTTTACTTAAACCAGCCGCAGACTTTAAAGATCTATACGTCCTATCATTATCCTAATGTTGCTTAATTTTCTCGTCCAGTTTTCGCGCTCGTAAGCTGCAATAGCACCCTGTATTATTCTATCCAGGTTTTTTACTTCTGCTTTAAGGGTAAGACGACGTCCTGGGTCCTCACATCTTTGAACTATACGGCGCAATTTCTTTTTTTCATCAATAAAATGAAGTATGTTATGAGGAAGCTTCAAAAGCCCTTTACTTTTAACTAAAACCTTGGGAGTAGAAAGTTCCATAGCATTCTTAAAGGCATATATCATTGACTCTATACACTCGTCAATCTCTGCTTCGGTCACGTTCGTATCTACTGGTAACGCACAGTCGGCAAGTACCCGGGATAGAATCGCATTAAATCTTGCCCTGTCCATCTTGTCAAAATCTAACCTTGTTGGTCGTATTCTCCCAACACCGTCTGCAATGCCAAAAACTGCTTCCACAGCGTTGTGATCAGATTCAAAATCAAGGGTTTTAAGCCCATTTCCCATGATTATGGGAGACATGCCAACAGAAGTTATCATTATGTCTATATATGACGAGGAAACGGCCGTAGTTCTTGTCGGGCCATCAGTGGGATGAATTTCTAGGTTAGGATTCGCTAATAGCAAATCATGTAGCAAGCGATCACTTGTGTTCTCCAGGGAATCCCTCCAATACAGATGCCTAGCGTTTAAGTCGGCTCCAACTACTACTGCCCCAGTGTTGGCTAGATCAAAGACAGGCCTGATATCAGAGGCTGACATTGTCGCTGTTGGTCTACGATACATCGACACTACAGTTATAGAAGACCCATTTATTCTGTGAATGCGGACAATCGTGTTTTCTAGAACGGCCGTCCCTCCTCCTTGTCCAGATTGACGATTCTGTCTAAATATTATATATCCAGCAATATCTAACTTGTGTCGAGGACTTAATTTATGCTCAACTATTAGAGCAACGTCGGGTTTATGTCTGTCCAAAAATAGTTTTAAATAGACTATGTTTAGATACAACTGAATTCACGTTACTGAAAATTACTTTAAGTGTCCTAGCCATTGTTTTGTAGCATCATTAGCATCCCAAGCAAAGCCCGAGATTTACCCTCATCATCTTTAACTACATGATATTCGTGTGCACTTCCACCAATTTTATTAATGCAGTTCAACAGGCCTCCTCCAAAGAATCGTTTACAGTCACTGTCAGTCATCGCAAATTGAGCCATTGCGCTCTTTAGAGTTGGTGCGGCGCTGTTCGGCGCCGTCCGAAAAGAATAACATGGTAATGAACCGCCTTTAGGACGATTGGATGCCACAACAGATGCGTATGACACTCCGGGGTTAACGCCACTACTAAAGAACCCTCGAGGTCCCTGGGGTTCCACCCGAGATGCCTTCTTTTCGCATATTTTCTTTAAAAACCTTAGCCTTTGTGGGCATTTCTTAGAGCTGGCTACATGCCCCTCAACTCCACAGTTAACACATTTTACTGGAAGTCCCACCTTTCTAGTAACCTGTCCAGTTACTGGATCGGTAAGCAACAATTCGGTTGTATTATTTTCCTTCGCGGGGATACTGCACTTTCCTGGTCCATGGGACGCACCACATTTGACACATCGGTATGGCATCTAACAGTTCGAAGATGTTTGCCCAAATCTCTGACAGTTGAAACATTGGGTGAGAGCACACTTCTTTCTATATTTTTTCATGCTGACACGGCAGCGAAGATTATAACGTACCTCAAAAAAGGCCGAAATATCAGAATCCCGTGATAGCCTCAAAAGCCATCTATCATTTCCTAGTTCAATAAGTCCTAGTATATTAATTCTAATATGAAGTCTAGTCAAATATTGCACAATTGAGGAAAAATGGAACATTATTGAAGGAAATACTAATATAGAAAAATGTTTGTTTCTACGTATTGGTAAATTTTGTATTGAAGATAATAGATATTTCCAATATAATAATAAATTTTATAAACACCAGAATGGATTACCGATGGGATCTCCTGCCTCTCTAATTGTGGCTGATATTGTTATGGAGAAACTATTAGACACATGTATTGAAAAACTTAATATTAAACCAATAATATTGACCAAATATGTTGATGATTTATTTTGTGTAATATCAGAAAATGGCATTAATAATTTACTTAAAAGTTTTAATGGTTTTAATCTTTGTATTAGGTTTACAATAGAGATAGAATGTGATTCATGTTGAGAAAGAATGAATGTAATTTTCTATATTCCACTTTGCTTTTTTATACTTTTGAATATTTGTAATAATCTAGTTTACCGAGTTTGTAATTTCTTATTAATTTTTATAATTTTCTGATGTCTTGTGAATAAATTCAAACTAACAGGTTATGGGCCCAGGTTGCGCATATTAAACAAATCAAAAAAAATTGTATATTTATTTCCGTGAAGCAAATAAAAGATGGCAAGTCTTCCAATAGGATTTTCGTTGGAACGTTTAAGAGGACGTGAGAATTTCGATGTGTGGAAGAGACAGGCAAAATCTTGTCTAGTCATCAAAGGTTGCTGGAAAGTTGTGCAGAACGGTTTGGTCAATGATGAAGATTCCAATTTAAATGAACGTGCTTTGGCTGAAATTGTTTTGATGGTGGATCCTTCAAATTATGGACACATTGCTGCAGCTAAAACGGCGAAAGAAGCATGGGATGCTTTGATGGCTGCCTATGAAGATACTGGCCTAACGCGGAAAGTTCAGTTACTGAAGCAGCTGGTAAATATTAAGCTGAAGAACTACAGTTCGGTGCAGGGGTATGTAAATGAGATAATTATAATTGCCTTAAAAGTAAAGAACGCTGGGCTTAACATAGATGATGAGCTTACAGCGTCACTAATGTTAGCGGGTTTGTCGGATGATTTTAAGCCTCTGGTGTTGGCAGTGGAAAATTCAAAAGAAAAGTTAACAATTGATATGGTCAAAAATCTTCTTCTACAAGATGCCAAATTCGATGCTCAATATTCGGAAAAAGAAGTTGCATTGAATGCAAAGAATTTAAAAGAGAAGAAGAAAAAACCAATTCAATGTTTTAATTGTAAGGAATTTGGTCACATATCGAGGTATTGTCAAAACAAAAATAATCACAAAAGTGTTAAGAGCTATAGGAAAAATGAAAGAAAAGAAGTTTCTTCAACTCTTATTGCTTCAAGCACGTGCATGAGTATTTCTGCTGCTACTAATAAGCGGTGCGAATACAACAAATGTTTATATTGGTATGTTGACAGTGGCGCTAGCAACCACATGATGAACAGCAATGATTTTATGTACAACACACGTAACGTAAAGAACAAAACTGTCCTTGTTGCTAATAAGAGCGAATTACTCGTTGAATGCGCTGGAGATGTTGACTTAAATATATTAAGTGGTAAAGGCGAAAAGAATATAACGGTGAAAAATGTTGAGTATATACCTAATTTATGTGCGAATCTACTTTCTGTCAGACAAATGACCAAAGACGGGAAATGAGTAATTTTTGAAGGAGAATCTTGTAAAATTTTTAATAAAGATAATACTCTAGTTACTTCTGCAACGGTTTTTAATGATTTATATCGTATTGACAGTGAGGCACAGCCAAGAGGAACTAAAGTTTTTGTCGCTAAAAAAGAATTCAGTTTATGGCATAGAAGAATGGGTCACATTTGTGATAAAAGCTTGAATGAAGTAAGAAAATTTTCCCATGGTATTAATTTTGAAAATGGAAGAAACAAGGATCCATGTGTAGTTTGTGTCAAAGGTAAACAAACCAGACAACCAAGTAGAGAAGATGGTACAAGAGCTACAAAATTATTAGAGCTGGTACATTCTGACGTATTGGGACCACTAAATGTGAATTCTTTTTCTGGTGCTCGATTTCTTGTCACATTTGTTGACGATTTCTCCAGGAAGTTGTTTGTGTTTCCGCTAAAGAGAAAATCTGATGTTTTTGAAACATTTGTAGAATTTAAAAAAATGGTCGAAAACCAGTGTTCTACTAAAATTAAAATTCTCAGAATGGACAATGGTCGCGAATATGTAAATAAGAAATTTGAATCCTTCTTGCAAAACAACGGAGTTATTCATCAAAAGACATGTCCGTACTCTCCAGAACAAAACGGTACGGCTGAAAGAATAAATCGAACACTGATGGAACGTGTAAGGTGTATGCTTATTGATAGCGGTTTAGACCGTCGTTTTTGGGCTGAAGCGGCAAACACAGCTTGCTATTTAATTAATAGAGTACCTTGCCGTGGTGAAAACAAATGTCCTGAAGAAATTTGGTCGGGTCGTCGTCCTAATTTGAATTTTTTAAAAGTATTTGGATGCCCTGCTTTAGTTCACATACCAAAGGAAAAGCGACATAAATTAGATGCAAAATCCATTGAGTGTATTATGATGGGGTACAGTGCTGAAAGTAAGGCTTATAGATTATTCAACCCTAATGATGGTGGAATTATTGTAAGTCGCGATGTTGTTTTCTTGGAAGGAGGTAGCGTGAATTTAAATGAAAAGAAAGATCTTTACTATCCTGAGTTAATGCAAGATCACGAAAGTGTTAATTTAGGGGAAGGTGATAGTGAATGTGAATTAACACCTCAGATTGAGTTCTCAAATATTAATCCCGAACAGCAAGTAAATGAGTCGGACGAAAGTGTGTATGATGATTCGTACGAGTCACCTTTGTTGTCACCTGTAGAAAATGAAGAAAATGAGTGGTTTCCAAATGCATACGACAGGCAGAACATCCATGTGAGTGAAAATATTCGTCGCTCTTCTCGTATAGCTAACAAAATACAGCAATCACAAAATTTTTGTGCAATGCAATTCGTTTCTGATGATCCAAATAACGTGTTAGAGGCAATGTCGTCAAGTAACTCAGACGAATGGAAAGCTGCCATGAAGTCGGAGATCGATTCATTGATGGAAAATAAAACGTGGATTTTGACTGATTTACCACCTGGTAAAAAAGCAATAAAGTCAAAGTGGGTTTTTAAGACCAAAAAGGATGAACAAGGTAATACTGTTAAGTGGAAAGCGAGACTGGTTTCTAAGGGTTGTTCTCAACGACAAGGGATCGACTACAATGAAACGTTTGCACCTGTCGTAAGGTATGATTCAATTCGTTATTTGTTGGCATTGACGGTAAAGCACGACTTATACATACACCAAATGGATGCAGTAAGTGCATATTTAAATGGTACGTTAAAAGAAACAGTATATATGCAACAACCTGAAATGTTCGAGGATGGCTCGGGAAAGGTTTGTAAGCTGAAAAAATCTATTTACGGTTTGAAACAGTCAGGTCGTGTTTGGAATCAAACCATTAACAACGAACTACTCAAAATGGGTCTAATCAGAGGTGAGATAGATCAATGTGTTTATCATAAATTAGATAAGGATCAAATGTTGTACGTGGCAATTTATGTTGACGACGTTTTGATATTTTCAAACGATTTGAAACGTCTTGAGTCACTGAAAGCCAAACTAGCCAGCAGCTTCAAAATGAAAGACATGGGAGAAGCGTCAACAGTACTGGGCACAAAAATCACCAGAAACAAGGAAGCTATTAAAATTGATCAATCGCGTTACGTAGCAGATGTATTGGTTCGTTTTGGAATGAGTGATTGTAACCCAACTTCAACACCAATGGACTATAATCAAAAACTGTCTGCCATTATGTGTCCGAAGGATAAAGAACGTGAACAACAGATGACAAATATTCCATATATGCAAGCGATTGGCTGTTTGTTATTTGCAGCTCAAATTTCTCGTCCGGACATTTGTTATGCTGTCAATTTTTTAAGTCGTTTTGGAACTAATCCTGGTAAACCCCATTGGGAAGCAGTAAAACGTGTAATGCGGTATCTAAAGGGTACAATCAATAAAGGAATTGTTTACAGAAAACAAAAAGATGATAACATAAAAGGTTATTGTGATGCCGATTGGGCTGGAGATGTAGATGGACGCAGGTCTACAACAGGCTACGTTTTTACGTATCAGTCTGGTGCCATTTCATGGTCAACAAAGAAACAAAAAACAGTGGCATTGTCTTCGACGGAAGCCGAGTTCATGTCACTTACTGCTGCGATTCAGGAATCAGTTTGGTTGAAACGACTTGAAGCTGAACTTAACCCTGGAAACAACAAAAGTATGTTGTTATATTGTGACAACAAGGGAGCTTTACAAGTCGCTCTAAATAACAATTATTCGCCAAGAACCAAACATGTAGACATAAAAGCTAAATTTATTCAACAAAAAATTAATGACGAAGAAGTTGTTTTAAAATACCCTAATACTAATGAGATGATAGCCGATGTCTTAACCAAGCCTGTAACTCCTCAAAAGATGAAGTATTTATCAGAAAGTTTTGGTCTTTGCTAATTTTTATTTTTATTGTACTCATTAAAAAAAATGAGTTGCAATGATGTTGTGATTTGTTTGTTATAAATTTTATTCCATTTATGTTATTGAAAATTCATCATTCAGGGAGAGTGTTGAGAAAGAATGAATGTAATTTTCTATATTCCACTTTGCTTTTTTATACTTTTGAATATTTGTAATAATCTAGTTTACCGAGTTTGTAATTTCTTATTAATTTTTATAATTTTCTGATGTCTTGTGAATAAATTCAAACTAACAATTCAAAACTTCCATATTTAGATACTTTACTCATTAGGAGTGGAAATAATTTATTAATATATTGGTACCAACAATCAACAGCTTCTGGAAGAATCATTAACTTTTATTCTAAACACAGTAAACGAATTATAATAAATGCAGCTAAAAATTTAATAAAAAGGATACTTACGATAAGTGACATTGAGTTTTATAAAAAGAATAAGGAGAAAATTAGAAATGTATTAAATGATAAAATTCATCCTATAAGTAGATTAATTAGGCAGTATAAAAATAGGCGGCATGATATAACCCCCCACGAAATAACTCCCAAAAAATAAAATGAAATAACTCCCCAAGATTTGGGGACTTATTTCATATGAAACAAGCCCCCAATTTGGAAATGAAATAAGTCCCCAAAAGGAATGAAACTAAACCCCAAACTAAAATGATATAACACCCCAATTTTTTGGGGAGTTATTTCATATGAAATAAGTTCCCAATTTTCGAAATGAAAAATAACCCCAATAATTTATCCTGCATTATCTTTTATTTACAGTAGTTGAAAATTTTATACAAAAACTTGCATTGCTTCGTAAACTATTTGACGGCAAAAAGGACAACTGTAACTTCGTAGGCCAGTTGAAAGACCATCTGCCATTAATTTTGCATCGCATTCATTACAGATTTTGAGATGCTTGCAGGGAATAAATACAATATTCGGAAATTTGTCTTGGCATATAACACATACGTTTTCATTATTGGATAATGGAAGTTCCAAAATTTCATCCTAAGATTGTTCGTCGGAAGATTCGTCTTTGAAAATATTCTCTCGCGGTATCATATCGACACAAATTTCGTTTCATTCAAAAACCATCCTGGAAAGAAATTCGGAAACGGTTAGTTTTCCCTCCTTTAATAAAACTGATTCATTTTCGATTTTGCTATATCTTGCAAATTTGCCTCGCTTTCTTCGTTTTTGGGCTATCGCTCCACCACTTTCACAAAGCATGCCAAAACTTAAAAAAATGGCCATTCTTTCGGCGAAACGACCTAAGACACCATTATAGGCCTCTACTGCAGATGTAGTTCGAATTTTCTCATTAGAGACATCCAATCTAGGATTGAGAGTTCCAAATAATATATGTAAGTATATCTTAATTTACGAGTATACATATATCTACACAATGTTACCTGATTTAACCGATGGGTTTCAAAATATTAAAGGAAGTTTTCGAAAATACCCTCGTTATCCATCAGTAATATTTTAGACCTTATTTCCAAGAATGCTATCCTAATTAGTTCCGGAGGAAGCAGAGCGGGAGCCATTAATTTATGATAAACTAGAGCTGCCGGTTTTGAGGATCTGATGAATTGGGGCAGGCTCTTTCGTTTAATCAGATTCCTCCTAATAGCTTGGCAGAAGTGAAACCTAGAAATTAATAAAGTAAAGGTTTTGTTTAAAACGCTATTTTATTAAAGAAGACAACTTGCAAAAAAAATTTTTTTACATTACTTCTTCATAAAATATAACTTTAAATAATTGTAGTTCTTTTAATATCGGCTTCAATAATAAATAGTTTAATAGAAAAAAACACAAAGAAAATTTAACGATATTATTTACTTTTAATTGTCAGAAAATTAAAATTCGCGCGCAATAGTATGGACATTACAAAAACTAAGAAATTACCTTTATGGCATAGCAGATTTAACTGTTTATACTGACCACCAATCATTAATATTTTCGGTGTCAAAAAAGAATCCAAACACCAAATTAAAAAGATGGAACAATTTCATTGAGGAATATGGAGCGAAGATTCTATACAAACCTGGACATCAAAACGTTGTAGCGGATGCTTATTCCTGGCAGCAACAAATAAATTCAAGTACAAATGAATCTCAGCTTTCAGAGTTCACCCACAGATAACATACATATTTTCGTGTAAAACTTGGCAGAGGATTCAATTACTGCTTCAGCTTCAAAAATGGTTGTATTTTGTGGTAATAACCCTGTTTTTAGCGAATTTTCTGATTCGTCAGTTATGGCAAAGCCAACGTGTTTTGTGGTCTTTAAACCATCTGTAAAGAGGAATAGCCAATTATTCTTCTTGTATTTGCTGTACAATTCGTTACATAAAGATTTAAAAACAATGGGGTTTGTATTATTTTCCAAAATTTTGGAAGCTTTTTACAAAGTTGTTTGGTTCAAGCAGCCATGGGGGGGTCGGGATACTAACGTAGGGGGGTATAGACTTATATTGTGTTTTTTGCAGTATTGAGGATATTGCATATGGTTGAGGGTTACTTAGTTAGTTTGTTTTTCTCTTTTTTAACAGGCTTACATGTTTATGAAGAAGGAATGAGTTGGCGCAACTGCTTATGTGCAGTAGACAATGCAATAGTCTATTGGCACGAACACGAAGGGGTCCAAACCCACCTTCTGCCTGCAAAATCGTGATCGAGGTTTTGCGAAAAGCTAGTCTAATGGTAGTGTTGAGAATATTTTCAATAGTTTTAAAAGTTGTTTTGGTAGTCTTGTTGTAGATTACTAGTCCATAATCGATTTTTGACAATATAATAGATTTCACTAATCTTAGCAGAGTGTTTGCGTGCATTTGACTTTTAGCTGATGATAAGTACTTAACGTGCGAGAAAAGAACAAAATTTTCCAATAAATTTTTTTTAGTTACGAGCGAGAGAGAAAATAAATCACTCAATTGTGCAGAAAAATGAGAGTTTCTCATCTGCAGAATATGCTACCAGCCCAAATAAATATTTTTTAGAGGTGCTACCAAATTGATGAGAAGCTTAATATAAATTCAAAATTAAAATCTCATATGTTTTATTAGGTTTTAAGAAAAAGTTTTATTGTATATCTACTTTTGCTAAGAAAATTAGCATTGTACGAATCATTATTGTGGATAAGTTTTTTGTCTTAAAAAATATTTATCCTCCTAGAAACAGTAAACTTAATTTTAGCATTTCAATATAGTCATGTCGAATACTTTGCATTTTATTTTGATTTTGATCCTCGATGAAACTAAGTATACCTTCCCTAATATTAACAGGAAAATATTTCGCAACGTCTGGGTCTATAATTCCATATTCAATCCTTTCATGCTTAAGCTGAGCCCACGTTTTACGAAACTTATCGAACAAGTTAATTTTCGGTCCGGATGTATTTCGCTCTACTGTTACCTGAAATGCTGCCCCAGCTAATAATTCCATTATATGGTGACGACATGCGAAATGTATTAATTTTCTGTTAAGTCTTTTTTCTAATGTAACGCATGCTCCTACACAAATACTTGTGTTGCTTGCAGTGGTATCAAAACACATTGCCATAACATTTTTCTACATTCCAATCTACCAGTGCTGAATCTGCTTCAATGACTCCACTTTGCTTTGAAACTTTTGGAATTCCTAGGACTTTACTGTTTCCACAAGAGGATAAAATAATTGCCAATCTATTAAGTGTTAAAGTCTTTACATTTGTGTAATCTTTAAGAATTTTACCGTCCCAATGCACCGTATATACAGCGTTACCAGAAAATTCCATCTTAATGTAATTAAAAATAATATTTCTTTGTTGAATGCGCTCCTTCCGAATGTATTCTAGAGAAATACGCAGAGTTCTGATATTGTGCCCTAAATTATGTGCTGTCTGACCAAGTATTATCGCAGCACCAGTGTTACTTACTTGATATCTATCTAAAGCTTGGGTTAATCCGGAGTTAATTAACTTTTCAGAAGTTCTACTTGGTTTTTGTCGAATAACTTTTCGTGGAGGTATGTAAGTTTCATCTTTTTCAGACACTGTATCATTTTCACTCTCTTCATCATCTCTCTCTTCAATACTATTATGTCTCTCAGAGTAATTTGGCAATCGATTCATAGAGCTTAATCTCAATCTCTTTCGCAGTAATATCATTGATGTGCGATGGTCAGTAAGAAATTGTAAGGCTTGTTCATTATTGGTTTCTTTTAGTAACCTAGCAACATCAACATGAGATGCATCTAATAAAACATCTAAAGAATCCACAAACTTTTTTTCTCGAACATGTTGTTTTCATTTCCGGATGTTGTTATAACTCTCATAAGTTCGTAAGATTAATTTTTCGATTCCATCTTTTCTCTTCGTTGGAATTTTAAAACTTTTATAAATAGCCATTATTTCAGCGGCAACAGTAGAACAACTACTTCTGACACAGTGTTTTTCTTCTTGTACTAAATAAAGCATTCTCTTCAATATCACTTTTTTGGTAGGTAGCATTTTACCACTAAATTTTTTTAAAGTTTTTCCTACAACAAAAATATATTCTCAAAAACCGATAACAGTTAAGAAATTTCAGATAATTACCCAATAAATAGGCACTCATATTTAATGTAGTTTTAAATATTCTTAAAAAATCTTAAAATTTAAAAACCAGATAAAGCGTACCTTCAACACAAATGTTTAAAGAACTTTCTAGAAACTATGACTTTTTTTGTATATATATTTGATTTTTAAATTAGTTAAAATAGGCTTACTACATTATTCTAAAATCCAAACACCTTCAGCAAGTTTATAAGCCCCTTGATATGCAAATTAAATAGAACTTGACGTCACTGAAAAGTATAATTTAATTTCGCTTAAGTGAACAGTTACGTGATCAATTATTCGTTAAATAAGTCAAATTTTAAAAATGTTTAAACAAAATTTAATTATAAAAATCGTAAACACCAACCGATTAATCGAATACTTTTGAAAGTTTTATTCGATTATTCGCTAAAATATAATCCTTAGTAATATACAACTGACTCCATTATACTTACAAAGTGAAAATAATCGTTTTGCATATTTTATTGTAATTAATTATTAAAAATTTAGAGAAAAGTAGTGTAGACCTGAGAGGTTTTGGTCATTTAGTCATGAAATGAAGAAAATATTGAACAAAATCTATTCACATAATAATTGTACACAAAATTTTTTATCGCATGATGAAAAGTATACGCATTTATAAGCCTTATAATTTGAAGGGAAGCCACTCGAAATTCCGTTTTAAGATAAACTTTGAATTGGGCCGCTAAAAAAACTACTAACGGTCTTTTGTAGGCTAAAAGTTTGTATGAACAAAATATTTGTAATTTTGTAACGAAAAAAGAAGTTTATGTAACTGAATCGCGAAAACCTTGTATTTTAAGAGTTATTAATAAATAAAGCCAAACATATTTTTAACAGCTTTTTAAGACGATTTTTGTTACTAATATGCGAGGGGCCTGGCCGGTTTATGCTTTAGAAATAAAATTTTTGTGCACACCGTATTATTTATCCCCAGCATAACAGAAAATGTGCGGGGAGCGAAAAAAATAACACATTTGCATTTATGGGTGGTCTAATTTACACCCATAATATGTTCCTTAGAAATTAAAAGCCCTAAAACCGGCGGCACTACCTGAAAGAACTTCATGAATCTCTAGTGGCTCCCTTTTTAAGAGGCAGGCTTGAGACATCTACTTTGCAGACCTCAATTAAGGAAAGCATTCAAAATATAATATCTTATCCGCAGGAAGGTGTTGAAAACGTTGATAAAAGACCAAAAAACCTCTGTCCGAGTAGCAAACGAAGAATGATAAAACCTTTTTTTTTAATTTTTTTTTTTCATATTCTTTATTTACAATCTATCCCATTGGGGATAATAAGCAAATTTGATACAGTAATATATACAAGTAAATGTTGCAATCCATTGAGAGCAACATAATTTAAACAATAAATTTTTATATTATAATTATTTTTTTATGCTATCTTACAATAACAATTATCGAAATGGTAAATCAAGTATATGATAACGTTTGAGTCTATTCACTTCTTCAGTTTCGTCAAGTAGAGATAACGCTAGTGGGTTGCACTGGTTGCTTAATCTGTTAAGATAGTTTTCGCTATATTTCTTTATTTCATCTTTAATTGTTGGCATGTATAAGTCGTTATGAATAGTTTTATTTAAAATAAATTTAGGAGCATTAACAATTAGCCTCAATGTCTTGTTTTAATACCGTTGAATAATTTCTACATTGGAGTTACTGGCAGTTCCCCACAATTGTATGCCATAAGTCCACACCGCTTTAAGTATTGTTTTATATATTATTAATTTTGTTTCAATGCTAACTTTAGATTTAGGCCGAAGAAGCCAATAAAGACGTTTAGTTTTAATATTAAGATGTTCTTTTTTTTGCCTTAATGTGAGCCAACCATGTAAGCCTTTTGTCAATATGAAGACCAAGATATTTCACACTGTCTCTTTTGGGAATTGTGGTGCCATTAAGGAATAATTGTGGGCAATATCCTTTTCGTAACGTGAACACAACATGTGCAGATTTTTCAGTATTCACCTTGATATTCCATAGTGATAACCAAAGCTCAATTCGGTTTAGTTCATTTTGAATTAGATTTGATGCATTTGTTGGACAAGAAGTAGATGCTAAAATTGCAGTGTCATCGGCATAAGTTGCAAGTAAAACGTTATCTATTAAAGGTATATCTGAAGTAAATATCATATAGAGGGTCGGTCCCAGAACACTGCCTTGCGGAACACCTGCTTTTATGTCGTATATGCTGGAAAAATCATCGTTCACTTTAACGTAAAAACTGCGATCGTCTAAGTATGATCTAAGCAGTAAATAATAGGGTGTTGGTAGTAACTTTTTGAGTTTAAAGAGCAAACCAATATGCCAGACTTTGTCAAATGCTTGCTGAACATCCAAAAAGACACCAGAATAATATTCTTTCTTTTCCAAGGTATTTCTGATAAAAGCCACAATACGATGGCATTGTTCTAGAGTGCCATATTTATGCCTAAAGCCAAATTGGTGTTCAGGAATAATATTTAATTTGTCTAGAATTGGTGACAATCTACTCATAAATATTCTTTCAAATATTTTGGAGAATGTAGCCAGTAAACTAATAGGCCTATAAGATGTAACAGCATTTTCTGGCTTATTTAGTTTAGTTACCATTATTATTTGAGCGCATTTCCATTGGGATGGAAAATGACTTAGACGCAGGATAGAATTAAATATAAACGTTAAAAATATTATTGCTTTTCTGGGTAAACATTTAGCGATCCTTCCACTGATACCATCATATCCTGGTGTTTTATTGTTATTTAATTTATTAATTTCTGCTTCAACCTCATTTGGCGATACATGTTTAATCGGCCAGTCCATTGGACAAGCACATTCTAAAAAGTTGATTATATCGTTATTATTGTTTCCGCTGCAAAAGTGATGCGGCTGAAAAGTATTTTGAAGATGTAATGCAAACGCTTCAGCTTTGCTTTTGTCTGTTTTGCACCAAACACCATTATCATCTTTAATAGAAATACTTCTCTTAATGGGACGTTTTAAATATTTTGTAGCTTTCCATAGACTGAATTCATCATTTTTTGAAGTACATAGGTTTCTTAGGATGAAGTTGAGCAGCTCTCTCTTTTGTTCAGCAAGACGTTTTTTTAAATCTTTAGATGCTCTATTAAACCGTTGTTTATCTATTGGATTTCTAGTGTATTGCCAAATTCTTCTCAGTTGTCTTTTATTTCTTATAAGGTTTCTAATTTCATTAGTTATAACCATTCTTTCCTGATAATTAAAACTTTCGTCCTCTGGTGTAGATAGAAATCCTGCTTCATGTATCAAATTATTGAAATTTTCAACAACTTCATCTAATTCTCCCGGGGATTTAATCGGTATATTGAGGTTTAAGTTTCTTTCTATCCAAATTTTAAAAGAGTTAAAATCAGTTCTTCGGTTTACAATTTGATACTTTCTTGAGTTACTGTGCAAGAAACTACTAAAATTCAAAAGAATTGGCGATTGATCAGAGCTTAGTTCATCGCAAAGTTCATTCGATATACTTAAAAACTGACTTGAAATACCAGAGTAAACAAAGAAGTCTAAAAGGTCTGGAATTTTTCTTGGATCCGTGGGCCAATAAGTCGGACTTCCCGTCAACAAAACTGAGTAGTTTTTGTTAATAATGCACTTACGCAGCTCAATACCCTTTGGGTTGTGAACTCTTGAGCCCCACCATTGGTGCTTAGAATTAAAGTCGCCACCAACTATAAATCTAGGTCCTAAAAGATCAAAGAAGTTTTGAAAATCTTGGCTGCTTACTTTAAACCGTGGTGGAAAATAAATAGAACATATTGAGATAGGTCTGAAATCGCATATTAACTTAATGCAAACTGCCTGAAGAAATGGTTGTGTTTTTATGTTGGTTACCTCATACTTAATGGATGATTTTATAAGAATCGCTGAACCGGCGTGAGCATTATCATATGACTGATTAGCAATTATTAAATCATAGTTTCTTATTTTAAAAAACGTTCTACTGGTAAAATGTGTCTCTGATACTAGTAATATA
Source organism: Cistogaster globosa (assembly GCA_937654795.1). Classification (NCBI taxonomy): domain Eukaryota; kingdom Metazoa; phylum Arthropoda; class Insecta; order Diptera; family Tachinidae; genus Cistogaster; species Cistogaster globosa. The sequence goes on along the minus strand of OW569403.1, from coordinate 104,153,247 downwards.
TCTATATAATTATTTTTAATAAAAAGTTCAACTTCATGAGTATGGTTGGAAAGCCCGTATTCATTCCATGCTGCTATACGGAGATCTAATTGCATAATTTTGAAACAAGGAGAGTAATCATATTAAAAAGTTTGTTGGTAGGTTCAATTTGATTTTGAAGTAATGTTTCAATATTTTTAAAGGAATTATTATTTGAATCTTGTTGAGAGCTTTTAAGGACATTAGCATATGAATTTGAATTATACTGTGTATTATTATCATTTAGTGGTGTAAATGTGCTAGTATCGGGTAAAGAGTTTACACTGTGAGTTCTTTTAGAATTATTGCTGTTATAAAGTTTTTTTTCTTAAAGCTTGCCGGTATACTGCACAACCTTTATAGCTAGCTGGGTGGTTCTGCAAACAATTTACGCATCTGGGAGGAGTATCCTTTGGTTTCGTACATTCAATAGTAAGATGACCAAGTCCGTATTTAACACAGTTAACTTGCTTTTTACAATAGCTTTTTGTGTGGCCAAATTCTTGGCAACGGTGGCACTGAAGAAAATCATTATATTTTTTGGGTGGAACTATCGATACAATTGCATTTTTTATATTTCTGATCTCATATACACTTTTATTGTTAGCGTTAGGTTCTAAATCAATGTAAAACATAGATAGGGGTGTTTTAGTAATCTTACTCCATACGTTGGTGACGTTTCTAACTTGATGTCCATGATTTTCGACGGCAAGTTTAATTTCTTCAGTTGATGTCGTGTGGTGTAAGTTCTTCAATACAACTCTAAACGATCTCTCCTGTCTGACTTGGTAAGTATGGAAATTAAGTTTTTTATCATTCAAGTACTTAACCAATATTCTATATGACTGAATATTGCTAACCATTACTCTGATTTGACCATCCTTAAGAGTTTTAAATTTAAATTCACTAGCTCCAATTGCCCTAGAAAAGTCTTTAGTCATTGCACTAATGTTTGCCACATTAGGTATAATTATTGGTGGAGGCTTTGGTAAATTAATTTCTTTATCGTCATTATCATTTTTACATTCCTTAACATCAATATCTTCATCTTCATCACCACTTTCGTCACTGCTTAAAGTAGAAAACTTGTTTTGACTCGCATGCTTATCTGTTGTTGTAATGTTTTTAAACATTGCTGCTTGTTTCGAAGTTCTAGGTTCATTACAAATATCAATGATGTTGTTATTAATTGTTTTGTTTGTATTGGTGTAATTATTGCTTGTAATTATTTTATTATAATTTGGCCGTTTTGGTTTGAATAATTTTGGAGATTCTGATAAACGTCTTTTTTGTAACTTAGTTGGCTGGACTACCTGCCAGCTCAAATCATAATCATCACTTTCATTATCATCATCCATTATGATGATCAATACAAATTGTTTTTTTTTATTTTCTTCTTCTTTTTATTATTCAAAAATAATTGTTTTAGTGAGACAATATAAATTGTTTTTTTTTTTTAAGGAATGTTTGTTTTTGCAAATTATTTTAAACACTTTTGGGAAATAACTATTTAAAGAGATTAAAGAAATTCTTCAATCAAAAATTATATCCCGAAAAATTATATATTTTTGAAAATTTTTTTGTTTGAAAGAAAAATCAACCGTACGCTTTGAATTCTAGTCGAAAACTGTGAATGATAAAACCTATATGTAATATATGCAAGAAAATCATCTGTGGTGAACACAAAGTTGAACTTTCTGTCTGTAAATAAATTTATTAAAAAAATTTGTTTTCTTTTATATTATTTGATTGATTTACTGTAAAAGCAATGAATGAAGTAAGCCATTTTTATTTTTATTTGTTAAGTTTTTGTTGTTTTAAAAAGTTAATTATTTTGAAAATGCCAAAAAAAAGTACAAATTCGTATAGATTTTTTAGGGATAAAAATACTATTATTTATTTAATTTTTTTTTTAATTTTTTAATAAAATATGTAACTAAAAAAATTTTTGTTTTTTATATAAGAAGGCTATATTCGGCTTTGCCGGATCTTATATACCCTTCACTATTTATGTAAATCTTGTGTATTGAATTATCTTCGATCAAAAACAAATATTGGGGTGATAGAGATGAAAAATTAAGAAAAAAATTTTTAAGTACTACTATGTATAATGTTACATAAAAATGATATCGGCTCTTAATGGGTTAAGCATTTTTTAAAAATTTTAGTATTTCCTCAAATATTACTTCAAAAGCTTAAAAATGATACCTATATTGATATTTGAAAATATTTGAAAATTTCAGAGCCCTGCACTCAGAAAGTACGAGCGAGCACCATTTTTTTCACTGGGTATTTTTTTCTTATTCTTTAATTCTCTATCGCTTTATATATGTATTTATTTTTATACCCTTCACCACAAAAAGTAGAAAAAGGGTATATACTTATAAGTTTGTCATTCCGTGTGTAATTTCTACAATATCTATTTTCGACCCCATAAAGTATATATATTCTAAATATTTATGCATAGCGAAGTCGATTGAGCGATGTCCGTCTGTCCGTCCGTGTTAGTGTTGAAATCAAGTTTGCCGAGGCACTAGATGTCCTAGAAAAAAAATAAGTACGTCATTCGATCAGAAAGAGAGAGCTGCTATTGGAAATCAGCATTATCGGTCCATGTCCCTCGAGGCAGCAAGCAAATCACCACGAATACCTCTAATTTTTTCATGTCACTTGGAACAGTTTAGTAACTAAAAAGTGTAAATGTGTTTTTTTTCGAATTGGGTTTTTTTTAGAAAACTTTTAAATTGTGTTTGCAAAAATTCAAATTTTTGGTGTAATTTTTATGAAAAAAATATTTTGGTAAAATTTTAATCGTTTAGTGAAATTCAAATTTTTTGGTAATCTTTGATATTGCACAATGAAGATATTTGTGGTGAAGTTAAGTTGCGTCTGCTCTGCATTCTCCTTCATTAAAAAATCTATTGATAAATAAGCGCGAAATGCAAGGCTCTTAGTAAGCTGAAAGTTCGCTAAGAGGAATATTTTGAAGATGTCAGTAAGAGTACTATATTCGGCTATACCACATCTTATATACCCTTCAATATCTATTTAAATATAGTTAAGTGAAGTAACTCCAATCAAAAACGCAAATATTGGGGTGACAGAGAATTAAAAAAAACAAAATTGGTACTGCATATACATAATTTTACATAGAAGTGACATCGGCTCTTAATGGTTAAGCATTTTTTAAAAATTGTAGTATTTCCTTAAAGACCTCTTCAAAAGTTTTAAAATGATACCCATATTGATATTTTATAAAATTTGAAAATTTCAGAGACCCGTAACTCGGAAAATATGGGCGAGCCCCAACTTTTTCACTTAATGTTTTTTCTATTTTTTAATTCTCTAACGTCCCACATATTTATTTTTTATTTTTTGATTGGAGTTACTTTATTGTTCCAAATGGCATGAAAAATTAGAGGTAGGCGTGGTGTTTTGCCTGCTGACTTGAATGACATGAACCAATCGTGCTAATTTCCAATTGCACCTCTTTCGACACTATGTCTGATCGAATGACATACTTATTTTTTTTTTATAGCACATCTAGTGCCTCGGAAAACTTGATTTCAATACTAACACGAACGGACAGACGGACATCGCTCAATCGACTTCGCTATGCATAAATATTTAGAATATATATACTTTATGGGGTCGAAAATAGATATTGTAGAAATTACACACGGAATGACAAACTTATAAGTATATACCCTTTTTCTACTTTTTGTGGTGAAGGGTATAAAAATAAATACATATATAAAGCGATAGAGAATTAAAGAATAAGAAAAAAATACCCAGTGAAAAAAATGGTGCTCGCTCGTACTTTCTGAGTGCAGGGCTCTGAAATTTTCAAATATTTTAAAATATCAATATAGGTATCATTTTTAAGCTTTTGAAGAAATATTTGAGGAAATACTAAAATTTTTAAAAAATGCTTAACCCATTAAGAGCCGATATCATTTTTATGTAACATTATACATAGTAGTACTTAAAAATTTTTTTCTTAATTTTTCATCTCTATCACCCCAATATTTGTTTTTGATCGAAGATAATTCAATACACAAGATTTACATAAATAGTGAAGGGTATATAAGATCCGGCATAGCCGAATATAGCCTTCTTATATAAAAAACAAAAATTTTTTTAGTTACATATTTTATTAAAAAATTAAAAAAAAAAATTAAATAAATAATAGTATTTTTATCCCTAAAAAATCTATACGAATTTGTACTTTTTTTGGCATTTTCAAAATAATTAACTTTTTAAAACAACAAAAACTTAACAAATAAAAATAAAAATGGCTTACTTCATTCATTGCTTTTACAGTAAATCAATCAAATAATATAAAAGAAAACAAATTTTTTTAATAAATTTATTTACAGACAGAAAGTTCAACTTTGTGTTCACCACAGATGATTTTCTTGCATATATTACATATAGGTTTTATCATTCACAGTTTTCGACTAGAATTCAAAGCGTACGGTTGATTTTTCTTTCAAACAAAAAAATTTTCAAAAATATATAATTTTTCGGGATATAATTTTTGATTGAAGAATTTCTTTAATCTCTTTAAATAGTTATTTCCCAAAAGTGTTTAAAATAATTTGCAAAAACAAACATTCCTTAAAAAAAAAAACAATTTATATTGTCTCACTAAAACAATTATTTTTGAATAATAAAAAGAAGAGGAAAATAAAAAAAACAATTTGTATTGATCATCATAATGGATGATGATAATGAAAGTGATGATTATGATTTGAGCTGGCAGGTAGTCCAGCCAACTAAGTTACAAAAAAGACGTTTATCAGAATCTCCAAAATTATTCAAACCAAAACGGCCAAATTATAATAAAATAATTACAAGCAATAATTACACCAATACAAACAAAACAATTAATAACAACATCATTGATATTTGTAATGAACCTAGAACTTCGAAACAAGCAGCAATGTTTAAAAACATTACAACAACAGATAAGCATGCGAGTCAAAACAAGTTTTCTACTTTAAGCAGTGACGAAAGTGGTGATGAAGATGAAGATATTGATGTTAAGGAATGTAAAAATGATAATGACGATAAAGAAATTAATTTACCAAAGCCTCCACCAATAATTATACCTAATGTGGCAAACATTAGTGCAATGACTAAAGACTTTTCTAGGGCAATTGGAGCCAGTGAATTTAAATTTAAAACTCTTAAGGATGGTCAAATCAGAGTAATGGTACTTAACCAATATTCAGTCATATAGAATATTGGTTAAGTACTTGAATGATAAAAAACTTAATTTCCATACTTACCAAGTCAGACAGGAGAGATCGTTTAGAGTTGTATTGAAGAACTTACACCACACGACATCAACTGAAGAAATTAAACTTGCCGTCGAAAATCATGGACATCAAGTTAGAAACGTCACCAACGTATGGAGTAAGATTACTAAAATACCCCTATCTATGTTTTACATTGATTTAGAACCTAACGCTAACAATAAAAGTGTATATGAGATCAGAAATATAAAAAATGCAATTGTATCGATAGTTCCACCCAAAAAATATAATGATTTTCTTCAGTGCCACCGTTGCCAAGAATTTGGCCACACAAAAAGCTATTGTAAAAAGCAAGTTAACTGTGTTAAATGCGGACTTGGTCATCTTACTATTGAATGTACGAAACCAAAGGATACTCCTCCCAGATGCGTAAATTGTTTGCAGAACCACCCAGCTAGCTATAAAGGTTGTGCAGTATACCGGCAAGCTTTAAGAAAAAAAAACTTTATAACAGCAATAATTCTAAAAGAACTCACAGTGTAAACTCTTTACCCGATACTAGCACATTTACACCACTAAATGATAATAATACACAGTATAATTCAAATTCATATGCTAATGTCCTTAAAAGCTCTCAACAAGATTCAAATAATAATTCCTTTAAAAATATTGAAACATTACTTCAAAATCAAATTGAACCTACCAACAAACTTTTTAATATGATTACTCTCCTTGTTTCAAAATTATGCAATTAGATCTCCGTATAGCAGCATGGAATGAATACGGGCTTTCCAACCATACTCATGAAGTTGAACTTTTTATTAAAAATAATTATATAGATATATTACTAGTATCAGAGACACATTTTACCAGTAGAACGTTTTTTAAAATAAGAAACTATGATTTAATAATTGCTAATCAGTCATATGATAATGCTCACGCCGGTTCAGCGATTCTTATAAAATCATCCATTAAGTATGAGGTAACCAACATAAAAACACAACCATTTCTTCAGGCAGTTTGCATTAAGTTAATATGCGATTTCAGACCTATCTCAATATGTTCTATTTATTTTCCACCACGGTTTAAAGTAAGCAGCCAAGATTTTCAAAACTTCTTTGATCTTTTAGGACCTAGATTTATAGTTGGTGGCGACTTTAATTCTAAGCACCAATGGTGGGGCTCAAGAGTTCACAACCCAAAGGGTATTGAGCTGCGTAAGTGCATTATTAACAAAAACTACTCAGTTTTGTTGACGGGAAGTCCGACTTATTGGCCCACGGATCCAAGAAAAATTCCAGACCTTTTAGACTTCTTTGTTTACTCTGGTATTTCAAGTCAGTTTTTAAGTATATCGAATGAACTTTGCGATGAACTAAGCTCTGATCAATCGCCAATTCTTTTGAATTTTAGTAGTTTCTTGCACAGTAACTCAAGAAAGTATCAAATTGTAAACCGAAGAACTGATTTTAACTCTTTTAAAATTTGGATAGAAAGAAACTTAAACCTCAATATACCGATTAAATCCCCGGGAGAATTAGATGAAGTTGTTGAAAATTTCAATAATTTGATACATGAAGCAGGATTTCTATCTACACCAGAGGACGAAAGTTTTAATTATCAGGAAAGAATGGTTATAACTAATGAAATTAGAAACCTTATAAGAAATAAAAGACAACTGAGAAGAATTTGGCAATACACTAGAAATCCAATAGATAAACAACGGTTTAATAGAGCATCTAAAGATTTAAAAAAACGTCTTGCTGAACAAAAGAGAGAGCTGCTCAACTTCATCCTAAGAAACCTATGTACTTCAAAAAATGATGAATTCAGTCTATGGAAAGCTACAAAATATTTAAAACGTCCCATTAAGAGAAGTATTTCTATTAAAGATGATAATGGTGTTTGGTGCAAAACAGACAAAAGCAAAGCTGAAGCGTTTGCATTACATCTTCAAAATACTTTTCAGCCGCATCACTTTTGCAGCGGAAACAATAATAACGATATAATCAACTTTTTAGAATGTGCTTGTCCAATGGACTGGCCGATTAAACATGTATCGCCAAATGAGGTTGAAGCAGAAATTAATAAATTAAATAACAATAAAACACCAGGATATGATGGTATCAGTGGAAGGATCGCTAAATGTTTACCCAGAAAAGCAATAATATTTTTAACGTTTATATTTAATTCTATCCTGCGTCTAAGTCATTTTCCATCCCAATGGAAATGCGCTCAAATAATAATGGTAACTAAACTAAATAAGCCAGAAAATGCTGTTACATCTTATAGGCCTATTAGTTTACTGGCTACATTCTCCAAAATATTTGAAAGAATATTTATGAGTAGATTGTCACCAATTCTAGACAAATTAAATATTATTCCTGAACACCAATTTGGCTTTAGGCATAAATATGGCACTCTAGAACAATGCCATCGTATTGTGGCTTTTATCAGAAATACCTTGGAAAAGAAAGAATATTATTCTGGTGTCTTTTTGGATGTTCAGCAAGCATTTGACAAAGTCTGGCATATTGGTTTGCTCTTTAAACTCAAAAAGTTACTACCAACACCCTATTATTTACTGCTTAGATCATACTTAGACGATCGCAGTTTTTACGTTAAAGTGAACGATGATTTTTCCAGCATATACGACATAAAAGCAGGTGTTCCGCAAGGCAGTGTTCTGGGACCGACCCTCTATATGATATTTACTTCAGATATACCTTTAATAGATAACGTTTTACTTGCAACTTATGCCGATGACACTGCAATTTTAGCATCTACTTCTTGTCCAACAAATGCATCAAATCTAATTCAAAATGAACTAAACCGAATTGAGCTTTGGTTATCACTATGGAATATCAAGGTGAATACTGAAAAATCTGCACATGTTGTGTTCACGTTACGAAAAGGATATTGCCCACAATTATTCCTTAATGGCACCACAATTCCCAAAAGAGACAGTGTGAAATATCTTGGTCTTCATATTGACAAAAGGCTTACATGGTTGGCTCACATTAAGGCAAAAAAAGAACATCTTAATATTAAAACTAAACGTCTTTATTGGCTTCTTCAGCCTAAATCTAAAGTTAGCATTGAAACAAAATTAATAATATATAAAACAATACTTAAAGCGGTGTGGACTTATGGCATACAATTGTGGGGAACTGCCAGTAACTCCAATGTAGAAATTATTCAACGGTATTAAAACAAGACATTGAGGCTAATTGTTAATGCTCCTAAATTTATTTTAAATAAAACTATTCATAACGACTTATACATGCCAACAATTAAAGATGAAATAAAGAAATATAGCGAAAACTATCTTAACAGATTAAGCAACCAGTGCAACCCACTAGCGTTATCTCTACTTGACGAAACTGAAGAAGTGAATAGACTCAAACGTTATCATATACTTGATTTACCATTTCGATAATTGTTATTGTAAGATAGCATAAAAAAATAATTATAATATAAAAATTTATTGTTAAAATTATGTTGCTCTCAATGGATTGCAACATTTACTTGTATATATTACTGTATCAAATTTGCTTATTATCCCCAATGGGATAGATTGTAAATAAAGAATATGAAAAAAAAAATTAAAAAAAAGGTTTTATCATTCTTCGTTTGCTACTCGGACAGAGGTTTTTTGGTCTTTTATCAACGTTTTCAACACCTTCCTGCGGATAAGATATTATATTTTGAATGCTTTCCTTGATTGAGGTCTGCAAAGTAGATGTCTCAAGCCTGCCTCTTAAAAAGGGAGCCACTAGAGATTCATGAAGTTCTTTCAGGTAGTGCCGCCGGTTTTAGGGCTTTTAATTTCTAAGGAACATACTATGGGTGTAAATTAGACCACCCATAAATGCAAATGTGTTATTTTTTTCGCTCCCCGCGCATTTTCTGTTATGCTGGGGATAAATAATACGGTGTGCACAAAAATTTTATTTCTAAAGCATAAACCGGCCAGGCCCCTCGCATATTAGTAACAAAAATCGTCTTAAAAAGCTGTTAAAAATATGTTTGGCTTTATTTATTAATAACTCTTAAAATACAAGGTTTTCGCGATTCAGTTACATAAACTTCTTTTTTCGTTACAAAATTACAAATATTTTGTTCATACAAACTTTTAGCCTACAAAAGACCGTTAGTAGTTTTTTTAGCGGCCCAATTCAAAGTTTATCTTAAAACGGAATTTCGAGTGGCTTCCCTTCAAGTTATAAGGCTTATAAATGCGTATACTTTTCATCATGCGATAAAAAATTTTGTGTACAATTATTATGTGAATAGATTTTGTTCAATATTTTCTTCATTTCATGACTAAATGACCAAAACCTCTCAGGTCTACACTACTTTTCTCTAAATTTTTAATAATTAATTACAATAAAATATGCAAAACGATTATTTTCACTTTGTAAGTATAATGGAGTCAGTTGTATATTACTAAGGATTATATTTTAGCGAATAATCGAATAAAACTTTCAAAAGTATTCGATTAATCGGTTGGTGTTTACGATTTTTATAATTAAATTTTGTTTAAACATTTTTAAAATTTGACTTATTTAACGAATAATTGATCACGTAACTGTTCACTTAAGCGAAATTAAATTATACTTTTCAGTGACGTCAAGTTCTATTTAATTTGCATATCAAGGGGCTTATAAACTTGCTGAAGGTGTTTGGATTTTAGAATAATGTAGTAAGCCTATTTTAACTAATTTAAAAATCAAATATATATACAAAAAAAGTCATAGTTTCTAGAAAGTTCTTTAAACATTTGTATTGAAGGTACGCTTTATCTGGTTTTTAAATTTTAAGATTTTTTAAGAATATTTAAAACTACATTAAATATGAGTGCCTATTTATTGGGTAATTATCTGAAATTTCTTAACTGTTATCGGTTTTTGAGAATATATTTTTGTTGTAGGAAAAACTTTAAAAAAATTTAGTGGTAAAATGCTACCTACCAAAAAAGTGATATTGAAGAGAATGCTTTATTTAGTACAAGAAGAAAAACACTGTGTCAGAAGTAGTTGTTCTACTGTTGCCGCTGAAATAATGGCTATTTATAAAAGTTTTAAAATTCCAACGAAGAGAAAAGATGGAATCGAAAAATTAATCTTACGAACTTATGAGAGTTATAACAACATCCGGAAATGAAAACAACATGTTCGAGAAAAAAAGTTTGTGGATTCTTTAGATGTTTTATTAGATGCATCTCATGTTGATGTTGCTAGGTTACTAAAAGAAACCAATAATGAACAAGCCTTACAATTTCTTACTGACCATCGCACATCAATGATATTACTGCGAAAGAGATTGAGATTAAGCTCTATGAATCGATTGCCAAATTACTCTGAGAGACATAATAGTATTGAAGAGAGAGATGATGAAGAGAGTGAAAATGATACAGTGTCTGAAAAAGATGAAACTTACATACCTCCACGAAAAGTTATTCGACAAAAACCAAGTAGAACTCCTGAAAACTTAATTAACTCCGGATTAACCCAAGCTTTAGATAGATATCAAGTAAGTAACACTGGTGCTGCGATAATACTTGGTCAGACAGCACATAATTTAGGGCACAATATCAGAACTCTGCGTATTTCTCTAGAATACATTCGGAAGCAGCGCATTCAACAAAGAAATATTATTTTTAATTACATTAAGATGGAATTTTCTGGTAACGCTGTATATACGGTGCATTGGGACGGTAAAATTCTTAAAGATTACACAAATGTAAAGACTTTAACACTTAATAGATTGGCAATTATTTTATCCTCTTGTGGAAACAGTAAAGTCCTAGGAATTCCAAAAGTTTCAAAGCAAAGTGGAGTCATTGAAGCAGATTCAGCACTGGTAGATTGGAATGTAGAAAAATGTTATGGCAATGTGTTTTGATACCACTGCAAGCAACACAAGTATTTGTGTAGGAGCATGCGTTACATTAGAAAAAAGACTTAACAGAAAATTAATACATTTCGCATGTCGTCACCATATAATGGAATTATTAGCTGGGGCAGCATTTCAGGTAACAGTAGAGCGAAATACATCCGGACCGAAAATTAACTTGTTCGATAAGTTTCGTAAAACGTGGGCTCAGCTTAAGCATGAAAGGATTGAATATGGAATTATAGACCCAGACGTTGCGAAATATTTTCCTGTTAATATTAGGGAAGGTATAATTAGTTTCATCGAGGATCAAAATCAAAATAAAATGCAAAGTATTCGACATGACTATATTGAAATGCTAAAATTAAGTTTACTGTTTCTTGGTCAAAAGATTCCAGATTATAGAATTTCACATCCAGGTGCAATTAGTCATGCTAGATGGATGGCGAAAATTATATATTCTTTTAAAATGTTTCTTTTTCGAACACAACTAAATCTATCTTGTGAGTTTAAAAATTTTAGTTAATTATTTCAAGCATTAATAAAGCAATATATTTCAGCTCAACAATTGGAAAATATTCGTCGCTTTAATGTTTTTGTTGTCCGGTTGTATTTAAAGAACTGGCTCCTGTGCCAAGTTGCAACAAAGGCACCGAATTACAACAATTGAAAGAACTTGACAATGACGTTGGAACTGCTGTGCAAAGTAAACTTTGTAGACATCTTTGGTATCTTAATGAAAGCAATATTGCATTATCTTTCTTTGACGATGATGTCAATATTGAAATGAAAAGAAAAATGATAAAAAACTAAAAAAAAAAAATCGCATCCTGATAATCCACAACGCATTCCTTTGCCTGCCAATGAGCTTATATCTCTTGAATTATGTGACTTCGTTACAAAAAACACCTATATATTTTTTGATACTATTTTAAATGAAAAAATTACTGGAATCAGTAAGTGTTTTTTGCTGTGTGATCCTCTTACTTGGGAGCAAAACAAAAACTTTATTGCAGCTACGGGTCTCTGAAATTTTAAAATTTTATAAAATATCAATATGGGTATCATTTTAAAACTTTTGAAGAGGTCTTTAAGGAAATACTACAATTTTTAAAAAATGCTTAACCATTAAGAGCCGATGTCACTTCTATGTAAAATTATGTATATGCAGTACCAATTTTGTTTTTTTTAATTCTCTGTCACCCCAATATTTGCGTTTTTGATTGGAGTTACTTTACTTAACTATATTTAAATAGATATTGAAGGGTATATAAGATGTGGTATAGCCGAATATAGTACTCTTACTGACATCTTCAAAATATTCCTCTTAGCGAACTTTCAGCTTACTAAGAGCCTTGCATTTCGCGCTTATTTATCAATATATTTTTTAATGAAGGAGAATGCAGAGCAGACGCAACTTAACTTCACCACAAATATCTTCATTGTGCAATATCAAAGATTACCAAAAAATTTGAATTTCACTAAACGATTAAAATTTTACCAAAATATTTTTTTCATAAAAATTACACCAAAAATTTGAATTTTTGCAAACACAATTTAAAAGTTTTCTAAAAAAAACCCAATTCGAAAAAAAACACATTTACACTTTTTAGTTACTAAACTGTTCCAAGTGACATGAAAAAATTAGAGGTATTCGTGGTGATTTGCTTGCTGCCTCGAGGGACATGGACCGATAATGCTGATTTCCAATAGCAGCTCTCTCTTTCTGATCGAATGACGTACTTATTTTTTTTCTAGGACATCTAGTGCCTCGGCAAACTTGATTTCAACACTAACACGGACGGACAGACGGACATAGCTCAATCGACTTCGCTATGCATAAATATTTAGAATATATATACTTTATGGGGTCGAAAATAGATATTGTAGAAATTACACACGGAATGACAAACTTATAAGTATATACCCTTTTTCTACTTTTTGTGGTGAAGGGTATAAAAATAAATACATATATAAAGCGATAGAGAATTAAAGAATAAGAAAAAAATACCCAGTGAAAAAAATGGTGCTCGCTCGTACTTTCTGAGTGCAGGGCTCTGAAATTTTCAAATATTTTAAAATATCAATATAGGTATCATTTTTAAGCTTTTGAAGAAATATTTGAGGAAATACTAAAATTTTTAAAAAATGCTTAACCCATTAAGAGCCGATATCATTTTTATGTAACATTATACATAGTAGTACTTAAAAATTTTTTTCTTAATTTTTCATCTCTATCACCCCAATATTTGTTTTTGATCGAAGATAATTCAATACACAAGATTTACATAAATAGTGAAGGGTATATAAGATCCGGCATAGCCGAATATAGCCTTCTTATATAAAAAACAAAAATTTTTTTAGTTACATATTTTATTAAAAAATTAAAAAAAAAATTAAATAAATAATAGTATTTTTATCCCTAAAAAATCTATACGAATTTGTACTTTTTTTGGCATTTTCAAAATAATTAACTTTTTAAAACAACAAAAACTTAACAAATAAAAATAAAAATGGCTTACTTCATTCATTGCTTTTACAGTAAATCAATCAAATAATATAAAAGAAAACAAATTTTTTTAATAAATTTATTTACAGACAGAAAGTTCAACTTTGTGTTCACCACAGATGATTTTCTTGCATATATTACATATAGGTTTTATCATTCACAGTTTTCGACTAGAATTCAAAGCGTACGGTTGATTTTTCTTTCAAACAAAAAAATTTTCAAAAATATATAATTTTTCGGGATATAATTTTTGATTGAAGAATTTCTTTAATCTCTTTAAATAGTTATTTCCCAAAAGTGTTTAAAATAATTTGCAAAAACAAACATTCCTTAAAAAAAAAACAATTTATATTGTCTCACTAAAACAATTATTTTTGAATAATAAAAAGAAGAAGAAAATAAAAAAAAAACAATTTGTATTGATCATCATAATGGATGATGATAATGAAAGTGATGATTATGATTTGAGCTGGCAGGTAGTCCAGCCAACTAAGTTACAAAAAAGACGTTTATCAGAATCTCCAAAATTATTCAAACCAAAACGGCCAAATTATAATAAAATAATTACAAGCAATAATTACACCAATACAAACAAAACAATTAATAACAACATCATTGATATTTGTAATGAACCTAGAACTTCGAAACAAGCAGCAATGTTTAAAAACATTACAACAACAGATAAGCATGCGAGTCAAAACAAGTTTTCTACTTTAAGCAGTGACGAAAGTGGTGATGAAGATATTGATGTTAAGGAATGTAAAAATGATAATGACGATAAAGAAATTAATTTACCAAAGCCTCCACCAATAATTATACCTAATGTGGCAAACATTAGTGCAATGACTAAAGACTTTTCTAGGGCAATTGGAGCCAGTGAATTTAAATTTAAAACTCTTAAGGATGGTCAAATCAGAGTAATGGTACTTAACCAATATTCAGTCATATAGAATATTGGTTAAGTACTTGAATGATAAAAAACTTAATTTCCATACTTACCAAGTCAGACAGGAGAGATCGTTTAGAGTTGTATTGAAGAACTTACACCACACGACATCAACTGAAGAAATTAAACTTGCCATCGAAAATCATGGACATCAAGTTAGAAACGTCACCAACGTATGGAGTAAGATTACTAAAACACCCCTATCTATGTTTTACATTGATTTAGAACCTAACGCTAACAATAAAAGTGTATATGAGATCAGAAATATAAAAAATGCAATTGTATCGATAGTTCCACCCAAAAAATATAATGATTTTCTTCAGTGCCACCGTTGCCAAGAATTTGGCCACACAAAAAGCTATTGTAAAAAGCAAGTTAACTGTGTTAAATGCGGACTTGGTCATCTTACTATTGAATGTACGAAACCAAAGGATACTCCTCCCAGATGCGTAAATTGTTTGCAGAACCACCCAGCTAGCTATAAAGGTTGTGCAGTATACCGGCAAGCTTTAAGAAAAAAAAACTTTATAACAGCAATAATTCTAAAAGAACTCACAGTGTAAACTCTTTACCCGATACTAGCACATTTACACCACTAAATGATAATAATACACAGTATAATTCAAATTCATATGCTAATGTCCTTAAAAGCTCTCAACAAGATTCAAATAATAATTCCTTTAAAAATATTGAAACATTACTTCAAAATCAAATTGAACCTACCAACAAACTTTTTAATATGATTACTCTCCTTGTTTCAAAATTATGCAATTAGATCTCCGTATAGCAGCATGGAATGAATACGGGCTTTCCAACCATACTCATGAAGTTGAACTTTTTATTAAAAATAATTATATAGATATATTACTAGTATCAGAGACACATTTTACCAGTAGAACGTTTTTTAAAATAAGAAACTATGATTTAATAATTGCTTATCAGTCATATGATAATGCTCACGCCGGTTCAGCGATTCTTATAAAATCATCCATTAAGTATGAGGTAACCAACATAAAAACACAACCATTTCTTCAGGCAGTTTGCATTAAGTTAATATGCGATTTCAGACCTATCTCAATATGTTCTATTTATTTTCCACCACGGTTTAAAGTAAGCAGCCAAGATTTTCAAAACTTCTTTGATCTTTTAGGACCTAGATTTATAGTTGGTGGCGACTTAAATTCTAAGCACCAATGGTGGGGCTCAAGAGTTCACAACCCAAAGGGTATTGAGCTGCGTAAGTGCATTATTAACAAAAACTACTCAGTTTTGTTGACGGGAAGTCCGACTTATTGGCCCACGGATCCAAGAAAAATTCCAGACCTTTTAGACTTCTTTGTTTACTCTGGTATTTCAAGTCAGTTTTTAAGTATATCGAATGAACTTTGCGATGAACTAAGCTCTGATCAATCGCCAATTCTTTTGAATTTTAGTAGTTTCTTGCACAGTAACTCAAGAAAGTATCAAATTGTAAACCGAAGAACTGATTTTAACTCTTTTAAAATTTGGATAGAAAGAAACTTAAACCTCAATATACCGATTAAATCCCCGGGAGAATTAGATGAAGTTGTTGAAAATTTCAATAATTTGATACATGAAGCAGGATTTCTATCTACACCAGAGGACGAAAGTTTTAATTATCAGGAAAGAATGGTTATAACTAATGAAATTAGAAACCTTATAAGAAATAAAAGACAACTGAGAAGAATTTGGCAATACACTAGAAATCCCATAGATAAACAACGGTTTAATAGAGCATCTAAAGATTTAAAAAAACGTCTTGCTGAACAAAAGAGAGAGCTGCTCAACTTCATCCTAAGAAACCTATGTACTTCAAAAAATGATGAATTCAGTCTATGGAAAGCTACAAAATATTTAAAACGTCCCATTAAGAGAAGTATTTCTATTAAAGATGATAATGGTGTTTGGTGCAAAACAGACAAAAGCAAAGCTGAAGCGTTTGCATTACATCTTCAAAATACTTTTCAGCCGCATCACTTTTGCAGCGGAAACAATAATAACGATATAATCAACTTTTTAGAATGTGCTTGTCCAATGGACTGGCCGATTAAACATGTATCGCCAAATGAGGTTGAAGCAGAAATTAATAAATTAAATAACAATAAAACACCAGGATATGATGGTATCAGTGGAAGGATCGCTAAATGTTTACCCAGAAAAGCAATAATATTTTTAACGTTTATATTTAATTCTATCCTGCGTCTAAGTCATTTTCCATCCCAATGGAAATGCGCTCAAATAATAATGGTAACTAAACTAAATAAGCCAGAAAATGCTGTTACATCTTATAGGCCTATTAGTTTACTGGCTACATTCTCCAAAATATTTGAAAGAATATTTATGAGTAGATTGTCACCAATTCTAGACAAATTAAATATTATTCCTGAACACCAATTTGGCTTTAGGCATAAATATGGCACTCTAGAACAATGCCATCGTATTGTGGCTTTTATCAGAAATACCTTGGAAAAGAAAGAATATTATTCTGGTGTCTTTTTGGATGTTCAGCAAGCATTTGACAAAGTCTGGCATATTGGTTTGCTCTTTAAACTCAAAAAGTTACTACCAACACCCTATTATTTACTGCTTAGATCATACTTAGACGATCGCAGTTTTTACATTAAAGTGAACGATGATTTTTCCAGCATATACGACATAAAAGCAGGTGTTCCGCAAGGCAGTGTTCTGGGACCGACCCTCTATATGATATTTACTTCAGATATACCTTTAATAGATAACGTTTTACTTGCAACTTATGCCGATGACACTGCAATTTTAGCATCTACTTCTTGTCCAACAAATGCATCAAATCTAATTCAAAATGAACTAAACCGAATTGAGCTTTGGTTATCACTATGGAATATCAAGGTGAATACTGAAAAATCTGCACATGTTGTGTTCACGTTACGAAAAGGATATTGCCCACAATTATTCCTTAATGGCACCACAATTCCCAAAAGAGACAGTGTGAAATATCTTGGTCTTCATATTGACAAAAGGCTTACATGGTTGGCTCACATTAAGGCAAAAAAAGAACATCTTAATATTAAAACTAAACGTCTTTATTGGCTTCTTCAGCCTAAATCTAAAGTTAGCATTGAAACAAAATTAATAATATATAAAACAATACTTAAAGCGGTGTGGACTTATGGCATACAATTGTGGGGAACTGCCAGTAACTCCAATGTAGAAATTATTCAACGGTATTAAAACAAGACATTGAGGCTAATTGTTAATGCTCCTAAATTTATTTTAAATAAAACTATTCATAACGACTTATACATGCCAACAATTAAAGATGAAATAAAGAAATATAGCGAAAACTATCTTAACAGATTAAGCAACCAGTGCAACCCACTAGCGTTATCTCTACTTGACGAAACTGAAGAAGTGAATAGACTCAAACGTTATCATATACTTGATTTACCATTTCGATAATTGTTATTGTAAGATAGCATAAAAAAATAATTATAATATAAAAATTTATTGTTAAAATTATGTTGCTCTCAATGGATTGCAACATTTACTTGTATATATTACTGTATCAAATTTGCTTATTATCCCCAATGGGATAGATTGTAAATAAAGAATATGAAAAAAAAAATTAAAAAAAATGGTTTTATCATTCTTCGTTTGCTACTCGGACAGAGGTTTTTTGGTCTTTTATCAACGTTTTCAACACCTTCCTGCGGATAAGATATTATATTTTGAATGCTTTCCTTAATTGAGGTCTGCAAAGTAGATGTCTCAAGCCTGCCTCTTAAAAAGGGAGCCACTAGAGATTCATGAAGTTCTTTCAGGTAGTGCAGCCGGTTTTAGGGCTTTTAATTTCTAAGGAACATATTATGGGTGTAAATTAGACCACCCATAAATGCAAATGTGTTATTTTTTTCGCTCCCCGCGCATTTTCTGTTATGCTGGGGATAAATAATACGGTGTGCACAAAAATTTTATTTCTAAAGCATAAACCGGCCAGGCCCCTCGCATATTAGTAACAAAAATCGTCTTAAAAAGCTGTTAAAAATATGTTTGGCTTTATTTATTAATAACTCTTAAAATACAAGGTTTTCGCGATTCAGTTACATAAACTTCTTTTTTCGTTACAAAATTACAAATATTTTGTTCATACAAACTTTTAGCCTACAAAAGACCGTTAGTAGTTTTTTTAGCGGCCCAATTCAAAGTTTATCTTAAAACGGAATTTCGAGTGGCTTCCCTTCAAGTTATAAGGCTTATAAATGCGTATACTTTTCATCATGCGATAAAAAATTTTGTGTACAATTATTATGTGAATAGATTTTGTTCAATATTTTCTTCATTTCATGACTAAATGACCAAAACCTCTCAGGTCTACACTACTTTTCTCTAAATTTTTAATAATTAATTACAATAAAATATGCAAAACGATTATTTTCACTTTGTAAGTATAATGGAGTCAGTTGTATATTACTAAGGATTATATTTTAGCGAATAATCGAATAAAACTTTCAAAAGTATTCGATTAATCGGTTGGTGTTTACGATTTTTATAATTAAATTTTGTTTAAACATTTTTAAAATTTGACTTATTTAACGAATAATTGATCACGTAACTGTTCACTTAAGCGAAATTAAATTATACTTTTCAGTGACGTCAAGTTCTATTTAATTTGCATATCAAGGGGCTGATAAACTTGCTGAAGGTGTTTGGATTTTAGAATAATGTAGTAAGCCTATTTTAACTAATTTAAAAATCAAATATATATACAAAAAAAGTCATAGTTTCTAGAAAGTTCTTTAAACATTTGTATTGAAGGTACGCTTTATCTGGTTTTTAAATTTTAAGATTTTTTAAGAATATTTAAAACTACATTAAATATGAGTGCCTATTTATTGGGTAATTATCTGAAATTTCTTAACTGTTATCGGTTTTTGAGAATATATTTTTGTTGTAGGAAAAACTTTAAAAAAATTTAGTGGTAAAATGCTACCTACCAAAAAAGTGATATTGAAGAGATTGCTTTATTTAGTACAAGAAGAAAAACACTGTGTCAGAAGTAGTTGTTCTACTGTTGCCGCTGAAATAATGGCTATTTATAAAAGTTTTAAAATTCCAACGAAGAGAAAAGATGGAATCGAAAAATTAATCTTACGAACTTATGAGAGTTATAACAACATCCGGAAATGAAAACAACATGTTCGAGAAAAAAAGTTTGTGGATTCTTTAGATGTTTTATTAGATGCATCTCATGTTGATGTTGCTAGGTTACTAAAAGAAACCAATAATGAACAAGCCTTACAATTTCTTACTGACCATCGCACATCAATGATATTACTGCGAAAGAGATTGAGATTAAGCTCTATGAATCGATTGCCAAATTACTCTGAGAGACATAATAGTATTGAAGAGAGAGATGATGAAGAGAGTGAAAATGATACAGTGTCTGAAAAAGATGAAACTTACATACCTCCACGAAAAGTTATTCGACAAAAACCAAGTAGAACTCCTGAAAACTTAATTAACTCCGGATTAACCCAAGCTTTAGATAGATATCAAGTAAGTAACACTGGTGCTGCGATAATACTTGGTCAGACAGCACATAATTTAGGGCACAATATCAGAACTCTGCGTATTTCTCTAGAATACATTAGGAAGCAGCGCATTCAACAAAGAAATATTATTTTTAATTACATTAAGATGGAATTTTCTGGTAACGCTGTATATACGGTGTATTGGGACGGTAAAATTCTTAAAGATTACACAAATGTAAAGACTTTAACACTTAATAGATTGGCAATTATTTTATCCTCTTGTGGAAACAGTAAAGTCCTAGGAATTCCAAAAGTTTCAAAGCAAAGTGGAGTCATTGAAGCAGATTCAGCACTGGTAGATTGGAATGTAGAAAAATGTTATGGCAATGTGTTTTGATACCACTGCAAGCAACACAAGTATTTGTGCAGGAGCATGCGTTACATTAGAAAAAAGACTTAACAGAAAATTAATACATTTCGCATGTCGTCACCATATAATGGAATTATTAGCTGGGGCAGCATTTCAGGTAACAGTAGAGCGAAATACATCCGGACCGAAAATTAACTTGTTCGATAAGTTTCGTAAAACGTGGGCTCAGCTTAAGCATGAAAGGATTGAATATGGAATTATAGACCCAGACGTTGCGAAATATTTTCCTGTTAATATTAGGGAAGGTATAATTAGTTTCATCGAGGATCAAAATCAAAATAAAATGCAAAGTATTCGACATGACTATATTGAAATGCTAAAATTAAGTTTACTGTTTCTTGGTCAAAAGATTCCAGATTATAGAATTTCACATCCAGGTGCAATTAGTCATGCTAGATGGATGGCGAAAATTATATATTCTTTTAAAATGTTTCTTTTTCGAACACAACTAAATCTATCTTGTGAGTTTAAAAATTTTAGTTAATTATTTCAAGCATTAATAAAGCAATATATTTCAGCTCAACAATTGGAAAATATTCGTCGCTTTAATGTTTTTGTTGTCCGGTTGTATTTAAAGAACTGGCTCCTGTGCCAAGTTGCAACAAAGGCACCGAATTACAACAATTGAAAGAACTTGACAATGACGTTGGAACTGCTGTGCAAAGTAAACTTTGTAGACATCTTTGGTATCTTAATGAAAGCAATATTGCATTATCTTTCTTTGACGATGATGTCAATATTGAAATGAAAAGAAAAATGATAAAAAACTAAAAAAAAAGAATCGCATCCTGATAATCCACAACGCATTCCTTTGCCTGCCAATGAGCTTATATCTCTTGAATTATGTGACTTCGTTACAAAAAACACCTATATATTTTTTGATACTATTTTAAATGAAAAAATTACTGGAATCAGTAAGTGTTTTTTGCTGTGTGATCCTCTTACTTGGGAGCAAAACAAAAACTTTATTGCAGCCAAAAAAGTAATTAAACGTCTGTTAGTGGTCAATGACATAGCGGAAAGAGGAATAGCGTTGATTACGAGGTTCAATCCAGTATTATCACACCAAGAAGAACAAAAGCAAAGCATAATACATGCAATGGAACAGCACTACAAAAATCTTCTTCTTCAAATTTTTCAAAAAATTATTTTATTACCTTTTTAAATACACAGCCAAAATAATATAGATTATAAAATGAAATGGATCTTAGTAGTGGTTATTATATTATAAAATATAAGTTTTTTACCTTTAGTGGTCTTTTGTATTACTTGGTCTTAATTTTAATTATTTGAAACTTAAATAAATTTTAAACTAATAGTTCACTCGATTAATCGAGTACTTTTTAAAGTTTTAATCGATTATTTGCTAAAATATAATCTAACTGACTCCATTATACTTACAAAGTGAAAATAATCGTTTTGCATATTTTATTGTAATTAATTATTAAAAATTTAGAGAAAAGTAGAGTAGACCTAAGAGGTTTTGGTCATTTAGTCATGAAATGAAGAAAATATTGAACAAAATCTATTCACATAATAATTGTACACAAAACTTTTTATCGCATGATGAAAAGTATACGCATTTATAAGCCTTATAATTTGAAGGGAAGCCACTCGAAATTCCGTTTTAAGATAAACTTTGAATTGGGCCGCTAAAAAAACTACTAACGGTCTTTTGTAGGCTAAAAGTTTGTATGAACAAAATATTTGTAATTTTGTAACGAAAAAAGAAGTTTATGTAACTGAATCGCGAAAACCTTGTATTTTAAGAGTTATTAATAAATAAAGCCAAACATATTTTTAACAGCTTTTGAATACGATTTTTACCACTAATGTGCACTGGGCCTGGCTGGCTTACAATTTAGAAACAAAATTTTGACGCTTATCATAATTTTAATCCTCTAGATGACCGAAAGTGAGCGGGGAGTAGAAAAAAAAACACTTTTGCAAATCCCATATATTCCATGGGTGCTCTAGTGTATATGACATAGCTGTTTACAAAAGTGATATTTAAAATTCCAAAAAAAGGTACATTTGGCACCTGTTGGTTTTTTGAGAACATGAGACAATTCGGCACATTTGGTCCAAAGTATCGACACCGCCGTTGTTATGATTGTAAAATTCTACCATGTTTGGCTTTCCTCTTTTCAGATTTATCGTTCCATCGTAATCGCAGCTGGACAAAAAAATATACAAGTTAATTTGGTTTTGGCTTGTAAGATAGCAAAGTCAGTTCATTGTCGTAACAAAACATGGATGTTCCTGCTCTCCGGCCTTTAACGTTGCCCATTTCCTTCGGTGTTTCTCTCTTGTTTGACCGTAAAGTACCAATTTATATGGCTATAAAAGCAGGGCATAGGGAACTGTTGTGAACCATATCCATTGTTATATTGCGATTCGTTTCATGAACAGTTTTCGTTAGCTATTTTACAAAATACTCTCCTAGAGAAGTTGCTGTTGGATAAGAGCCCTTTCCCAAATATGGTTCAGCATCTAATATATATTTTGTACCGCTATCGCAAACCATTACAACCTTCATCCCATACTTAGCTGGCTTACATGCGAAAAGAGCAATGTCCTTTAAAATCCAGTAGCTGTTCATCAATTGTCAAATACAAGTCGGGGACGTAGTTTTAGCGGCATTTTTTGATGAAAAGATCCCAAACCTTTCTTGTAGGAGCAAATTTGTCATAAATAATAAATAGAACATACATACCAAAATTATGCAGTAAAGTGTAAATGAGTCTTGCCGATTCGACGAACAGTAACCATCCAGGGTTAATAATATAATTAAACTTTAACTTGCTCGACTGCTCAAACCTTAAAATAGAAAACACTGAGTAAACAGATTTTAATTTTTTTTTCGAAACAGAAAAATTCCTATATTATTATATAAATATTAATAAATTTCTTAAACTTAATAAAACAATTGTTTTCATTTGCATTTAATAGGATTTTCCGATCGCTAATGGATAATTTGTTGTCTATCGTACATGAAATTTTTTGTCGTCCGTTCACGCAGTTATTTTCATTTTTTCATGTACGTTTTTTCCGTACACGAATTTATTATCATTTTTTAATTTACACGTACTGAAAATAAAGTACACTCAAACTTCTCTGTCCTTCATGTACGTTTTTAGCCGTAAACGTACACAAAAAATAGTTACAGTCGTACATTCACAAATAAATGTTTTAATAAAACACATTCGTGGATGTGTACGAAAAATTTAGAGATGCACATAATTGTTATGAAAAGAAAAATATGTACGAGTTGGTTTTAGTTGTGTGTTTTCCATTTATGTACGAGAATTTTGTACAGTGAGTGTACTTTTCTGAACTCTGCTTAATATATTATATGTATATGGTAGTACGCAATCAATCTATAAAGCGGTGATTCCACGATCAAAATATTCGTCCATCATTAAGTTAGTTTATGTGAAAATGTATTAGTACATGTTACACAGACGATGATGGATGAAAAATCAAAAAATTTACATTTTTGGCATGCTGAATGTCACTCTTTGATGTGTGTATGGTATTTGTTTTTCAAGCACGTACAAATTTTTTATTTAACAAGAGATTTAAAGTTGTGCGGTTGTTTAACATGTCGAAAGGAAAAAAATATATTGGATTTTATCGAAGTTTAGCAGTCATTGCTTGCAATTTTGAACGAAACTAATTTAAAAGGACAATAAGCTCTTTTATTAGAATGCCAAAAATAAAAAAGGAAACTCAAAAGGGAAACTTCAAAATTTAATAAAAAATAAATGTTCTGCAAATTTTAAGAGTAAAAAAAATATTCTTAGCACTCTTTCATTCATAAACATTTTTCCACTAATTGCTTCGTAAATAATATCTCTTTGTTTGTATGTATATACGTATGTTTTTGCTGGTGCCATTTTTGCAATAAAGAAAGCGCGATATTGACAGCAGAAAATAAAACTAAAAATACATTTTTGACTGATAAATCAATATGTATACATCAAAGCACGCAATAAACTTAAACGAATTAGACAGCCAGTATTTTGATCGTGGATAGACTGCTTAAGGGCAGGATTGACTATCATACTCAGTCGTACGATCTGTCAAAAATTGCATGTGTGATACTTCTTCATAGCATATTTGCCAGCGAAGTAAAATAACTAATAAGATGGCTATATCTATCTTTCTCTTTGCACCACCTGTTTTATCTCTCATCTAGCCCTTTCCTAAAGAATGTATCACGGTTACGAAAATAACTAAATAGGCACTATTGCCTGAAGTGCTACTTCTCTTAAAAAAAAGAAAAGTATGATAGTGTGGATTAAAAGTGCATGTGTGTGACAGACTTTTAAACAGATCTGTAAGATTTTATAATCTTTTGAAATAATTCATAAAATGATTTTTTTATGCAATCAGAGTAGTTTTTTTTTTGAATGTGATGAGAAAGAAACAACAAAATATTAAAAGCATGTGTTTTTTGCATCTATTTTGTATAATAGTGTGGCACCTATGACACCAATTTGAAACGATTTTTAAAGTAGGACAGACGATATGTATGATAGTGATTCCTGTGTATGATAGTGATTCCTGGTCTTTAATCTGACTGTGCGTGCAAAGTATTAAAACCTGATACATGCGCTAGTAAGTAATTTAGACTCATCATCATACAGGGGATAAATATTGTTATAAAAATATATATTTACCAGAACAAATGGCTATGACTAGTTTTAATCCCAAACATTATTTAAGGATAAGAAATATTTGTTTAGGCCTTATGATAAATTTTTTGTAAACATATTTTAAGATAAGAAATATTCTGGTAATAACGAAATTCAAAATTTTACTAACAAATATAAACAGTTTTGAGATAAAAGTTTTGGAAGAAAATTACATAAAATAAAGTACATCAAAGGTCGATTCACCCATTGTTTCGGAACAAATTTTTTTTATGTAGTTTGACGTGTTTCTTTTTGAGAGAGAGAGAGAGATCAAAATAGTTAAACTCACTTCAGAACAATTTCAGCTTGAATTTGTTTAATTTTAATTTTTGTTCCGAACAATGAAACTGTGCTGCCAACTACTTTATTTTCTCAAGGAAAATTTAACTGAGCTGCCACATCATACTATATGTACATATTAAATATATGTATATGTGCATATTAATTTAAAAAGTAAAACTGCTTGCAAATTTAAAAAGTAAAACTTCCAAGCAACCTGACTGACTTCTTTTCTGAATAATTTTTTCTTTAAAAATTTTAACAAATTTGTAGTAAACAATTTCTTAAAAAGTGAAAAAAAGAAACTGTAGTGCGATTCACTATTCACAATTATTTGGTTTAAAAATGTTAACCACAAAATTAACCATTTTGCTATTCACTAACACTTTAAACGATATATATTGGTGTTTAAAGCAAGCTGCTTCAGTCAGCTGTTATTTTTAGCAAAACAAATTGTGGTTTATTAACACCAGCATTTTTTGTGTGGTTTAATCTGTTTAAAAAAGTGTTTATTTATGGTGTACCTAATAATCGTTGAATAACATGGCTTTAGAGTATTTAGTGTACGACTTATTGGAGAATGAGCCATTTGATAATGCTCCTTTAGTCAACCGTCGTGATCTTCGTGATAGAGATCATCCTTTTGAGTTGGCATCAACAGAATTTAAAAAACTCTACCGTTTAAGTCCGGAATTGGCTGAAGAAGTTGTGTCACAACTTGAAAGTGTTTTAAAAGGTTCTAGGATTACTGGAATATTATCTGAAAAACAGGTATATATATGTATATGCATTGGCAAATATTATTATTAAAAAAAATATATTTTTTAGGTGCTAGCGACCTTACGTTTTTATGCAACTGGATGTTTCCAACGGCCTGTAGGAGAGCAATGGGGTATATCAATGAGCCAGTCATCAGTAAGCCGTTGCATACATCGAGTAATTGATGCAATTAACAACATGATGTTTTGTGCAAATATAAAGTTCCCAATGACTCAGGAAGAACGTCAAACTGCAAAAGCAATTTTTGCATCAGCTTCTTCACCCTTTGTTGCGGGTACAATTGGTGCAATCGATTGCACACATATTGCAATATTAGCTCCAAAAAGCCATGAAGAAGCTTACGTCAATCACCATGGCTACCACTCCATTAATGTCCAAATGGTAAGTACAGCTTGAAAAACAACAACAATATAAAAATTTTATATACGAGCAGATATGTGATCCCAATTTGAAAATTTTAAATGTAAATGCTAAATAGCCGGGAGCACGACATGATTCTTACATATGGAGCTCGTCTGCAGTTCGAAGAGTCATGCAACGAAGTTTCGAAAACGGAAACCACAATATGTTTTTAATTGGTATGTAAATTTAAGATTTTTATATAAAAATTTAGAACTATAAATTTATAAAAAAACACATAAAAATCTACAGGAGATTCTGGATACCCGTTGGAACCATGGTTGATGACTCCTCTACCAAACCAATTAGAAGGAAGTTCTTAATTCCGTTATAATGAGGCCTTGTGTAAGGCTCGTAATCCTGTTGAACGACTCTTTGGCGTATTAAAAGGAACTTGGCGATGTTTATCTAAGCAAAGAATGCTCCTATATGATCCAGGGTTTGCCGGAAAAGTTGTTAACGCTTGCGCAACGTTACATAACATAAATTTACACGCCCAAAGCAATGAAACAGAGCTTGAGACTTCAGTGGTTCATACAAGTAACGATTGGGTACATCAAAATCTACCATCGTCAATAGCGAAATGTGTCCAAGATCGCTTAATTGCAAATTATTTTTCATAAAAATTGTTCAAAAAATAGTTTAAAAGTATTTAGCAATTGTTCTAGCAAGCGTTATCCAAATCTTGTTATATATTAAAGGCCTTATTCATAATCAATTTTTATTTTTATAAAAGGTTTATAAAACAAAATTTGCATACAAACTTGGTTTTATTAACCTGTAATAAATTTAAAAATTAATTATGAATATAGCCTTATAAGTTTAACAAGCATATTAATATATAGTGAGACATAAAAACTTTCATATTATGTATATGTATTGTTTTTATACCATTTTATTTATATGGCTTTTTTATTAAATAAAACCCCTTTTTAATGATTTTTCGAAATAAAATGACTTTATTTATTTATTAATTATTGAAAAAAAGTTTTACACTGGCAGTGAATAACGTTTAAAAATGAAAAATTAAATAATGAGATAAACCATTCAATGAAATTAAAAAAAGAAATAATAATAAAGTACAAAGCAGAAAGTTAGAAAAATAATTAAAATAAAATAAGCAATTAATATTAAAAAAATAAATAAAACCAAAACCCAAAATTAAAAATACATATTTATGAAAAATTGAAAAAAAAAAAAGAAAATGTGCTATTACCAAATGGGCTGTATATATTGTTAATAAATAAAAATTAAATAAGTAGGTAAATTAAGCAATATTCAAATAAATAAAGATTCTATAAAAAAATTAATATAAAAATAAACAAAGTAAATAATTCAAGAGATCAACAAGCAATTGAAAGGTAGACAAACAATTTAAAGGAACCAATAACAATTAAAATTAAATAACAAAAATTAAAAAATATGCACATGTATGTATATCACTCTTTAAGTCTGAAACAAAAAGTTAATGATCGTTATTAAACCTCTGATAAATTATTATGAATAAGACTCATAGTACATGATTAATAATAATGGCATTATTATTTTAACGTTTTTCTTGTTAATATTTATTAAAAACTGTTAGCCTTAATCATAATATTTATTAAAAAGGTTTATACATAAATATATAGATAAACAAAAATTTTAATGCACAGGGTTACTTACATTTTGCTTATTACATTGCCTAAATTAGTAATCGCAATGGCAGTTTCCTTTAGACCTTCCCCCAGCGTTTTGATGGCATCGGCCATAATTTTGTTTATCGCTACGTTCGAAGCGCTACATTCGGCAAGAATCTATCAAAATAAAACAGAGCAAAAACAAATAAAAATTCATTGTTTATGATAATTTATCTCAAGTTAATAATTACCTTTAAAGCATCAGCCTGTTTTCTTGCGATCTCCAAGAATTCCTTCTTTGTTTCCTTATTGTCCTCGGCTCGCTTTCTTTTCAGCCCTCTGCGAGGTGTTACTTTTGAAGTGCTTGGCGTATCACATTGGAAATCCAAAGCTTCTTCTGTAAATAATGGCGATTGCACGGCAATCTCCTCGCCATCTTCAATAACTAATTGAAGGTTCTAATGAAAAAAGGAATTTTCTGGAGTTAATCATACATATGTATTAGTATCACCGTAACTTACCTCTTCCATTGGTACATTTTCGGAAACGGATGCATGGCCCTCAATATAATCGTTGCCGATTACAGAAACTACCCGTCTTTCCATTTCACTTGAGGCCTCTTGCGTCAACGGCTTATTTCCTGTAAGCGCTTGTTGCCTTTTACGGTCTCGTACTTTGGTACTGGTGCGGCTTTTTAATTCCTTCCAAACCTTTGCGATTATGAACAGTTTGATATTTTTTTACATTTATTCAAATATGTTTACTTAACGCCTGCCACTGGTTGACCGCTTTAACCGCCCCACCAAGACTATTTAGAGTTTCGGACAATTCGGTCCATTTTTTGTCGCACTCTAATTTTCCGTGGAGCTTTTTAAATTTGCCGCCAGCAAGTCCCGGGTTGCTTACCATAAAGTCAACCATATGACTTAGCTGCTCGGCAGACGCACGGCTTCTTTTAGCAGAAGTACTAGCCATTCTACTTAAAAATTAATTTTATTTACTAAATGAATAAAATAGTAATAATTTATAATTTTTTACTTACTTTACACAAAACGATTTAAAAGTTATTTATCACAAGGTATACTCGGTGACAAGGTTTTAGTTTTGTTTTTTTTTTTTTTGTATTCTCCTTTGTTATTTTCTTCTATTTTGACATTTCGCTTGGCAGAGTTGCCGTGTAATATCAACTTGAATAGAGAGAAATATAAAACTGTTTACCGTGGTTATAAATAATTTAGTGAATCACATAGTGGTTAGTGCAAACAATAAAATGTGTGGTTAAAGTTAACACCTTTTAAAGTGTTAAAAGTTAGTGAATCGCACTACTGGTGTCGACTGGAAAAAGTAAAAAAGCATGCAAAAGCATCACAGCCTAATAAGCAATAAAAAATATATTTTAAATCCTTTTTCGTTCTTTGTTTGCGTTGACATTCAAGAATTATTTTTAAAATTTGTTTTGTTCTTAAGATTACCTGCATTAGTTTGCCTGGTATATTTATAATAAAACACAAAATAAAGAAAAATAAATTTGAAAAATTGTGTAATGGATCTCAACGAATCCCTTGCCTGGAAGCTTAATGCAGAAATGAAAATGCCGGATAGAGAATGCTTGTATGACTTGAGCAACAAAAATTACAAAAATAATCAAAACCATTCAATAAGTTGTGCTTAATAAATTGCAGGAAGCGAATGTCAAGCACTTGGGAGGAGTGTTCGTGGACGTTACAAAGCAGCTAAAAGCAAAAACGTCGGAAGTAGTGGAAGTCTATGTCTGTAACACAAAAAACGCACAAAACGGCATTCTGTGATATCAATCTTATGTCACAGTGCTGCCTGCTTGTAATGTAACACATCTCAGCTTTACTGTAAAAAATTCATTGTTCAGAAAGAAATTCATATTTCTGCCACGCAATTATGCATTGATCTCTTATTTTTTAACTTTAAGAACGTGAAGCAGGTAAACTTTAATTGCATATGCTATAAAAACGATACTTTGATCTCACAAAATAAAATAAAATACATTTATTAAACTGATGACCGCCAATTTTTTAAAACATTCATTTCTCATTATGTAGAAAATTTAACATAAACTTAAATTCACGGAATATTGTTAAAGTGCTTGAATCCTCTAGTATTAAAATAAAAGAAATTATAAAAACACAGAATGAACAATTAAATGGTTTCATTAAAAATTTTACAACGAGGATGGATTGTGATACCCTAGGAGTTAAAATTCAATACATTCTTGATTCTAAAAAAATGCATTAACACTGAAAAAGTACCTACAGTAAAAAGATTTAGATATTACTGCTAAAAAACAAAATCATGTCTGTGTTAACAAAATAAAATGATATTGCTTCATACTATTCATATTCAAACTTTCTTATATTTCATATGTATGATACAATTAGAACGCCAAGAGCCGATTGTAGACGAGCTGTTAAAGTTATAAGTTATTTAATACGCAATTCCAGTGTATGTAAGAAATTGCAAATTCTAGATAAAACTAGATAAATAATTACTAAATTTGCATTTTATTTCTGATTTTATTATGTCATTTACCCCTCTATCTAAATGAACGAAGCGGTTGCAAAAATAACAGTATGTTTTCGGAGATTTCTACAGATACTGGCTTACTGCGAAATAGAACTGGAAGATATCGCCACTACTATTGCATCTATGCTACATCAGGCAATGCTGAATTACAAGAAGCTTTAATTAATAAAGCCCTATAATTACAGAGCAGCAAAAATTGCAAGCAATTGTAAGTTATACATATATATATATATATATATATATATATATATATATATATATATATATATATATATATATATATAACGAATATATATATATAAGTAACGAATTACCTTATGCCAAACTAGCACAGCGCATTATAAATTCTGTGTTCAATTCACTCAAAAGCGCTGAAATGAAGCATACGTATAGAGAAAAACTAATTAATCTATCCCACACAAAAACGGTTTCATTTTATACGGATATTATTGAATATTTTAAATCCAGTACTTTGGATACAGATGTTTTGAAAGTGAGTAATCTTGCACTTGCAAGCCAGGTTTCAGTGGACAGATCTTTTAGTGGACTTGCATTAACCCTAACAATATCAAGAAATAAATTTAATAATTACGAAGTTAAATTTTAACGTATTAAATTCCTGCAATATAAGTTCAGATTTCTTTAATGAACAAGATACGAACTTATATTTTTTTTATTTTATGCAATACGTTAACGTGTTAACCCTACATATCTTCCATTACTTTGCAATAATTTTCTTTAACTATATGAATAAATATCTAATTTTAAATAAAATTTTAAATGTTTCCAAAATTATAATATTTAAAGTTTTTGTTTTTGGTTACATTTTTTATTTTTACAATATTTATATCAACGTTTAATGCCTATTGGACAGTTCTTTTAATAAAAATTACGACAGCATCCTTTTTGGAAATTTTAGGTTTATTTTTTGGAGAAAATATGTATAACTATGCTTTAGTTTATATTTTTATAAATAAGAAGCTAATTATTCCATACAGTTTCAAAAATATATTTTTTCAACATAATATATAGGTAAGAAAGTTCCTTTTGAAATTCTTTTATTTTGTGAAATTTAAATATCTTTTTTCATATCATATGCAAATAAAGCTTGCCTGCTTCACGCCCGTAAAGTTAAAAAATAAGATATCAATGCACATTTGCATGACAGATCCTACAAATTGGCAATTATATGTACATAACGTAAGGTAAGAACATAAATTTTATAACCTTTTTAAATAGAACGCCAAATTTGTATTGCCTTAAAATAATTTTCTCCGCACAAAATTGAATGAAACTTTTTTCAGCTTTCTTTCATCTTGGGCTCACACTTCATGTAAATGAAGAAGAAAAAACAAATTATAAATTTCTTTTTAAACAATGAGTTTTAACCAGTAAGAAAAAACAAACATTCGTGGCGATAAAAAATATCATACACACTCTAAAAATGTGGGGGTAATGACGTTAGCTTCCAAACAGCTGTCTTTATCAAAAAAAGAACTGGAACCACAGGCACAAGCACTAGCACTTGGAAATAAGAAAGAAACACAAAAAAGTTATTTTTTTTTTTTCAAATAAAGTAAAGAGGAGAATTTACAGATCAGCTTTCCTTTAGTTTATTAAAATCCGAAATATTTTAAACACAATAATTTCAAAGGTAAAGAACAAATACAATTTAATTTTTAATTATCAATTTTTTTAATGGTGCGAACTACAACAATATTGAAGCGATCAAGAGATAATAAAAAATAACTCGTTTTTTTTAATAAAAAATATTTTTAACGAAAAAAAAAAATTATTAAGAAAATCATTAATGCTCAAAGATGTTTTTTTTTAAATCTGAATTTTTAATGGCAGGGGTACAAAACCACAGCGCCAGGGTATTCCACAAGTTTCTTGATATTTGTAAAATTTCTACAGGAACTGCACATCAACCTATATCTTCATATAGAAAGTGAGAAATCCTAAAAGTTGTATGGTAAAAGGCATGGCACAATAATACCAGGTGAATGCATTACCTTTTACGTGTATTTTGTTTTTGTAAAAACTAATTCGAGCTTTCAAAAACGTCTGGCAGTATGTGTGTATGTATTCTAATATATTTTTCGTGGCTTTCTTATTTTTTCACAAATACATACACACATTACTAGACGTTTTTGACAGCTCGAATTAGTTTTTACAAAAACAAAATGCACGCAAAAGCTAAAACATATGATAAACACATGTTCGGATGCAGTCACCTGTTTGACGCGCCTTGGGTAACAGGATATCGAAGTATAGACAAATGTTCAAATCCGTAATTTGTTTACACAGTGGGCATTGAAAAAAGACTACTTCCAATGAAAGTCTTTGAAATTAAAATGTGGGTAAGTGTTATTATAGTAAATCAGCCAGTTTGCCCTCATGATTAAAATTCGCGAATTTAGCAAAGATATCAATGTTGTGTGAGTTGAGCAAGGAAAATAATTCTGTAAATTCACTAATAACAGGATGCTTCTGTCGAACAGAGGTATATTTCTGACATTGAAAGATAACATGTTCAGATTAAGCGACGGTATTGCAAGAAGGACACAGATTGGATTATCTTTATATTGACCACATCTTAACATGTATGCATGTATGAAGCATGGTTTCGTAGGTACATATGTCTGGGAATAGTGAAAAAAGGAAAGCACCTTTTGTGCGTGAATGATTAGCAAACTGCTCTTTCCATTGATTTTTAAACTTATTTTTAAAACCTTTGACCGCCTCAGTATGTGTCAGCAATGCCTCTTCAAAAATGCCTATGTCAATAGGTCGTTTGGCCATATGATCAACTTTCTCATTGAAAGTAACTGCTATATGCGCATGTACCCAGACTATATGAACGTCCAGGATAGATGACGAATCAACTAAAGAATGAATTTCATGAACTAAATAACTGAGCGAATTCTGCTGCGCAAGATCAAGACATGAATTACAACTGTCCGTATAAATGACCAAACGGTCTATGTTGCTTTCAATGGCAATATTTACCGTTTTTTTAATAGCAAGAAGTTCACCAGTAAGTGAAGCAAAATTGTGCGGAAATTTAAAAAGGTAAAAACGATCATTTATAATATGAAAAACAGCACAACCTATATTGGGACCTGAAATGGAGGCATCAGTGGCTAGAGGTTTATACCTATTTGCAATGTACTCATCAACTTCTGAGTAGTAGCGAGCCCTGATGTACTTAAGAGGGGTACCGTCTGTTTTACCAGATATAATTTTTTTTTTGAATTTTATTTTACTGAACAATTTATGGGGAATAATAGGAGCTACCTTATTAAAAATTGACTTAAATTTCTGATAGACAAATGAATAACTGTTGACTAGAGATAGGGAAGAAAGCTTTATTTTCTGTAGTAGATTGAGGTGGAGAAGAGCAATTTTAAGAATCTCCTTAGCTGCTAAAAAAACTGGTCTCAAGTCAGGAGGAAGCTCATTTGCCAGTACATAGATGACATGAACACGTGCGGAAGGCATCGCCGGATGGTAGCATTTTAAAAATTCTGATTCTCTATTTAACATAGTTAGGTGCATTTGCCGTAACAGCTCTCGCAAATTCTAATTTACTCCGGATAAAACTTCTTTAAAATTTTAGTGCAACATTCGGTGCAAGTGCAGCTCTAATGTTGTCAGTCTTTTCAGAAGATTTACAGCAGGGGTTGCTTCGCTTATAATTCGTTGATAATGATCACCAATAGAGAGTGTATTTTTAATAGTCATTCCCAGAAACTTGACAGATCTAGTCATTTCAGTGGGATTTTTTTCTACAGCAATGGAAATTTTTTTAGAGGGAGTTGTTCCGAAGAACATGGTTGTAGATTGAATGACATTAATTGACAAATTAAGTCCATTGCAAAGAGATTTAAAACAGTCAAGCTTAGTACTTAGGTTTTCAACAGCAGAGTCAAAAAGGCTGTGGTAAGACATCAAGATAAAATCATCTGCATATTGAAACAGGTAAGTATTCGAATCCTCTATTGTATGCAAGAAAGCAGTGTACAAATTAAAAAGAATTGGACTTAGACAACTACCCTGAGGAAAGCCATTAAACAGACAAACAGAACTATTTCCAAGACAGAGTTCACGATCAGATAAAAAACATATTACCCAGTCCATAATTTCATAAGAAAAACTCATGTTTCTCAAAATGTCCCTCAGAAGGGTAACATTAACGCAGTCATATGCACTACTAATGTCAACTGAGGCTACTACTACACTAAAACCACTAGATTTTAGCGAGGAAACTCTAAACATTAATTCATTAAAGCATGTAAAGGACGACATTATATACGTAAAGGAGCGGGAAGGTAAAAGCTTAAAAGACTCAGCATGTTCTATGATACGTTCTTTGACCATGAGATTAATTAGCTTAACAAAAAGTGAAATGAGAGCAATTGGTCTAAAATTCCTAAAGTTTTCGAGGGGCTTGTGCCTTTAAGGGATGGGAACTATTTTGATTTTCCTCCATAAAGGGTGTATGCTGCAAAAGACATAATGATGACTTAAAACTGCTAAAAGAGACTGTTTTAATTCAGTAGACAGAGACTGAATCATGCGATATGTGACACGATTACTTCTACCAGCAGACGCAGCACGCTTAGCAGTTAGAATACTCATGAAATAAGTAAAAGAAAAAACCCTGGCTGGGACAGTTGAGAGGTACTTGATCACTTAAATATTGTAGAAAAAGGAGATTGTTGTAATCATTCTATGCAGAGAGGGGATTTCGACCTTTTACATTTTTCACAAAACGCCAAGCTTTTTTAGTGTTGAAACACCGATTCAGTTCATTAATTCTAGCCTTGTAATTCTGAATCTTCGCCCTTCGTACAGAGTTCTTCCAGTCTTAAAAAGCATTAATGGCATTTTCAAAGTTGTCAAGAGAAGGGTATTGCTTTGCCCTATACGAGCCGCTACATATTTACGAAATAACACTGTAAGTAGCTCATTCCACCAGGCTTTAGGTGTACGTTTGGTCGTCACTATAGGATATGAGGCCTTTGAGATTTCCATATTAAAAAGGTCAGATATTGTTTTTTGGTCACTGGGCAAAACTAATTTCTCCAGGTGCCGGCTGAGAACTTTCTTAGAAATGAAATTAATGGGTTTCGAGATGACCGTGCTAGTTTCCATGAGTACAGGGAGGTGATGCGGACCTCCAATAAGAACAGGCACCGTTTCCCAAGAAATATTAAGCATTGAGTTTATAAAACTTAAGTTCAGAATTGTTCCATTGTCCATTCTAAGATTAGGAAAAAATGTAGAGGTTCCATCATTTAGACATAGAAAGATAGAGCTGTTTATGATTTTCAAGACCGCATTACCCCTAGAAGATCAATACGATCGCCCCAAAAAGTATGAAGAAAAGCTAAAAGACGAGTCAGTTCATTACGGAAGGAAATGATAGAAACATCCTGTCTAAAATATATAGAGACAAATGTAAAGTTGGGATTCAGATTTAAGGTTCTTACAATAATTATTTCCTCACCAGTTGATAGGAGTTTCTTTTAGCCCGAATATTATTTTTTATGCATACGGCAACACCGCCGTGCCGCCCATGCCGCAATTTATGATAAATTTTATAGTTAACAAGACTGTAGTTGGAATTTGTGTCGACAATATTGAACATTTCAGATAAGAGACAAATGTCAATATTATAATAATTAAGATAGAATTCTAGATTAGATTTATTGGAGACAAAACTTTAAATATTGTATTGTAAAATTTTCATGGTGAAAACATATGATTTACAGAGTGACCAAGGAGGCAGCTCTTAAGTATTGATATTAGTAAACGAAGCAAGAAGTTGTGCACTGAAGCCTTCAAGAACACGAATAACTGAAGGGTTGCCATCCTTGGCGAAATAGTTACGAAGGAAGGATGTAAACTGAGTCAAAATTTTCTGAAACTCAGGTACTTTTTCATTTCCCCTGTAAATAACGGGGGTTATTGGGTCCGTATTTATCGGTTGAGATACAAAGAAATCTAGGTTTAGGTTTTTGAGGCGGAGGCTTACGTAAGAAAACCTTGCTGAATTAACGAACTGTAAGGATTTTATTAAATTCAGCATTTCTATTCTTAATAGGTGCTGGACGATTTTGGTTGAGATCTTGAAAGTTACGTTCATAATCATTGAAAATATCAAACCTGTTTGTCGCATAAGAATTAAATACTTCCCTTCTAGATAGTTTCTTAAGAGTCATGATTTTACGCAAATCATCCTCTTGCTGCCACTTCGAACAATCAATTTTATTCGAGCTAATAAGGCTGGTTTCACCACACAGAATGCATTTAGGAGCACAAGCTCCAGAGCAATCAGGCATAGCACAGTTTAAGCACCTTTTCTTTGATTTGCAGCCTTTTTTCTAGAACACGCGCAGAAGAAAAAATTTATTTTTAAAAGCAAGGCTACTGTAATTAAAAATGTCCGCACAGCAGAATTTCAATACAAAATAAAAAAACCCCTCGCTTTGAAAGACAAAATGGAAGTGTGATCAAAGATGTCAGCAACTATTATCTTGAGTCAGGGTTGGAAATTTTTCTCTTTAGACATCAACATCCCGGACGTCTTGCAGTACTGCAATCTGAATCCAAGCCAAAGTCTTATCTAGGAAAAAGAGAAAGGAAGAAAAAAAAAAACTAAAGGATGTTTCCCAAGATTTCAATATCTTGATTCGGGAATTTCAACTTTATTTATTAATTACAAAAAAATCAAACTAAAGAAATATTTTGGCACCAAATCTTATGAATCCATTTTGGCATCCAGTAACACAAACCCAACGAAACCATAAAAAGTAAATAGAGGCTATTAAAAAGGATAAAATTAATTAGTCCAAGTATAATTATTAAGTAGTTTAAAAACAAAGAAATCGGCATATAATTTCGTACAACGTTCGAGGAGTACATGATCCAGATATCAAATATCCGAAAATGGAAAATTGCACTAGTGGCTTTTCTAACGAGCTACCAGGCACACCATTTCTTACAATTTTGGTGTAAACATCATATGCCCTACGCAAACTTTTTCGTTTAAGTCTCGAGACAAACGAGATCCTCTACTCATTAGGCGGGTCGACGAACAAGGTCCCTTTTTAAGGTACTTTACATTTTTTGCTCCTTTTTAGCTATGCAACCGAAGTCAACTAATGAAAATGCGTGTGATGCATATCATCGCAGCGCTTACATTTTCCGTACTCTTACAAGTATGCCAGGTATGGTCATGGCTCAAGCAACTAGCACAGTATTTGTAAAAAGTTACAAGCTGCATCCGTTCTTCATCATCTACTTGCACAGGCTTTTTACAAAAACGTTGTGGGTGATTCTTCAAACATACTCCACAAACCATATTGATAGAAGCAAGATTTTCGGCATACTTTTTTTGGCGAAACCATGATACTGTAAAAAACAATGAAAATAACTACAAACTAATAAGTTGGAAGTACTATTAACTTTACAACTGCTCTAGTGATTTTTCCACGATCTGTTTTAATTCTTCAACTTTAACGTGACCATCTTTAACTAAATATAACCTCTCCACTCTTCCCATGCACCATTCATTTGTTAATTTATAGTTGTTCTTATATTATCTCTAGGCCGCGTGGGATTCGCAGGAAATTATCAAAACTACTTATTTTTATTATGACAAGTACTAGTTCACAACTTACTAGTCTCAAGCTTGTGAGCTCTTTTTGGTGACCCGTAGATTTTGTCACGGCGTGTGTACAGAACTCCTGGTTATATAAGTAACTTTAGTACAATGGAGTGGCTTCGGTTTAAAAATCCTTGTTTAAATCACTTCATCAAAAATATATTTGTTGCGATTCTTATCTATGTTTAGATATCTAAACGTAGCAGATCACTGAACGTGCTGTTCGTGAAAGATTGATTTTTTTTATTAAAGTTTTGATAAAGCAACAACAGTAAGCAGGATTAACTTCATTGGGGCCACTGTTCTTGTTACTTTTGAAGCAAATTGTACTCAGGATAAAAAAAAAACTTGAACAGTTTAAGTAAATCTGGCAAAGTTTTGTGTTTGATGTGATGGTTGATAACTTGTTGCCATTGCAAAATCCAGAATAAGTACTTGTTCTACCTACTATTTTTTAGCAGGCGCTTCGTCTGGCAGTGATTCGTGCTATTGAAAGAATTTATACTCACAGCGAACTCCGGTTAGTCCAGGCATTTGGTGTAAAGGAACTGGTAATGTTGTGAATGATCTCAGCAACCCTCGTTAAATAGTTGAGTTAATAATTTTTCTATTTTACAATTTTTAATGTGTTTTTTTTTTTTTTTGTCTTAATTACTCTCTTTTTATAAAAATAATTTTATTATTATTATAATTTTTTTTTTCAATACATTTAACGTTAATGTTATTATTGTTTGTGCTCTATTTGCTTTAAATTTTAATATACTGCCGACAATTTTTTTAACTTATATTAAAAAAAAAAAGATATTTAATTTATTAAAAAATTTTTAATTGAACTTAATTTTACTTCTTTTAATGTTGTTTTTATTTAATAGAATTATTAATATATATAAATTCTTATCTAAAATATGAAAAATATAATAGTGAACAATATAAAAATTATTTTATTTACAAAAACAAAATGCTTTATACCTGTTTGAAGTAAAATTAAAAAAAAAATAACATAAATAACGTAAACGTTTCTCTATAATTAAGTAAAACATAGAAGTTAATAATTCTATTAAATAAAAACAACATTAAAAGAAGTAAAATTAAGTTCAATTAAAAATTTTTTAATAAATTAAAATCTTTTTTTTTAAATATAAGTTAAAAAATTGTCGGCAGTTTATTAAAATTTAAAGCAAATAGAGCACAAACAATAATAACATTAACGTTAAATGTATTGAAAAAAAATTATAATAATAAT
This sequence comes from Cistogaster globosa, assembly GCA_937654795.1. NCBI lineage: Eukaryota > Metazoa > Arthropoda > Insecta > Diptera > Tachinidae > Cistogaster > Cistogaster globosa. The sequence continues at coordinate 104,113,403 of OW569403.1, read as the reverse complement.
AAAATTATTTTTATAAAAAGAGTAATTAAGACAAAAAAAAACACATTAAAAATTGTAAAATAGAAAAATTATTAACTCAACTATTTAACGAGGGTTGCTGAGATCATTCACAACATTGCCAGTTCCTTTACACCAAATGCTTGGACTAACCGGAGTTCGCTGTGCGTATAAATTCTTTCAATAGCACGAATCACTGCCAGACGAAGCGCCTGCTAAAAAATAGTAGTATTCTGGATTTTGCAATTGCAACAAGTTATCAACCATCACATCAAACACAAAACTTTGCCAGATTTACTTGAACTGTTCAAGTTTTTTTTTTTATCCTGAGTACAATTTGCTTCAAAAGTAACAAGAACAGTGGCCCCAATGAAGTTAATTCTGCTTACTGTTGTTGCTTTATCAAAACTTTAATAAAAAAAATCAATCTTTCACGAACAGCACGTTCAGTGATCTGCTACGTTTAGATATCTAAACATAGATAAGAATCGCAACAAATATATTTTTGATGAAGTGATTTAAACAAGGATTTTAAAACCAAGGCCACTCCATTGTACTACAGTTACTTATATAACCAGGAGTTCTGTACAAACGCCGTGACAAAATCTACGGGTCACCAAAAAGAGCTCACAAGCTTGAGACTAGTAAGTTGTGAACTAGTACTTGTCATAATAAAAATAAGTAGTTTTTCTGATAATTTCCTGCGAATCCCACGCCACCTATAGATAATATAAGAACAACTATAAATTAACAAATGAATGGTGCATGGGAAGAGTGGAGAGGTTATATTTAGTTAAAGATGGTCACGTTAGAGTTGAAGAATTAAAACAGAGTGTGGAAAAATCACTAGAGCAGTTGTAAAGTTAATAGTACTTCCAACTTATTAGTTTGTAGTTATTTTCATTGTTTTTTACAGTATCATGGTTTCGCCAAAAAAAAGTATGCCGAAAATCTTGTTTCTATCAATATGGTTTGTGGAGTATGTTTGAAGAATCACCCACAACGTTTTTGTAAAAAGCTTGTGCAAGTAGATGGTGAAGAACGGATGCAGCTTGTAACTATTTACAAATACTGTGCTAGTTGCTTGAGCCATGACCATACCTGGCGTACTTGTAAGAGTACGGAAAATGTAAGCGCTGCGGTGATATGCATCACACGCATTTTCATTAGTTGACTTCGGTTGTATAGCTAAAAAAGAGCAAAAAATGTAAAGTACCTTAAAAAGGGACCTTGTTCATCGACCCGCCTAATGAGTAGAGGATCTCGTTTGTCTCGAGACTTAAACGAAAAAGTTTGCGTAGGGCATATGATGTTTACACCAAAATTGTAAGAAATGGTGTGCCTGGTAGCTCGTTAGAAAAGCCACTAGTGCAATTTTCCATTTTCGGATATTTGATATCTGGATCATGTACTCCTCGAACGTTGTACGAAATTATATGCTGATTTCTTTGTTTTTAAACTACTTAAAATGATACTTGGACTAATTAATTTTATCCTTTTTAATAGCCTCTATTTACTTTTTATGGTTTCGTTGGGTTTGTGTTACTGGATGCCAAAATGGATTCATAAGATTTGGTGCCAAAATATTTCTTTAGTTTGATTTTTTTTGTAATTAATAAATAAAGTTGAAATTCCCGTATCAAGATATTCTTTTTTTCCTAGATAAGTCTTTGGCTTGGATTCAGATTGCAGTACTGCAAGACGTCCGGGATGGTGATGTCTAAAGAGAAATATTTCCAACACTGACTCAAGATAATAGTTGCTGACATCTTTGATCACACTTCCATTTTGTCTTTCAAAGCGAGGGGTTTTTTTATTGTTGTATTGAAATTCTGCTGTGCGGACATTTTTAATTACAGTAGCCTTGCTTTTTAAAACAAATTTTTTCTTCTGCGCGTGTTCTAGAAAAAAGGCTGCAAATCAAAGAAAAGGTGCTTTAACTGTGCTATGCCTGATTGCTCTGGAGCTTGTGCTCCTAAATGCATTCTGTGTGGTGAAACCAGCCTTAATAGCTCGAATAAAATTGATTGTTCGAAGTGGCAGCAAGAGGATGATTTGCGTGAAATCATGACTCTTAAGAAACTATCTAGAAGGGAAGTATTTAATTCTTATGCGACAAACAGGTTTGATATTTTTAATGATTATGAACGTAACTTTCCAGATCTTAACCAAAATCGTCCAGCACCTATTAAGAATAGAAATGCTGAATTTAATAAAATCCTTACAGTTCGTTAATTCAGCAAGGTTTTCTTACGTAAGCCTCCGTCTCAAAAACCTAAACCTAGATTTCTTGTATCTCAACCGATAAATACGGACCCAATAACCCCCGTTATTTACAGGGGAAATGAAAAAGTACCTGAGTTTCAGAAAATTTTGACTCAGTTTACATCCTTCATTCGTAACTATTTCGCCAAGGATGGCAACCCTTCAGTTATTCGTGTTCTTGAAGGCTTCAGTGCACAACTTCTTGCTTCGTTTACTAATATCAATACTTAAGAGCTGCCTCCTTGGTCACTCTGTAAATCATATGTTTTCACCATGAAAATTTTACAATACAATATTTAAAGTTTTGTCTCCAATAAATCTAATCTAGAATTCTATCCTAATTATTATAATATTGACATTTGTCTCTTATCTGAAATGTTCAATATTGTCGACACAAATTCCAACTACAGTCTTGTTAACTATAAAATTTATCATAAATTGCGGGATGGGTGGCACGGCGGTGTTGCCGTATGCATAAAAAATAATATTCGGGCTAAAATAATCTCCTATGCAACTGGTGAAGAAATGATTATTGTAAGAACCTTAAATCTGAATCCCAACTTTACATTTGTCTCTATATATTTTAGACAGGATGTTTCTATCATTTCCTTCCGTAATGAACTGACTCGTCTCTTAGCTTTCCTTCATACTTTTTGGGGCGATCGTATTGATCTTCTAGGGGTAATGAGGTCTTGAAAATCATAAACAGCTCTTACTTTCTATGTCTAAATGATGGAACCTCTACATTTTTTCCTAATCTTAGAATGGATAATGGAACAGTTCTGAATTAGAGTTTTACAAACTCAATGCTTAATATTTCTTGGAAAACGGTGACTGTTTTTATTGGAGGTTCGTATCACCTCCCTGTACTCATGGAAACTAGCACGGTCATCTCGAAACCCATTAATTTCATTTCTAAGAAAGTTCTCAGCCGGAACCTGGAGAAATTAGTTTTGCCCAGTGACCAAAAAACAATATCTGACCTTTTTAATATGGAAATCTCAAAGGCCTCATATCCTATAGTGACGACCAAACGTACACCTAAAGCCTGGTGGAATGAGCAACTTACAGTGTTATTTTGTAAATATGTAGCGGCTCGTATAGGGCAAAGCAATACCCTTCTCTTGACAACTTTGAAAATGCCATTAATGCTTTTTAAGACTGGAAGAACTCTGTACGAAGGGCGAAGATTCAGAATTACAAGGCTAGAATTAATGAACTGAATCGGTGTTTCAACACTAAAAAAGCTTGGCGTTTTGTGAAAAATGTAAAAGGTCGAAATCCCCTCTCTGCATAGAATGATTACAACAATCTCCTTTTTCTACAATATTTAAGTGATCAAGTACCTCTCAACTGTCCCAGCCAGGGTTTTTTCTTTTGCTTATTTCATGAGTATTCTAAATGCTAAACGTGCTGCGTCTGCTGGTAGAAGTAATCGTGTCACATATCGCATGATTCAGTCTCTGTCTACTGAATCAAAACAGTCTCTTTTAGCAGTTTTTAATCATCATTATGTCTTTTGCAGAATACACCCTTTATGGAGGAAAATCAAAATAGTTCCCATCCCTTAAAGGCACAAGCCCCTCGAAAAGTTTAGGAATTTTAGACCAATTGCTCTCATTTCACTTTTTATTAAACTAATTAATCTTATGGCCAAAGAACGTATCATAGAACATGCTGAGTCTTTTAAGGTTTTACCTTCCCGCTCCTATACGTATAGAAAAAAATGTCGTCCCCTACATGCTTTAATGAATTAATGTTTAGAGTTTCCTCGCAAAAATCTAGTGGTTTAAGTATAGTAATAGCCTCAGTTGACATTAGTAGTACATATGGCTGCGTTAATGTTACCCTTCTGAGGGACATTTTGATAAACATGAGTTTTTCTTATGAAATTATTGACTGGGTAATATGTTTTTTATCTGATCGTGAACTCTGTCTTGAAAATAGTTCTGTTTGTCTGTTTAATGGCTTTCCTCAGGGTAGTTGTCTAAGTCCAATTCTTTTTAATTGGTACACTGCTTCCTTGCATACAATAGAGGATTCGAATACTTACCTGTTTCAATATGCAGATGATTTTATCTTGATGTCTTACCACAGCCTCTTTGACTCTGCTATTGAAAACCTAATTACTAAGCTTGACTGTTTTAAATCTCTTTGCAATGGACTTAATTTGTCAATTAATTAATCTACAACCATGTTCTTCGGAACAACTCCCTCTAAAAAAATTTCCATTGCTGTAGAAAAAAATCCCATTGAAATGACTAGATCTGTCAAGTTTCTGGGAATGACTATTAAAAACACACTCTCTATTGGTGACCATTATCAACGAATTATAAGCGAAGCACCTCCTGCTGTAAATCTTCTGAAAAGACTGACAACATTAGAGCTGCACTTGCACCGAATGTTGCACTAAAATTTTAAAGAAGTTTTATCCGGAGTAAATTAGAATTTGCGAGAGCTGTTACGGCAAATGCACCTAACTAGGTTAAATAGAGAATCAGAATTTTTAAAATGCTACCATCCGGCGATGCCTTCCGCATGTGTTCATGTCATCTATGTACTAGCAAATGAGCTTCCTCCTGACTTGAGACCAGTTTTTTTAGCAGCTAAGGAGATTCTTAAAATTGCTCTTCTCTAACTCAATCTACTACAGAAAATAAAGCTTTCTTCCCTATCTCTAGTCAACAGTTATTCATTTGTCCATCACAAATTTAAGTCAATTTTTAATAAGATAGCTCCTATTATTCCCCATAAATTGTTCAGTAAAATAAAATTCAAAAAGAAATTTATATCTGGTAAAACAGACGGTACCCCTCTTAAGTACATCGGGGCTCACTACTACTCAAAAGTTGATGAGTACATTGCAAATAGGTATATACCTATTTAAAAAAAAAGATATGTAATTTGTTAAAAAATTTTTAATGAACTTAATTTTACTTCTTTTAATGTTGTTTTTATTTAATAGAATTATTAACTTCTATGTTTTACTTAATTATAGAGAAACGTTTACATTATTTATATTATTTTTTTTTTTAATTTTACTTCAAACAGATATAAAGCATTTTGTTTTTGTAAATAAAATAATTTTTATATAGTTCACTATTTTAGATAAGAAGTTATATATATATATATATATATATATATATATATATATATATATATATATATATATATATATATATATATTCGTATTAAGGTAACTATTTTTTTATGTATTTCTAAATAAAATAATTTTTATAACGCATATAGAACGCATATAGTAGTTACCAAGGCGAACTGTCGATAGCGCATCCATTTTTTTGTTTGTTTACGTTTTTTGCTGGCTCGACCTAATAAAACTTGTTTTTTAGAAACATAAATGAAAACAAAAATTTAATTTTTCAAAAAATAAACGTTATAAATTTGAAACAAAAATAAAATCGTTCAACAATTTTTAAGTTTTCGTGTACGTATTTTCTGTGATTTATGATGACATATACATATAACAATAGTGCGTATTTTTGTATGTGAATTTGCGCTATAAATACAAAAAATTATAGAAATAAAAACAATATTAATAAATACCAAAACATTTTAAAAATGAAGATTTGCTGCATATGTAGAAAAAACTAAAGGCTGGATATGGTAGTTTTTTCAGAGTTCCAATGATTACCGCAGGCTGAAGTGAAGTAAATTTTTCTGTATGAACTTTTCCCGGAAAGCCCTAGTTTGTGGTCTATACAAACAAACGTAATTCAAAAGACGACGAAGTGTTTTATTGCTGCCAAATGCATCGCCAATGTAAGTATTATTATTATCCTGTATTTTTATAATTACGTTTTTAATAATAATTACAATAACAATTAAGAATGCCACAACACAATCAATATTATGACAATGATGCTCTTGTAACAAGTAGGCATTCTACAAAACCAGAAGTTAGTGGTTTCCTGTTTCCGACAAGTACTGCGCCAATGTAACTACAGTAGTTTTCGCTTATAGTCCACAACTACAGTTGCACAATTTTTGTGGACTATAAGCGAATTAGGACTATAACCGAATTTATTTTTAAGCCACTTTATGGACTATAACTGAATCCAGATATAATACACATATTGGACTATATACAAAGTATGCAATTTCTTAAATTAAATCACTTTTTTTAAACAAAATAAAAGTTTATTTAAAAAATTTTTGAAATTTGTAAAAGTTGCCAGAAATCTAAATAAAAAAGGTTGCCAGTTTGTTTAAAATAAGTATAAAAAAACAGGGTGGACTATATGAAAGTTTTTTTCTATAAAATATTAGCTATGTATGCAAAGAAAATTTGGCCTTTAAACGAAAATGGACTATAGGCGAAGTGGACTTAAGAACAAATAACTTGTATGAAATTCGAAAAAACCTGCAAGTGAATAGGACTGTTTTGGCTTACATCCGTTTTTGGCCTTTAAGCGGAATGGACCATAAACGAAAAGTACTGTATTAATAAATTAAAAGATTAGTATTTTATAAAATTTTAAGCTTTTTAGTTTACAATATTCATGATTTTATATAACATATTTCTAAAATATAGAAATCCAGAGATCAACCTAGCTGCCTCGATGCCTATTACGTAAGTCGGCATAGATCAGCCAACGGAGTTTTTTCATGAAGTTGCTGTTCTCCTGTAATGACAATTATGCGAGTGCCTTCGTACATCTGATGAATGATATATGTATGTGTAATGTTAATTATCCACAATACAATTAAATCATAATTTTTCTGTTAATAGCTAGTAATCTTTTCCATTAACTTAATAATTATTTATTATCAAGATATTAAATAAATAATTAATGAACTTAAGATCTCGTCTCTTTATTTGTTGTGTTTAGATGGGATATTTGCTCACAAATACAAAAATCTGCAATTATTAAAATGATGATAATATGATAATGATATATGCAGTGTTATGCACTTTAATTTTATTCACCCGAACAACTTTTTTTTTGTGTACAAGAAGAGAAATTGAGATTTATTAAAGAAAATCGCGGCCAACCATTAAATAAGCTCTTCGAAAAAAGACTTAAAAGAACCCACCTAGCGAGCTTTTTCTAAGCATGTCTTAATTGGATCACGCCATTACTCTTATATGACATACAAATATGTGTATGTAAAAAATAAACGAGCTATATATATATATATATATATATATATATATAATATATATATATATATATATATATATATATATATATATATATATATATATATATATATATATATATATATATATATATATATATAGCAATGTTTTCTTATACAAATTATTACAACTTTTTCTATGTTTTTTATTAAATAAATGTCTATAAATTTGGGGAAAATTCTCTGTATCAGCTTTGAAGTTTATTTTCTTCTTTGTTGGTATATTAATAATATGTAGTATCTCCAACATAAAAGGGCGTTTGTAATTATTCTCACTTTGTAATATTATTATAAATTACTACTCAAACCACCCAAAGAATACAGCCAAAAACAAGGTGAAATGAGTTCACCAAACGATTTTCTACAAGTGTTGCTGAAAACTGGATTAGAAACCACGAAACAACTGGTGACAAGAATAAAATAGACTCCAACCAAACTGATGTGTTTAAATCAATGATTAATGAACCAGTTTTATCTGAAAGATTTAAAAGCTTCAACCTTTTAGACAAGGACAATTATAAAATAGCTCAAAAAGCATTTAATAATAAAACGGCAACGTTGTCAAGTTAATAAGCAAATAAAACAAAGCTCTTTAAAAAATTTAAAAATAAAATAGTTAATCGGTTTAATCGGTTAATCGGACTATTATATACCAAGGAAGAACGTAAATGATTGTTGGTTATTAAAAAAGATTTAATAGAGGTGTTGTTATTTTGTAAAATTTTTTTAAAAAGACAGATATGGCCGAGTGCCATCAATGTAAAACAACAATACGCGGTGAAAGTGGTTTAATGTGTGAAGGAGTCTGTAAAAAAGTGTACGATTGTTAAAAAAAATGCTCAGGTTTTGATCAGTACTCTCGAGGAATATTGGAAACTGGTGGATTAATTCGTTTTTTATGTGAAGATTGTCTTCAGTATATACACAACGAAGATTTGGCGCTAGGATTAGTTCAAGAAAGTATAAAAAAGAACAGCAACAATTTTGCTGAATATAAAGGCGAATTTAAAGCAAAACGAAAACGAAATTAAAAGTTTACTTGAAGCAATTGAAAGAAGATATGATGAAAGAATAAAGAAATTAGATGAAGCACAGAAACATTGTGAAATTAATGCAAAGGAAATTAAAAAAAATTGTGCAAAATTTAATGAACAGCAAAACAATAATGAAAAAATTTACAGCACAATTAAAAAAAAGAATGAAGAAATGTGTGAAGAAATAAACAATTTAACAGAAACAAATGTCAAAAAGTTAACATATTCAGATGCATAAAAAAATAAAATTGTGATACCAGATGAAAATAAGCAAAACTCGCTAATTATTAAACCAAAAGAAAAACAAAACGCTGTGAAAATTAAAGAAGATTAAAATAAAAAGGTTAATTCATCGAACTACAAAATTTTAAACGTAGAATAAAGAAAAAATGGATCAATTGTTATTCAAAGTGAAAATAATAAAGAAAGAGAAAAAATTAAATCAGCATTACAGAATGAAATGAGTGATATATGTATATGAAATTAAAGTTCCTAACCAAAGTGAAATAAAAATAAAATTAACTGGTATGTCATTTAAATTTACGAATAATGAAATAGTGGAAAAACTAAAAAAGCAATATTATATACTTGTCGAAAGTAAATTAGAAGTTATAAAAATATTTGATTATAAAAGAAATGGACATGTTATATACAATGCAAAAATAAAAATTGATAAGGAATCATATATTAATGTAATTAATGCTCAGAAAGTTAATATCGGCTGGGAAAAATGCAGAGTTTTTGAAGGAACCGATATTATACAATGTTTCAAATGTAATGGATATAATCACAAATCAGTGGATTGTAAATTTGAAGAAGTGTGCTATAAATGTCACGGAAATTATAAATCAAAGGAATGTACAAAAACTGTAGTAAATAAATGTATAAACTGTTTAAGAGTAAACAATAGATTAAACCTTGGCCTAAATGAAAATCATTCAACAATAAGTAGAGAATGTCCAGTTTTCCAGAACAAGCTAAACGCGAAGAGAAGAAAGATCGGTTTGTTAGCTAAACAATCATGGCAAATATATGGAATATATACTAATATACAAAGTTTAATAAACAACTTTAATCAAATTGAAATACTTATAGAAACAAAAATTCCTGAATTCATTATATTATCAGAAACTCACTTAACTGAACATGTAGACGAAGCAGAAACTCAGATAGCAGGTTACAATCAACACATCTCTTTATCGAATTCGTCTAGGACAGGTGGAACAATAGTTTATTTCAAAAAGAAATGGAAGGTTAGAAGAATAACCGAAAAAAATATTGAGTAAAAAATTTGGATAACAACATACATGGTACAAAATAAAAACAAATTTATTTTAGTTGCTGTATACAGGTCCCAAGCAGTGCAGAATATGAATTTTTAGAAATATTTGCAAATATAATAGAAGAAATAAATGAAATAAACTGTGATATTATAATAGCAGGTGATTTTAGCATAGATTGGTGTAAAGAAAGTTTTTATAAAAATAGAATTAAGTATATACTAGATGATAATGGTCTTAACCAAATAGTAGAAGAACACACAAGAATCACAAACTTTAATAGATTATATAATTACGAATAAACAAAATATATCGGCAAAAATTAACACTACAAATAAAATATCAGACCACGAGGCAATAGATATAGTAATCAATAGCGCCAAATCTAATCCTAATAAAAACACTACTAAAAAAATTGAAATATTTAAATACAATAGACAACAATTTAACAATGAAATACGAAATATACAAAGGATTAATAAATACAATGACCTAAACTATAATGTAAATCTCTTCGATGAATACTTGAAAGGTGCAGTGCAAAAGTTAACCACAAAGAAAAATATTATCGAAAATTTTAAGTGCAATTGGTTCAACGATGAAATAAGACGAATAAAAAGAGAAAAATTATTAAATACCAAATATCAAGATACGAAAATTCTAACGAAGCATGGACTAATTACAAAACAATTCGAAATATTTATAAAATTAAAATTCAAAATGAAAAAAATAAATATGTAAATAATAAAATAAATTCTGCCAGAGACCAAAAGGAAATGTAGAAAGAAATAAAAAATCTTATTTTAAAAAAATCTAAAAATACAATTGAAAATGTGATTTTTAATAATGTAGAATTTAAGAATAATTTTGAAATAGCTGATAACTTTAACAAATATTTTTTGAACAGCGTAAAACCAATAAGATCTGTGATAGATAATGTGCAATATAACACCAACGTACCTGTGATAAATTCCCGATTTAAATTTCGTCAAATAGCATTAGAAGAATTAAATATAATATGTAAAAGTTTAAAAAATAAGCCTGACTTTTATAGAATAAATAGTAAAATAATAATTAATAGCTGGAATATAGTGGGAAAAGTAATGTTGGATATAATAAACACATCTTTGGCAACAGGCATGTTTCCCGAAAACTGGAAGATTTTAATGATAACTCCAATTCAGAAGGTGTCAAAAACAAATAACTGTGAAGAATTCCGTCCAATTAATACGTTATTGACATGCGAAAAAATTTTGGAGATGGTGGTTAAAGAACAATTAGAGATATATATGGAATCTAAAAAAATATTATCAAAATACCAGTCCGGATTTAGAAAGAAATGTTCATGTGAAACTGCAGTAAACTACGTAATTAGTAGATGGAAAAAAGTTGAAAAAAAATAATAAAATTGTTGCAATTTTTAAAACGATAGACAGGCATGTTCTTTTAAGAAACAATATAACTACCGCGTTCTTGATACAGAGATAAAATGGTTCGAATCATACTTAACAGGAAGGAAGAAAATAACGAAAGTAAACAACATACTATCTGGATCAATTATAACTGAATATGGTGTACCACAAGGATCAATTCTGGGAGCATTGCTATTTATAATATATATAAATGATTTATCGGAAATATTGAATAAAAGTGAAATAATTCTTTATGCAGATGATACACTTATATTTACGGAAGGCGCATCGGATCAACAGTGATATGATAATCTTTCTCAGGATATGTATAATGTAAACAAGTGGTTGAACATGAATAAGCTTAAATTAAACGAAAATATTAGAAATTAATACAAACAGTAACCAAATTTTTAAAATAACCAAGTAATAAAAAAGTGGATAAAATTAAATATTTAGGATTTATTATTGATAAAGAATTAAAATTTATCTTACATATTGACTATATTTGCAAAAAAATTGGTAAAAAGATTAGCTTATTCAGCAGAATAAGAAAACAAATATCAGTAATAACGGCACTAAAAATATATAATACTATGATCAAACCACATTTCGAACTAGGATCTACAATATTATATTCATGCTGTAATACACAACAGATACATCGACTTCAAAAACTTCAAAAGATAGCAATGCGAATCATACTAAAATGCAGCAGATACACTCCAATTAACTTTATGCATGAATCGTTAAAATGGATGAACGTTAGACAAATGCTGACACTCAACACTTTAAATTTTATACAAAAAATTAAATGCGGAGAAGCACCAGAATATTTAACAGAACAAATAGTGTATGTCAGAGAAGCACAACCGTATCAGTTAAGAAATATTCACAACTTTAGAATTGAAAGAGTACCGTCAACTGCAAATTAAGTAGTAGCAAATTGGACACAATGTATATAAAAGTATTTTTAATATTATTAAAGATCTTTATAATAATAATATAGAAAAATTGTACTGTAAAACTACAGATAAAATTGACAAATTTTAGAAATCTAACGTTGTATTAAAATTGCAACAGTAGAACAAAATGTAAAATAGTATATGTTGGTACTACTAAAAACAAAAATAGCTGGACACAAATCAGATCAGAGTAGTCGTAGCAATTGTAACAACAAACAAAAAACAGCATTACTGACCCAGTGTGCACATGAAGTTCATACTCCAGACCACAGATAACTAACCAGGTTACTCACTAATGACGTTTTGAAAAGTGTGATATTTTCTTCTAGCTTTCGTTTGAGCAAATAAACAAATATTCAAAAACGAAAAAAGCAATGTGTTAAAAGAAACCGCTACACATACCTATTGTAGACATATGTTTTCATATAAAAAATATAAACAAGTTATACCAGCAAGTGTTTAAATACTTTTTTTAACAAAAGAATTGATTTTTAGAAGAAAACCTAAGCCTGTATAGAATATCAGCCACGGAAAGCATACAAATTCAAGAATTTGAAAAGTTGACGCTGGAACGCTTAAAAGTATTACGAATATTGGAAAAGGCACACTTACAAAACTTGCGAGAAGAAATAATTCAAGTCATGGTAGAACAAGGTAAAGTGGTCGCTGTTTTGCGTAAATGTGCAGGTTTGCTTAATATGTTGCTTTATGAAACCCCACGCACAGGAAAAACAAGTTCCATTCTTGCAGCAGATAGACAAGTTTTTGGTGACATGTATCCTGAAAGAATTCTAGAATTAAATGCTTCTGATGAAAGTGGCATGAATTCGGTAAGATAAAAAAATGAACTGTGAGTGGCACAAGACCAGAGGATCGTCCTTATCCCCCATTCCAAATTATCATTCTCGATGAGGCCGATTCAGAAGAACGATAAAAAACGTCGTAAAAGATTTTGTTTCATATAAGAATGTCGATTTATTTACACCAAATTGTGCGTGACATTGGCTATGAGGCTTATAGTACATATTGGCCAAATGCTGGATCAATTTAATTAGTATATAATAAGATGTCACATTTTGATAAACATGCAGAAGGCTCGCATTTGTTATAAACTCGGAGTGAGTTATGTTGCATAAAAATATTTTGCTTTTATTAATAATAAAATTATTTTACAGGAATGCTCGTTTCGCTTGCAAGATATGGGTTCAGAATACTTGTAAATTATGGGTTTAGGCTGTGAATTATATTAGCTCTCCAAAGAAAATAATAATAGAGATTTATTTAATAAATTTTTTCACTTTTGTCTTTTTTTAATTTCGAGAAGTAACTGATTTTAATATTTTAAAGAATAAAATGTGCTTTTAACTTTAATACATCTTATTGACATGTATGCATGCCAATTTCATTAATTTAATTCTTGTTAACAATTAAATATAAAATAAATCATTACAAGAGTAATTTTTTAATCAATTGCTTTGTATTTATTTTTTATTTTTGTGCGTAATTATTTAAAAAACTTGCTTTATGAGAATCTATATACATATGTATAAATAGGCAAACACAAAACTTCGGGATAATTCTTCTCCTCTGTTTGTCAACCCATTTTGTTTATTCTTTCATATATTTTTAGATATTGTCGAGCTTTAGTGCACCGTTTTTATCTGATTTAATTTGGTTCAGTATTAAAGAAATAAATGACTCCTTAAGTTGCTACTTGCACACTGCGTTGCGTTCTACGACTAATTTGGACATTACCTCTGAAAGAAAACTAAGTTTATTATCAGAGTATTTAATTAGTGTATTTTTACACTTACATGCCTCTGTGGTGGGTAGGTGACAGCCTTATCCAATACTACTTCAGTAGCCAATTTAACATTATACAAATCGATGGTTTTCTTACGCGCATGTTTTACAAACACTTTGACATTATCCAATATACAAGTCGCATAACCTTTTTAAAGAATCAGATAACTAAAGTGATATTTGTTTATAATAATAAAGGACGTACGGTATGTGAACTCCAATAATTGTGTGATCGATTGATTAAAAGCACCATTCACAGAAAAACTTGTAATGCGTCATATTTTTAAAGTCTTTGAATTCTTTTCTAAAAATTCAATAGGTTCAACGTTGCCAGCAATAACTTTACAATGTGAATACATATAGTTGCTTATACCACAATGTCAATGCATCATTGTAGGACCTTTGCACAGGCATCACCAATTTCTATATCCGGAGCATATAAAACCATGGCTATAATACCAGGTGCTTTATCACAACACATTTGCATGGCACTGTCTCAAATTTGCACCAGCTTAAGACCCTTATCAAACAGCAGGACAAAGATACCAGTACAGTCAGTTGAACATATTAAGCACAATTTTTAATTAACAGCATTCGCCAATTTAAATATTCTTCTAGCTTCAAGAAAACGCATAAGTCTACTGCCATTCCAACATATTGTGTTCCTTGGCCAGTAAACAATATAATTGATGTTTCATTAGGATTTATTTCTGGCTTTATAACATCTTCAGTTGATAACATATTTTCCTCTATTCTTTTCTTATTAATAAGGCACTAGGTCAGGTTTAAAAAATAAAAATATTGTTTTTTATATATTTTTTTAATAATTTCGCCACACCGTTGGGTGGCATCTTCAGGAAACAGGAAACAAAATTAATAAAATTATGTGATTTCAAATACAAATTATAAATTCGTTTGAAAAAATTTGTCAAATTAACTCAAAAAAAAGTTGCTGCCTCCAGTGGATTTTCTTCAGCTTCGCTGCATTTCATTTGTTTAAACGTAAATTATTTTATACTATACTCGGCGTTTTATACTTAGGCTACAGCGTAAACTCAACGTTATTATTTAAAAAAATACATAACTAAATTCCAGCTATAACCAGAGAGAGGTAGTAATATAAGATATCAAAGTACTATTACCTCTCCTCTCTAACTATAGCTGAAATCTGGCCACACTTAATTTAATTTTTTTTTTTTTTTTTTTGAAGTTCCACTTCAAACAATTTTGACGTCTGCGGTAGTTATTTGAAATATATTTTTTGTAAACAAATAAATTTTCGTTGCCACAGATATAAATAAGAATAAAAATATTTGTGAAAAATTTAATAAAATATGTGTAATTTGTAAAATAACTTTATATATAAATAAAATTCAAATGTATTTTGCCACAAATATAAAATTATACAAATATAAATCCGTTGACTCTTAAAAACCATTTTATATAAAGGACTATAATAAAAATTCGCTTATTATAATAACTTACAAAAAATACAATTGTAGTATTTATTTATATTTTATAATACAATATTTTACTTTTTTCGATTTCTTTATTTAAAAAGCGATTACGAAAAAATCTTTTTTTATTTAACTGTCTAAAGTGAGTTTGAATTGTACAACAAATTTTGCATATAGTATAAAATCTCTTTTATCAATATTCAAAAAAATTAATTCAGTTTTTATCTATTTCTTTCATAATTCCTTTTTTCTTTTTTAGCTTCTAAAGGCCACCATCAGATAAAACATTCACATATGTGTATATAACTTTAACCCAAATTACTTCAACCCCATTTTTTAATTGACATACCCCGAAAAGTTTTCATATTCTATTTCATTTAAAAGATTTATTTGCTTCTTTTTAAATTATGCATTTTCTTCTTTTGAAAATACACATAAAACGAAAAAACACAGAAGAGAAAAACAGGATTTTAAAAATTTATATGGTAGCACGAATTTTCATAATTCCCGCAAACGTCTGAACGTTAATATGGCGATGAAAAGAGAAAGTGGAACTACCTTCTATTTTTATATCATGCCCTTATATGTTGGAGATGTTTAATATTATTAACAAACCAACAAAGAAGAGAATAAACTTAAAAGCTGATACAGAGAATTGTGCCCAATTTAAGAGTATAGACATGTAGTTAATAAAAAAGTTGTAATAATTAGTATAGAAAAACAGTGCAATATTTAGCTTACTCAGTGCAATAATTGACGATGATTGAAATACTTCAATGTTTGTCCACACGGTATACAGAGGTGAAACCCTTGGCGCTTAAAAAACAATATACTGTTTTCTGCAGCTTCTTAAGAAAGAGACAAATATAGTGCTATTTTATTACAAACAAGGGACAATAAACGAAACAAAAACTAGATTTTTTACAAGAAAACATAAAGAACAAAAAGTTTTAGCCACAAAAATTGTAATAAATTTTAGTGAAAATGAAGAAATGAATTGGTAAAAAAATATGATATGCTGTGGTTTAACGGGATTATACCTGCATATAGAAGTGAAAACCTTTTTAAATCTGCAGGATTCTTTGACGCAGAAATTGTGATCTGTGGCAGAAATGCACCATCATTGTTTGTGTGTTAACACACTAAATCAATAAAAAAGTAGAAAAAACATGAATTTATATAAGCATGAATTGCTTTTTAAATAATACTCAGCTTTAAATAAAATATTTACTTTGCCTTAATTGAAATATATATGGGTGAATATCAGCACGTGGCTCACATTTGCAAATAATTCTCGATCATGAAGAGGTATTAAATAAGACAAAATACATATAAGATGTCTAAGAAGTCATCAGTATCTATCAAAACTGGAACCTCTAAAACAAAGCAAATGTCTACGAGTTCCTTTTTAGGATGTACGGAGAACAAAAAAGGTACAATTTTGAAATCAAATTAATAACAATTTCCTAATTGTCTGCAATGTCTTTATTAGAAAGAAAACCAATGAACCCTATTGATTTGGATTCCGATATAGATGAAGAGCAAGAGGATGATGGTAAGAATTTAAATGATTCGCAAAGAACAGCCTCTCAAAAAAGAAAAAAATCGAGTGTATTAGTTAAAAAATACTTATATGAAGGTAAACTTGAATGATATTGAAAATAAATATCAATCGTCAATGAGATCGCTTATGAGCTTATCTTTGCCGGTTAAAGATTCATTTTCGTCGGTTAAGAATTCACTTTTGGCAGCAACAATACTAACAACAACTAACAACCGCATAGAATACTAAATTTAAATCCAGAACCTCAGTTGGACACCTCAATTAAGGACAGTTTTAATGATTTGGTTAATCAAACCAACAAAAAAAACAACAGCATCTTGTCTACTGCTTCTAAAGCTTCCATTGTGTTAAATCAAAAACTGAGCTAAGCAGTAATCTTGAACGAATAAGCCTTTTGCATGCAGCGGCCAGCGAAGAACACTTCAATTATAAGCATCGATAATGATAATAATGATCGACCCAGTACAAGTCACCGTTCACCGTTAAATTTAACAAAACAAAAATTAATTCTGTTTTTTTATATTTTTTTATTTTAAATAAAAAATTTCGTTTCAATAAAGAAGCAACATTAGAAAAAGTAAATGAATGAGCTTAATCCTGAAACAAACAGAAATTTTTAATAGAAAAATTTACAAGATTTTATTTTTTGTATTTATTTATGTATATAAACATATATACACTCTGGATCAAATAATTATAACCATTTAAAACTACATGTAAATTTATTTTTAAATAGCAATAATTTTATAATACTCGTAGTATAGTATTTATATAATAAAGAAAAAAATTTTATAATATTTGTGTTTTTTTTTATTTTATTGCAATTTACATATGTATTTTATTTTACAATATCATCATGTTCTGTTTGTTACAGTACCACCTCGAGTAGGATGTGGCTCTTTACCACGCATGATGGTCTTGGGGGAAGGAAAAGCCTTTATGGTCGCAACACTTACCTCTGGATTATCGTGTTTAATATTAAATATATTTTTTCACGATTTATAATCCTGGGTACCAAAAATTTATGGTGACATTTTCGACCAGAGCAATAATACAATTAAAACAATAATACAATTAAAGTAATTGTAAAAAACTCAATAAAAGCAGCAAAAAACCAAAAAAATTGTACAAAATAAGAATGTTACAAAATAAAAGTCAATAAAAATTTTGTTACTAAAAATATTGCAATAAAAACAATAATGGGATTAAAAATAAATCAATAATTGAACAAAACTTATATAAAAAACCGTAACAATAAATTGTACAAAATAAAAATGTTACAAAATAAAATTCAATAAAAAATTCAGTTATTAAATTCAAGGCGAATTAATTTTACCAGATGGCATCATTGCGGCAGCTGAGAATTTTTTGTTTAATTTTGTAATGTATAGAATAACTGTCAAAATTGAATAATTTTATATCACAAAATTTCTTTTTTTATTATTCTTTAAAAAACAATGGTAAGAAGAGTTTTAAATCAATTTAAAAAACGAATCTTAGTAAAAACGTTATTGAAACGGGTAAGAGAAAAGTGTAGTAATTATTTGTGTTCTAAAGTTTATCATACACTTAAGTGCCTGTTTTTCTTTTTATTGTTGTATTGTTGTAGCCGCGCTGCCACCTTATGTGAATTCGCCTTCATTAAATTATTGCAATAAAAACAATAATGGGCTTAAAAATAAATCAATAATTGAACAAAACTTCAACAATAATAGCTCATTCAAATTAGTAAAAATCATAACTCAATAATAAAGAATACATATGTAATAATCAAAAATAACCATACAATAAGTTAACAAATTTAATCCAGAATGCTAAGATTATTCTTTTTTAAATTAAACGTAGAAGAGGCAAGCAGAAAATAGGAAATTTAAATGGAATCTTGTTTATGGGCTTAGAGAGATTTAAATACAAACAGGGTGATTAACTTAAAAGTAGCTTTATTTATTAGTAACACAAATAAACTTTATTCTGAAATTTGGTTCTTTTAACTTAGCATTAAAGAATCGTGTTTCTAACTATCGCAACACAAAAATGGTTCTTTTTTAACTAATTCGTCAAAAAATAATTCGATGAAGGCCTATTCGGTGACAATACATGTTAAATACTATTTTAAATTTATCTTATAACTTACGTAGATAATCTTTAAATAATTGTGGCGGTTCTACCAGGTTACATTTGTTGAATTGCTTTTCAAAGGTAAAAATGAATTCATCTTTAATGGGTTTATTATCGAAATAGGGTAGCGGTAGCTTGCATTTGTGCATTTTATAAAACTTTAAAGATATCCACAGACTAAAACAAAGGCACTTGTTTAAAAATTACTGCGCTTCAAAAGACGGTGTATTCGTATTGTTATTAGTCGTAACGTATGAGATGACGGGTTGGGTAATGAGTGAAAATCTTCCCATACCTGATTACTTCTACTACTATTGTCTGAAAATGCCTCATCTACTATAGAGAAATCAACTATAAACTTATCTGGAGAAACCTTTTCACAGTTTCCATTGACAACAAAGTTAATGAAGTTGAATCCGAATTTCTTTTTATAACTCACCATAAACATTTTAGATGTAATAGAGTGGGCGAACCCAAATCCTTTGCGCACTTAACCAAAGGAATGTTAGAGGAGATCTTGTGTCATTCTGCGTGTTTTAAGCTGTTAAAACCCTTCTTGTTTTAGATAGGACCAAAGAGACTTTAAGGCTGAAATATTCAGTTGCCACCCATTAATAAATTTACACGAGTTTGTGATATTCACACTCCTCTCATCAAATACATTAAAGGTTTCTAAAATCTTTGAGGCGTCTCTTAAAATTTGTAACTGTTCATTAGAACAGCAGAAAGCAGTGCTATCAGTACGGGAGTTAAAAACATCAAATAAATCTTTAAAAAAATTTAAATGCTCAGACGTATTTACAAAAGGTTGTGCTTTTGATGTTTTCACTTTCCCTAATTGATAAGGAACTCGCATCGCGGTAGAAACGGTATTGCTAAATATTTGAGCTTCTAAGCTTACGTGCATGCGTTGAAAGTTATTGGGATTTATATGCTCCTTACTTTACTTTGGGGCACACCTTAATTTATTTAAATAATCTAATGTGAAAAAATGGGTTACATCGAGCCATGATACGGGTTTACCATTCAAATAAATGCTATTTTGGACACCTAGCAGACAGTTTCGGACACATTTTAAAAGATGGGAACTATAATGCATATAAAATATTCTCTTATTATTAACTACGAAATATGGCTTTTCAGTTTTTACGCCTGCTATTTTTGCAAAATTTAATAAGTTTAAGCCTTCGTCACAAACAAGGCAAGGGTTCAAGCCTATAGCTTGGTGTTTTGAAGTTGCCTCATAAATATACTATTTAACACAGAACCCTGACAGTTACCGTGTGTAAAGAAAAGTGAAACTGGTTGCGACCAACTTTTTTCACCTATTCCTTTTACCATTATAAAGCGCTAGTTACTAAACGGTTTGAACGATTTTCACCGCCAAAATCTTCTAGACCAATAATCATGTCTTTCCTACTGTCATAATAAAGACATGTTTTTATCGACATTTCATCGCAGGATATACTAACGAACTTGTCATTTTTATTAAAGTTTTGACAACGCGTTTTAAGCGCCTTTAATGTGTAATTTAGATTTTCGGGTGCCTTTAGCCATTCCTCTACGAATCTTTGTAAGGTTCTTATTTGCGGCCAATCAAATAGCATTGCCAAATGTCGATAAACAACTGGCGACAAAAGTAACACTCCTATATAAATTAACTTAGTCGCCTGATCATAACGTCGAGTCTTTACATTTCGGTTATGGTTTTTCAAGCTATTATTGAGGCAGACTTGCATTGTCTTCGAAATTTTTGAAGACAAATCATTTTTTTTTTATAACTCCGACTCCAAGTTTGACAGCTTGTCCTGGCACCTGTTTAGTTCTGATGTTAGCCTAACATTGGCAGCCTTTAACCTATTCTTCATCCGTCTTTCTGCGTCTTTCTGCGGAAATGGTCTACTGGTCAACTTGCAGTGATTTTAACTTGTCATTATTATGTACAAAACCTTTTGCTATTAACGGTTTTCCACCCGATATATCGTCCTGTGTGTAATTATTACCAGAATCTTCTGGTAACAAAACTCTGTCATCTTGGTTAAGGTTAATGTCCATTTTTAAAGAGTCTTCTAATACTAAGGCTGTGCAGTCTTGGTCCTCTATGTCGACATCTTCTACTATGTCCTCTAACAATCTAACAGTCACTAATTTCTAGTAAACACTTGGAGGAGTTCAATTCTCCGTGAAGGAGCTACAAATATCTGAATTTAATTTGTTACATTCATTATATGGTAAAGAATAGCGGTTAGATTATTAGAAGAAAAATGTCGGTTGCACGCATAAATGCGTTTAGCCGACGACGTAACGCCTAATAACTCTAGCCACTGCGCGCGTCTAGATTTTTTTTTTTTTTTTTTTATATAAATTCATCTTTATTTGCAATCTATTTTACACAATTAAAATAATAAGCAAATTATATAATTATTAATAATAACCGAGATATTGAGTTCCAATGAACTCAATAAAAAAAAAAATAAAATTACAATATTGTATTTTTTATAAAAATATTTATATACATATTTACATTTTGCTATTTTCTAAAGGGTAGGTCAAGAACATGAAATCTTTTCAGTCTTTGTACTTCATCACTATCATCTAAAAGATTTATAGCTAATGAATTTGAATGATTACTAAGTCTATTGAGGTATTTTTCGCTAAAATTGTTAATTTCATCTTTTACTTTTAGAATTCTTAGATCATTGTGTATATTGTTATTATTCATAAACCAAGGAGCCTTTGTTATTAGTCTTAAAGTTTTTGATTGGTATCTCTGCAAAATTTCAATATTTGAGTTACTGGTAGTCCCCCAAAGTTGAACACCATAAGTCCAAACAGGCTTAAGAATTGCTTTGTATAAAATAACTTTGTTTTCTAAACTTAATTCTGATTTTGGACCTAGCAGCCAATACATTCTTCTTGTTTTTATGTTTAAGTGTTCACGTTTCTTTTTGACATGTTCCTGCCACGTTAGTCTTCTATCAAGATGAAGCCCTAAATATTTAACAATGTTACTTACTGGAATATCAGTTCCGTTCAAATGTAAACGTGGGCAATCTTTTTTTCTTAACGTAAACGTTACATGGACTGATTTTTCCGTATTTACTTTAATATTCCATCTAGTTAACTAATCTTGTATCAGGTTAAACTCATTTTGAACTAATTTGGAAGCTACAATTGGTGAATCGTTAGAAGCTAGTATTGCAGTATCATCTGCATATGTTGCAATAGTAAGCCCATCCATTGTTGGCATATCTGATGTAAATATTGTATACAATACCGGTCCCAGAACGCTGCCCTGTGGGATGCCGGATTTAATCTGTCCAAAATTTGAGTTTTCACCATTAATATTAACGTAGAAGTTTCTTTCATCAAGATACGATTTCAACAATAAATAATATGGAGCAGGAATAAGTTTTTTTAATTTATATAATAGACCTATGTGCCAAACTCTATCGAAGACCTGTTGGACATCTAAAAAAACAGCAGAACAATATTGTTTTTTTTCTAATATATTAGTTATAACATCGACAATCCTGTGACATGTGAAATGAAATCATTTTTCATGTTCATCGTTCAAGAAAAAGACAAAATAAACAAATAGACAAACACACAAAATAGAATAATCATGATCCTATGGAATCTAATTTGACTCCAAAACACGCGTATCAGAGCGAACTATTATTGAAAAGCTTTACTTACCTCTTAGAATCCCTTGGGAAGATGCGGAGCTTCTCCCCTGGTGGACATCCTTTTATGCATCTTATACTTCTGAAATTAAAAAAGAAAAAGTTTACTTCAACAAACAGATAAATATCAATTTTTTTATGTTGCATACTTACATGTTGTTTGCCAATTGTATGTTAGTTTTCTACACAATGAAAAAATAGAATTAGAAACACACTTTAATGATATTATTTAAATGTATTTACATTAAAATTAAACAAAATTCCGTTCTGCTACAAATAAAAATATATAAATTTTACTTATTTTTTAATAGTTTTATTAGTTTTACACAAAACTCACCCTTATTTTTGCCTGTAGAAAGCGTTTAATTTTTTTTGCGCCAGAAACACAAATCAAAACAAAATTCAATTCAATAGGATGTCAAGAAAGAGATGCACAGAGTAAATGTGTTTATAGCCGTCTCGTTATACCTCTGCATACATTATTGAAACATTTCCTATACATCCTAATCTGCTTGTTTGCCACTAGCCCAAGGCGTATTAATACAGGTGAACGCACGGCTACAACAAACCAACACCACAAAAAACAACAGGCGATTTGTTGCTATAAGATCTAGGTATGTTGTCAAAAAAAATCGTTTGTTTAAAAAAGCAAAATATAAAAAATTATTTTCCATTATCAAAAGTGGTTGTAATTTTAAATTTAAATTAAACAAAAATAAAGTAACATAAAAATTAATAGCAATGCAAAGGATGAGCAAATATATATTGCACCACTAGTTTGGCTTGTTCCTTACGGTGTGTTTTTTTTTTTAAATATTGTTTTATTTTGTTTTTTATTAGCAACCAGAACAAATTAAATTTTTTGAATTTTTTAACAAATAATTTATTTTTGACAACTACAACGTATACAACTGATGAGCTTTTTCGCCCGTGCGTTCACCTGTATTATTTCGCCATGCACTAGCTATTACTCACCAATTTGCTTAAAAATAAAATTATTCAGTTTACTTACCGATTTAATTATTAAGAATGTGTTAACTTACATTTTTTAATAAAATTCTACAAATTCTTACAAATTGGCAAATTGTTTTTATTTGTATTTTAGCTGTCATTGGTTTTTTGTTTGTGTGTATAGAGGTAAAATTGTATGTATAGTTGCTTGCTTTTTCGCGTTATGTTTGAAGGTGCCACTTTTTATTTTCTTTCTCATATTTAGGGGTTAATCGCAGATGAAAAGTCCATTTTTAAAGGTCAGTGTTGAGGAGTTTGGTTATGTCTGTGATCGGTGGTTGTACATATACTTAAAAACTTTTGTTTTGTTGTTTATATTATATTGTATTATTCAAGCCGAATTAATTTACCAGGTGGTAGCAAGGCGACAACAAAAAAAAAACAACATGGGTTTTGTTCTTGCTTTGCTGGCTCGAGATGTCAAAAAGCGGATGACACCCTCATAAAGAGCGCAAAAAATTATTTTCTATCCGAAAACCTTCAGAAATGCCCAAATTTTTTCTATTAAACTAGTAAGTCTTAAACATCTTTTAATTTATTTTAGAAAATACTGTTTTTTGGCTCTAAAAGATCTTTTTTATTTATTACATACACATATTTGTATGTCATATAAAAGCCATATTAAGGCATGCTCAAAAAAAAGCTCGCTAGGTGGGTTCTGTTAAGATTTTTATTCGGAGTGCTTATTTAATAGTTGGATGGGATTTTCCTCAATAAATTTCAATTCCTTTTTTACAAAAAAAAGTTGTTGTGGTGAATAAGTTAAAGCGCATAACATTGCAGATTTTTGTATTAGTGAGCAAATATCCCATCTAAACGCAACAAATAAAGAGGCCAGTAGTGCAATTCACTACTCTTTTTTAACAACTATCGCTTGGTTTAATTGACTTAACAACAAAATTGTCCTTCTTGCTATTCAGTAATACTTTTAACGATTTTCGTTGTTTCTTAAAACCGTTTATTATAGTTAGCGAGTTGCTCGTAGTTAAAAAAGCAACTATAATTTCTGCGTTGTTAAATTTGTCGACGAAACGAACAACCTACAACATGTGTATATAAATTTATACATATGAACGTAAACGTAGAAAATATATACATAGTCGAACACAAAATAAATATGCAAATAAAATAAATACAGTTTGCTTTCAATTTAATTAAATTAAATATTATTGTTTTACTAAGTTTAACTAAAAGCATTTAAATTTTATTTTTAAAATAAATTTCTTGTTCAAAAAGTTTACAGATAATCATATGTTTTGACTGTATTCAAGAAGAGGTAACCGCAACTCTTCAACCAAAACAATTATTACTTTTTTCCTTTTGTCAAAAGTCATACATGCATATTAGATAACACGTATTCATGTGTGTGAATTGACATTGAAGAATGCATGTGCCTTACTTGAATTCACATGTTTTTATTCTTTTCTTTCATGTTTTTCGTATTTTTGCTGACGGAGATGCTACTCAATTTCAATTTGTCTTATAAGAAAATTGAAAATGCCTAATATCGTTAAAATGAAGTTAGTGAATCACATAATCGTTACTGCAAACTATAGATTATATCTGTGCTGCAAACAACAGAAAATGACGACTAATATAAAAATTGTCGTATTGTTTAAAGTTAGTGAATCGCACTACAGATCTTAAGTTCAATTTTTATTTATTTAATATCCTAATAATAATTATTACAAAGTTAATAGAAAAGATTACTAGCTATTAACAGAAAAATTATGATTTAATTGTATTGTGGATAATTACCATTACACATAAATATTTACATCATTCATCTCATGCAGGAAGGCACTCGCATAATTGTCTTTACAGGAGAAGGTAAATACATATTAGAAACTGTATTTATCAACAAACAAACAAACAAACAAACAAACAAACAAAGTGTTTTGTTTAATTTCTGTAGAATCCAATAAAATCTTTGAGTTATTGTATGGCGTCCTAAATTGTATAAATATGTTATGTAGAATCTTGATTAGAGTATGTTAAAATTACAAATAGATCTGTATTTTAATAAAATTACACTAACATTGGTACAGCAATTTCATGGAAAAGCTCCGTTGGCTGATCTATGCCGATTTATGTAAAAGGCATCCAGGCAGCTAGGTTGATCTCTGGATTTCTATATTTTAGAAATATGTAACATAAAATCATAGTTATTGTAACTAAATAGTTTAAAATTTTACAAAATTCTGCTCTTTAAATTTATTAATAGTTACATTGGCGCAGAACTTGTCGGAAACAGGAAACCACTAACTTCTGCTTCTGTAGATACCTACTTGTTACAAGAGCATCATTGATTGTGTTGTGGCATTCTTAGTTATAACTGTAATTATTATTAAAAACATAATTATAAATATACATAATAATACTTACATTGGCAATCCATTTGGCAGCAATAAAACACTTCGTCCCGTTTTTGTCCCGCTGGGAAAAGTCCACACCGAAAACTATACTCACTTCAGCCTGCGGTAATCCATATGCAGCAAATCTTCATTTTTAAAATGTTTTTGTATTTATCAATATTGTTTTAATTTCTATATTTTTTGTAATTATAGCGCAAATTCACATACAAAAAACGCACTATGTTTTATGTATATCTCATTTTTTTCTTTTTATTTAAATTAAGGAGTATTTATAATAATTTCAATATCACAATATAGAAATTTTAATAACCATACATATTAGCTCTGATCTTTAATGATAAAAAAGCAATCTTTCTTTTAAATAATTTTATATTTTCTACATTTTTTATATTATTTGTCATCCTGTTGTAAAGCTGCAGACCCTTGTAAAAAGCGATCTTTGCGTAAACGTTGAGCCTTACCTTTGCAATCTGATGTCCTCAGTATTCCTTAGGTTATATGGTTGAACATATCCCACGTATCTTAGTTGTTTATTTAAATACTCTGGTGCTTCTCCTAACCTCATTTTTTGTATGCTGGTAATGGTATTAAATTCCATTCTTTGATGTATGTTTAGCCATTTTAACGTATTCAACATAAATGTTATTGATGTAAAACGATTAGTGAGGTTTAATAATTGTATTGTATACATTAATTGCTGTCAAAATTGATACTTTATTTCTGAGCCTTTAAAGAAAACAATTTTTTCCCAATTTTTTTCCATGCATATTCTATGTGATCTTTCAATTTTAAGTCTTTATCTGTTACGAAACCCAGATATTTTAGGTTATTAACTTTTTCTATTATTACATTATTTATCTTAAATATTCTGTAAGTGTTCATATTTATTTCCTTTAATTTTGTTTTGTTTTCATTTAATTTTTCATGCTTAGCTATTTAGTTATGTTATTTATATCTTTGTTTATATTTTGATAGCATTCCCTATTTGTGCTTCAGTAAAAAGTATCGTCTGCGTATACTACAATTTTACATTTTTTAATACTCTTTCCATGTCATTTATGTGTATAATAAACAGAGAGCTCCTAGTATTGATTCCTGTGGAACTCCATATTTATATTCGTTCGGTTTTGATTTTACATTGTTGACCTTCTTAGTTTGCTCACGTTTAGTTAAATATGATTAAAACCATTGTATTTCTTTATCTTGGGTACCATATTTGTTTTTTTCTTATAAATATATTCCTACCTACTGTTCCAAATGCCCTTTTTTAATCGAAAATATAGCCACTATTTTATTATTTTTATCAAAAATCACAGAAAATACGCACACGAAAACTTAAAAATTGTTCAACGAATAAATTTTTTTTTTCAAATTTATAAGGTTATTTATTTTTTGAAAATTTGAATTCTTTTCACTTATGTTTCTAAATAAACAACTTTTGATAAGACGAGCCAATAAAAAATGTAAACAAAAAAAAAAAAAAAAAAAAAAAAAGAAACGGATGTGCTATCGACACCATCAGATAGTCAATTCGCCTTGGTAATGTTTGTTGTATATATTTTTATTTTTACATTTTTAGAAAATTAAGACCTGCTGATGCCACTTAAAGTTTTTACATTATAATACATATAATAATACAATCATAATACATTATAATCATTGTTATTTAAGTAATCTTAGATATAATGGGTCCGCAATCTAACGTTTCATTCGTGAATGGTTGCACTTAGCTCATATCTGATTTGACAGATAATTAGTATTATCCTTCCGCTGATAATATGGTTGTGTATACGCTTTAACAACGCTGGGAAAGTGGACCTGAGATCGCCTTACAGAAGATGCCGATTTTGCCAAAAAAAATCATCTTTTCAGATAAAGCTCATTTTGATCTTGGCGGGTATTTAAACAAGCAAAATTGTCACATTTGGGGCACAGGAAACCCGCACGCATACATTGAAAAGCCAGTGCATCCAAACCGAGTCACTGTTTGGTGCAGATTTTGATCCAGAGGCATAATTGGGCCATTTTTCTTCGAAAATGAGCAATGATTGGCCGTTACAGTCAATGGTGATCGTTATGGGGCCATGTTAAACGAATTATTGTTCACAAAAATTTAAGAGGAGGATATTGGCAACATTTGGTTTCAACAGGACGGCGCGACATGCCACGCAGCCACTCGATTTTTTGCGCCCTGTTTTTGAAGATCGCATTATCAGCCGCAGAGCTGATGTCGTTTGGCCACCTCGGAGCTGCGACTTGACACCGTTGGACTATTATTTGTGGGGTTCCTTCAAAGATAAGTGTTACACCGACAAGCCAGAGACAACTGACGCTTTAAAGGACAATATTCGTAAAGCCATTGGTGAAGAACAGCCGCACACAATCGATAATGTGCTTAAAAACTGGACTGATGGTGCAGGCTACTGCATGGTCAGCCGCGGCAGCCATTTTGCATTATTCAATGCAAACTGATCTTCTTCATATTTTTTTTATTAAAAAATATAATTAAAATTGACAAGTTTTCTGTAATTCCGCAACGCACGCAAAAATATTTTAAGACGACTACAAGCCATTTTTAAACCGAACGGCTTAGATATTTGTACAGTGAAATAAGCGAATTAATTAAAAAAGGAAATTCTTCTTTTGTTTTTGATTTTAATTTAATTGCTGTTACAATTAAAATAACACTACACAATTCAATTGTTTCTAAATCCATTTTTTTAATAATCACTTTTAACAAAAAACAATTTTAGTAGAATTTGGGAGCAGATCAGCTGTTGTAAACAAGTAATAATTATGTCAGGCGTAATTATACATGTACGTTTGTGACCAAATATTAAAAGTCTTATGTAAAATACTAATTTTGACACACATGCAGAATTACATATGACTTACACAGATAAGAAGTCAGATGTAAAAAACATGTCATGTATGGGTAACTTTAGCTCAATATAGGCAAAATAGAGAAAAAGGTTAAATAATAAAGCTCGAGTTAGAATATTTTTTTCATTTGGAACTTAACAACAAATAAAGGTCAAATAAATAAGCTCAATGGTAGATTTATCTTTTTAATTATCTGCAAAGTGGTTCAATTCATTAGCTCCAGCACAAACAGTTTTTTGTTTTGTTAACTCAACTGTTAACTCGACATCTGTCTAAATTCAGATCTATTGCATGCCTTGTAATCCTCCTATTTGGACTCCAGTTTTAACTGAATTGTGTTGTGTGATCTCCATATTTTCTTATATGTACATTTAGAAACCTATATTATCAGTTGTTGTTGCCACAATCCTCTTATTGGGAGTATTGGTTTTGCTACATTTTGGTATATATTGTTTGTTAAACGCAATCTTTATTGCTTTATTCTGTGCAGACTGAAATTTTCTCTTCATAGAAGTTGTTTTAAAGCCATAAATCATAGGATGGTATGTAAGATTCGAGTCGATTAAAGATTGGTATAGCAGCATTTTAGTTACTGTATTAATTTTGTTTTAAAATTTAAATAAAATGCCTTTATCAGATGGTATTTGCTCTTCAATTGTTCCATGTGTCTATCTCATGAATTATTGTGATTCAAGCTTATGCCTAAATATTTAACTAATTCAGATTCTTCTATTAATTTTCCGTCAACGTGAATACTCATGTTTTAATCATTCCTTGAAATGTACGGTTTAAATCTCAGAAATTTAGTTTTGGAGCCATTCAATATTAATTTATTGAATATAAGGTACTCAAACAAAACTAAAGCATCATATTTAATTTGTGTTTGTATGACTATATTATATTTGTAGTTACATAAAAGACATATATCATCCGCGTTAATAAATAATCTGCCGTTAATGAGGGACTACACATTTAACAACTAGCATAATGCTTCTTAATTTGCCAACTTGAACAAATTGCCTCTTGTTTCTTTAGTAATATATAAAAAGTGAAAGTGCTCTATTAGAAAAACCTAGAAACTCCAATTTTTGATAAGTATTTCATGATCTACTAATTCAAACGCTTTCGGTAAATCGTAGAACATTACTGCAACTCTTTATGCCCAACAACGATTGCCTTACATATTTATTCCTGAATCCTTTTAAAACCATATTGTCGGTCAAATAAAACATTATTATTCTTTAGGTAATTTGAAAGGTGCTTATATAAAATTTTTTGAATTATTTTGCCAGAATAGAAATTTAATTAATTTAATAATTTATAACATTAATACATGTGGAGCTTTTTGGTATAGGAACAATTTTGTGTACCTTAAGAATGTTTAGATATTTATCTTAACCAATGATTTTATTAAAAATGATTTTGATTATGCTTGAAACAAAAGC
The DNA here is from genome assembly GCA_937654795.1 of Cistogaster globosa. NCBI lineage: Eukaryota > Metazoa > Arthropoda > Insecta > Diptera > Tachinidae > Cistogaster > Cistogaster globosa. The sequence continues at coordinate 104,082,951 of OW569403.1, read as the reverse complement.
CTTGCGTACTAACATTTTTGCCGTAATGTTGTTGTAACCTGGACTTTAACAGATAACCATCTATAAATTCTTTAAAACTATATTAAATAAAAATTTAATTTGTATAATAAAAGAAAATAAATACATAGATTTGGGTTTTAGGAATTTGGTTTAAAGTCAAAAGCAGGTAATTTTAATTTCTACAATAACTCTTTTCGAACCAATAAGGTATATATATATATATATATATATATATATATATATATATATATATATATATATATATATATATATATATATATATATATATATATATATATATATGTATATTCTGAGTTTTTATGCAAAGTAAAGTCGGTTAAGAGATGTCCGTCTGTCCGGTGAAATCAACTTTGCGTAGGCACTAGACGAGCTTGAGAAAATTTAATAACGCGAATCGATTAGACATGGTTTAAAAAACCAGCAAGATCAGTCAATGTACTTTTAGGGAGCGGATAAAATAATTCTGCACCAATTTTAAATTTTTCGGTAATTTGAAAGGTTATAATTACATTGTTCCCGTTTTAAAAACAGTTCTTAACTTTAAAAATTAAAGGGTGTTCCCATATAACATATCTGTTTCTTATATGTATTTTATACCGTTAAGGGCACTATTTAAATATATGAAAAAAAGTTCGTTGCACTATAGTTCGCAAAAGCTAAAAGCAAATATAGAAAAATAAATCTTAAACTTAAAGGGTGTCGAATAGGTATTATAAATTAACCTTTATGGGCCTATCTTTAGAGCCGTGGCCAAACTTTTAAACCGTTATAACTAGGCGGTTAATATATTCAAAGACACTGTCTACTGAAACAAAAATAGGAAATAAAGGATGTTCCTTTAACTGACATAATTTGACCTATATAGGCCGATATTTTCAGCCGTTATATTCACACACTTGAAAATTAATAAGAATATTAATATTTAAAAAATAAATTAAAGAGTATTTCAATAGTTGATGTAATTTGACGTACTGTACCTGTTACCTAAGTTCTTTATTTACACTTTTTATACACTCTTTTGTTTATCATTTTGCTTTCACGTATAAGCATAAATTGTTGTTTTAACTTTACTTTTTTGTTTTACTCAATATGCGCTCAATTGAATTTTACACAACAAAAAAAAGGCTTAGAAAAATTTTAAGATCAACGTTATATTTGTTTATAAGAAGGAACTTTTGTACAAAAATAAATAATTCTTTGTCAAGTCTGCATATGCATTTAAGTTGCCTTAATAAAAATTTTGGCCAGTGGCGTTTTTAAGCGCCGGAAAACTTGGGTAGTGTTTTTTTATAAATAAAATTAACAAGGCTAGTAACTTCTTTTTTCATTAGGACCAGCACTCAGGGGATGACCCATACTTCTGCAATGTATTGTGCCAAAACTAGGAAATTAGATTGTGGGAAGAGGGATAGACGGAGTAGTGATTGTGCACATTTGATTTGAATTTTTGCACAATGAAAGTAGCAGGAAAGATCTCTGCAGGAAGTTTATTCCACATACGAACTATTCGGCTAAAAAACGAATTTTCTCTGTAATGCGTAGTGCGATTCACTGGCCAATCGCTAACAAAGGAATACGCTCTTGATGCAAAGCGTGTTGCACGTATGAAATTACGGTTTTTAGGAACGAGTTCCCTGATTTCATAAGAGCACTTTCCGTTGTAGTAACGATAAAACAGTGAAACACACTAAATGCTAAAGGAAAATCCAAATCTACAAATAGATGACGTAGTCATCTTGCGAGAAGAAAGTTTGCAACCCGCTTGCTGGAAACTTGGCCGTGTAGTAGAAGCCCATCAGGGTTCTGATGGACGAATTAGAGTGGCAACTATAAAACCAACTCATAAATTCTGTCAAGGCTGGCGGCATATTGACGATGGTTAAAAACTGTATTATTCACTTTCAGCTTTACTTTAATATGTACAAATTATATTTAATTTCATTTGTAATATTATTATTCACAACCCTAATGTTTCTCAAAATTGATAAGTTTTCAATTTTGTATGTTTTACCAAATGTTAACAGTTAAATCATACGATATGTTTAATGCAATGTGCACTTTTTTATGTACATAAACTTGTCTAAAAGTAAATAATACTCTCTTTAGTGGTTTTTGTTCGTGATTGTTGTTGTTGTTATGGATGAAATTTAAAGCTATTTAACAAACACGCAAATAAGCTAGTTTTTGTTCTTTTCGTCTGTGATCAACCACCAACGGCTAAGTGTTTTAATTTTTTAGTATACAATATATTTTTCAGTAAGTTTATTATTACCAAGACTGCGTTCATGCAGGGAAATTTTACTTTGACAAAGTTTTGTTAATTTTCTTTTAAACTTTGTTTGGTGTTCAGACACACAAAGTTTTTTTTACAAATTTTGTTTCCTTCTATGTGATTGTTCTTAATTTTTGGACGTTTTGCATTTGGCGCTTGAACACAAAAATATATGTATGTGCATATATAATATAGATTGAGAACTACTTATTAATGTACTTTTTTGCCAATTATAATAATGTAGATTGAGAACTACTTATTAATGTACTTCTTTGGTTGATACCAAAATAACGATTAACGTTTTCTTTTTGAATTTACTTAAAACTAAGCCTAATAATAATAAATAATGCTACGGTAATCATATTGATTTTCTTGTTTTAGAATTAGAAACAAGTCAACAACTTTTGCTTATTTGCAATAAGCATTAATTTAGAATTGGGAACAAGTCAATAACATTTTCTTATTTGCAATAAACATTAATTTAGAATTAGAAACAAGTCAATAACTTTTGCTTAGTTGCTTGTTGATTAAGTGGTAAATATAAAAAAATGGGAAAAAGGTCAACAACTTTTGTGTCCTTAACTCTTCCTTTTTTAAATCGAGTGTTCTCAGTCGTTTCTCTAAAAAATTGGAATGTTATGTAACCTTGGAGGTTTCTCTGGAGCCACAGAAGTAACACTCGTACGTTGTAGTAAGTTATCCATTTCAACAAGTTTGTTCACTGTGGTCAGTTGTGGTTCCCATACCATAATTTTCTGCACCGTTTTAGTGAAGATCTTTAGTAAAATAATTGAAATAGCAACAAGTTGAAACATTTGAGAGGTTGTCCATTCTCCAATCATAAGGCGTCTTTTCACGGTTGTGATGACGTCTGAATTACTGATTTGCAGTTCGTTGAGTGCTTCTAGAGATAAAAGATTGATTCGACCTTTCTCAAAAGGAGTGGGCTGTATTGTGACAGGCATGGTTTGTAAAGTTGAAGAATGCCAGTTGCTAAAAGTTCTATTCTTAACCTTAAGGGTTGCATTGTGAAATTTGATTAAAATCGTTCCCGAAACATTAAAGCTTTCTTCATTTGCGAAAATCGACCCATTATAATCATTTAAAAGAACTATTCCCGAATCAATTTCTTCAGTTAAAGGAATATGATGACTGTTACTTAAGATACAAGATGAATTAGAATTATTAATTAATTTAGGGATACAATCAGTTTTTATTATATTAATTATTTTTTTTTTCATTACAGATGGTTACATTATTATAATTTTTACATTTTTCTTTCACAGCACATATTTCATTTTTAATTAATAAAATTTCTTTGAAATCTGTATTGTGTATCTGTAATGTCTATTACTTTGTTTCTTCTTTTTACTGGTCTTATGACCAAATTTTTATAACTTTCATTTTTTTTTTAATGGAATTTTAACCAAATAAAATATTTATTTTTTATACTGTTTACTACTGCTATTGTTATATTCTAATGCCTCTTCTGGGCTTGAAAAATTAACATTTTCCTCAGTTAGTTTTTTCATAGCCATTTTAATTTCATATTTACTTAATAAAAGTGGATTTACAATATTTATTTTTGCCAATAAAATGGCACGTTCGATAGTTACAAATTCTTCTTTTACGAATCTAATTTTAGTTTGCAAATTAATGACTATTTCTTTTTCTAGATAAACATCTTTTCTTATTTGATTTGCCATTGTTTTAATAATTTCAGTTAAATTATGTAATCTCTTATTAAATGCTTTATTAATACTCGCTTATTATTGTTTTTATTCAGGTCTGCAATATTGATAGCTAATATTTGGAAGTCATTATGGTCAGGGGTTCCTGCTATGTACTTCCATATAGTGCTAAGAGCATCTATTGATTTTTTCTTCCGGTTGTTAGTATTTGGTGTAAGGTCTTCTATATTGTAGTTTGTGTTAGCTCATGGATAAGGAGGGGATATTTATCATGGGATTTCGGTATGTTCTGATCAATGAATGCTTGCGCATTGTTAATGAATTCTTCGTACACTTCCAATTTTATAACGTGAACTATTGTTATTGTTTTCTGTTGTATTTTTGATATTTTTTTGTCGATAGTTATTATGTGGGAGGACGAATAGTCAACCATTTCAATCTCTGCCTGAATGCAGAGAATTTGGATGCTGTGAAAGATAATTTTATTTTTTAATATTACTTTTGTGAACTATTCTTCCTGAATTAGTTAAAATTATGGTGTTCTTGTTTTCCTTAACTACTTCTTTTTAGCGAGGGGACAACTTAGATCCCAATCTTTTGTTTACTTTAACATAAATCTTTTCACCTACTGAATAATTTCTAATCTTTTCTCTGTCTTTATGAAATTCTAAATCTTGATCTTGTTTTTTTTTACCCTACTTTGAATTTCTTTTCTTTTATCTTCTGCCTCCTTAATATTCTTATATTTTCTACCAAAAAATATTTATACTGGCTTTTCCTTAGAAGTAGAGTGAATTATATTGTTATATTCATAAATTAATTTTGTAAGTAAGTCATGAAACGAGGTGTGAAGTTTTTCTGTTCCTTAGCATCGCATAATTTCAGAAAGGGTAGAATGGAACCTTTCTACTTGTCAATTAACAGCAATTATTATTATTAAGCAAAAATTTTATGGTCGCAGAATTTAGAGATTTTTCATTGTCTATCACTATTGTATTAGAAATACCAAACGCCAGAATTAATTCTGTAAGAGGTTCTTTTATGTGTTCTATTGCCCTAGATTTCAGAATTTTAGCCTGCGCATATTTCGAAAACTTGTCAATGGCCGTAAGGACCAAGTTTTTTTCGGTTGAGTAAATAGCAATATGGATTATTTCTTCTGGATTTTGCGGAATCAGAATTGGTTCTATCTATCTTGGATTACGGTCATTTTTTGTTCTTTACAGGTTCTGCACAACTTCACTAATTTATGTGTCTTTTCAGCCATTTTAGGGAAAAAAAATTTTTTTCTAATGTGTTCTCTCTTTTCTTTTGCATTGCGATGTGCTCTTTTATGTTCTGTTATTATTATTTCTTCTTGTTCACTTTCAATTTTAATGTCTTTTACTTGACTTTGCGTAAATCTAATTTTAAAGATTCTAAAGTGTTCAGAATAAAATTCTTGTATGATGCACATCATTGTTTCGCTAGCAAATAGTCCATTTATGACACTAGGATTTAAATAATTTTTTAGCAATGCGATTAGTGAATTTTTTGTATAATCGGGTCGTTTTATAATGTGTCTATGGTATCTTGAAAAAGGAATTTCGAATTTGTAACTTTCTTGCTTGTCAGTCAGTATAAAGAGTTGGTTTTTAAATGCATCGATGGGACACTCTATGGCTGGTATTAAGTCATGTGAAGAACTTTCTGAGCTATGTTGGTTTGCTGTAATAGAGTTTATTTGTTGGGGTCTAGACAATGCGTCAGCTACCACATTAGTCTTACCCGGTTGGTATTTTAGTTCATAGTTGAATTCTTCTAAGATGGCTTTCCATCTTTTCATCTTGCTATTAGTGTTTTTATTGCTAAACGACGGTAGTACCCTGACATTCTAAGAAAACTTCTTAATTCTTTCAAGGTTTTAGGCGGATTCATTCTATTTATTGTTTTCGCTTTTTCGGGGTTAGTTCTTATACCGTTGATGCCTATAATGACTCCCAAAAACTCTACTTCCTGTTTCACAAATTCGCATTTGTCGAGTTGAACCTTAAAATTTGCAGCGTCTAGTTTGAAAATTTTTTTTTCAAAACTAAATATAATTATGTCATCTATGTAGAAATAAAATATTTTTCCTATATGTATAACCCCTAAAACGTCGTCTAATGTACTTTGAAAAATTAAGGGTGAATTTTTAAACCCGAAAGGAAGTCATAGGAATTCAAATTTACCATTTTAATAGAAAGTGTGGTTTTTTCGATGTCACTCTCTTTAAGAGGAATCTGGTGGAACCCGCTCTTAAGGTCCAGAACAGTAAAATATTTATTTTCGCCTGAATTTGATAAAACTTCGTTTATCTCTGGAATAGGATAACGGTCGGGCACGGTGATAGAATTAAGTTTTCTATAATCAATTACAATTCTAAATTTTTTTCGCCAGATGCATCCATTTTTTTGGAACAATTCAAACGGGTTCGTTATATGGCGATTTTGATGGTCTAATTATCCCATCATTTAAGAGCTCAGCTATATGTTTTTCTATTTCACATTTAAGTGCCATGGGATAAGGGTACGTTTTTGAATATACTGGAGAATCAATCAGTGTTCGAATTTCTCCTTGAACGTGTGTGGTATAGGTTAGTTTTTGATTTGGTTCTGTAAATAAGTTTGGATGTGCATGGATTGCTTCTTAAAGTTTCATCATTAAAGTTTTTATTAAGTGGTTGGTTCTAAATTCCATTTTATTTACGGCTTTAAAAGTTTGTTGATAGATTTTTATTTTTTTACTATTATTTATCAGCATGTATTGTTCTTTTATATGGATTATTGCATTAAGCTCTTCTAAATTGTCAGGACCAAGAATGCCATCGAAGGATAGTAGAATATAGAATTTCATTTCATGGTTTGGTAGGTTAAAAAGATTTACATGGGTTTGATGCGTAATTTTTATATTGCCCGATACAATATTTGCGAAAAAAATGTTTTGGTTCTGAATTGCCTTGGTAACTAGGGATGGTTGTAAGTAATTCTTATTCGAGCCAGTGTCAATAAGAATTTTCAGTATTTGTCCATTCTTCGCCTTACATTTAAAATATGGGAGCGAAGAATGAGCTAACCTAAAAAATGTGTGTCTGACATGTATTCTGTGTCGGGATCTTCCTGTATATTTTCTTGTTGGAAATAGTTTTGAATGTAGTCATCAAGATTTTGCTCTTGAGCTGTTTGGTGGTGGCCGTCTACAATGCTATTAGATCTTTCATTTTCAGTGTAATAAGTATTAGAAGAGGCTTCTTCGTTAACTCCTATATGAAAATTTCTTTGTAATTTGTTTTGAGGCAATGCTGTATTTTGGGAAAGAGGTCTTTTCCCAAAAAATTGGTTTGTTTGACAAGGTCTATTTTAATAATTAATATTTTGTGGCTTTGGAGCTATAGGTCTAAATGGTGTAATACTTTGCAGAAAATATGGTCTTTGACATTGAAATTGTTGTCGAAACTGGTTATTAATTTGATAATTTTGGTTAAACTGGGGTCGCTGATATGACCTTTCCTTGTGTTCGTAATGCCTGGGTAAGTTCGGGGTAAAATTGTAATCTATTATTGATCCTTTTTGGTGGGGGTGGGGGCGGTGTGAATTCTTTCTGTGGTCTTACGTTATGATGGCTACAGGCGTATTCTGTTCTATAATTCTGTTTTTGTAGCTTTAAACATAAATGTAATGCTTGTGGCAAGTCCGATGGTTCACGAATTCCTAAAAGTTTTGGAATTTAAAGGAGTGTTACGGATAACGTTTAGTATTCCGTAATATTTTGGGGTACCTTTGGTATTATCATAAATTTCCAGCACTCTGTCAACGCTTTTCCTCCATGAATTAAATTCTGAGGAATTTCCTGAAAATTCTCTTAAAGATCGAACGATATCGGGAATTTTATCTAAATCACTTATGTTATTTCTAAATCTAGCCTTAATCATTCAATCTACACCATTACGCAAATCCTCGTTTGGATTGTTTAATAATCCGATTGCTACCCTAACTTGTTCTGTAACTAAGTTGGCTATTTCTTCGTGCAGTGCAGCATTCATTTGATCTTGGAGATGAGGTTATGGATGTTTTGTTCTCAGTTAAGGACGGGAGGTCTTACGAGGTTAGATGGGTTTGCAATGTTATTCAGAGTTTTGTAGAAATTTTAAAACTTTACCACAAAAGAATATTTCGAGTAATTAAATTTTCAATTTAAGATTTCAATTTAAACTAACTTTTGCTTTTACTTGAAAACAGTATTAAATAAAAATTTTTACTGGAGTTAAATTTGAAATTTTTATAAAATTATATAATTTTGATTTTGAATATAGTTAAAAAAATTTTCAATTACGTTTAATTATTTCATTTACTTTGATAGTTTTCTCATTTATTAATTAAATTATAATTCAAGACTTTCTTTTCAAACTTATTGGTAAGCCAATACTTCTTCAAAAGATTTTATGTTTGGTTTAAACTATTAATGTGTTGCTTGTATTTTTCTTTTTATCTTTATATTTTCTTTTACATTTATATATTTTTATTTTCATATTATTTACGATTTTGAAAATCACTTGCAAATCTTATATTAAGCATAATATTTATAATTCACTTATTTAAATTTTAAATATTTAAAATTGTATTTAAATTCCTTTCGTAACTTACATGAAGAATATTAATTGTATTATCATTACGCTGCAGAGACTTCGATTGTCCTTTTCGTCCTTTATGGTTACGTAGGTTTCCTATTCTGACCCCTTGCTTGATGTCCTTATGCTGATTAGCTATACGGATTTGGTGCCTACTTGCTCCTTTAGGATGTTTTTAGATGTGTCCTTTTATCTCTCGGAAATATTTGGATGCTTCGTTTTGTCCTGTAGGATGTTTCTAGATGCTTCATTTTATCTCTCGGATTTATTTGGATACTTCGTTTTGTCCTGTAGGATGTTTTTTTGTGCTCGGGCGCTAATTATAATAATATAGATTGAGAGCTACTTATTAATGTACTTTCTTGCCAATTATAATAATGTAGATTGAGAACTACTTATTAAAGTACTTCTTTGGTTGATACCAAAATAACGATTAACATTTTATTTTTGAATTTACTTAAACTTAAACTTAATAATAATAAATAATGCTACGGTCATCATATTCATTTTCGTGTTTTAGAATTGGGAACAAGTCAATAACTTTTGCTTATTTGTAATATGCATTAATTTAGAATTGGGAACAAGTCAATAACTTTTGCTAATTTGCAATAAGCCAATGACTTGTGTTGATTTAGTGGTGAATATAAAAAATGGGAAAAAGATCAACAACTTTTGTGTCGTTAACTTATATACAACTGTGTACAAGCAACGAACGAAAAACAAAGCAACATTGCGAGTACATCAAAGTCTTTACTGCTTATCATTCTTTCTCCCTCTCTCCAACATAAAATCAAAACGTTGCAAAGTAAATTTTGCTCGTGTAAATGTGGTGCAAGAAAAAATCAAATGGGAGTAGTTTATATGGAAAAAGATGAAAATGTTTAATATGCATGCCGGAATCTAGTACGTTTGCAATCGGTTTAGAACTTTTGTGGGCAAGTTTTCGTAAAACATTAATACCTAATATATACATGTAGGGTTAATGCCAAAACCAACTATACTTACCATCGCAAAATAACGGACGATCCACAGAGCAAATACAAATACACACAATTATTGAAATAACGCATAAGAACTTACAGAAATGAAACACAGAATTAGACAACCTTCTTTTTAATGACGATTGAACATGAGTACAGTTGAATAGAGACGAGTGAAGAGTTAAGATGTGAAGAAGTTGCGAAGCAAAGTTAATTTAATAAGAACTTGCATACCTACTTTAAATATATAACTTTAAATTAAATCTATACCTAAGTTAAAACTATTTATATGAACAATTAAATAAATGAAATGATAATAATTGAATTGAAAACTAAAAGTGTTTAAATAAAGCCAGGTGACCGGGATTCCTACAAATTTGGGGGCTCAACCGGGATATTTTGTTTTGTGTTTGGTGAAAAAAGTAAAAAGCTAAATGTTTCCAAATAAAATATAATTTAAAAGAAAAACATTCCGCTATGAAAAAATAAAAAAAAAACACAAAAGAAACTTTATTAAAAGTTAAAACACAGTTTGTGTTTGTTTAAAAACGATGATAAAATATTAAAACTATGTGTGGCTATGTATGTTTGTATGTTTTTTTTGAACAAGCAAAAGCATTGATTTTATTATGGTAACCAAATGAACGATTTACTCAAGAAGCAAACACCAAAAAGAAAAACAATTTTTGCATCAGCAAATGAAAATAAGAAACAGTTATTTAAAAAAAAAATTTTTTTTTGAAAAGAATTCCAACAACAAAGCAGAGAAGATTGTGTCAAGTGAGTCGGCAGCAGAATTTCATCAACAAGCAAGCAGAACAGCGACGGAGAATAAGAAGTAAGCAGCGTGCGTATTTTAAAACTGATCAACTGGCTGGCAGAATTAATGCAGTGAGAGATGCGTATTATTAAACAGAAGTGAACAGTGGTACAGCAAGCAAAATTTACTTGGTATTTTAATTTTATTTTATTCCATTATGAAATAAAATATATTTAAAAATAACTAAAAAGAGGAAAACCAATTTTGATGTAATTATTAATCATAATTAATATTGGATGAAAAAGTTAAGAAGAATTATAAATAAAAGATGAAAATATTTGAACAAAGAAGTTGAGAAGAAATAATAAAAGATGAATTAAACAAAGAAGTTGAGGAGAATTAATGATAATTTAACGAAGAATTAAATAAAGAAGTAGAGAAGAACGAATTAAAGATTAAAGAAGAATCAAATAAAGAAGTAAAGAAGAACTTTTAAGAAGATTAAAGAAAATAAAATTTAACTCAATAAGATTTAAACTTTGTTTAGTGATTGGCATTTAAAAAAAGTTTCCAAATTTTTTGAAGAATAAATTAAAACTAAAATAAATTATTCCAAATTAGAATTGTCATAAAATTTCAATTTAATTTATATATTAACTTTGTACTAAAAATATATTGATTGCATTTACCTTTATTATATTACTTAAATTATTAATTATCTAGATTTCACAGTTTGTAACTCGGTTGTGGCTGCAACTTTTATTTTTTTTACTTACTATAATTTACAAAATTCTTAAATGGAACGTGAGGAAATTTTTGGTATGAGCGTAACTACTCTTTGTGCGAAATTAGCAGAGTTGGGACTTGGTACTCAGGGATTAAAAGAAGAACTACAGAAAAGACTTTTAGGGAAGTACGGATTAGAGACGAATGATTCTGACAATACGGAAGACAAAGACAAAGACGGAAACTACGGTACCAATGCAAAGCGTCCTCCTGAGGATGACGGCAAGGAGCCAGGTAGATTCGATTATAAAAATAGTATGTACACCCTAAAGGATGTAGGGGACAGTCTTTTGCAACTTTCGGGTACTACTACACCGGACATAAGACAATGGCTAGCTGAGTTTGAAGAAACGGGAAATATACTCAAATGGTCGGCGCTGCAAAAATACGTTTATGCAAAACAGTTATTAATAGGAGCCGCAAAAATGTTCATCAGAAGTCAACGTGGTATACGCGATTGGCTCACCTTAAAAACCGCTCTCCAAAATGAATTCGGTATGCAGTTTTCAGCTGCAGAAGTCATACGACAAATCCGTAGCAGACGACTAGCAAGGAACGAGACTTTAATTGAATACTTATATAGTATTATGGAAATTGGATCGCAAATCGAATTAGATGAAAAAAGTATTGTCGAGTACTTTATTCCTGATTCAAGGCCTAATAAGACAGTGCTGTACCAGGCCGAAAATATAAATGAGTTGAAGAAGCAGATAAAAGTATACGAAAAGACACTCTTTTGCCCCGGTTCTTTACAAAAGGGAAAAGAAAGTGTCGTCAACGTACGGGAAGTTCATAAGTCTAGACGCGAAATCAATGAGAGAGAGAAAATGTGTTTTAAGTGCGGCGATAAATCACACATCGCTAGAGATTGTTTCAAGCAGTTTAAATGTTTTAGATGCCAAAGGTTTGGTCATAGATCTTTCGAGTGTTCAGCAAAGAATGCAGAAAGAAGTAACAAGAAGGAAGGTGGTCAAGCGAACATGGTACGTAAGGGCTCGGAATTAATATTTAAAGATTTCACTATGCGGGGAAAACTCCTTTCCGCTCTGGTCGATACAGGATGAGAGTTGTGCCTTTTGCGTTCCGATATGTTGCTTATTATCGGTGAAGTTGAATTTATACCTGAACGTATCCGTCTGTACGGAATTGGCGATAGTGAAATTTTCACGATCGGCCGGTTCGCCGAGCGAATAAAAATTGACGATTTGGAAATAGAAGTTACATTTTACGTGGTAGGCGAAAGGGATATTAACCACTCAATTATGTTGGGAAATAGCTTTCTGCGAAATGTAGCGTTAAAAATTACGAAAGGTGAAGCAATTTTTAGAAAGCCGATTGAAAGGAACTTGCTGTTGGAAGAATTTAAAAGTATTTTTCTGAACGTTGAAGAACGCAAAGCAGAACCTTAAACTCCACTGGACCATTTAGACAAAACCGTAAGAGAGCAAGTAAGCAAGGCGATACTTCAATATCAACCTCATAGAGAAACCCAGAGCCCTATCGAAATGAAGATTACGTTAAAAGATGATCTTCCAATTTACCAGCGACCTAGGCGTTTACCAATAGCTGATCAAATTATAGTGGATAGGCAAATTTCTGAATGGCTAAGAGAGAAAATAGTGCAACCCAGTTGTTCGGAGTACGCATCTCCAATTGTTCTGGCGGCGAAGAAAGACGGTACGAAAAGGTTGTGCTGCGATTATCGAAAATTGAATCTTAAGATAATCCGAGATTATTATCCCATGCCTTTAATGGACGAAGTGTTGGATAAACTACAAAGCGCGAGTTACTATACGACTTTAGATCTGCGTAATGGATTTTTTCATGTGCCATTGGAAGAGTCCTCTAAAAATATACGGCTTTCGTTACTCATAACGGGCAATTTGAATTTCTATTTGCACCCTTCGGAATTAGCAATTCTCCGGCCGTATTTACTCGATATATAGCTGCGGTTTTGAGAGACTTTCTACGAGACGGTTCAGTTATCGTATACATGGACGACATCATAATTCCTTCCAGGGATATAATCGAGGGCCTTAATAAGTTTTTGGAGGTGTTGAAGACAGCCGCGAAGTGTGGTTTGCAGATTCGTTGGGAGAAATGTCAGATTTTGCAGAGAAGTGTTAAATTTCTAGGCGATGTAGTTCAGAACGGTTCAATAAAACCAACTGAAGAAAAGATTAGAGCAGTTAAAGAATTTCCCATTCCTACGGATCGGAAAACGTTGCAGAGATTTTTGGGGCTTACATCATACTTTAGGAAGTTTATCGAGAACTATGCAATAATTGCGAAACCATTAACTGACTTGTTAAGGAAAAATGAAACGTTCAAGATTAATGACGAAATGCTATTGGCTTGTAAGCAATTAAAATAAGCTCTCATTAGCGCACCCGTTCTGAAACTTTATGATCAGGAAGCAATTACGGAAGTGCATACGGATGGAAGTAAGTTTGGATACGCGCAGTCCTTATGCAAAAGAGCCTCGACGATCGGGAATTGCATCCTGTTCAGTATATGAGTCGCAGAACTAAGCCTTACGAGGAAAAATATCACTCCTATGAATTGGAGGTACTTGCCATCGTCGAAGCGTTGAAAAAGTGGAGATTTTATTTGCTGGGATTATCATTCAAGATAGTTACAGACTGTAATGCCTTTAAGCTAACTGTGAATAAAGGAGATGTGCCATCGCGGATAGCCAGATGGGCTATGTTCTTACAGGAATTTTCGTACATAATAGAGCATCGACCTGGCACTAGAATGAAGTACGTAGGCTCACTAAGCCGAATGGCTTGCCTGATAACCGAAAGTAGCCCAACAGTTAGGATCAAAAATGCGCAAGAAAACGATGAATGTACCAAAGCAATTAGAGCGATGCTTGAATATGCCAAATGCGAAGACTTTTTTATGCAGAACGGTATATTGTTTAGAGATCCCATTAAGGAACTAATAGTAATACCGGTCCAGTTGGAAGATGATTTGATTAAACTAGCGCACAACCAGGGTCATTTCGGTGTAACAAAGACATGTGAATTAATAGAAAAACAGTACTACATCCCAGGTTTGGCAGCGAAAGTAAGGAAAATCGTACAGAATTGTGTTGAGTGCATTGTCACTGAAGCGAAGTGTGGCAAAAAGGAGGGTTACCTTAACCCTATTGACAAAGAAGATAAACCCCTCGTGACTTATCATGTCGACCACGTAGGCCCAATGGACATGACAAAGAAGACTTATAATTATTTATTTGTAGTAGTCGATAGTTTCTCAAAGTTTGTTTGGCTTTATCCGACAAAGTCCACCGACACTAAAGGTGTTATCGATTGTTTAGAAAGACAAGCATCTGTTTTCGGAAACCCAAGACGAATCATCTCCGATCGAGGAGCAACGTTTACGTCAAATGCATTTAAATCATATTGTGAAGAGGAAAATATTCAGCATCTGGTAATAGCGACTGGCGTTCCACGCGGCAACGGCCAGATGGAGCGAATCCATAAAATAATTATTCCTCTACTAACAAAATTATGTGGAGAAGCATGCCATAATTGGTATAAGCATGTACGTCGCGTCCAAATGATGATAAATTCAAGGTCTACAAGAAGCACCAAGTTTTCACCGTTTAAGTTATTAACCGGAGTCGAAATGCGATTACCAGAGTATCCAGATCTGCGTGAAATACTAAACGAAGAGGCTGCGAGAGATTTCCAGGAAAGTCGAGACGATATCCGAGCAGAAGCTAGAGAAAATATTTAGGCGATACAAAAAGAGAACATTGAGACGTTCAACAGAAAGCGTAAACCCGAAGTAGAGTATTCACTGAATGAGTTGGTCGCCATTAAGCGCACTCAGTATGGTACTGCACTCAAATTGAGGCCGAAGTTCCTTGGTCCGTATAAAATAATTAAAAAACTGCCACATGGCAGGTATGAAGTTGAGAAGGTTGGTGACCACGAGGGTCCGAATCGAACCAACACAGTGGCTAAATTTATGAAAAAATGGCAATCCGAGCCGAATCGCCGTCAGGAGGGCCGATTGTAGGGTTAATGCCAAAACCAACTATACTTACCATCGCAGAATAACGGACGATCCACAGAGCAAATACAAATACACACAATTATTGAAATAACGCATAAGAACTTACAGAAATGAAACACAGAATTAGACAACCTTCTTTTTAATGACGATTGAACATGAGTACAGTTGAATAGAGACGAGTGAAGAGTTAAGACGTGAAGAAGTTGCGAAGCAAAGTTAATTTAATAAGAACTTGCACATCTACTTTAAATATATAACTTTAAATTAAATCTCTACCTAAGTTAAAACTATATATATGAACAATTAAATAAATGAAATGATAATAATTGAATTGAAAACTAAAAGTGTTTAAATAAAGCCAGGTGACCGGGATTCCTACATACATCTGAAATAAACCATTAAAAATATTTATCACAAATTCATTTTATTGTTTTTTATATTGTTTGTTTATATATTTCATTTTTAAACTAATTTGAACACTTCATTTGAACTGCCATTGCTTAAACTAATAAATATAAAATTAAAATGTAACAAATAAGATTAATTAACAAACAAAAAGGATAAATTTATTACTAGATAAAAACTTACTGCTCGAATTTAAGTTTAACAATTCATTTTCACTTCAATTTTTGCAAATAATAAACTAAAATAAAAAAACATAACAATTTTTTTTGTGAACTAAACTTAAAATTTTAATTTTAAGTCGATCCTGTTTTTTTTTTTTGTTGAATTAGGACCAGCACTCAGGGGATGACCCCTGCTTATACAATGCATTGTGCCAGAACTGGGAAATTAGATTGTGGGAAGAGGGATAGGCGGAGTAGTGATTGTGCACATTTGATTTGAATTGAGGTTGAGGGACATTTAGATTTCAATCTTTGTACATTGAAAGTGGCAGGAAAGACCTATGCAGAGAGTTTATTCCATATACGAACTGTGCGGCTAAAATACGAATTTTCTCTGTAATGCGTAGTGCAATTCACTGGCCAATCGACAACTAAGGAATGCGCTCTTGATGCAGAGCGTGTTGCGTGAATGAAATTACGGTTTTCAGGAACAAGTTCCCTGGTTTCAAAAGAGCACATTCCGTTATAGTAACAATGAAACACACCCACATTGCATTGATGCTCCAGTGGAACCATAGAGCTGAATACTCTACTGTCGCAGATGAACTTCTTCGCCCTATCTGCACGCGGTCGAGTAACTCTAAAATAGACTTTGAAGCACCGGCCTATATATGAGGGTTGTATTTAATTGTCGGTCTGACAAAGGTGACATAGATAGTAAGGAGATCAGATGGAGTAAAATATTTTTTACACCGTTATAGAAAATCTAGGCCCTTGAATGCTTCTTTTGCGACATGAAAAATACGATTGTTCCACGGAACATGGTATTGAATTTTCATGCCAAGAACATCGAGAGCTTCTGGTTCCTTAATATGTATGTATATCATCCATAATTACAGATGAGGTAGCATATTCGACCGTACGCCTGTGGGAAAACACACAGCAATATGTTTTACGAGCGTTAAATTGAACCCTTTTCGCAAGGCCCCATTCGGCGATTACCAAAAAGAGTATCGTCCATGCGCTTACCCTATGACATATCCCAGCAAAAAATTTCAGAAAAGGTAATCGAGTGCGGAATTAAGCATTTTTGGCGAAAGTACTTCCCCACTAGACTACCACCTAATGATTTTAACGAGGCATAAGACTTTTATAATCAATTATTGAAAACTAATTACAATGGTTATTACAGGAAATAATAATGATTATTAGTACGAACTTTAAGGTATTATTTTTTAAGCTTAAAGAACTAGTTCAATTCCTACTTCCTTTATTTGCGAACTAATGTAATATGTTTTGTAAGCAATCACAAAAGTAGGTCATTATATGGCAAGTACTTTTTAAGGTAATGTCTAATTTTTTGCTGGGATGCTTCTGGCAACTGCGAAAGAATAGATAGGCTTGGAAGTGTTTATTAGAAGGTCGTTAAGAAAAAAAGAAATTGGGTAGGAGAAAGGACAGAACCTTGCGGTACACCTTAATTTATCTTGAAATCGTTTGATGAGATCCCACCTATAACAACTCGTACAGATGTGATCAAGATTTGAGTCAGTACCTGGCCGTGAGCCCTAACTTGACCGTGGTCTTACCACTGAGTGAAATACAAAGCGTCGACTAGCGTCCCCTGCTAGGCGTAACCAACAGAGTTGCAATTTCAAGAACATGGCTTGCAGGACCATGTCCTTCCCCTTGCTTGAGGGTTGGAGACTTTCCAACCCCTCTGTTGAATATGCAACAGCACATTCGCTTAGCACCGCGCCCTCCCCGCAGACACTAAACTTTAACCGACAGCCATCACGTGTACCCAATAACCGGCTACAGAGATTGGCGGCTCTCTGTATGGGCTACCGGTTCCCGTGGCGCCAGTATTTTCAGGACACTTGTAAGACCTTCGACAATGACCCGGGGGACTGGTTCCCCCTATACCCCGAGTGTACTATGTGCCTAGGTTAGAATCAGCACATACTTCTTGTAGTACCCCCGGGGGAAACAACTCGTACAGTGCGATCCCTGAGAAAGCTCGATATAAGTCGAGAGAAACTATCACCGACACCAAAAGTAATAAATTTTGATATGAGTGCTCCATGCCACACTTTATCAAACGCTTTGAAAATATCTTAAGCCAACACCTTACTTTCGCCGAAATAGTGAATTGATTTACACCGAAAGGAAGGCCAGTAAGTCACCCGTAAAGCGTCCCCTACACTGCAATCCTGCTAACATAGACGATACAAAAATTCCTTTAGAAGAATATAATCTGGTAGGCAATAACGTTGATGCTTCTGCAATCCTGCCAAACATAGACGATACAAAAATTCCTTTAGAAGAATATAATCTGGTAGGCAATAACGTTGATGCTTCGGCATACAGCCCAACGCCGGTTGAGGCAGGTCCTAAGCCACTCACCAGAAGCGAATATCGTAAAAGGTAACAAAGGAATTTAGAAGAAAAACACGTCAGCATTCCACCAGTGAACAAACCACGGCACAAAAGGGGATGTGAGTTGTTCCGGCTATGTAAGAAGTTGACCTCGTTACGAAGCATTGTCCAGGATGACTCTCCACCATCTTGCCAGCAATCCGGGGAAATTTGAAAAGTAATAATTGGCCAGGAATCAGAAATGGAACAAATCTAGTTTACGCACACAGCTTAAAAATTAAAAAAAAAACTTGTCTACAGGGTGTAAGATTTAATTCTAAACAAACAAAATTAAACGGAAAATTTGGGGCCGAACCTTAGTTTCGGAGTTACTGGCTTTCAAAGTGTTTACGTGCAAAGTAGAGATCTCACCTATTGTAAGCTTAACGAAATTCTCTTTTGCTACTTCTCATCGCTTTAGAGATTTTCTTTTGTTAAGCTACATTTCATACGTTTTGTATACCCCGTTCAGGTACGTTTGCACAAATCAACCCCCAAATAGAAATATAATATTAAATTAAAAAAAAGAAATTTTATAACCTTTAAACAAAATTTCTGATTTTTCGTTTTATTTCTTTTTTATATAATTTTCGAAACTAAATTATTTTACGAGAAAAACATTTTTTGGTCCTTCGAGCCTGATAAATTTATTCACCCGTTCAGAGTAAAATAATTTATTTCGAAAAATATTTTATTTTAAAAAAAAAACCCATTTTTGCGGTCTGTGGTTTTTGGAAATTATCAATTTTTTATTAATTTTATTTTTTGGAAAAAAGGTATGTGTTTTTAAAATTATTATTACGAAAAAAGTGCATATTAAGTAGTAAAAAAAACAACAAATAAAAGCAAAATAATAAAGTGCAGTGTGAGTGACCACATAAAAGAAAATACATACATACATAATTATATACATACTCGGCTTAAAACATTTATTAAAATATACCAACAATACTCGTGCATAAAAAACTACAAGAATAATTCCCGCTTAGTTTTGTTTACTCTTTTGTATTTTAAAAGTTATAAATTTTCTTTAAAGTTTAATTGTTTCGTTAATTACGCTCTTAACAGTGCATTTCTTACTCGTTAGAGTACAGTTTTAAAGCCACTGTTAAGCTTTTAATAATCACCCTTATTCTGTTTGGCGTCGTCAACACAAGTCGACGTCGTTTTTCTTCGTTTGTTGTAAATCGGTATTTCCGTTGTCAATATTGTCATTAATCGATGACTGTCGACATATGTTTGGTATTCCCTAAGAACAATTGATGTTGCTGTTTAGTTTGTCGTCGCCATTTTTGGTGTTGTTTTGTGTCGTGTGCTAAAGAAAACTTAAAAAAAAAAGAAAGCGTACGGCGATATTGAAAGAAGCAAAGTAAGAAACATATAAAATAAAATAAAGGAAATGTGAAACACTAAAATTATTATGCCCTGTCAATTTTAAAAATTAATGGAAGAGTTAGAAAAAGTACATCCATTAAATAATAACATTAAAAATTGAAAGTTTTATTAATGCAAAGCTCTTTATCAAGCAGCTAAAATCATACCTTTAACTAACGGCAAGTTGCAATAATGGCCCTTAGACTATTTAATTTAATTGTATTTTTTTTAATTTTTTATTAACTTATTTTAGAAAACTTAAACTTTCCACAACACTTTCTTAACATAATAGAAAACAAATTGAATCATCTGTTACAAATATTAGATATGTGTGTTTTACTTATTAATATTATCGATAAACAGTCAATGTCGTCATTAAACTGTTAGGGAATACCAAATTAGCATTGATGTTGTGTTTATTTGATGTTGTCTTAAAATTGACGACGATGTTGATGGCGCCAAACAGAATAAGGTTGAATATAAAACAAACAAAAAATGAAGTTAAAAAGAGCATAAAAGCCATACAAATAAATATATTGGCGTTTAATGTTTATTTACTTGCCAATTTTGTAAAATTAAAATCTTTATGCCTAAAAATATTTTAATAAAAGTGCTAATATAAAAGAGGTTGCTTTATTGCTGGTGGTTGGTATATATATATATATATATATATATATATATGTATGTTTGTGTTACTCACTTTAATAATATTAGTGTTCCAACATTTAATTGAACGAATAATCGAGTATTCGTGAATTTTATTTTTACAGATAAACTTACTTTTTCGTGGTTTTGAAGTAAACTTTTAGTGAATTTATTAAATTGAATATAAATTTTTATCGGATGGAAATAATGTAAAAATACTGTAAAAAAAATACACCAAATTTAATTGTTGCAACAAATTACATTTGATTCTATTTTTTCTGATTAGAAGTGCTTTTACATTGTGCATAATATTTTTTTACGGAATTATTTAATACGAATAACTGCGCCAGTGTAATTTCACTTTAATAATTTTCAATATTTAAGTGTTTTTGGAAAAGCTATTGCTCTGATAATAAAATAAAAAGAAAATATTTGATTTTTTTCCCGTTTTGGTTAAAATTTTAAAGTTTTATTATTAAAAAAAACAAACGGTTCTTTTTTCTTATTAATCCACCGGTTATTTGTTTTTTTTACTTTGAGAAATGGCGGATATCAATAATTTAATTAAAACATGCGATCGCTTAGGCGATTTTGAGACTTTTATAGCGTTAATACCTCAATCGGAACATAGAGTTGGTACGTTAACCACCCATGAGAAAGAACTAAATCGTTTATGGGAAGAAATTCGTCAAGTTTCTAAGAAGATTCAGAAGGAAATTAAACAGAAATATATGTCTTTCTATAGTACCTATGTGAAAGGTATTTCTCTTATTTCCGATAATTTAGAGCGTTTGAAGGCAATTTCTCAGAAGCAGGCCAATGAATTAACAAAAGTAATAGTTCCAAATATCCATTTACCGCCGTGCGATACGGAGATTTTCTATGGGGACTATGTAACTTGGCCTACATTTCAGTACATGTTTTCCACTTTATATAAAAATAATCCTTGATTAAGTCCAGTAGAGAAATTGTATTATCTACTGCAGAAAACGAAAGGTGAGGCCCGTGAAATTATTCGAACTTGTCCTTTGACAAATGATGGCTTTGCTTTAGCTTGGCAGAATTTAGTAGATAAATTTGAAAACCAGCGAGTTCTCATTAACGCTCAATTAAAGATTTTTTTCAATATTCCCCCTGTTACCCGTGAAACCGGCCCAAATTTAAAATCTCTGCAACGCACCATTAACGATTGCATTACGAATTTGTCAATGTTAAATGTTAATACGGAAAGTTGGCATGTAATTTTTGTTTATATTTGCTCAACTAAACTCCCAGAGAATACTTTTAGACTCTAGGAACAATCTATAAAACGCGATGCAAACATGCCAAAGTGGGATGAGATGGACAAATTTTTAACATCTCGTTATCAGACCTTAGAATCCGTCTATGACATAAAAGGCCCACATCCGTTGCCAAATCAGAATAAAAATTCAAATTCCGGTAACTCCAATAGTTCCAAAAGAGCTCATAATGAAACAATCTGTGAGTCGTTGTGTTCTTTGTCAGGAACAACATCCGTTAAGATTGTGTTCCACCTTTTTAAGACAAAGTGGAGAAGATCGTATCTTAACAGTAAAACGATTTAAGTGTTGTACGACTTGTTTAGCAACTTCACATGAATTTAAAAACTGTAAAAGTGTACACGTTTGCTTTATGTGCAAACAAAAACATCATTCGCTCTTACATAGGGATGATCAATCGACTACATTCACTTATAATATGGTACAACACAATACTATAGATAACACCCCCGTATTTGTACCAAGAGACTCTCATGCGCATAATTCTAGTCAAGCTACTATGCCCACTAACGTTGACAATATTGCGTCTACTTCGGCAGGTACTCGTTCCTTTCAAACGTATTGTACCCAAGTGGAATTAATAAGTTCTGCTAGAGCATTAATTGATCCAGCTTCTCAAGCAACATTTATTTCAAAAAGACTGCAAAAGAAGCTTGCTAAACTCCCAGATATTACTTTAGGACTCTGGGAACAATCTATAAAACGTGATGCGAACATGCCAAAGTGGGATGAGATGGACAAATTTTTAACATCTCGTTATCAGACCTTAGAATCCGTCTATGACATAAAAGGCCCACATTCGTTACCAAATCAGAATAAAAATTCAAATTCCGGTAACTCCAAAAGAGCTCATAATGATTCAAAGAGAATCAATAGTTTTGCGACTAAGGCTAATATGAAACAATCTGTTAGTCGTTGTGTTCTTTGTCAGGAACAACATCCGTTAAGATTGTGTCCCATCTTTTTAAGACAAAGTGGAGAAGATCGTATCTCAACAGTAAAACGATTTAAGTGTTGTACAAATTGTTTAGCAACTTCGCATGAATTTAAAAACTGTAAAAGTGTACACGTTTGCTTTATGTGCAAACAAAAACATCATTCGCTCTTACATAGGGATAATCAATCGACTACATTCACTTATAATATGGTACAATATAATACTATAGATACCCCGTATTTGTACCAAGAGACTCTCATGCGCATAATTCTAGTCAAGCTACTATGCCCACTAACGTTGACAATATTGCGTCTACTTCGGCAGGTTCTCGTTCCTTTCAAACGTATAGTACCCAAGTGGAATTAATTCCCGATCATACCGTCTTGTTAGGTACTACGTATTGCCAAGTGAGAACTAAGGATGTTATAAGTTCTGCTAGAGCATTAATTGATCCAGCTTCTCAAGCAACATTTTTTTCAAAAAGACTGCAGAAGAAGCTTGCTATTCCAATACGAGCTGCTCCGATGAATGAAATTACTGGTCTGAATGGCAGCGTAGCAGCAAAATCTTCGCAAATTTGTCTCATATCGATTGGATCGCCAATCGACCCGAACTTTAAAATTCAAACTGAGGCTTATGTAGTTGCAGAACTTACAGGGCGTTTGCCTTCTTATATTCCGACTACAGATTTTAGCTTTTTTCCCGAAATATCAACAGCGGACGTTAGATCAGTTAGAGTATATATACTTCTAGGCGGTGATGTTTATTCGCAAATACTACTTCCTGAAGTCAGAAAACATCCTAATGCCAATCTCGTAGCGCAAAATCCAGTGTTTGGCTGGATCGTTACTGGTAAAATCGATCGATCGGGACCATCTGTTTCCATTTTAATGTATTTTAACCGTAGCGAGCTAAATACTCAACTGACCCGATTTTGGGAACTTGAGGAAGTTCCCTCCGTACCCCGAACAACCCAAATAGAAGATTTCTGTGAGAAGCTTTACAGAAACACTACTTATAGAAATTCTGATGGCCGTTATGTCATTTCTTTACCTTTTAAGCCAGAATTTCCAAAATATTTGTCTCTAGGCGATTCCCGAAGTATTGCTCTCTCGCAATATAGACGAAATGAGATGCGATTATTGAAAAACCCCGTTTTAAAGGCACAGTATGATAATTTTATTAATGAGTATATCGAACTAGGACATATGCGTGAAACTAATCCCCCACAATCTGAGGCTACTTGCTATTATATGCCTCACCATGCAGTAATTAAGCCAGACAGTGTAACTA
Source organism: Cistogaster globosa (assembly GCA_937654795.1). Taxonomy (NCBI): domain Eukaryota; kingdom Metazoa; phylum Arthropoda; class Insecta; order Diptera; family Tachinidae; genus Cistogaster; species Cistogaster globosa. Next base: position 104,059,233 of record OW569403.1, on the reverse strand, counting down.
CGAAGCTTCGAGTAGTATACAACGCGTCTAGTCCATCAACGAGTGGCTTGAGCTTAAACAGTATTTTATACCCAGGTCCGATATTACAAGCAGATCTCACTATATTAATTCTCCGTTGGAGATTTTATCGTTATGTGTTTAATGCCGACATAGAGAAAATGTACAGGCAAATTCTTATACATCCCAATCATTCCACGTTTCAAAGGATTCTTTTCCGATGTAATCCTTATGATGAAGATAAGGACTACGAGCTTAAAACAGTGACTTTTGGAGTCAATTGTACGCCTTATTTGGCTATTAAAACTTTACTGCAATTAGCGAATGATTGCAAAGTTCGCAGTCCCGTTGCGTCTGAAATGTTAACAGATAATATGTACGTCGATGACTTATTGGCTGGTTCACATGAGCTAGAAGATGGTTTAAAAAGATGCGATGAACTCATTGGACTTCTTCTTTCAGCAGGTTTCATTCTCCGCAAATGAACCGCTAATAATATACGTCTTTTAGAGAATATTCCGAGTGAAAATTTGCTTAACGCAGATTTTTTAAAGTTTTCAGATGCGAGCACAACAAAAACTTTAGGCTTGCGTTAGAATGCTCAGAATGATTATTTTTATTTTAAACTCGTAACGCAGCCTAATAGAAATGTGATCACAAAACGTGCTGTCTTGTCTAAAATTGCTAAACTGTTTGATCCCGCCGGCTGGCTTTCTCCGAAAACTGTTGTTGCAAAAATGATTATGCAACAAATCTGGAAGGACAAGACAGGTTGGGATGAGTGTTTGAACCCTTCTACGTTGGTTCAATGGCACTCTTTTCTCGATGATTACCCGAATGTCGAGAAAATTTTTATTCCTAGATTGGTAATCTTTCACCCAGATAATGAGATTGAGATCCACGGATTTTGCAATGCCTCTGAAAACGCATATGCTGCAAGTATCTATGTTCGCTCTGTCTCTTACCCGTTTGAGACTAAAACGCATTTACTTGCGTCTAAAACAAAAGTAGCTCCAGTAAAATTTGAGTCTTTACCCCGATTAGAACTCTGCGGAGCAGTATTATTGGCAAAAATGGTAGATTCATTAAAATGTCAGCTAAAATTCCCCGAAGATAAGATTTTTCTATGGACGGACTCTACCATAGTTTTGGCATGGCTAAATAAAGAGTCATGTGATTTGCCAACTTTTGTTGCGAATAGAGTTGCACTAATTGCTAAATATATAGGAACCAAAAATTGGTCCCACATCGATTTCAAAAATAATCCCGCTGATGTAGCTAGTCGCGGTTACTTGGCACTTAATTTAATAAATAATTCCTTATGGTGGCACGGGCCTCATTAGTTGTCAAAACCGGTAAATGAATGGCCTCGAAATTTAGTTAGCATTCATGCGCACCTGGAATGTGTTAAACTGGATACAGAAACACAAAAACCAATTGATATACTGAAAATATTCTCAGAGCTACCCCGAGCAATTAGGGTTATTGCGTATTGGTTTCGGTTGCTGCGCTTTCTCCGTTTGCGCAGCAGTTTGTATCCAACTTTAGAAATATCGCAAACTGAAGTGAGATTTGTACGAAATAGATTAATTCTTATGTGTCAGCAGGCTTATTTTGAAGAATATAAGTATTTGTCAAAAGATATACCACTACCCTCAAAAAGTCGTATGCTTTCCTTAAACCCCTTTATAGACTCAAATGGTCTTATTAGAATGAACGGGCGTCTTGTACAAGCACCAGGTCTGGTATATAATGAAAAATTTCCAATTATACTTCCATATGAAGCTACTTTTACAAAGTTGTTTGTTCGACATGTCCATAAATGCACGATTCATGGTGGACAAGCTTTGATGATGCGTCTTATTCGAATGGAATTTTGGATCCCGAATTCAAAGAATCTTATTCGTGGTACGATTCGTAATTGTAAAAGATGCATTCTCTTTAAAAAAGAAACGAGCCAGCAATTAAGGGCTTCGTTACCCCCCGAAAGAACAATTCTTTCCAGGCCTTTTACCCTTACGTTGGGAGGGGTTGCAAAATAACGAAAGGTTATGTGGTTGTCTTTGTATATTTCGCGACAAAAGCAATACATCTTGAGGCGACTAACGATCTGTCGTCTGAAACGTTCATAGCCGCATTTACTAGATTTTTCTCGCGACGTGGTTGCCCATCCTATTTATATTCCGATAATGGCACTGCGTTTGTTGGTGCTTCAAATTTACTTAAAGCTGTTAGAAAAACATTTCTCTCTGCCCTGAGAGAAAAGATTTTATGCTCTACACAGCTTAAGTGCGATTGAATGGCATTTCATACCTCCAGGTGCACCACACATGGGTGGTCTTTGGGAGGCTGGTGTCAAAAGTTTTAAGACACATTTAAAGAAAATTTTAAATGCTCAAAGGTCTACATATGAGGAATTTACGACCATGCTTGTTCGAATGGAAGCATGTTTGAACTCAAGGCCTCTTTGCCCTATGAATGATAGCCCCTATGATGTCACTCCGTTAACACCCGGTCATTTTCTGATTGGTGCTCCCTTACTTACTCCCCCTGAGCCTACCATGTCCGATCTATCTTTGAGTCACGCTAACAGATGGCAAAAAATGAAGGTACTTCACCACCAATTTGCGATTCGGTGGAAGGAAGAGTACTTGAAAGAGCTTCACAAAAGGGAGTTTAAAATAGGAGATGTCATTATCCGTCAAGACAACTTACCACCGAATGAATGGAAGTTAGGACGTGTAGAGAAAATTTACTTAGGTACTGATTCTAAACCTCGTGTTTGTAATTTAAGAACAGCTTCAGGTGTTTTAACTCGTCCTATTGTCAAGCTTGTTCTGCTACCCGTATCAGAATAGTTTTAACTCGTTTTTTTTTTCTTTTCCATTTTTCTTCTCTTTTTCGTTTAATAGCAAAATGGCTGAATCTCGTCGCCTTGAGGTACTTCGCCCATTGCAAGTCGACGTTCCCAGGACCCGTTAGTTGTACGAACCGGCATGTAGGTTGTGCAAAAAAAGATCACCCGCTTCGGAAATGCTACCGTTTCAAAAGAATGACGATCGATAAGCGCATTAAAACCGTAAAAAGGCTAAAATATTGTTTTAATTGTTTTACGACCACGCATATTATGCCTAACTGTGACAGTCGAGATCGATGTACCGAGTGCTTGGAAGAGCACCATACTAAGCTTCATCGTTTTAAACGCCAAGGAACATCTGGTGCTGCGTCGACGCCGCGGCGGGATAGAACGAAATATAAAGAGGGTCCCAAAACAAGCGAATAAACACCATTCGCAGCGCCAAAACCGACACCAGCAGCAAATTCGACGCCACCAATGTTATCAACAACAGCAACAACAACACTACTACCAGCCAAATCAGCCGAATTATGGAGGTTATCGTGGCCAACCCACCACGATCGTTATTAATGTCCACTCAGGAAACATTGTATAACATTTTTTTATTTACTATTTGTTAATTCCTTTTAAGAAGAATGAATACGTAAAATGAATTTTTGAAATTGTATATTTATAATAGTTGCGAGTGCGTTTTTTCCTTAGATCCTCTTGTTGCAGCCGTGCAAGTGGGGAAGGGATGTTTACGTGCAAAGTAAAGAACTCACCTAGTGTAAGCTTAACGAAATTCTCTTTTACTACTTCTCATCGCTTTAGAGATTTCCTTTTGTTAAGCTACATTTCATACGTTTTGTATACCCCGTTCAGGTACGTTTGTACAAATCAACCCCCAAATAGAAATATAATATTAAATAAAAAAAGAAGTTTTATAACGTTTAAACAAAATTTCTAATTTTTCGTTTTATTTCTTTTTTATATAATTTTCTAAACTAAATTTTTTTACGAGAAAAACACAAAGTTTGTACGTACAGTATGGCATATATCGAGTATTTAGTGGTGAAATATATATTCAATTAAAAAGGAAAATAGCAAAAAAAATAAATAAAAAAACATAAACATAACTTCATCGGCCTGGCGCAAGTATTTTCTCCCCTTTGCTACCTGCTTCGCTTAGTAAAGATTTTTTGCGTAACCGGCCTTTGGCCGGGAGCAAGGATTTTCTTCTCTATGGTATGACCAACGCCGGCTTCGCTTACTAAAGATTTTCTTCTTAGCCGGCCTTTGGCCGGGCGCAAGGATTTTCTCCTCTGTGGTATGACCAACTACGGTTTCGCTTACTAAAGATTTTGTGCATAGCCGGCCTTCGGCCGGGCGCAAGGATTTTCTCCTCTATGGTATGACCAACACCGGCTTCGCTTACTAAAGATATTTTGAGTAGCCGACCATCGGCAAGGCGGAAGGGTTTTCTCCTCTATGGTATGACCAACACCGGCTTGGGTAGCAGGCCTTCCTCTGTGGTATGACCAACACCGGCTTGAGTAGCAGGCCTTCCTCTGTGGTATGACCAACACCGGCTTCGCTTACGAAATAATTTTTGAATAAACGGCCTTCGGCCGGGAGGAAGGGTTTTCTCCTCTTTGGTATGACCAACACCGGCTTCGCTTAATAAAGATTTTCTGCTAAATCTGTTTTCGTATAATATTGTCACTAAACTTATTTTATTTGATATAGGAATTATGTTTGTATGAAAAAAAAAAACCTTTTTTTTCGCTACCTGTTTTTTTATTTTTTTAATATTTTCCTTTTCAATTGATTAGATATTTAAATTACCTATCCAATGAAACCCATATTGCCTCACTACCAGAGTAAGTAAATGCACAGAGCAGAGCAGCTCTTTTCTGCTCTTTTGCGCAAAGAGCAGAGCCAACTTGTTATTGCGCATTGCTCTGCGCCAATATGTTTGCTCTGCGCCATGAAGGAGCAGCGCATTAAAAAGAGCAATGCACTTAGCTCTTTTTGTGCGCAAAAGAGCCAAAAAGAGTAAAAAATTCGCATGGCTCTTTTACTGTGGTACAAAAAATATTTTTTAACGTCAAGATTAAAATGTAAAAATCAATTCAATAAATAAATTATTTGATTTATGTGTTTGGGAAAGTGTTTGAAACTGTTTAGAAGATTGTTTATCGTTCTTAAATATAGCTAATATTCAAATGAAGGTTGGAGGAACATATATATATATGTTTATTTATTTCATTTATATTATTGGCTATTTATGTATATGCATATAGATATGTTTGTACGCATACATAAATGTATGTATGTATGTACATATGTATGTGTGTAGTGAAGTGAAGTAGTGAAGTTCCTTGTAAATTTAAGCGAGGGTCATATGAATGGCTCATTAATAAAAATGTGCAATAAGCGGTTTTATAAAAAGTAAAGATTAAGGGTATGAATTTGCTTGTCTTTAAAATTATTGCAATTATACCTAGAGAAGGAATTTTTGATGTTTACTGGTATCATAAAATAATTATTTTCATTTGGTTTTTTTGGTTTGTCCAATTGTATTCCTGCTTTAAATTTCCATGTGTTATTTGTTGTTGTGGTTTTTCAGTACAGTAGATGTGCTTTGCTTTTAATTTTGTTTTATTACTATCTTTATTACAGCTTGTGTTATTTTTTGTTGTTAAACGGTAGATGTGGTTTGCTTATGTTTTAGGTAGGAGATGCTTACTGGTACAGTTGTTATTGTTTTATTACTTCTTAATTGATGGTAAAACACCAAATTATTGGTATTAAAAACAAAACTTTAGAATTCTTGGTATTGTTTGTAAAAATAAAATTTTCTTGTTAACATTAATGCAAAAAAATTCGATCGTTTCTATCTTTCCCTCATACATACATACGTATGTGAAATCAATGTAAATGTTAAATATACCAGAACCGTAATATAAAATAAATAAATTATTGTAGGTATAAATATAAATAAATTTTTTAAACTAAATAAAACAATTGTTTTCATTTGCATTTAATAGGTCATGAAAATTTCCTTCATTTAGTACCAATAATTTGGTGCTTTATCATCAATTAAAAAGTAATAAAACCATAAAGTAAACAAGTAAACATCCCATACCTAAAACATTAGCAAAACAAATTTACCGTTTAACAACACAAAATAACGCAAGCTATAATGAAGATAGTAATAAAACAAAATATTTCGAACAATAAATGGTCGACTTTTAAACGATAAGATATGATGTATTTATACGGTATAAGTAAAAGAAAAAAGTAATAGTATTTAACAGAATTTTATTCATTTACTGAATTTGAATAGTTGCTTAGATCTACGGAAAGAGGCATTAATTCTTTATAATTTAATTTTGTCAGTAACAAAGCATTAATTGATGCTCAACTTTGATCGCCATTTTGTTAAGATTAAGGAAAGAGCACTAAATGCCCTTTCCACTAACACCTGTGTAGCTGGCACAGCGAGTACGATATTTGTAACATTGCTGAGGTCTTCATCAGAATTCGAATTTTTTCAGTACTTCAAAATATCTGTTTCGAACGGGACTCTCTTCCTGTTTTCTATATCAGTCAGTTTTTGCTTTATTGTGACGATTTCCTGCGGTGATGAATTATCTAATTGGCTAACGCGTTGCTCGAGCTTAGAATGTGATGAGCTTGTATTGGACGATAGAGAAGCCACTGAGTCTGTAGATTTAGATGAAAGTTCTTGTCGACTATGATCTTCTGAACCTCTGAGTTTCTTTGTAAGTTCATAAGTCTTTATTAAATGTATCTATAAGAAGCAGAAATATACAGGTATATACGTATAAATAATTATCGTTATTCATAAAAGTACTGAAAATAAGGAAGTTTTCTCACCATTGCCTTTGATTTTTGTACTTCAGATAAAAAGGTGGAGTTTTGGTAGTTGAACCGAGGGTCCATATATAATGCTGAAATTACTGCATCGTTTTCTAAAAGCACAACTTTTCGGGTTTTCATGGCTGCTAACAAGTCTCTGGCAAATGGGTTAGCTTCACAAATTTCTTCCAATTCAATTTCACAGCTCAGCCAGTCCCTTTAAAAATCTCCAAGGATGTGTTGTTCCGTCTGCAGTTGCAAAGTGCATTTATATAAAGGTTGGAATGTGATAACGAATTCTTCGATAAAATTCCAATTTATTTCTCTATTGGCATTTTTAGAAGAAGAAGGAAGAATTTGAAAAAACTTAGATCCACTTGAGTTTTCAGATTTATTAACGATTGCATCATCTGAAACGTTGAATTCCATCATGTAGCATTGTCGAGAACAGGCATTTTAATACCACTTTCACAGCTTCGAACAATTCTTCTAAGTGCTTTTACTACCTCTCTGCATTAGGTTATTTTACTGAGAGTTTTAATAACATCATTGGCAGCCAGCTGAATGGTGTTAGCAGCACATCTAATTACGGAAAAAACAGAGGCAATGGACTTATGGATTTGCTGATCACAATGATCTGTGCTTTCATTTTTCTCATTGAACAGTTCTTCAGCCTGTTCCTCCTGCAACATCTTGCTAGCTTTAACTACATTGGCCCCATTGTCCGTAGTGTTGGAATATATTAGGCTGATTTTAATATCGTAGGTTTTTAAACATTTCACTACTCCTTCCTTAATATACGCTGCTGTGTGTTGCTCCTGCAATTGAACCATACCTTTATAAAGAAACGAAAATACAGAAAATACACTAAAATATTATAAGTGCTATAACAAATATAAATGTTCTATGCCTATAATTTTTACATCATATTTACCAATTGTATTTATGAAAATTTTAAACTCCTCTATGTATTGGATATTAATTCCAAGAACAATGCCTAATTTTAATGAAATCATTTCGTTCTTAATTCTATGTTTAATAATATTTTGAATTATTGTTGTGGAATTTGTTAAAAGTGATGTTATGTTTTTTGAATTTATGTTGGTTCCGAATTTGTGTTTACATGGCGAAAGCAGAACTGTAAAAAAATCGGTATTATCAAAAAATCGAAAAGGCAAGTTTTTAACTGTCACTAGTCCAACACAACTTTTGAAAAATTTATTTTTGTCAATATTTTTGAAGGGATTTTTATTAAATTGTCTTTTTGAAGGTGGTTCTTCATTCAGTTCTTCATGATTTATATCACTTGGAAAATTTTTGGGTTCAATTTTAATTTTATGAACACTCAAATAATATTAAAAGTATTTATACCGAAATAAATTTATTGCACTCCAAACAATGAATTTTGTTGTTATTCTTAAAAATTGTGTAGTAGGTGTTTTCCATTTTGGCTTCTTGTTCTCTAATAATTTTTACACAAAAAACTACGGCACCTTTATATTAAAAATTTTCCATGAGCACATACGTATGTATGTAAAAATTCTTAAGAACACAGGTATACATATCCATACATACAGTATTGTTTGAAACCTAAGCAACTTTTCCCCAGCAAAAACTCATGGTCGTATATGTTCTCTTTAAAAAGATTAATGAAAAATTTTCCTTTTATTTATTATTATACGTATAATCTACATACTAATAATAACAACTAAAAATACATTTTTGATTGGAAGAAATTATAAAACGAAAACAAAATTAACTTAAAAATTCGCTGTTCGAAACCTAAGCAACTTTCACATTGTTGCATTTGTTGCGAAATATTAACTAAAATAACAACACAAATTTTAAACAAAAATTTTAGTCCCGTTATGATTGCTATTGAAAAAATAATTTTGGTTGATTTAATGCATTTAAGTACTACCAATTCTTTAGAAGTGCAACCATGACGCGAACACGTTATGGATCAGCTTTTAAGCTAAAGATTATTGAACTTTTTAATAACGGTAAATCCCAAATTGCTATAGCAAACCAATTGAATATTAATAAATCAATAGTTTCCCGACTCATAAAAAAGTATAAAGCTACTGGGAAAGTAGAGGAAGCCAATAGCGGTTCTCAACCTCGAAAAACAAATGAGCGAACAGACCAGAAAATTTTTCGTCTAGTTAAAAAATCTCAATTTATTTTGTCGAAAGACAAAGTGAATTAGCTTGAAATTCAGATTAGTTCTTCCACAGTAAGAAAACGTTTATTGGAACAAAATTTAAGGAGCTTCATGCCATCTAAGAAGCCTATGCTGACTAAGCATTTAAAAAAGAGGTTTGTTTGATTGATTGCAACGTAGTCTCTCATTTTCTCAGCTTTTTGGTTGTTTTAGGTTGGATTTTGCTAGAGCACACATGGATTGGACTATATCCAAATGGAGAACTGTTTTGTTTAGTGATGAATCTTAATTTAACTTACTAAATTCAGATGGAGTTTGCCACGTGAGAAGACCAAAAGGAAAGCGGCTACAGCCTCGGTAGTCAAAAGCCATAATTAAGCATGGGGGTGGAAATGTGATGGTTTGTTTTTCGGCCACTGGTGTTGGTTCCTTTATAGAAATTCAAACAAAAATTGACCGTTTTGTTTACAGAGACATTTTAGCAACTCACACGCTTAACTATGCTGAGTGGGAAATGCCACTTCGATGGGTGTTTTAACATGACAATGACCCAAAACACTCATCGAAGGTAGTCAAGGATTGGTTATTAGCTAATGGGGTTCAAGTTTTGGAGTGGCCACCTCAATCGCCAGACTTGAATCCCATAGAGAACCTCTTTGGAATTTCAAAACGGAGAGTTGAAACTCGTCGCTTTTAAAATAAACAGGAGGTAATGAAATGTCTAGAATCAGAGTGGGAAGCTATACCAACATCTATTCTATCGAATCTTATTGAATCTATGCCCAAAAGATGCGCTGAGGTTGTAAGAAACAAAGGATATCATACCAAATATTAAAAGTTGCTTAGGTTTTGAACAGCGAATTTTTAAGTAAATTTTGTTTTTATTTTATTATAACTTCCAAAGAAATGGAATTTAATTTCTGTTGTTATTTTTAGGTTATAAACACATTGTGTAGTAGTAAATAAAAAAATAGTTTCTATAAATTTATTTAAAGAAAAGATATGAGTCTATTATTATTTAGTGGGAAAAAGTTGCTTAGGTTTCGAAAAATACTGCATATATGTATATAGGTACATACATACATATATGACTTTCAATTATAGCCTAAAACAAATTACTTTTGATACATAATGCAGGTAAAATTATCTCCTTGGTTAAGGCTTCACTTAACAAGTAGTAAGAGTGAACGCAGTATAGAAAGGCTATACATATATTTCTCTCTGATTAAATATGTAACGTGAAACAAAACTAATGTAACCCTTGTAGGATGCCGATGTTTTAAGTTAAAACTACGTTAGCAAAAATTCAACCGTATATCATCCACATTTCCTTAAATCGATTATAAAATCATGTTGAATTCATACTTTTACTATAAATATCAACTTTAAATCCCACAATAAGCAAATAAATAAATAAATCCTTCCTTATATAAATATACACAGTAATATTAATATTAAACAACATACTGTTACGAAATTTTTTCTAAAACTGAATAAAAACCAAACGAACCACAGTTACTATCAAAAGGAGCACGAGCAAAAGAGCCAAAAACAAAATTGAATACGCATGGCTCAAAGAGCAGAGCAAGAAAAGAAGGAGCAAGCGCAATGCGCATAAACCATTGGCTCTTTTTTTCTGCTCTGCTCTTTTGCGCATAGCTTAAACAAGAGTGCGCATAAAAAGAGTGCTCAAAGAGCAGAAGAGCAAAAGAGCGAGCCAATCTGAGCTCTGCTCACTACACCACAAAATACTCGAATTATGTCATACTGTACATACAAACTTTGGAGCAGTAAGGAGAGGTGATCAAGATTTGAGTCAGTACCTGGCCGTGGGCCCTAACCTGACTGTGGTCTTACCACCGAGTGAAATACAAAGCGTCGACTAGCGCCCCCTGCTAGGCGTAGCCAACAGAGTTGCAATTTTAAGAACATGGCTTGCAGGACCATGTCCTTCCCCTTGCTTGAGGGTTGGAGACTTTCCAACCCCTCTGTTGAATATGCAACAGCACATTCGTTTAGCACCACGCCCTCCCCGCGGACACTAAACTCTAACCGACAGCCACCACGTGTACCCCGTAGGGACCTCACCAATAACCGGTTACAGAGATGGGCGGCTCTCTGTATGGGCTACCGGTTCCCGTGGTGCCAGTATTTTAAGGACACTGATAAGACCTTCGACAAAGACCCACATCTTGTCTATCCAGATTCAGTGCCTGCACACCGGGGGACTGGTTCCCCCTATACCCCGAGTGTACTATGTCTGTGCCTAGGTTAGAATCAGCACAGACTTCTTGTAGTACCCCCGGGGGGAGCAGTAAGGAGAGTCGTATCAGCGCGACTGGCGGCTAGTCGCGCCGTCGATTACATTTCATGAGTCGCGCCGCCGCCGTATTTGTCGGCTTGCCGGCGGCTTAATTATTAGCCGGTTAACATGGCTAGTCAGTGTCTTGTTCGGGGTTTTTTAATTTTAAAAGGAAATATAAGAACTCGGCATTGATTACTTAATTCTTTAATATTTGTTCAGTGGTGTCAACATTCCTTTTTTATGGATATTTATTTCGAGCATAAGAGTATAAGTTATTTGCCAAGAATAACAATGCATATTTGAATAATATTTATTCTGAGATAGAAATCTAAATTAGTAATATATATATATAGAAAGTTGGAGTTGTAACAGGACATAACGATGGTAAAAAAAAACAACTTTATATTGAGTGAAATAGTAATTTTTATTTTTATTAGGAATTTAATTTTTTATCTTTATGTGAAAGATATTTAAAAGAAGACAAGATGACCAAGAAATATTAAATAATTAATTTTTCATCTGATAAATATTTTTTTTATCAGTTCAGCTGCTGAACCGTGTTTGTCGCACAAATAAAGAAACAAACTTAAATTTATAATATATACTAGCAGCGTCAACGACTTCGGCTGCGTGTCATTTATAATTTTCTTAAAACTCAATTTTACAAAAATGTGTTTTTATTTATTTAATCCAGTGTTAAAAAACTTATACTTAAAAATGAAACGTTCAATGGGACTTCCTCACAAAATTTTATTCAAATCCATCCAGCAGTTTTAACCTTATTCGAACACAGAAATACAAAGAGAAAGACTTACTATGTGTATAGATTACCTTATATTACTAATAAAAGAATTATTTTATAATTCATTATCAAAACAATGGTGATGACAAAATATGTACTAGCAACATTTATGTCAATGTCGATAATAGGTGCGTTCCCGTACTCAACATTGGGAACCTGCGGGATCGCAATGTTACCGAACATTGTTCCCGCACTACAAGTTTGGGTAGAAGAGAGAGATTTTGAGAGAATAAAATTCTTCTTTCTGCATGAAACAGCCCAAACTTTCCAAACAATCAGCTGATTGAAATGTGGCAAATACAAAAAAATTCTATGTTTTATGCACGCAAATGTATTATTTAAAAGTTTTATCCCAAAAAATAATAAAATTAACATAAGATCATGCAAAATATTTGTGTTTTTATGTTTATTTTGAAGAACTGCATGTTAATTTTGTTTGACATCTTGTTTTGGATATAAATTTGGTTTTTTGTGTTCTTGTACTTTTGGGCATTTTTGTCTTCAATTGTGAATAATTTATGTTTACTCTCATTTTACCGAACTTTACCCGAAAAGTACGGGAACGGAGCTAATATGATAATATGATCTTTATATAGAAATTTATAAAAAAAAAAACGCCAAACTTAGTGTACTGAATAATGATTACTAGTATTGAGTACAAAATAGCAGTAATCTGCATTCAGTATCAACAATTTAAATCATTCTTACTGAAACAATTATAAATGAAATACATACATTTCTATATATCTCAGCTCAGCCGTACAAAGTCAAATAAGCCGGTAAAAACAAAAGAAAAAGATCAAGTTTTATTAGCAAAGCAAACCAGAGCTGTATAAACTACTACTTAATCAATAGAAGTTTAGTGTTACCGTTGGGTAGCAAGAAATAAAAGTAGGATTTCTTTTTGAGTAAATTTATGAATTATAAATAGGTTTTATATCAGATTTAAATTTGTTTATAGATGATTTAAATGAATATTGCATTGAATTGGATAAATTGGACAAAAAGTTTTGAAGAAGTAAGGATAGAGTTAAGCAAGACTACTTCCTGTCATAAATAACTTGGTTACGAAAGAAAGTAAAGAATCGGGAATAATTGAGATTGATAGACGAGCATAAACTTAATTATACAAGTAGGGCGCAGTTAGACACTTCGATTGTTGATGAAAACGCTCAGGCTTTTAAAGGATCTTATAAGGCACTGGAAGATTTTATATGGAAGATTTTTATATTGCATAACTATGGAAGAAAATATACAAAATAGTGAAAACCATTACATATAGTATAGAAACCTGACAATGAGTACAATTATCAAAGGGGAAAAATGAATTTTGTACAAAACAATTATAGGGGCATTTTCGACCACAATAGGACATACTATAACAATTCAATTAACTCTAATAACAATGAATACACTTCAAATAATTATAATAACAATAGGAGGTATTATGCAAGTAGAGCTGGGAACAATAATTTCAGGGGTTACAAAAATGATCGACCGATAAACAATACTAACAGAAACTCAAATTCAGGTAGTGTAGGCAATTTGATAAGTAAACCTTGTAGGGGTTATAATGGAAACCTAAGTTTTTTAATAGATACGGGGGCGAACATCTCGATTTGTTAGCAAATAATTATATAACAAATAAATAGACACGAAGTGTAGTCGTTAAGTGGCATAAGTACATCGTACTTAAGCTTAGAACTAGAAGGATCACAAGCAACTCACAAATTTCATATTTTCGGTGATGATTTTCTTATTGCTGCTGGTGGGATTGTGGGAAGAGATATTCAAATGTTAAGTCGATTTTGAAACCTACACCATATCTTTTAATGTATCAGGTGAATAGTATGCGCTAGCAATAAACCTAAAACAGACGAAAGTTTTTGTGACAGCGCGATAAGAATCAGTTGCATCAGTGAATATTTGTACCTGTGAGGAATTTTCGTAGCAAGAAGAACGCAGTCCTGACTGATTTATACTTTGATGTAGACCGATTTGTCTATGATAACGAACCATTAAGCAGAAAAAGCGTATGTGATGTTTCAACGGATTTAAAAATTGAATGATTAGAAACAAGCGCTTATTGACATAATATAATGATATTTTTCATCTTGATGGTTATAAGCTAACAGACAATAACTTTTATATTCAGGAAATTCAGTTTGCAGATAGTAGTCCAGTATATTTTAAACCTTATAGTTACCTGAAGCTCTGATAAATAAAATTAATGGACAGAATAATAAACTACCGAAAGATAATGTTATTGAGCCCCCGGTGAGCCTATATAATTCTTCGTTATTAATTATACCAAAGAAGTCAGCAGATAACATAAAGAAATGGGGTGTAGTCGTAGATTTTAGAAAATGAAATGAAAAAATAGTCAGCGACAACTTTGCGTTAACAAAGATTGAAGATTTTCTGAGCTAATAATTTTTCCACACTGGATACGACCAGTTCTTTTCACCAGATTGGTTAACATGAAATTTCGAGACCACTGAACGCTTTCTCAACCAGAAGTGGTCATATTTAAATTACTGGACTGCCATTTGGGCTAAATAATATATATCTATATATATATATATATATATATATATATATACATATATATATATATATATATATATATATATATATATATATATATATATATATATATATATATATATATATTATTTAATTTATTTAATGCAATATATTTAATTTACCCCAGCGCCATATGGCTTTATAGAGGCTTATAAAAAAACTGACAACAGTAATTTATAATTACAATTATATGCGGCAATACTATTTGCAGAACTAATTTACATATTTATAAACTTTTTATTCAAGATGTAAGAAGTATTTCAACGTTATTTAGCAAATGTTGTTTAAAACTAATTTTGTAAGTGGATAATGTAGATTTATCTTAAGTTCCAAATGAGAAAATTATCCACACACATATACTTATTCGGTTTTTTTATCGGCAAACACAAGCCAAAGGTGATAGTTTTGTTCGTGACAGCTGTGACGTTGTTGCTTGATAAAGCTGACTGTTTGGTTGCCACGTTTTATCTTATAGAAGGCGTTGCGAGTCACCCGACTGTTAATTTAAATATAAAATGAAATAATAAATTCTAACAATAATAAATAAAGATAATAAGAAAGGTAATAAAATTAAGTATAATATAATTTAATGTAACGTAGCCATACTCGCAAGTTAAAGGCAAACACGAGGGACGAGTTTTACCGCTACAGTGTCCATTATGGTGAACATAACTTTTATCAGATACAGATAAGATGGCTGCTTGACAATATTCCAGTTCCTGCAGTTAATTTGATGTACCTTTGCATCTAATAGAGCTTGTAGTAAATCATTAAGTATTTTTAGCAAATATTTTGTAAGAGCTTCTGCAGCGATAGACATCAGAACCAAAAAGGCTTTGGTCGTTAGAGATAAATATAGCAGCACTTTTTTTAACTTAATGCACATTACTTGGCGTAAACCATCTACTATATTTTCTGCAACATCTGTATCATAATCAGATAATTCTTTTAGCATCAATTGTAGTATGTCATCAAGAGCTCGCGATTCTACTGTAGAACAAAGTGATTCAAAACTTTTTCTCGAACTTCCGAGAGAGGATCACACAAAACTTTCTTAGAGTCGGGACTAAACTGTTTACAAACAAGATTACCATTTCTTTTGACTTTAATGTTATTATTTCAGAGAGTCAAAATAAAAAACGCACTGTAGTGTAAACACTTTTGCTCTTCACTGTATTGCAGAATTCAACAACACACATTTTTATATTTTTATTTGTTAAGTAGACATAAACTTTTTTATATATTTTATTTTTATACCTCAGCATAATTTGTGGGAAATTATTAGCAGCAAACTTTTGTTGACGAGAATTTTCTTCAGTATATACATAAGCTGGCAACTTATTTAATAAAGTTTAGAATTAATTAGACTAGGAACTTTTTTTCCGTAGATTTTTTATTCTCGTAAAAGTGGAAATTTTAATGCTCTTTTGAAACAGCTGAAGAGCTGAGAAGAATACTAATTAAACATATTACAGTAGAAATTTTGATGCTTTTTTGAAACGGCTGAAGAGCTTAGAAGAATGCTAATGCCAAACAAAAAGGAATAGTTTTTTTTTAATTATTTTTAATTTTAGTCCCAGCCAGGGGTTGAACCGGTGATCATCATAAATCAATTAAAATTTAACTTTTTCGGCTTTGGTTCATTTTTAATTTAACTTTTATTAAGAAAAATTATTATTATTATATTATTATTATTATTAATTTTTCTAAATAAAAGTTAAATTAAAAATGAACCAAAGCCGAAAAAGTTAAATTTTAATTGATTTATGATGATCACCGGTTCAACCCCTGGCTGGGACTAAAATTAAAAATAATTTTAAAAACACGCAAGGCACAGCGCATTAACATTCATACCTAACTCATCAACAGTTGATATGATACTGGAGCAGCATCTATAATGTTGTGAGAAAAACAAGTATGAATGATTAAAAATAAAATTTGCATTTCGTGACTATACCGACGGTGTAGTACAAAATTGCAACAAATGTACAAGACGTGTTGTAGAGAAGACAACAAAAAAAATGCTTTGAGTTGTGTGTGAATTTCGTCCAACCAAATTAATATTGATTAGTTGGTTAAATGGATGATATTTACAGTATACGCAAATCAAGGTGTTGGATGCAAAGAATGCTGAAGATGGATTTGGCTGTCCTGAAAATGCAGCATTACATTCTGCCAGCGTCTAATTTTTCTTGTTTTCTTTGGAAAACGTCCGCGTACATTTGAAAAATAATTTTTCTTAATAAAAGTTAAATTAAAAATGAACCAAAGTCGAAAAAGTTAAATTTTAATAGTCTTTTTTAATAAATTAAAACAAGCCCAAAAATTTTTTTGATCTTGCCAAACTAATAGAAATTTTTAAATAATAAATTAAAACAAGCCATATTTTTGTTTTGATTCTAAAGAAATCTTTTGTTGAAAAAAGAACGTGTTCAATGGGTTCTGAAGAAGAAATTGATGCAATTGTAAAAAAATGCGAAAAACAGGATGAACCTTCCGGAAAAAAATCAACAGCGTCCACCGGTCTGCACTTCAACACTCAAAGAAGCCGGTCCCAAACCAACAACCATAGAGCAATAAAGAGCAAGAGTTACCCAAGAACATATACAACACCAAAAAAGAGGGGAGAAATAAAAACAAAAATTAAGAGCAGCTCGAAGAGACTTAAAACAGATAATAGATATTAGCCAAAGCACCCAAAAGAAGAATCTTATAAATTTATAGAGTTGAAGCACAACACAAAAAAAATAAACGTCAAGAAGATAAATAATCCTTGCGCTAAGTTAAGCAACAGAACTATAAGAAACTAACACATGTACAGTTCATATTAAATTAGATTTTTTCAAGCTTGTTTATTGTTTATGGTAGATAAAGAAGTGAAAATATGTATTAAATAAAACAAGCAACAGTGCTATATTCGGCTATGCCGAATCTTATATACCCTTCACTATCTAAAACATTTTTTTATATGTAGTTTGACGTTTTTCTTTTTGAGAGAGAGAGAGAGAAACACGTCAAACTACATATAAAAAAATTGTTTCGGAACAGAAATTTTGTTCGGAAACAATGGGTGAATCCAGTTTAACATGGTAAAACCTTAAACAAAATGTCAAACAGAACAGTCAAAAATAGAACACCCTAATGCCAATGTAGTTAATAAAGTGGAGGTAATTCAAGAAAGACCCAATTTAATAACTATTGAAATTTGTTTAATAATAACAATATTTATGAGACTCAACTTTACTTTGGGTATTTACACAATGCGCAGTAGAAAATTAAGGAAGAGATATTTAAGTAGAGCAAATGATCTGGACAAAGTCTAAAGATTAATATAATACAAAAAGCCAATGGAATGACAGCAAATCTTACAAAGAAATCTAGAATATTAAAGGAGATTTTAATACATCTTATAAAAGTTTAAATATAGATAGACCAATCAAAGAAGAAACATTGAACAAACATGTACAAACCACTTTAAACAGTTTTGAAGATATAAGAGTTGTACTTAGTGTAAATTATAATAGGTTAACATCGGCACAGAAGGTAGCAGCAGACGCATTCTTCTCGGACATTAGAGACAAAACCGAAAGTAGAAAGGAAAAAAATTAAGTTTGCCAAACTCATTGCACGAATTAATTTCCTGCAGTACAAACACTAGTGCTAAGTTTAAACAAATATCTACAACAATGCCTATAATTTTTGGCAATAGCCACAAAATTGTTATGTGATTTTGATGGTATAGCTAAAATCAAGGCGAATTAATTTTACCAGGTGGCATTGTTGCGGCAGCTGATAAATTTTTGCTTAATTTTGTAATGTGTAGAATAGCTGTCAAAAGTGAGTTATTTTATATTACAAAATTTCCTTTTTTATTATTCCTTAAAAAGAATTGTAAGAAAGGTTTTAAATCAATTTAAAAAACGAATCATAGTAAAAACGTTATTAAAAAGGGTAAAAAAAAGTGCAGTTATTAAATGTGTTCTAAAGTTTACTTTAGAGTACCTGTTTTTCTTTTTATTGTTGTATTGTAGCGGCGCTGCCACCTTATATGAATTGGCCTTGGCTGAAATTCTCCAATCTTTTATAGATTTGTGCAAATTACTAGATTCGATAAATAACTTTCATGTGCAAATAATAATAACCCTTAATGAAAATAAACTAAACGGCAGTACAAAAAATCTAATGGCGACGAAAATACAATAGCGAAAATTATAACAAAACTAAATAGTAGCTTTACAGAAGAATCAGTAGAGGTTATATCAGCAAAAAAAATGAATAGTAGACAAAATAAAAAGGTCGCTAACTCCTATTGCAGCGAGATTGAGAACTTAGCAAAGTCATTTGAAAATGCCTACATTTCGAATGGACTCCTATTCAATTTGGCAGTAAAGTATTCCACGCAAGTCGCAGAAAAGGAGCTCACTGAAAACTGCACAAGCGATATAATATTAATAATAATAACAACAACCACAGCAATTCAAATAACAATCGAAATTTTAAGAACAATTTCAATAGAAATAGACCATTATATAACAATAACAGGAATATAAACTATTCTAGACCAACTGACTCATATGAGACAAAGAACTTTGAAGAACCCCTAAGTTCCTACCAATACAGCACAGAGTATATAATCTAAGTCTCAACTTGTGTATCTTTAGGTCTGTTCATTTACTAAAAATTGTTACGAATTTGTAACAATTGTTACTGAAAAGTGTTCATTAACCCAAAAAAATTTGCAACGAGAGAGTGCAAACAGAGAGTAAAAAAAATGAGATACAAAAAATATCTTGCAAATTGTTACTGGTAAAATTTTTACTTGCAAGAATTATCCAAACAGCTGTTTTTTACTTTTGTTTACAAAATAATTTGCTTTAAAAATGCCTGATAAAAGAAATTTTTGTAATATTGAAGAAAATGCAAGTATTTGACAATTAAAAGAATATGAAAATAATATTATTTTGCTATTTTTCTTTAATTTAGCTTTGGAAGTACAAATCAAAGTAGTGTAAAACACCAGAAATTTAGTTTAGAATCTTCGAGTTTTGCGGATGTTTGTATTGTTTTTAGAATTAAAAGTAAATAAGCCAGTAATGAAACATTCAATGCAATGTACTAACGTTACTAATAGACACGGCAGCTGATATTTCATTGATCAAATTAACATGTTTTAAATTACATAAAATTAAAAATACAAATAAAGCCACAACACTGCATTTTAAATAACTATAACCACAAAATAAAAGAAGAAAAAAACAGAAAACATATCTTATTATAATATTATTAAAAAAAGCCAACAAAAAATTCAGAAGGAAAAGATAATCTTGTTACAGACGCATTATTAAGAATAACAATCGAAGACTTAAAAAACATTAATTTAAATAAAAATACTATGACAATCAGATCTACGACTCATAGGCGTAATGAAATAAGTAACTTATAAATGAATCTGCATGTAAATAATAATAATTATAAAAAGCCCGATATAAATACATATATGTCAATTAATAATTCTGACGTCACAAAATTTTATAAACTAAAAATTACTCCAATCCGTTGTTACATTAACCGTGGAAAATCTATATTGGCAAATTTTAAAATCAGAGATCTATTTACTAATGAGAACTTTAACTTAAAGCAATTTTTCCCAAGGCTTGAAGAAGTGGCCGGTAAACATAATATCGAAAATTTAAAAGTGTCACCTAAATTATCTCAATAAATGATTTTAAAATGATGGGTAATGAATAATTGAATAAAATAAAAGTAGTGCTTCTAAATGAGGTTACCCGTATTAGTAATAAGAATGCTAAGGCGATTCTTAATAAAATGCTGCCAATTTACGACGATCCTACAAAAAGAGTATATTGTTAATATTTAGAAAAAATCAAAAAGTATTACTATAACATCACAAAAGATATAATGAAGCGTGTTATCGTCTCAAAACTGTGAAAAATTCGAAAACTTTTAAACATAATAGAAGTCCAATGACTATCACTCAAACACCAAGAAAAAATGATTGGATATAGTGTACGTAGTCACAAAAGAATCATTTCTGATATCTATACAGGGAAAAGAATATGCAATTACAACTTGATGTTACTTAAGCTATAGGATAGTCGTTAAATCAATATTTGAGGATTTCATTTTACCTATGGTCAAATGTAGACTTTCATTTCAGACATGGGAGTAGAATATAAAATTTCAATACTGACAGAACTATGTAAATTACTAAAATTTTGAAAAATAACTTTAATAGCTTAATATCACCTGACATTAGGTGAAATTAAAAGAGGTCACAGAACTTTCAATGGACATGTAATATGAATATGTCAGTAGACAAAACTGACTAGGATGAATGTTGAAATATTTCACGTATTGCTTTAACACTACACCATCATAACTATTGTACTTAAGTTGATTGATGATGATGATGATTATCTCAAAGAAGCAAAATATAGATTAGAAATAGCATATGAGACAGCTCAATAACTATTAGATAGAAAAAAATACAACAAAAATTAATTTACGATGAGGAAATTTTAGACTTTAATTTTAACATAGAAATAATAGAAGGAAATAATGTAACAACAGTTGATAAGAAAACCAATAAAGTACAAACTGGTCATAAAAATATACTTCAAATATGTAAATTACAATTAATAAATATCTTACAGTTAAGAACTAAGAACTTTATTGTTATCGCAATGATTAGAAATATTAAAATAATATAAAGAAACCTAATATTATGAACTGATAAACAAAAATCAACTTAATTTTTTAAAAGAATGTCCATACAACTAAAGTTTTATGAACATTGTTGCGAAAAGTGGAGTCGTAGTGTATAAACACTTTTGCATGCCACTGCTGTTCCTTACTTCGCCTTTGCGTTGATCTAGATGCTCTGAGTTAAGCGCTCTTTCTCATGTTGATAATATTTTAGGCACCACTCATTCAAATCATCAAGTGTTCTAGCTGTAACTCGGTGTTTGTCGTAACTAACGCTTGCCAAGCACCATAATAGCAACCCGAAAAGAGTAGGTAGTATTTCTCAAAGGGTTTGAGGTGTGTTAGTGACTACTATTTTCCAAACATGAAGTGCTGATTGACGAACTATTAGTGATACATAACTTTGGCTAGTATATAGTCCTAAAAGAACACGGTAACATCGGTCATTACCGAAGAATCGCATACACCTAATTCTGTTTTTATACGATAAATTGGTTGCAAAAAAACAGTGTAAAAAAGACACTGATAGTGTGAAATAATTGGTGATCGGTTCCTAGTCTCAAAAACCTATTAAAATGAGCGATTATCTTTATTTTAATAAATAACATACATATATCACATTTATTTCCACTCTTAGCCTAAAAGTAATTCATATTAACTGTATGACAACTTCAGGAACTAAAACAATAATATTAAATAGCTACGTTGTTAACAAAAATAGCTTTCTCAATTTTTAAGAAAACTAAATTCGGCTATACCGAATCTTATATATCCTTCACCATGTGTGTAAGTCTAGCTTAGTGAAGTAAATCCAATCAAAAGAAACAACTTTTGGGATGACAGAGAATTAAAAAATAAGAATAAAATAAATACTATATAAAATTTTTCCACCAGCTCTTAATGGGTTAGCCATTTCCATATCGATGTCTTAAAAAATATGGTGCAATTTTGTGCTTTTCTACAAAAAGTTCAGAGAGCAATAACTCGGAAAATGTGGGCAAGCAGCAATCTTTTCTACTTGATGTTTTTTGTTATTTCATTGTTCTAAATGAAGGAAAAATAAGAGGCAGGCGTGGTCTTTTGCTCACTACCTCAAAGGACATGGACCGATCTTGCTGATTTTCAATAGCAAAGTTATGGCTGATCGATTGACGTATTTAAATTTTCTCTAGCTCATTTAGGTCCTTGGCAAAGTTGATTTCCGCACTAACACGGACGCACAGACGGACATCGCTCAATCGACTTCGCTATGCATAAGGACTTAGAATATATATGTATACATTATGGGGTCAGATATACCCCTTTCACTTTTTGTAATGAAGGGTACAAAAACACGTCTGATTGCATTGAGAGTTCACAAAATGTTAACACATTTCAGTTGTTCTGACTATACATTCGCTTTTATCTGCAAAAAGGGAATTCCCCTGAATTTTTGCTGCTTACGTTCGATCTAAGCAGTAAATTTACTGGTATCCACGAAAAGGGATTTCCCCTTATTATGTGACATGAACATATGTATTTAGAAAAAATTAATTTGGCTAAAAAAAAAATTGAGCCCAACAATTTTGAATTGTGCTAAGTCGAAAAAAATCGTGTAAAAAATACAACATTTTCATTTTCTAAGCCGTGTTAAATCAAAACTGTGCAAAAACAGTACCAAAGTTACCATCTTTACTTGCAGTTTCTGCTGTAATTTTTTGGAAACTCCGGATATCCGATGTAACAGATCTCCTAATAATTGAACAGAACTAAAACGAATACGCGAATTTTTATCAAACCAACCCTCTTTTTAATTTGGGCAATACAGTAGTTTTCGCTTATAGTCCACAACTACAGTTGCACAATTTTTGTGGACTATAAGCGAATTAGGACATTAACTGAATTTTTTAAGCCACTTTATGGACTATAACTGAATCCAGATATAATACACATTTTGGACTATACACAAAGTATGCAATTTCTTCAATAAAACCACTTTTTTTAAACAAAATAAAAGTTTATTTAAAACATTTTTGACATTTGTAAAAGTTGCCAGAATTCTAAATAAAAAAGGTTGCCAGTTTGTTTAAAAAAAGTATTAAAAAAACAGGGTGGACTATATGAAAGATTTTTTCTATACAATATTAGCTATGTATGCAAAGAAAATTTGGCCTTTAAACGAAAATGGACTATAGGCGAAATGGACTTAAGAACAAATAATTTGTATGAAATTCGAAAAAACCTGCAAGTGAATAGGACTGTTTTGGCTTACATCCGTTTTTGGCCTTTAAGCGAAATGGATTATAAACGAAAAGTACTGTATTAGTGCTAGTTATTTCCGCGTACAAATTTACAATTTGTTGTTCTGTTCGAATCTACTCGTTTTCATCTGGATGTTTAACCTAATTTATTTGGAAAAAAAATCATAAATTCAAGCCGATCATCATAAGAGCCTTGTATGAAGTTACAAATAGGCTGACTTCCAAAACATCAGTTGACTTCTATTCAAACAATGTATTGTGTTTCATAATACCGTGGTACTAAATGTTTACAATGCATAACATTCCAAAATATCGCAGACAAGTATTAGAAACGTTGCAACCGAGCAACTAGCGCATCAGTTTCTAAATTGATGCTCTGTTTCGCAACTTTGCATATGTACAAGATCAAATACCGCAGCAAAACTGTATACAAACTTTGTATTAATCAGAGTACCGAAATGCTCTCTCACTTCTCACACATGAGAGAACAGTGAGACATTTTAGTTTTTGTTGCTTCTTTTCATAATGAGTGAGAGGCTAGAAAACATTTTGGTTTTTTCGATCATGAGAGGGATGAATTTTTCTTTCTATTCAAAAGTTAAAAAATTAGAAAAAAAATTTTTTCAGGAAAGTGCAAATTTTATAATTTTTCATAAGTGAAAAGACCGAAGAAAAAATTGTCCATTAAGCGTTTACTTCTCAATCATGTTTGAGTATGTGCAAGTTACATTTTTGAATATTAAATTTAATAAAAAAAAACAATTTTTTATTTTAATAATATTCTTTATTGTTAGCGCAACTCTGTGCGCTGAGTTTCAGATAAAACTAAAAACTTATTTCTAATATCAATATCTTAAATATTATTCTAAGCTAAATTTGTCATGCATCCAATAACAAGCTTCTTCGGCAAAAGTATGGGAACAAAGAAAAATCGCCAGATACTCTTCCAGGTATCCATCAGCGTAGTTGGGAAAATGTCATCTAATGCCAAACACCTGCACATGTGGGAACGTGTGAATCTATCTATTTCTACAACTTGCTTCTTATTTTATTCGTGGGGACGTTTAGATTTTGTCTATTTCTTTTAGTTGCATCTTTTCTTGTTCGTTTAAACATTTGTTACGTTAACTTACATTTTAAATTGATTTGTTTTTCACGCAACTGCGGGCGTATGCAATAACAAAGTGTATGTTCTTATTTGTTAGTGGAAAATGTATGTTGGTGAAGAAATTTTACTTTTTAGTTATCATAGTTTACTATATCGGATCCATTTTTATATAAGTTAATTTAAAAGAAAAAATAATTCCTTATTTGGTTTATTATCATTTATTTATTTGTTTGGTCTAAAAGAAAAAGACACATTCACATTAATATGTTAATATAAAAAATATATATAGAAATATATCGTTAGCTTTATATAATGTTTTTTTGATTTAATTATAAATTTGTCTTTCATAACACGGATTTTCTTTGTTTTTCACCCTTACTTGTATCATTGCTAATACACACATCATGTGGGATTGTAGGTCGTTTATTGGTCGTTAATGACCGTCAAAAAGAAATAATTTTTTTTTCTCACTTACAAGAAATTTCAAAAATCTCATTTTTGAATTTTCGTAAATGAAAACTTTTTAACGCTGAAAAAATACCTATTCGTTTATGAAAAGCGGAATTAAAGAGAATGATATTATTCATCCCTTATCATGTATGAATAATAGGGATATTTTTTGTTATTCACTTTTTCATATATGGATGCTTAAAAACGAAAGAGACAGACACATTCATGTGTTATCGCAGGAAAAAAATTTTTTAATCTCGTTTATCAAGGTGAAAAATAAAAAACAAATCATGTTGTAGATTTTCTCAGCCGTGCAGATATATATTTCTTGGAGCAAAATAGCAACGAAATATTTTCTAATAATGCTACGATATATAGTGAAACAGAAAATTTAATAGATCATATTTTTATTTCAGATTCACTCAGCATGTCACTTCTAATTTTCTTTAAATTGAAGTTTAGAAAAATGTTTTTGAAATATTTATTTGAGAGTTCTGTAAACAGTGTTTAAAATTTTTTATCTACAAAAATAAAATCTGCTTACAACTGCTTTTTTTACGAAAAAAAAAGTATTCTATATTTGAACCCAGGTTCTAAAGATGCTCCTCACAAAATTTTAATCAAACCCTTCAAGAATGGTTGCCGTGTTTTCGTATAAAAGGGTTTTGAGTTTTTATTGTGTTCTTGCTTTGCTGATTTAATATAGTTCTTATTTAATAAGTTTATCTTGAGATATATGGCTTTTAAATTTTTACACAAAATTTTGGCAGAATCCACTGATCAGCTATATGAGTAGTAGTGAAATGGCCATATGTATATGCTTTTCCTGCAGGCTGTTGTAGTCAAGGTGGTAAGCACGTTGACTACAAAGCTGGTTGGCAAGGTTTCAACCCCTGCGGCAACCAAAAACTAAAATGCTTTTTTCTGTTTAACAGTATAAATATATATTCAGAATTAACAATAAAACATGCAGCCCCCTTCGTCGGTACTTCTTCATGGCATATTCGCCGGTGAAGTAAAGTAACTAGTGAAATAGCTATACTTTCACCACCTGTTCTTTTCTCTCCCGTATCCTTTTCCTAAAGAATGTAGCACGGTAACACACTGATTAAATATATATGTTACGTTTATTTAAATTTAATAACGTTTATTTTATTGAGTTTTTTTATTGCAAAATAAACAACCACAATTTATTTACTACTTTAGTTAAATTACACTTTAATTAGACGACTTTTACTTATTCGCAATGAGTACACAAAAAATACGCGATGGCAACTTCAACACTGTTTTATCTGTTTTACCACAAGAAATTCACTGGTTGACCTTTTCACTAAGAATAATCCAGCATGTATGGCCGTTGCTTTTATATACCAAATGTTATGGCTCTTGAATATACCAGAACTTCCTCCATCTGTTGGTAGAATATTTCTTTACTACACATTTATCATTTGAAACACATGATGACTGTTATTTGATTCCAGAACCTTCCATTATTATTTTGAATTTATTTATACATGCTGTCTATTTTTATTAGTCGTTATGTAGGTGTGTGCGTAGTTGTGTGTTGCGTTTATTTTTATTGCTTTATGTTAGTTGATTTTGTTTTGTGATTAAGAAATTTTTGTAGAAACTTCTGGCGTTGTAAACATACATAATAGGTCATTTCGTTTTACTTTGTTGGTGACAAATATTCTTATTTCTTTTTATAACCTAAATAAAGCATCTTCGCAACACTGCCGCCCACTTAAGCCTTTTCGTCCCGAATAGGCTCAACATTACCTTTGCCATATTTGGCCAGCCGTTCCAGGTGAACAACTTTAATTTTTGACCTTGGATTATGGTATCCCTGTATCCGGTAAATCACACCATTCAATTTCTTGATCACATTGTATGGTCCCTCGCAGTGAGTTTGCAGCTTAGGAGGCAGTCCTTTCTTGCGTTGTGGGTTATATAGTAGAACCATTTGTCCTTCAGTAAATCCCTCCGTGTTTGCTGCTCGATCATATCTGGCTTTCATTTTATCGCTGGACATTTTAATGCGGTTACTGACAAACTCATGAAGCTCATGCAGGTCTTCTTGTGCTTGAAGAACATTTCCATTGTCTTCGTCTGCAGGTCCCAGTTTAATACCAAATTCTAAATCTGCTGGCAATTTTAGTTCTGTCCCGAACAAGATTTTTGCTGGACTTCGCGAAGTTGAATCATGTACAGCTGACTGATACGCTAGTAGGAACTTTGGTATATGCTCATCCCAATCTTTCTGGTGTGCACTGACCACTTTTCTGAGAAATTCTTCTAGGGTACGATTAAATCTTTCTACTGTGGATGCAGCGGTGTCGTTCTCGTCTTTTTAATACCATATACGTTACACATCTCTTTGAATATGGCCGATTCAAAATTTTGTCCCTGGCCTGAATGCAGTTCTATTGGAACACCGTATCGACACACCCAATTGTTCACAAGAGCGTCCACCAATGTTTTGTACTCTTGGTTTGGAATGGTATACACCTCAGGCCATTTGCTAAAATAATCTATAACCACTAGTACATATCGGTTTTCAGCATTGCTAATAGGGAATGGACCTGCTATATCAATAGCTATCCGCTCAAAGGGGGCACCTGCATTGTATTCCTGAAGCTTGCCATGACTCTTTCTTGCAGGACCCTTGGCCGCAATGCACTGTTCGCAATTTGCTATCCAATCAGCTACGAGTTGTCGTCAGCCTACCCAGTAAAATCGTTGCTTTATCTTTCCCAGCGTTTTTGTTATCCCCATATGACCCCCGCTGGAACCATTATGAAACTGCTTCATTACCTCACTCCTTTTAGAAGTTGGCACGACAATTAAGTCTGTTTCCCAAGATTGGTATAAGCAGCCATCTACCACTTTCAGGCTATTCCACTCAGCCCAGTACGATTTTGCTAGGCGGCTTTCTGCCGATATTTCATTATGGTTCGGTCTTCTGTTATTTCGCTTACCCAATGTAATTTTTGCCAAAAATCGGTCCTCATTCTGTGCCTTCGACCAGTCTTCGCTTGAACCAATTTGGGTAAGGCGCACGTCAATGATGCACTCCTTTTTTTGACATTTGTGCAGTGCTTGCACTCTACATTGCATGGCCGTCTTAAAAGGGCATCAGCGTTGTTGTGTTTTCCACCTTTTCTATGTATAATACTAAAGTCATAGCTTTGCAAACGTTCAACCCAGCGTGCGAGCTGCCCTTCGGGGTTCTTAAATTGCATCAACCAACGTAGTGCGGAGTGGTCCGTCCTTAAGATGAAAAGTTGACCATATAAGTACTTGTGGTAATGTTTAACACACTTCAGCACTGCCAAAAGCTCCCGTCGTGTAACGTAGTAATTTCTTTCGGGCTTCGAGAGTACCCTGCTGTAGTAGCCAATGACCTTTTCTGTTCCATTAATCTCCTGAGAAAGTACTCCTCCTATTCCATAGCCGTTTGCACTCGTGTCCAATGTAAATTTCTGTCCAGCTATTGGATAGGCGAGGACTGGTGCCGTACACAAAAGTTTCTTGAGCTTCTGGAATGCTTCTTCCGCTGCCTCACTCCAGTGGTACGGTTGCGAATTTCTGGTCAACTTATGCAAGCTAGCAGCCACTTGAGCAAAGTTCGGCACAAATCTCCTGTAGTATGTGCTAAGCCCCAGGAAACTACGCAGCTCATGAAGACTTTGTGGACGAGGCCAGGTCTTTACTGCCAGTCAAAAGTTTTCCCCGTTACGATTATGTCATCCAGATACACTAAGCACGTTTTCCAACTGAGACCCTTAAGACCACGTTCCATTAAACGCTCGAAAGTAGCTGGAGCGTTGCAGAGCCCAAATAGCATCACCTTGAACTACTCGCGCTAAAGGCAGTTTTCTCCTTGTCTTTATCGGCTATTTCTACTTGCCAATAGCCGCTCTGCAAGTCCAAGGTAGGAAACTATTTTGTTCCGGCCAACGTGTCTAAGGTGTCATCAATTCTAGGCAACGTATAACTGTCTTTCTTGTTGACGCCATTGAGCTTCCTGTAGTCAAAACCTGGCGAACTCCACGGACTCGAGCATGGTTCAATGACTCCGTTCCGTTCCATTTCGCTGACAAGGTTCTTGACCTCGTTTCGCTTTGCTAGGGGAACACTTCTCGGTGATTGTTTTATAGGCCTCGCTTCGCCAGTAATAATTTCATGTTTCACAACTGCCGTTCTACCTTGGCTTTTATTACTTAGGGCGAAGACGAAGGCATGTTTTCTTAATAACTGCTTTGCTTTGTTTCTGCCAGAAGATGTTAGTTCTGCCACCCATTATTGCACCTGTTCTGCTAGTAAATCTCTTTGTGTGGCTGGTAATTTTGGGAATACTGTGTTTACCGCACATTTGATAATGGCTTCAGCTGGCTCACATCGACCTATCTCAAAATTTCTGTTAATAATCTTTTCGCTATAGGACAGATTAAGTACTCTCACAGGAACTCTTCCATCGTCGCAGATTTTCACAAGGGCTTTAGCTGTTAAAATGTCGTCTTTCACTTCTGCTGGTTCTACCACCCACAACCGGTTATCCACACAATCTGCCTCCACACGTGCCCATACTATAGTTTCCGCCTCAGGTGGTAATTTGTGGCGTTACACGCAAATAGCTTCCTTACTGCGGTCCAGCTCTCTTAACCAACATCCAGGGATATTTCCACATTACGCAAGATCATTATTTGCTCCCCCATGTGCAGGTTAATACCGTTGGCTATCACGAAGTCTGCACCAATGATAACTTCATCCACTATGTCGGCGACAACAAATACATGGTCAACGCTGATGTATGCTATATTCAGTCTTACCCTGGCTCTTCCATAGTCAGTGGCTAAATCTCCAGTAGCCGTGCGCAGTCGTACATTATTTAACGGTTCCACAGCGCCTTTTACTATATCGGGTCTGATTATGGCCTGAGACGCTCCTGTGTCTATGGTGAGGACTTGCTTTCTTCCGTTGCGCAATTGAAATCGAGATTGTGGGGCCATCGGTTGTGGGAATTAGCACTTGCCCCTTAGCGCTAGCTCGAATTAGTTTAACGGTGACTTGAGCGATTTGGTGTTATTCGCCCGCTTGTTGTCCCTCGTTGGCGAAGTAGATCTTGATCTTTATTTATAGATCTGCAGTTGCGCTGGAAGTGGCCAACTTTTCCGCAGTTGAAGCATTTGGCGCGAGACTTACCCCTTTTCTTCTCCATTATTTGTTTGACAATATCTTTTATCTCGCTCCTTTTGTCGCCATGGTTATAATCATCAGTCTCAAGACATCGCACCTTGTACACTTGTGGCTTCAAAATGACTTTTGCGGTCTCCTGTGCTAGCGCGTACGAGATAGTTTCTGCAAAGGTTGATTTTTGCATCGCACAAACCGCATATTTAACATCTGGATCTCGTATACCATTCACAAATGCTTCAATTTTAAACTGATCGAGAAACGGATGATGTTTGCCTGAATAAGTCAGCTGCACCAAACGTTCAATTTCCATAGCGAAGTCTTGAAGCGTCTCGTTCGCCTTTTGAACCCTACCTCGTAACTTCATTCTATAAAATTCTCTTTTATGCTCACCTTCGTACTTACGTTGTAAGGCATCCATAATGTCCTCATAATTATTTCTACTTCCGGCTGGTAAGCCAAAATAAGCTTTATAGCTTTTTCATCTTTGTCCCATCTATTCTTGCTCGCCACTGTTTCGAACTGGAACTTTAAAACATTAAAAGGTGCGCTGCCGTCAAAGCTCAGACTATTTATCTTGCTAGCATGCTCAGAGATAACTCTCACTGCTCCTTCTCGAATTTATAGATCGCCCATTTGCACTTTTAATTCATGCAATTCTTCGTCCAATTTTCTCTCTAAGCCAGACAATTTTTCATCAAACTCGCTGACTCTCATTTCCACGACGTCCACTCTTTTGCCGAAGACTTCTAATATTTTTGAAATTTCTCGTTAACCCCCGCTAAAAGCCGTCCCCCGTTTATAGTAGAGCTTTCTAGTATTGCTTGTTGAAGCTTCTGATTATTTTCTTCCATTTTCTTTATTTGGTTGTCCTGCTTCTGGTTATTTTCCTCTATTTTCTTCATCTTCTGGTCGCTCTTCTTGTGGTTATTTTCTTCTATTTTCTTCATCATAGCTGCAAACATAGAATTCAAGTCCACAATGCTGCTTGTTAATGGAGTACATACTTCAATCACTTCTTTTCTTCTATTTGTCCGAATTCGTATGTCCCAATATCAATACCACGCTGCTTAAATTCATCTATTAATTTCCTTTGAAACTCCGCTTTATTGCCCGCTGTCGGCAGATCCAACTTACTTAGCTCTATTTTTAGCTGCTCAACTCTAAGCTCGTCCAATTTCATCGTGATTTATTTATTATTTGCAATTTCACTTCTGACACCAATTGTTACGTTTATTTAAATTTATAAACGCTTATTTTATTGAGTTCTTTTCTTGCAAATAAATAACCACAATTTATTTACTACTTTAGTTAAATTACACTTTAATTAGACGATTATTTACTTATTCGAGATTAGTAAACAAAAAAATACGCGATGGCAACTTCAACACCACAAGATCTTCAGTGGTTGACGTTTTCACTAAGAATAATCCAGCCTGTATGGCCGTTGCTTTATGTACCAATTGTTAAGGCTCTTGAATATACCAGGACTTCCTCCATCTGTTGGTAGAATATTTCTTTACCACGCATTTATCATTTGAGACACATGATGACTGCTATTTGATTCTAGAACCTTCCATTATTATTTTGAATTTATTTACACATGCTGTCTATTTTTATTAGTCGTTACGTAGGTGTATGTGTAGTTGTGTGTTGCGTCTATTTTTATTGCTTTATGTTAGTTGTTTTTGTTTTGTGATTAAGTAGTTTTTGTAGAAACTTCTGGCGTTGTAAACATACACAATAGATCATTTCGTTTTACTTTGTTGGTGACAATTATTTTTCTTTCTTTTTATGACCTTAATAAAGCATCTTCGCAACAATATTATTGCCTGAAGTGCCACTTCTTAAAAAAAAAAATAAACTAAAATATTCATGATATTATCATCAAATATATATGTTTGAAGAAACCCAGCACAATTAAAATAGGTTAACTC
Source organism: Cistogaster globosa (assembly GCA_937654795.1). NCBI lineage: Eukaryota > Metazoa > Arthropoda > Insecta > Diptera > Tachinidae > Cistogaster > Cistogaster globosa. Next base: position 104,026,998 of record OW569403.1, on the reverse strand, counting down.
GGAGTGGAGCTTAGTTAGTCTTCAATTGCACGCCAGTTGGCGGAGAGCGTGTGTCTAGATACCTATGACGCGTCACCATTATGGCCATAGGTGTCTGACATAGCTCGGGCTAGTTACATGCCCCCTATGTTTTCTGCTATGTGGTGGCACATGACCTAGATAATGCCAAATTTTTGCAAATACAGTGGCAACTTGTCGGGGCAGGGCATCACCACACCATAGGTTGTGCCACGGCTGGACAATTTTTTCTAGGCGTATTAAACCAGTTCCCCTTCAACGCCAAGGCTCGGGTTAGTTATAATTTTAGTTACCCAGTCCATGCCGTCACTGCATGTATGGTCGCCTTTAAGCGCCTTCTCTTGGGAATCAAATTATTGTAAAAAACACAGAACTGTAAAACGAGGTCAGCAGGGAAAACCCAAGCTAACTAAATACAGTACGACCTCAGCTACTCAGTCTCAGCTACTTTAGCGACGGCTTTAGGTGTCGCAGAGGACTTTCGTTAAGGGGTGTGCCGCCTAACCTCTTTTAGGCATATTTGGTAACATTCCATCCTTGAAGTTGTTGGACACAAAACATCCAAAAACGCCTAATCAGCAACAAACTCAACCCAGTCATTGTAGACCTTACGGTGAGGTTGCCAAAATTTACTGATAAAAGCTATTAGAGCCATGTTTCGTGAGAAATGAATGATCCGTATTAAGCTGCTGAAAGAGTACTTAAAATTTCTTGAAGCCAACCCAGGACAATTGGCACAAAATGAGGATGCTGTCTCGTTTCAAGCTTCCCTCATGCTCAAAGTTCAGCACTGTAGCTCAAGCAAGCAGATACGTTACGGGTAAGCGTGGCCCGCCGCGAGATTGGATGCGTTCTCTGTCAGCGACATACCTCGCAGACCATCGGGATTATACCGACGGAGCCACATGACCCACCCACCATTCTGGCAATCATCTAGAGCGGAAATATCGATCTGCCAACCAGTGATTGCAAGGTAGTGAAGGTTTCCAAATAAAATGGTGGGTGTGGTAATTAACAGGGAATCGTTGTGATCACTTCGAAAGAAACAAGGCAAAATCTTTTACGAATTTGACGGACGTAAACGAATACGCTAACTTGGAAAGGACAGAGGGCTCCCAATTACACTCATGTCTAGTTGGCGAGATTTTTGGGCGTCTTGATGTTCAGAGGACGAAGACGCTCTTCTAGATTTCTATCCGGATAATGTTAACGTCACCGGTTTCTTACGATCTAGACCAGCATGGTAAAAGTGATCCAGTTCAAACTCCATCATTCTAAAGCAGCGACTGCTGTATTAATTCTTCCTCTTGCATAACAAGGCGAAGATACAGCATTCGTCCAAGAGCAGTGGTTAAAAAGTGGCGAAATATGTGGACTTACTGCAAAGGGCTACAAATTACTGTATGCGGTATCTTTAGCTAGTAGTAAAAATATCAGAGCCTGTATTTTGGCAAAAATCACCTTAATAACTTAATTTCATGATATTTTGATAAAGATTCGGTGAAAGTAGCGGAAGAGACAGTGTATGTGTCTGACAGACTTTTTGACAGATCTGTTTGATTTTTTAATCTTTGGAAATAATTCATAAAATGAATTTTTCTATGCGATCAGAGTTGATTTTTTTTTTTGAAGATGAGGAGAAAGAAACAAAATATTAAAAGCATCTGTTTTTGCATCTTTTTGTATACTAGTGTGGCAACTACGACGCCATTTTGAAACAATTTTTAAGGTAGGACAGAATACCGTCAGATTTTCGTGTGATTAAACCGGATTGTGTATGATAGTGAATCCCGGCCTTAAAAGGTATTGCCAAAAACAATCAACGGCAATTGACCATTGGCGGTAGCATTTGCCGGCTGTGGGTAATATTTTATATTACCAAAATCTGAAATTACTTTTAACTATTTGATAACAAATATGTAAATTCTGTATCATTATTAAATGCACTTTAATTTTCTTCATATTTAGAGTAAAAAAGATAATTAAAATTGACAAGTCTTCAGTAATTTCGTTACGCACAAAAAAATATGGCTGACTTCCAAAATGTGTGAATACAAAGTTTGTATACAGTTATACTGCGGTATTTAAACTTTTTTCATATGCAAACTTCCGATACAACGCAACTATATGCTTTGTTTACATTTTCATTATGATACAGAAATGTTGCAATGCACCATTTTTATTATTGACAAACAGGAAAATGGAAACGTCGGGTATAAAATTTTTATTTGATAACTTTTTTAAATTATCAGAAAATTCGAGTGGAAACTCTGCACAAAATTTCCTCGCTGTAATAAAATCTATTAAAAGAAAAAGGAATGTTTTACTGGAGCCAAAAGACTTACAGCGCAGAAAAATACCAAAAATTGTTAATTTTTGGGAAGTTATTGCAAAAATGCCGAATAGGAAGTTTTTTTTACTCGATTTGTAAATTTTTTTTATAGGCTTTAAAAGACATGCTTGAGCCTTTGTGGCCAAAGCACGACAAAGGGCGGCCTTGTTTACTATTAACCAAATCGATATATCTTACTCTATGGAAACTAAGCAACCAAAACAGCTTTAGAGAATTGGGTAATCTATTTTTTTGTTGGAGCTGGAACGGCATATAGGTCATTTAAAAAACAATATAGCAATTTTGCTACTCAAAAGCAAAATTATAACATTCCCATCGACCGAAAAAAGCCAACGAATAACAATGGAACATTTTGAGGCTAGTCGTGCACTCCCATTCCCTTTTGTATTGGGTTGCATAGATGGAACCCACATCCGAATATCACATCCATTAAGAGACAGCATCAGCTATTTTAATAGAAATGGAACATACTCCTTGATAGTGCAGGCAATTTAAATTATAGTTTTCTGCACTCATAATTTTAACAAATTTGTCCAGGCTTTTGTAGATAGTAATATGCGATTTCTTGATGTTTTTGTTGGCTTTCCCGGGAGATGTCATGATGCTTCTGTTTGGCATAATAGTCCAATTAGAAAAGCGATTGTAGGTAAATCCATAAAAATACCACCTAAAAGTCATTTGTTAAGGATAACGGGTATCTAACACCAGAAGAAAACAAATTCAATTACGTGTTAAGTTCTACAAGGGTTTTTGTAGAGCAGGGGTTCGGTGTATTGAAGAAAAAATTTCTTATGCTAAATGATACCGAAATACAAAGACTTGCTCTTGCAAAGCAAATTATCATGGCATGTTTGATACTACAGAATATAATAATTGAAAATGAGAAAACAAAGAAGAAGGATATGGAGTTTTTAGCTGAAGGCAACAATAGAAGTTTCAGCATAGACAGTGAAGTACTAAGCAGCACTGCTTCACAAAAGGAGGAAGCTAAAAAAAGTGAATGTAACTGACAACGCTTATTTCAGCTTAACAATAAATTATTACTTAATACTCAAACATTTCTAAATTAGCCTTTGTGCTTTTTATTTATTATGTATATATCTTTTAAAAGAATAAATATCTTAATTTCATTTCATTTTTTAAATATGTATTTATTATTTAGTAAAAAAAAACAAAATAAAAAACAGCTTAACACCTAATGTAAGCCATGTTTTTTTTATTATTTATATATTTTTAAACCATGGTTTAGATTAGGTGTTATTAACTAATAAAAATAACTTAAAATACTTCACAGGTTCAAAAAAGGCACTTAGACTTTTAATTACTTAAAAATTATTAAATTTACTCAAGATTATTACTAAATAAATCTTTTTTAAACACATTTTTATATTATGTTTTTGTAACAATTCACTCAACAGAATACGCAAACTGCGCATTTCTTTCAAATTCTGTTTTTCTGCTCTTCTATTTTGATCAAATTTTTCAGTGTTTCCTTATCATCGCAGGACTGCTGCTGTAAAACATCTAATACCTCACATTTTTTCTTTTTCGTAGGAGGTACTGGTGTCGATACAATCCCTTCTGGAGAATCCAGCTGCGTGTCCGATAGAATATCATACAAAGAACTCTCTAACGTTGAGGCAGGGACAGACCCATCAGCCCGAGAACCGTAGACTTCGTACATTTCTTCAAAAAACTCCCAAGATGTGGCTGCTTCTCCAGAAGTGTTGCTGTGCTTTTTGATTCTTTTATAAGACATAAAAAAGTTTAAAAACTTTCTGGTGACATCATCCCTCGAAATGTATTACTGCTTTTCCTGCAGTAATACATTTCATTTTGTAGTTTTAAATAATAAATATTTCATGAGAATATCATGAAATATTTATATTTAAAGGGATGAAGCACGATTAAAGTAAATTATTATAAAAAGATTCTGAATAATAAAGTTTCACTTAATTTATTGTTCATTACATTGCAGGAGTAAGTAGAGGGAGGGAGAGTAATATGTATATAAAACCAAAATTTTTTATCATTATACTTTCTTTTATATTGCTTGTTCATTTTCAAAAAATATTGTAAAATATTTTATTTGAAATTGTTTGAATTGTTTGTAACTTCTGAATACAATTTCGGTTTTTGAACTTATAATCACAACAGATTTTCTTTAATCAATATTCGTGTACATATATTTAAATTTTTTTTTTATATAGTAAAGTAAAAATAATTTAAAGAAATATAATTTTTATGAAATTAGGAGTTGAATTTTGGACATAATGTCTTACAACAGTTGAAGTTCTGTGATATTAGTTGTAAGCCTGGCAATAAATTCTGTGTTTGTGTTGTATAAAGTTTTTGAATTGTTTGATTTATTTAATCTAATTTCTGTGTTGTGAAAGTCCAGTTTTTTAATATTAAGTAAATTCTAAATTTTTTTTCTGTAATGTTGATAAAGTAAACATTTTTAATAAATATCCCCTGATGAAGTTTGAAAAAAACAAACGAAACGTTGGGAAAAACACATAAAAATGTCTTGATTTTTATTAATTTTTGGAAATAAATAACTGACCGTAATAGCCCAAAGAGATTAACAAAAATCTCAAAATAATGAGAATTACAATTTATTTATTTTTGGCTTAAGTTTAATTTTTTTCATTTCTAGAAGCATTTTTTAAAAAGAAAAATTAATTTACAAATATATGCGGACGTTTTTTAAAGAAAACAAGAAAAATTAGACGCCAGTAGAATGAAATGCAGCATTTTCTAAATTGCTACATTCTTCGCATCTATCTATTTTTTAACCAACTAATTTTGTAAATAAGAATACGGTGAATATTCATATTAATTTAGTTAGACGAAGTCGAAGCGCAAACTAAAGTATTTCTTCACTGTTCTCTTTGTTACTTGTCTTGTACATTTGTTTTTGCTTTTTGTATCAACCTTTGGTTAATCACGAAATACAGTTTGTATCACTCTTACTTGTTTTACTCACAAAATTATAAATTCTGTTTTAGTGTCATGTTGATTGTTAGAAGCTAAGCGTGAATGTACATGCGCTGTGCTCGCGTTTATTCCCAGCAAGAAATGCTTGACAGAAACTAATACTAACACAATCTGTACACTAACACATTTGCAACAATTTTATATTGAACAGCGTTGCCGTTGTAGCGTTTTTGGTACTAAACTGGGATGAATTTTTTTTAATGGACTAAATCTTATTTTTCGCTTGAGTTTACAGATAATAATGCAGCAAACTATAAAATACAGCTAAATGTTTTGTAATTAAAATTGTTTCAAAAGTCCAACAAAATTTTTATTAAATTTGTTGTAAAAAGTTAGCCGGTTTTAAGGATTTTTTGTAAATTTAGAAAGAAAAAATAAGCAAAAGAAATTTCTTGTCAGTTGCAACGTTGTTTGCCCCAAACAAACAAATCATATGCAAGAGTGAAACTACTAATATATGTTTTATTTCGTGACGTTAAGAAAATTTCGCATTTATCAAGTAATTATAAAAGTGGTATGGTGAATTATTAAAAGCAAAAATTAAAGAAGAGATAAATAAAAAACAAAGAATTTAAAATTGTATTAGTCTTGCCTAATAAAAATACTTTCACGTGTTTCGGCCAAGCTCGCTATTTATTGTAATAGCGGAAATAGTATTATGCACAAAAAAGGGGTTACATAGTTGTATTTTCTTATATATATGAATGTTCGAAATTGCGCACTTGAAGGTGGAATCTCTTGGTTAGGAGGTGCCAGATCCCCTATATATTCTACTACAATTTTGGCCGACCTGACAAAACCAATCGACCTCGATTGTTACTCCTCCTCCAAAAATTCCTCCTCCAAGTACTCGTAATCTTCGTATTCCGAAGTGTCGCCTTCAGGGTCTCCCAAGCTACTGTAATTCTTATGTTCCAACTATTTTTTCATTCGACTCGAATCAACTATGCCCCTATATGGCATCTGCGTTATTTGGCAATTCTCAATGTTGGTTATCTCATATCGATCGTTACCTAATTGTTTCTAAATTATGTATGGGCCGCGGTATTTTGGTATTAACCTTTTATTTACCTCCGGCGTCGTATCAATGTTCTTTAATACTACTAAATCTCCTATTTAGAATGTCTTCGCCAGCACGTGATATTCATTAAAATACTTTAAGTTATTCTCTTGTGATTTCTTTATGTTTCTTATTGCCTCCTCTCTTCTTATACTGATATCACCCTATTTCTCTAAGACCATGTTTATTATATGCTCCGTAAACTCGTCAATTACCTCCCCTCTTTGTTCCACACCGAACAAAATCTCACTTGGAGAGTGTCCTGTAGCGCGTTGTACCGTGTTGTTTATTGCAAACTCTATCCTCGTTAACTTATTCACCCAATCGCTGTTTCTATCGGTTCCGTCAACTTAGCCAGCATGGCCCTAAGGTCCCTGTTTATTCTCTCTACTTGTCCGTTAGACTGGGGCGATGCAACGGACGTCGTTATGTGCATTATGTTCCTTTCAGTCGCAAATGTATTAAATTCGTTAGATGTGAAGCAGGTTCCCCGGTCACTTATTATTCGTCGTGGCCTACTGTAATATTCAAAATATTTGTTTAAGGCACAACATATTTCTTTCGTTCCTGGCGTGTTCACAGCATATAATTTTGTAAATTTGGTAAAGGCGTCCACCACGACCAATATCTGTTTTCGTTTTGATATTATTGACGGCAAAGGTCCAAAGTGATCTATGTGTAAAGTGTCAAAAGGGATCGGTTTCTTATCTATATTGAATAAGTTTCTTGCATTATTTTATTGCGGCGCGGAGTGAAAAATACATTTGAGGCAATTCCTTATAAATTTGTTTATTTTCTCTTTCATCCCTGAAAACCAATAGCACTTTCGGATTTTGTCCAGACACTTTCCCACACCCGCGTGACAGTACCCCTCATGTACTGCCCTTATTACGTTATCTTCTAATTTTGCGGGAACATATAGCTGTCGTCGCCCGTTCCTGTCTACCTTAAAAACGAGTCCATTTTCGTCCTTCACTTCCAGTTTGTCCCTAATAGTGCGTATGTTTTCGTCTGTGTCTAGTCTGTGTCGCCTGCATATTTAAATCGATATCACTTCCATCGATTATAACTGCTACAGGTGCGCGGCTTAAAGCATCTACATGGGACATTAACTCACCTCTTCGGTGTCTAACCGTATAGTCATAGTTTTCTAATTCTAACGCCCACCTTGCTATTCTCTGGCTTATTGCCTTTTTACTTAATGTTAAGGCAAGTGAGTTACAGTCAGTTACTATAGTAAAGGGAATTCCCTCCAAGTATACCCTAAAACGTTTTAGTGCGTAAATGATTGCGAGAGCTTCTAATTCAAAACTATGATATTTGGCCTCGGAGGCCGAAGTACACTTCGAATAGTATGCCACCGGATGAAATTTATTATCTTTTTGTTTCTGTAGAAGTACTGGGCCATATCCTTTCGTGCTGGCGTCGGTATGTAATTCGGTTTCATAGTGTGAATTATATACTGCTATTACTGGTCCACTAACCAGTTTTTCCTTTAATGTTATAAAAGCCTCTTTGCACTCATCCGTCCACTTAAAATTTTTATTTCTCTTTAAATCCGTTAGTGGTCTTGCGATTCTGGAGAAGTTATAAACGAATCTACGGAGAAATGAAAATAACCCCAGACACCGTTCTAAGCTCCCTTGATCCACTGGTATTGGATATTCTTGGATCGTTTTAATGTGGTCTTCATTCGGTCTTATGCCGCTTTCGTTGACCTTGTAGCCTAAGTAGTCCAATTCTCTATAAGCGAATTTACACTTCTTAAGATTCAATTTTAACCCATTATTTTGTAATACCCGTAATACATCAGTAAGAATCTGTAAGTGTTCTTCTACGGTCTCCGTTGCTATACTTATATGATCTAAGTAAACAACTATTTTGCCTGCATCAGTAAATTCTTTTAATATTTTATTTATAAAACGTTGAAACACTGCGCCCGCGTTCTTTAGGCCAAACGGCATATAGCAATACTCAAATTGTCCCATAGGAGTTACAAATGCCGTATATTTTATTGAATCCGCATGCATTGGGACTTGATGGAAACTGTTTCTTAAGTCCAGGGTCGAAAAATATTTCTTATTTCCTATATAGTCTAAGCAGTCCTCCATTATCGGGTAATTATCTTTCAAAGTGATTTTATTTAACGATCTATAATCGATGCACATCCTTAAGTCACCATTTCTTTTCTTTACTAGAACTATAGGGGATGCATACGGTGAGCCACTTGGAAGAATTATCCCTGCGTTCAAGAGTTAACTTAATTTGGCTCTTACTTCACACTTTTCGCGAAATGATAACCGCCTAGGGCAACAGTATATTGGAACATCGTTTAATAGTTTTGTTCGCATATTATTTTCAGGTCATCACTCATGCCCTTTAGATAATTATCTCTTATTATTGACTTTAGCTAAAGAATGTCCCGATTTTCCATTCTACAGTCTATATCTTAATCGCTCTCGTCCTCAACCATACGTATTACCCATCCCAATTCGCCGTATCCCACGGCCCCAAATTCAGAATCAATTATTTCAGTTTCCGCAACAACTTCATTAAAATCCCTACAATTATTGCCGCAATTATAATCATCTTCAATAGTTGGAACTTCTATCTTAGCTTCGGAAACCCTATACAAATAAATTGACTTAAGCGCACTGACATAGTCATTATTTACTTTTTTATTTTTATTTAAATTTATTTGAAGTAATTCACATTTTTCATATTTTAATCTCATTTGGTGCAAGTGTAAATTAAATTTTTTCAAAGGTCCCGCCCAATTAGCATAGGCACAACCATGGCGAAATCATGTACCAGGTGGTGGCAGTGGCGAAGTCATACATTTTCGCCGTTGCAGAAAATGTCAAACTTCATATAAAAAAAAAAATTTCGCTGATTTTTTATGTATGGAGTTTGACATTTTCTGCAACGGCGAAAACTAATAAATTCGCCACTGCCACCACCTGGTACGTGATTTCGCCATGGGCACAAGAGACTCGTCGTCTGGCAAAATAAAAAAATTGTGACATATTCTTCTGTTTCTAAAAAAAATTTCACACCGAATCTGACCCCACATAGTTATGTTGTTTCTTCCTACACCTCTATATGGTGTAACCATTTTAACTTCATTGCATTGAAACAGCAATATGGACCTTTTTATACAGCTAATTTGGCTACCGGTATCAAAAAGGGAGAGACAATTGATTACCTCAGTGCGCTTATTTTCACAGAAGGCAACACTTACCGTTTGGTATGCATCCACTACATCTGCGTCATAAGTTACAGCAGCCACTTCTCTCTTCTTCGGGCAATCCTGGTGGTAGTGTCTCACTTCCGCGCAGATGAAGCACGAATTAGGTGGGCGTCTTGGCTTCGGACACTTGCTTTGGAAGTGCCCGAATTGCGAGCAGTTATAACATCTGACATCAGCATCGGTTGTTTTGGCGGTAGCAGCGACCATCTTGGGCTTATGCACGTTCATCTTACCAGCACCCATTTGTGCCTGACGTCTTTGCTCGTAACTATCTAACCGTTAGATTAGTTCTTTTATCGTCCTGGCACCATATAAACGAACAATGTTATTTGATGCATCATGGATTCCGTCGATGATGAACTCTATTAGTTCCCCTTCATCTATGTCTGCCTTTGCCGCAATTGCCTGCATTGCCATGTTTCATTTACCTTCAATGTGCGAGCCTATATATTTCTAGCAGGGACCGTAACAGTTACGACTTTTTTCAAAAAAGTCAAAAGATAATAGTTATTTTTTTGCTTTTATTTTTTCAGTCAGAAATAAAAGTTAAAATTTGACTTTTATTTTTTCGGTCAAAAATAAAACTTAAAATTTTACTTTTATTTTTTAAGTTAAAAAAAAAAGTTAAAATCTGACTTTTATATTTTCAGTCAAAAGCAAAAGTTAAAATTTGACTTTTATTTTTTAAGTCAAAAATAAAAGTTAAAATCTGGCTTTTATTTTTTCGGTCAAAAATAAAAGTTAAAATTTGACTTTTATTTTTTAAGTCAAAAGTAAAAGTTAAAATTTGACTTTAATTTTTTAAGTCAGAAAAAAATTAACTATGCCATAATAATAAAAATGTAATAGAAATATAAGAAAAATAAGATCGATTGCAATCAGTGTTGTTGTTTTGGTTATTTTTAACCAAAATTGGTTACATGGTTTCATTTTGGTTACTTTTTTCTCTAAAGAAAAAAAAAAGATATTTCTTTCATTGGAATTCTAATAATAGATCTAGAAGCTTTCCAACAACATTTTAAATAGATGAATGAAAGAAGTAAAAGCATTGTTCATTGATTAGGCACAAAATGATACCCTTTTTGCAGTACTTCCTCCTGTCATGTCTGTTTGACCAAAAAATTTGGTTTCAAGAGTTTTGGTTACATTTTTTTCCAATTTGGTTACTTTTTTATTAAAATTTGGTTACAAAAATTTAAAGACCTCGGCAACACTAATGACAATATTATTTTACCGTTATTTATACTTTAATAATTTAAAAGTATTAACTACTGTGATAGCACAGTAGAATTCTTATATCATTATTACCAACTCCTTAACTTTTTAGCCAATAAACGTTTTTGTATACATTCTCTATTATATTTTTTTTATTTTTGTTTTAATACAAATACAACATGTACTTATAATTCTAAAAATAAAACTGTGTTAAAATTTAATTAAAATTTTATAAGCTTTTTTAACATCTGCTTTCAATAGGAACAAAAGTCGAATTATAACTTTTATTTCTGGCTTAAAAAATAAAAGTCAAATTTTAACTTTTAGTTTTGACCGAAAAAATATCGGTCAAAAAATAATTATTATAAAGTAACTTTTTGATAATGGTCAAAAAATTTAAAATCTTTTAAGTTTACTATTCCTTAGCATAACAGCGCCAATATGCTGTATTCAACTATCTGATAGACAAATTATATCCACATGACTTTTTTATTTTAAATTTTAAAAATAACTGTTATTTTCGGTCGCTGATTTCTAGACGTGTAATTGTGCGCCTGAAGACCAACATCAAGCTCGTTTTCAATTTATTATATTCTAGTAACCCGAGATTAATTATGTGGTGCTTTGCGGTACCCACCAGACGTCGGCGTATTGCTACACATTTCTCTTTTTTGGTGTAGCCACACATATTGGCATAATCCTCGAATATTCCTAGCCATTTCCCAACGTCATGCTAGTCATCTCCACTAAAAGTTGGTACCGCCGCATCCAACTCTAATAGGTCAATTCTATGGGCATTGGTTACTGTATTGAGACTCTTTTCCATTGCTTGGATTTTTTGTTGTAGTTGGAGCATTTCTAAGCGCAATTGCAATCTCTTTATTTCGTCTGCTTCGGAAGGCAAGTTGGATGTTGAAAAATCAGGCCTTTCAATTACACTGGTGGTGGGCACTTTAACCGCAGCTCCAGGCGCAGCCGCAAAAAAATTAACTTGTTTCTCTACGGTGGCTTGTTCGCTCATGGGCCATTCTGAAGCAGACGACCCGGCAGCGAGCACATTAGAATGAAATATTTCGGCAGCGGATTTATCAATGGGCACGGACGTCGCAACAGTAGACGCCACATTGCCAGACATTTTAGCAATTGATTTTTCAACAGCAGGCATCTCGGCCGCGGTGGATAGGATTACATCAGTCACGTCAGTAGATTCAAAGGCAGCGGGCACGTTTACGTAAGGTTTCTCAGCGGCAAATTCAACATTGGCAGCAGTGTCCCGAACAGCAGGTGTCGTATGTAAAGAAGTTTTATCGGGTGGCAATGCCTGGATGGTTGCGTAGAGAGCTTTCAACTGGCTCAACGTAGCCGATTCTGGGTATTCGATGCCAGCACTAATTAATCCTTCAATTATTGTTTGGCGGCTTGGACGTAAATCCATTTTTGTCTTTAAAGAGATACTTCAGTCGTACCCCACACCTGATATGTAGTAGTCTTGTCTAATAAAAATACTTTCACGTGTTTCGGCCAAGCTCGCTCTTTATTATATTAGAGTGGTTTTACATTATGGGCATTGTAGCTGACTCTTTTATTGTTTTCTATTTTGGAGCATCTCCGTAAGTCGTCACGCGTTTACATTATGACTCTTTTGTAGCAAGTGAGAGAATTTTTCTTTCTACGTAACAAGTGTTGCCATAAACTAAATGTATTTTTGAATGTAGCAGAAAACTGCTTTGTGGGTAACACTGACAGTAAAACAAAAAAGAATAAAATAATAAGAGTAATAAGTGTCTGTGCTTTAAGAAATTAAAATGTGTGATTTAACGAAAGAAGAAATTATTGAACAAGTTGTTGATCTAACTGAACTAGCAAATCAAACGTTTGCCGATTAAAAGACGTCGAAAAGAGTGGATAAAACCATGGAGGCAACAGCTAGATGAACGAGGCTCGTTTTTATTTCTAATGAAAGAGCTTTCTTCAGATTCATTTTCTTTTTTTAATTACATAAGAATGAATGCAGAAACATTCAACTACATTTTACGAAAAATAGAAAATGACATTAAGAAAAAGGACACATTGCTTAGGAATTCAACATCTCCGGCAGAAAAGTTAGCTGCTACTCTGCAATATCTAGCCACTGGCGAATCTTATAGAAGCATTAACTATCAAACTCGATTGTCTAGTTCAATGCTATGTGCAGCTATTCCAGAAGTATGTGAGGCTATATGGAAACATTTCAAGGACGAATATTTAAAGGTTTGTAATTTATTATATAAACATAAGTAAAAAATAGCAAAATGATAAAAATAAAGTAATTTATTTAATGTAAAATTCAAATTTTATATACAATGTTTTTTTATTAAAATAAATGTATAAATAAATAAAATACGTTTTTTTAAAAATCATCTTCATTTAATATGCCTTCCAATGACTGTGCCAAAATATCGGGAGATGACGAGTAAGATGATGTATTTTGCGATGAACGAGAGTATATAAACTTATTTATAATCTGCTAGTTGTAAGTGATAAGATTTACCTATGCCTAAGGAAATTTGTGGCAAAGAGGAGCTAGTGCTTGGCAGTGGTGAGGACGTAGATCTGTTTGCTGCATCTTTAATAGCAGCTTCACGAAGAACTGTCTGTATTTTCCAAGCAGTTTCTCGCTGCAACTCCTCATCTTTCAGGGAATTCAGCTCAAAAATAACTTGTTTGGCAAGCCAATCATACTTATTTTCTTCTGTGAGTTTTTTTGCAAGCTGCATTCTAATACTATCCATAGTTTTCGTTAGCGTCAAAGTTTTTTTCTAAAAAAATAAAAAAAATTAATAAGGAAAATAAAGAAGAAAAATCTTATAAAATTTAATATTTTATTTACATTTTCCGACAACAGTAAGTGAGTGGAAAGCTATTGCTGAAAATTTTGCTATAAAATGGCAATTTCCCCATTGTCTAGGCGCATTGGATGGCAAGCATATAACTTTTCAATCCCTACGAAAGGACGGATCATACTTTTACAACTATAAGGGGACTAATAGTATAATATTCTTGGCTCTAGTTGATGCTGATTGCCAATTTATTTGTATAGATGTTGGATGCAACGGGCGTACAAATGATACAGGCGTTTTATTACAAAGTGACTTAAAAAAAGTAATCAATAATGCCGACAAATACTTTCCAAAAGAAGAAATAATAGGTAATGGTCGAAAGCTCCCGTATGTAGTAATTGGCGATGATGCTTTTCCATTGCAAAAGCATATAATGAAACCATATTCGCATAATACGAATGTAAGGAGTCGGCAGATTTTTAATTTAAGAATTTCACGTGCAAGACATGTAGTGGAGCAGGCATTTGGAATTTTGTCTAACAGATTTAAAATATTTCAAAAGAGGATGAACTTGTCAGTTGAAAAAGTTGAATTAATTACCAAAACTTGTTGCGTTTTGCACAATTTACTAACTAGAAAAAATGAAGAGTATTTAAATTGCACACTACTGGAAACTTCTACACAGTCTGATTTAATAAGAGAAAATCAAGGGATAGAAAAAGGCGCCGCGCAGTCTATTAGGCAAAGTTTTGAAGACTATTTTAACAACGAAGGCAAACTGCCTTGACTAGACAAAAAACTGTAGTGAAACATATTTTAAAATAAACATTGTTATATGATATAAGAAATTTACAAATATAATACTAAACTTAACATACAACTTACTCTTTTATCACGTGGAGGTTCTGCTTCAGACGCATAATTTTGGTTAGTATTATCTTCACTTACATATTCTGAAGAACTAGCGTTTACTCATCAACCTGTAAAAATCTTAAAAAATGTTAAATATTTGTATAAAATTTATATATACTTACTTCACTTAAACCAGAAATGTTTGACACTGATTTTCTAACGGTACAATGCTGTTTTAAAAAGTCTAATTGTTCAAAACACCACAGTTTTGGTTGGACAATATCTTCCAAACATTCACCACTTCGTTTGCTAGTATTAATGTCGTGCAATGTCCTAATATACTGTGATCTTAAAGTATGTATTTTTTTTATTTCCTCTATTGTTATGTCTTTATTTATTTTTTTTTAATTCAGTGGTTATTTCGAACAAAGTAGCAGACCGTTTTACTCGATTTAAATACAACGGATGACGAACATTATACAGGTTTTCATTTTCCTGATATTTTGCTATTAAAAGCTCTACTAATTCTTTTGTCCACATGATGTTTTTTTATTTACCAATAAATTAAACTTATTAAGCCGCACTTGTTGTAATTTATATTTACATGTATTTCTGTTTCTATACAGTGTTGCCAAAAATTTATTTTTAAAAAAAATTTTGAACAATATAAAAAAACAGCCATTTTGGCAACACTGCTCAAGCATAGAACAGCAAAAAACGAAAGAGAGAAACAGGAATGAGAGAAAAATGAGAGAAAAAACTGAAAAGAGTCATGAAAGTTCATTTCGTGCTACTTTTGCTACCCCGTAAGCTTCTCTACACCTCTTGCCTACAAACTTCTGCATCATGACTTTTGTAGCTGATACAATGCCATTAATGTAAACTAGCTCTTACCGGAAATAGTATTATACACACAAAAAAAAAAAACGGGTTACATAGTTGCATTTTCTTATATATATGAATGTTTGAAATTGCGCACTTGAAGGTGGATTCTCTTGTTTAGGAGGTGCCAGATCCACTACATATTCTACTACAAAATAAATATACTAGTTCAATGGGGAATTAGAAAGCTAAGTTGCATTTGGGATTGCAAGCAGTTGAAGTGCAGAGATTGTGTCCAATGAACCTGACACTGGAAACCCAAAATTTCACAGGCATGTTGCGGGTATTTAAAACCGCCACAGCCTTTAAAGAGTTAGATTCGAGTTGGAAAATTGTAAGTTGTTTTTTAATGTGTAAAACTTTTCCTTATTTGCATAGTTTTATGTATTACTCTGAATTTCAGTCAACAACAGTATTTGGTAGAAACACTCAAAATGTGTGCCCCAACATCACTGTCGTCCAAAAGTGATCGGAAATACAAATGTTATTATTAACGTTTAAAAAATGATATTGGTTTAAAATATTTTTCCATTAAAGGCATTCCTTCCTTTTCAAAATTAGGTCTAGGGTCAGAAGGAAATCTAAACCCGACTTAGAAAACTTGAGAAAAGTATGTGAGTATAAAATTTTAATTTATTTTTAATTTTAAGAAGTTTCGCAATTCGTATTGCCTAAAAATTTTGATGGAGTGCAAGGTGGTCATCAAAAAGGTTGAGAAATCCGTCTGTCGGCTGGCTGGGGAGACTTACGACTCAAAACTTGATGAAGTCGCAGCATGCTCTCTTTGTAGAACCTTCTAGTGGTTGAAGAGTAAGAGAGAAAGTTGGAAGAGTCGAAAGGTAAAGAATTTAAGTTGATGCTTAAAGTATTTTAATAATCTTATTTTAATTTTTTTAGACATCACATTTACATATGATTAAGGGGACATCGCAGGATGTCAGCACTGTGATGCGTTCAATTCTTGCCGACCACCTACTAGAAATATATAATTGGGATGGAAGGTGGGATAAGCAAGCCCTCTGAAGGCTCTCTTTGGTTAATAATTCCCTGCGAGGTATGTACTACAGATTAATCAATCAAAAAGTTATTTGTTTATTGCGTATTAAATTATTTATACATAAATGTATATCTTCTTTTACTTTAAGGTGTTTTCCAACAGCAAGGAGCATTTGATTTTGAAAAAAGTATGAAGAAGTCAGTGTAGCGAAGCCACTACAGACTACAACAAAAAAATATTTAAAGAAATAAGAATTAATTATTTTATTTAAAATAAGGTAATTTTTTATACTGTAAAATATTATTTAGATATTAAAAAAGAAACATGTATATATATTAGAAAATATATTTTGTTTTATTAAAAAAAGTTCGATTTTTCTAATGAGGGTATATCCATCTAGTGTGATAAGAACTTCTGGCATCACTACATAGTAAACTGCAGTAGTGCGAGCAGTGCGGATATATGTATTTCATAATGGAAAGATTCATTAGTTAGAGGGAGATGCAAAATCACATGTACACAAAAGTTTCCATCAAGTTTTACATTTTTCCTTTAAGAATGTGATAGAAACTTTGTTCTACGCAATGATGGAAATTTCCAGTGATTGTCATTTGATTGATCAAATGATGGTCACTGTTCTTGTAGGGTTAATTTAAATTTTATAATATTAGGAGTTGAACTGTGGACATTAATGAACTAAAATTTATTTATTTTTGGCTTAAGTTAATTTTTTTAATTTCTAAAAGCCTTTTTGAGAAAGAAAAACGTTTTTCAAAAAACGCAAGAAAAATTAGACGCGTTTAGTAATTTAATTTTTATGAAATTAGGAGTTGAAATTAAAAAATGAACGTAAGGCAAAAATGAATAAATTCTACTTCACTTAAGAAATATTAACCCTCTATCACTCAAGGACTCCAATTTATCTTATTTTTTCTATAGGGGACGATACTAACAAAAGAAAATACACGTATTTTTTTATTTTTATTTATTTTTATTATTTAAGGGAAAAAATGATACAAAAAGGGTGTGTTGCTTTTAGGCAACATTGAGGTGAGTAGCCGAAACTTACACAAAAATATTTGTTGCTTTTAGGCAACAGAGGTTAGTGGTGAAGCTTGCATCTGATTTTCTTATAAGACCATTGCAGCCAGTGCGCAATCTGGTCTTGTCGGAGTGCTTTTGGGGGTACATGCTAAGCCGGACCTTTGTGCTTTTTGGCATCAAAATCGCGTTGTAACGACCGCCGACCAGAAAAAATTGCTTTTACAACCATTTTGCAAAGGGTTACAGCAACCTGCTGACGAAAATCTGCTGATGATAAGCGGTTTGATGAAATACCTTTGTATTCAGCAGTTCTTTTATATAGTAACCATGCGTTGGCCATCGTGACATCCAAATAGTGGTAAAAAATTCGCATGGGCCATCTCTTGCTTCGCAAACGTATTTTATATACACCCATGATGCTGTCCAGTAGATCAACGCCACCCATATGACGATTATACTCTCCTACCACATAAGGTCGCTTTATGTAAATATACTTTGAGTTCTGCTTATCCCATCTTCGCACATCAGATTCAGGTTTTTGCCCAGCAAAGGTAGAAGCCAGACTGACGATTCTGTTGTCTTTCCATGCAACAGTTGAGACATCGATCCCGTTGACATCAGCTACGTATTCTTCAGAATAGCCTCGTTCTTTTTTTAAAATTACTTTTTCCGACGACAGCTTACAATCAGGTATTCTATTTCTTCTTATTGTACCAAGACTGACGATGCCTTCTTTGGCCAGATATTCCATTAAACGAAGGGAAGTGAAATAGTTATCAAAATAGAGTTTGAAGTTCTGGTTTCTGGGAATCATACGCGCTAGCCTCATGACGACATTAGATGAGGCACCTAAATCTGGTTCCCCTTGCAAGACAATATTTTCTTTGCCTGTTTCAATTTCTGTTCTATAGGCAAAGCCAGAAACACCACTCAGTACAAATACTTTGTATCCCCACTTGTGTGGTTTGTTAGGGTTATACCTCTTCAAAGAATTCCGTGCTTTAGTGGAGCACATTTGCTCGTCTACACAGAGGTGCTCTTCCATTGGGAGTTTGCTAAACGTCTCATTCAAGAAGTCAACCACCGGACGTATTTTGAAAAGCCGATCACACTAAGGATTACTCCTAGGACGGTCTTTGCTATTATCATTGAAATGCAAAGTTTGACGAATTTTTTCAAATTTATTCAGAGACATGGTTTCCTGTATTAGAGATGTTCCAAGTACTGGACTCCAGTGGTTCGTAATTTTAGGTAGTTGAATGAGAGACATTAGATATGTCACACCTATAAATTGCTTGACATCCTCTTCACTCAGTCGAAATGTGCAATTAGGGTCTTTTTGCACTTGATATAAATTGGTCTCCTCAACAATTTTTTTGATTAATTGAGTTGGAAAAAGGTAAAAGAAAAACTGTTCGGGAGTTTCTAGCTGAAGAATATCAGGATCTAACACTTTACTTCCCATAAACGTGAGCTGTTCTGCATTCAAAGCAAGATTCTTGTTCTTCCAACGCAAATTTAATTTAGGTGGCTTCTCTTTATTATCCTTTCTTGGATTCTTAGCACTGGAAGCTTGAGAAGGGCTTTCGCGTGACGGAAAAGTTTCTGTGCTACAAGAGGGTGTATCGTCAATGTTTCCGAGACTCTCTATGAAGTTTTCAACATCTATATCTGGGACCTCATCTTGGAAAGTTTCCAAGTCAACAGTAAAGTCAGGATCGGCAATGCTGTCGTCATCAAAATCTAAGCCATCTTCACTATCTTCGAGCTCGTTCACAGTAGCAGTAATGTTTTCGTCAGTAAGTGGCCGTTTACGAGACATACTGAAACACCATAACCAAGAAACAATTAAAATAAAACAAAAAAAAAAAAAAAAAATAAAACAAACAAAAGTCAACGAAAATTCCGTTAACGAAAATTTCGCTCCTTTTTACCTGATGTAGCTTATAAGCAACACTCCTTATTTGCCAGAAAAAACAGAACCAAACGGAAAAATTTTACATATACACTGCTTTTCAATAAAATTTAAGCACTTATCTCTCAAACTTATAAAGATAACACATAAAACACGAGCATAACACTTTATTATTGTATTTTAAAATCGCGGCTAATGGTGACTGTGCGAAAATACCAACGGTCAGATAACAAATGTCAATTTTCTGCAAGTAGTGCCAATTAATTGATTTTTTTGGGGCAAGTTTGTTAGATCATTTTGTATACCACCGGTTACAATGAGCGATTACATTAAACAAATTTATCTATTTAAATGTGAGGCACCCCAAAGGTTTGTTGCCTACAGTCTACAGTATAATACAGAGGGTTAATGTTTTTTTTTTATTTAAAAACAAATAAATTTTAATGGCTTAAAATCCGGTAAGGGATTTAAGCCAGCTTACTTTTAGAAATTAACTAAGGCATTTTTAGATAACAGACTAAGATCATTTCAATATATTTTATGGAATAATCTTTGGCAATTAAAAAGTACGCCAATTACTACGGGGTAGGCTAGGAAAAATAAACTTCAATTAATATAATTTCGCAACCACTTTATGAAGACTTGTAGTTTATTTGTAAAAAAAAAAGAATTAATTTTTAATTTGCATGAAAAACTTTAATGCTTTCGTTTGGTTTTGTCTAAAAATTAAGTAAGAAATACCTTGAAGAAAAAAATGCATCGATTTTTATTAAGAAATAAAAAACTAAGATATAATTTATTTAAAAATAAAATATATATTATAAAAAACAGCTCAAAAACGGATATTTGATGTAATTAATATAAAAGAATGGTGTCGTCTAATTCCTCATCTTTTCCAACAGGTTGTAAGGCAGCTTTTCGTAACACTTTACTTACTACTTCACATAAGGAATTTTGAGCGCCTGTGTCCAAAATATTACAAATATTAATAAAATTTTGTTCATTTTCTCTTAACCGAAGCAGCGATAATAATGCAATTTCAGAGTTAGATTTCACGTAACCATTTTTTTCTTTTGTTCCATTTACAAGCATTGGTATCAAGTATTTTATTAAATCTGGAGAAACTTGATCAGCTTTAAGAACCTTTGCAATGTGGTTGCAACTTTTTGCAACTATCTGCTTGATTTCATTACTGTTATGGTTCATGGCTCGTGCAAAAGCATTTACAATCAAAGGTGAAGCAGTTTTTTTTGATATCATCCAATATTCAATTAAATATGTTGCGCCTCGTATTCCATTACTAGCTATGGAAATTTTTTCAGATGATATGTTTGAAATTAGAGATTTTATTATTATTTCTTCATTATCATCATTTAGTATCACTTCAGTGCTTTCTTTTAGAGCCACAAAAAGAACTATTGTACGTCCGTGTTTTGTAAAAAAGTTTTCATTATCTTCTATTAATATATGATTAAGAAGAGTATCCTTTACTTTATCAGACGGTAAATATTTAAGTAAAGCTCCGAGACAGCCACCAGCGACACTTCGCGTAATATCATCGTGATGACCAATTAAACCAATTAAAGTTCCACAGATCTGTTTTTTCAACGTTTCTGACATCTTATTTCCTGCTGGTGTTATAACACTGCGAAGAGCTTGTAGCATTGTTTCTCGAATAGCAGGATCATCAGCTGATTTTATACTATTGTGAATCTCGTTAAAAAGAGGATCCGCGCGGGTATGTATTTTGACTAATTCCGATATGGCATGACCGGCTTTCATGCGAACTAACCTATTTTGGTCATGTAAAGCTTTTAAAAATGTTGTTTGTAGCTGCGGCAAAAATTGTTTTAACATTACTCCAACTTTGTTGAGAAGAATAGCCAAAGTTTCTAAAACAGCAGCCTTCACTCCTGAATTGAATCTGTCACCCAAAATTCTAATAAGTGGACCTGTTATATGTACAACTGACGGCTGCAAAGATTGAGCGCTCGTTATAGAAATTATTTCTCCTAGGCCCTGCGATGCATTCTCTTTTTCTTCTGGAAGACCATTTAAAATCGCTTCGCGAAAAACGGGTAAAAGTGGTGCTATTCCTTTTGGTAAACAAAATCCAGGAAGTTCTAGTGCGTTAGAATCACTTGCTGCAAAGCGTACAGCTTGACGCACATCGGACACATAGGCAATTTGCTGGGAAGAATCTAATCCCTTAATTACCGCATGCAGAGCATCCCAAGATTTTTGTAAAATGTCCCGATCTTTTTCTGCCATAAGTCTTAGAAGTCCTCTTAATAGTTGTGGCACATATTGAGAGTAATCACCAGATGTATGCATACAAAAGGCTGCTAAGAGGCTTGCAGATGATTTGCGTGTGGATAAGTTTTCAGACTTGGAAGATGTCATTAATGTGTCCATTATGGTACGAATACCAACTTCATCAGATACCGATAAGATTACTGCTTGACAATATTCCAGTTCCTGCGGTTCATTTGGTGTACCTTGTGCATCTGATAGAGCTTGTAATAAAGCATAAAGTATTTTTGGCAAATATTTTGTAAGAGCTTCTCCAGCGACAGATACCAAAACAGACAGGGCTTTGGTATTTACAAGGGGAGCAGTCAACTGGGGAACTAAGTATGGCAGCACTACTCTTGACTTAATACACATTACCTGGCGTAAGCCATCTAAAGTATTTTCTGCAACATCTGTATCCGAATCATATAATCCTTCTAACATTGATGGTAATATATCATCAAGTGCTCTCGATCCTACTGTTGAATGAAGTGATTCAAAACTTTTAGCTGCTGCCTCTCGAACTTCTGGGAGAGGATCACACAAAGCTTTTTTTACAGTCGGTACTAAGCTATTTACAAACGTAAGTACCATCTCTTTTGACGTTGATGCTATTATTTCGGAGAGTCCAATACACACACCTTGGCGTTGATCTGGTTGCTCTGAGTTAAGCCCTCTTTCTAATATTGGTATTATTTCAGGTAACACTCTTTCACCTAGTTTTCGTACTAAATCACCAAGTGTTCTAGCTGCAACTTGGCGTTTGTCGTAGCTAGTGCTTGCCAAGCATCCTAGTAGCAACCCGAAAAGGGTAGGTAGAATTTCCCGAAGGGTTCGAGGTGTGTTGGTGACTACTACTTTCCAAACGTGGAGTGCTGATTGACGAACCATTAGTGATACATCACTTCGGCCCATATATAGTCCCGAAAGAACACGATTACGTCGGTCATTACCCAAGAATCGTATAATAGCTGTATGTGACTGCTCAGTACCAAAATTGTCATCTTCACTTGCAGTTTCTGTTGTCATTTTTCCGGAAACTCCGGATATCCGATATAACAGATCTCCTAATAATTGAACTGAACTAAAACGAATACGCCAATTGTCATCAAACAAACCCTTTTCTAGTTCTGGCAATAATAGTGCTACAGCTGTTTCTGCATACAGATTTACAATTCGTTGTCCTGCTTTTAGAGCAGTATCTCGGACATACTCGTTTTCATCTGCAAGTGCCTTTAGAATGGGGTTGATTATTTGACCAATATAAGGAGTAAAGTCTTGTGGAAATGCGCTAGGCATATATATGAACATCATAATGTATCCGTCTTTTACATGTGGAGCAATATCACCTCTTTCTGCTGTAGCAATAATTTCAGGCATGAGTTTATGTAATTTTTCAACACCAAGACCACCAACTACTTCCGATAGACCTTGTGCAGCTCCACTTCTATCTACGCTACTGGATTCCGATGTAAGAGTTTGCATTAGCCACGGAAGTAAATTTTCAAAAGATGATTCTCCCATTCCTTTAACCATTGCACCTAAGGCTCGTGCTGATACCGCTCTAACTTCGGGAACGGGATCTAACAGTGACATTTTTAGCCCTGGAATAATACTTGGAAGATATGGGGTAAGGTCTTTTTGATCGGTTAAAGAATACATATTCCCTATAATTTGTGCAGCCATCTTTCTTGTCTCCGTAGATCGATCCATGAATGCTCTTTGCACAACAGGCATTATTAATGCAAGAGAAGGTGCGTCAATAAAGTGGACAAATTTTGTTTGAAGGAGGCTTTGAAGACATGTAGAAGTATTTTTAGATGGATCTTCTAAAGCTTGCAATAAAACAGGAACAATAGCCTGTATTTCAGGATTTTTTATGACAGAACCTATTACTTTCAACGCATCGGCCCCGGCTTCCTGTACTTTGGTATGGGAATCCCCTAATACCTCTATTAGCTTGGGAACTATTGAGGGTAAACAAGACGAAAGTTGTTTTGGAGCACAATAGGCCATTGCTCCTAATAGTTCGACAGAAGCAGTTTTTGTACGCCAAGAATCTTCGTCGAGGGCTTCAAGCAATGATGGCAATACCAGCTTTACTCCATGAGCTGATAACTTACCCATCACTACTTTGGCCGTATCATCTGCAGCTTGACGAACGTACTGAGAAGAATCACCGAAGCATTGTAATAAATGGGGGAGAACATGAACTATATACGGCTCAAAAAGACGACCAAGAGTTGTGCAAAGAATTTCAAAAGCAAACAATGCTCCTTCTCTTGATTTATAATTTTTCTTTTCTTGAATGTATGTTGTAAGCTTCGACATAATATCAAATTGTTTTAAAGACAAAATGCCAAGACCTTTTACAATGCCGGCAATACCGTAAGCTGCACCTCTACGTTCGCCATACTTTTCAGACTTAACTAATGATTGCAATAGGCGTTTAATTATGGCAGGGGCTTCTTCTTTTACTGAGGACATCAAATGTGGTAGGCAGTTAGCCACTGCTTCTTGGACCTGTTGAGATGGGGTAGAAAGAGCCGATAAAAGTCTTCTCACTATAGGTTCAATTCGTCTGTCTTCTTTTTCCAAGTGACGCGCTAAAGAACCCATTAAAATAACCACTGCTTGCCGTATGTTGTCAAAGTTTTGTGATTTTGGAGCTTTATCTAAGAAATCTTCGAAAACCGGCAGTAAGGTAATAATAGTATCCTTGCCATGTACATCTACAATAGTTAAAGATGAAGCAAGCATTTCTTTATGGACAATTTCTTCACGATCTGCTAAACCAGCAGACACCATGAATTGCATAACATGATTAACATCCTCCACCGAAAAAAAATGCGAAATTTTTGATATTGCTATAGCTATGCCCCTGCGTGGTCTCCACTGATCTACTGCAGGTTCTATTTCCCGGTTAAACTCATCCAGTTTTGGTGGAATCATAAATAGTTTTTCATTATACATAGTAAGAAGTTTTTTCAAAATACGTTTAGCGCACGTGCGATCATTAATTAACAATGCTTCTAGTGAAGCTGCTACGGATTTTTGTATACATATTTCAGAATGCACTACATCACACAGTAAATCTTCAGCTAATGGATTACTAGTTTTAATCTTTTTCCAAAGTTCTTCTGCATTATCCCGATTAACATTAGATATATCAAATTTTGCTACCCAAAGACGTCGTTTAATATGTTCAGAGAATTGAGTTTTGTCTTTACATTCTTTACATATTATTTTATCTAGAATCATTAGCACGCGCAATGAAACGTCCCGTATTGCTTCTTGCCCACTTTCTAGCGCATTTAAAAATATACTTATTTCGTCTTGGGTTGCTGTAGCGCAATAATCGTCCCCAGAGCTGCATTTAGCTACTTCAAGTAATGCAGCGACGGCCTGTGTTTGAACACGGCCGGAATGTATGCTTATTAAATTAACCAAAAACCTAAACATTTCTATTCTTGGCAAATATTTAGGATGTTTATAATCCCACAAGTCTTCGTTTGCAGAATCACCTCTAGTTTGTGCATGCTGCTCTATAATTTTTATGCCAACGGTCATTAGATCATCGTCAAGAAACATATGTTTTGACATCAGAGCCAATTTTAAAAACTCAAAAATATATGAAAAAGAAGGACTTGACATAATGGAATTCTTATCAATAGTAACTTCTTTTATAAGGCATATTGTATTAACAACTGCCTGTTTTACGTCATGAACTAACCATTCTTTATTAACATCACAACGAGGCGATTTTAATCTAATTGTTGTTGTCGCCAATTTAAATCCTAAATAAGAATCGTTAAACCATATCTGGCGTAATTCATAATATGATTGAGCCATAAGTTCAGCGGCCAAAGGTGACTTCATCGCTTTTAAGATATCACTTAACAATACTGGAAAATGAAGGGAAAATTGTTTTGCATTCCCTTTACAACACGACTCAATCATTTTAGTTGCATATTTTAACTTCAAACTTAGATCTTTCAAACGCATTTTAATAAGATGCTCTTTATCAGCTTGATTTTTGATGGCTTCTCTCTCTTTTTGTGTTAATTGACGGGGTTTTAATTTTCCTTCTTTACGCTTTTTTTCCTCTATTTCTTTACGAAGTTGAAGCTCTTCTATTTGTTCCTTGTAACTATATACTTTATTTTCTCTTTTAAGTCCAGTTGTATTAAAAACATCAGTGCTGTTTGGTATAACACTTTTATCATATAATTCTCCTTCGGGCGTTAGGAATACAAAATATTCGTCATCTGTTACATTCATCAGGGATGGATCGTTAAGGTATAATTTGACTTTGGTGATAAGAAGCGGCAGAAATTGATCTGGGCTTAAATACGATAAAGTTGCAATTGCGTTTTCATATGTTTTGCTTATTTGAAAATTGTTTAATATCATATCCACAATTTTTTCTGATTGCGCTAAAAGCAGTTGTTCTATTTCTAAATTTAGTTGATTTTTTAGTATTATCTCCCATAGTTTTGAGTCAACACACACTAATAAATGGTGATGACAAACAATTAATAGTTGCATCGCCAAAGTTTGCGCATCCGTACTTGAAATGTTCTCGATGTCACAAAGTTTGTGAAGTGTTTCTACAATTGACTTAGAAAGTGAAGAGCTGTTATCAGCATCTAACTCTTCATCAATAGATTTTAATTTGTTTCCAATTTCATAAACCAAGTTTTTAGCATACATCACACCATTCTCAGATGAAATTAATTCAGGAAGCAAAGTATTAACAAAATTTCGTGCTTTCTCAGAAGTAGACGTGATGGCTTGAACAAAAGCATTATATAATACATTAAAGTTTCCTTTAATTGATTTAAAATGTTTCAGTAACAATATGTCTGCCATAAGTACAATATAACATAAAACTTCTGCAGACGCTAAGCTTACAAAGCGCTCTGTAAAAAATATAGATTTATTTATGTCCAAAATATAATTCCAAAAGTTATTTAATTTATCGTTTTTGTCCGCACTATCAGTTTTAAGTAACAAGCAAGTAGCACACACTGCTTCTGATACCAAAGTGATATGGGAAGCGTTTTGTAGTGCTTTTTCAAATATTTTAAGTAAAATTGTAGTAAGATAGCTGTCACTTTTCAAATAACGTTTATTAAAGCACGAGAGCAGCCACTGCAAATATGATAAACGAACTTGTGAAGTAGTTGTTTTAAGTTCAACTCCATTCTTAAAAATTTCTATTATAGTGTTATTTGAAGAATCCATACATTTCATTGTCCAAAGGCTGAACATTTCTAGCATGAAGCATATAACCTTCTCATGAACTTCAGTATTTAATGCTGCAGAAAATAAATCCAATACTACTGGATGTATGTTGGGTAATTCAGATGGAGAAATTGCATTAAAACTTAGATTTCCAGCCCCCTAAAAATAAAATGAGTTGACAAGTTAAAATTTTATGGAAATTGAAAATTTAATCTAAAAATAACTAATATTAGGCAAAGAAATACAACTTGAATAATAACTGTAATTTTCCAAGCAAAATATAAAAAAATACAACTTTGAAATAACCATTAGTTTTTAAGCAACTTGAAAAAAAAACTTATTAAAAAAACGCTTAGGAAATAATTTTTAAAACTAATTTCCTGGAATAAAACTAAAAATATAATGAATGCAGACAAAGGTAGTACCCGTAACAACGATGATTTTTGTGTAGTTTTTCATCTTGTAGCTTTTCCCTTTCATTATGTTTTTGGTAGTAATTTGAAAATATATGATTATTTTCGATCCCATATATTTTCTG
This sequence comes from Cistogaster globosa, assembly GCA_937654795.1. NCBI lineage: Eukaryota > Metazoa > Arthropoda > Insecta > Diptera > Tachinidae > Cistogaster > Cistogaster globosa. The sequence goes on along the minus strand of OW569403.1, from coordinate 103,999,516 downwards.
ATTTTAAGAAATGTTTAAAGTATACTGTTTTCAGCTATAATTTTACATGGTTTGCCTTTAATAGCAAATCTTTCTCTTAGACTTTACGGTTATCATGAGTTCCACATGTGAAAATTTCCGAATAAAAATTCTTGTTCACATGAATTTTAATTTCGTATCGTTAACTCCATAAAATAACATTCCTGTTTTTCGCAGTAGCTAATCCTCTTGCAATGTCCGTATTTTTCACCATTTCTTTAATAACTGCCCCTATTTACCGTTTTACTACTTTAATAATGAAATAAATAAAAAACATTTTATAAATTTTATTTTAAAATTACATTTTTCTAACTTTTCCTTCATACAAAACTTTGGAAATGATTTTCTTAACCCCCCGTCTAGATTAGCAATAAATATGTTAACATATATTGCAGCAAATGTCAAAATTATGGTATCTCTAATGTAGACATCACTTTTTTTTACGTATTTATTGACAGCAATATATGTGGCAATAATTGTCAGCAAATTTTCTTTGACAATTATTGCGAACATAAAACTTCAAATTTAGTTGTCATTTGTGTTTTGATTTACAAGTAAAATCGCGAACGTTAAATTGATTAATTATACCAAATTTTTGGGTTTTAAGATTTTCTATCATAAAACAAGGATTATAGTATAGAGGAAGTTTTTAAAATAATAGAAATATAGTAATAATAATTCTAAGAAAACTTGTTTTCTTTACAATGATGCTCTTTGCTTACAAACTTTGCACTTGAATATTTTGAAATTATGAGTTAACATAAATACGTGTTCCCATACCCAAAGCAATAAGCAATTTTGACACATTACTCTGCTCCCGTTATTGCCTTATTGCTAAAAAATGTATTTCTAATATAGACGGGGGGTTACAAACTCTCGACATATTTTTCCATTGTGAGCTATTCACATTCGCATGGAATTTTTTTAAAGCAAGAAAGATCACAGGCAAATTTTTCGGAGTTTAAAAATGTTAACATTCGGAAATATTCACAAGACATTTTTTTCATGATACCAATCATTCACAACAGAGAAGCAAGCCGAATGAAATATTTCGGCGGCGGTTGAAAGGGCATTTTTAGACTGCGGCGGCTAAGCCGCTTGTGCCGAGTATTTACCGGATTATTTGACTTTGTATGGCTGAGCTGAGATATATAGAAAAATATGTATTTCATTTATAATTGTTCCAGTTAGAATGATTGAAATTTTTGATATTGAATACAGATTACTGCTATTTTGTACTCAATACTCGTAATCATTATTCAGTACTTTAAGTTTGGCGTTTTTTTTATAAATTTCTATATAAAGATCATAAATGGGAATAATTCATTACATTAGCTAGACATTTGTTCATATTATTAACATTGACTTACATGTTGCTAGTACATATTTTGTCATCACCATTGCTTTGATAATGAATTTTACAGAAATTCTTTTATTGGTTATATAAGGTAATCTATACATATAATAAAAATGTAAAGGGGTCATATTTCTGCACATGAGAAATTTTTATGTTGTTGATGGCATACAAATGAACTATTTTTTGAATTTTTGTCTGTCCGCGAGTCTTTCCCCCTGTATTTCTGTGTTTGCACCACGTTAAAATTGTTGAATGGATTTGAATAAAATTTTGTGAGGAAGTCCCGTTGAACCTCGGTCAAATAACTTCCATTCGTAAAAATATGTAGTTTCGTAGAGAAACTAAAGATACAAATGTGAAAACACCTAATTTTAACAGTATATTGTACTAAAAAATTTGAAAGCACATTTCATTTTTAAATATAAATTTTTTAACACTATCTATAGATCTCTGAATTAAATAATTCAAAACAAATCTTCTAATCTTGAGTTTTAAGAAAATCATAAATGACACGCAGACGAAGTCGTGGACGCTGCTATAAATATATATTTTAAATTTAAGTTTCTTTATTTGTGCGACAATCACGGTTCAGCAGCTGAACCAAAAGAAAAAATCAGATGAAATAATAATTATTTAAAATTTCTTGGTAATATTGTCTTCTTTTCAATATCTTTAACATAAAGATACAAATTAAATTCTTAATAAAAATAAAAATTACTATTCAACTTGATATAAAGTTGTTTTTTCTACCATCGTTATGTGTTGTTACAACTCCAACTTTCTATATATACACTGGTGAACAAAACTATAGCGATATTATTGCAAAAACAATACCCTAAAAATAAACTTAGACGGAAAGTTTTATGATTAACAATTTATTCACAAAAACATAAATAAAAGAACTTCCATTTATTTTTCTAAAAAATATTTCTTTTTTTAAATAACGAAACGACTTCAAAATATAAGTGGTCAAAACTAAAGCAACTTTCCCATTTCTGTCATAAAATTTAAAAATAAAACTAGTAGTCGATGGCGTATCCTTTATTTTTAATTATGGCAGCACATCTGCGGGGCAGAGAATCTATATATATATATATATATATATATATATATATATATAATTACTAATTTAGTTTATTTTATCTCAAAATAAATATTATTTAAATATGCATTGTTATTCTTAAAAACTAACTTACTCTTATATTCGAAATAAATATGCATAAAAAAGGAATGTTCACACCACTGAACAAATATTAAATAATTAAGTAATCTGTACCGAGTTCATATATTTCCTTTAAAAATAAAAAACCCCCGAATAAGAAACTGACTAGCCACGTTAAACAGCTGATAATTGAGCCGCTGACAAGCCGGCATATACGGCTGCGGCGCGACTCTTAAAATTTATTCGACGACGCGGCTAGCCGCCAGTAGCGCCTATACGACTCTCCGCACTGATTCACAAGTCCGGAAATTTTCATGTGGAATTTTAGTTATGATAACCGTATATATTTAAGGAGTGCTGAAACATGTTTTGTAATTTTATCAATGCATGTTACAAATTTTGTAGTTTTTTAAGAAACCAAATCAATAAATTTATAAATATCACCCACTGCTGAAGTGCAAAAATTCGAAAGAGCAAACAGTAATCCGTAAAACAATAAAAAAAAAATTAATACCATTTTTTGATTAGAGATAACAAATACAAATTTCACAAAACTTTCAAAAGCAAATGAACAAAATAACATAAGCAGACAGAAAGCAGCTGTAAAGCAAAGAAACATGTCGAGTGCATCGCAGACGATAGCATGGCGTCGCACAGTGGAGTATTGGACCCACAAAACGGAGATCAATTAAACTACTTATCCGATTTGAAAAATTCTTTCACTATATGAATGATACGTTATCCCTGAGTGACATATAATACAAATTTTTTGGTAAAGTGGGCGGTGCCACTCACTCTTATTAAAAATCGCTCTGCAGGCCATAATAATAGACCGATTGTCATGAAATATTCCCAATGTGGTACTGTTGACCGTGTAATAGTACTTGGCTATACTTTGTTGTGACTAGATAAAGGGGCGTGGCACCGCCCATATAACCTAAAAATTAGAACGGTTATATCTCATGAACTATCAGAGGTAGGATGAGATTTGGTATATATGTTGATCGTACTGTATGAATTACAGCCAAGGTGGATTAGGGCGGTGCCACGCCCCCTTGTTACAAACAAATTTACCTAATGAAAACAATAAAAAAATTTAAATGAAACTTTAAAATTTTAATTCTTCTTTTATATTTATAAACAATTTCATCAAAAGTAAATGGTTGTATCATTTGAAAAAAATAGACATTGTTATATACATTTTTGAAACCCATATAAAATATTATGACCTGATTTTCCATTCAAGTGTTATTTACTTTAGTCACTGTAATCGGAGCTACAATCCTCTGGTTCCTCAACATGTGCATCTCCAGTTTCATCATCACTATCTTCAGATCGAACAGCACTTACTGAAATAGTTGGGGGAATAAGCAATTCTACTACTGATTTTGGTAGGCCTTGAATTTTTTTTTTTTGGTAACTTAATTTTGCTGCTAATGATCGGATCGGAGGTCAGTAGCAACCTGTTTAAAATGTCTTCATTTGATTTCTCACGGTTACATTTACGTGAAAAGTGCTCCCTATAGCATTTGAAGTCCTTGTTTCTAGCTTCTTGGGCTTCCTCTGAAAGTTGTCCGATTGGAAGAAGTGTGTGCGATACAATTTCAGGCCCATGAATTAAATATTTGTGTAAAGTGGTAGGCATTTTATACCATGGATACAATTTAACAAAATGTCTGGCAGTGTTGTGACAAAAATGTTTGAATTTTTCATATTGTATTTCATGACCCGAAGAAACAGTTATTAGTATCACGTGCATTTTCTTGATTAGTTCTAAATCGATTTTAGTAATATCTGAAGAAACTTCAGGGTTGTCAAAAAATCATCTGGCTGTATTACCATCGTTAGAATTTCCGAAGCCAGACTTTGGTTGGTCAATAATCAATCCGGTTTTGACTCTAAATTCATTTTGAATGCGTGCTTTAGTAGAATCTATAATTTTTTTATCATCAGCCGATGCAATTTGTAAGAGATGTGTATGATACATTCGAAAAATCTAATCCATCCATGTAATGTGGACAAACTAAATTCTAAGGTTTCTGTCTTAACAGGTTTTCCTATCATTTCGTCAATAGAGTTAAACTCTTTAGAAGTGGAATTGCAAATATAACACCTTTGGGATGATGTCGTTTCTGTGATTGCATTGCAAACTTATCCGTCAATCATTACTAACATTAATTTATGGCTTACTTTTACGAGCCTTTCTCCTACTGGCACAACAGACATTTCCAGATCGTTTGCTTCCTCATCAACTCGTTCTTTTTCTCTTGCTAATATACTTGCAGTCTCTTTGGTGAATTCAATTTTTAATGGCCTGCGAAATCGGGTTGATGACGGCCTAGGGTTTTGAAAAACAATTTTATCATTACATACTAATCTGAGTGGAACAATGGACGTTATTAATACAGAAGAGTCGCTAGCGCCTGGGCCATGAAAAGCTTGTTTATATGAGCTATGCCCAGAGCTTCCATCGAACCCCCACTTAGTAATTAAAGTTAAATTTGATATTTCTTCATAATCCAGGGTGTCAATAACATTTTTTTGAAGCAGCACAAGGCGTTCAATCGTATGATCCAGAAGGCCCTGCAATGATACCTTAGCTGACGATTCGGAAATTTGCATAGTTTCAACCTTAGGATAACATTTCTTTTTCGCTCTTTGAATCAACGTGTACACAGGGAATTTATCAGGAGCAGCTTTTCGTATAACATTATATTGTTCACGTGAAAGCTTTGCTTCAACCAAAACCATAAGCGCTTCTTCAGCAGTCAACTGTTTTTCTTTTACACAAGTTACTTTTTTTCTAAATTTAGCTGCTCTGGAAGGTGATGCAGTTATTTCCTTGACAATTTTTGCTGCTTCTGTTTGACCACTTGCTCGCAGACTTATTTGGGTAGCATAATTCAAAACAGGAAAGAGAACATTTTGTCTTAAATTCTTACATTTTTTAATTTTTGTTTTTTCGGAACACTCCTCGAAATCAATTTCTTTGCGACCTCTTTTAGTTGTTGTAGTCACAAAGGCTATTGAAGAATCTAACCAATTTTATTTTATTTTTTTTTTTCAAAAATCGCTCCTCATGTCTACTTGATTGTGCCCATCGATCCTTAAAATCGCAGACAAAACGAGAAAAATTCAAATTAAAGTCTTCCATCATATCCTCTGGATTCGTTTGTCTTATCAATTCTTGCTTCAATATATTCAACTTCTTCATTAATTGCGAAACCTCAGCATTTTTAATAATACTGTAAAGTATTCGCCGAGAAATTCCTAAAATATAAAAACTGTATTCAGAATCTTCGCGTGATATTTCTTGTATCAATTACCAAAATAACGAGGAGGAACAACACATTCTATATCTTAACACTTAACACAAAAAAATAGCAGCACGTCATTGACGTTGTTATTGTTTTAACCCGAAATATACCACCACGACCACTCACATAGAATTGTATTCATATTTAATAGATATAATAGTTAATGTAAAGTAACACTACATACTTATTTTATACATATTATCTGTTATTTAAATTAAGTTATACAAAATTGTCTAAGAACAAGAGCGCGAAGACAAAATAAACTTACCCTACACTTTAAATAAACCAAACAACACAATGAACAGAACACACATATTATTTTTGGGTAGAGTGCATACTAATGTTGCAATAAACAAATTTAAATAACAATAACAACAATATATGATGATGATAACAAAAGCGAAAGCAAAACAGAACCTACAGCCACGGTTCTTCTCTCACTTTGGACGACATGCGGGTTTTTTTTACAAAATTTGTTAAAAATCGAATTGGCGCAAAAACGGGCAAAATGTTTTTGTTTATTATATTAGTACAGTTTCTAAGCTTTAAAAATATATAAATTTCAGAACACGAAGTTGACCGGTACCATTTTAAAACTCTACATACTTCTCAAGAATGACTAAAATTTAGACCTTTTTTCCATAAATGATTAAAATAAGTTTTAACAGGTAAATGTCGACCGGCAACTGCTTTTTTGTTCGAAATTACCTGAACTTGAAGGATCCATAATAATATTAGGCTTTTTTTATGGCAAAAATTGAAAAACTGGCACTTGAAAATACAAAAAATTCACTTTTTGTAAACACGCGAAAAAATCAAAAAAAAAAATTACGAACTTTGAGACAAAGCAAAAATTGAATTAAGCAACATATGTTATCGATTCTTTTGCCTAGTGATGGAGAATTTTGTCTACAATAATCGGGTATAAAACATTAATCGGATATCCCAATATTCATTCTTCAATTATTCTACCCTTTGATGATCAAATACCCCAATGTGCGTCGTCTACGTATCTTTTCTTTGTCTTGCAACTGCTTAAAATTGCCCTTTACTTGTCGCTTACATATGGATTATGTGTATTTTTATTTACCATGTAGCTAAACGGCCAAAACTTGTCATGAGGCGGCACTTCCGCAGCATACATAATATTCTTTAGTGGCCGTTGCTTAAATTTCGTACTAACTTGGAAACTTTCATTTTATTTGAAGTGTGAAATGTAACGTTACGAAGGAAATCAAATGAAAATCTTAATACTCAGTAATACTCTCTTTAGTTCAAAATCTCTATTAGTTCAAATGTTCTTTTCAAAATATGATGGCAACAACACCGCAGCTTTGCCATAACGAATGTTAAATAAATTGCGTGGCAGCACTAATTTTATGTCGAAAATAGTCAACAAGGAAATAAGAAATTCCTTGTATTAATATTTAAGGCCTTAATATAAAAAGAAGAAATTCAAAAGGGATATTTTTATCTACATACTATGTTTTAAAATACATACATATATATAATTATATGAAATAATTGCTTCTTATTTGGATATATATAAAACACAGGTATATTTCCACCAAAACAAACCTATAGTTGCCAAAAAAAATACGTTCTTGTTTTTTATCATTTTAAGTAATAATAACTACGTAAAATGTTTAGTAATACAACAAATAGTTTAGTTACCTCGTTTAAAGCAATTTTAACATATACATACAGTCTGGGACTAAAATTTAAATACACCCCAAAAATTGTATGTTGAAAGAAAAGTAATGTATGTAGTTTTATTTAGTTTCATAGCAAAAAATACAGATTTCATTAAAAACATAACTGTAATCCTTAAAAATACGATAAAATGCACTGGACAAAAGTTTAAATACATCTTGGAATGTTAGCAAATTTTTTAAATAAACTAAAAAAAGGAAAACATTTTAATACTTTGTTGGACCGCCATGGCTATGAATAACTGCCTGCAAGCGGCGTGGCTATATTTCTGACCATATTTTTTTAAGAGCTTCTTTAAGCGAATCTTTGCTCGTTACTGAAGTTGATGGTAATTTGCGCTTCATTAAATCCCAAACGTGTTCAATTGGATTAAAATCTGGTGACTGGGGTGGGCTATGGAGCTGTCTAGGAGCATAACACAGCAACCACTCGTACACAGAAAGTGCAGTGTGCTTTGGATCGTTATCGTGTTGGAAGATCCAATGAGGTCTAAGGCAAAGGATGTCGGCGGGTGCTTGCAAATTTCTTTCCAATATACTCTTGTATGTATGTTGGATCATTATGCAATCAATAAACTTCAAATTTCCAACCCCCGCTGCTCCAATAGCTCCCCAAACCATTAGAACTGTTCTTCAAAACTCAGCGTATTTGTTTTTATACTTATGTGCAAAACACAGTCTTAGTTTTCTGTTTTTTCACTTATCAGTGGCTTTTTTCGGGGCTCTTTGAACAGTTCTTGGGTGAACATGTTAGTTATAGTCATAAGCGATATCATCTGCAAGTTTTGGGTCGCTTATTCATGGATTTTTCTTCACTTCTCTTACGATGCGGCTAACATCACGATTGGTTAGTTTTTTCGGACGACCTTTTGGGCATGTTTGCAACTGAATCATTTTCTTTATATTTTGAACACTTGAAAATGGCAAATTTAATAATTTTCCTTTTTCTCTATAGGATTTTTCTTCGTTAAAATATGCTAATATTAAATATTTGATGTTGGACTCAATTTCTTTACCTTTGCCCATTTTTTTAAAAAAAAAAAACACTTATAATAAGACTGGCTTGTAATAAAGGATTTCATCAAATTATAAAATATAACTGTACTTTGTTTGTAAGAAATGAAAGAGAGTTCTTTGTTTTTCAAGACGTATTTAAACTTTTGTCTGCTGCATTTTGTAGTTATTGTGAAATTTACTGTTATGTTTTTAATGAAGTTAATATTTTTTGTTATTTATGAAACTAAATAAAACTGCATACCTTAAGTATTTCTGAAATGTTTACTTTTCTCTAAACATACAATTTTTGGGGTGTATTTAAACTTTGGTCCTTGACTGTAGGTATATGTATATGAAATAAATAGTGGTTAAAGCGCACGTGCGCCATAATTAATTAATATGAAAAAATGCTAGGATTGACTACCATACTCAGTCGTACGATCTGTCAAAAATTACATGTGCGCTAGTTAACATCTTTTATTTTAAGATAGTAATAACAAATCCATAAATTCAAATATAACTAAGATAGTAATAAAAGATGATAAATCCATAAACTCAAATATAACTATTCTAAGCTAGAGATAAGACAAACATCATAAATACAACTATTGTAACGATAAGACAAACATCATAAATACAACTATTGTAACGATAAGACAAACATCATAAATACAACTATTGTACCGATAAGAAAAACATCATAAATACAACTATTGTAACGATAAGACAAACATCATAAATACAACTATTGTAACGATAAGAAACACATTCTTTCTTTTTTAACTTAATACAAATAACTCAAAACATGTTTTACTGATAAAAAAGGTACTAGTAACCTAAACAAAGAAAAACATATTATGAGTTAGGACAAAGAAACATTAAACATAATTATTAATATAAATAGATGCTAAGAAAAATAGGATAGATAGTCTTAAGAATATATTTAATAAAGAAACGCACATTTTTTGGTGCTGAAAAAAGAAAATATATTTTTTTTACTCATTTCCTATAATTGGAAATTAACTGGGGGCTCAAGCCGGTCTAAACTCTTGACCACAGCCAAATATTCTTGACATTCAAGATATTTAAATAAAAATTCCGCGGCTTTGAAGAAAAGCAAACCAATCTCTGAAAAAGTGAGAAATTACCACGCTGAACCAAATTCAGAAACGGCAGAAAATATTCAATTCCCTACGATCTTTAGGAAAAGACAACGACACAATGAATCAAGATATCGCAGCTTTACGAGCACAAATAGAGGTACTCACACAAACTCTACAGAATACTCAATTGAAGGTAAATACACTGGAGGCGGAACGATCTCCCCATACAATCACTACGCAGGAACAACATAGTGACTTCACACAAAATATAAAGGATGCAACTCAGATAAATTTAAAAACATTCGAAGCTATACCGTGCTTCAGTGGGGATAAAAACCAATATAGATCCTGGCGGAAAAGGGCATGGACATTCATGGAAAATATCAAACAATTTTCCAACCACCCAAATTACTACACAGCATTCACGATACTGCATTCAAAAATTGTTGGAGAAGGAGCAGACATCCTCATCAACCACAACACCAAGATGAACTTTTATTCTATAATTAACAGGCTTGACTACACTTACGCAGATCAACGACCATTATACGTACTTCTCGAGGAAATGAAGAAACATAAACAGGGAAGACAAACACTCTCAGAATTCCACAGCAAAATCAGCAAAGCACTGAGCCTCGCACTTTCGAAAATAGAGATGTCAGGTGATAAGGAATCTGCATCCATGGCGGAATATGCAAATCAGGAAGCGGTCCGTACATTCATCACAGGACTCAACAGTAAATACACAAGCGGTACATTATATAGCCATCATCCAAAGGACCTAGAAACTGCATTTGCAATCACAAGCACTCAAAGATGCCATACATAACCTACACGACGAACAATTACAAATAATGCGCATCTTAGAATCTAATGGTAATTACAAATTTAACAATATCCAAGAAATATCAACCTTCCTGATACCCATCGAAGAACATCCAGTCAAATACACATTTTATTTCGTATTGGGACTATGTACATTAGCATTACTAACTTATGGTATGATTAAATTCTGCAAATGCTACAGGATAAAGAAAATATAAACATAAAGGAAAAAAATCGACGAATTATATGAAATAGAACTTCTCAAGCTCCGACAAAGACAATATAAAGTTTAAAACGAGGAAGTTTTTTTTTAAGGAGGAGAGTTAACATCTCTTATTTTAAGATAGTAACAAATCCATAAATTCAAATATAACTAAGATAGTAATAAAAGATGATAAATCCACAAACTCAAATATAACTATTCTAAGCTAGAGATAAGACAAACATCATAAATACAACTATTGTAACGATAAGACAAACATCATAAATACATTGTAACGATAAGACAAACATCATAAATACAACTATTGTAACGATAAGAAACACATTCTTTCTTTTCTAACTTAATACAAATAACTTAAAACATGTTTTACTGATAAAAAAAGGTAATAGTAACCTAAACAAAGAAAAACATATTTTGAGTTAGGACAAAGAAACGTTAAACATAATTATTAATATAAATAGATGCTAAGAAAAATAGGATAGTCTTAAGAATATATTTAATAAAGAAACGCACATTTTTTGGTGCAGAAAAAAGAAAATATATTTTTTTACTCATTTCCTATAATTGGAAATTAACTCGCTCAAAAATATGATAGTATGGATTAAAGGCCATTTAATCGCACAAAAATCTGACAGAATTCTATCCTACTTTAAAAATCGTTTAAAAATGGCGTCGTAGGTGCCACACTATTATACAAAAAAAAAAACATGCAAAAACAGATGCTTTTAATTTTTTGTTGTTGCTTTTTTATCATCATCAAAAAAATCAACTCTGATCGCATAAAAAAAATCATTTTAAGGCCAGGATTTAATCAAACAAAAATCTGACAGAATTGTGTACTACTTTAAAAATCGTTTCAAAATGGCGTCGTGGGTGCCACACTATTACACACACAAGATGCAAAAAACAGATCCTTTTAATATTTTGTTTCTTTCTCCTCATCTTAAAACAAAATCAACTCTGACCGCATAGAAAAATTCATTTTATGAATTATTTCCAAAGATTAAAAAATCGTACAGATCTGTCAAAAAGTCTGTCACACACATACATTGCCTCTTTCGCTACTTTCAGCGATCAGATGAAATTAAGTTACTACTAACAAACTAACATTAAATATGAATTCACGCTTCGGCACCTCACTAACTTTGTTCCTGCATACTTATTTTTATTGCACCTGGATATGGGCTGTAGCTGGTGCCTTTAAACAATATCAAGTCCCTCCAAAACAGTTTTCGACTATGTTGCGGGACCTCGATGGATTAGGTGGTGTAATAATATTTCCATCTTACGTTTATAAAAAGAAGCAGCAAAAACAACACATGTTAGAACAGTGAGAGAGCATTTCGGTGCTCTGCTTTTAGCTTTGTTAGGTTACACAGCATAGTGGGACAGAATAAAATATTTTGGAAATAACTCGGCCATTTGTAAGGGGCTTACCCCATTGATCCTAATCTTAGAAAATTTTATTTTTTCCTTATTACTCTTTCATAATTTAAAGCGGTTTCATCGATGTGTAGCTTTTTTCTTGCTTCTACTAATTAACAAACTTTACACATATGTACATATGAACAAGAAGGCAAAAAATGTTGTGTGCTTTTTTTATTTGAACCGAACATTATATTTCTGACCAGATTTAATTGCAGCTACTTTGAATGTAGATATCAAAGTAAATTTTACAATATGATAGCTGTTTGCATAAAATATTATTTAATATACATTCTATATACTTCCAATATAAACATTTATGCTTAAATAAAAAACACATTGCAAACGGTGATCACGGTAACTATTTAAAATAACGGTGATTTGAAAATCACGTTCACTACTAACGACGTTCCTTGAAAATCACGATATCGCTCATCCCAACTTGCAATTATCTTTTTTTCTCATTCGTCAAAGCAATCAAGACCGAAATTGCAGAAACAAAATTTGAATGTGAGGACACGAATGCAATTTTTAAGAGAATTTAATTTAAACATACTCTGCTTTTCTTTTTCTTTCGTTCCGTTTCTTGTCAGAATACTTTTTTCGATCCGAGCCTAATTGAATACAGGAACCTAATCAAAATGCAGAAAAAGGGTGTATTTTTAGTTATATAGTATTTATTGTAAAAACAACTAAATAAAATAAATAAAATTATTAAGTTAGTTTTTACGTAATAAGTCGGAAATATTTTATAACAATTGTTCTCTTTGCTTGTTCTTGCTTTATTACATATACATATATTCAGAGACATAACAGTTATAAGATATATTTAAAAAAATTGTGCCATAACAGTTATATTGAAGAGATTAATTTTTTTCTCTTTAAATAATAGTTATTTTCAATTAATAAAAGTTTTTGTTTTCTGTAACTGTTATTCATAATAAAAATTTTTTTTCGTTACTAATAACTTTTATTTTCGATTTATATTTTTTACGTTGCCCTATAAGAGTTATTGTTAAGAAAAATTTTTTTCCGTTGCTCATAACTTTTATCTTCGATTTATATTTTTTTACATTGCCCTATAAGAGTTATTCTTAACACAAAAATTTTTACGTTGCTCATATCTTTTATATTCGATTTATATTTTGTTATAACTTAAAAAAAAAAGCCGTTTTCACTGTATTTTTTGGATTTTATTGGTAGCTACATACGTACATACTGTTAGCGTCAAAATAAAGTGTACACCATGGCTTGTTATAACTAAATTTTTATTTCAGTCTTTTAAAACAAAATAAATATCAACAATATTTGTTTTTTATAAAGCTGTATTAAAGGTAATAAAATGCTTGAAGAACAACATAAAAATTTTTTCAACAACAAAAGTTATGATACAAAAACAAAATATACTCATAATTTTACGCGTCAAAATAAAGTGTACAGAGCATCACTGCAAAAAAGAGTGAAGATTTTATACGGTAAAAAAACCGTTATATTTTTGTATTTCCATCAGTTTTGTATTATAAATGTGAGTTAATTTAATTTTACATTCACTTAAGTTGCAATTGACAAGTGTAAAAGAACTTCGCGTTTAGTTAATAGCTTTGTTTAAAAATGGGAAAACAAACTTCCATTGATGTTCGAGAGCTTGTGATAAAGTACCACGAAGAAGGTAAAAGTTTACGCGAAATCGGTTCCATTATTAACAGATGCCATAACACTGTTAAAAAAATAATAGATAAATATAAACGTGTGGGAAAACTAGAAAATTGCCCAGGTGCTGGCAGGAGGAAAATTTTAAATGAGGTTCAAGTCCGATCAATAGTGCGCGATGTAAGGAAAAATCCAACAAGAAGTGCTGTAAAAATAGCAGAGGACATTTCAAAAGCATCAAACAACACCGTAAGCGCCAGTACAATTAGACGAGCTCTACATGAAAGTGGATTACATGGACGAGCACCGAGAAAAAAGCCATTAATATCAGCAATCAATCAAAAGCGACGTCTCGAATATGCCAAAAAATATAAAAACAAAGATGTTTCTTTCTGGAGCAACGTTATTTTTAGCGATGAAAGCAAATTTGAGGTTTTTGGACGGAAAACCCCCGTAAAAATTTGGAGAAGCAAAAATCAACAGTTTGCCGAACAAAATGTAATATCCACTGTAAAGCACGGTGGGGGCTCTGTGATGGTGTGGGGGTGTATGGCGTCGAGTGGCGTTGGAAGTTTGGTGTTCATTGAAAGTACCATGAATAAAATGGATTATTTAAACATATTGAAAAACAATTTGCGAATTAGTGTGGACAAATTAGGAATTCAAGGATCTTGGTGCTTTCAACAGGACAATGATCCTAAACACACAGCCAAAATAGTAAAAGAATGGTTACTCTATCATACACCTAAGCAACTGGATCATCCCCCACAATCGCCTGACTTAAATCCGATTGAGCACTTGTGGGAACATCTTGATCGTCAAATTAGAAAAAGGCCGATTAGTAGTATGGACATGCTGAAATCAGTTTTAATGGATGAATGGCAGAAAATCTCGGGCGAATTTACAAAAAATTTAGTTAACTCGATGCCTCGACGATTAGACGCTGTTATCAAAGCCAAAGGAAAAGTTACAAAGTACTAAAACAAAAATTAGTTTTAGATATCTTCTCTTGTACACTTTATTTTGACGCGTAAAATTATGAGTATATTTTGTTTTTGTGTTATAACTTTTGTTGTTGAAAAAATTTTTATGTTGTTCTTCGAGCATTTTATTACCTTTAATACAGCTTTATAAAAAATAAATATTGTTGAAATTTATTTTGTTTTAAAAGACTGAAATAAAAATTTAGTTATAACAAGCCATGGTGTACACTTTATTTTGACGCTAACAGTACATATATTGCATTTTACATGTAAAGTCTAAAAAAAAAACTTAGATAACAGTTATATTGAATAAAATAATTCACTTGTTTTTTGTGTTATTCATTATTAAAATTATTTATAAAAATTATTTTATTTATAAAAATTATTGTAGGTTTATTAAAGGCTTATTTGACGTATTTCTATGGAATTATTGTCAAAAAAGCCTTTAATATACCTACAATAGTTTTTATAAATTTAGCCCAAAGAATTTAATTTCACAAATAATGTTTTGGCAAGCGTCTCGTCCGCCAAGTTGCACCTTTTATCTGTCAACAAAAGCCGCAAAGCAGAAAATGCTCTTTCAACAGATACCTGCGTGGCCGGCACTGCGTGGACAATATGAACCAATTTACGTAAAAATGGAAAAGTATACTTTTTCTCTTCCCAATATTGCAACAAATCGGCTTTTACATCTAGCCTCATGGGTTTAAAACTGTCTATTTCTGCTATGGCTGCTAATAACTCTCGTGATGTATTGTCATCCTCGTCTTCTGAGGTTGAATTCACTTCAAGCTCTCTAATTGATGATCTAAGCAATGACGACGTGCTTAGGTTTTGTGTATTGTTGTTAATGCGGGGATTTCCGCAATTTTTTTCTTAAGAACAACTTTTACAGGGCAACTTAAAAATTTATAGATTGAAAATAAAAATTATGACCAACGGAAAAAAATTTTTCTTAACAATAACTCTTACAGGGCAACGTAAAAAAATATAAATCGAAAATAAAAATTATGAGCAACGTAAATATTTTTTTCTTAACAATAACTCTTATAGGGCAACGTAAAAAAATATAAATCGAAAATAAAAGTTATGAGCAACGGAAAAAAATTTTTGTTATGAATAACTATTATTTAACAACGTAAAAGTTATTTATTATTCTATGGTCAACTTTTTCAATCTCAGAAAATTAAATAACTGTTATTTTTGGTCTTTGCATATATTACATACAGTGATGGACTTAAGTATAGGCACAAGGTGCAAAATGAAGCAAACAGTAATTTTTTTGATATTGATTATCATCAAATGTTTATTTTTAGAACGTAATATGGTTCTTACAAAGCTTTATATAAGAAGTAATCAAAAAATTTTAACAGATTTCATTCGCCGATAGAATAATAACAAAAAAAATTTTAAAATATCGATTTTTTATGGGACAAAAGTATAGGCACATTCATTGATAACGGAAATAAAAGACGATTATAAATTCGCCAATCTGGCAATACTGTATTTTTTGACAGAATGGAATGTTCCGTTATTATTTTCAATTTGTTTCAGTTAGTGAAAAGTAAGAAAAATTTGTTAAAAATAATAATTTCTTTTCTGTGTCCTAAATTAAGTGAAACTACAGAATCACAGCGAAAAATAATTCTCCATTTGCATAACCAAGGCAAATCTTTTGCTGAGATTGGCGAATTAATGGATCGAAGCCGTTTTACTATTCGGACAATAATTAATCGTTTTAAAGGTAAAACTAACTTTGAAAGTGCTAAACGCTATGTTCGTCCCAGAAAATTAACTGAGAGAGAACGTGCCCAAATAATACGGAAAGTTAAAATTGATCCGAAAACAACATCTACACAGCTGGCAGCGGACGTCAAGGAAAATTTCGGTAAGGACGTGCACTCTAAAACTGTTCAGAGATTACTACATAAAGCCGGTTATAAACCACGTGTTGCTAGACGAAAACAATTAATATCTGCAGTCAATAAAAAAAGACGCATGGATTATGCAAAACAATTTGAAAATCAGCCATGCAGTTTCTGGGAACAGGTTCTCTTCTCAGACGAAAGCAAATTTAATATTTTTAAGCCTGATGGACATTCACGAGTATGGCGAAAACGTAATACTGCATATGACGAAAAAAATCTTACACCAACAGTAAAGTATGGTGGCGGAGGAGTTATGGTCTGGGGCTGTATGTCTGTAGCGGGTGTCGGAGAACTAGTCTTCATTGATGAAATAATGAACAAGACTGTTTACTTAAATATTTTGAAGGAAAATGTTAAGAAAAGCGCCATTAAATTGGGTTTGTCAGAGTCATTTACATTCCAGCATGACAATGACTCCAAACATTCTGCTCACGACGTCAAGATGTGGCTTGCATATAACACCGCACATGTATTGCCACATCCTCCGCAGTCCCCAGACCTAAATCCCATTGAGCATTTGTGGGAGGAGCTAGACCGAAGAATTCGGAAACGCAATATTTCAAACAAATGTGAGCTTAAAACAGCGTTAACCGAAGAATGGCTTAAAATTGATGAAAATTTTACAAAAAAATTAGTACACTCTATGCCTAATAGACTTAAAGCCGTTATTAAGCAGAATGGACTGCCAACAAAATACTAATTTGAGTTTCTGACTAGTTTTGATTCCGTTAACAAAGAATGTGCCTATACTTTTGTCCCACAGAAAATCAAGTTTTTTAAACCTTTTCGTTATTTTTCTACCACCGAATAAAATCTGTTCGACTTTTTTGGTTATTTTTAATATGAATTACTGTTATAATTATTATATGTTCTTTAAATAAATATTTGATACTTACAAATGTGAAAAAACATATTTTGTTTCATTTTGCAGCTTGTGCCTATACTTAAGTCCTTCACTATATATATACAGATAACAACACATAAATAAACATAGAGATTTTAATTCATTACGTTCATATGCATCGTTTTCCTCAAAAGAATCAACAAAATAATGAAGAACTTCGTTAATCAAACTTTAAAGGGTGTGTGATCAAACTTGCAATGAAAGGAGCTAAAGAAATTTAGAGTCAATTGAAAAGATTTGTATTATTTGTCTCTATTTTTTATGTTTTTCTCGTAACAACTGTACAAATTTACTTCTGAGAGCTGACCTATAGGGAGAATGCAGGACTTTAGTGTTCTTTTCCATGAAATGTTTATATATATGCCAACTGGCACAATATATTATTGGTATTCGTTAAGTATAAATGTCGCGTGACAACAATAAAACTTTCAAAATAATACTATATGAAACAATAATACCATATGAAACTAATTCATTAGTTCTTTATTGACACTAGTGATTTCTGAACTATTTTCTATTGCTCTTAAGAACGGTCAAGCAGTATACCCAGGCAACGCCGGATACAATAATCAGTTGCATTTTGGCTTGAATCTTTTTGTCTGACAGTGTGACACCTAAACACACTGTTTCTTGGGATTTTTCAATGTAAGACAGATTTCTATCATATTTTCTTGTGAGTGAATCGTACGAATATGTAGGACAGTCAGTCACGGCCTTAAACGACATCTCTTGTCATTTAACACTATATGAACGCACACAAGTACATACCACAAAAATATTAATAAAAGTTTATATACCTAGGTTACTTTAAATCTTATCAAGTTAACAAGCATCTCACTTAAAATTTGTATATTATCAAAATTTTCAAATAAAGATCTATCTAAAATAGTGTTAAGATTTATTTTTTTTATGCAGTATTTTATGAAGCTTATTGTTTTATAAATTTGTGTTTCGAAAATACAAATGTTTTTCTTTTTTGCGGAGATTTTATTTAGTAATAAAGCAAAATCATTACCAATCAGTAGCAATACATGGTTATTAAATTTTTTGTCATTGTCGTTACTTTAAATATTAATTAATAAAGCAACAATAAAAATAAATAAAACTTGTAGTAAGTTTATCCGATATTCGGCAATAGTTATTTTGCTGATGACATTTTTCTTTTGTTTACTGTAGAGCGTGAATTTGCAGATATATTGGAACCCACGTGAATTACTGCCTTCGAAATGTTTCTCAGTGGACTATTTCTAATTACCTTTCCATTAATCCACTAAAGACTAAGGCTATATTTTTTTAATCCGATGACCGATTTTTATCTGACCTGAGCATATGCATCTAATCACCGTATTGAATTTGTGTGTCAACATAAGTGTCTGTGTGTTATTACATACAGTCATTTAAGTTTTGATATTAAAATTAAAACAATTTATCAAAAGATTATCCTTATCTTACAGCCATACCTAAACAAGAGTGGAAAGCATTATTTTTCTGTAAACAGTTCTCATGCTTGAACATTTTGTATGTAGCATACCGAAATAACGCCGCCAGAACGAAACGGCAACTCTTTGCAATTCGAAAATCCAATTTTGACAAGCGTTTAATAAAAATTTAAAATAAATATAAGTTTAAATAATTTATTTTTGTTGTTTATATGAAATTTTAATTTACACAACTCGAATTGTTATTCATGTTAAAATTTTCAGGGAAGTTATATTTATTTTTTTAATAACCCAGTTTTTATCGACGCTTTGGCACTTTTGTTTAGGTATGGTATTTCAGCGTAAAAACTATACGGAAGAAAACGTTCCGCTTTTGTTTAGGTATGCCTATTACGCAGGTTGTACTCAATGAATATTTATTTACTTTTAACGTTAAGTACAGTTATTATGCCGCTAATAAAGCTGCTTATATTATGTGGTTTGGAGGTCTTGACTAGAACTATCTCAACGATTTTACAAAACTTGGACGAGTTGTGAATTCCGTTGTGAGATATGTCTACAATATTCGTAAGTGCGAGCACATTTCAGAGTATGTGGTTCAATTCTTGGGGTGTTCGTTTATGGAGTTTCTTAAATATCGAATTATCGTTTTCTTTTACAAAACCATCAAGAATGGCAATATAAGCCAACTTTGCAATAGATTTTGTTTTTCCCGATCTTCAAAGAATATATATAAATAGTGATCCCTAGGATTTCTTGATCTGCCTTTAGTTGATCTGTTGTAGCCAAAATTGCTCGGATGTGGAATTATATACCAGTTAAGTTGAGGATATTCACTTATACTAACAATGCTTTTCGTGTCAAACTAATAAAATACATCTCAAACCCTTATTCGTCGATTTTGCGTCATATATGCCAAACATTTTAAATTGGCTGGGGAGCCAAACAAATTAAGGAACTTAACATTGTAGGATGAAAATATTTTAAACATTTTACTTTTGCTTCGATATTATAATATAGAAGTACTTTTTTTTGGCCTTAAAGGCTTTTGTATTACAGTTTTGAATAAATATATAAAGATGTCAATAATGTTTTAACACATAAAGAATTTTATTTTATGAAATATAAGGATTTTTTATTTATTATAATTAATTACACTATTTTTAAAAGTATAAAACAAAAAAAAACAAAAAAAAAAAAAAAAAAAAACGAAATTTTTACAAAAACAACAAAAATTTAAAACAAAAACAAACACTACTCCATTTTTTTTATGTCAAGAAACTCTACACAGTTGTTGACATTTTTGTTAAAACTAAATAGTTAAAAAAATACATTAGAAAAATTTTGTTTACATATCTCACGCATTGCAATCTCTTTTTCATAGAACTGATGAATTTCTTTAAGTCGTAGGTGGATGGTATATTTTGCCACTCTTCTAAAATTGCTTTTTTTAAGCAGTCATATTAGATGGCTGGCGTTTAGCAACTCTTTTTTTGAATAAACCCACAAATTTTCGATAGGATTTAAATCCGAATTTTGAGCAGCAGCCGTATTCTGTAATTCTCGTAGCTAATTTTCTATCTCGATCGCTAAAATGCTTAAAATAAATTTTGGCGAATATTTTGGCGATGTCGCTAAATTTGTATTCTGTAACTCTAATCTCTTAGCTAAAATGTACTATTTTCGCCGCAGCTAATTTGCTAAAATAAGTCTTTTATTTTCCTTCTATTTTCAATAATGCTGTTAGAAAGAAATAAACGTATGAAGCTCATTTTAAACATTTAATATTAGTTTTACCTAACTTTATATTTTGTTTTCCGTAGAAAACCAAAAAGTTTAAAAAAATATGTTGTAAAATGTAAAATTTTTAAATATTTTTGAATATATTATTCAAAATTTATTTTATTTTGTAATATATTTGTTCGGATAATAATATAGTTCATGATTTACGCATATTATTTTTTCAAGAAATCGCCAATGTTAGGTAAATTATTTATAATTAAAAGTATAAATATATTATAGAAAAGTGGAATTAGAACTTTTATAAATTAAAAAATTTTCTAAACGTAAAATTTTCTTATGATTTTTTAAAACGCTAAGACCAATGAATAAACACAAAAAGCATAGAGGTAAAAACAAAACAATTTTATTAATAAAAAGAAACATTTCATTGAACTACCTAAAGCTAGATGAGAAAAAGAAATATATTAAAGCAGTTAATTGTTATTCTCTTGCTTACTTCCTCCATGGTAAACTCTCAACAAAATTTAAATTAACTTTTAGCAGCACAAAATACTAATTGCTAAAAATTAAGCATTTAGGAGACAAATAACAGTTGTTAGAGAATACAAAATAGGAGAATTTTAGCGATGAGAACAAACGCTAAAAATACGGAGAATTTAATTTTTATGAGATAACTAATTTTAGCAATGCTCGTTACTAAAGAGCTGCACAAAATGTTTTAAAAGTTCTATGTTCTAGTGTACACTACTTCCAAACACAGAATTTCAGTGTAAATGTAAATATCAAAACAAGCATAACAAAACATGGCTCTCACTAAAACAAAACAAGCACCATTCGAAAAGTTTCTCTTTACAGCTTTGTTAGTGCTTGTGTTTTAAAACAAAGTAGAGCATCAAAACAAAAGGCGACAATGAAGTAAAGCAACAGTAAATCATAGTACAAACACCGAGTGCACTAGAACATATACAAAAAATGTTCACGAAAATAAAGCAGTGCTGTTAAATAATGGGATTTAAGGCCGTTAAAGAAAATACTTTTATATAAGCGATTTTTATATGCATATGCTATTAAATATTTAAGCTATTTGAATTAGTTAAGTTTTTAAATAATAGTAACATTTTGAAATACTCCTTATATAATTCTGTGCTAATAAACAATAAAAACATAACTCGGCTTAGCTCGAAATTAAATAAAATGCTATTCGAAGCGTAAACCAAATCAATTAACAAAAAAAAAAAAAACATCGGTTTTTTGCGATTAAATTTTCGTGCTTTAAAATTTTAAAGTTAGAAATTATCATAGAAAAAGTTGTGAATTTAAACAATACACAGTTATCGTTAACGAGAAATGGATACATTAAATGTAAGCGATATTTTATATTATTATTTTTCTAGTTTATTTGAAATAATTGTACATAGAGCCACACAAACGTAACCACCGCTAATAACATAAATTAAATAAAGTTGAAACTTGTATCTGCTGAATACAAAACGGTCTCAAAACGCGGACGCGGCAATGTATGGAAGGTTTTTCAAAGTATTGAGAATGATCGCGGGGAGGAAATTTCCGGCCTTTTAATATGTATCAAATGTACAAACATTTATAAATATAATAAACTGACCACGTCAAATTTGGTGAAGCATAAGTGCTACATTAAGGCCAACTTAGAAAATGTTTCTGTGACACCTAAAATTGTTGCAGATAATGCTTTAAAAAAGGAATCTATGGATATATTTACAAAATGGGTGGTAATAAATTGTAGATCATTTAAAATTGTAAGTAACTCTGAATTAAAAGAAATCGCAGAATTTTTTATTTCTATTGGAGCTAAATTTGGGACAAATATTGATACGTCAACTTTCATACCCAAAACCAACAACAGTTTCACGCAATGTCAAGTTATTGTACAAACTTAAATTTGAAGAAATAAAAAATGAAATTTCTGCAATTGTTAAGATTGGGTAAAAAAATCGTATATGGCCCTAACAATACATTTTATAAGAGATGGAAAAATTTACTGCAGACTACTGGGAATGCAAGCAATGAACAATGAAAGGAACACATGTTAGTTTTTTTATTAATGTCTCCTCAAAACATTCACGCAAAAGTGGTCAAATTGTTGTAGAACTTTGAATGTGCTTTAGACAATAAGGCAATAATGGTAACAGACAGAGGTTCAAACATGGTCAGCGCTTTTCGACCCTACAATAATCTGTTTTGTATTAACCATTTGTTGCAAAATGCTTTAAAGAAGTCAATTGATGAAGTAAAGGAGTTATCTGATATGTGTAGTACTGGTACCAAATTAGTAAGATACTTCAAAAAATCTGGAGACAATTCAAATTTTACAAGTTTAAAAAGCTATTCTCCGATCAGATGGAATACTTTCTATTATTTATTTCAGTCTGTAAAAGATAACTAGAATGAAATTACTCAAATATTACAGGAAAAGAATGAGCTTTGCAGATTAGGTGACCTTAACCTTTCACATATAAGCTATTTCATTGAAGTTTTAGAGGTATTCGAAGAAACTTTGAAGAAACTTGAAGGTGAGGAGTATCCGACTTTACATCTAGTCATTGTACATATTGACATGCTCTTACGAAAATGTGCTACTAACGATTGCGACCTACATTTTATAAGAGTTTTTAAAGAAAAAATTTTATTTTATTTGAACAACGTAGTTTTAGAGAATTTAAACATTTTCCATAAAGTAGCCCTATTCTTATTTCCACCGGCAAACAAACTTTTGCATTTCAAGGATGAAGAAAAGTTAGCCATTAAAAAAGCTACCATAGAAATTATGTCTGAATTCTTTGAAAACAATCAATTAAATGCAACAGTAACACTTTCGCAAAAAAATAACGAATTGTTTGGTAGATTTGTTTCTCAGCAAAGCCTAAAAAACTCAATAGATGCAGTTACAGAAGAATTAACCATGTAACACAGTAATACATTTTTACGATGATTTCGATGCATTGAAGTGATGGGATATACATAAAAAACAATTTCCCTTCTTATATAAAACAAGTCTCAGGGTACTTGCTGCTCCTGCATCAAGTGCTCCATCAGAAAGAGTTTTTTCTTCTGCTCGGAGCTTATTAACGGATAAAAGGTGTGCTTTGGGTGATAGTACTGAGACTGTATCTCAAATAATGTTTTTAAATTACAATAGTTAAAACACTGTATATATATTTTTATAATTTTTTTTTTTTTTTAATTTAGAAGTGAATTCTTTATTTAATTTGATGTTACATCTAAGTAACTACCTATGTATATTAAATATAAAAACTTCAAAAATAGCTATCTATATGTTTTATTTTAGTGTACTAGGCAGCATTGTCAACTCAGTGCGTTTCACTCCATTTTTGGTGCTTTCTTAAATTGTGTGTGCGAGTTTTGGTGAGTTTTTAAATTTTTGTAGCACCAAAGCTAATTGAATAAAAAATTTTTTATATAATTACAATTTGAAATGAAATCTGTTTTAAAACCATATCATAACAATAATGATAAAAATAGCTTTATAAACTTGGAATAATTAATATAAATTTTTGGTCTCATTTTAAAAAGTTTTAAACAGAATTTTTAAAAATAACGTGCAAAAATGATATGTAAACACACAAATTTGTTTTTTTATTACAGGCTGTTTTTTAATACGAAAATATGATACTTCTGATAAAAAATAAATTTTTAAAACATTTTTTCATAAAAAGATAAATACTCCCACGTATTATTAATTTTAAATCCTTACTATCAATCGCTGAACTCTTTTTAAAAACTTTTGTATAGAACTTATGAAAAAAAATCGAATACATGCAAATTTGTTGTTTTTTTATTTTTGTTGTTTCATTACTATTCGTTTTTCTGAAAACCCTGAAATGTAAAAGACAATTTTACTATTACAAAATAATTAGTTTTTTTTAAAAAATAATTCAATTCATTAACAGAAGTTGTAATGGTTTTTTTTTCCTCATTTTTGTGCGTTTTCAAATTTTAAAGTTAAAGACGACAAGGTAGCTAGGACGTTTTATTTTGATATTTTTCATATTAAAATAAAACGAAGATGTTTCTAGTTTTTCTTTAGCCGAATTCTACTATCAAAAACTTCAAGCATGTTTTGAATGTTCTACTTCAGTTTTGATATTCTATTTCATTTTTGTTCTAGTTCTGTTTTGTTTTGCTTCAATGTTGTTCTAAAACACTTTTGTTCTCTAATTCTCTATTTTGGTGGCAAAGCAAAACATTTGTGTTTGGAAGTATGTGTTTGAAAATGAGAGTGTTTTATACACACACTACTTGAAATTTACGTGATTGTTTATAAGACATTTTTCTTATGCTTGTGCAGCCCTTTACTCCTTACAGAATTGCATTTGTAGCTAAAAATCTCTAAATTGATTTTAGATTTTTTAGCGATGGAGATTAAGCTTAAGCGACCTACAGAATACGGCCACAGGTGTATCAATGAATTTGCCTAAATTGTAAAGCAACACATCCGTACCATATGTGACTTATGTTTAGGATCGTTATCTTGATATTCTCTCTTATAAATCCAAATTTCTTAGCACTGTTAACTAAATGGGTCTGCAAAATGCTTAAATATTGTCGCGCATCCATTGTTGTTTCTATGAAAGCCAAATCACCCACTCCTTTGCTGGATATGCACCCCCATCACGGCTTTCTAGTAATGTTAGGGGCTTTCGCCATGCTCTATTGGGCTTATCGTTGTAATACATCATTTTTGTCTCGTCAAAAAATATGACATCGTCCCAATAGTCTGCCGGATGAGAGATATTCGTAATGGCGAAGGAAAGACGCTTCCCTATGTTTTTTAAAGAGAGTAATGGTTTTTTACGTGCAACTCTTAAAGAGCTTAGGGCCACTTCCACACTTTAACTGCAATCTACCTTCGTTTTCAGCTCGATTAAGCACATTGTAAATGGTCTTTCGTGCTACCGAAAATGTCTTTGACAGTTCCTGAGAACTTGCACCCAATTGGTGCTTGTAGTGAATCAGGTTAATCACGGCGTACGACGTTTTGCATGGCATTGTTTACCCAAATAATTTTACAAATGAAACGAGCACTGAAAATTTTTATCGTCAACTAACATCAAATATTACAGAAATATAACAACGTACATGATGGATAACGGTTAATTAAAGTTGATCGTAAAGTGCAAAAAATAAAGAAAATTTGTTTTGTGTAAGGAGTTTCTTGACATTATTTTTGTTGTTATTGTAAAAATTGCGTTTTTTTTTCTTTTTTTTTATACTTTTGCAAATAGTGTAAATAGTTATAATAAATAAAAAAAACTTTATGTTTCATAAAATAGAAAGCGTTTTTTCATGCGAAATATGAAAAAACTAAAAGTTTTATGTGTGTAAAGACATTATTGACATACTGTAAAGTATATAAATAATAATCTTGTTTTTTCATTTATTCTGTTTAAAAAGCGAATACGAAAGATGTTCTTACCAAAAATTTTTTTATTGTCTAATGTTGAATTTGAATTGAACAACAAATTTTGCATATAGTTTGGACCAGTATATAAATCACTTCCATAAATTTTCAGAAAAGTTATATTTTTTATCTATTTCTGCGGCCATAAATTCCTTGTTTGGCTTATAAAGGCCACCCTTAGATAAAACGTGTGTGTAAAGTAAAACTTTAATATTTTTCCTCAGAGGCTTGAAAACCGAATTCCTTTAACTCTATTTTTAGAAAAGTTTTTAATTGCATCATGTTCTATTCATTTTAAAAGATCTGTTTGCTTCTGAATAAACTGGTGAAAAAGAGCAATTGATTTGTGACTTTTTGCTTTTGAAATTTTATATAAAATAAAAAAAAACAGAACAGTAAAACGGGATGTTAAAAATGTATATTTCAGAACGTTATAAAGGCGACGAAAACAGAAAGTGAAGTACCCTCTATTCTTATATCATGGTTTCATGTACTTGCAATTAAAGATGAGCGATATTTCAGTACCTGTGATTAAATCACTGGGAATAAGAAATCACTGGTCACTACAGTGAATGAAAAGATTTAATTACAGCTGCTTTGAATGTAGACATCAAAATAAATATGATAACTGTTTGCATAAAATATTATTTAATATACATTATATATACTTCCTATATTAACATGTACGCTTAAATAAAAAAAATTGCAAACTGTGAGCACGGTAACTATTTAAAATAACTTTATTTTATAATGAAACAAGCACTAGGTCAGTTTTAGAATAAAAATAAAAATATTGTTTATTATTTTATATTTTTTTTTTTCTTTCAATATTTCGCCACACCGTTGGGTGGCATCTTCAGGAAACAGGAAATAATATTATTAAACAAATTGTATGCTTTTGAAAAACAAAAAAACATTAGTTCAATTGAAAAAAAAAAATTTGTCAAATTAACTCAAAAAAATTTCAAAAAACAAAGACAAAAAATTCAAACATTTTAAAATATACATACTCATAAACTTTCAATACTCAAAAAATACACATTCAAATTTTAAATTTCAAAAAATAAAAAACACATAAAACATTATACAAATACAAACACATAAATTTACTTAATGAAAATGTTACAAACAACTAAGTTAAGATACATTATAATGTTCACTATTTTTTATGCACTAAATGTCTGTAACACTGCGCAACATTATCAGTATCAGCCTTAAAGTTTATTCTTTTTGTTGTTGGCACTTTAATTATTTGTAACATCTCTAACATATACCGACGTTTATAATTATTTTCTATATTTAAAACTGATGCATTTTTAAAATTAGGAAGATGATTTAATCTGGCACAATGGGAAGATAATGCAGTTTTTTGTGAATTATTAATGTCTCTACATCTCTGATCAGACTTATGTCCAGCTATTCTAGTTTTTAGTTTATTTTTAGTTGTACCTACATATACATTATTACAATCTTCGTTATCATTACCATTACAAGGTATTTTGTATACTACATTTGACATGTCCCATTTTTGTATTCTATCTTTCGTTTTACTAAACAATCTATTTAAAGTATTATAAGTTTTGTATGCCATTTTATATTTTTCAGAATCAAAAATTTTTGATTTTTCTATCCTTTCTGCTATTTCTGGTACGTAAATTAAAGACTTGTAAACTTTTGTCGTTGTCACATTTCTTTTGTTACTTGCTCTTCCGTATATAAATTGTTTAAATAATCTGTTTATTACTTGCATTGGAAAATTATTATCGCTTAAAATCTTTACAACTCTATCCTTATTTCTTTTGTAAAACTCCTTATCACTTATCTTAAATACTTTTTCTATTAAATTCCTGCCCGTATTAATAATTATTCTCTTGTTATGTTTTGAATAGAAATTAATAATTCTTCCGGAAGCTGTCGGCTTTTGATACCAGTCCATTTTTAATTTATTACCTGTTCTAATTACCAAAGTATCTAAATAATGGAGTTTAAAATCACATTCTATTTCTAATGTAAATTGTATACAAGTATTAAATTTATTAAATGTTTCCAACATTTTCTTAATTCCAGATTCAGAAATAATACAGAATAAATCATCTACATATTTAGTCATTAATCTTGGCTTAATACTAAGTTCTTTAATGCACACGTCTAACAACTTCTCCATAACAATATCCGCCACAATTGGAGATGCTGGGGATCCCATTGGGAGTCCTTTTTGTTGCAAAAATATGTTTTCCTTATATTGAAAATATCTATTATCTTCTATACAAAACTTTAAAATCCGTAAAAATAAACATTTCTCTATTCTTGTATATCCTTGTATCACGTCCCATTTTTCTTCTATTATATTTATCGCTAGGTCAACAGGTATACTCGGAAATAATGATACTACATCAAATGAAACTAATTTTTCGTCATTCTGAATATACTGGTTGCTTATCCTTTCTTTAAATTCTATTGAATTCTTAACATTATATTTATAGTTTTCCGTAATCTTTTTCAATATTATTGTAATATATTTACACAATTCATAAGATGGAGAATTAATAAAAGAACAAATGGGTCTTAAAGGAAAATTCTCTTTATGAATTTTGGGTAACCCATATAACCTAGGAGCTGTAGCAACATTTGTTTTAAGTCTGTTTTTCTCTAAAATAGTAATAATTTTTTGCTTAAAAAGTTCTTCTACCAAAACATTATTTATTTTCTGCAATTTATAATTAGTAACATCCCCTACAATATTATTAATTCTTAAATCATAATCATTTTTACTTATAGCTACTGTGGTGTTACCTTTATCTGCTATAAGTAAAAATGATTATGATTTAAGAATTAAAATTTTAAAATATACATACTCATGATTATGATTTAAGAATTAAAATTTTAAAATATACATACTCATAAACTTTCAATACTCAAAAAATACACATTCAAATTTTATACAAATACAAACACATAAATTTACTTAATGAAAAGGTTACAAACAACTAAGTTAAGATACATTATAATGTTCACTATTTTTTATGCACTAAATGTCTGTATAACTGCGCAACATTATCAGTATCAGCCTTAAAGTTTATTCTTTTTGTTGTTGGCACTTTAATTATTTGTAACATCTCTAACATATACCGAAGTTTATAATTATTTTCTATATTTAAAACTGATGCATTGAGTTAATTTGACAAATTTTTTTTTTTTCAATTGAACTAATGTTTTTTTGTTTTTCAAAAGCATACAATTTGTTTAATAATATTATTTCCTGTTTCCTGAAGATGCCACCCAACGGTGTGGCGAAATATTGAAGGAAAAAAAATATAAAATAATAAACAATATTTTTATTTTTATTCTAAAACTGACCTAGTGCTTGTTTCATTATAAAATAAAGTTAAATATAAGAAAAGGTCAAAAAACATTAACATTTTATTTAAAATAACGGTGATTTGAAAATCACATTCACGAGATCGCTCATCCCTACTTGCAATTCTCTATTTTTCTCATTCGTCAAAGCAATCAAGACCGAAATTGCAGAAACAAAATTTGAATGTCAGGACACGAATGCAATTTTTAAGAGAATTTAAAAAAATCGTAGAAACAAACATTGCATGTCTGGACGGCGACTAAGGAACCTAATTTAAACATACTCTGCTCTTCTTTTTCTTTCGTTCTGTTTTTTGTCAGAATACTTTGTTTGATCCATCAAATGACAATCCCTGATGATGGAAATATACATCACTGCGTAGAACAAAGTTTCTATAACATTCTTAAAGGAAAAATGAAAAACTTGTGTGCTCACACTACTGCAGTTTCCTATGTAGTGATGACAGAAGTACTTATCACACTTGATGGATATACCCGTCACACTTGATAGATATACCCGGCACGATTGATGGATATACTCTCATTTGAAAAATCGAACTTTTTTTAATAAAACAAAATTTAAGATTTTCTAATATATGTATATATACATGTTTCTTTTTTAACATATAAATAATAATTTACAGTATAAAAAATGACTTTATTTATAATAAAGTAATTAATTCTTATCTCTTTAAATATTTTTTTTGTATTAAGTTAATTGGATTTATTCCGCCAGTAAATAAAATACTGTTGTCACCGAAAGGTATGACAACAGTATTTTTTTTGTAGTCTGTAGTGGCTTCGCTATACTGACTTCTTTACACTTTTTTCAAAATCAAACGCTTCTTGCTGTTGGAAAACACCTTGAAGTAAAAGAAGATATACATTTATGTATAAATAATAAACTCATTATATTTTTTTTTGCTTTTTGGTAGTAGTATTGATTTCAGGGATGTGTTGGAAAGTAATATTAATTTTCGTTTGGAACGTGTTGCTGAATGGACTTCTAGAAATTCTCTAGCTTTAAATCCATCGAAAACTAATGCTATGATATTTGGGACCTCAGATCGTTTCTTTCCTAATATTGACATATCATTGGGAAATGTTCGTATATGTTTTGTTGAGCGCTTAAAATGCTTGGGTATTACTTTAGCTTTCTTTTTGTAACCATATTGATATCCTTTGTTCTCGAATTTCTGGCGTTTTACGGAGGATTTATTCCATTAACCTTTATCTTCCCATGCATATTAGGTATAGATTGGCACATTCATTACTTATGTCGCAGGTTTTGTACGGATTTGATATTTTTTCTGGTACTTTTTCTATGGCCTTAGAAAGGGTTAAACGCTTAATTAATGTTATTGCTCGCTTCGTGTATAATGTGGGACGGCGTGACCATATTTCTCGTTACGTTCGGCGTTTCCTTGGATGCTCCTTCGAGGAGTTCTTAAGATTTAGAAATATTATTCTATTTTATAAGGTAGTTAAAACCAACAGACCACCAACTCTGTGTAGTGCGTTTTGTTTTTCGCGATCAGTAAGAAATCCTCAAATTTGTATACCTAGGATTCGTTCTTCTTTACTGCAGAGGTCTTTTGTCGTTAGAATTGCTAGATGGTGGAATATTTTACCTCTCTCTTTGCGGCTTTTCTCACATTCTAACAATGCTTTCCGAGTTAAACTGCTACAATACTTATCAAGCTAATGTCTTTATTTTTTTTATTCGTTATTGAACTATCATCAATGTATGGGGTTTGGATTACTTTTGGTAGCTTACTATTTTAACTGATATTAACTTTTTCTCACTGAATGGGGCTAGTGTTATGAATATATGAATGATTTAATCTGTTGTTTCTCTTCTTATTATGGCTAAGGAGCCAATTTTGTGCAAGTGCAACCATATTAACTGGAGTTGTATTTTTTTATGAAATAGTGTTTTTATTATTATTAAGTTCTTTTACTGATCTCAGGTAAATTTAAGCTGTACGTAACATTGTTATTTGGCCATGAAGGCTTTATGTTATTAACAAATGAAATAAATAAATAAATAAAAAATAATTTAATGCGCAATAAGTAAATAATTTTTTGATTGACTAATCTGTAGTACATACCTCGTAGTAGTATATACCAAAGAGAGCCTTCAGAGGCTTGCTTATCCCACCTTCCATCCCAATTATATTTTGTAGTAGGTGGTCGGTAAAAATTGAGCACATCACAGTGCTGACATCCTGCGATGTCCCCTTAATCACATGTAAATGTGATGTCTAAAAAAATATAAATGTAAGATTATTAAAATACTTTAAGCATGAACTTAAGTTCTTTACCATTGCTTCAGTGAAACCTTTCGACTCCTCCAACTTTCTCTTCAACTCTTCCCCCGCTAGAAGGTTCTGCAAAGGAAGCATGCTGACGACTTCATCAAGTTTTGAACACAATCTCTGCACTTCAACTGCTTGCAATCCCAAATGAAACTTACCTTTCTAATTCCACACTGAGCTAGTATATTTATTTCAAATTCTTTGTTTTTTCTTTATTTTTTCTTTAATTTTTGCTTTTACTAAATCAACATATCACTTTTATAACTATTTGATAAATGCGCAATTTTCTTAACGTCACGAAATAAAAAATATATTAGTTGTTTTACTCTTGCATATGATTTGGCAAACAACGTTGCAACTGACAAGAAATTTCTTTTCCTTATTTTTCTTTCAAAAATTACAAAAATTCCTTAAAACCGGCTAACTTTTTAACAAATTTAATAAAAATTTTGTTTGAACTTTGGCACAATTTTAGTTATAAAACATATTGTAAGCTGTATTCTGATGTTTGCTGCAATATTTTTTGTAAATACAAGCGAAAAATAAGATTTAGTCTATTAACAAAAATGTTCATCCCAATTCAGTACCAAAAACGCTAAAACGGCAAGCATTTCTTGCTGGGGTATTTCATTGGTCACCCTACTGTTGGTCGATTTGACTCCTTTTGAGTTCGTTTAGTTAATTCTGTTATTGAATTTTTTCGTGAATTTATCGAAGCCTTTAAAGTAAAAGTAGATTTATTTCGAAATGTCGGAAAAATATTTTGAAAGTTTTACTCGTGCTTCAGATGCCATTTTTAAATTTGAAATAAATTTTAACAAAATTCGCCATGAGGATTACCAAGGATATACTAGTGTTATATTAACTGGTGAATTAAATACACTTTAGGAAAAGGTCAAAATTGAATACGAGCAATGTTTAATTGATTTAGAAACGTCCCGAAAATAAAAGTTAGAAGTTACTAAGGGGAAATATGCAAGCACCGTTAATGCATACATTCGATGTATGAATGGAATGACAATAAAACCTGATGAATTAGGGGCAAAGGCCGAACACAAACGCTCTAAGACTTTTGAAGATTTGGTTGGTGGCAATTCTTGTCATAATTTACAAAAGCAGGCCAGTTGATCTTTTGTTTGGCGCTGATTTTACCAAAAGTAATTCCTGGCGAGGTTCGCAAAGATAATTTTGGATTTCTAATGGCTAAGAAAACTGTTTTTGGATGGATTCTGACAGGTCCATCTGAAGTTTCAGTTAATAATTCTATTTACGTTTTTTCGACTGCCGTTACTTTTTCCGAGGAAGATAATTTAAATCAAAGGAATTAGAGGAAACCCCAAAAAGGAAAATTATGACTCCTTCTGACAAGATTTGCGAGGAGATTTATAAGAATACCACTATTCAAGATTCTACTACATTTTAGATATATTGTTTCGCTGCCTTTTAAGCCTAAATTTCCTCGTGAAATTAATTTGGGCATATCAAGGTCTAGTTCTTTGAAACAATTTATGAGGATAGAGGCTTCCCTTTTTCATAAATCTGAGATTAGGAGCATGTATGATGATGTAAGGATTATTTGGAATTAGATCACTTACGACAGGTGGGATTATATGATCAGACTGTCACGAGTACGTGCTATTTGCCATATCACCCAGTGAACAAGCCGGAGCGGAAAACAAAGAAACTTAGAGTCGTTTTTAACGCATCGAATAAAACCTCCTATGGCAATTGTTAAATGATTGTCTTCTCGTAGGGCCTACTCCGCAGGCTGATTTGTCTTTTTGATACTGCGTTGGAGAGTATTCGATTTTGTGTTTAATTGCGATATCTCGGGTCCATTCCTCTCATACCCTTTTTCAGAGAATGCTTTATAGCTCGATATCCGATCATCAGATTATTGATTATGAATAACAGACTGTAACTTTTCGATTAGATTGCGCACCTTATTTGGCAATTAGGACTTTGCTAGAGTTGGCTGATGATTGCGAAATTGAATTTCCCCTAGCGTCAAAGATTTTAAGGAAAGGTATGTACGTCGATGATCTTTTAACTGGCTCTCATGAGGTTTCAGGTGCTTTGCTGGCCAGGGATCAGTTGACTGCTGCATTGTTATCTGCAGGCTTCGAGCTAAGGAATTGGACATCGAATGAGAGATTTATTTTGAATGGATTTCCTTCAGATCACTTGGTGGATGCAAAGGTGTTGACGTTTGTCTAGTCTAGAGTCTAGTTGTTCAAAAACTTTAGGGATTTTGTGGAATGCTCAATTAGACAAATTCTTTTTCAAAGTTTGTCCGCTGAAAGGTAAATCAGGCTATACAAAAAGGGAAGTATTGACAACCATAGCTAAGTTTTTTGATCCAGTTGGTTGGTTAAGCCCGGTAATTGTCACAGCGAAGATAATTATGTAACGCATTTGGTTTGATAATATTGGTTGGGATGACGTATTGTTACCTTCTAAGGAAAAGGAATGGTTAAAATTTATTGAATTTGTTCACCAAATTAACTTTATTCAAGTGCCAAGATGGGTAAACTATTACAAAGACTCGACTGCCGAACTTCATGTTTTTTCAGATGCCTCGGAAAAGGCATACGCGCGGGTAATTTATATCCGAGTGGAGAAATTCATACTCATTCATTGTCATCTAAGACAAAAGTAGCACCAATTAAATCAGTTTCTTTGCCTCGCCTTGAAATATGCAGTTTTGGCATCAGAATTGTTAAAAAAATATCCTTAGGGAAATCGAAAAACGCATTGAGCGTGTTCATTGTTGGAGGGATTCTACGATTGTGCTGGCATGGCTTCGCAAATCTCCTTGTTCTTGGACAACCTTTGTCGCATTCAGGAGAATACAGGAAACCACAATTGGTTTCATGTTCGTTCAGAGGACAATCCAGCGGACCTGGGCAGCCAGGGGGTGTATCCGCTCACTTTATCGAAAAGTGAGCTCTGGTTGCACGGCCCAACATATTTAAAACAGGGGTGACTTTCAAAACGTCAGTTGCTTTGTATTCGAACAATGTATTGTGTTCGATAATGCCAAAATGTCGCAAACAAGTATTAGAAACGTTGCAACCGAGCAACTAGCGCATCATTTTCTAAATTGATGCTTTGTTTGGGAACTTTGTATACTTTGGATATAAGATGTGAATACCGCAGCAAGACTGTAAACAAACTTTGTATTAATACATTTTGGAAGTCAGCTAGGATATACACTAACTCTACAGAATCTCGACAATGACATGGAAAGTCGAATTGTGAAAGTTCATGCGTCATTTTTCTCATCACTGGGCAGGGCTATGCGCGTCATTGCTTATATGTTTCGATTTTTTCACTCACCGCACTCAGCCCATAAATGTCACTTTAATTATGAGAATAATTTCGTGTCTAGTAATGAGCTTAAAATTGTAAAGGTACACTTAGCGGTTATTGCTCAGAAGGTCTATTACGCTGAGGAGTATAAAAATGTCTTGGATAATATGCCCTTGTCGCCGAAAAGTTCTTTAGTACCTTTAAATCCCTTTCTTAACGAATTAAGATTGTTGCGATTAAATGGGCGACTTGTAAAATCACCTTCGCTGTCATATCGTGAACAGTACCCTATTATTCTGCCATATGACTGCCGTTTCGCGAAGCATATGGTGGCTGAATTTATACATCTACCATCACGCATCTACCGTTGCGAGTATTGGATACCACGATTGCGGAATTTGGTTCGCACTGTACTTCGACGGTGCAAGCGGTGTATAATTGATTGACAGCGTTCTTGCAGCCAAATAATGGCTGCCCTTCCCCAAGAACGCATTACTCTTGATAGGCCGTTCACAACCACTGGGGTTGATTTCGCTGGACCCTTTGATGTAAAAAATCATAATGGCAAATCGTGTCGAATTACGAAAGGGTATGTTTGCATCTTTTTATGCTTTTCTACGAAAGCGATACACTTAGAAGCAGCATCTGACTTGTCGACCTACACGTTTGTGGCGGCCTTCAATCGATTTATTTCAAGAAGTTGCCCTAAGACTATGTTTTCCGACAATGAAATGAAATTTCAAGGGACTTACGAACCCTTTTAAAAGAATGCCAGGCAAGAATTTGTTTCACTTTTGACCATACAGGTTTGACATGGCGTTTTATACCAGCTGGAGCTCAACATATGGGCGGCCTTTGGGAAGGTGTGCAATCTTGCCGTTAAACATTTAAGGCGTTATCAACAATTTTGGCTAGAATAAAGGCTTGTCTGAATTCTCCTGATAATCCTAGTGAACCAATAGCCTTAACACCAGGACACTTCTTGATTGGCTCGGCCATTTTGGCTCCGCCGGAACCGACGATATATGACAGTCCTTTAGTATAGTTAATAGATATCGTTAAGTAAAGGCTTTGATTCATGAATTTTGTAAAAGATGGAAATAGGAGTATCTTGTAGGTTTACAAAAACGCTACAAATGGCAACATCCCCAAAGGGAAATTGCTGTAAATGACTTAGTGGTAATAAAAAATGAACAATTGCCGGCAACATCGTGGAAGTTAGGAATAGTGGCAAAGATCTACACTGCTGCTGACGGCCACGTTCATGTTGCCGATATTGGCACACAAAACTGTATAATAAATCGTCCAATAACCAAACTTGTTGTAGTGAACGAATAGTAGTTTAACATCACTTTTTATCAATTTTACATATACTACCCTTTTTTCTAGCGTCATGGCATTTTTGGTAGAATGCTCTGCAAGCCGATTTTTTTGATGATGGTCTACTTGACTATGAAAAGGCCATGGAAACTAGCGATCCGGCATAAATTTGTGATGCCGCTGCAATTGATCCCTCCGTCAATATGCCATCTAGTGGTATTAAAGAGCCTTTGATACGGGCACCTTCTGTGCCAATTGCAAATGAGGGAACTATTCCCGATAAACCCCAAAACAACCCAGCAATTGGAGGTCCTCAACTTGAAGGCTGTGGTTTAGGTTCATGACGCAGATTCAAGCCTTGCCATTCCACACCCTAACGTAAATCGTGGAATTTGAAATGTCCTATTTGTGGAAAAAATCACCCTCTGCGATTTTGCTACAAGTTTAGGGAAATGAGCCTAGAGCGCAGACTTCGAATGATGTCGGTACATAGATTTGTTTTCGCTGCTTGTCGAGTTGGCATGTGGGCAAAAATTGCAAGAGTGTGGCAACTTGCAAAGATTGCAAACAAACCCACAATTCTTTGCTTAATGAGCATAAGACTTCTCCGACAGGGATGAAAACAGAACAACATAAATCTGTATCACTTCATAACCATTTGCCACTGCGGCCGTCTGTTTCATTTTCGCCTATACTTCGGATGAATATACGACAAGGTCGCTCACGTGGAAGTCCTTAATGGCTCAATTTTTAAAAATAAAATCAACAGGTTCTCTAAATTACCCATTTTTTACATTTAAATAATAAGTATTTATAATTTATACAGTCCACACGAGTCCTTAATGGCTCAATAAATACATCTTTTTTTCATCAGGAGTCCTTAATGGCTCATTTAACATTAAATAAAATTTATACCAACAGGAGTCCTTCATAATTCTATAAAAATAAATAAATAAATAATAAATTCAAAAAAAAATAAATAAAAAAACAATGTATTATTTATACTTAAGAGGAGTCCTTACTGACTCATTTACTGAAACGTATGTGTTGTTTGCAACATCCCTTATCGTTGCAAAGTGCCAGGCAATGTTTAAGTAGAAGTTGTTGTTTTTACGGTTGTTCAAAATTTTCTTGAAGTGTCGAATTGATACCTTTTTTTATTTATTTATTTATTTATTTTATCCACATTATACAATGACCTAGCCTTAAGGCCATAAGCGGTCTTACAATACTACTAAGTAAATAACATTTAAAAAAATTATATTAAAAACAAAAAAAATCATTACAAAATAAGTAACATATTAAAGTAAGAAAAAGAAATATATATGATAATGATTATTGGAACCCAAAAAATAAGTGCCAACATAGCAATTAAAAAATCTCAAGAAAGCTGGCAAGCTGTTAAAATTCTTTGCCACTCTGACGTAGAATGAGCGCTCCAGTAAGGAAGGCAACGTCGGTATAATCAGCTGCCTATTTCTCTGTGACCTACCAAATTTAAACAATTCAACTAAATGTACGCGTTTTCTTTGGAAAACGTCTGCTTACATTTGAAAAATAATTTTTCTTAGTAAAGGTTAAATTAAAAAATTAACAATAGCCGAAAAAGTAAATTTTAATTGATTTATTATCAAAATTTTTAAATAAAGATCTATCTAAAAAAGTGTCAAATTTTATTTATTTTATGTAGTATTTTACGAAGCTTATTGTTTTATAAATTTGTGTTTCGAAAATACAATTTTTTTTTGTTTTTTGGAGATTATTTATTAGTAATTACGCAAAATTATTAGCATTACATGCCATGTAATGTCATTACTTTTATATATTAACTATTAAAGCAACAATAAAAAAATAAAACTTACTTGTAGTACGTTAATCCGATATTCGGCAATAGTTATTTTTCTCTCATTTCCATTAAGTATACTAAACACTTCTTTTAACAAATTTGTTATAACATCAAGGTCTGAAATTTTTATAGACAACTGCTTTAAACATTCCACTGAATCAAATCTTGAAATTTCATCTTTTGAATGTAAATGTTGTATTAAAATTTTGCCCAAAATCAAAGCATATGGGCTTAAGTCCATTTTCATTTCACGAATAATTTCACCAACTGCTTCAGTTATAATTTCTGGATTTCTCAACAATGATCTTTGCATTGGTGGCAATATTTTTTCTTCGAAATCATTTTTTGTTATTGAGTTTATTATTATTTTAAAATATGAAACATACGTTAAGTGCGGTTTGGTTTTTGCATTTATTATTGCCTTTACTAACAAGTCAATTAAACTATCCTTGTAACCAGTGATTGTATCGATATGATATCTTTCCTTTCGTAATGCAATAAGTGTTACCATCAACAAAATAACGTTAGTTGCAACGTCTTTGTTTAATAGAATTAACATGTATTTTTCAAAATAGTCGTTTTCTAAAATATCTATTAAAACGTTGTTAGCCAAGTTTATTAGGCGTTCATTTGAAGCAGTAACCACAATTTGATAAAGCAAAGATTGATATTCTATTAACCGTGGAATTTCGGTCTTAAAAACATTTGATTGGGGATCTCCGTACTTATTCAACAAAGTCGTCCATCCTAAAGCAATAAGAGCAGCTTTGGACGCTTTCTGTGCAGGTGCGTTTGCCAACTCCTTATAAGATAATATTTTAAATACACCTATAATACTCTCAATAGTAGCATCATGGTGGTTTCTTAACAAATCGATAATAAGATTTCGTACTAGATGTTGTGATTTGCTGTCTTTATATTTAATTAAAGTCATAGTCAATATTTTACAAACACTACGTATCGTTACCGCATTAACATCTGAAAAAATAAATATGAATTTATGTCCAAGCATACGTATGATATAACAAAAAGTTACCAGAAGATGACAATGCAATAGATAATTTCTCAAATAATTCCTGCCTCTCCTCAACATCAGTACATATTATTCGGTTAGGCAAATCTTGTAATAAATTAGATGTCTACAACAAAGGATAAACATTTGAATGAACCATATTTAATACAAACTAGCTTTTCAAATACCTGAATTTCGCATGCCATTTCTGAAAATCGAATGTGTCTTTATTTTGAGCAAGACTTTCCCAATGAAGTTGGTAAGAAACTAATTAGTAGAGCTGTGTCGTTCGTGAACGAACTGGTTAAACTGAAAGAATAACCCAAGTGAACGGAATTTTGAATTCATTAACCAAGTGTCTATACCTAATATAAATTTTTCACGTGCGAGAAAATAACAAACTTTTTCCAACAAAAATTTTTTTTTAGCTGAGAGCGAGAGAGAAAATAAATCACTCAATTGTGCAGAAAAATCAGCGTTTCTCATTTGCTTTGCAGATTATTCTACCAGACCAAATAAATATTTTTTTACAGGTGCTACCAAATTAATGAGAAGCTTAATATAATTTCATTTTATATTATATCATTATGACGAAATTATCTTGACTAAAACTAAAATCTCATATGTTTTATTAGGTTTTATTAATAAGTTTTATTGTATATTCACTTTTGCTAAGAAAATTAACATTGTAGGAATCATTAGTGTGGATAAGATTTTTTGTCTTAAAAAATATTTATCTTCCTGGAAACTACCAAAAACCAGGAAGGCTTATAGTGGAAAAGAAAATAAATTATTTATATTTTATTGCTCTATTGCTCTTTATTAAATAGACATTTAAAAAATTTAATTAACTTTCTAAAGAAGTTAAAACGGAACAAGTCTAGTTCCGTGAAGCTTGACCAATCGAAAAAAAATTATACAGGGCGATAGAGAATCAAAAAATAATAAAAAAATGTAAAATAAAAAAATTGGCGGTCGGCCTTATTTTCCGAGTTATGGGCCTCGGAACTTTTCATATAAAAATGTGATTTTATACAATAATTTTGAACAAATTAGGTCAATATGGGTATCATTTTGAAGCTTTTGGAAATATCTACTAAATAGTGGTCAAATTTTTTACAGAAGTTAAGCTATTAGGAATCAATCCCGTTGTGATAGTAAGCAAATTATATCTTGACGAACTTTTGTTTTAGTTGATGCTAAAAAAATTGAAATTACTTTATTTGACAGCGATAATCTTGCTTAATGATTAGTCCTACTTAAAAAAAAAATATAAATGTTAAAAATAACTTATTTAATGTATTTTGACGATTTTTTTATAATTTTCCATTTCAAGAAGATAGCTGGTAACACGTTAGATTAATATCTATGTTCTCTATCGCTCATAGGTAGGACGCAATATATATTGAAAAATTAATGATTCGCTACTCAATTTTTTTCAGAAAGTGTTTTAGAAAATAACTCATAATAATTTTGATTCGTTTTTCGTCAGCTGTTCGTGCATGCGAAATATTTTTTGAGAAGTTAAAGACAAACTTATTTAATGCATTTTAACGATTTTTTCAGTTCTGCAAGATTAGCTTTCCAATTGTTTCAAATAGAGTTTTATAAAATAACTCAATACTTTTAATTCGTTTTTTGTCCTTTGTACGCGTGTAGGCAAGAGCTTTTAAGAAATTAATGGCAAATTTATTTAATGCATTTTGACGATTTTTCTAAAATATTATTTTTGATAAAAGTCTCATGTATTATTTTTAAAATACTTAATCAATCATTTAAAATATGAAAATCTTACATTAATTAAACGTTTATTAAGTAAGTTTAGTAGAATTAAAATAATTTTTAATGAAGTTTTAATTAATTATGCAAAACAAGAAAATAATTTTTTATACCTCAAAATCTTACCTGACTGCACTCAATGTTACTATTAACTAACCGTTCTGTCAAAAAGATAACTAAAAAACTATAAAAATTTATTACATATTAAACACTTTTCCAAACCAATTTTTCCAAAATAAAATTTGTTGGCGATACTTAAATAAACAATCAACACATAATTTATTTTAATTATTATAAAAGATTTTTAACATTACTAACAACTTACGTGATTTTTCTCAATATAAATGTATGAAAAATGTTCAGTCTGGCCTACCTTTTTTTGTACTAAAAACAAAAACGATATCTGGCAGCTCTACAGTATACAAGATCAATATTGAATAGAAAACGTCTCCGGCTTGCTGGACGAAATTATCATCAGTGTACGAAAGAAAATAAGTAGAGCTGTGCCCAGTCGTTCATTTCACTGACCGGTCTTTTTCGTTCATTTATCAGAGACTGATCCGTTCGTTCAATTCGTTCAATCGGTCAATTCGAACGAATGAACGAATTTGAACAACAATCCCTATTGTATTTGATTTTCTTCTCTTTTTATCAGAACCACAAGTATACAGAAGTGAACCCTTGGCACTTAGAAAACAGTGTATGTAATCGTTTTCTGTAGAGATTTATTCGTGAAAATAAAAAAAAAAATAATTATTAACTTGCATATACAAAAGAAAACTTCTTTGAATCAGTCTTTTTTGAACGCAGAAATTGTGATCTGTGGCAGAAATGTTCTATCATTGTTTGTACCTACAACCTAGCCTGGAGTTGGCTGAACAGACCTATCCAGACGAATCCAAATGCACAATTGCTC
The DNA here is from genome assembly GCA_937654795.1 of Cistogaster globosa. Lineage (NCBI taxonomy): Eukaryota > Metazoa > Arthropoda > Insecta > Diptera > Tachinidae > Cistogaster > Cistogaster globosa. Next base: position 103,957,413 of record OW569403.1, on the reverse strand, counting down.
CTCTTATTTGCAGGCAACACACTGAAACGACAGAGAAGTAAGTGAGTAGCAACAAGGTGTCTTTATGGTGCGTTCGGCAACAGCTCATTTACACAGTGTCGTCAGTAAAGTTTTCGTCGCTAAAACTGTCTGATTCTGTATCTATCAGCCCTGAGGTAACAAAATAATAGATTTCATAAAAAATTCGTATATTGAAATAAATATAAACCAATTTTTCTTTATTTTCCACAGACTTCGGCCGCAGTGCAGCAAATTAAAAATGTATGGAAAGAAACACCTGAATGTGCAACATGTTTGCTTGCAATGGCCTTTTCTATATCCTTAATTATGCGACGGAAAAGGTTATTTATTTATATATTTTGTGTAGATTGTTTTCCTTGATTTTAATGATTAAAATCACTTTTTTATTAATTAAAATCACTTTTTTAATAATTAAAATATTAAATCTTTTCCAGTATAAAAGAAACACTATATCAAAAAACTTATTTTTTTAAAAAAGACTGTTAATTCAAATAAAAACAATAATAGCAACGCCACACCGGTGCTCAAAGAAAATATGTACTTACATTCGAATATGTACAGCAACTCTTTTTAATACACAAAAAATCGACTGAAATAATAGAACATGACATAACAAACAAGAACAAATACCTGAACGAAAGTGAACCGTATAATAATCCGTACACTATTGAACGAAAGGAGGCGGTTATATGTTTGGCTCATTCCGGTCACTTGGGTCTTTCGGTCTTTTAGGTCTTTCGTTCAATTAGGTCTTTTAGCTCTTTTGTTCACTTAGGTCTTCCGTTCAATTTAACCCGTACACTATTGAACGAAAAAACCTCAGTTAAATGACCGGATCATTCCGTTCACTTAAGTGTTCCGGTCAATTTAACCCGTTCGTTCACGAACGACACAGCTCTAAAAATAAGTGACAAGGATGGTCAACAAATACAGGTAAATTTTAATATTTATTTAACGAAATAAAAATTGTTTTTCGTTAATGCGTAACCAATTTCGTAACGTTTTAGTCACTTTTGGATTCACCCATACGTTTGGACTTACGCCAGTTGTTAAAAATGTTGACAAAATTATGCAAAGCACAAAAACTGATTCTGAAAGAATATGCCAGAACCTTAAGGATATACAACAATCTCTAAAATTATTGCAATTAAAACTAAACGAGCTACAAGCACATTTATTTTCAAGAGAATTCGATTCATTGTCTGTAAAAGAAATGCAAGAAAAAATTCAAGAACTATTTAAATTATGTCAAAGGAATAATGATGATTTAAATGTATTATTAACTCATCAAACGTCATCACAAAATGAATTCGTCAATAAAGAGGGAATGTATAATATATACAAATGTTAAAATAATGAAACGTTTAATTGTTCTTTTAGTAATAAATAGTCAAGTTGGCGAACAGAAACGAAATGCTTATGCAGTTTCAGTATGGAAACGTATACGCATGAAATTAGAGGGTCGAGATCCCGATCGTAATCGACGCAGTTCAGTAGATGAAAAATTATTTTAATTTATTTTGGAAGATTATTGATAACAACTTATATTCCTGTTAGTATGAACAACAACTTTGATTTAAGGTATTTTAAACACGAAAGAATTTTTAAATTTTTAATGCAAACCGTCAAGGAAACTTTATTTGTTTAAAATGACAGTTACCAAACAAGAAGTGATTAACTGAAACTGAGTACAGATTTTCAGATTGCATTTTTTTTTATATTTTAATTTTTTATGCAATCTGAATTTTTGCATTTCGTTTTTAATTTGATGTACGCCATTGCAGTTGTTTGCGTAAAAATAACACACAAACAACTCGTATAAGTTAACACAACATACACTTCTCAATAAAATAACTAAAATATTGCTGACCACAGCGTCGTTATATTTTTTTTTAATTCTGTTCATTTTATTTTTTACTTTTGCATTGCTTAATAAAAAGTGTCGAATTGCGCTACACGCGCAAACCTTAATATGCTGAGTCGGCACATATGGTTCTCAGGCTGTGCTATAAAATATTAAGATTGTAAAACTAAGTAACAATTGAATTCTAGACTTTCAATAAGCACATAGTGCTGCATAAATTTTAAAACTATTTATTTTATTTTAATTTATACAATGAACGTAATTAACACAAGTGTAAAAGCATCATACAGGCAAAACAAGTGCAGAAGGAAATTTGAAAATTGAAGATTTTTGTACATTTTTTTTAATTTTAGAGACTTTTCGTAAACAAAATTATTCTTAGAAAATTAATTATATTGAAGAAATTTTTTTTTCAATATAATAAATAAATTAGTATTTTATTTAATTATTATTTAAATTCTATAATGTATCTTCATAAGATAATAAGCTTTAATTTCATTTTCGGTCATAATCAAGATGTTTTAATTTAATAAATTTCGTTTCATTTAATTGCTTTGGAACTAGTTCAAATGAATTATAAAAAATAATAAGCGATTCATTCATTACTCATTTGAATTGAATTAATTGAAATTCACTTTGAAACTAATTGCAACTCATTATACAAATTAATAATAATTCTTGTTTGTCTTATTAGTTCTATTTTTTTTTTTTTTTTGTTATACTTTTTTGTTAAACTTTATTTTATGTTTTGTTTTGTTATAAATTAATTTAATATTGTCTTTTTGTTAAACTTTAGTTTATGTTTTGTTTTGTTATAAATTAATTTAGTTTTGTTTTTTTGTTATACTTTTTTGTTAAACTTAATTTTTTGTTTTGTTATAAATTAATTTAATTTTGTTTAATTAAAATGGACTGTATAGATTAGTAATTATTATTTTTGTTGTTTTTTTGTAAGTATCCGTGGTTTTTTATTTGTTTAAATAAAATGATTTTTCTTTTAATACTTTTGTTATTGTTTGTTATTGTTGTTTTTGTTTGATTTTCTTATTAACCGTTTTCAAAAAAAGAAGGTTTCAATCGATTTTGAAAATTTATTGTAGTAGATTATGGATTATAGGGTGTGGGTCCTATAGGTCAAAAAGTGGATTGAGTGATTTATATGAAAACAGTATTTTGCATAGGTTAAAGATTTTTTGCGAATTTTAGGGTGTGGGTCCTATAGGTCAAAAAGTGGGTTGAGTGACTTATGTAAAAAAAGTAATTTGACTATGTCGTATGAAACAAAAACTGGTCTGGGAAAAAGTAATGATGGCAAAATGTAGTCAAAACTACGGGCTATTAAACTGCGTTTAAAGATTTTTTGCGAATTGTAGGGTGTGGGTATTAGGGGCCAAAAAGTGGGTTGAGTGTCTTATGTGAAAAAAGTAATTTGACTATGTCGTATAGAACAAAAACTGGTCTGGGAAAAAGTAATGATGGTAAAATGTAGTCAAGACTACGGGCTGTTAAACTGCGTTTAAAGATTTTTTGCGAATTTTAGGGTGTGGGTCCTAGGGGCCAAAAATTGGGTTGAGTGACTTATGTGAAAAAAGTAATTTGACTATGTCGTATGGAACAAAAACTGCTCTGGGAAAAAGTAATGATGGCAAAATGTAGTCAAGACTACGGGCTATTAAACTGCGTTTAAAGATTTTTTGCGAATTTTAGGGTGTGGGTCCTGTAGGTCAAAAAGTGGGTTGAGTGACTTATGTAAAAAAAGTAATTTGACTATATCGTATGAAACAAAAACTGGTCTGGGAAAAAGTAATGATGGCAAAATGTAGTCAAGACTACGGGCTGTTAAACTGCGTTTAAAGATTTTTTGCGAATTTTAGGGTGTGGGTCCTGTAGGTCAAAAAGTGGGTTGAGTGTCTTATGTGAAAAAAGTAATTTGACTATGTCGTATAGAACAAAAACTGGTCTGGGAAAAAGTAATGATGGTAAAATGTAGTCAAGACTACGGGCTGTTAAACTGCGTTTAAAGATTTTTTGCGAATTTTAGGGTGTGGGTCCTAGGGGCCAAAAAGTGGGTTGAGTGACTTATGTGAAAAAAGTAATTTGACTATCTGCCATCCCTAAATTACGACGTAAAGCGCAAGATATCTGTCAAAATTTCTCATGTACATACAAAATGTATGAAGCATCCCTAAATAGCACGGCGTCAACGCTTAGCAATTGGAAAATCCAATTATGACAGCGCGTAAGATAATGCAGTTGCCTGCAAGCTACTGTTGTTTACATATTTTGTTGTAGTATTTAGAGAACGTTACAAAACAGTAATGACATTTTTGCTTTTTCGGGCTTATATAGCGTTTTTATCACTGTTTTGCATTTCATTTTATAGGGTTTTATTAAAAGTGATAGGTTAACATTACTGTTCACAACCAAACGTTGCGCTTTTATTTAGGAATGCACCTTCAGCGTAAAAGCCATGCGTTATTTTGCGTCGCGTCTTACGCGCTAATTTAGGGATGGCAGTATGTCGTATGGAACAAAAACTGGTCTGGGAAAAAGTAATGACGGCAAAATGTAGTCAAGACTACGGGCTATTAAACTGCGTTTAAAGATTTTTTGCGAATTTTAGGGTGTGGGTCCTAGGGGCCAAAAAGTGGGTTGAGTGACTTATGTGAAAAAAGTAATTTGACTTTGTCGTATGGAACAAAAACTGGTCTGGGAAAAAGTAATGATGGCAAAATGTAGTCAAGACTACGGGCTATTAAACTGCGTTTAAAGATTTTTTGCGAATTTTAGGGTGTGGGTCCTGTAGGTCAAAAAGTGGGTTGAGTGACTTATGTAAAAAAAGTAATTTGACTATATCGTATGAAACAAAAACTGGTCTGGGAAAAAGTAATGATGGCAAAATGTAGTCAAGTCTACGGGCTAATTAACTGCGTTTAAAGATTTTTTGCGAATTTTAGGGTGTAGGTCCTATAGGTCAAAAAGTGGGTTGAGTGACTTATGTAAAAAAAGTAATTTGACTATGTAGTATGGAACAAAAACTGGTCTGGGAAAAAGTAATGATGGCAAAAAGTAGCCAAGACTATGGACTATTAAACTGCGTTTTTAGATTTTTTGCGAATTTTAGGGTGTGGGTCCTATAGGTCAAAAAGGGGGTCCATGCACAAAATTTGTCATATATTCATATAGCGGTTTAAACAAATTTTATTTGTATATTTTGCATTTATTGTGTTTTTAAATTAAAACAATTTTTTAAAGAATTTTTTATTTTTTGTTTAATATTTTGTTATTTCAATACTATTTTAAAATTCGCGCAGGTTTGTTGAAAAATTCCAAACAGTTTGTTGAAGATTAAAAAAAGATAAAAACGAGGAGGTGTTGCCGTATAATTGCACGTAAATTTGTACTAAAAGTGTATATTTGACTAGGCATCACTAAAATTTTAGTCTGCACGTCCGAAAATACTCAATTCTGTTTGCACATGAGAGTATTTCTGTGTTTTCTCTCTCTGCAAAATGAGTGAAAAAAAAAGTTTGTTGAAAAAGTTTGTTATCTTCACGGAGATAAATTTTTCTCGATACGTTACGCTGGCAGAGCAGCTGTCAAATTTTTATTCATATCAGTGTATAGAGAAAGACGTATCTTATTTATTATCATGACAAATCATAATTTATTTTTCGTCGTGAAGGTAGGTTATTATAAGTTGTTTTGTGATGGACTTTTCTTAAAATATTACTTTTTCAAACAAAATGGCTGCTAAAAGAAATTTGCGCCTTTTAATTGCTTTAATGCAATTAAAAGAGTTAATAGATTCCTCCGATGAGGAATTTAAAAGAGAGGAATATCGGCTGCATATGAACCAGATTTTTTGGACTTATCCCTTTCTTTCCATTCGTAGGCAGATCTCAAATTTTTCATTTTCTTTTTTGCATTCTCGACTGTTTTATTCATGTTTTTAACTTTTTCATCCCTTGCGTTTTTTTTAATCTACTCTCTTACACTCGAAGTTCTTATAGTCCCAAAAACACGGCAACTGCCTATAGCCATTGAAAATGTTAAATACATCCCCTACGCTCTACTTCACGCTTAAACGAATGACAGTAAACTGCAAAATAATGAAAACCATGTTACTTAAACTAACATTCCACAAAACACTTTCTTTTTACGTTGGGACGAATTCAGTTTATTGGTTTTGCTTTGAATGATAGCAATTCTCTGCACTGCCGGACTTCCGCCAAAGATTTTCTCCTTTATAATAGTTGAATTTTGATGTTTGTTGTACAAAGGTTTTTAATTGAATGAAAAATTATTTGAAAACATAGAATTCATAAAACTCAATGTTTATAATGTTAAATACAAAACTTCTCATAACAAGTATAATTAGTTACAATATATAATAATAATATTATAACTAACACCACCCCTTAATGTTATAATTGTATCAATAAACATTAAAAGCAGTTACACAATCAAATAAGTTAATTATTAATAAAATAAGGAACAATATTTAAACGTTTTTTAAAATTCTCAAAAACGGGTTTTGAAAGAGGCTTGGTAAAAATATCTGCTAATTGTTCCTTTGAATTTAGAAAATTTAACTCAAATGCATGTTCATGGAATTTTTCTCGTATGAAATGATATCTTATTTCGATGTGTTTAGTACGCTTGTGATATTCAGCGTTCTTAATAAGTTTAATTGCACTTTGATTATCCATAAATAAAAAATTTTCTTTAACACTGTATGTAATTTCTTTCAATAAACGTTTTATCCAAACAATATCTTTGACAGCTTCACATCCAGCAATATATTCTGCCTCTGTAGTAGAAAGTACAACTGAACGCTGTTGCTGAGACTTCCAAGAGACTGTGCAATTGCCTAATTGAGTAACAATTCCAGATGTTGACCTGCGATTCTCAATATCTCCTGCGTAATCAGAATCAAAAAAAGTTTTTAATATATAATCCTTTTGTTTTGTATAAAGCAAACCATGACTTACTATGTCTTTTATATATCTTAAAACTCTTTTTGCTGCATTTATATGTACTTGACATGGTTTCTCCATATATCTACTTAATACACAAACTGCATAAGAAATATCTGGTCTACTTATAATTGATAAATATATTAACGAACCAACTAATTCTCTATAAGGAAATTTCATATTTAATTCTGAATCATGGATATGATTATTAATCCAGCCCGGTTCAAAAGGAGTAGACACTAGATTACAATTATTCATAGAAAACTTTTTGATGATTTTCTCCGCATATTGCTTTTGATGCAAAAATATAGATTCCGAGTTTAAAACCTTAATTTGAAAACCAAGAAATTTATTTAATTGACATTCTTTCAATTCGAAATTTTCACTAAGATGACTTAATAGATCACTTGTATATTATTAACCCATCGTCGACGTATACTGCCAGTATAACTTTTGATTCTTTATAATTTTTAATAACACACATGTATCAGAGTTACTAATTTTCATACTTAATTTGTCGAGAACTTCACAAAACTTTTTATTAAAACATCTAGGAGCTTGCTTTAACCCATAAATACTTTTTTTTTAATAAGCATACCTTTTGGAATTCTTTTACATATCCAGATGGTTGACGCATGTAGATTTCTTCATTTAAACCACCATACAAAAAAGCTGTTTTTATATCAAATTGTTTTATAGACATTTTTTCAGACACTGCAACAGCTAGTAAAAGACGGATCGAGTCATACTTTACCACTGGACTAAAAGTTTCTCCATAGTCTAGGCCATACTCTTGAGTAAAACCTCTAGCAACTAAGCGCGCCTTATATCGTTCAATTGTAAAATCAGATTTGTATTTAATTTTATAAACCCAGCGACAATCTATTAATTTTCTTCCTTCAGGCAAATTGCATAGATTTCATGTCTTGTTTTTCATCAATGCGTTATATTCTTCATCCATTGCTCTTTTCCATTCATTACAGCTTTTGGATTTAATGGCATCTTCATACGTAGTCGGCTCTTCTAAGTCTTGTTTCACCACAGAAAGAAACAGTTCGTCGATATTAACCTTTCTTTTAGGATTAGGTCTTAAATTATATTTGCTTTGCTGTGTTCTTTTAAAGTTACTGCAAGTTAGATTTTTGAGATCAACAATTTGTTCTCCTAAACTTTCAGATTGAGATATTATTGTATCTAAAACTTGAGCACTTTCTTTTGGAGTGCTTTCATCATCAATTAAATTAATTTCTTCCGTTTGTCCCATATTTTATTTCTTGATTCTAAGATTGAAGTTTCTTCCTGATTGTCTATGTCTTTATTAAAAGAGTTTAAATGAAATATACTGTAATTATTGGGATTATCTTTATTATTTGAAATTATTTCAAGTTCATCTCCAAAAATCACATCTCTGTGTACTTCAATGTTGTTATTATTTTCAAAAAAGATACGGTATCCTTTAACATTTAAATCAAAACCAACAAATATACCTTTCCTGCTTTTTGCATCTCACTTTTTTCTTGTCTGTTTCGGAATATGAGCAAAAATTTCAGTTCCAAAAACCTTTAAGTGTTGAACTTTAGGTACTTTGTTAAACCACAATTCAGAAGCTCCTTAATCAACTACCCAGATTTCATGTGCTCCGGAATCATTTGATCTTCTGCTAATAAAGGGATTGGATTTTGAGCTATACGATTTAAAGCTTTTCTTTTTCTTCCACAACGGACAATCTTTCTTCAATGTCCTTCTTTGTTGCATTTAAAACATTTACCTGGCTTTTTCTTCTCTTCGTTTAGAATTTGTCTTATTGTCTTAAATGCTTCAACTGCTTCCATATCCCGACTTAACCGTGATTGCTCTAAAATAAGGCGATTAATTAAGTTGAACATGCTTCTTTTGTTTTGTTCAGTTGATTCCCATGCAGTAACAAAATGATTGTATGATGGCGGCAAAGTCATTAGTATCTTTGTAATAATCATATTATCAGTAAGTGGTTCACCTACATTTTTTAATTTCTCTGCAAGTTCTTCAATTTTGGCAATATGCATTTCAATAGAATCACTCGATATCTTTTTAAATACGTAAAATTGCTGTTGCAATAAATGAATGCTAACATCTGATTGCATTTCATGTATACAATTTAATTTTTGCCACATATCATAAGCCTCTTTGCAGCACATCAAATATTTTAAAATTACATTATCAAGAGATGTAATAATAGTTCTTTGTGCCTTAATGTCTTCTTTTTCCCACTTATGTAAATTTTGAATAAATAAATTATTGTCTGCATCACTATTTCCATCTACAATAACAGGTCTACGATAGGATCCATCAACAATTTTGTAAAGGTCCATAGATTTTAAAATTATACACATCTGGAACTTCCATGAACTCCAATTGACAGCTCCGTGTAGTTTTTCAATTTTAAAATCCTCCATATTTAACCAAACCCCTTATTTCAAAAAACCTGTTTTTAAATAGCCACAAAATTCTTCTCACAACAAACTCAATAGAAATAGTTACAATTTTTTTTTATCACAACAAACTTAGTCTATTCCTTCAATAAATAATTTTTTTATTTTTACAGCAACTCAAGAAAAAACTTAATAAACCTTTAAAACATCTTAAGATATGACTTCGATTTCTTGAGTAATCATTTAAAAACCCTTCTAAATACGTAATGAGACTCTTGAAACTATTCAAAACCTTCTAGGCGTCTTGAAAATTGAACACAATTTAAAAATCCTTCTAGGCGTCTTGAAAATTTTTAGTTTGACAGCAATCTTTCTCAAAATAATCCTTTTAGGTGTCTAGGTGTCCTGATTAAATTAAAAATCCTTTGTAGATGTATTCTGGGCCCATAACCAGTTGAATTTTGATGTTTGTTGTACAAAGGTTTTTAATTGAATGAAAAATTATTTGAAAACATAGAATTCATAAAACTCAATGTTTATAATGTTAAATACAAAACTTCTCATAACAAGTATAATTAGTTACAATATATAATAATAACATTATAACTAACAATAATAAAGATTTTCTCCTTTATAATATGTGGAAAAAATCCACATGTATGCATGTACGTAAAGCTTGATACCGAAACAATAAAAATGCATAATATTTGCCAAAAAACAAAAAATACTTTTTGGCGCAATATATATGTTTAATACAAAAAAAGAAAATAACAAAATTTGAAAACTAATTACGTTTATTATCAAGACAAAGTTGTCTGAGGTGGAGGCTTGACAAAATTGTCTTAACGTTGCAATAACACTAATAAGAGGTGCCTAAATCTGTCAAGACAAAATTTTCAAGGTTTAGACCATGGCGAAATAATACAGATGAACGCACGGCGAAAAAGCTCATCAGCTGTATACGTTGTAGTTGTCAAGGTGATTTTTTTGTTTAAGAATATTGTCAAAAATAAATTATTTGTTTAAAAAAATTTTAAAACCTTTTGATTTTTAATAAAAAAATGAAATATTTAAAGTCCTTAAAAAATTTATGCCAAACAGAATTACAAATTTAAAATTTTAATTTTAACAAAATAATAAATGGAACGCGGAGGAAGTCAAGAGAACTGCAAGTCATTTATAATTTTGTAGATATACAATTTGAGATTTCTTTGATGTCTCCCTACACAAAGGGCATTCATCGCTTTCGTCAAACCAATCCAAAATACAGTTCTAACGAAACAAGTGGCCACAAGGCATTAAACTAGTATTATTACGTGTTTCCTAGCACAATTTACACTGGGGAACATTTCGTTCATTTTCTATTTTTCTCGTGAGAAAAACTCATTTGTAGAAAAGTAACAATACACAAGATCTTATAGCCATACAAGAAGAATTCTGGCTGTAAGCAATGTCGAATAAGAACATAATTGATGCCAGCAGCTCGTTTAGAAACTTAATATTTATCAGCACGTAATTAGAATAAAGACTTTTAAGTAGGTGGGTGAGCACCGCATAAAGTTTAAAATCGTTTATAGTTTCTGTTTTGTTTCCGGTACTTTTTCATCTTGCTCTTCAATATATTTTCTCCAGTTTTTTAAGACCTTAAGATATAATGCAAGCCATACACGTTGCGGCATGTACAACTTTGCTAGTAATAAAGTTGGGTGTTTTGTCTATAAATAATGCAACTTGGATATAATCGCCAGGCACAACTTTATTTTATATAGAAGCCATCCGATATTGTTTCATATGTTGTAATCGATCAAGTGTTTGACCAAGAAGAAAAAGAATGCAAACAAATGTTAAGAAGGTAGCGAAAGTGGTCAAAGAATTGGTTAATTAAAAATATTCTAACAGCAAACTTTTAAAAACCTTGCACGAATTTCATCTAAATCCTCCATTTTTATTCATATATTAATTTTCTTTAAATATATAGATTACTTTTGCGCTGTGTTTTGCTATGTTGTCACTACAAAAATGAAAAGCAAAATAGAATAATGTTAAGCGACATGTCCACTAACGTTGCCTAAAAATCAAAACTTCTTGATCTTTCGTATAACCAATGCTCAACTTCATACAACTACACCACAAATATTGCAATGGTAAAAAATATCAAATTGTGCAAAAAATTATTTATGACCAGCAATGCCCACGACTTCGTCCGTGTATCATTTCTAATTTTCTTAAAATTAATATTTAGAAAAATGGGGTTTTAAACGCTTACTGAAAAGTTCTTGAGCAGTGTTAAAAAATTTGCATCCATAATCTACAAAAATATAATTTACCGACAATTATTATACTACCATAATACCGGTAAAATTGGGTCCTTTCTTATTTGTATCTCTATTATTTTCTACGAAATAACATATTTTTATGAAAAAAAAAAATTATTCTATATCACAACCAAGGTCCTATATACCTCCTTATAAAATATTATTCAAATCTATCTTATCTCTTACGGACAGACAGACCAAAATAGGTGTTTTGTACTCCATATCGACTACTATCTACAAAAACTCTTATCCGAAACGAACACAGATATCTACATCACATGCGGAGGCCGCATAATCCTGCACAGCACTCACGAAATTCTAAGTTCTTAATAATATTGTCACTATCACATAGGGATTATTTGGCTACGATTCCGCATTGTACAATTTTTTTAGCAATTAAAATATTTTATTTTTTATAAGCAATAAACACATTTAACACACATAAGCATTAAACACAAAAAAGAATAAATTTTTTGAATTTTTTTTTCGATAAATGATGTGTTTTTGACAATTTTCAAGTAAGCTTAATTCGCCTTGACAGATACAACGTATACAGCTGAAGAAATTTTCCCCCCGTGCGTTCACCTGTATTATTTCCCCATGGACTCTAGTTAACGTTGCAATAACACTAACATGGCGAAATAATTTACCAGGTGGTGGCAGTGGCGAATTTATTCATTTTCGCCGTTGCAGAAAATGTCAAACTCCATATATAAAAAATCAGCGAAAATTTTTTTTATATGAAGTTTAAAATTTTCTGCAACGGCGAAAATGAATGAAATTCGCCACTGCCATCACCTGGTAAATTATTTCGCCATGAACACTAATAAGAGGAATCTAAGCCTGATAAATTTTTGTCTTGACAATGATTTAACTTTTATGAAGACAAAAATATATCAGGTATTCTATATTTAGCTAACCCCCTACTGACATTAGACAATGCTGTCATTACAGTTTTCAATTGTCTGAATTTCTGTCTTGAATTACTACAATTGTCTCTGCATATAACAATAGAAATGGAAAGAAAGAGGAAAAATCGCAATAACAATTTTTTGCGAGAGCGTGAGGTATTTTGCTCAAAATGAATTGTCATAATTATTGTCTGGACGCCTACACTACGGAAGCAATTGTCAGTATTACGTATTATTTTATATCTCCATGAAGGTAAAAAGCTTTTTGTTTTCGCTCAGTTTGCATAGAGAGGCAACGGAGAAATACTCTTTTGTGCAGCCAGAATTGAGTACTTTCGGACGTGAAATTTTAATGATGCCCAGTTAAATACACACATATTTAGTACAAATTAACGAACAATTATAAGAACGCAGTTTGAACAGCTTCACCATGTATGTAAATTTAGTTTAGTGAAGTGAAGGCCGGGGAAAAGAAACGACGGATGAGGTTGGCACAGTAAATACTTTGCTAACGGATATTAAATCAAGGTTTGCTCTCTATTTTTATTCACTTTTAAATTTAATTCGTATTTTATCCACTTGTTAATTTAATTAAATTTGTATTTTATTGTTTGCCACCAAAATTGTTTTATTCAAATCACGAAACACAATTGAAACCTTAACTCCTATCTAAAAACAAATATTAAGGTGACAAAAAATTAAATTAAATAAATTAAATTAGTACTATATATAATTTTACATTAAAATATCATCGTGTCTTAATGGGTTAAGCATTAAAAAAAATTAGTATTTTCTGAAAGATCTCTTTGAAAGCTTTTATTATACACATATTGATATCTTAAAAAATATGGTGCAAGATCGTACTTTTCTATCAGAGGCCCATAATTCGAATAATATGTGCGAGCGCCAATTTTTTCATTTGGAGTTATTTTTTAATTCTCTGTCGCCCTATCTTCTTGTTTTTTTTTTTTTTTTTTTTTTTTTTTTTTTTTTTATAGGGGTTAGTTAATTGTTCCAAATGATATCGCACTTGATCAACAAGAGGGTATTAACTCAAAATTTTAAAATTTTCATACCTTTTTTCTGAAATTTGTCGATGTTTTTTCTGTATTATTTTGAGTTGTGACGCTTTAATTAACATTTTTATAAAGTTTCGAAATCTTTTTTTCAGCAGAAGGCAATAACTCGAAAATTAATTCATTTTTTTTATATCTCGAATACATGTTATTTATTTCAGAACACGAGTAGCCTTTATTAAATGATATATACAAAGTTAGAAAAGCTAACAATTATAATGTGTTTAAATTAAGTATCTATTAAATTTTTGTGATACATTTTTTTTACAATTTCCTTAAGATTCTTTTTCTTATTTTCCGACAGGGGTAGCGAATCCGAATAGAGAATAAACTAAATCAATAATAAGTATCAGGCCTGTTCTGAAAACGGCGTGGTTTCAAAGCACGAACTGTTTTGAAATCACGCAGACGATTTGATGCTGTTCTGCAAATCACGCGATTTTACGGTTTTCGGCGTGCTTTTAAATTTTCGAAAACACGAGAAAACAGCTGACTTTTTACATTTATGCTTTGTTTGTTTATATTCTTACATTTTTAATTACAATAAAAGGTGGAAATTAAGTAAAATATGCCGGGAGCTACTTTATTGGCAGTAATTGCTTTAAGAAAACAGCATTTAAAAAATGAGCGTATTAAAAAACGTCATTTACGGGACTTTTCAAATCCTATGGATACAAGCGAAACCTTGTAAGTAAGCAGAATTAAATTGATGTAAAAGGTCTAGTCCAATTCTTTTCCAGCTTCATCTCGTTTTACCGGCTTAACAGAAGATCTTTCCAAATGGTATTGGAAGATCTAGCACCGAAGTTACCACAGAGCAGTATTCCTGCAAATATACAGCTAGCGGCTGTGCTTAGATTCCTAGCCGTCGGATCTTATCAAGCGGTTATTGCTAATGATGTTAATATTAGTATGGGGCGGTCCACTTTTTGTAAAATCTTGTGGAATGTGTTGCAAGCGTTAGAGGAAAACTTGTGTTCAGCATGGATTTCTTTAGAACACCAAGTACAAAGTGCATCAAAAAAATATTTCTACAGCAAGTTTGGCATTCCCGGCGTAATTGGATGTGTTGACGGAACACTTATTAAAATAATGAAACCGCCGACCGACCATTCTGTATATTTTAGCAGAAAGGGGCATTACAGTATTAATGCTATGATGGTACGTATTTTATAAATCTATGTAATCAAATTAATTACTTAACATATACATCATTGATTTAGATTTGTGACTACGATATGCGCATTTTGGCCGTAGATGCAAGCCGACCAGGCTCATGCCACGATTCCTTTGTTTGGAATCTGAGCGATGCCAAGAGGTACTACTGCGAAGTATATAATGAGGGTGGCCGTTATTTTTGGCTCTTGGGAGATTCTGGATATGCGTTAAAGCCATATCTAATGACCCCCTATAAAAACCCTAATTATGGTACGGCACAGCACACATTTAACCAACGACATGCTTCAGCAAGAAATGTTGTAGAAAGAACCATAGGTGTTCTTAAAAGTCGATTCAGGTGCCTACAAAATGTTCTTTTGTACACTCCTTTGAAAGTGGTTACAATTATTAACGTGTGCTGTGCTTTACATAATGTATGTAAACATTTTGCTGTACCATTTGAGGAAGATATTATTACAAACATCGACAATGATGAGGACCCTTCAGAACAAGATGATGATGTCACAGCAGCAACTGTAAGGGATAACATAGCTCAATCTCTACATTCAAGCAATTCATAAATTTTAACAATAAAAAACCAAAACATTTTATTTAAAAATTCATTTTTTCAAAAACAAAACAAAAAACTTATTTATATGTATATTTAATTAATAAGGTACATTGTATGCGTACTACATATGTAGGTAAGGTACTTCACAGAGATTCTGATGATGATAAGGATGGTGATGGTTTTATACCAACCTTCATTTGCTCCAGCTCTAAAAATTTTAATTTTATTTTATTTCTAGCTTGTAAATTTTTTTCTATTACGAAGTTATGTCTTGTCATTTCCTTTAATTCTTGCTCCTTAAGCATTTTAATCTCTCTGAGATTCTTGTTCACATCTTTTATATTTAGAGCTATTTCCTTTAAATATCTTCTGTTTTCTTTAGTTTCTCTTCGTATGTCGACTAAATTACCAGATAATTTTGAGAAATGCTCAGCTTCCATATTTAAAACGTCGTCAACATCCGCAATGTGTTTTCTTCGTTTGCGACTGCTTGCCCGAGCTGATGTTGTTAGCGATGATGTCGTAACAGGTATTTCAGTAACAGGTAAATCAATTGTTACTGATGCATTTTCCTGAAGTACCTCTTTAAATTGCGCTAAAATTGGCGTAGAAGTCGTTGCTGATGTTGAAGTCGTTGCTAATATGGAAGCAGTTGCTGATGAGGTAGTCGTTGCTGATGTTGAGGTTTTGGTTGATTTCACCTTACTTGGCACGCCGTAAATTTTGCAGTTGTCTATACCATCTACAGATGTGTATAAGCCGCAGATGATTGCAATTTGCTCATCAACAGGCGATATAACATGTCTGTTAAATAAGCCACCACCAGTTTTGGTTACTTCAACTTTGTTGTGTGCCAGTCGTTGTTTTACACTTAGTCTTAAATCAGACCACACCTAAAACATATTTTTAGACCTAACCCTTTATAAGTACGTAAATCATATTCAAACCTACTTTTTTCCAAGCTACCGTATCCTTTTTTGGAGGCCCCGATGCGTTGAGTTCTTCTGTCAACTCCACCCACAATTGCTCAAAAAGAACCCTATCGCCTTTTGCAAATCCCCTGGCCAAGTCAGGATGCTTTTCCATGAACGCTACAAAAATTTCCACTTGTGCGCTGTTCTTATGTTTTCCCCTGTAAAGAAAAGTAGATTATTATAGATTACATGATTTTCATTTGTTTATGAAATCTACTTACATTTTTTTATTGGAGAGCGAAGCAAAAATTGTGGCGGTAAAAGAAAATTTACAACCGTAAGTCAAAATGAAATTTTAGCAAAACAAAAATGATTTTAAAAAACGAAGTTGCCACTGCTTTCATCACTGAAATTTGCTTACATTTTGCACTTACTTATTTCTAAATTTGCACAAAAATAACGACTAGCAACCTCAGAAGTATCTTCGAAAAAACAAACCAGCTGACTGCTAAAGAGAAAAAGTAAATCACGAACATTGGTAAGCAAAGCAAAATATTTTTTTACAAAACAAGCAGTGTACTTAAATATTTGTTAATATTTACGTTTTTGTGTGTATAAAATATAATTTTATTACAAAAATAAATAGAAAACATATGATATGAAGTATATAATAACATTTTTTAGAGATTCTAAACGAATTACTTAGAATAAATAAGCAAGTGATTTCAAACCAGTAGGCATTTAGCTGTCCCGTTTTAAATCACGTGATTTCAATATTTTTTGTGTACAGAACACCTTTTGCGTGGTTTGAAATCACGTTGACAAAAAGTGATTTTCAGAACACCCCTGTATAAGAGATGTTTTAACTTGTAGCATAAAAATATAAAGAAATTAGTGAATTACAATTCTAATTAAGATGTTCGCAATAGCTGATGCATTTGAATTTGTTTTTCTTGACGGTTACTTTATTGGCATAATTTTTTACAAAGTTTTGATCCATTGTTCTTGTAAGCACTTATAAAGTTTCCACGGAAAAATGAAGCACTTGCTGCGCTCTTTGATTCATGATTGCGAAGCATACCGTATACACGACACATCCTACATGCCTTGTTTGGATGCCTGAACAAAAACTGAAACAATATTCAAACAATTTGTTCAAAAATTTTATTTTTCGTTTTAATTTTTCTGTTTGTAATTTATTACATTTTAAGTTTTAACGAAATTATTTGGTTTTTATATTACACATATCCACACTCCACTTTTAACATTGTTTCTCTCGTTTTGTTTACATTTTATACAGCTAGTTTTGATAACTTGCGATAAAAATTAGAGAAGACAGAAATTTTTAATGCTTTGCAAGTAGATTTAATATGAATCTACCAGCTTCGCTCAAAATTTTGTATGGCGAAGCAGTGGCTAATAATGTGATATATTGGTCTGCAGTATATATCGGTTTGTTGGAAAGATGTATTTTAACTTGCTTTTCTATAGCGTTATGAACGGTATCTCTTTGATTTTGGGAGTATCCTTGAATTAAATATTTATAAGTTTTGCTTCGTATGTTATATATTTGAACAGCAAAGAAATACATAGAAAGCATTTATTTATTTTTTTGCTGTCCACAACAGTTGTCGGAATTAAAAAATTAATCCAAATCTTTAGTAGTGTTTGCTTCTTGCCCAAATTTTTGTAAATATAAAAGAACGCGCGTTCCAATTTCATCCGAAAGAAACAATCCACGTGTTGAGCTTTGCACTATGTCCACACGAGACAAATTTTCATCATAATGCCTAATAAAACGCCGGCAGAACAATTGTCAAATTTATATTAATATCACTTCAAAGGGGTAGACGTTGATGATTAAATATTATGATGAATAATTCTTTATTGGTCATTGTAAAGGCAATTTGTCCAAATATTTCTGTGTAAATATTATTTTTTGAACTTTCGGTTGGTTTTTATAATAATAATATAATAAAAAAATGCCTAAGCTATAATAATTTAAAATTTTATTAAAAAAATTATATGTCAAAAATAAAATCACATATAAAATGACTTTTTATATCATGATGAATTTATTAGTCTATGACCTCTGATAACTATATCATAACGATGATATAGTACTAATAAATGAAGTCTACACAGGATGAATTTTCATCATAATATAAATTTGACTTTCATCAAGATATAAATTCATCAGGTGTAGACTCCCTGTTAAGGTCACTAACGGTAAAATTGTAACAATTTATTTTGGTTTTTAAAATTATTCCTTTAATTTCCTTTTAAATTATTCCTTTTGGCAATGGAAAAACACAGCAACATTACCATATTGTTTATCTATATATTTTTCTTTTCTACACAGATCCTTTTTTTCGTGGTGTAAACGTAATCTTCGTTTAAAATTCTTTTCCCATTTTCGTGGAATTGGTAAATGATGCTCAGAGGTCACATTGATCTTATTTTGGCTTAAAAAATTTAATATTAAATTCTTCTTTGAATATTTTACGGAACATAATGTTACTTCCGGGTGTTAAATGGTTATTTTCGCATATCATATATGCATAGTCCTTGTATAAGTCTGCAATGCTCTTACCACTCTCTATAAACTCACGGGCGCGTAAGTAGTGGGACTCAATTTCCGGAATATCTTTTATGAATTGCCTTATACCATCCTTGATTTCTGGGCTATAATCAGGTTTCACAATTCCTTCTTCACTTTTTATACCCTTCACCACAAAAAGTAGAAAGTTTGTCATTCCGTGTTTAATTTCTACAATATCCATTTCCGACCCCATAAAGTGTATATATTCTGAATCCTTATGCATAGCCAAGTCGACTGTGCGATGTCCGTCCGTGTTGCCTCGGCAAAGTTGATTTCACAAAAATAATAAATACGTCAACCGACCAGACATAGTGTTGAAAGAGGTGCTATTAGAAATCACCATTATCGGTCCATATTCTTCGAGGCAGCAGGCAAATCACCACGCCTACCTCTAATCTTTTCATGTCATTTCGAACAATTTAGTAACTCCAATCAAAAAAATAAATGTATGGGGCGATAGAGAATTAAAACAAAATAAAAAGTGAAAAATTTTGCGCTCGCCTTTATTTTCCAAATTCCGGTGCTCTGAAATTTTCTGTAATATGTTCGAAATATACATAGAGGAAATAAAACACAATAATCTTTGGTGTTTGTGTCGCGACAACGTTTTTACAACTCCACACATATCTTTTATTCAACTTCTTTTTATATTATTTATTAATAAAAATTTCTTACATATTAATGTGGTGTCATGAAAGTAATGGTAATACGAGATGCAAATGCAATAATTAAAGAATGCCAAAATATATTTAAAGTCACACGGTATTGCAATAATTTAAAGTCACACGATATTAAAATAATTTAGAGTCACACGATATTGAAATAATTTAGAGTCACACGGTAATTTGATATCGATATAATTTGGAAATGGAATGTTATATTAAAAGTTTATTGGACATTATACCTTCATAACACCACCCCTCTTAAATAGAAAGGTCTTATAGCGAACATTGATCAGATGGCAGCCATAAGAGCTTTCTTTACAAATGCTATATAATATGCATTTCTTGAAGAGAAATAATTATAATTTATATTTATTTACCAAAAAAAATATTTAAATAATTAATAAAAAATAAGAGTATTTGCATATGTATATACATATATATGTATATATTTTTGCTTAATTCATAAAATTTTGTTTATATAAATTCGTGTAGTTTAATTTGATATCTTAAAAATAAATTATTATTCTACCTTTTTTTTCTTATTTTATAGTTTTTTTTTTTTTTGTTATTTACTGTGTTATTTTATTAACATACTTGTTACTATGTATTTCTCTTTAGAGTATTTAGTTTTCTTTTTTTTTTCATATATGTTTATATAGTTGCTAATTTAAGCCTATTTTTATGAACTATTATTTCTTTCTTTTTATCAATTTGTAAAGTGCAATTGTTTTTGTTATCGACTTTTATGGACCTTTATAAACGTTTTCTAATTTATGACCTTGCTCATTTTTTATAAAAACTTGATCATTAATTTTAATTTGTAATGCCTTTGTATTTTTATCATAGTTTAGTTTTTGTAAATGTTTTGAGTTTTGCAATGCAGATCTTGCATTTTCATTGGCAATTTTGAGTCGGTATCTAACTTCTTTAACATAATCATCAAAATTATATAAAGGTTCTATGATTTTTAAATTCAATAAAGAAAAAATTTCTGGAGTTTTACCAAATATCAATTCAAAAGGGCAATAACTGTGTGTTGTTGATGGGGTTGTGTTGTAACAATAAGTGAAATAGGGTAACCATTGATCCCAATCATTAAGAGACTTAAATACATATGATCTGATAAATTCATTGAAGGTTCGATGTGAACGTTCAACTGTACCCAACGTTTCATGATGATATGGTGTTGAATTTACTAAGTTTATGTTAAGTAGTTTTAATAATTCCTGTAGTACTTCATTTTTAAATTCAGTACCCATATCAGTTAAAATTTTATGGACGGGTCCATAAATAAGAAATAAATTTTCAAAAATTGCTCTTGCTACAGTTTTAGCAGTTTTGTTTGGAACTGGGATGCTTATTAAATATTTTGTTAGATCACACACTATTGTTATTATGTATTGTTGTCCATGTTCGGTAATAGGTAATGGTCCTATCGTGTCAATCACTACTGTATCAAAAGGTCTCATTGGTGTTGGTGTTATAATTAGGGGTTGTTTAATATTCCTATTTGTTTTGTTCCGTTTACATGTTTCACAGGCCTTTACATACTTTGCGACATATTTAGTAATATTTTTCCAATAAAAATACCTTCTAATTTTGTTAATCATTCGAGTTATCCCTGGGTGGCCACCTAGCAGGGGGTCCTCGTGGAATTTTCTTAATATTTCTTGCTTCTCTGTTTCATCTGTAATTTCTGTAACTGACGGTGTAAGCGCTATTTTAATGTGTTTTAAAAACTTATTGCCCAATTCTTTAAAATCTTTTATAGGTACCTTTTCAAACATCTTATCATTTAATCTCATTTGCAATTTTTTAATGTGAATATTATTGGCTTGCAACTCAAGCTCTTGGAAAAATTTACCTAAGTCTATTTTTCCATTAATAACATAAACATTAGCTTTAAATTTAAATATAATTTTACTTCCTCTTTTAACATCACATCCTTGGATGTGGGTTATTATATTGGGAAGCTTTCTAAATTGGCGCGCCGATATATTTTCATAAATTTTTGGTTGGGCTTGTTCTCTATCTTTCTCTCTTTTCTGCACTTGTTGCTTGGACCTAGTTGTTACCATCATTACATTACAGGCTTTTATATCTTCGAAGGTAATTCTTGACAATGCGTCAGCTGCGTAATTTTCTCTCCCCTTAATATATTCTATATCGAAATTGTATTCCTCCAGATCCAAACGCACTCTCATCAACTTAGAAGATGGGTTTTTCATCGAAAATAAATATGTTAGAGGTCTGTGGTCTGTTTTAATTATGAATTTTCGTCCATAGACGTAAGGTCTAAAGTGATTAATAGCCCAATGAATGGCCAGAAGTTCTTGTTCAATAGTTGCCTTATTACTTTCGCCTTTTGTGAATGTTCTTGATGCATATGCTATGGGCAACAATGTCCCCTCGTGTTGCTGACTCAACACGGCACCACATGCCAAGTTACTTGCGTCTGTGGTAATGTAGAATGTTTTTGTGAAGTCCGGATACTGTAGGATTGGTGGAGATATTAGGGTGTTTTTCAAATAATTAAATGAATCTTCGCATTTATCCGACCAATGGAATGTTGCGTTTTTTTTTGTTAGATTTGTTAATGGTTTACTGAAATGTGCGAAATTTGGAATGAACTTTCTATAGTAGTTAGCAAAGGCCACAAAACGTTTAGTTTCATTACCATCCTTAGGCCTAGGATAATTTTTAATAGTATCATATTTATTACTGTCCGGTAAAATTCCCTGGGACGTACATTTATGACCCAAAAATGTGACCTCATGACAAAAGAACCTGCATTTATCAGGATGCAATGTAAGATTATACTTTCTGCAAGTATGAAAAACTTCTCTTAAATTTTTAATCATATGAGCTTTAGAGCATCCGATTACTATAATATCGTCCATATACAAAAATGCAGTTGACGGTTTTAAACCAGCAAATGCTAGTGACATCATTCGTTGAAATGAGTTAGGTGAGATTTTGAGTCCAAAAGGTAACCTCTTAAACCTAAATGAACCTTTGGGTGTTGAAAAGGAGGTAATATCCCTCGAACCATCTTCCAATTCGATTTGGTGAAATCCAGACATTAGATCCAATGTTGAGAAGTATTTAGCTCTTCCAAGCTGATCGAGTATATCGTCTATTCTTGGGAGAGGAAATTTGTCGCACAAAAGTTTTTTGTTTACCTGTCGATAATCAATTACCAGACGCCACCTCTTATCACCGCTACCTTCCAAAGATTTCTTTGGAACCAATAACACTGGACTGTTGTAAGGCGAAACAGAGGGCTCAACTAAATCACCTTTAATTAACTTATCAACTTGCCTCTCAATCTCTTCTTTCTGTGTTTCCGGAATTCTATAGTTTTTTATATATATCGGTGTTTCATCCACTATACGCAATTTTTGTTTATAAAAATTGTTTGTAGATACCGGTTCGGTTTCCAACCCAAACACGTCAGTAAATTCGGCACACAGAGCCAAAAGGTCATTATTTGCAATTCGCGGGCAATTTACCATCAGTCTTTCTAAAATCTCATTAGACCTAGAATTTTTTATAGTTGTGTCTATTGTTTTAGTCTCGTATTGAGACAGAGGCTCATATTTTATATTTTTTAAGGATATTATTTTCGAAGAATTAGATACATTCATTACGCATACCACCGGGCTATTGAGATTTGTAATAGTATTTGGGATAAAGACTTCCTTTTCTACTGTTTGATGTGGAATAAATATATCATCTATTCCCTGTTGTAATTTTATTTTCCGTACCACCTCTGATCTTGGTGGTATAACAATAGTGTCTTGAATCGGACCTGTTACTATGGGGATTTCCATTTGAATGGTGCTATTTATGGGACAGATTACCAAGAAGATATCCCTTGAATGGAAGTCAATTATACAATTGTGCGCCCTAATGAAGTCAAGTCCCAAAACTCCATCGCATGGGATTGAGAAATCATCAGGTACAACGTGAAATTCATGTTTTAGTTTAAAGTTGTTGAGGCATAACCAACCTTGAGTTACGCCGATCGTGAATTGACTACCCTCGCCTATGCCTTTTAATTCATTAACTATATTACCATCAATTGGTCCTTTAACACTCCCATGTTTTAATAAGGAGATATCTGCGCCAGTATCTATTAAGAATGTTAGTGCCTGTATACTTCCCGTAAGGGAGAGGTTAACAAAAGCACTGAGGTTCAGATTCAAAGTCAAGATATGTCCTATTCTTCCCCCAGTGTTATCTGGGGGTCCTCGGGGTTTCCCGAGACCCTATTCATAACCCTCATGTCCGCATACTGTCTGGAATTAGTATGTTGCCTACTAGTTCTACTGTGGTTGTTATTTGAGTTTGGCCGGTAATTGTTTTGTCTATTAACTCTTCGGGGGTTTCCCCTGTTAGTTTGCTGGTAATGATGATCTCCACGGTATGTATGAGATCCTTGATTGTTATAATTCAGGCGCCCATTTGGGTATCTTTGCCTGCCCCATCGGTATCTACCACGCAGTTGTAAGACATTTGATACACTTGATTGGTGTATATCTGTGCTCATAATTTTTTCTGTTATTTGGTCTATTGTATCAAAGGTAGCTGCTTCAATGATGATTCTTGTTCTATCATTATTTAGATTCTTCGCGAGGGCTTTTACAGTTGCCTGTACGGCATACTTGTTTGCTATTTGTGGTGGTAAGCCATCTGAAATATATGCGTTTGATAACATTTTCGAGAGCTCGTCTATTTCTTGGGCATATACGCTGTTTGGTTTACTTCCCTGGCGTGCGGTCATTAATTTGGATACTAATATGTCAGTGGAGTCTCCCTTTATTACCGTTTTCAATTTGTCTGCAATGGCTGCAATGGCTGCAATGGACGTTAAATCGTTGATTGATATGCGAGCTGTCCCGCTGATTTTTGTCTGTATTATTTGTACTGCAAGATTTTCATGGGTTTCTTTCAGTGATTCTAACAGGTTCAAAGCATCAAGAAATTTTTGAAGGTTCTTAAATTTACCATCAAATTCCGGTAGGATTTTAGTGGCTAATTCTATGAATTTAATGGGTTCCATTTTTGAGTCCGCTAGGTCATGGTCAATGTCTTCAAACTGTTCCCAGGTATTTGAGTTTTCCAATATGCTCCCATAATCTATCTCCTCCAATGTTATAGTTACGCATCCATTCTCCCTGAATATTATTACTAGTTCTTTTTGTAACCGTTTCTCTATTGACTGAACCTTTGTCTTCAATTTGGTTATTAATTCAAAAATCTCTTGTCTGTGTTCGGGTGTAAGGTAATAAGCAGTGTTATTAAAAGTATTTACTATTGTATTAAAGTGGATTTCTATTAAATGCAGATGATATTCTATTACTGCTCTGCTAGGCAGTTTCTGTTTGTTTAAACATTTGAAGGACCGGAGGAATTTGCTTTGATTTTCATGAAATTGTTGAGATAACTGTTCCCAATTAGGGCATTTTGCGTTTTGCATTTGCAATGGGTCAGGTTTTGATAATGTCAGCTGTTATAGTCAGACATATGACTGGAATAATTTTCCCATATTTATATTTCCTTTTTCTCTTAATATTTTGCCAAATCGTACTCTTAATAATTTATTGTTAAATAATTGATATTGTCATATAAAGGTTAATTATAACAAGTTAGATGTTTATTTTGTTTTCAATAAAAATATTTCAAAAAAAAAAAAAATTCTGCATTTGACACTATTGCCTATCTTAAATAATTATACTATAATAAATTTTTCTTTTGTTACTTATCCATTTTTTTTTTTTTGTTGGTGTTGCTGGTGTTGATATTGGTGTTGTTGTTCCTGGAGTACAACATTGGCTTCTCCTCGGCGTGGAGAGCATACATCCCATGGCGTGGGGATGCTTCTTCCTTCTCTTTTTTTTATATTGTTATTAAAACTTTGTTGCAATGTTGAAACTGTTTTCTACTAAATTTATTTCTTATATAGTTATATTTTTTTTTTTTTTTTTTTAGCTTTATTATTTTTTCTCTTTTTTTTTTTTATAAATTAAACACGTTTTAAAGCTCTAAAGCTGGTTTTATATTTTTGCAGAGTTCTTCTTTTGTTCTTGTTTTTTTTTTTTATATATATTATTATTTTTATTTTCTGCTGTTTATGCAATATTTATACAATTCACTGTCTGTATAAGTTCACTTTATTTGTAATATATTAATTTATGAAATAGAATTATTAATTATTAATTATTTGATTTATAAAAGATATTTTAATTTATTTTATTTTATTTATTACTGCACTGTTAAAAGTTTTTTTTTTTTTTTATAATACATTTGCTGTGGTTCACTTATACTTGGGGCTGTCGGTGTTGTCCCCTTTGCATATCTTTGATTGTTTTGCATACTAATTTAACCAGGTAGATAATTACCATTGCTACTGCTAGCAACAGAGCCATAATTTCGATGTGACTCATGCCCTCGGTTGTCTTATCAACGTTGTCCTCCTTCATAGTTTCCAATATTTTTTCTAATTGTTTATTGTCGTTTTCTTCCTGATTTTTCCCTACCTCGTAGCCTGCTACTAGCAATGGGATGGTTGACAGTATTTTTTTCCACCAAGTCATTTTAGCTTAGTTTAAGTATATATTTTTTAAAAGGTTTTGTTTTTAATTTATCATTTTTAACAGGAACTTTATATGCATACTTCTTGAATCACTTCGTCATTTTTTTAAATTTTTCATTCATTTAGTTCACGTCTTAATTAACACTTTTCACTTGTCACGGTCGCCATGTAATATGTTCGAAATATACATAGAGGAAATAAAACACAATAATCTTTGGTGTTTGTGTCGCGACAACGTTTTTACAACTCCACACATATCTTTTATTCAACTTCTTTTTATATTATTTATTAATAATAATTTCTTACATATTAATGTGGTGTCATGAAAGTAATGGTAATACGAGATGCAAATGCAATAATTAAAGAATGCCAAAATATATTTAAAGTCACACGGTATTGCAATAATTTAAAGTCACACGATATTAAAATAATTTAGAGTCACACGATATTGAAATAATTTAGAGTCACACGGTAATTTGATATCGATATAATTTGGAAATGGAATGTTATATTAAAAGTTTATTGGACATTATACCTTCATAACATTTCAAATTTTTTGAAAATATCAGTATGGGTATCATTTTAAAGCTTTTAAAGAGGAAATACAAAAATTTCTTAAAAATGCTTACCAATTAAGAGCCGATGTCACTTTTGTGTAAAATTACATATGTTAAGAAAAGTATTCTTAAGGCCGTGTCAGATAGAACTTTTTCGCTTTGCGTGACGTTTCAAACTTTGAAAAAAAAGTGTAAAACGCAAGAGGTATGTCACAATAAAAACTTTGACAGCGCTTAATTATTGTTTGTTTACGTTAAAAGTGCATAGTAGTTTTTATATTTTCATTAAAATAATATTAAAAAATGTTATTGGAGGACATATTGGAATTGGTTCTAATCCTAATCTTAATGCATGAAGCATTTTTATATAACTACATGTATACATAAGAATATTAAAATAAACTATTTCCTATAGTTAAAATAATTTGTTACAAATTAATACTAGAAGCCTTTTTCAAAAATAATAAAGGAATAATATTTAATAAAAAAATTACATTTTAAAATACTTACCTCTTTTACTTTAGATTTTGCAAAAAATAATATACAAATGTATAGCAGCTAATTGTCAAAGCGCGCCAAAAGATGAGTGTTGACCAACTTTGCGCTTTGCTTTGCGTTAAAAGTGGTTTATGTGACATGTTTCATATAAGTTCATACATTTTATCTTAAACGTCAAAGCGAATTTGCAACGCAACGCAAAGCAAAAGTTTTATCTGACACGGCCTTTAATGTTATATACATATATATTTGCTACATACTATAAATGTCACAACTCTGTAAAGTAAATTACAGTCCGCTATAACATTAATCTGTTTTTTTATATAAGTAGTTTTTTTTAGTAGTTAATCTGACTTCATGAAGAGAAGTCGTAATTTTGTTTCGCTTCACATTAATTGAATTTAATAAAATAAAGTCTATAAAAAAAAATAAGAAAAATTTTTTTTACACTTTTAACATGGCGACCGTGACAGGACACGGCCAAAGTAAATGTTGATCTTGTTTAAGTGGATTAACAAAAAATAAAATAATATCAATTACTAGTAAATCAACATGAATATTTACAGGTATGTACACAACCTAAGTTAACAGGAACAATTAACATACAATCCACAGACAATTCAGCATAACTTTGGAAATTGTAAGAGGCAGTTACTATAACAGAATTACTCTTTGCGATTGAGAACAGAAACAATAGTCACAAGAAAGAGCTCATCGCTGTGACAAAAATAAAAGTAACACATTGTGCATATAACTGATCATTTTGTTGCAAGACTTAAAAAATTATATATGTATATTCATTTGTATAAAGTTATACGTTTAAAATTTTATGCATTTTTTGCAAGCAAAACTCAAAGCAGTCTATCAACAACGATAGAACATTATCAAACGGTGGTTTCTTGAAATTTAATACAGTTCTTTAAGCCGTAAATAAAAATTATTTATTAAAAACTTATTCTTCTGTTGAACACCGGAGGGTACAGTTCTTGTAGTCAAACATTAAAGACAATTTTTAACAAATAATCAACATGGCTGACGCAAAATTAGCCAAATTAAAGGTAAAAAGAAGCACTCTTATTGCACAACAGCAACGTATGAAAGACTTCGTCGACTCTAAACTGGACAAGGCCTCAATATACGAACTAGAAACAAGACTTCAGGCATTGGACAAATATCACAACGATTTTCAATCAGTTCAAAGCGCAATTGAAAAAGCTGAAGATCCATCCACTGAAGACAAATATAGAAACCCATATGAGGAATTATTTTTCATATTACACCCTGCATTATTACTGCGATTGGCTGAAATAAAACAAACTTCCAAAGACGAGACAGGTGCTGATGATGTAGCCAACCAATCTCTTGGTAGCAGTTCCCCTTTGCGGTTACCAAAAATTAATTTGCCTACATTCTCTGGCGACTACACTCAGTGGACATCATATTATGAAACCTTTTCTGCACTCGTTATCCGAAATCCAATGCTGGATAATGTCACTCGTTTTCATTATTTGAGATGATCCTTAAAAGAAGGTGCTTTGCGTCGCATTGAATCAATTGAAGTCACAGATGAAAATTATGAAGTGGCTTTAAAATTACTAGTTGATCGGTATCAGCGAAAAAATGTTATTGTTAGAGAACATGTACGCAATTTGTTTAACATAACCCCAATTGCCCAGCGAGCATCAACTACAGGCCTGCGCGACTTAATAGACAGCTACAATGTTCACTTGAGAGTTTTAACGACGTTAGGAAGACCAGTGGCTCATTGGGACGACATCTTAATAGAAATCGTTTTGCGAAAGTTGGTCAACCTTACGTTAGATAAATGGAACGATGAGTGCTCAGTAGATCGTATAACTACAGTAGCAGAATTATTCAAATTTTTAGAAGAAAAGCGCAACCATTTAGAAGAAAGGTCCTCTTCCCGGCAAAAGGTTG
Source organism: Cistogaster globosa (assembly GCA_937654795.1). NCBI lineage: Eukaryota > Metazoa > Arthropoda > Insecta > Diptera > Tachinidae > Cistogaster > Cistogaster globosa. The sequence continues at coordinate 103,928,335 of OW569403.1, read as the reverse complement.
TTTCTCAGGCTAGTAATAACCATACACGAACAGCTGCAAATAAAATCGTATTGACATCAGCACAGCAATCAACATTTAAGGTATGTACTTATTGTAAGTGCAATAATCATTTAATTTACCGGTATCGCAAATTTTTGGTCCTTGCTCCGAAGCAAAGATTTGACGCCATTCATTAGCGTAATCTATGCAATAATTGCCTAAAAGCTGGCCATACCCATCAAACTTGTGCTTAGGAGAAATGTAGAGAGTGTAGTTCATCTCACCATTCACTTCTTCATCACAATACATTTTATACAAAAAACGTTGAATAAAACTGACAATTACAGGAAAAACAAAAGGATACGTCTATTCCTTTATTAGCATCAACACAGAACTGTAAAATCATTGCGCCATCAACATCCTTATCGGTAGCTCAAACAGTTGCAAACAGAGAAACATCTACTTTTATCTTAGCCACCGCGCTTATGTATATTCAAAACCAATATGGTTCAACTCTATTATGTAGAGCGTTACTGGACTCTGGCGCTCAGTTAAATTTTATCACTGAGCAGCTCGCTACCCAACTTGGAATTCGACGTGGAAGGTCAAATGTCAATTTGAGCGGCCTTGGATTTTTTACATTGTTTATTCGACATTCAATCTCTACCGTAATAAAATCACCAACAAATTCCTTTACAACTCAGGTTGAATTTTTAATTATGCCTCAAATTTGCGACCAACAACCCGACGTTGCAATTGATGTGTCAAATTGGGAGTTTCCTGCACACATTGAACTTGCAGATACTTATGTGCTGTTTTTGTATTTCAGGCGATTAATTCGTTTGAGAAATTTATATGGAAATTACTCAAAAAATTGGGTGTTTTTCATATAAATTTTTCAAACGAATTGATTGCCTGAAATACAAAAACAGCACATTAGTTTTTCAAGCCTCATAAAATTGATGTACTTATTAGTGCTGAAGTCTTCGTAGTACGGGTTTCCAGTGATATGCCTCTGCTGCAAAATACTGTTTTCGGGAAAACGATTGCGAAGAGATGTAGCTTACAGTGCTCAAGGCAGCCAAAACTTTATTCTCTGGACACTACTATACGACAGTTTTGGGAATTAGAAAGCCATAGCTCTCCAAGCAAAATACTTACAATTGAAGAAAAGTCATGTGAAGATCATTATTTGGCAGATGTTACTCACTCCAATGAAGGAAGATTCGTCGTGCGTTTACCGTTAAAGCAGCCCTCAACAGTTTTAGGTGAATCTCTTCCGATGGCGAAGAGATGACTAATTTCAACCGAGCGGCGATATATAAAAAATCCAGAAATACACAATGAGTATGTAAAATTCATGACAGAATATGAGACGCTTTCTCATATGACAAATATTGGAACAGTAAATGACAATTTACCAGCATATCACTATTTTTTACCGCACCACTATGTAATTAAAACTGAAAGCTCATCCACAAAACTTCGTGTCGTATTCGATGCATCAGCAAGAAGCTCGTCAAACTTATCTCTGAATCATATACTCATGATTGGCCCAACCGTACAATCAGAATTATTCACTGTCATGACACGATTCAGAGCCTATCGTTATATTTCTACTTGTGACATAACTAAGATGTACAGGCAAATTGAAGTTGCAGAATGTGATCGTGTTCTACAGCTCATTCTCTGGCGTACAAATTCAAATGATGAAATCAGCGTCTATAGGCTAAATACGGTTACATATGGTACAGCATCGGCTCCTTATTTAGCTACCCGCTGCTTAAATAAACTTGCTGAAGAAGAAAAAATCGCGTTTTCACTTGCATAAAGATCCCTACAGGTTAATACTTATATGGATGATATCATCACTGGTGCGGACAACATTGATGAAGCGGTGAAGCTGTTGAATGAACAACTGCAATGCTTAGCACAGCAAAATTTCAGTTACGTAAGTACTGTTCAAATCATACTTATATTTTATCTATGATTCCAGAGGAAGACAGGGAGCCTTTCTTAAACATATCTGGTGCTAAAGTGGTGCGCACTCTTGAAATCATCTGGCCTGATAAAGATGTATTTAGGTTTAATTTCTCATTTGAAGACACAGCCGTCCCAACAAAACGTACAGTGCTGTCAGATTTAGGAAAATATTCGACTCGATTAGATTCATTAGACCAATAGTTGTATTGGGCAAGATATTTTTACAGCAGCTATGGAAACAACAAATATCTTGGGATCAACCACTTCCTTTAATCAATCTTCCAGATCATGCAAGTGCCGAACTACATGCATTCTCAGACAGCAGCGAAAAGGCTTACGGAACGTGTGTGTATTTACGAAGTGTCGACAGCAAGGGAAAAATATCTGCTAAACTTATATGCTCTAAATCAAAATCCAACCAGAACAATATCAATAGCAAACCTTGAGCTACAGGCTGCACTTTTAATGTCAGAACTAATCGAAAGATTAATAGAAAAACTACCATTTTACATTCATAGGAAGCATTTCTACACTGATTCCAAAATAGTGTTGGCATGGGTTGCAAAATCGTCATACACGTGGACAACATTTGTGGCCAACAGAGTGGCAAAAATTCAAGAGCTAACACGCCTAGAAGAATGGCATTATGTTCGTCCTAAGGAAAATACTGCGGACCTTATATTTCGAGGAATACTACCAAAAGCTTTTGCACTGTCTCAACTATGGCAAAATGGCCCATTGTTCTTATCAAGCAGCGTCATAGCACAGCAAGTACCTCCGGAAGGTGATACCATAATTCCTGAACAACGTACGGCCAAAACCATATTAACTGCATCAAGGTTATCTTTTACAGAGCTTATTAAAACGACCAACATTCGTCTACAAAAGTTAATACGCATTTCGCTTATTGCTTTAGATTTAGAAACAACAGCAAGGTGGGAAAATGTAATCGACTTATAGATTTTTTAAAAATTCATGAGCTCCGAGCAGCTTTAAACGGAATAATCATTAATGCTCAACGCAGCTACCTTTGGGATGACTACATTCACTTAGATAAAAATGCGCCATTGTCGAGTGGTAGTAAATTAATGACACTCTCTCCCTACCTTGATTATGGCATCATACGAGTCGGTGGTAGACTACAGAATAGTACTTTAACGTATCATGCAAAACACCCTATTGTGCTACCACAAGATTCACATTTTACCAAGGTTATGGCACTAAGTTTTCACATTATAAATTTCCACGCAGGACCGCAAACGTTGTTATGTTTAATATGCAGAAACATAGTGCATCGATGCGTCAAATGCTTTCGTACCAAACTAAGTAGAACGGACACCTTAATGGGTAATTCGCCATCTGAACGTGTAACTTCAAGGCGAGCTTTTCTTACAGTTGGCATTGATTTTTGTGGTTCATTCAAATATACGAGGCAGAGCTCCAAATAAGGCGTACCTGGCAATCTTCGTTTGTTTCACCACAAAGGATGTTCATATAAAAGTTGTCAGCGACTTATCTACAGCAGCATTCATAGCCTCACTGAGACGATTTATTTTACGGAGAGGCCTTTGTAAGACTATAATCAGCGACAACGCAACCAACTTTATTGGTGCTAAAAACGAATTGGCTGATTTAGCAAGGAATTTTAACAGCAATAATTATCAAAATGACATAATTAATTTTTGTCAACAAAATTTCATTGAATAGCGCACTATAACACCTAGGTCTTCTCATGTTGGTGGGCTATGGGAGGCGGCCGTTAAGCAAGCTAAATACCACATAACTCGTATCATAGCCAATGCTAAATTGAGTTTTGAAGAACTGACGACTATAACTGCTCAAATTGAGGCTATATTAAATTCACGACCAATGACACCGCTCACTTCTGATCCAGCTGACTTACAAGCCCTGACGCCAGGCCACTTCCTTATCGGTGAACCATTGACCTCGTTTCCGGAACCAGATATAACTGATTGCAACTATAACAGATTACATCGTTTTAAACGGCTACAGCAGCTACAACAATTATTTTGGAGGCGTTGGTCCACAGAGTATTTACATTTGCTTCAACAGCAATATAAATGGCGAACTAAAAATTCTAGCATTGCTCCAAATACACTTGTGCTTGTTCAAGAAGAAATCCAACCTCCGTATAAATGGACGTTCGCACGTGTGTTGAAGACTTTACCCGGTCGAAATGGTGTTGTGCGAGTAGCTGCAATTAGAACGCACACGGAATTTATCAACGCGCAATCACTAAATTATATCCCTTACCGGCCGGCATGTTAAGAAAAGTATTCTTAATGTTATATACATATATATTTGCTACATACTATAAATGTCACAACTTTGTAAAGTAAATTACAGTCCGCTGTAACATTTATCTGTTATTTCATATAGTTGTTTTAGTAGTTAATCTGACTTCATGAAGAGAAGTCGTAAGTTTGTTTCACATTAATTGAATTTAATAAAATAAAGTCTATAAAAAAAAATAAGATTAATTTTTTTTTACACTTTTAGCAACATACATGCAGTGCCAATTTTTTTTTTAATTCTCTGTCACCCCAATATTTGCATTTCTGATTGTAGTTACTTCACTAAACTATATAGATAGTGAAGGGTATATAAGATTCGGCATAGCCGAATGTAGCACTTTTACTTGTTTTTAATTACTGCTGCAATAACTTCATGAAAGAGTTGCTTTAAAAAAAGTTTTGCAAACTCGGACTAGTTTTGAGTCCATTTCGCGCTGTTAAAGCTACGGTAATTTGAGTGCTTGAATTACTATATTTGGGTCTCATCTGTCATATGTGACTAGAAATTAACTCCCTCTATCTTTGTAAGTCACTTGTGTCCCAATATTTTTGAAATATTTAAAAACGTAAAGATTCTGTTATTTTTTTTAATATGCTATTTAAACGGCAGTTTTTCCGCAAGCAGTTTATATTAACTTTTCTTTTATATTTCGTGCATGATTAGATAGCGAAGAATATGAATATCCTGAGTTTCGCAGATTTTGTTGCCTTTTTTGTTTCTTGTTTTGTGTTTTATATTTAGTAAGTTTTCTTTTTTCATTACCCACTTTCTGCATTTCTACGTCCGAAGAACTGCTTCGACTGACTAACGACGGATTGAAAACGTCATCTGAATTATCGCTAAATGGATTTGCAGAGCTTTCACTATTATTCTCACTATGTATCAAAACGCAAAAACCCATAATAGTATTGCAGTTTGGACACGTCATATTAAGTTTTAAATAATTATTGTTTGTTCGTACAATAGGTATATAATACAACAACTTTTTATATTTAAAAATTTTTATAATTGCAATGAGCAATCGATTTAGTTATCAGCAAGTATTTTTTTTTTATTACTTAAGAATGATTGAATTATCACAACTCCAAAAAAATGTGAACAATTTTATCATAAAAAGTTACATTTCCAATTAAAATCATGAAGTGAAACAAATTTTATCAACAAAGCGGTATCAACTCAAAATAAAAACAAATTTAAATAAAACAGTTTGATTATTTTTAACTTGAATAAGGGCTCAACTCAAAATAATACATTTTTTATGAAAATATACGACGCATAATAAAATAAATAATACCTTTTTGTTGATGTGAAGGTAGTCACTAGATAATCACGAAAATGGTCTCATATGTTGTTTTAGAGGTGAAAGAGTTATCGGAATGCGTTAAAATTTTCACAGTATATAGATATTTATGTTGCGATTTCTTGCAAAAAGTTAAATTTTGAAAATTTTGAGTTAATACCCTCTTGTTAATCAAGTGCGATATGGAAAAATTAGAGGCAGGCGTGGTGTTTTGCCCACGCCTTGAAGGACCTGGAACAATCTTGCTGATTTTCAATAAGAAAATTTTCAAAACTATGTCTGTCGTATTGAATTTTTTTTAGCTAATCTAGTACCTTAGCAAAGTTAATACCAACAATAACACGGTCTATGTTCTTCAAAACAAAGGGGCAAAACTACACGCCTGCCTCTAATTTTTCCATATCAACAATGAAGTAACTCCAACCAAAAATCAAAAGAGAATTAATAAATAAGAAACGACATCAATTGTAAAAATTGGTTCTCGCCCATATTTTCCGAGTTATGGGCTTCATAACTTTTCATAATAAAGTACGATTGTGCACCATACTTTTAAAAGCTTTCGAAGACATCTTTCAGTAAATACTAAAATTAAAAAAAAAACATAATCCATTAAGAGCCGATGTCATTTTATAAAATAATAATCTATAGAACTTATTTTTCGTTTATTATTCCTTTTTTTTATTTACGTATATAGTGAAGGGTACACAGAATTCGGATTAGCAGAACATAGCATTCTTGTTTTTATTTCTTTCTAATTATGAAATAAAAAAATAATACTTAAGGCAAGGTGCGTATGACGGACCTTTTATAAAAATAATATTGTGTAATTAAATCAAACTAATATAATTAAAACAATTCTTTCAAAAACAAAAGTCCAATGTGTAAAAAAAATGAACGCTGCGAAATTATACCGATTGGTACACCAAAAAGAAGTTTAGAGACAAGAATAGGATAACATAAATTCAACATAACAAAGAAAAAAAAAAACAACAATACTCACACAACACATATTAAAAACTGGACATACAGCTGATATTGATAATGTTAAGATTGAACATAGAGAACATTGAAAATATTATTAAACCAATGAACCCAAACGCAGGCTACAGAGTACTTAAAAAAAGTTTTAAATAAACAGTGGTATTAAATTTTAAGATGTGTTTGTTGTTTTTTAGTTTTTGTTTTTATAAAATAATGTTATCACTTAATTTTATGTAAATGTAAAATCGCACAATTTGTGAGTAATTTGTAATTTACTTGTAAAAAATGTTTTGTAATATTTGTTTTTATTATTTAAATAGACGATCCCTTGATAAAGTAGACAAAATATCTACGAACCGTCGGGAAAAATTTTAAATAAAATGTTTTTTATTTATAACATAAAAAATTCAGGTATAAAAGCAAGGAATAAAAAAACTGAAAGCCAGCAAAAAAATTAACTTTAAGGCTGATACTGAAAATATTGCGCGGTTTTCTAGACATTTAGTGCATAAAAAATAGTAATTATTCGAATGCATCTAACTCAATTGTTTGTAAAATTTGTAAGTGTATGTATTTGTATATTTTAATTTTAAAATTTAAAAATAATTTAAATGTTTTTTGACCCAGCTGGCATTCGGAAGTTTGTTTGACGAGCGTCTGTAAACTTTGATGAAAAAATTCCTGTTAAATTTGGTAAACATTTACTGTAATATTTGATAAAAAATTTAAATAAAACAGTTTGATTATTTTTAACTTGAATAAGGGCTCAACTCAAAATAATACATTTTTTATGAAAATATACGACGCATAATAAAATAAATAATACCTTTTTGTTGATGTGAAGGTAGTCACTAGATAATCACGAAAATGGTCTCATATGTTGTTTTAGAAGTGAAAGAGTTATCGGAAAGCGTTAAAATTTTCACATTATATAGATATTTATGTTGCGATTTCTTGCAAAAAGTTAAATTTTGAAAATTTTGAGTTAATACCCTCTTGTTAATCAAGTGCGATATGGAAAAATTAGAGGCAGGCGTGGTGTTTTGCCCACGCCTTGAAGGACCTGGAACAATCTTGCTGATTTTCAATAAGAAAATTTTCAAAACTATGTCTGTCGTATTGATTTTTTTTTAGCTAATCTAGTACCTTAGCAAAGTTAATACCAACAATAACACGGTCTATGTTCTTCAAAACAAAGGGGCAAAACTACACGCCTGCCTCTAATTTTTCCATATCAACAATGAAGTAACTACAACCAAAAATCAAAAGAGAATTAATAAATAAGAAACGACATCAATTGTAAAAATTGGTTCTCGCCCATATTTTCCGAGTTATGGGCTTCATAACTTTTCATAATAAAGTACGATTGTGCACCATACTTTTAAAAGCTTTCGAAGACATCTTTCAGTAAATACTAAAATTACAAAAAAAAAAAAAAAAAACATAATCCATTATGAGCCGATGTCATTTTATAAAAAAATAATCTATAGAACTTATTTTTCGTTTATTATTCCTTTTTTTATTTACGTATATAGTGAAGGGTACACAGAATTCGGATTAGCAGAACATAGCACTCTTGTTTTTATTTCTTTCTAATTATGAAATAAAAAAATAATACTTAAGGCAAGGTGCGTATGACGGACCTTTTATAAAAATAATATTATGTAATTAAATCAAATTAATATAATTAAAACAATTCTTTCAAAAACAAAAGTCCAATGTGTAGAAAAAATGAACGCTGCGAAATTATACAGATTGGTACACCAAAAAGAAGTTTAGAGACAAGAATAGGATAACATAAATTCAACATAACAAAGAAAAAAAAAACAACAATACTCACACAACACATATTAAAAACTGGACATACAGCTGATATTGATAATGTTAAGATTGAACATAGAGAACATTGAAAATATTATTAAAACAATGAACCCAAACGCAGGCTACAGAGTACTTAAAAAAAGTTTTAAATAAACAGTTGTTGAGAGGCACCCTCGTATTTTTAAACTTTGTTTATAAGTTAATTTAATGTACTATTGAAATATGACTATTTAGCAAGTAAGCAATTTAATTATTTAAATTATTTTTAAGAAATGCTGTTTAATCAGCATTTTTAGCGTTAAGAATTTAGTATAAATAGCGATAAATAATTATTAAAAGTTGAGTTGTAAACTAGAAGTAAGAAGAAACACTTATAACCTGAAATTCCTACGGGACCCTGCAGGTTATAATTAAATAAAATTAATATACTTAGATAATAGCCTGAAATTCCTACGGGACCCTGCAGGCTATATAAATAAATAAAAATTATAAAATAAATAAATAAAAGTGTTTCCTTGCTTACAAACAACTCCAACATTTTGGCGCAGCCGGTAATAAAAGAATAAATATCCTGCGATTCCTAAGGGACCCTCCAGGAATAAAATTTGGTTATACAATTTTGATTGATTTTGAATCCTTTCCGAATGTGGCAATAATTTCATAGCAACGAAAGTTAGGAAACCAAATAAACACGGAAGTGAAGCATTAGGGGTCATTAAGCATCTGTATACCAGTACGCCTTTGGTGTCTTCAAAGAAGTGTGAATTGGTGGAATTATTAGTAAACTGCTAATTACTCTGGCCACATTGGGAGAAGTTTTGATTCGATTTGTTTTGCTTGTGAACAAAATCGGTAAAGTCGGTGGCAAAGAAAAAATTTGAAGAAACCACTAAGTATAGAGGTGAATTCCTAGGGGTCATTAAGCATCTGTATACCAGTACGCCTTTGGGATCTTTGCCAAAATACAAAGTGGTGGAATTGAAAAGTAACTGCCACAGGCCTAAGCCATATTAAGCAAGGCAAATTAAAATTTTGTATGGAGTAAACGTCGCGATCAGCACATTGTGCTTCATTAAAAAAAAAAAAATTTTTTTTTTACTTTTGAAGGCAATAGCGGAAATGTTTTTGGTGCTGATAAGTATGCCTTTAAAATTTTTAGACTTGTAAATGGACAACCCGAAATCAAGGACGGAATGGGATGATTGGCTGCATCATGCCATGCATGTACATAATAACACAAGACATTCATCTACTAAGCAAACACCCAACAAGGTACTGTACGGATTCGAATTTGAAATTCCTGTCAGGTTAAAAAAGCAGCCAGCACCTCTCTATAACATAGATGACTACAGCAAAATCCTTAAATACCAAATTCAACGAAGTTATGAAGTGGTGAGACAGAACCAGGTTAGGGCAAAAGAAAAATCAAAAAAATATTATGACAAGGGCACAAAGACTAGACAGTTTAAGACCGGACAAATGGTGTGGCTAAAAAACCAGGCGCGAAAAAATAAATTTTCACCTATATGGCTGGGTCCCTATGAAGTCACGGGAATACCTACACCTGTCAATGTAAGAATACGACAAAGGAACTCCGACAAGGTTTATCATAATAATTTGATAAAACCAGTAAAATAAAGAATTTATAAAAGGTGGCAGGGTGCAAAGGGTTAGATTGCGAATAATTAAAAAAGGTAAAATATGAAAGGGTAGTAACAAATAGGCAAAATTGAACAAAGGTTGATGAGATTAAAGAGAGAAAAAAAAAGGGGTAATATAGTAAAAGAAAATCGTATAATACGCTACAAAGTGTATCAGCCAACCAATTTCTGATCCTAGATACTTTGGCTCGAAACCAAAGCTACGGGACGAAAGTGGAATATGAGGGCGATAAAGGATAAACTATATAAGTAAATAGAAAGGAGAAAAAAGACCACAGGGTCATATAAGGGAAATAATGGAAGAATATTAACGAACAAGAATAAATAGTATGAAAATATATAGTCAGAAAGGGGGAAAAACCAAGGAATTATATAATAAAATGTAATGTAATGTAAAAAAAAAAAACGTAAAGAAACAAAGGAAAATGAGTTAAAATAACGGTAGGAGAATATATGAAAAAAAAGGAAAAACCAGAAGGGTTATGAGTTCAAAGTATAAGAAAATATCAGTAAAAAATAATTATATGAACAAAATAAAGAAAATAAAGTGTCACAGAAGGAAGGTAAAAATTATAAATTGAAGTCTAAATACGCACCCTGCACTAAAGTTTTTTAAAAGGAGGAGTTCCTGACTAAGGAAAATTTACATTGAAAAGTTGTTTATTAACACAAAACTGCTACAATTGTCATAAAAACAGTGATATATAATGGCCTATAATTGATGAAGTTAGTTCCAAAATAGATACAATTTCAGCTAAAGGTAAATATTGCAAAAAAACTAAGAAAAAGGCAGTAAATGATAATAATAGCAAACTGAAATAAAATGAAAAAACGCATTAAGGGGTTTACAGAAATAAATTGGGAATATACATGCCTGGTCCGGCTGATTATCTGATTAACCTCCCTTTTTTCAGCCCGTATATGTCCGATTGCTGATAGTGCTCAGCAGCCCTGCAATTCGCCCGGAACTTTATATGGAAAAACTCGAATCTCGAAATGGTTTCACGGAAATTCATATGGGCACAGTCCAGCTGGTAAAAAAGTATGACTATATCATCCACGTGATTGATCTGGAGGACATCGGTATTGTAATAAAACAATTTCATCACAATCTGGACATTATGCAGGACCTACCACACTGCGACATAGCTAGATCCCAACTATATGATATGGAAGACGCCCTGCATACCCTATTGCCTCGACGGAAAACCAGAGGGTTGGTGAACGCCGGTGGAGCCCTCATGAGGTTTGTTTTTGGAACAATGGACGAAGAAGACCGACAAAATATTGAGGAACAGCAACGAGTGATTACAGAGAACAACCACCAGTTAATAGAAGGTTTAAATCAACAGAAAATTATTAACGACAATTTCAACAAGTCTATACATACACTGAAGGCCGCCCTACTGACAGATAGGCAGGAAATAAAGGACAGGATTAACAGAGTTAATGACCTGAGCCAAACCCTAATCAAAGAAAATTTTGCAACCTTGCAACTGTTTAAGATCGACATACTTAAGAGGAAAATAGAAAACCTGCAACAAACAGTGGCATCCGCGAGACTGGGAATTTTTTCACCTGCCTTGTTGACAAAGGAGGAAATAGAGACATTCAAAATAGATGTCGAAAAATTAAAGGACATAAAAATTGGTGTGGTTACAAGTCAAAGCAGGACTATAAGCCTAATTATCAAGGTGCCACTCGAAAATATTTCACTTGCAAGGTCTCTGATTGTACCCGTGCCTAACGGGGAAAACCTTCAAATAGACGAAGACATGGAAAGTATAGTTAGAATGGGGGACCGAACCCTTGCTTACGTAAAGGGAAGCGCGCTTTTCGAGTTAAAGGAGTCTTGGAGCTGTGTGATCAGACAACCGTGCAAAATGGTAAAAAAACTAAGTCGAGACATAATCCAGATAGACGATAGTAAGTTAGTCGTTATTAACACAAATCTCACTAACTTTAAAAGCACTTGTGACAGCCGTGGGTTCAGGCTGAAGGGTCACTACTATATTCAATTCAACAATTGTACTATCAAGCTGGGTAACTTAACATTCACTAACAGATGGACGAAATACCAGCAGAGCTTCGCGTTGCCGCCTAGGGAAACCAATTTTGACACAGAAAGGCCACTAATGTTTGAGGATATAGTCCTCCACCAGGAAGAAAATATCAAAAAGATACATGAGCTACATATCCACAAAATAGTAACAACAACAATGGGCATAACAACCCTTACATTATTAGTAGGACTGACGGTCACAGTAATTGTCTTATGCAAGCGACAGGGACGGGTGAGCGTTAAGATAGCGCAAAATAGAATAACAAAAGGCACAGCGAGGAATTCACAGATAAGGCGAAACCTCGCCGAAGACCTGGCCGCTGAAGTTTAGATATTATCAGTCAACCCTCCTATATATTTTGATGACGACTATACAATTTTTTTTAAATTTATTTTTATTTTTGAAAATTGCAGAACCAAACAAAAACTGACAAGACAGTTTATTACATTAGCTGTTGATTATTGGACGAAGCAAGGCGGTGCACAATATTAACCTTTAAAGATGAATCTAAACTTTTGCAAATACAGACACAACAACAGGGACTTGGAGCTGACTTGTTACGAATACAAGATCCTAAAAACCAACGGCTGGTTGAGCGACCAACACCTTGATGTGTTTTTGAGGTGGGTGCTTGCCACGAATCTTGCGCCAGCAAGAGCTGAGAAGGTCCATATATTCAATTCCCAATTCTACGCGGCTCTCAGGCAGTGGAACCTCGAATCAACAAACGAGGTAAATGTTGGGAGAATCAGGAGGGCGACCAGAAGGGCGGATCTACCAAACAAGGCGGTGATGGAACAAAACCACTGGACACTGGCGATGGTTGAGAAGGGAGAAATAACAATTTTCGACTCCCTTAAGCCGCATGATTTGGAAGTAACCGCAGGGGCTATAAGACGTCTGTATAGTTTCATAGGGAGCCCCTTGAAGCCCTCCCCTTTGATTTACGCCAACTGCCCGCAGCAAAATAACACAATAGACTGTGGCGTTTACACAATTAGACATGCAGAATATTGTTTGAGGCAGTTCGGCAAAGGGTTGGAAATCCAGAGATTACGGGGCTATAACGAGATGAAGGCCAGTCAAATCACACGGAGTTTTTTAATAAAGATAATGGAGCGTTGGTCAAGAAGAAACAACGCCCAGACCCCAACTGTACAGGATCAGGCTGTGGCTGAAAGGGAATTATCGAGTATGAGGACTGCATGGAAGCGGGGTAAATATATGAGGAAGGACCTGGAATTGGGGCGAAGAACATACCGAATCAGCATCGGCACAACAGGAAAGACAAACATAAGACTATTGTAAGACTTTTGCATTAATTTTTTAATTAAAAAAAAAAAAAAAAAACACTTGTTTTTAAACAGTGAGTTTTGGAATGCAAATATTTTAAAGTACTTACTTCATAACAGCATCAAATTTGCTGAAAAAGTAGAGTAAAGTCTTTGCCATTTTCGGTCATTTTATTGAATCGCTAAGAGAAAAAATATATTCTGTATTTTCACATTCTTTTTTTGCAAATGTTTTGAATTAAATTTGAGTCTTCTTGAAAAATATGCCTTTAATTTTTGAAACTAAATGACATTTTTACAAAATCTCACTTGGAATATTTCAAATTAACAAACAACTTTTAACGTTTAAGCACTACATTTTGTGCTTTACTTTTGATATTTCATTGCAAATGTTTTAAAGTACTTAGTTTATAGCGTGAAGTTGGTTTTAAAGAAAGAAAAAAAATATTCTCTGTTTAACATTTTTAAACACTGATTTATTTTAAGCAGCAAATGTTTTGTTAATTTGAAATTTGAGTAAAAATGTATTTTTTGTTTAAAATTTTTGTTTCTGATTTCTTGTGCATTTTTTTTTTTTTTTTTTTATTCTTGCTGTTGTTTTGTAAATTGTTCACTACATTTTTGCATACGCAACACTTTTTTTGTGTCACTGGCCGGACGATAATAATTTTATGTAATAATATAAATTCCATAAACAAAAAAAAAAAGATTAATATTTTCAAAAGTGCTACTCTCAGCATTAAACGTAAACTTTATAGCATGTATATATATATATATATATATATATATATATATATATATATGTATATGCATTTGTTAACATACTTTTGTGTTTATTTTGGGTCTTTTGTGTTTCACCCAACAAACATTAAGTTAAAACTTTCTTAAAATAGATATATTATAAATAAATATATATAATATATATAATATATATATAATGTATTATAATATATATGATGTATTATAGATAGACATATATATATCTGTATACACATACATATGTGTTGTATGTTTATATGTATGCACGTATATTTGTGTTGATATGTATACACATATATAGGTGTATAAAGATATATATTGGAAAACGCCTGATTCAGAGGTTTGGACTATTGTTTTCAAAATCCAATATATATGAACAAGCTCAATAGGTTGTCATACCTTTCGGTGAAGACCGTCGTCACTGGCTGTTTATTTAGTACGATTGGCGAGCGCTTTCGATGTAAAGACATCATTTTCAAGCCGCGTTTTGATTAGTACTGGTTAGATAGTGTAACGTGTTTGTTGCATAGATAGTGGTGGGTACAGGTAGTTTTGTCCGTTAGGATGGTGTCTATTTAAAAATGGTATTATGCAGGTAGATTGCCTTATATCTGTCATCTTTATTGAAGGTATATAATTTTAATATTTCTGTCTTTTATTATTAGGTAGGTAAGTGTGACCATCTGTGGGTGTTTTGCGTTTGTAAGTTTGTTTTAATAGTTTAAGTGGTGTAAAAATTGTGTCTGAGGTTGTATTTACCTGTTCGTTAATAATATCTCCGTTAAACGTTCGTGTTTTGTATATTTCCATGTTCTCAAGAATGTCCAGTCTTCGTCCTTTTTTACTAGGATGTATTAACGTCATACATTCATCTATTTCCCTTGGCTCGTGTTCATGTGTGTTAAGGTGTATTGCGAAGTTAGAGTCTTCTCTTTTCCGTTTATATGATCGTATGTGTTCTGTGAACCTTGTTTTTAATGTTCGTCCAGTTTGTCCTATGTATGTATGGTTGCAGGTGCAAGTAAGTCTGTATACTCCGCTGGTGTTAAATTTATCGGTTATTTCTGTTGATGTCTTGAGATTGTTGCGTAGAGTGTTGCTCGTCTTTAGTGCTGTCTGTAAACCTTCTTTTTGAAAAAGGTTAGTTAATCTATATATTTCTGGTCCTGTGTAAGTAAAAATGTGTCGTCGTGTTGTATCGATTGTCTCCTTGTTTTCTTTCTTCTTGTTTTTAGTGTTGTATTGTCTAAGTAGTTTGTCGATAGTAGTGCAGTTGTAACCGTTATTTTTAGCTATAGTGTAAATTGTGTCCAGTTCTTTGTTATATTTGTCTGGAGAAAGTGGGACTGTCTTAAGTCTGTTAATCATATGTCTAAATGGTGCGAGTTTATGTTGGGTGGGATGGTTTGAGGAACTGTGGATAGTAATGTCTGTTGTGGTTGGTTTTCTGTATATGTCAAAGTTTAATGAGTCAATTCCTCGTGTTATTGTTATGTCAAGATAATGTAAGGTTCCGTCTTTCTCTTTTTCCATTGTGTATGTGATTTTATTATGTATTGTGTTTAAATCCGTTAGAATTTCTTCTGCGTTGTCCCTTTCTAGGATGCATATTATGTCGTCTACGTATCTGTAATAATGAGTTATTTTATGTTTTTCCATTAGGGTTGTAATGTGTAGTTGTTCTAAATGTTGCATAAATATCTCTGTAAAAATTGCGGATGTCGGGTTTCCCATGCCGAGTCCATCAGGTAATTTATAAAAGTTATTGTTAAATCTAAAGTAGTTTTGTTTTTGTATCGTTTTTGCAATATCCATTATTTCGTTAATATATTGATTGTCGTATAAGTTGAAAAGCATGTTACGTAGAATTGTTAACGTTTCTTGTGTGGGTATTGATGTATATAAATCCTTAATGTCGTAGGAAACAAGTCTCGTATTTTCGGTAATTTTGATGTCCTTAAGTTTATTGATAAGGTCTTGTGTATTGTGCAACATGTATATGTTCTGCAAATTTATTTTCTCTTTCAATAATATGGTGAGGTGCTTAGCCAAGTTATATGCAGGTGCAGGTTTGTAATTTACTATAGGTCTGATCGGTATATTTTCCTTGTGAATTTTGGGTTGTGCTCTAAGTGTAGGGGGTCCTGGATTCATGTTCATGTATATGTATAGTTTACCGTCAGTAAACATTTTACAGCGTTTTAGTAGGCTGCGTATTTCCTTTTGGAATGAATCGGTTGGGTCATTTTTAAATTTCGTACATTTTGTCTGTTGAATGAATTGTTGTGTTTTGTCTATATAATCTTTTTTGTACATTATGACAGTCGTGTTACCTTTATCTGCTTTAGTAAGTAATAGATCATTATTTCGTAGTTTTGTCTTTATCTGTTTAGTAATTTTCTGTTCGCTAGGATTTGTTTTGGATATAGTGTGTTCTTTTATTGTTTTTTCGAGTACATCGGCTATCTTGTGTCTTAAGTGTTCTTGTCGATCAGTTGGTAAGTATGTTATAGTAGCTTCGGCGTCTACAATTTGGGTTTCAATTGTTCTTTGTATTTTGTCAAAAGGTAGGACATCAAAATTACCGAAAATACGAGACTTGTTTCCTACGACATTAAGGATTTATATACATCAATAGCCACACAAGAAACGTTAACAATTCTACGTAACATGCTTTTCAACTTATACGAGAATCAATATATTAACGAAATAATGGATATTGCAAAAACGATACTAAAACAAAACTACTTTAGATTTAACAATAACTTTTATAAATTACCTGATGGACTCGGCATGGGAAACCCGACATCCGCAATTTTTACAGAGATATTTATGCAACATTTAGAACAACTACACATCACAACCCTAATGGAAAAACATAAAATAACTCATTATTACAGATACGTAGACGACATAATATGCATCCTAGAAAGGGACAACGCAGAAGAAATTCTAACGGATTTAAACACAATACATAATAAAATCACATACACAATGGAAAAAGAGAAAGACGGAACCTTACATTATCTTGACATAACAATAACACGAGGAATTGACTCATTAAACTTTGACATATACAGAAAACCAACCACAACAGACATTACTATCCACAGTTCCTCAAACCATCCCACCCAACATAAACTCGCACCATTTAGACATATGATTAACAGACTTAAGACAGTCCCACTTTCTCCAGACAAATATAACAAAGAACTGGACACAATTTACACTATAGCTAAAAATAACGGTTACAACTGCACTACTATCGACAAACTACTTAGACAATACAACACTAAAAACAAGAAGAAAGAAAACAAGGAGACAATCGATACAACACGACGACACATTTTTACTTACACAGGACCAGAAATATATAGATTAACTAACCTTTTTCAAAAAGAAGGTTTACAGACAGCACTAAAGACGAGCAACACTCTACGCAACAATCTCAAGACATCAACAGAAATAACCGATAAATTTAACACCAGCGGAGTATACAGACTTACTTGCACCTGCAACCATACATACATAGGACAAACTGGACGAACATTAAAAACAAGGTTCACAGAACACATACGATCATATAAACGGAAAAGAGAAGACTCTAACTTCGCAATACACCTTAACACACATGAACACGAGCCAAGGGAAATAGATGAATGTATGACGTTAATACATCCTAGTAAAAAAGGACGAAGACTGGACATTCTTGAAAACATGGAAATATACAAAACACGAACGTTTAACGGAGATATTATTAACGAACAGGTAAATACAACCTCAGACACAATTTTTACACCACTTAAACTATTAAAACAAACTTACAAACGCAAAACACCCACAGATGGTCACACTTACCTACCTAATAATAAAAGACAGAAATATTAAAATTATATACCTTCAATAAAGATGACAGATATAAGGCAATCTACCTGCATAATACCATTTTTAAATAGACACCATCCTAACGGACAAAACTACCTGTACCCACCACTATCTATGCAACAAACACGTTACACTATCTAACCAGTACTAATCAAAACGCGGCTTGAAAATGATGTCTTTACATCGAAAGCGCTCGCCAATCGTACTAAATAAACAGCCAGTGACGACGGTCTTCACCGAAAGGTATGACAACAGTATTTTATTTACTGGCGGAATAAATCCAATTAACTTAATACCAAACACAGCTAGTCAAGCTAAGGTACTTTTAACTAGGCTTACTAACAAGACACTGCAACTGCACAAGACAATAGCAAACATACGGTACAACAAACAATGCCTTAACAACAGCATTACACCACGGTACATAACAGTTAACATTACAACCCAAACATACGCTTCCCAACACGCAAAGCGTGTAGCGCAATTGACATGGATAAAGACTGAGATACGCTCTCTTTACATTAAAAAAGACAAACTTAACAAAGAAATTTACCACATTCATCTTGAAGTAACAGACCTATTAACAAAACAAAACCTTTACCATTTATTTCCCTCATTTTTACACTACTTAGATAAAAGGATACAAAATCAAATGACTGACAAATACAAGCGAATGGAAAGAAAGTTTACAAAACTTACAAAACAGACCGACAAACGCACAAACACAGAATTTTACCCACGTGTGAAAAACCTTACAACCGTACGATTCAGCGACAATGAAACAAAGCTAATAGAGAAGGGACTAAAACATAATTTACCTTTTGACAAAATACAAAGAACAATTGAAACCCAAATTGTAGACGCCGAAGCTACTATAACATACTTACCAACTGATCGACAAGAACACTTAAGACACAAGATAGCCGATGTACTCGAAAAAACAATAAAAGAACACACTATATCCAAAACAAATCCTAGCGAACAGAAAATTACTAAACAGATAAAGACAAAACTACGAAATAATGATCTATTACTTACTAAAGCAGACAAAGGTAACACGACTGTCATAATGTACAAAAAAGATTATATAGACAAAACACAACAATTCATTCAACAGACAAAATGTACGAAATTTAAAAATGACCCAACCGATTCATTCCAAAAGGAAATACGCAGCCTACTAAAACGCTGTAAAACGTTTACTGACGGTAAACTATACATATACATGAAAATGAATCCAGGACCCCCTACACTTAGAGCACAACCCAAAATTCACAAGGAAAATATACCGATCAGACCTATAGTAAATTACAAACCTGCACCTGCATATAACTTGGCTAAGCACCTCACCATATTATTGAAAGAGAAAATAAATTTGCAGAACATATACATGTTGCACAATACACAAGACCTTATCAATAAACTTAAGGACATCAAAATTACCGAAAATACGAGACTTGTTTCCTACGACATTAAGGATTTATATACATCAATACCCACACAAGAAACGTTAACAATTCTACGTAACATGCTTTTCAACTTATACGACAATCAATATATTAACGAAATAATGGATATTGCAAAAACGATACAAAAACAAAACTACTTTAGATTTAACAATAACTTTTATAAATTACCTGATGGACTCGGCATGGGAAACCCGACATCCGCAATTTTTACAGAGATATTTATGCAACATTTAGAACAACTACACATTACAACCCTAATGGAAAAACATAAAATAACTCATTATTACAGATACGTAGACGACATAATATGCATCCTAGAAAGGGACAACGCAGAAGAAATTCTAACGGATTTAAACACAATACATAATAAAATCACATACACAATGGAAAAAGAGAAAGACGGAACCTTACATTATCTTGACATAACAATAACACGAGGAATTGACTCATTAAACTTTGACATATACAGAAAACCAACCACAACAGACATTACTATCCACAGTTCCTCAAACCATCCCACCCAACATAAACTCGCAGCATTTAGACATATGATTAACAGACTTAAGACAGTCCCACTTTCTCCAGACAAATATAACAAAGAACTGGACACAATTTACACTATAGCTAAAAATAACGGTTACAACTGCACTACTATCGACAAACTACTTAGACAATACAACACTAAAAACAAGAAGAAAGAAAACAAGGAGACAATCGATACAACACGACGACACATTTTTACTTACACAGGACCAGAAATATATAGATTAACTAACCTTTTTCAAAAAGAAGGTTTACAGACAGCACTAAAGACGAGCAACACTCTACGCAACAATCTCAAGACATCAACAGAAATAACCGATAAATTTAACACCAGCGGAGTATACAGACTTACTTGCACCTGCAACCATACATACATAGGACAAACTGGACGAACATTAAAAACAAGGTTCACAGAACACATACGATCATATAAACGGAAAAGAGAAGACTCTAACTTCGCAATACACCTTAACACACATGAACACGAGCCAAGGGAAATAGATGAATGTATGACGTTAATACATCCTAGTAAAAAAGGACGAAGACTGGACATTCTTGAAAACATGGAAATATACAAAACACGAACGTTTAACGGAGATATTATTAACGAACAGGTAAATACAACCTCAGACACAATTTTTACACCACTTAAACTATTAAAACAAACTTACAAACGCAAAACACCCACAGATGGTCACACTTACCTACCTAATAATAAAAGACAGAAATATTAAAATTATATACCTTCAATAAAGATGACAGATATAAGGCAATCTACCTGCATAATACCATTTTTAAATAGACACCATCCTAACGGACAAAACTACCTGTACCCACCACTATCTATGCAACAAACACGTTACACTATCTAACCAGTACTAATCAAAACGCGGCTTGAAAATGATGTCTTTACATCGAAAGCGCTCGCCAATCGTACTAAATAAACAGCCAGTGACGACGGTCTTCACCGAAAGGTATGACAACAGTATTTT
The DNA here is from genome assembly GCA_937654795.1 of Cistogaster globosa. Taxonomy (NCBI): domain Eukaryota; kingdom Metazoa; phylum Arthropoda; class Insecta; order Diptera; family Tachinidae; genus Cistogaster; species Cistogaster globosa. The sequence goes on along the minus strand of OW569403.1, from coordinate 103,907,291 downwards.
ATTTACTGGCGGAATAAATCTAATTAACTTAATACCAAGCTCAATAGGCATTAAAATGCTTGCTTGGTAACAAAAAAAATAATAAAATAAAAAAAAAATATATATATAAAAAGAAAAGATTCATAAATACTTACAACAACATACAAAATATTTATAAGTTTTTTATGTTGTTTTAGAAGTAGCAAAAAAGAAAAAAAAAATTTTTTTTGTAAGAGTAGCAAACAAAGGAAGAATAATGTTTTTTATGTTTAAATTATAGCATTAAAATACCAAAACCCTTATATATTATTGTAAATAATTTATTACCAATATAATTTTTTGTAAACAATTTTAAATTACGATTTTTTTTTTTGTTTTTGTTAACAATTTGAAAGAGATGGGTTTTAAGAATTTTAGTATTTTTTAGTTTTAAAATTTTAAAATAAGCTGGGATTACGTGTGGTGTTCTCCAACACAATAAGCGAAACCTTAGCGTGTCAACTAACAACATGGACTCATCTTGTCCAGCCCCCAATGGAGTAGCAACAAATCAACAAAAAATACGGAAACATGGCACTAGAAAATTTTTTTTAACTTAGAGGGCTTTATTGTCTCTAAAGTGAATGAACAACTTTAAAAATCTCAATCATGATTTTCCTCACTTTATTTAATTAAATTTATCATTAGCAGATGCTGAACCTTATCCAAAAAGCACCTTATGATCTAAAACGAAGTGTTTTTGTTGTGGTCACGAGCTACGATTTTTTTCCTGAAGTGTGGTAAAAACAAGTGTATTTAAAGCTTCGTTTAGCCATAGCAAAATGTAGTAGAGGCAACACAACCGCCACCTTTGTGACAACACCTCGCAGAATACGCAGATAAAATATGAATATGAAGCAAGCAGCCGGTGGAAATATTTCGTTTCGATACAATTCCGATATACCATACATGGTTCTTTGAATGGCATTGAATATAAAAGAAATACTAAAACTTTTCCCGAAGTTGAATTGGTTGGTTATAAAGGACCGACTATAATAAGATGCAGTCTATTTCAGACCAACATTGATTGTCCACATTCGCATGAGTTGGTTTTACGAAAAGATGATCATGATATATGTGATTCAAATAATTTGAAGGTGTCACAAGATGTTGGCTATTTTGCAGAATTTAAAAAACATGGGTATTACACATACGGCTAATAAAGGAATTATTGAAAAAGAAGCGACAACGTTTAGGACGTGACTTTCTTTTTAACAACTAAAGAAGATCAGAAGTGATACAACAAACAAAAAAAAAAAAGAGAAACTAAGGAGAAGAATTTTATTCTATTACGGCTATGCTGTGAAGATTTCCGAGTTGAGAAAAACAAATCATATACAACTATAGCCCCACCAATTTATACAAATCCAGTTAGTTTTCCGGAAAGAAGGTGACATAACACAAAACAACGCACCTCAAATAAGCAGCAAAAGACGCATCCTTCATATACGAACGCTAGCTCTCCATTTGCAGCAACATCAACACCACACGCAGGGACGCAGTTTCCGATAAGGGGGGAGGGATGTTGAGAGGCACCCTCGTATTTTTAAACTTTGTTTATAAGTTAATTTAATGTACTATTGAAATATGACTATTTAGCAAGTAAGCAATTTAATTATTTAAATTATTTTTAAGAAATGCTGTTTAATCAGCATTTTTAGCGTTAAGAATTTAGTATAAATAGCGATAAATAATTATTAAAAGTTGAGTTGTAAACTAGAAGTAAGAAGAAACACTTATAACCTGAAATTCCTACGGGACCCTGCAGGTTATAATTAAATAAAATTAATATACTTAGATAATAGCCTGAAATTCCTACGGGACCCTGCAGGCTATATAAATAAATAAAAATTATAAAATAAATAAATAAAAGTGTTTCCTTGCTTACAAACAACTCCAACACAGTGGTATTAAATTTTAAGATGTGTTTGTTGTTTTTCAGATTCTGTTTTTATAAAATAATGTTATCACTTAATTTTATGTAAATGTAAAATCGCACAATTTGTGAGTAATTTGTAATTTACTTGTAAAAAATGTTTTGTAATATTTGTTTTTATTATTTAAATAGACGATCCCTTGATAAAGTAGACAAAATATCTACGAACCGTCGGGAAAAATTTTAAATAAAATGTTTTTTATTTATAACATAAAAAATTCAGGTATAAAAGCAAGGAATAAAAAAACTGAAAGCCAGCAAAAAAATTAACTTTAAGGCTGATACTGAAAATATTGCGCGGTTTTCTAGACATTTAGTGCATAAAAAATAGTAATTATTCGAATGCATCTAACTCAATTGTTTGTAAAATTTGTAAGTGTATGTATTTGTATATTTTAATTTTAAAATTTAAAAATAATTTAAATGTTTTTTGACCCAGCTGGCATTCGGAAGTTTGTTTGACGAGCGTCTGTAAACTTTGATGAAAAAAATTCCTGTTAAATTTGGTAAACATTTACTGTAATATTTGATAAAAAAATTTTGTGATATTTGATAAATATTTTTGTACTTAATATTTGTAAGAAAAATAAAAATCACAAATTACAAATACCATACCATAAGTTATATAAAAAAGTTTAATAATATTATAAACAAAAGTAAGAGCTTAACAAGACAGGTACCCCTTGTTTATTTCTTCCTTTTACTAATGAAGGGAGGTGTAGTGCAATACCATCTCCATTTACTACGTTAAGATACAACTATGTATATTCTATAGAAAAAGATTAGTAAGAACGTAGGATAACATAAAGTAAGATGGAATAATAAAGGGACACTTACTCTAGTTTTAACCATAGATAACCGACTGTGGTATTAACGTGCAAGGTGAATAGAACATATTTTAGTTAACACTCATAATTAGCTCATTTTATAATCATAAAGGTGATAGTTTCACGACTCGCTTGAAATAAGAATTAAGGAGTCTTACACGATTGCTTCTGGAGCATCGTACACGATTCTTACGGGATGTCGCTTTACGAATCTGAATGCAAAGGAATCTAATGAAATCCGGAAAATAAATCAATAATTGAGAAATGTTTTGCTCGACCCGGGTTATCTAATATATCATCGATGGGCGTAGAGAAAATTTATCTGCAATTAATTTTTTTGTTGTTGTCTACGCACATACGATAAGCTTTCTGATTCTCATGACTTTTCTTGGGCACCAAAATTAATGGCCTATTAAAATTTGAACAGATTGGTTCGATTAGATTGATTTGTAGTAACTTTCCGACTTGCCTATTGATCCTTTTGTGCGTGTTCTAGACTAATTCTTGATATAAACTGGAAATGTATCAACTAATCTAAGTTTCTGTTCGTAAAAGTTGTTTAACGTCATTCTATCGTCCTCTTAAGCAAATATATCCGCATACTGTTCACAAAGAGGTAATAAAAAATTTTTTACTCCGTTCGGACAACGTTTTTTCAGTATGTCCCTCAATTTAGTTACCCCTCTGTTGACCATTCCGTTGTCATTAATCGAATACACGTCATAATCAGCTAATCGTTCCCTTTTTACTTCGTCGTTCGGAATGCACTTAAACTCATCCGTCGTATTAACAATTTTCAAAATTAAATTATTGCCGTCAATAATTACCTTTGCTAAAAAACATCTTTACGCAATTCCTGAGAATCTAGAAACATGGGTTCGGAAACATTGTTCAACCGAATGGTACGAGAAACTTCGCATCGAAATGGGACTACACAAGTAAAATTACTGGTTCCTGGATGGATTAGAATTTTTAGCACTGAGTTAACAACTGAATTTTTTATAATAACAAAGGAAAAAACCCGGCAGTTGATATGCTTCTCAGAAAGAATTTCATTCAAGTAATAATAAAATATTTCACAAGAAAAATTATTCTATTTTTTTATATTTATAAAACAATAAAAAAGAGATATACGAAACTTAAGGTTTTAACAAGTGACAAATATTAAAAAGTTAATATTTTAACACCCTCTCTCAAAAAGATAACTTAAGATTCTTTCTAATTGCAATAAAACTGTTTAAACGCAAAGATTTTGTAAAAACATCTGCAATTTGGTTTTTCGATGGTATGTATTCAATATTAAGATTTCCTTTTTGAATATGGTCCCTGATAAAGTGATATTTTATATCAATATGTTTTGATCGCTTGCTTTCCAAGTTCTTGGCCATAGCAATGCATCCTGCATTATCTTCATATAGTGTAAAAGGATAATTTTCTGAAGCAACCTTTACATCTTGTAGAATCCCTTTTATCCAAATGCCTTTAGAAACAGCTTGACTTAGAGCGACATATTCCGCCTCGCTAGATGATGTTGCTACTATTGTCTGTTTTTTACTCGACTACGATATTGGACATCCGTACACGTAGTATATATATCCTGTTGTAGACTTGCGATCCTCAGCGCTAGCTGCCCAGTCAGCATCAACATATCCAACCAGAACTTTATCCTTGATATTTCCGTCAAATCTGAGTTTTAATTCCTTTGTTCCCTTTATATAGCGTAAAATTCTCTTTAGTGTTGTCCAATGTTTCTCTTCAGGGCTTTGCTGAAATCTACCCATATACCCTACAGCATAGCATATATCACGGCGAGTACACACATCAAATACATTAAGCTCCCTAAAAGTTCGCGGTAAGGATTAGAGGTTGCTTTCCCTTTTTTAAGAGACAACTGTAGACTCTTCTCCATTGGCGTATTGCTATCATTACAATTCAACATGCCGAATTTCTCCAAAACTTGGTTGATATATGTACTTTGTGGAAATGTCATTTCACCTTTGATTTTATCGTACTCAATTTTAATACCAAGGTAATGTTGCAAAACTCCACAATCTGACATTTCAAATGATAATGACAATTTCCTTTTTAGATCTTCAATCTCAGATAACTTATTGCCAGCTATTAAGAGATCATTAACATAGAAAACTTCATGTACAGACAGTAGGTTCAATAAAAAGCTGTTGAATTTTTCATTCCAACATTTTGGACTTTGTTTCAAACCGTAAAGGGATTTGACCAACTTAAGAACCTTCCCTGTTTGACTTTCCATTCCATCAGGAATTTTTAAATATATCTCTTCCTTTAATTCCCCATGAAGAAAAGCAGTTTTTACATCCAATTGATGAAAGTAAAAACCTTTGTGTACTCCTATTGCAAGAATAATACGAATGGTTGCCATTTTAGCAACTGGGGAAAAAGTATCTTCATAAATAATACCGTGTTTTTGTAAATAGCCTTTAGCTACAAGTCTAGCTTTGAATCGTATCGGATCTCCACACGCATTTCTTTTAATAGTGAAAACCCATTTAGATGTTAGAGGTTTAATCCCCTCGGGCATACTAACAACTTCCCAAACTTTGTTCTTACGCATCGAGTTTAGTTCATCTTGAACAGCTGCTTACCATTCTCTACTTTCTGTGAATTTTTCGATTTTAGAATAATCTGATCGAATTTTTAATACATTCTCATGTGTAATAGCCCCGAACAACGACATATAAAAATCAGAAAACTTACTTGGTCGCTGAACTTGTCTATTGCTACTTCTTAGCTCAAGAGTTTCATCATCGTTTGCTGGTATTATGATGCCGTGTTCCTCTGAGGGTAAGTTTTGTGTGATATTACCTACAGATTGTTCATCTTCTGTTCTGTTTTCATTCAATGGCTCAGCTTCAGTTTCAGGAACTAAAATTCCATCTTCTGCATTTTCAACATCAACGATCCTGCTATCTTGAGAAACGATCCAATCAGTTAACTCCCTCTCTGGATCGGTTCGGTCTACATCTAAGTTATCAAATTGTCCTTTGGTATATTTATATGGAAAACTACTTTCATCGAATTTCACATCCCTCGCTGTAACGATTTTCATATTGCTTTTGTCCCATAGCCGATATCCATTTGAGCAATAATCAACCATTATCAGAGCTTTGCTTTTAGCGTCAAGTTTACATCGCTTTTGACTAGGTATCCAAGCAAACGCTCGACATCCAAAAATACGTATCTTCGAAAGATTAGGTTTCTCACCAATCCACATTTCCGCGGGCGTTATTTTATTTGATAGAGTTTGTGTCGGACTCCTGTTTATAATATATACAGCTGCATTCAGAGCTTCACACCAGAAGATTTTTGGATCTCAAGCTTCTTGTAACAGTGCTCGAATCTTTTCCTCCAACGCTCTATTAAAACGTTCAGCAACTCCGTTTTGTTGTGGAGCGTAAGCAATAGTTTCACTAATTTCAATTCCTTTCTCTTTACAGAATATAACCACATCAGTTGATTTAAATTCTCGACCCTGATCTACTGTGAGTTTCGATACACCTAACCCAAATTTCGCAGTAACGACAGCTTCAAATTCTTTGAATTTTTGAAAAGTTTCGTTTCAGAAGGTAAACATGCGCAAAATGAGTGAAATAATCTATGAACGTTATAAAATAACGACGTCCATCCCATGATATTGGGCTTATTGGTCCACATAATCCTGAGCGTATGTGCTCTATTGGTCGTCTTGCTCTTATACGAGATTTAGAGAAAGGCTCTCTACATTGCTTACTCTTAACGCATATTTCATATAGATTGTCGCGTTTAGTCTGTGGTAAACCAACAACCATATCATTTCGAACAAGTTGGTCCATACTTTGGTTACTGATGTGTCCCATCCTTTTATGCCATATTTCACCTTCCTCACATCTGCTTATATTTGCGATGTTCTTTGTAATTTTAAGTTTCAGCTCAAACAAATTTCCACATTTACTTGCTGTAGCGATCACGACTCCCTTTTTTTTAATGACTGCACAATTGTTCTTAAACTTTACGTCGATTCCTGCTTCAACCAGTTTAGTAACAAATAAAAGATTCTCTTTGAATTGCGGACTGTAAAGTACATGCTGTAAATTTATTTGTATTCCTTTATTGCTGATTCCATTTATTTCTCCTATTTTCGAAACCGAAATATGCTGGTCTTCTTTTGCGACATTGATATTCTTTGTTGAATTTTGGTAAAAATATCATAATCATTTACAAAATGATCCGTTGCGCCTGAATTCAGAGCAAAAATATCATAGTCGGTATTATAAAACTAACACCGCACTTTGATTCATGCGCATATTAACCATTTTTGCATTTACAATCCTTTTTCATGTGCCCATATTTTCCGCATTAAATCTTGCAGAAAGCTTCTTTTTCGTGGAAAACGCAGTAATTTTCTCTGCTTCTTCCACTCCAAAACGATTTCTTTTCTTGGACTCTTCAGCCAAGAGACGCGGCTTTACCGGAGCTAAACTGAGTTCCTTTACCTTTAAGTTTTTCAGTGCTATAACTAAAGGATCATACTCTTCCGGTAGTGCGAGAAATAGCTGTGAGACAAAATCTGCCTCTTCTGGCTTCGCTCCTGCTGTCTTGAGCTGTCTCACGAGTGTGTCAAATTTTAGGAAATGACTACTCAGATCGTCTCCTTTAAACTGTAATTTAGCTAACTCTTTTCGGATAATTGTCTGGTTTTGAGGTGATTTTCGTGCAAACTCAGCTATCAACGCGTCCCACATGTCCTTAGCTGTCAGCTTGTCTCGAAGATATTCGAGATAATCATCACTTACCAAGTTAGTAATGATGTCCTTCGCTCGAGAGTCCTTTTTCTTAAACTCAGCTTCTTAACTCGTACTTCTTGACGACGCTGGAGCTGACTCAACAACAGCTTCCAAGCACCCTGCAGCATCTAAATGTTTTTCCACATTGTTTTTCCAATTCTCGAAATTTGTTCCTCGAAACTGAGCTATACCAGTTTTCTCGGTGGTGCCCACAAGCTTTTATAATAACAAAGGAAAAAACCCGGCAGTTGATATGCTTCTCAGAAAGAATTTTATTCCAGTAATAATAAAATATTTCACAAGAAAAATTATTCTATTTTTTTATATTTATAAAACAATGAAAAAGAGATATACGAAACTTAAGGTTTTAACAAGTGACAAATATTAACAAGTTAATATTTTAACAGAAATTGAAAATGTCATGTCCGCATAATTGATCCTACACCGATTGTCCTTCAGAAAATCCTTACCTAATATTCCGTTTGCGGGGATATTGAAATTGTTATTGACGACATGGACAACTTGAGTAATGATATGATTTCAAATAGTTAAATGTGTGCAGAATTATCCTAACGTGGATGTTGTATTCCGCGTTATACCGGAAATGTTTACAGTTCGATTTTTATTTAAAATAGTTCTGGGATTCAAACAAGAAATTTTCACAAGCGATATGTCAGCTTGTGTGTTAACAAGAAATGTGCATGATCCAACAGCATCGATGCAACAAATTCTGATGAAATCAGTGTAAGGTTGAAGCTCTAATGTGATTTCACACAATTTTCCTTTTCTAATTTTGATTCTCTTCCTCTTTCGAGTTCAAGAGCTCTTGTTGAGGGACTTTCGAGTTTAAAAACATAACAGAAGTCCTTCGATTATTAAACGTTCGACGAAAACAATTTCTATTGTTGTTATTTCTATTCGAGTTATTCCTATTATTGTTAAAATTCTGACTACTAGCTCTAAACCGGTTTCTACCGCGGCAATTAACACAATTGTTCTGTCTATAGAAATTGTTGTGATAATGATTTGAAGTGCTATGTCGTGGAAAACTATTGTTTTTACTACCATTATGTCGAATTGCTAAAACTTGTTTCTCTCGTATTTTCCAATGCCGATTTAATATCTGCTATGGTTTACACGCTATAAGGCAATGGTTCGCTAGCCTTTCCTTCCAACTTTGGTTTTATAAAGTTTACAAATTTGCATCAGTTTAATCTTCTATTAAAGTTGCTTTATCCAAGAACGAAGGTAACGTAATCGTAATTGTCACGAATTATTGACGCACACATGCTAATGTAGGCCTTTTTTTGTTCAATAGTAGCCATCGTGATTTCTATATCTTTCTTATTTAAGGTTCGTCGGTCTTGTATTTCTGTTGGCGTAAGGTCTTCTTTGCTATCTGTTATTATTTTTCTATGGATAATAATGATTTCATCTATACTTGCCGGCACATGTATTTCGCATCCCAGCCTATCAAAGCAATGTTTCAATCCTTCTCTGGACTGATTTACTTTTGCAACAACTGGCTCTAGCTGGGTTTGTTCTTACGTAAATAGTAACCAAATTGTATTTTTCTATAAGAAGATGAATTTTTTGAAAGAGGTCGATTTTGACAAACTCTTTTTACATCTGCTTTGTAATTTGAGACTAGCTCGTTAAAACTTTTGAGGTCAAAACCTGACATTTACACATTTATTATTTTTTTCGAATTTGTCGTTGGTATAAATCAAATCTATAAATCCAATTTTGAAAGTATGCAAATTATATTTCACTTTATATGGAAATATTGATGAAATTAAAAGAAAAAATTGTCCAAGTAAATAATTTATTTGTAAACTATTTCTTCGTTTGTAAAGTTAAAAATATTCTGGAAATCGTTGAGTTTTACTGGTCTGTGAATTTAATTTTGTACAGGGAAATCTATTGAATGGAAAAAGTTAATTATGTTCTTTTTATGTTATTTTTTTGTTTCTTTTTCTTTTTTTTTTAATAATTATGCACGTGGTTATTATTTTCTTATGGATGCAATTTCCCTTTTCATATTAATGAAAATATTCATATATATACCTATCTATGTATAAATGGTGACACTATAACACATTTATATGCATATGTACATATCTATATACTTTTGTATTTAGATTTTAAAATTATTTTTGACAACATCATCTCTTGATTTACTTTAAATAATCGTCGTAAGATTTCAAGTTTTATGTGCGTATACATAGTATTAAATCAATTTATATTTTAATGATGTTTCTCTCTCATTTGCAAGTTCAAATTAATAAAGGCCGGGGCACATAGAATCCATCATACGTTAAACTTTGACAATTTCAGCTGACAAGTCAGTTAAAATACATATTTTCTTACGATCGTTGTCACAATCAATACGTGTCCGTCAATGCAAAGTACGAAAGTTGGTCAACTTTTAACTTTTGACTTATGTTGAATACTTTGACAGCTATCAACTGCTTCTTCTTCTCTGTTTTCTTTTAACTCTTGCTGTGTTTTAATTGTGTTTTGTGATTTTAATAAAACAATTTTGGTGGCAAACAATAAAATACCAATTTAATTAAATTAACAAGTGAATAAAATACAAATTAAATTTAAAAGTGAATAAAAATAGAGAGCAAACTTTGATTTAACATCCGTCAGCAAAGTATTCATTGTGCCAACTACATCCGTCGTAACTTTGACATTAGTTGAATTTGTCAAAGTACAACGTATGACAGATTCTTTGTGCCCCGGCTTTAAAACAACCCTTACATTTCATTCCTGCTAATTTTTCTCAACTAATGTAATCGTTTTTTTCTTAAACTCGTCGCTATTTTTTATATTTGTAAGTACTTATGAATGTATAAGCATACATACATATGTATGTATGTACTCTCAATCGATTATTTTGCAAAATATTTGATAACGATAAAGAGTGTTGTCAAAAACTGTGTTATTTTATAATGAGAGTGAATTGTATGGAACTAAATTCTTATTACTATGTTGTGAGTATATAAATGAATATGCGAGTACATACATATATACTTGTTGGTACTTTTGTACTAATAAATGTATGTATGTATATGAATTTATAAAAATTAGCAAATACATATAGGTATGTATGTAAATTTTTAAAATCACTGAAAATTTTAATCTATATGTATATTTGTATGTATTATTGAAATTAAATATAGGATTTTTACCTTTTTATTTTCATTGAGTTCATGTTTTTGCGTGTGAACAGGTGATAAAAAAGAATTTTAAGTGTACATATGTACCTATGGACAGTGTTGTGCAAAACAAAAGCAACAAAGTTTATAAATGTAAAAAAAAACTAATTTATTCGGTTTTACAAAACCAAAAATCCTAAGTACTTCACAATTATGTATGCTTAAAACTAGATAAAAATAAATTAATTTAATTTACGTCTTTAGTAAAAAATTAAATTGAACTATTCAGGTCTCTATAAAAAGCTGTGCAAAACCAAAGTAACACATTAATATATTGTATACGACCCTTTTTTTCTAATAACTTCTGCACATCTGCGTCACATAGATTCATTTAGATTATCGAGTATATTCTGTGAAATACGCTTCCACTCATCTTCTAGATATTAGAAGAGTTCTCTACGATTTTTAGATCGTTTTTCGGAAATACGCTTTTTTAGTATCCCAAAAAGGTTTTCAGTGGGATTCAAGTCGTGCGCTTGTGCCGGCCAATCGAGGACTTGAATCCCACTCGCTTCAATAAACTCCTTGACCAACCTCGAAGTGTATTTCGGATCATTATCACGCTGAAGCACCCATCGAAGACGCATATTGCACTCAGCATAGGGAACCATCTTCGTTTCAAGAATTTTTTTATACATGAAACGGTCCATTGTACCATCAATTTTGTAAAACGGTCCGACTCCATTTGCTAAGAAGCACGCCACACCATCACGCTGCCACCCCCGTGCTTAAAATTAATTTTACAATTCTGGGGTTCAAGCCGTTTGCTAGGCAATCGTCGTACTGTGGACATACCATCTGAGTTCATTAAGTTAAATTTTGATTCGTCGCTGAAAGGTACGGTTTCCCATTTTTGAACGGTCCAGTTTAGGTGTGTGTAGCAAAATTTAATCTAAATAAATAAAAGCACACAAAAGTATTAGTACTAATTCAATTAACAACAAATAAAATCAAGTAGTTAGCCTAGTACCTTTTCTGAATATGTCTTTTTTGCTAGTTTACATAAATATGTTCCGTTATTTTTGAAAAAAGAAATGTTTGCAAATGATTTTACAATTTGTTGCTTTTGTTTTGCACACTCTTTTTTATACGTTTAAATGTTTTTGGTGGGTTTTTTTAAAGGAGTTGAAAATTTTGGACTACTAAAATTAATGAATGACTTTTTTAGTTTTTTTGAAATTTTTTAGTTCTTTTGAGTTTTATTTGTATACAAGTATGTACATTGTTATATTTAATTACATAAATATAATTTTATTCTTATATGCCAAAAATAAAAAGGAGGGTAAATAATCACAGAAAAAACTGGGAATCACAAATTGCCTATAGTTTTTCTTATCCAAAATATTGAATTATTTGATTAAAAATATAGTTGAATTGATAGTAAAATTAGTTGAAATAGTTCTTCTAAAAAAAACAACAAATCGATTTGATAAAGGATTTGTCAGTTTAAAACTAATTTTGATTAAAAAATTAATTTATTGGATAAAAAATATTAATTCCTCCATTTGTTGTTGTTACTATGATTAAAATCATATATACATATGTAAGTTAACACAACTAAGAATAAGTCACTCACCTCTTACACAATTTATTATTTAAATTAAGCAACACCATAAAAAACAATACTGTTAACACTTTTAATAATTATTGCTAAACAAACTAAAAGAATAGGAAGTAAATTGTAATATTATTGCTTCGCAATAATAAGCAAGAGACAAAAAACCTAAATTGTAATACTTTTTGTAATAATTGCTAAATAAGCAAAAGTAAAACTTATTCTTTTATAATTAATATTATTTTTTTTATTGTTAACATAAAATAAGCCAATAAACTTAAATTGTAACACTTTTGCTAAATAAGCAAAACTTATTAACTGTCAATATAAAATAAGCCAATAAATTTAAGTATATAAAGCAGAATATTAAATAAAGAAACCACTCTTGCTTATACAACTGCCACGATACACATGCAGGTTAACTGGCGCCCGAGCAAAAGTAAAAGTACCGTTTGAAAAAAGTGTAAAAAAAGCGGGAAAAGGACATAAATTTGTTCACAAAAATAATTATTTTAAAAACTACTAGGGGAAAAATCTATACAAAACCCCGAACAGAAGTGAAAGTGTTGTTAAAAGTACCGTTTGAAAAAAGTGTAAAAAAAGCGGGAAAAGGACATAAATTTTTTTTCACAAAATAATTATTAAAAAAACTACCAGGAAAAAAAAAGGAGGAAAAAAGTAAAAAACCCCGAGTGAACGTTTAAGCAAAAAAACTAGACGTAATAAAATCTACAAACGATAAGAAGTTTTAAAGCTGAACCGGGAAACCAGAGTCAAGGAAAATCAGTAGTCGGTAGACAAACAGTACCCCAGTAGAAGAGCGAAAAGGAAAACTACTATTGCCCGAGAAGAAATGCTGATATTATTATAAGTCATTTAAGTTAAGGAATTTTGATATATTTTAAGACAACTAAGTCAAAAAATTAAAAACATTTTTTTTTCCAAGAAATTTGGAATATAAATAATAATTCAAGAATAAAAATTGAAAAAATTTAGAATAAAAAAGTAATTGTAAAATAATTAACTTACAAATTAATTCAAGAATACAAATTGAAAATGATTTAGGATTCAAGAATAAAAATTGAATCAAAAAGTAATCGAAAAATAATTTACAAATCAATTCCAGAATAGAATTTAGAATTAAAAAGTGATCAAAAATTAACTATTTTAAAAATCAATTGTGAAAACACATTAATTTAAGAATAAAATTGAATCAAAACATAATTAATTTCAAAGAAAAGTTTTAAATTAAGTGAAAATATTTTTGGAATAACACTATTTTAAGCACACAACGCAAACACATAACAGTGATGGACCAATTACAAAACGCTATCACTCAACCTACTGGCGCACTCAATGCCCAGATTGAGTTAACCAAAACTCTTGCTTCTAGAATAGCTAGTTTAGAAGCGAATTCTCGAAACCCCCAACAACAGGAGGTTTCACTATCAGTTCTAAGATCTGAAGAGGATCTTAAAACAATAAGCAAACACCCAGACAGTGTCAGGGACTTGCAGGTATTCGACGGTAACCCCGTCCAATACATAAAGATTACGAAATTGTCAGGACAAAACCTATTTACAGGGCAATACTCCAACATATAAGGTACAAGGTTAAGGGTGTTGCAGACACAGCACTAATATCCTACAACATTTTTGATGAAAATTGGGAGAAAATTAAAAACTGTCTATCCTTACATTACGCGGACAAAAGAGACGTCCAAACACTGGAATTCGAACTAAGTGTGATGAGACAGGGCTATAACACAGTAGATGAATATAATGCTAAAGTAAACCACCAACTTTCCCTAATAATAAACAAAATTAAAACAGATACTTATTCAGGCGAAACAGTTGAAGTACTAATATCTAGTTATCGAAATAGGGCTTTAGATATTTTTATCTGTGGATTAAATGGAGACGTTTCTAGGATGCTCGCAATCCAGAAGCCAAAAACTTTACCTGAGGCGTACACTTCGTACCTCGAGTTTCAGAATTTAAATTTCAGAAATAATTCTATTAACCCTCGTTATCCCAACACAATAACTACTCCAATGAACCAAATGTACAAAACTGGAAATTTAAACAGACCGCAATTACCACCAAGAAAACCTAGTGCAAACGAAAAGATACGAATTTTTAACACACCTGTACCAACACCAATAAAAACTAACCCATACCAGGCCTCGCCACCTAGGCCAACTCAACCAAAACCACCCGTGCCAATGGAGGTTGACCCCACTATAAAATCTCATCGTGTGAACTACATGAACAGAGCGGAAAAATCACCCTTATCCAACTCGGCATACTCCTCCAATGTCCCTAGGAAACAACAACGACTGTTCCACACCAACACAACGGAAGGGGTAGAAGAACCAACAGATTACGATGAAAGCAACAACGAACAGTACGAGGAGAACACTGAAGACGAAGAATTACAAAAACACGAAGGAAACGAGCTAAATTTTATGACGGAAGCCTATCTAGCTTTCCATACCTAGAACTTACTTCTAAGGAAGGGCGAATTTTAGAATTCTTAATAGATACTGGTGCAAATAAAAATTTCGTCTCAGAAAAAATTGCATACAACTCCAACCCCGTAGAGACTAATTTTAAAATACAATCAGCAACAGGCCAAGCTCTAATAACTCATAAAGTTGTCGGTAAATTTTTTAAGACTCTTGGCATAAATAAAGATATCACATTTTTTGTCCTACCAGGCCTTAAATCATTTGACGGAGTTATAGGTGATGATTCCCTTAGGCAACTGGAAGCAATAATTGATAGAAAAAAGAACACACTTAGATTAGGCAATGGCGCGACTATTCCACTTAAATCCAGAGAATCAATACAAGTAAACCATTCCCAAACCATACTCCATAGCGATGACTGTATTCAAGCGCTCATAAACGAGTACAAGGAACTATTTGGTCCAGTTTCCAATAGGGGTACCATCGAAACTAATGTACAGGCAGAAATCAGGACGTCAACAGCAGAACCTATTTATACAAAGTCATCTCAGAGGGGAAGTAGAAAAACAGATAAACCAAATGCTCAACGATGGTATAATAAGACGTCCAAAAAGCCCATACAACTCACCGCTCTGGGTAGTTGCCAAAAAACCCAAGCCTAATGGGGAAAAACAATATAGGGTCGTGATAGATTTTAAACGACTTAACGCCGTCACGATATCTGACACTTACCCTATCCCGGACATTAACAATACACTTTCTAATTTAGGTCAGAATGAATACTTTACAACTTTCGATTAACCTCTGGGTTTCACCAAATTAAGATGAAAAAGTGCGATATTGAAAAAACCGCATTCTCCACTAATAATGGGAAATTCGAGTTTTTACGATTACCTATTGGACTCAAAAACGCACCGTCAATATTCCAGCGCATGATGAATGACGTTCTTTTGCCATTACTTGGGAAGGCAAGCTATGTCTATGTCGACGATATCATTGTATTCGGAAAAAATAAAAATGATCATATCGAAAACTTACGCAAAGTTTTCCTTTTATTAAAAAAAGCTAACCTAAAAGTAAATTTTTACAAATCTAAGTTTCTAAAAAAAGTGTAGAGTTTCTAGGACAAACAGTATCCCAGGAAGGCATTAGACCAGATCCTGGTAAAGTAGCCGCAATCCAACAAATTCCCGTTCCAAGAAATTTAAAGGAACTCAAAAGTTTCCTCGGGTTAGCATCGTACTTCGAAGATTTATTAAAGACTATGCAGCCATAGCAAAACCACTTACGAACCTCACTAGAGGCCCTAACGCACAAATCAAGGCGAATAGATCAAAAACTATCGCCATACATCTGGATGAAAAAGCAGTCAAATCTTTTAGGGACCTAAAAAAACAACGTGATCAGAGATTCTAGCTTTTCCAGATTTCGAAAAATCATTTATCCTAATGACAGACGCATCTAACTTTGCGCTAGGAGCTGTTCTGCCACAGGGAGAAATAGGTAAAGATCGTGCAATTGTGTACCTATCTAGATCTCTTAATAAAACAGAGGAAAATTACTCTACTATAGAAAAAGAAATGCTTTCTATAGTATGGTCGCTCGATAAGCTCCGAAATAATTTATATGGTGCTAGGGAGATTAAAATTTTTACAGATCACCAACCATTAACATTTGCATTAAGCAACGCGAACAATAATGCTAAGCTGAAACGCTGGAAGTCCAGAATAGAGGAGTACAACTACAAATTAATTTATAAGCCTGGCAAAACCAACACCATCGCAGACGCACTCTCGCGAATACCGACTCATGTTAACGTACTAACCATATCAGACTGTTCCCAACATAGTGCCGAAGAAGACAGCACAGACTTAATACACCATTCTGATGCCCCAATAAAAGTTTTCAAAAACCAAATAATATTTTCAACAGACTTAAAATCCAGTTACTTTGAAGAGGCCCATCAGAACTTTCAGCGACACTATGTAAAAACAAGCAGACTAAATGAGAATAACTTAGTTAAAATATTAAAAGATAAATTAAACCCTAACGTAATCAGTGGAATAAAAATACCGAAGGGTAAAATCGCGCTGCTACAACAAGTCTTTAGGAAATATTTTTCAAAATTTGAAATACGAATTACACAAAAATTAGTTGAAGACGTAATGGATAAGGAAAGTCAATTTTTGATTATTAAAAACGAACATAAGAGAGCTCACAGGAATGCCAAAAAAAAATAAAGAGCAAATCTTGGAAAAATATTACTTTCCAAATATGACAAAACTCATTAAGAATATTACCGGAACATGTGAAGTATGCAGTAGAAACAAATATGATAGACACCCATCTAAACCAGAATTACAACCTACCCCAATTCCATCTTATCCAACAGAAATTCTTCACATTGATATAATGGAAATAAAAAATGAAAAATTCATAACGTGTGTTGATAAATTTTCAAAATTTGCGAAATTCTTTCACATCAAGAATAAATCGGTCTTGCACATACGAGAAAAAATGAATAAATTGCTTCATTTCTTCTTTACCCCAAAAGTTATTGTAATGGATAACGAAGGCAGTTTCATTAGCCCAATCGTTTTAAATTATATAGAAGGTTTAGGAAATGTTAAAATGCCTTAGGGAAGAGTATCCAGAGTACTCACTTAAAGAGTTAATTAGCATAACAGTCGACAGGTATAACAATACAATTCATTCCGTAACGAAAAGGAAACCTGCTGACATATTTTTTGGACGAACCGAAAGAATTAACTACCAAAGACCGACAGACTTTAGGGAAATCGTTAACAAAGACCTACGAAACGAAATAGCCAGAAACCAAAAAATTCAACTATACAGACAGAATGCAAAACGCAAAAAACCGAAAAAATACGAACCGGGGGACACAGTGTTTAAGAGAAACAAGCAAATAAAGGGAAAATATAAACCTTTGTATACCAAACAGACTATCGCAAAAAACAATAATGTAACGGTGACTACAGGCGATAATAAAAAAATTCATAAGTCACATCTAAAAAGTTAAAAAAAATTGTTTTTTTCTCTTTCCCCTCATTTCAGACTTTTGTTACACATGACAAATGCTTCACTGGACATATACAAGTACAATAGTCCTATAGTAACCTTTAAACAGGGCATAGGGAAAATCAGTAATGGAAATTATAAAATCATACATACAATAGATTTAAAACAATATGAACAAGCAACAGATAAAGTAAGAGTGGTTATACGTGATCGGACAAATAATATCGGAACACTAAAACCACAAATACAACATCAGCTTAAAAAAATAGACGATATGCTACACCAGCTTCACATCCGTAATCCAAGAACGAAAAAGTCTATAGACTGGATCGGGTCCGCCTGGAAGTGGATAGCTGGAAATCCGGACGCTACTGACTGGGATCACATACTAAGCAGAACAGATAAATTGGAAGACAATAACAATAAACAATACTGAATTAACGAAATCCTAATAAACACGACAAGCAACATTTTAGAAGAATACAACCAAATTATTACGGAAAAGAACGCAAATAACATTACACAAGTACTTTTTAATAAATTAGGGTTAATAAAAGACGAAATAACACAAATTGTAATGGCATGTCAGCTAATAAAAAGGGGTATAGTTCATTCTCAAATTCTGAATTAAGGCGACATAGAAAACATACTTGCCCAAACTGAGACACTACCATACAAAAACGAACTTCAAGCACTTCAATATGCAGAACCTTCAGTGGTGAATAAAGGCAGTCTTCTTCTATACATGATCTCCTTACCACTAACACATCAAACCACATTCAACAACGTCATTGTACGTTCAACGATAACAGACAACAAAAGAATATACGTTAACTTTACAAATTTATTTATATCACAAACAGGAAACTATGGAGTCAGATGTAAGTGTATTGATATCGAAGATATCACAATTTGTAAATCGAATTGCTTAGAAAAACTAAACACAGACTACTGCATAACTAATATCCTTACCGGTAGGAAGACAGCCTGCGAGTACCAGATAAACGAACAAGCAGTAATTGAGGAGATATCCCCAGGTACCGTTTTCTTGACAAACTATCAGGGAAACATTACACACGCTAACTCTACCAGATACCTTAATGGCACCTTTATAGTAAATTTTTTTAACGAAACAATCATTATAAATAACACTACCTACTCAAATTGGCAAACGACTTCAATGCAAGCGATGCCACCAATATTTCAAAGTGATTTATCGCAAAAAAATATTAAGCTAGACTTACAATACCTCCACCACCTTTACCTTCAAAATATCGAGAGCATAGATAACCTCTCCCATAAAGGACTAATCTCAGTCGGCTCTAATTTCATACTACTCCTTTGTGTTTTTCTCATAATAATAATTACTCAATTACACCCTAAGTGTAGGAATAAGCATCAGACGTTGAAAATTCCTCCAATGACAAACTTCCCTGAAATAAAAATTAATTACCCATGAAATATATATCATCGGGACGATGATGCTTAAGAAGGGGGGGGGGGGGGGGGGGGTTAACACAACTATGGATAAGTCACTCACCTCTGACACAATTTTTTATTTAAATTAAGCAACACCATAAAAAACAATACTGTTAACACTTTTAATAATTATTGCTAAAAAAACTAAAAGAATAGGAAGTAAATTGTAATATTATTGCTTCGCAATAATAAGCAAGAGACAAAAAACCTAAATTGTAATACTTTTTGTAATAATTGCTAAATAAGTAAAAGTTATTCTTTTATAATTAATATTATTTTTTTGATTGTTAATATAAAATAAGCCAATAAACTTATTAATTGTCAATATAAAATAAGCCAATAAATTTAACTATATAAAGCAGAATATTAAATAAAAAAACCACTCTTGGTTATACAACTGACACGAAACACCTGCAGATTAACTTGTATGTATGCACATACATAAATGCGAATTGATAACTTATAAAATTATTCCTTACATTTGTTTTTTTTTTTATTTAGTAAATACCTTCATTTTTATTCATTTAATAAGTTACCTTTGCATAAAAAGTTTGTGTAAAAAATAAAAGTCACAGAAAAATAAAACTATTGTTTGTTTTTTTATGTTAAAAGAATATAAGGTTTTTTATATCAAAAATATATAAAGAGAAGAAACATTTATTATAAATTTTTACTATTCGGAAGAAAATCACATTAGAATGGTAAATATAATTAAGTGTTCATTTAAATTGTGGCCAGAATACACTTAACCTTGTGGATACACAATGGTAAACAATCCTTATTTGCTAATCGCTTTTCCTGTACATGTATTTGACTATAAAATATTTTCAGATTAACATAGATTTTAGACTTAAGTACCGACATGCCACAGACATAAACGCTAAGTGGTTGTTTAATGAAAACAAATTGTTGTATATGCTGCGAACCAAAGCGTCGAATGCCTCGGTTTCAAAAATGCTAAAAGAATTATCATGTTAAGCCGATGGTAAATTAATTTTACTTTTCATCCTTTTAGTTTTTAATTTAAATTTATTTCTTTGTAGAATCGAGGATTTTTTCGATTTTTTATTTAAGCATTTTTTGTTCCCACCGCAGCAAAAAGTTTTAACGGAAAAATTCGGGGCCAAAATCCGGAAGAAATTTACAGTATAGGATTCTCAAAATTCTTTTGCTTTAATTGCAAAAACAAAAGAGGAATTGCGCATGAAAATCAATCTTTTAAAACTCCAAAAATGCAACATTCAACCAAGGTTACTTATTATTGGTGATATTTCACATATTAAATAAATTTTTATTTGCTTTGATGGCACAGTATCCAATGGTACAAATAGTTACGGCTATAAATATTCTTTTTAAAATTTTTTTCGTATTTGACTTGAAGTTTCCTAAAGAAACTGATTTGTTTTATAACTTCATTCAAAACTTTTTTTATGAACTCAACTCAGAAAAAAAAAATATTCAAAAGTATAAACTGTAATTAATAAAATTTTAAACTTATTGAATACAAAAATATAATGTAAGGGTACTTTGTTACAATTAAAAAAATAAACTGTTGTCATACCTTTCGGTGAAGACCGTCGTCACTGGCTGTTTATTTAATACGATTGGCGAGCGCTTTCGATGTAAAGACATCATTTTCAAGCCGCGTTTTGATTAGTACTGGTACTGGAAAAAAAAGTATAATATTGGTAAAACTTTTTGTCCAATCATGGTAAATTTCAATAAAAAAAATTGTTGGTTTGATAAGCTTTTTAATCAAAAATTTTTACTACTCAATAACGTAATCAAGTGTATAAATTATTTTATCAAAAAGTCCTTTTCATTTAATAAAACCATTTTTTGGTTTGATAAAATGTTTAATCAATATATTTTTATTGTTCAATAAATAAAATAAACAAATCAACAAATGACTTTATTAGGAAGTTCATATTATTCACCAAATTTATTGTAGAATATAAGTTATACTTTAACAAATTTCTTCATTCAAATAATATTTCTATAATTGAAAAACAAATTGACAAAGAGCATACAAATTTTTTAGTCAGTATGACAAAAATTGAAATATTTTTTGTTTGGATCTTCGTTTTATGTTGTCAAATATGATTTTTATTTTTCTGTGATATTGAAAAAATAAAAAAATTTTAGTTAAAAGTCTATACATGTGAATCAAATGTTCTACACTAAAAAACAACGAATAATTTTTAATTCTATGAATTGATTTTAATAAGCTTAAAAAGAACAATTCAGTGTTGCCATATTTTAATTTTTATACTATTGCATTTTGGGTAAAAAATGATTAGTAATTACATTAAAATATATTTTTAAAGGTTCTATAAAAAAACCCTTTTAATTTGCATTTAAAAAAATATATTTTTTTTAATTTTTGTTTATGTAAAGGTATGTACATAAATACATACATACATACATACATACATACATATGTTTGTGTAGATATTATTTATATTTAAAATATTTTTAATCAAAAAGTCCTAGGCCATATCGTCTTAACATCCAATAGAAATTTCAGATAACGATAATTAGACTGGATATAAGGCAATTACATAAGTTACTTTTCAACTTTCAACTAGTTTTGATTGACCAACGCATGAAAACTTACACATTTGTTCAGTTTATGTAATATTAAATAATAATCTATCTTTTAGTCTACGAGGTCAGATATATAAGGCCTTTTGTAATTATTTTATATAACCGATTCTTGCGAAACTTCGCACATGTGTTGTGTTCCCGTAACACTGAGACATTACGATATTTTCACTAAATACGAAGGCAGTTGCATAAGTTACTTTTCAACTATGCGTATTAAAGTCTGGTCGGGGATAAATACATAAAAGTATAAATAAAGACAGGTGCTTGTACATACATATGTATGTACACATATTACCATATCAAAAACAATCTAAGCAAGTAACAATCGGAATTCTGAGGAAAATATGGTTTAGTAATTAAAGTCTTATGAAACGCATGTAACAAAAGAAATAGATTTTTTTAAATGATGTTATTTATAATTGATATTATTAGATAATAATGTTATTTATATAGATACATGTATATCCAAACATTAAATATAAAAATTAAATCTAAAGTTTTATGTATGTATGTATGTTTATGTAAGTATACGTTTTGAAACTATTTTTTGGAACTTCTGTTGTAAAAACTTTATTTTTACGATAAAAAAATAACTTAAATATAAAATAAAGTTATATAAAAACTTCATATTAAGTTTTTATTTATATTTATTTCTAAAACATACAAACATGCATATATTAGGTTTAAAGTTTACATATTCCAAATAATTTTTATATTTCCCTCATTACAATGACGAATGATTCGCAACTGTGATTCGTGTGTTTTTTGTTGAAATAATAACAACATTGACAATCAACCGTTATTTGTTTTGATTTGGTGTGAAAAAAAAACAAATCAAGTAATGTTATGATTATCTTTAAGCAGGCAATGTTATGATTCATTCAATATGCTTATATTTCTCATTCGAATCTCTTTGTTTCACATGTTAAGAAGAGAGTGTTTGGTGTTAGTGTAATGATTTAGTGTGAGATGAAAAACGAATGCACTCATGCAGATCTCTAGTTTGCACCTGCACCGCTCGCTATGTAGTTCGTAATATTCTATTTCTACGTCACACAAAAGAGAGCAATTAACTACCGGACCTGCGCAATGCAGGTCTTTCTCAAATATTTTGGTTTTTTTTCCTTATCATATTTTTCCGTTTTTTATGTTGACTCGTTGGAATATTTTTGTATTCCTGCATGTTAAATGCTATATAATGTTAGGCTGATTTTAACTAATTTTTACGTTTTCCTTAGAATTCAGTCTTTAGGTTTTATATGTATGTAAGTATATTGTGCTGTTGATTAATTTTGGTTTTAAGCTTATGCTAAATATTTTGATGTTTTTTTCTTTTCGTTTTGTTACATAAATTCCAAGTTTTTGTTGCTTTATATTTTTATTTTATTTAGATAATTCACATTATCTTCATTTAAAAAAAAGAAAAAAAAAATAGTTAAACATTTTGATTTTAGTCTGTTATTTGTTTTAAACTGTTTTTTCGTAACTGTAGTCATTCGTTATTTTATTTCCTTGCAAATGTATTCCTATTTTGCTTTTCTTTTAATATTCACTTTTATGCATGCATTATTTTACGCACTATTGCATAATTTCAATCATTTCGGTATGTCGAGCAAATGTCAAGGTTTTGTTTTGTTTTTTTTTTTGTGCTACAAACAGCACCAATTTTGTTTTTGTTTTTCTATTCTTTACACTTCAATGTCAACAGAATATGACAGGATCGCCATGTTAAATAAAAGATGTTCTATTCACCTTGAACGTAAAACCAGAAAGAGTGTCTCTTTATTATTCCATCTTACTCTATTTTATCCTACGTTCTTACCATGGCGCAAAAATACCAGTTGAATGCATTAGCTTTTACGTGTATATTTTTTTTAACTTTTGAGCTGTCAAAAACGTCTAGCAATATGTGTGTATGTATTTTAATATATTTTTAGTGGCTTCCTTATTTTTCACAACTACATACACACATATTGCCAGACGTTTTTGACGGCTCATTAAGATTTTGCATAAACAAAATACACGTAAAAGCTAATACATATGATGAACACATGATCTGATGCAGTCACCTGTTCAGTGCGCCTTGGTTCTTACTTATTTTATCGTATATACATAGTTGTACCTTAAAGTAGTAAATGGAGATGGTATTGCACTACATGAGTCTTAAAAGTATGCTGCAAAATAAAAGAGATTTTTGAGAGGCTTATACTCCTAGATAACCGACTAGATTAGACACGGAAGGATAGGTGGCATCACTTAGTTAACCCCTTCGTTTTTACAAGACAGAACATTTTTATTTTGTATGGTTCGGATAACCTTGAAAACAAAATGGCACAAACAATTGAACATTTTCTCAACAGCACAGCAAAGCTTTTACCAGAATTCAATGAAAAGCCAGAGAATTTGCAAAGGTTTGTCGATGGCATTTGACTTCTTCATCTAATAAAAGGGTAACATGAAGCGGTTGCAGTAAGTTTAGTTAAAACTAAATTAAAAGGCACCGTGAGAAATCTTATTTTAAATTAGTCGACACTAGAAGGGCGAATCAGTCGCTGTGTTGACTGCTTAAATTAAAAAAAAATCTCAAGACTGCTGCTTTTTCCAATAAGACAGAATCTCTAACAAAATCCTTAGAGCCCGAATATATTTCGGATGTGCTTACCCCAGAAATGTTCTCAAAATATTCAATCCAAACGTATCAAGCTTATAATGGAATCTGGTACTTTTAACACTATGAATGATGTTGTAGAAAAATTTGTGAGTTGTTGCACTAAAGCAACTAGCAACAAAAATTTTGTTCTTTTCTTTCAAAAGCGGTATAATAAAAATTATAACCGTAGATGGAACAATCGTCAAAATCGCGGTCAACATCATTATCAAAATCGTGGTCGCAGACATTATAAAACGGTAATAACAGGTATTCCGGAAATAATAACGGAAATCGGGGTCGAAACATCTCTCATAATAACTATAGCCGACAAAACAATACAGGTTAATGGCTAGTGAACAACAAGAGCCGAAAAACTTGAACAACCCATAGAAAAATAACTCCCAAAATGTATGTTCTCAACCTTAACCTTTCTATGTTCATCAAAATAAAAGTTCCCAATATAAAAAAAATCTTGTTAATTTTAGTAGATACTCGTACAGGTGCAAAGTTCTCAATTTTAAAAAATAATGAATTTTTGCATAACATCAAAATAAATAATAATAACTTTTTAGACAATGGTGGAATTGGCCAGGGTACTGTTAGGTCCACGGGATCAGCTCGGGTTAACCTTCATATAGAAGACATTATGATCCCATATAAGTAACAAATCATGGCTAAAGATTTCCCTATACCCTATGATGTCTTATGGGGCACTAATTTTATAAAATCCTTTAACTGTATGTTATACTTTTGGAAGGATCAAGATTGGTTGATTTTGAAACCTATGAATTACAAAAATGTTGGAATCTCTTTTCACACTGACCATACTGAAAACACCATAATGCTACCAGCTAGGTCTGAAGTCATAAGAAAGGTTGCGATAAATACTATAAAAGCCAAGTGTTTATATCAAACCAGGAGCTACAAAAAACGTTTATTTGTACTTACAATTCGTACAAATAAACGTTTTTTTTAATAATATCTTTGTTGGCAACTCACAACTTAGTGATTATGACATACTTTATTTATCAAAATTAAATTCACAAAATCAGAAGTTCTAAAACGACCTTCGAAAAACTTTCCAGACTCTCCACAGAGTTCAGTGATATATTTTTGACCTAGAATGGGAAACGATAACCACTAATAATTTCTACAAGCAAAAACTCCACTATCCGACCCATCACCTATGTATATTAAAAATTTTAAGATTCCACATTCACAAAAAGATGAGCTAGGAAATCAGTTCAAGAAACTAGTAAAAGATAAGATAGTTGAACCCTCAATTTTGGCTTATAACAGCCCTTTGCTAATTGTTCCAAAGAAGTCATTTACAAACTCTAAAAATAAGAGATGGCGTCTTGTAATAGATTACCGTCAGGTTAACAAAAAATTGAGATCAGATAAATTTTCCTTGCCGAGAATCGATGACATCCTCGATCAATTTGGCAGGGCTAAATATTTATCATGCCTTGACTTAATGTCAGGTTTTCATCAAATTGACTTGACTTAATATTATATATGACAAAATATGTCTGACAAAATTCTACCCAATGCTATAATATAAGACTTGTTCTTGTTGTATTGTATTTTACTGAAACTAAATAAATAAATAAAAGTTCAAGAGATGTAACTTCTTTCTTCACAAATAGTGGATTATACCGCTTTACAAGTCTACCCTTTTCTTTATGGACGACCTTATCCTTCTTGGTTGTACAGAAAAGCATATGCCTTAAAATTTGAAAGATGTTTTCTCTTTGTGCAGAAAACACAACCTTAAACTGCGACCAGATAAAGGCAAAGAGGTTCGTCGCATTTTGTAATTATTATCGGAAATTTATTAAAAACTTTGCCGAATATTTAAGGCACATTACAAAACTTTGTAAAAACAATTTTCCATTCGAATGAAACGATCAACGTGACAAAGCCTTTGAATATTTGAAAAATTCTTTCATATCTCCCTGACTTCTCAAAACCTTTCTGTGTAACAACAGATGCCAGCAAATATGCATCTGGTGCTGTGTTGAGTCAAGACTACAACGGCAAACAACATCCGATTGCTTATGCATCAAAAGTTTTCACTAAAGGTGAAAGCAAAAAATCAACTATCGAGCAAGAATTAACTGCCTTTCATTGGGCAATTGTCCACTTCAAACCCTACCTTTTCGGTGCAAAATGTTTAGTTAGAACTGACCATATGCCCCTTACATACTTATTTTCATCGAAACTTCCACGAATCCGACTTGACTTAGAACAATATACTTTTGAGGTACAATATCTTAGGGGCAAAGAAAAGTTTGTTACGGACGCGCTGTCTCGTATAACTATCCAAGACCTTAACATGGATGACAATAAAATACAACAAATGGTGACATAATCTAAGTCCAAACAAAACACTGATCCTATTTCACAACCTACCAAATTCCTTGGAAATACAAAAGAGCCCAAACTGTTTGATGTCTTAAACTTTCTGGATGTCAAGAAGTGTGTTAAGCTATGTTTATTAAAACATGGCAAGAAAATTCTTACACACTTGAAAATTTATGATTTGATTACTAATAAAAATATTTTCCAAGGGTTGAAAAAGAAGCCAGTAAACTCAGTATCAAATTATTGCAAATGTCACAAAATGAAAATATATTTAATACACTATGTACAGAAAATTTTAAAAATTTGGGCAACAAGTACTTGAAAAATTTAAAAGTAGCGCTCCAAGGGTGACAATTATTAAAAACAAGGATAAAACTAAATTAAGGAAATATTACAAAAATACCATGATGATCCTATAACTGGTGGCCATAGTGGGATCACAAGGACAATTTCAAAAATAAAAAGATACTTTTATTGGTAGAGCGTGACTAAATTTATTTCGAAATTTATAAAATTATGCGAAAGTTGTAAAAAAGCCAAAGTAACTACACATGTCAAGTCACCTACAATAATAACACCCACCCCAGCAAGAGCATTTGAAAACGTTATTGTTGATAAAATTGACCCGCTGCCCAGAATTGAAAACCAGTGACAATCTTTTGCGATCTTACAAAATATTTAGTTACTGTACCTGTTCCAAACAAAAAAGCAAAAATAATCGCGAAAGCGGTAGTCGACTCTTTTATTCTTATTTTCGGTCCAATGAAAACTTTAATACCGGACATGGGAACAGAATATAACAATCAAGTTCTAAATGAAATTTGTGATATATTAAAAATTCAAAAGTTAACATCGACAGCATATCACCACGAAAAACTAAGAACGGTGGAAAGAAGCCATAGGACATTAAATGAATATCTAAGATCCTACATCTCAATTGACAAAGACGATTGGGATAAATGGCTTAAGTATTTCACATGTGGCTTTAACACGACTACATCAGCAGTGCACGATTGCTGTCCATTTGACTTAATATTTGGCAAAAGCGCCATTTCTTTTGATGACACTGATACGATTCATCTCCTTTACAATATCGACAACTATGCAAAAGAAATGCTGTTTAGATTAAAAATGTCGCAAAAATGAGCCAAACAAATCATAGAAGAGAAAAAATTGCTGTCTAAAATATATGCTGACAAACATCAAGCGGACATACATAGATATAGAAATAGGAGATAAAGTGTTAGTTGAAAACGAAATAAGTAGGTCATAAATTAGACAATAAATATTTAGGTCCAAAGTGATAGTAGGTATGGACGAAAAAAAAATTTTAGCTTTAAGGACTCGGAAAACAAAATTTGTAAATTTCATAAAAATAAACTAAAAATTTTGAATTAATGTTTCCTTTTTTTGCTTTTGTAGGCGCTTTAATAAAACAAGGCACGTCTTTTCGTTTCAATCGCAAGTTTATTAATGACGCTTTGTTTTAGCAGCCAAGTTATTTACATCATTTGAGCTTATTTATCTAACTTATTATCTATGTTAATATCATAGGAGAGCAACAGGGATAGATATGTTATCAAAGAATGATCTAGAAAAATATATTATGAGTACAATTAAAAACCGTTATCCTGGAATATACATTACATTAGCAGAAATATATAATACAGAGGCAAATGAACAAAATGGTACACTGTAAATATAACATAAGTAAACTACAAATATACTACTACAATTCGGCCATCCTGACTATGAGATCCCCTGATCTCCTATTGTTTTATGACCTTTCACGTTCTCTAAACCATGGGCGTATGTTGGCCGCAGCCCAAACGCCTTTATAGGGCGTGCGGGACTGTTGGAAGCCATCTACATCTTCGATTAAATAACGATCATTCTTCAAAACCTTTGAAATCTTATACGGACCCTTAAATTTCGGAATCAATTTCCGAGAAATACCGGCTGTGGAATCAAAATTCTTTATCAACACATAGTCCCCATCCCTATATATCCTTGCTTTCTTTCTCTGTTTATTAAGATAATTTTCATTATTTTCCTGTACTGTCTTCTGCCTATCAAGTGCCTTTGTCCTTATTGTAATATGATCACGTACTTTTCCCGCATTAACATCTTCGAGGATCTCCCTCAACAAATCAACTACCTTTCCTCTTTGACCTGTTCCAAATAACATGACACTTGGATGCTCACCAATAGACCTATGAACAGTGTTATTCAAGGTGTATTCAACCTGATCAATCACTTGGTCCCAAAACACTCCCTTTTTGACATCGACCAGCTTTGCGAGCATTGGGCCTATTGACCTGTTGATTCTCTCAACTTGTCCATTTGCTTGCGGTGAGCCTGTAGCTATTAAAGTGTGAACAATATGATTCTCTTTTAAAAACTCCGCAAAATCGTTTGACGTGAAACAGGTACCCCTATCACTTATGACACACTTCGGTCGGCTATATGATCTAATGTAATCTTTTAATGCTATGATGACCTCTTTTGTGCTAGTTGTTTTTGTTGGATATAATCTAACAAACTTTGTGCAAGCATCAATAACTACTAGAATATGTTTTAACCTTCTACTATTGTCTACAGGTCCGTAATGATCTATGTGGATTACCTCAAACGGTCTATTTGGTTTTGGTATACTATTTAGATATCCCTCTTTTTTGCCGTTCTTTGGCGAATATATCATACAATTCATGCAATTCTCTATATGCCTTGTTGCCTTTGTTTTGATTTTTGGAAACCAGTAAGTTTTTAGGATAACTTCGGTCATTTTATCTGTACCCACATGACCCATTTCGTCATGGTATTTGTATAAGATGTGGTTCTCCATGTCCTCCGGGACGTAGAATAGTAAATTACCATCGTTTGTCTTTCTATACAAAACGCCGTTTCTCATCTCGTACATACTACATTCACTGACCTGAAGTCTTTTCTTTATTTCTTCCATCTTCTGATCCCTATTCTGACAAATTATTAAGTTTTCTTCAAATGTGTTTGACTCTACTGTTATTATATTCGTGCACCTGCTTAATGCGTCTACGTGCTGCATCCTTTTTCCTGAACGATGTTCTAGCTCGTATTCAAAGTTTTGGAGCTCGAGAGCCCAACGTGCTATTCTTGGGTTCAGCTCCTTTCTGTTCAGTGTGCTAGTAAGAGAATTACAATCAGTTACAATCTTAAATTTCCTACCCTGAAGATAAATGCGAAATCGTTTCAATGCGTAAACTATAGCAAGCGTCTCAAGCTCAAAGCTATGATATTTCGATTCTGCCTCTGTTGTTCTCTTGGAGAAGTAGAATATGGGGTGAAATTTCCCATCCTCCTTTTTCTGTAGGAGCACGGCTCCAAACCCTATTGAGCTAGCGTCACAATGAAGCTCAGTCTCATCGTTCAGACTGTACAATGCAAGGATCGGAGATTCAATTAACTTATTCTTAAGAAGCTCAAAAGCTCTTAATTCTTTTTCGCCAAACACAAACTTCTTATTCTTCCTTGTAAGGTCATACAGTGGTTTCGCCAAAAGAGAGAAGTCTTTTACAAAGCGTCGGAAATATGAGCAAAGTCCTAAAAAACTTTGGACCGAATGCTGTTTATCTGGAATCGGAAAGTCGCGTATGGCCTGTAAGCCCTTGTCATCGGCCCTTATACCGCTTCCGTCTATTGTATAACCTAAGTATTTAACTTTAGTCTGCAAGAATTCACATTTATCGTTTCTCAACTCTAAGTTATTTTCTACTAGCCTAATGAAAACCTCCTTTAAGATTTGTAGATGCTCCTCAACATTATTTGTTGCCACCATAATGTCGTCTAAGTAAATTATTACTCTTTCATTTCTTACCATATCCGCAAAAACCCTATTTACAAATCTCTGGAAAACAGACGGTGCGTTTTTCAGGCCGAATGGCATCCTCAAAAACTCATATTGTCCTAAAGGTGTCACAAAAGATGTAAATTTAATGGAATCGGGATGAACAAAAACATGGAAAAATCCATTCTTCAAATCTAACTTTGTGAAAAACTTCTTACCAGATAATCTATCCAAGAGATCGTCAATCAAAGGAATTGGATAACTGTCATTAACTGTCACCTTATTCAAGACACGATAATCTATGCACATCCTTAAGTCTCCAGTCTTTTTCCGAACTAGTACGATAGGTGAGACATATTCTGATTCACTTTGCCTAATATATCCTTTTTCCAAATACTCATCCAATAGTGCCTGTAATTCAGATTTTTCAGTGTATGACAACCTTCTGGGACTACAGTTAAAAGGTTTCTCATCATTTAATTTCAATTTAATTTCGCTAAATACTTTTGGTTTAGAGGGACGCTCTGGTCGTACATAAAATTCATTATATAATTCAAATAATCTGTTTCTGTTATAACAATTTATACTATCTCCCACAGTTAGTGAAATTTTATCTAACTCTCCTACATCTATGGACAGGATTGTTTTCTCAAAACTGTCCTCCTCATTTATGTCAAGGGACATAAGTTTAAAATTTCCCTTTACTAAAAAATCCCTACCTAGCACACATTCGAATGCCATCGATTCATCAGCAACTACGAGTAATTCTATTTCTATAGTTTTTCCATTAACAACCAAGAAACATTTTAATTTTCCATAAACATTTAATTTTGATTTATTAATTCCATAAAAATTAAAAGTACAAGGCATAAGTTCATTTACTTTAATTGTCTTTAAAACACTACGTTTCTTCACAAAACTTACTGGACTGCCGGAATCGATCAGGCATTCTAAGAAAAAATTAAAGTTAGGTCTATAATTAATAAAGAACTTGAAATACCTTACATATTCGTTTTTATCTAAAAATTGGACTGCTGATTTTCGTTCTGGACAAGCGGCAACTCGATGCTCCAGACTTCCACATCCATAACAAGAACCTACTTGGTGCTTGGGTTTCTTGCACTCAGCTGCAAAATGTCCAATAGAGTTGCAGTTGTAGCACCTAAACTTCTTTCCTCGATCATCGCCCATCTGGTCACCCTTGTACGAATAGTTGTAGCGTTTTTTATTATTTAAATTTATTCTTGAAAATGCCTGCACAAGTTGTGTCGTACTTGTATAGCATTGCAAGCTAGCTTGAACTCGTAGCTGTTCATCAGGAATACCTTCAATTATGTTATCGATTAATTCATCATCGGAAATTTCAACCTTGTTAGCCAACACAATTTTGTCATTATAATAATCGGTAAAACTTTCCCCACATTTCCATGTGCGCGCTTCAAATTTACGGCGCATCATTAGCTTGTTTTCTTTCGTACCAAAAATTTCTTTAAGCTCATTTAATACTGTTTCAGCTCTTTCAGAAATAAAATTGGGTTTTGAGTGCAACCATGCCTGAGCTTTACCCTTAAGTTTGCACATTAACAAAGTTTTGGCCGTATTTGCGTCAACGTCGTACACATCAATGATGCTTTTAAATTGGGTTACCCATAGTTCTGGCATTGGCCCACCGTCATACTCAGGCAACATATCTTTTAAGGTATTAAACGATAAGTGCAATTTGTTGTTTGAACAATTTTCCTCATTTGATGCACACATACTCACTGCAGCTTTACCCTTTGCCTTTTCTACCATAACCTTTGGAACTTCATTTTCGCGTTTTTTTCGAACGAAATTATCTTTTTTATTAAATCATTTTCTCGCTTCAGTAATTCTTTTTCCCGCTTTACAATTTCAAATTCTCTTTTCAATAGTTTTCCAAACAATTCAAGATCATTTCCTCCCTTATTTTGCTCACTCATTTGTGGTAGAATACTCTCGTTTGCTTCACTCTCGTTTGCTTCGCACTCGTTTGCTTCACACTCGTTTGCTTCACACTCGTTTGCTTCACACTCGTTTGCTTCAACTAACTCTAAATCTTCTTCACACTCGTTGGATTGTTGCGTTTGTTGCTCTATTTCACCACCATTTTCACCACTATCGTTTTCTGCACGCTGTTCCATTGCGTCATCGTTCGGGTAATCCCCTCTTTTTTCTGCCGGTACTTCGCTAAGTCTTAGAAGAAGTGTACTTTTTGTACCCGTTGAAGGCAAACCGAGGTGCTGAAGCCAATGGCGTAATTGCGCAGCCGTATAATTCCCAAAAACACTTTCCATTTTATAATGTTTCTTTTATTCACGGCAGTTTTTTTTTCTTACAACAGTTTTTCTTGCTTAAAATGTCTATTATTATTTCAAAATATAAAAATTTCTGACAACAATTTCACGTTCATTTACTTTT
The DNA here is from genome assembly GCA_937654795.1 of Cistogaster globosa. NCBI lineage: Eukaryota > Metazoa > Arthropoda > Insecta > Diptera > Tachinidae > Cistogaster > Cistogaster globosa. The sequence continues at coordinate 103,874,058 of OW569403.1, read as the reverse complement.
TGCTTTTATTATGTAAAATCTTACTCACTTTTATGTAAAAAAAATTTCATAATTTTATGTTTTTCAAACGTTTATGCACTTTTAGTTTATATTCACAACAACAAAAAATCTCTTTTTTCGGTATCCCACTTCTGAGATTGTAGGCGCTTTAATAAAACAAGGCACGTCTTTTCGTTTCAATCGCAAGTTTATTAATGACGCTTTGTTTTAGCAGCCAAGTTATTTACATCATTTGAGCTTATTTATCTAACTTATTATCTATGTTAATATCATAGGAGAGCAACAGGGATAGATATGTTATCAAAGAATGATCTAGAAAAATATATTATGAGTACAATTAAAAACCGTTATCCTGGAATATACATTACATTAGCAGAAATATATAATACAGAGGCAAATGAACAAAATGGTACACTGTAAATATAACATAAGTAAACTACAAATATACTACTACACTTTTCAATCCACTAGTTGTGAATTTCCAAAGCGAATTTTATGTTTATGTACACATGTTAATTTAAGTAATTTACTAATTTTTAAGGTCGCCCTACAATAGAATAACAAGTAATTTAAAAAAAATATATTTTAAGAACAATTTAATATAAAGTAACAAAAAAAAATATTTTATTATTTGTCATATAAGCATGACAATATAATCAAAGAGTTATATATTCACTCTTTTAAAAGGTGGAGGTAGAGTAAACATATAATACTTAATACATTTTATTTAAATTCCAATTAATGCAGCTCTTTAAAGCTCACTTTTTTCCTTACGTTATGCAGTATTTGCAAATTATGAGTTTTTGAGAATAATTTTTTCAAACATTTTGTCCAGTAGCCATAGCCAATACTTATACAAACATTAAATATCTTTCTTAATGTTTAAAAAAAGTAATCAGACTTATTCTTAGGAACAATGACATTAAATCCATCTATTATTATTATTTTTTTTAATGAAAACACATATAACTTTACATTAATGGCATCACTTAATACTATATTACTACTACTGAGCAGGGACTCATTGTTTAACTAACCCACGTACTCAGCAACGCGAGTAGCCGTAGTGGATATAATACTTATTGTTATAGTATGAGAACTAGCAAATGCGTCAGCAATTGTATTAGCTTTGTCTACACCCAATTTTAAAATGTCACCGTTTACATGCAGATCTGAAAGCGGTAAATTCTTGCCTTTAAGTGTTTTGGTACCAAAATTTTTTTAAACCGAAAGGTAATTTAGAAATAAATCTTGACTAAGACTTATTTTTATTCCTTTTTATTTGGATATTAATAAGTCTGTTGAACTGCTTTAAAATATGAACTAATTGGGTTCTATAATTAGGGTCTGCACATCTCTGTTATATACGCCTGAATTTATTTCTTTGTAGTATTAGCTTTTTGGATGTGTTTGAGATTTCTCCTTGCCACGGAATTTTTTGACGAACTGAAATCAGATTAGATACTTGTTTGGCAATAGAACATTGCTGGTTTTGTGCCATAACTAAGTTATTAGTCTTCTTGATTAATGTCGCGACAAATAATCTCGGTCTCTACGCAGTCTCTAATGACTGGCCAATTAGCTTGATTGTACAAAGGAACAGAAATTGTATTTATTTGAAAAGGTCCATTGATAAAACATGAAATTGGAACATCTTCTGAATTTAAAACATCTGGATGGGTTTCTTACGCTAAAAAATGGCTACTGTAGAAGGTTGAATATGTATAACGTTTTGACCAAACCTGGTGAAAATGTCTGGGTAATATATAAAATAGTTAGATTAAAGACAGTGCTCATGAAGTACTTTACCAGCAGAGTTGTTTGAAAGACAGTTCCCATGGGTGTGATAGGCGTTTTAGTCACCAAATATAAAAATGTCATTTAAGGTATTAGTCAGTAAATTTAAGTCAGATCTAAAGTTTGTAGTGTACATTGGGTTATATGCAGAAGTAAAAACAACTCGTCTATTTATAAAAAATTAAATAAAAATATCCTCAATATTATGTGTTTTTATTTTAGTTTATAACTAGTGATATATATATCACTTTTTACTGCTATTAGTACACCTCCTCTGTGACTAATCCTGTATATTTTGTAGCTTCTAAGTTGAAGTTTATGGTGCGGTTTCAAAACTGTTTCGATGAGTTAAAGAATATCAACCTTTTTGTTCGAGTTGCGAAGCTGCTAATTCTGTCGCTATGCCTTGAGCATACCAGTGCATAGCATGAAAATTTTGGGTCCCTGTTGAATTATATGGTACATTTAAGCATCATACACAGTAGTCTTAATTTGTCAAACTTGTTATGACATTTTTACTGTGCATCAACTGCATCGGAGAATATTTCCATTTGCCCTTCGTTGGAAATATCATCGTCGTTGTGGCTGGAATCGTTGATAGCTGAAAAAAATTTGCACCATCAACGTTAAAACATGCATAACTCTGTCGCTTGTTAGACGATCCAGTTTTGGTTGTTAAACGCTGTTAAACGTATTTTTAAGTACATACTCTTGGCGACAAAGGAACTTTGGGTCATCAGCCCTATGGTAAACGTTTTTAAGATTCTTTTTAGTGCTTTTGTTCAACGTCCAAGCAGAGAAATCATGGTTACCTGCAGACACCGAGCATACAATGATTCGGTTACAGTTTTTAGCACCGTGACCATACATTGAACGTTTGCGTAGGGCCTTGAATTCCCTGAAATGGTATTTTCAAATAGACAGATATATTACAAAAATATCTTATTTTCATTATTTTACGTTTTGAAACATGTTGTCTGTCGAACTCAAATTTATACAACGCATCATTCTCATTAGATCCTTTGGTTGTAATTTTCTTTGAACTTACCGGCTTTATGTTGTGCTTCTTAACAAATTCATCCCCAATTAAAAAAATTCTACCGCCCGCAGAGCTTATTGTCCTTAAGAATTTTAATCGCTTCTTCGTAGTGGGACAGCGAGTTGGAAATTATTTTTGTTCCAATGGACATTCTTTTAAACATATATTCCTCACCAATTAATCCAAATACAGTTGAAAAATTGTGCGTGGAATCCACTATTATCATTGGAACTTTCTTTTTTATTGAAGTTTCTATTTCTTAGTCCTGGGATAAGAAATGAAATCTGTTGTTGCTGGGGGTAGGCCCATCGGATACTTTACTTTTTCTTTTCTGACTAGCCATAGCTGAAAGAAAATTTAAAATATTAAACACACAAGTTTTTGGCGTTGATAATTTAAAATAAATTTAATTTTCGCTTCAGTAAAAATTCACACTTTGTTTTCTAATTGAAAACAATATTGCCAATGTGAAGTTGCAATATTTGGTGTCAATCAACTAAATCAACAAAAAAAATAAATCTTGATTTTCTAAAAAAATCTTCATTACGGCATCGCTGAAAACACTGTCTTTTTTAAAGTTTCTTATATTTGATTAGATAGTTTTTAATTCTTGTGGTACTTTTATTAATTTAATTTCCAAATTTTTAAGGAAAAAGTTTTTTATCTTAAACTAATTCCGTTATTCCTCAGCAAAGAAAACCAATTATATTATTATCAGGCATGTTCTGATATCCACACGAAATTTTCACTTTATATATTCCAAAGCATTGTTGCTATTTTTTTCAAATTCCTTTTATTTATTGTATCTTCATTCAATAAATGAACTAAAAAGTCCAGCCAATGCCAGACAAAAAATCTAGTTATCAAATTTTACATAGTATTATTTCATATGAGGGCGGTAGTGTCCCTCCTTTTTAATCGGACGTGTCTGCGTTGTTGTAGTATATTCCGGGCAAGTGGATTCGGATGAACTTCAAGTTTCTTTAAATAAATCGCCATGTGCTTTTTTATTTCATCTTTGACCAGAGGAACATCAAGGTCCTTGTGTATGTTGCTATTTTTAATGTACCAGTGGACAGCGGTAATCATACGTAGAATTTTATTTTGACGGCGCTGAATTTTATCAACATTTGATGCGGAGGCAGTAACCCACAATTGAATTCCGTAGCAGGAGTTTACAGTCTAATTTAAGAACGGAGTTTTCCTCAATAAGCCAATGAATTTGAGCCGTTTTGAGTTTGATTTGTGTTAATTTTGCATCTATGTGATGTTTCCAGGTCAGACGTCGATCCAAATGAAAATCAAGATATTTAACATGCGTGCGTTGAGGCACATTTTGATTATTTATACGAATAGGAGGGCATGTCCGCTGTGTATATTAAATATAAAGGTGGTCCCAGAATACTGCCTTGTGATACACCCGCTTGAATTGGTTATGGGCAGCTAGTATAGTCTCCTTCCTTTATAATAAATTGGCGGCCGGTTATACAACTTTGAAGTAAGTTATAAATGTTTACTGGCATGATTAAATTCAGCTTAGATAAAACGCCTTCATGCCAAACTTTGTCAAATGCTTGGGAAACATCGATGAAGAGTATGGAGCAATATTCCTTATGCTCAACAGTTTTTCTTATAACTTGCACCAGCCTGGGAGTTTGTTCAGTGGTACTGTGTTGCTGTCTAAAACCAAACTGGTGACTTGGAATACAACTGCTGTCGTTTAATATCGGTGTCAACTTTGTCTTCAACAATTTCTCGAACAATTTAGACAGAGTTGGTAAAAGACTTATAGGCCTAAACGACTCATTATTGAAGGGATCTTTTCCTGATTTAGGTATCATCTTTACCAATGCGACTTTCCCTAACGACGGGTAGTATTCGACGCGTAGGATAGCATTAAAAAGGAAAAGAATCATTTTCTTACCTATTCGTGGTAACTCTAAGAGCATTTTATTACTGATTTTATCATAACCATGAGCTTTATTTGCGTTAAGGTTATCGATTGCCTGCACAGCTTCTACAAAATGAAAACATATTTCTATTGGAGGTCTTGCCACAACAGACGGTGTAGTTCACTCATATCTACAAATGTGTTTGAAGTGAAAACATTTTTTAGATAACTAACGAAGAGACCACCTTTCTCCTTGTCATTTTTTGCCCACTGTCCGCTTAAATTGCGCATTGGTGATTACGGGCTTTCTAATGTTTTTCACTGCACTCCAGAGTGAATATTTAGTTTGTGGAGTCGCGTCGAGATTTTCTACATATTTTTGAATGGAAACAATTTTTTGTGACTGTAATAAGTTTCTGAGCAGTTTGGTGAATTCTTTCAGCTTGGCTTTAAGCTAAGGCGATCTATGCTGTTGCCATTCTCTACGAACTCTTCTTTTTTCAGACAAGAGCCATTCAACGTCTGCAGAGAAAACTCTATTGTTTATGATCTGACGACAGGTGGAAGAAGCATTCTCAGTAGCTTTTTTTAACTCTTCGTTAAGACTGTTGATACAAGCATCTATATCTTCTGGAGTTTTTAGCGGTAGACTTTCCGTGTAATAGGTGCTGACGTATTTTTTAAATTTCAACCAATTTACCTGTGTTGTAGGATACAAACCTCTAGTAACGATATCTTGCGGACAGAAAATGGTGATTATAATGGGATAATGATCTAAAGAGAGCTCCAGCAATGGTTCTACCTTAATAAATTTTGGCGATAAACCTTTTAAGATGCCAAAATCAATGACATCAGGAATTTTCTGTTGATCGGTTGGCCGATAAGTTGGCTGTCCGCTCGAAAAAACGTTTAGTCCCATTTTTGAAATGGAACTATACAAGTTGCGCCTTTGGGACTTATAAGTCTTGAGCCCCTTAGTCTCCAGCTGCAATGAATCGGGGGCCAAGTGATTTATAAAACGAATCATATTGAGTTTCAGTTATAGGGAACCTTGGAGGGCAATATACTAAAGAGATTGCTAAGAAAAATTCTCTACGTAGATGTTTGTTGCTTGTATGTTATCTTCAGAAAGACCACATAACGAGTGATTTTTATCAATATAGCCGAGCCACAATATGATCTATTCCGTGGGTCCTTAGTATCATAAAAGCAATATACAAATATCTTAAACGAACTTCTCGACGTCAAATGAGTCACAAAGATCAACATTATGTTAATTTTTTTATTATTGAGAAAACATTCGAGTTCATCTTTGTGTTGGCGTAAGCCGCTTGCGTTTCAAAAACAGATTTTAAGACAGCTCATGGCCTATTTAGAATGGCCTGCACTAATGTAGACTGCATTTTTGTTGTTCTTGCATCATGCTAGTCATGGTCATCATAAAATGGTTCATAGATTTTACCAGATTTTCCATCATGCCCTCAAGACGAGTAAAATTGTGGGCAGATGCATTATTGGTCGGTTCCTTTTGCGTTGATTATTAGTAGTTAGACTTAAGTGTGTTCGCATATGAAAATTGTGTTGTAACAGCTTGAGGCAAAGGGGGATAATTTACACTTGGCATATTTGCAGATTGGGCGGGAACTGGAACAGCTCTATGGTTAAAGGAGCGTTTTACAGCTACAAAAACCGGGCAACCTCTATAATTGGCAGTGTGGTTACCACCGCAGTTCCTGCAGATCTTAACTGTTGTGTCACCTTTGGGCTTATCGCACTCGGACGTGCCATGCAAGTCCCCGCAAACAACACATTGTTTTATAGCATTGTTGCTATAAAATTATTTTTTACAAAAACAATGCCTTGAAAAATACAAAGTGAAAATTTCGTGTGGCATTCGGAACTTGTCTGTTTATGTATATGTTAAGTTGTACGAATATGCCTATATAGTATTTTAATTTATTGCTTACTATCAAAAACTAAACATATACTGCCTTATGCATTCAAATTAATTTAAATTTTTAATTTATTTTCAAATGAATTTTGTGTGAAAATTTTAAAATAAATAAAAAACTAATATTATAAATATGAGCGATTTTCTTACATTTTAAAAATTTGTTGTTCAATAATTTTTTCGTACAGTCTTTGAAGAAACAAGCTGTACAATGTTTGATTCGCATTTTAAAGCTCTATTGATCTTATAGAGCGGTATATGTGCATGCGGAAAAGTTTTCAAAATGTTAACAAAAAATCAAACTTATAAATTTGAGCGATTTATTGCATAAAAAAAATGTCGCGGAGAAAAAAACAAACTTCTTGGCAACCCTTTTTCTGAGTTGCAAGGAAAGTGATCAAATTCGCCTTACAAATTTTTCCTAACGAACGTCAAAAATTGCTTCCATTTTGCTGACGCGTCATTTAAAAAAACGAAATAAATTTTCAGTTTTAAAATCGAATAAAAATGCTTAAACCATTATTTTTTTGATAAAATTGTGAATGTGTAAAAAAACCGTTGTGTGATAAGTAAAAAGAGTGTGTGTGCAGTTAAAATATAAATTAAAAGAAGCAAAAAACAACATTTATTAAAAAGAAAACGTTTCTTTGAAAAACATTTTATTAAAATTGTTTATTTTTTTTATAAAAATATGTGTGTGTATGTATGTACATTTATAAAAAATGTTTGCAGAAATATTTAAGTGGTTTGCAAAATAAGAAGTGCGGGAGTGGAACCAAGGCAAGTGCCTTTAGTGGAACTTTATTCAATATGCCGAAAGACACCAGAGAAAAAATAAAATTAAGTTCAGTAAATTTAATTATCTTCTCAAATTTACACAAACAAAATACACACGTTTTTTGTTTTCGTCCTAATGCGGTTACCTTTATTTCAATTTGCCATGCGTGTGTTTAGACAAGGGGCTTTTATGTTTTACATAAAAAAAGCAAACAAACTGAGACAAAATATAGCATTTTGTAACTAGATCACAATACGTTATTTTAATTTTAATACAAAAAAATAGAATTACAAGCCTACAAATGATAGAATCAAATTTTGCAACTGCCACTTTTTTTTTTTTTGTTTGTTTATTTATTCAGAATATATTATATTTACATACTATAATAAGCACTAGTTAACAATAACATTTTTTTTTAATATACAATGTCCATTACAGGGCACTCTAGTATTTTTTATATAATAAAATTTATTTTGATCAAAATAATATTAGTTCACATTTCATGTATACTAATCATCTATATATACATATATATACTCATTATAATGCAATGAAAATATTTCTACCATTAGGGAAATAAAAAAACACTGCCTTATTATTTAAGTAGTTTGTAAGGGTTTGTCAAGGGAGTAAAAAGAAATAGAATATACATTATGTAAATAACCACCAGAATTTCTTGGCTCTTGTACTTTTGACTAATTTTAAATCTTTGCTTGATATACTTGTACTGTATCTCATATCCAATCGCTGTAAATTACAATTAATTTTTTTGTCATTAACCCGTCTATAGTTATGATGAAATATTGGAATTCCATTCTCATTCTGTAGCGTATTTTTATAATCAATATATACAAATGCTTCGGAGGGAACAAATCCTGTTTCTATGGACTTTGATAGATATTTGTAATCCGTATAGTATGGTGCCAATATTAGATTGTTTTCAATGCATTGTGAACATCTTAGAATATTATTTCTTATTAATTTAATTATAAAGTTATCTATTCTTATTATATTTGCCTAAGTATATAATTTTTTGTTTGGTATGTATTTTAAGTATTCCGTTTGAGGGGATCTGTATAATGATGTGCATGCTCTTAAACACTTTCTTTCAAAAATTCTTATTTTCTCCATGACCGACAGGGATAAATTAAACCAAATAGTATAGCCGTAAGTCAAAATCGGTCTAATTAGCGCTTGGTACATAATTATTTTAACTCTAGGTTTTATATATTTGGAACGAAATAAAGGTGCATACATATAGAAGGCTTTCCTTGCCTTTGCAATTGTTTCTTTTATGTGATGATTAAAGTATAAAAATTTGTCTAGGTGTAATCCTAAGTATTTAACCACATTCTTATTATCAATTTTGGAATTTGTTAGGAGAGATTTTATTCCAAACGATTTCCAATTTGTTCTTATATTGTGATTGCATCTATTTACAGGCGGTCTAAACAGAATTGTTTCGCATTTTAGAGTATTTCTTTTTAGATTCCAGTTAATTGCATAGCGTTCGACTATATTGTATTTGTTTTGAAGACTTTTATTGATTTTTTCTATCTTGTTATCTGGGTGATATATTATGATATCATCCGCAAATGAAATTATGTCGTCAATATGAGTTAGCAAATCCAGTATGTATATATTAAATAGAGTGGGAGAGTTAACAGTACCACCTTGTTGAAGGCCGTTTATGATTTTGAATTCTCTGCTACTTTTAGTATTTTTGTAGTGTATTATAAATTTTTTCTCACTTATCATATTGTATATCAATATAATTTGATGTATTGGAAGTTCAAGTTTAATTAATTTGTATATAAGACCGGCGATCCACACGCTGTCAAAAGCCTTTTCCATGTCAATTAGACAGGCTCCAGTACAATTACTCTTATGCCAATTCCAGTTAATATCAGAAGTTACCTTGTGTATAGCATTGATAATAGAATGTTTATACTTGAATCCAAATTGTTTATCATTTTTGATATTCTTGGATTTACTAAATTGATCAAGATTCCTGTTTATACACATTTCAAATATTTTACTAATATTGGGTAACAGACTTATTGGGCTTAAATTCTGTGGGCTATCAGGTTCCTTTTCCTTTTTAGGCAAAAGGCTGTTTTCCACTTAAGAGGAAAATATGAATTATTTAGCATATTGTTAAATAGCTTGCAGAATTCATTGATTAGTATTTGAGGAATATTTTTGAGAACAATATTTGGAATATTATCAATACCTGAAGATAATTTATTTCTTAAATTTGAAAGATGTATTTTAGATCAGATTTAGTAATAAAATAGTTTTGTGTTTGTGTTTCGTTAATATTATCTGATAGTAATGTTTCATTAAAATTGACAAATGTATTATTTATATTTTCAAATGTTTGTTTTCTTTCTATGAAAGTATTAAATCTTTCAGTGACTTGCCGATGAACTGTGTTGTTTGGTATTATATTTTTACTTGAATGAATTGATTCGAAGAATGCTCCAATAGTGTTTAGAATTTGATCTTGTTCATTTATGACATAATTATTAAAATTATCCTTCATAAGGTGTCGTAGATTTATTCCCGCATTATTTATCAATGTTTCTGAGTTTTCAGGTATTTTTAACTTTTCTAAGTTTAATGGTGTATATTTTTAAAAATTTTTTTTTAATTTGTCTGAACATATTAACGGAGTCTTTAGGGTCAATAGTTGTTAGTTTTTCTTTAATATTGTTAATAATTATGGTATAAAAATTTTCATTTATCAATTTTTTAATTAATTTAATTTTAGTTTTAGCTATCATAATATTTTCTTCAGTTACTGTTTGTTCTAATCTATTGTTTTTTTGATAACATTGAGTATTCTGCTTTTTTCTCTATACAACATTGTAATTGTTGAGTTAGTTATTTTTTGGAATGTATTCTCTGTTTTACACTTTGGTATTATTTCATCAATTGTTGTGGTAATTATGTTATTTAGCCTATCTATGTGATAATCAATTTCAATGTTTGTAAGATTTCGATTGTTGCTAATAAGGGTATCTTGTTTGATTTTCTGTTCTAATTTATTTTCAAATTTTTTCCAGTTTGTTATTTTATAATTAAAATTAAATTTATCTTTCTGTAACAGTAATGTGAAATTTTCCATTTCGCTATTCATAGATGCAATTATTTCTACTGCTTTATGATCGCTATCATACTGCAAATTTTTCAAAGAATTAACCGTGTTATTTTCTGTAGCCATATGTAATCTACAGTCTGATAAGCAGATGTCTAAGAATGAGCCTGAACGTGGATATGATGGAAAACATGTAGCATATAATTTACATCCAAATGTTATCTCGTTATCAATTAACCAATCATTTAAAAGTTTTCCTTTCTGATTATTATTATCGTTGCCCCAGTCTGTATGTTTGGCATTAAGATCTCCTGCTAAAATATAATAATTGTTTATAATAATAATAATTGTTTACATTCTGTAGATTCATGGATTCAAATAAATCAGAGAGTTCTTTCTTGAAATGAATATTATTATTACCAGAAGGGTAATATGCTGAAATTATATATAATGTTTTATTTGGAGCCAGATGAAGCTTAATTATGCAGCTTTCTAAGTTTTTAAAGGAATTGATAACACTATTGGTGTAAAATGTATGTTTTAAGTTACTCTTTATCAATATAGCCGTTCCACCTGCTTGTGTACCGCCACTTCTATCATTTCTTATTATGTTGTAGTTTTCAAATTGTATTTTGTGTTTAGAATTAAGTTTAGCCTCATTAAGCAGTAATATATCTGGATTGTGTTTTGAAATAAAATGGTAAAGATCATATCTTCTACTAATTCTTATTAGAGAATTGAAATTAACATGTATTATTTTAAGTTTTTTTGAAAATGTGTTTATTTGTCTGTTTGTGTCCATTATACGTCTAGCATAGAGAATATTGTATCTATTCTTGATACCTGAATATTAAGTTGTCTTTGAAATTTGGTTATTTATATTTATCATAAAATTCCTGATTTCTTGTAAAAATGGGTTTCTATTATCTAAATTATTTATATTCATATTAGAATTATTATTTCCCTTGACAACACTTGCAAATGACAGCTCATTATTAGAAAAAATATTGGTATTGATATTTTTATTTATTTGTGTTTCTTTTTCTTTGATACTAATTTTTGTTTAAGTAATTTGTATTTCTCACATCGTTTGTAAGATGCAGGATGCCCATACTTGTTGCAAAAAACACAGAATAATTTGTTTTTCTCTTCAAACGGAAGTTTTTCTATAGGACATTTTCCTTTTTCATGGTTCATGTTGCATTTGACACAACGTCTAGGAAGATAACAATTAGCAGCACTGTGTAAAAATCCTTGACAGTTGCGACATTGAGGTATTTCAGGCCTTCTGACTTGTTCCCATTTTATTTTACGATATAATAATGTTCGAATATTCTTCAATTTATTTACATTAGTTTCGGGTGAAACTTGTACTTAGCATTGGGAGTTTTATTCCTTTTTCCATAGATGATTTTGTTGAAAAAGGAGTAACTTTTATGATATTCAAATTTTCACTATCAAGCTTTAACAGTTCAACTAAGATATCATCAGGATCTACATTACCATCTATTCCTTTTAATAAATACGTTTTGATTTTTAATTATTTGGGTGTGAAAGTAAAAAACTTTGATTTAGTTTTTTCTAGGTAAACCTTAACCCTTTGAAAGTCCTGAATAGAATTCATAAACAGTAATTTTTTATTTCTATATTCTTTTATTTTAAATTCATTAATTTTAAGACCATTTCTTGTAAATTCAATTAGTTGTTTTGATTCGATATCAAAAATGTTTATTGGTGGTACTTTTTTATTTTTATATTTGTCTTTATTAATTACTGCATTCTCAGTAATTACTTTTGATGCATTGTTATTATAATTTGTAGCTGAATGAGATTTTTGTTCATTTTTTTTTTGTTATTTTCGCAAACATGTTTTTCAAATTTTTTTATCCATTCTGGATTACATTGATCATCGTTTTCGCAATCAAGCACTGAGTAGTAATTTGTTTTGCATTACTGTTGTTGTTCATGATTTGTTTTTTTCTTTTTTTTCACTTTCCCAATTTGTATTATTTAAACCCAAATTATTATTAACATTAGATTTTGTTTTTTCGTTGGTGTTGTTATATGAGTTAAGAGCATTTTGCTCACTCATTTAAACAATTTTTAATTTTTCCCTTTTTTATTATTATTTATTTGTTTCTTTTTGTCTTTGGTAACAACAAAGAAAGGTATTTTTTTCAAAAAAGTTTTCAATATGTCGCAAAGTAATTGATTGGATCTCCGTAACACGTCTATCACACATCACGGTCGCGATCAAACTCCCAACTTATGATAATTAAGAAATAAAGAGTAATTTTTCATTCATAACTCGAAAACTATTCCAGCTATATACGATCGGTAGAGGATTAAAATACGAATCGATCGTGGTAGAGCGGCAAGCTTCTAAAATTTTAAAAATCGCTCAAATTTAAAACTTAACTTTTTCGCTTATATCTCGAAAGCTACTCCGCGTGAAGATATAGCGCTATATAGGATCAAAAGAGGATAAAAATACGAATCGATCGTGGTATCGTTTGTTTTCTAAAAGGCTACACGAAAAAAGTTACTAAACGGCAAACTTTTAAATTAGAAAAAATCGCCCAAAAATATAAGTTTAGTTTTTCGTTTATATCTCGGAAACTATTCCGTGTGCACATATAGCGCTACAAACGATCGAAAAAGGATAAAAATACGAATTGATCGCGGTATAGTTTGTTTCTTGAAAGACTGCATGAAAAAAAGTATTAAGTGGCAAACTTTTAAAATTTTAAAAATCGCTAAAATTTAAAACTTTATTTTTTCGCTTATATCTCGGAATTTATTCCGCGTGCACATATACGGCTATATACGATCGAAAGAGGATAAAAATACGAATCGATCGTGGTACAGTTTGTTTCCTGAACGACTGTACAAAAAAAGTTATTAAGCGACAAACTTTTAAAATTTTTAAAAATCTATGTATTCTATGTATTTTAAACAAATTCTGCAAAATTTATTTTTAAACAAATTTGAAATCAAAATTAATTTCATGCGTAAGGCAATATATATTTACTTTTTGATAGCAAGTAACAAATCGTTCAACTAAACATATGTAATAATACACTATATATTAGAGTGCATAATTAAACATATAAAATATTTTATATACAACATATTAAAATACATATTTAGGTTTTAAAAATAAAATTCATTTCTAAAAATATAATAGTTTAAAAACTTGTTTTACCAAAATATGTAGTTTCATTAAAATTTTACCAAAAACTTTAATTTTTGCAAAAAATTCTACTTGCAATACAAAATTTCGAATTCCATTTTAAACCGAAAATGCACAAACAATAGCTCCGTTCCCGGCCTTTTTGGGTAAAGTTTAGAAAAATTAGAACAAACATAAATTATTCTCAGTTGAAGAAAAAAATGCCCAAAAGTACGGGAACACAAAAAACCAAATTTCTATCCCAATACAAGATGTCAACCAAAACAAACATGCGGCTGTTTATAGTAAACATACATGTTTTTATATTTATTTTAATATTTTATGGGATAAAACTTATAAATAACACCTTTGGAAGACATCTACTTGCATGAAACATGGAATTTTTTGTATTTGATACTGTTTACTTTTTAACCAGCTGATTGTTTTTTAGTTTGCTCAATTTAGCAAAGAAAAAGTCTGGGCTATTTCGTGCAGAAAGAAGAAGAATTTCATTCTCTCAAAAGCTCATTCTTCTACCCAAACTTGTAGTACGGGAACAGTTTTCGGTAACATTGGGATCCCGCGGGATTGAGTACGGGAACGCACCTAATAATTTACCACTATCAACAATTTAAAAGTTTTATAAAAACCCCCATATTTGCAACAAGAAAAAAACACATTTACACTATTGAGTCATTTTTCACCAAAAATTTTAATTTTTGCATAAAATTCTACTTGAAAGGAACAAATCAAGTTTACGGTCATCACACCAAAATAAAAAAGTTGCCTACAGGGCGCAAAATGCAAAAGATGTGATGTGAAGAAATTAGCGGCAACCCGTAGTTTCGGATTTGCGGACCTCCGAAGTTTTTATATATATCATGGTATATATCGAGTATTTGATTGTGGAGAGGGACAATATGGGTATTGTAATGTTTTAATTTGAATGAAAAAACGTTGTAACTCCTGGTTTAAAAATACATTCTTTATTTGTTCACTACTGACTTAATACTAACTTAACATTGTTCTAACTTAAGCTTATATTTGATTGGGAGACGTAATGCATGCATGAGTCATGCACATAAACGTCTAGCATTAACAGAATGCCACACATGTAGGTCATTCTGAGATTAATCCTCCGCTACTCATTGCTAGCTTACTAGCAATTCATAGGAAAGGAATGTAAACAGTTTGAAAAACGAGAATATTGGAACTCATTTGATAGAGTATTTTGATTAAATAGATTGCTCGTCGTGTAAGGCAATGCACTTTAAGCATTTATTAATATATGATATATTGTGACAAAATATAACGTGGTATGTGTATATACTCATGCATACATAACACCTCCCTTTTGCAGAAGAATGATCTTGCTATTATGCAGACAAATGCAAGATCATTCCTTACAATTTCCAACGAAATAATTGAATGCTTCGTTGTTTTTTTTTAGTTTAATTGTAACAACGTTGAATTTCGTTTCGTTAATTTAAAGTGTATTGACATACATTTATTTGTTTTGTGTTACTAATATTTTTGTTTTAATAATAGGAAGTACATTGACACACATTTTTTTATATTTCCTCATTGTTTTTTATACAGATATATGTTTTTTATTATTATTATTATTATTATTATTATTATTATTATTATTATTATTATTATTATTATTATTATTATTTTTATTTGTTACTATAGGTCAAGTAGATAATTATAAATACTTTTAATACCTTATTTTGTAATAAATATTAATTTTCATAATAATTAACTGAAAGTAAAATTTTAGGGGATCTGCCTAATTTTATATTGGAATATTAATATATAACTTTTGTGAAATATTTTTATTCTGTTCTTATGAATAGTGAAAGTTTTGTTATTCTTTAATCTTATTACTATATTTTTATCTTTTATTTCTACAACCTGCAAAGGTCCTATGTATAACTGATCTAATTTGTGGCTAGATGAATTCTTCACCAAAACCATGTCGTTTATTTGTATGTCTTGTGGGAGTGACGATTTGTCATATCTCTCCTTTTGTCTATTCTTAGTTTTCTCAATTAATAGTCTGGATCGTTCGTGTGCCAATTGTAGTCTATATTTAACCTCTCTATCATAAGCTTCAATATTGAATATTGAGTCCACCACCCCCTTTAGAAAGTTGAGTGGTGTGGGTGGTTTACTAAACACCAGCTCAAATGGACAGTAACCATGTACTGACGATGGGGTTTTGTTGTAAGCGAATTCAAAGAAAGGTACCCATTCGTCCCAATCTGTTCTGTCTGGTGATAAGTAAGTCCTCAGGTACTCGTTTAGCGTTCTATGATACCGCTCAACCGCACCTAAGATTTCGTGGTGATATGCCGTAGAGTGCAGTTGCTCTATTCCAATCAATTTGCAAAGTTCGGCAAGTACAAGCACAGTTCTCATGGGCCCGAATTTTAATATACAATTCATAAATATCGCCTTTGCTATGGTTTTTGCAGATTTATCGTGTATAGGGACGGCTATTAGATATTTTGATAGGTCACATAGTATGGTTATGGCATATTCATTACCCGTATTAGATTTCATAAATGGCCCTATCGTGTCTACAATAACTATATCGAAAGGTTTGGCTGAGGTTGGTGTTGAAGCCATATTCTCCCTATATTTAGGACGTATTTTGTTTAACTGACAGTGTACGCAATTTTTAACGTATTGTGTTGTCATATTCTTCCAGTAATAGTTTTTTCTTAGTTTTTTTAATAATCTAGTGATCCCTGGGTGGCCACCAAGCAGTGGATCATCATGGTTTACCTTTATTATTTCCTGTTTTTCTGCTTCATTTGTTATTACACTTACCCTTAGGGTTAGCGCTATCTCTAATTGTTGTAGTTTATTGTTCGCAATCTTTTTGAATTCATTTACTTGAGTATTTTTAAATATTATATCCCCTAGCGAAAGTTGCAACTTTTGAATGGCTTCATTATTAGCTATATTTTCGACCCTTGGCAGAAATTGATCTAAATCAATTCTTCCATTAACAATAAGGTCATCCATCGCGATTTTTGTTAAAACACGTTTACCTTTTATTAGTGAACACCTAAATATATATAATTTTGTTGTAAACTTTAAACAAACTAGTTTTCTCACGTCATTTTGGTTAATAGTTTCTAATGCACGTAGTTTAGTGGTTATTTAAGTAGTATTATTTGTATCCGTATCATTCATATTAGTATTATTATTAGTTTTGTTTTTATTTTGTAATCGTGTAGTGACTTTCAATATATTAATATATTAATGCTTTCACACATATTTTTAATGTCACTAAAGCTCATACGTGATAGAGCATCTGCTCCGCAGTTTTGTTTTCCCTGTATATATTCTATAGAGAAATCATATTTCTCGGGGTCCAATCTCATTCGTGTGAGTTTAGATGAGGGATTTTTCATTGAAAATAAGAATACCAATGGTCTATGTTCACTTCTTACTAGAAATTTTCTTCTATAGACATAAGGCCTAAAGAAATTTATGGCCCAGTGGATAGCTGTCAGTTCCTGTTCAATCACTGATTTGTTAGACTCACCTTTCGTAAAAGCTCTAGAGACGAAGGCGACGGGTAATTGAATACCATTGTATTCTTGGCTAAGGATAGCTCCGCAGGCGTTTTTGCAAAATTGCTTTTGATAGTTTGGATATTGCAATATTTGTGACGATAGTAGAGAATTCTTGAGATATTGAAATGCATTTTCACATTCTTCTGACCAAATAAATTGCGTATTTTTTCTTGTTAATCTTGTGAAATGAATTGAGTGTTCCGCAAAGTTCTGTATGAATCTTCGGTAATAGTTATAGAAGGCAATAAATCTTCTTGCCTCAATGGCGTTTCTGGGTATAGGGTAATTTTTTATTGTCTCAAATTTTCCATCATCCGGGCAAATGCCCTTGTCAGTACACTTGTGTCCCAAAAAGGTCACCTGATGTTTGAAAAATATACACTTGTCAGGATTTAGCTTAAAATTGAATTTTCTGCACATATCAAAAGTTTCCTTAAGGTTCTTAAGCATATGATTTTCTGAGCATCCAAGGACAACTAGGTCGCCTATATATAGAAATGCTTGAGATGGTTTAAGCCCAGCAAAACCAATGACATCATACGGTGAAAGGAATTAGGTGCAATTTTAAGCCCGTATGGTAATCTCTTAAATCTGAAAGAACCAGTGTTAGTTGATAAAGATGTAATATCTCTACAGTTATCTTCCCGACATTAAGTCAAGACAAGAAAAATACTTGGCCCTTCCCAGTTGATCAAAAATATCGTCTATTCTGGGAAGAGGGAATTTGTCAGCTATCAGTTTCTTGTTAACCTGCCTGTAATCAATGACGAGACGCCATCTTTTTTTGATACTATTTGGAAGAGGTTTTTTCGGAACAAGCAATATCGGACGTTAAGTTCCGACATGGAGGGTTCTACTATATCATTTTTGATAAGTTTTTGCACCTGGCTATTTATCTCCGACTTTTGGGTTTCCGGGATTATATAGTTCTTTATGTATACTGGTGTATCATCCTTTAACCTAAGTTTCTGTTCATAAAAATTATTACATGAAATTTTTTCAGATTCCAGACCGAAAACATCTGTGTATTCTGAACACAGATTGGTTAGATTCTCATGTGCGAAAGTAGGGAAGTTGGCTTGTAATTTTTCCAAAACTCTCCTTTTTCTTGTTTTACTGTTCATATTTCGGTTTACCGGGTTTTGCACTATGTGGTAATTTTTCAAATATTCTGTTGTGATCTTTCTGGTAGAAATGAATGCTTTCCTATCTGCAGTATTAATAACACGTGCATAAGGTGATTTATTGGAGGTAATAGTGTTACCAATAAATATTCCAGGAGCGATTTCCTGGTTGGGGATAAACACATAATTATCCCTTGCCCCCACATTCAATCTTCTAATCACCTCACTTCGTGCCAGTATTGATAAGAGATACTCTGAAGAAGGTCATCCGGCCTTAAGACCAGCAATTGTCTACTCCTCCAAAAATCAAGGATGCAATTGAATTTTGTAATAAAGTCAAGTCCCAGGATTGCATCAGTGGGTATTGGGAAGTTGTCATCAACCATAAGAAAATCATGTTTGATGAGATTATCTTCTTTAATCAAATGGCCTATAATTTTTCCTTTTGTATAGACTGGATTATCGCCTATGCCCGTAAGTTTGCATTTATATGAAGGATCTAGGTTTTCTTGTGTTCTGATGCAACCATGTTTTACCACTGATACGCTTGCACCAGTGTCTATTAAAAATGTATTGATATCATTGCCTTATATGTTTCTAATTTAGCAATAGCTTGATAAGTTTAGGTTTAGGTGATAAATTTTACCATTACTTACAACTGCGGATCTAATGCTATCGTCTGTATTACTATTGTAATTTATTTTCCCCCCAGATGGGTGCTGTTGGGGTCGTTGTCGTTTCCATTTTCGTCACTATTAATTATGCGAACATTTCTGTTAGAAGTAGAACGTCTGTTGTTATTGCGTGTGTTGTACTTATGAGCGTAATTACGGCTATTGTTGTAATTGTTATTGCCGCGGTAATGGTTATTATTGTTACGTTTGCGATTATTATCGGCACGGTTATTTGCATAGTGCCGGTAATTATGACTACCTCTATTGTAAGGATATTTGTTGCCTCCATACCGGTTTGGGAATCGGTTGCGATATCCCTGGCTTTGGTTTTGGGTAAAGTGCAAAAAATTTGCTGGATTTTGTTCAGGCTGTGAGCTGAGTAATTTGGTTACTACCTGCTCTACATTCATAAATGTACCCGCTTATATGATAAGTTTAGTTCTGTCTGAATTTACATTTTTAACTACCGATTTAACTGCAGCCTGCAACGCATATTTGCTCGCGGTTTCTTCGGACAGACCGTCAGCAATATAAGCTGTGTTTAGGGATTTTTACAAGTTTTCAATTTCTTGGGCGTAAGCCGTGGTGGTCTTACCCAATTGGCGTGTAGCCATTAATTTTGAAGTAATAATTTCAGGTGACTCACCCTTTATACATGCCTTAAGTTTATTTATGATCTCAACAATAGTGTTGAGGCCGTTTATTTGTGTCCGTGTATTTCCACTAATTTTAGTGTGTATTAGTTGCACCGCTAATTGTTCGTGAGTTTCCTTTACGCTATTTAGAAGTATCAGTGCATCCAGAAATTTCTGAAGATTTTCAAATCTTCCATCGAATTCTGGCAACATTTTTGATTTTTAGTCAATAAATTTGGTAACATCCATTTTTGCTCCTATTTGGGCTTCTCTGTTTGTCGCATGCAATTTATTTTTTCCTTGTTCTATTTTTGTCTCACCATCTGTTTTTTCCTGATCACTATCTTCCGTTTCTGTTATATCTTTGTTGACTTCGCTACTCAGAATTAAGGGGACTTTAATGCTTATGTTGTATTTATGAAATATTTTTATTAACTTATCCTTTATTTTTAGGAATATTTCGTCGGCTTATTCTCTGTGGGATGTCGTGTATATATTGTAGTGTCTATGTAGCTGAGCCCTAATAGTGTTGAACGTATCTATTAAAATGTTAACATGTTTATTTAATGTCTCTTCCTTCATTGTCCTTTTCTGAGTTATACACTTAAAAGATTTGCAAAATTCCTCTTCCAGTGGTTTTATATTTTCCAATATCTTTTCCCATTGCAGTATTAATTATATTTGTCGTCTATTGAAGATTGTATATATTAGTCTGGCAACAAAACCAACCATCAGCAAAACCAACAACACTATCATTATTACCTCAAAATTATCGAATTTGTCATCTCTGGCTTCATTTGGTAATTGGTGGGTATATGAATTTATAGTCTCCTTGAGTTCCCTATTATTCTGTTCATTGTCACCATTACATTTATATATATATATATATATATATATATATATATATATATATATATATATATATATATATATATATATATATATATATATATATATATATATATATATATTAATTTTTAATAAATTTGTTCATCACTAAACAGATTTCTTCTTCTTTAGTTTTACCCGTCAGTACGTCATCAATTGTGGGTGTTCCTTTCATGTCTATTATTTTCCACCATTCTGTTAGCCATTCTAGTGTCTGTTCAGGTGTACTCTCCGTTTCTATTTTTAAGGTGAAGTCTATGGGATTCTTTGATCTACGTTTGTATTTTCTGCCTCTATTGCTATTCGTGTCGTAAAAAACATATGTTTTATAAAAATGGAGACTTTTTTTTTAAACAAATTTATTAGAAGCTAGAGGGTCCCTGAGGAATCGTAGCTCTTTCTCCAAGAAATTTGTACTATTTTTTATAATTTTGTAAAATTTTTTTTTACTTCAGAAAAATTCTTAGCTTGTAGATATTTGTACAATGAAAAAAAAAATAGTTAATATATGTAAGTTAATAATGATGCATATTTCTATTATATATAATAACAATGCACTGTAGATAATTAGTAATATATACATTTATGTATTATTCACGCAGCTAATCTGCATACCTTAAATGCTGATCTTATGTTGTCTTCATATGGCATGTTGTTTAAGACTGTTTCTTCTGTATTCGCTCCGGATAATTATGTTGAAATTTATAAATTAGTTCAATTTTCATTTTTTTTAAATACAATTGGTTTTTTCCTCTTTTCACATTTGTTTTGTTTAAAGTTGCTATTTTATTTTTAATTTTTTTATCTTCTCCTTTTTTAACTGTTTCTTTATTCCTTGTTTTGCAGCGTTTTTTTAATTTTGTGAGGATGTTCTTATTAATGTAGATGTATGTTTGTTATCTTTTTTTTAATAAGTTTAAAATTTTAGTTTTAAATAACACAATACACATAACTTTGTTTAAGAAAATATATCTCCTCTTCGTCCTCAGTCTAAAATTTTTATTTATTTTATATTTTTATAACAATACGATACTGTATTAGAGTTATATTTATTTATATATATTTTTTGACAGTCTTTAAATATGTAACTAAATTCGTGTGATATTAATTCATGTGGATTGAAATCATTAGCACTTTAATGAAATTAATTTGTCGAAAGTTAGATTTTTAAATTTAAATTTTAAACTTCTTAAGGTTGCTTTTCAAATTTATTCCTTCGTTCGATTTTCACAATGTCACGGTCGCCATGTAATGTTTTTATTTCAATGAAAAAACGTTGTAACTCATGGTTTAAAAATAAATTCTTTATTTGTTCACTACTGACTTAACATTATTCTAACTTTTGATTGGGAGACGTGATGCATACATGAGTCATGTACATAAACGTCTAGCGTCATGTAGGTCATTCTGAAATTAATCCTCATTACTAGCTTACTAGCAATTCATAGGAAAGGAATGCAAACAATTTGAAAGACGAGAATATTGGAACTCATTTAATAGAGTATTTTGATTAAATAGATTGCTCGTCGTGTGGGGCAATGCACTTTAAGCATTGGAAATGGAATTAAGAGCCTTTTTAACAAAGCAGAAAACATTGAAAGCAATAAACAAAAGCTGTTAAAAAAACAATTTTGTCCTTTATAAATATAGCTTTACTAACTAAATTAAGTTATTCGGAATACTTCATGAAAAAAGTAATGTAAATAAGGGATTTAAAAAGAATTTTAAGCAAAATATGGGGAAACCCTACGTTTCCGAGTTACGGACCCCAAAATTTTCATGCATAATGTATTTTATTATGGGTATCATTGGAAAAGTGATTACCTCTGTTTTTTTAATTGTTATGGTTGTCTCGCCGTGATTTTAATGTATTTGGAGCTATAGTGCGTTTTGTGTAGAAACACTTAAAAAAGTGTTGTTTTGTAACTTGTAATGCAGGTAATCCTTAAAAAGCGAAACCGCTATTGGTCATACCATACAGGTAACTACGAAACTTAGGGTTTCTACGAAAATTAATGTATAACATTTTTTGCTTCAAATAATAATTTTACACTCTCTAGGTAACTTTTTTTGTAAAATATTACTGTTGAACTGAATGATTTTGATTAACGTTGTTCATGTGAAAAAAATTTTATAACATTACCAGAATTTTTTCTTTTTTTCCTGTCTAATTGAATAGGCTTTTAAACAATCTTTACAATGATACCCATATTGCCCCCATTCCATAACCAAATACTCGATATATACCATATTATATATAAAAACTTTGGAGGACCGTAACTCCGAAATCAAGAGCTCCCGCAAATTTTTTCACTTAACATTTCTTGCTTAAAATTGCATTTTGCACCCAGTAGCCAACTTTTTTATTTTGGAGTGATGCCTGTAAACTTGATTTGTTCCGTGAAAGTAGATTTTTTTTTTTGCAAAATTAAAAATATTTGGTAAAAAATGACTTAATAGGGTAAATGTTTTTTTTTTGGCAAATATGGGGTTTTAAAAAAAAAAATTATATTGTTATTTTTTGTGCATTTTCGGTTTTAAATGGAATTTCAAATTTTATATTGCAAGTAGAATTTTTAGCAAAAATTTAAATTTTTGGTAAAATTTTCGTGAAACTTCATATTTTGGTAAAGTTTTATTCGTCTACTGAAGTTACAATTTTTTGGTAATCTTTGATATTGCACAATGAAGGTATTTGGGGTGAAGTTGAGTTGCTTATGTATCACCTTGGCGTTTGCTCTGCAGTCTCCTTCATTAAAGAATCTATTGATATATAAGCGCGAAAGGCAAGGCTCTTAGTAAGCTGAACGTTCGCTGAAAGGAATATTCTGAAAATGTAAGATATTTGGTTTTCAGCGGCACTTTTACAATTATAATATAAAAAATGACTCAATAGCGATTTTTTTAAATCTTAAAAGTTGACACTTAATAACTTTATTCGTAGAGTCTTTCAAGAAACAAGCTATACAACGATCGATTCGTATTTTTATGCTCTTTCGATCGTATATAGCAGTATATGTGCACGCGGAATAGTTTTCAAAATATAAGCGAAAAGCTAAAGATATAAATTTGAGCGATTTTTTAAAATTTAAAAAGTTTGCCGGTTTATAACTTTTTTCGTACAGTCTTTCGGAAAGCAAGCTTTACTACGATCGATTCGTATTTATATCCTCTTTCGATCGTATGTAGCGGTATATGTGCACGCCGAATAAATTCCGAGATATAAGCGAAAAACTAAAGTTTTAAATTATAGCGATTTTTAAAATTTTAGAAGCTTGCCACTTAATACTTTTTTTCATGCAGTCTTTCAAGAAACAAACTATACCGCGATCAATTCGTATTTGTATCCTTTTTCGATCGTTTGTAGCGCTATATGTGCACGCGGAATAGTTTCCGAGATATAAACGAAAAACTAAACTTATATTTTTGGGCGATTTTTTTTAATTTAAAAGTTTGCCGCTTAGTAACTTTTTTCGTGAAGCCTTTTAGAAAACAAACGATACCACGATCGATTCGTATTTTTATCCTTTTTTGATCCTATATAGCGCTATATGTTCACGCGGAGTAGCTTTCGAGATATAAGCGAAAAAGTAAAGTTTTAAATTTGAGCGATTTTTTTTAATTTTAAAAGTTTGCCGCTTAATAACTTTTTTCGTACAGTCTTTCAGAAAACAAACTATACTGCCATCGATTCGTATTTTAATCCTTTATAGATCGTATATAGCCATATATGTGCACGCGGAATAGTTTCCGATACATAAGCAAAAAAGTAAACTTATATTTTTGGGCTATTTATTTATAATTGAAAAGTTTGCTGGCTTATAACTTTTTTCATACAGTCTTTTAAGAAACGAGCTATACCACGATCGATTCGCATTTTTAGCCTTTATCGTTTTGCGTTGGTCGCTATAATGCACGGCTTTTAGTTTGGTTTTTATAACTGAAAAACCATCACAATTAATGACTATATATTTTAGGTGTAGCTCCTTCATTTTTAAAATGGCGAAAGTGGCAACCTGAAAATCAGATTCTGCAAACTTAGAGCTTTTTATTTCGAACTTTTATTTTACAATAAATTAAAAATTTACATATTGTAACCGCTTCTAGAAACTCTTAGTTTTTGTCAAATTTTATTTAAATTTTTGTAATGAACACCAAAGATACTCCTTTTTTTACAACTCTATTAAAAAAGTTTAACGTTTCTCAGTGTTTGTTTTCTTTTCCTACGTAAAAAATTTTCACTTAACAACGTCTTTCGTAACGTAGAAGTAGAAATCAAACACTTAAGGCCTAATTAGTCTTTACTTTCTGTTGCTGTTCTGTGCCGTGCCGTTCTGCTCTTTAAATTATTGTAATTAGTTTTTCTGTAACAACAAACCAGCTGTTTATAATAAACAAAGAAAACACAATACACGAGACAACAAAAACAACTGCAATTAAAATGACAAAAATGGTTTGTTTACAATTTTGCACTTACACTACCAAACAACTTTCAAGTAACTTAACGTTGAATTCTACTTTCTACTGATTCGAACGGAACAGAACAGAACGTCAAAGTAATAACAAACCACAAATACATATTTTCCATTTAACAGAAATTGATCAGCTGATTCGTCATGGAACGGAAAGTAAAGACTAATTCTGCCTTTATTGGCCGGTGCACATAAAATCCGTCATACGTTGTACTTTGAAAAATTCAACTTAATATGAATTTAAATTGTCACTGAAACAAAACGAAAATAAAATTAAACAACTTCTTGAAGCTATTGAAAAAAGATATGAAGAAAGGATTTAAAGAATAGATAAAGCACAGAAAATATGTGAACAAAGTTTTAATGAATTTAAAAAACTCTGCTGCACTGTTGGTGAATACCAAAATAAGAACAAAGAAATATACAATAAAATTGAGAATTACAAGGAAAAACTATGTGGTGAAATAAAAAAGTTCTTAAAGAAACGAGTGATAAACAAAAACTGTCATATGTCGATGCAGTAAAAAAAGGACAAGTGTCATTAATAGTAAAACCTAAATCAAAGCAAAACATAGAAAAAACAAAAGAAGATTTAAACATTAAGGTGGATTCAGTTAAAAACTGCGATGAAAGGGAAAAAATAAAAAACGCATTGCAAGTCGAAATATATGAAGAATATGATATTTCGGTGCCAAATAATTACATGATGAGTTTCGCAATAACAGATATGACTTAAATATGATGGAAATTAAATAGTTGAAAAAATTAAAAAACAAAATGATTTTTTTAAGGACAGTGATATCAAACCAATTCGCTAAAGATTCTTATTCAAAAATATTAACAGCCAAAAGATAAATGTTGGTTGGGAGAAATGCTGAGTGTACGATGGGATGGATATAATAATGTGTCATAGATGCAAAGGTTTTAATCACAAGGCAAGCGAATGTAATAACATCCAGATATGCTATAAATGCCACGGAGATCATAATCCAAGAGAATGTAACAAAATTATTATTTTAAAATGTTTAATTGTGTAAGATCAAATGAAAGACTTAATTTGTGGTTTGACGAAAACCACAGCACAAATAGTAAAGAATGTCCGGTGTATAAAAATAAATTAAATATAAAGATGAAAAGAATCGGATTTAAGATATAACATTTAAAACAAATTAATGGCATGTATACAAATTCTCAAGGTCTTATCAATAATTTTAATCAAATAGAAATAATTGCTGCTACAAAAAAACTAGAATTTATAATACTTTCTGAAACTCATTTAACAAATGAGGTATATGAACAGGAATATCAACCGCAGAAGTATAACCACTATGTGTTTTATTGAAACTCAACACGAACTGGAGGTATTATATTATATTTTAGAAATTTAAGAAAAGTTAAATATTTATACGAAAGAGTTGCTGAATAGAAATATTGAATTTGTGCTTATGAAGCAAAATATAGAAATAAACTATATGCAATTATGGATGTGCATAAATCACCAAGCTGTAGAGAAATTGAGTTTTGCGAAGCATTTGAAGAGACGATAGAAAATATTTCGGAAACCAATCCTAAAATACTAATAGCAGGAGATTTTAACATTGACTGGAGTAAAGATGGATACAAAGCAGAATAAATGCAGCTCTAAATGAAAATGGTTTTAGACAAAATGTTACGAATTTCACGAGAGTTAATGAAAATAGCAAAACACTAAAATACTATGTAATAACAAATGACAGCTACATATCTGTGAAGAATAATAATGAAAATAAAATATTTGATCACGAGGCAATTGATAAAATTATTAAGCTAAAAAAAATGAAGAAATAACAAAAAGACAAGTAGAGTTTTTTAAATATAATTAGAATTTGTTAATAAGAGAATTAAATCGAGTTTTGGTATAAAACCCAAGCGAAAATATAAATGAAATGGCTGATAATATTGACACATGCATAGAAAATACTGTGAGAAAATTTACTAAAACAGAAGAAATTACTAAAAGAAATAATGTTAGTAATTGGTTTAACTGATAATTAAAGCTACTTAAAAGGGAAAAATTCACCAAATACTCATTAGCAAAATTAGAAAATACAACCGAAGCATGGAATAACTATAAAATTATAAGAAACTCTTATAAAATTCAAAAGAAAAAAGTAACTACATCAACAATAAAATAAATAGAGCAAAAGATCAGACACAAATGTGGAAAGAAATTAAAGACTTAGTTCTAGATAAAAGCCATAATGTTATACAATCTGTGATATTTAATCAAATAGAACATACTGAAAAAAATGAAATAGCTAACCAATTCAACAACAATTAGTAAATCCATCAAATATGTGCAATATGTAAATCGAATACCGGTAATACACTGTAAATTCAAATTCCATGCAGTAAATCTACAAGAATACAAAGCAATTTGTAAACATATAAAAAACAAACCTGATTTTAACAGGGTATCTCCAAATATAATATTGGATAATGGGGACAATGTTTGAAACATAATATTAAATACAATAAACAGATCACTAGAGACTGGTGTATTTCCTGAAAACTGGAAGATAGCATCAATTACACCAATAGAAAAAGTCGCAAAAACTAACAAATGCGAAGAGTTTCGACCGATCAATACATTGAAACAATGCGAAAAAATTCTAGAAAAAGCAGTTAAACTACAATTACAGAAATTTTTGAACAACACTGTCCAAATACCAATCCGGTTATAGAAAAAATCATTCTTGTGAAACTACAGTGAATTATGTGATTAACAGATGGAAATATAAAGAAAAAGATACAAAAATAATGGTCATATTTTTAGACTTTAAAAGAGCTTTTGAGACAATAGATAGAAATATTTTAGTGCAAAAATTGTATATGTATGGAGTTCAAGGGAAAAAATTAAAATGGTTTAACTCTTACCTCACGAATAGAAAGCTGTTGGTGAAAATAAGTAACGTAAAATCAGAATATATAATTAATGAATATGGAGTACCACAAGGATCAATTTTGGGAGCACTACTCTTTATAATATATATAAATGATATGACGAATGTTCTTAACAAAAGTGAAATTGTTTTAAATGCTGATGACACTCTAATCTTTACGGAGGGAAATAGTGATAAGGAATGTCGGGAAAATGTGAAATAAACAATATAAATGTGTGGTTGAAAATGAATAAGCTTAAATTAAATGAAAGTAAAACTAAACGTTTACAAATAAACATTAATGATGAAACACAATTTGTGATACACAATCAGATTATGGAGAAAGTTAACCAAATAAAGTACCTGGGATTTATTATAGATAATAAATTGACATTAAAAGAACATATAGAATTTATTTGTAAAAAATTGGCAAAAACATGGGTTTTTTAAACGTGTACGTAAAAAATTATCAATACCAACAGCTATTAATGAGTACAACACTATATTAAAACCGCATTCTGAGTTTAGTTCCACTGTTTTGTACACTTGTTGCACAACAACCCAAATAAAACGACTGCAGAAAGTACAAAACAAAGCTCTACGAACAATTCTGAAATGGAATATCTACACACCAGTATACAATATGCTTGAATAAATCAAATAAATATAAATCAACGACTTGAAATGAATACACTATATTTTATCCAAAAAATGAAATTAGGAAACGCACCACAATATCTAAGAAATGCAAACAACTTTAGGCTACCAATGGCCACAACAGCAATAATGCAAAGATCTCTGTTTTTCAAGGGACTAAACTTATACAAGATGCTACCTGAAAACGTTTAAACGGAAACAAATTTAAAATATTTTAGAAAACACATAGTTAATTTTGTAAAAAAAATAGAACTTATTAATGTTATATTTATTGTCATTTTTAAAGTATTTAATACTCCTTATATAAATAAATACATAAAATAAAAAATTAAATAAAGTCAAAGTAACGACGGATGTGTTTGGGACAATGAATACTGTGCTGACGGATGTTAAATCAGATTTTGCTCTCTATTTTTATTCACTTTTAAATTTAATTTGTATTTTATTCACTTGTTAATTTAATTAAATTTGTATTTTATTGTTTGCCACCAAAATTGTTTTATTAAAATCACAAAACACAATTGAAACACAACAAGAGTTAAAAGAAAACAGAGAAGAAGAAGAAGAAGCTGATAGCTGTCAAAGTATTCAACATACGCCAAAAGTTTAAAGTTGACCAACTTTCGTACTTTGCGTTGACGGACAACATGACAACGCTCATAAGAAAATATGTATTTTAACTGACTTTTCAAAGTTTAACGTATGACGTATTCAACTAAAGTCAAAGTATTGACGGATGAAGTTGGAACAATGAATATTTTGCTGACGGATGTTAAAACGATGTTTGCTCTCTATTTTTATTCACTTTCATATTAAATTATTATTTTATTAATTTAATTAAATTTATATTTTATTATTTGCTACCAAAATTGTTTTATTCAAATCACAAAATACAATTGAAACACAGCAAGAGTTTAAAGAAAGCAAAGAAGAAGAAGAAGCAGTTTATAGTTGTCAAAGTATTCAAGTTACGTCAAAAGTTAATAGTTGACCAGCTTTCGTACTTTGCGTTGACGGATACGTATTGATTGTGACAACGCTCATAAGAAAACATGTATTTTAACTGACTTGTCAGTTGAATTTGTCAAAGTTTAACGTATGACGGATTCTATGTGCCCCGGCCTTGATACCATGGAGAAGAAAGCCCTTGCGCCCGCTGAATGCCGCCTATGTCGAAAAACTTCATTAAGCGTAGCCGGTGTTGAGCACATCATGAAGGAGAATCTTTCCTGCTACGCATAAAATAGTTTTATATAAAAAGTTCAAAGGACATCGACACGGAAAATAAGGGTGACCGATATTTTTTAATTGACATTTTTTTATTATTTTCTGACTCTCTATCACAATGTTTATTTTTCTTTTTGATTGGGAAAGCTTCACTAAACTAGACTTGTTCTAAAATGATCGGTGTTCGGTATAAAAATTGACACATATTCGTCACGAACACGTATTTTGATTATAGGTTATTTCTTATAAACTAGCAATGGCTGCTAACACAAAACGGTTATTATTTTCAAACATGTTCCTTTCTTGCTAAATATACACAGCGGGCGAGAAGATAACAAACTAAATGTAAAAAACTAAAATTTTGACTCAATACGAAGAGAGAATTGCTCTCTTTCTCTTTCTTTATACTGAGAGACAAAATGAGTGATAACTCATTTTCTTTATGTAGGCTGCCAGACAATAACTTTTTTATTTAGATAACTATAGTTGCCAGAAAAAAATTTAAGAACAAAGTATGGCTCTGATTTTAGTACATATATCAACTTGGCATTATTTTATGTCAAGTTAAAAAAAAAAAAACACCCAAATAAAAGCCATTTTTAATCTACACTACATATTTTCAAATTTTAATTTATTTTTATCTTCTTTTACAGAGTAGGACCATCACTGTATAAGGAAAAAACGCCGATAAAGGACACCAGCGAAGGTAAGTTTATGTGAAATAATAGTTTAAAGTTATATGTTAAAATTTAAATAAAAATGTTCCTAACCAGTGTTGCCAGAAACTTTTTCGTTTAGTTCGCCTAATGCAGTGTTAAAAATCGTCAAAGTGCTTATTTAGATTTTGCTAAAAAAACATATTTATTTAATAAAAAAAATTAAAAAATCACAAACAATTTTTGGAACTTTTTTTGTTTAATATATATATATTTTTTTTTTTTAAATATAGACGGTTTTTTAACTTTATTTTTTATTTTGTGCTGTTTTTTCGCTAATCCGCTTTTTTTTATTAACTTTTTATGGATCATACAAAAAGAAGGAAGGCTTACATTTTTTGGACGGTGAGTTCTTTTTTAACGTTAATTTTATTAATTAACTAAAATGGTAACATATTAAATTAATCAATTGTATTTTTATATTATACAAAATAAAGAATATAAAAAACGTTTTTATATCTTACAACTTAAAAACTTCTTTTTTCTTTATACAGAGCAAGGAAAGCATAATGGGAGTAAAGCGTAAGTCGAATTTTAATTCAACTGATTTAAAGTCCATACTGATAAAATGCTATTTTTTGAAAGAGTTGTAGTGCATTTCTTCAAAAAATTGTGAATTATTTAAAATTATTATAAATTCTTTAAATTCCTTGAAAAGAAGAGAAAGTTATAATATACAAAATAATTTGCGAAATAGAAGAAGAATCTGTAGTATGGCAAAATTTTTGCTGAAAAATTGCGAAGTAGTAAAATCTGGCTCAGGCACACCTGAAAATGCCGATAGTATTATTTGTAATATACATTATGATCCTGAAAATGAAATATCGAAATTTGACAATATTCCAAACAAAAGTTGTAATGTAAACTGCTTTAAAGAAAACTCATTTTCAATAGAAAACGATTATATATCTGCGTTATTGAATAGCACAAATAATAATTTAGCTAGTGAAAATAAAACATACGTAGTTAAAGCACCCATGTCAAGTCCAATTGAGAAAGAAAGTAGTTTTAATGAATGTGCTCCTGAGAATTTTCAGTTGAACACAAATACATACAGTCAAACAGTAATAAATGATTCTCCACAAAAATTTCGTAAAGATGTTTACGAACATATAAAATCCTTTGAAGAATTGAAATCTGATTTGAAAATAATAAAAGATAGCTTAGTTAAAGTTATTGATAAAATGTCGTTATGTAGTAATCAAGAAATTATTGAAAGCAATAAGAATTACAAACCACAATTTTACAATATTCTAGAGCATTCTAGTAAAGAGTTAAAATTGGAGAACGATAACCGCAATCATACATTGGGTCCTTTTGAAATAAGTGACGATACCTTAAATGTTTCGAAGTTTATAAAATACAGAAAAGAAGCTAATCCCGATGAAAAGTGCAATAGAATTGTGTTGCGGGAAGAGGCTAAGTCTTTGAGGCCAAAAAGAATATTTCAAAGGAAAATTTTTGACTGTTCCTTTTCAATAAATTTAAGTATTTTAAGAGATTTTAATGACATTAAAATTACTAAAAAGAAACTTCTCGAAGACATAGTTAGAGAAGAATATTTAAAACATAATAATGTTTGCATCTTATGTTTTTATTGCGTTAAGTCTGTTAAAGAAAATACATTTATATATGCATACTGCAGATTTAACGATTGTACCACTTTTCGCTTTGAGATAAATCCTAATGGAGATGTATCTGTTTATAGAACAAAAGAAATTCAACATGCGAAGGACGAAATGCATGTTGGTCAAATAAGAGGCGTGAAACGCTCTGTTTTTAAAAGCAAACTTAAAAATAATAATGCATATTTGTTTAGAAAACAACAAATTTTGAATGCGGCTGATGAAATTGCTGAAAAAGGCAATTTACAGGACATATGTAGTTTGGAAGCATTAAGAAAATGTAAATCTGAGGGAAATTATGATTATTATTATCACTCAGAAACAATTTTCTCTCTCATTTTAATGAAAAGAGGACCTTATAAAAATTATATACATTTAGTTTCTTCACCCTTTGCTGTTTATACATGGGAAAAAATTACATTTGAGACAATCTCAAGTAAATAAAGATTCTTGAAGACTCTAAATTCACCCTACATTTAGATGCTTCTGGTGAAAGTGTTAAACAACTAGAATGCGCTGAAAAAAGAATTTTAATCTATAAATTAGTTTTACGAAACTGTAAACTAAAAAAAATTGTTCCAATTGCTGAAGCAATTCTATCGCGACACACACGCGATGCAATATGTTCTTTTCTGGATTGCTTAAAGTTTTATTTAAAAGAAAATATGCCTTAATAGCTGCTTTTAACTTAACCACTATGGAAGAAGCCCAACAGTGGTTTAAGCATATGTTTATAGTATTGCTTACACCATTTAAGTCACCAAAATTTGAAAGAAGTATTGAAATATTACGTCAATGCTTAATAGAAGTTGATGAGGAAAGTAAAGGGAAAGAATACAATCTTCCAGATAACGATCAAAATCTTTTCTTGGAATCAATTGCATTTAACAGCCCATTTCGAAAAATGTTCCTTTCAATTTTTAATGAAATTGAAAATGATATTAAACAAATAAATGAGGGACATGATTTAAATCCATATCGAAATGATGAAATATGTTTGTTTATACTAAACAAATATTGCCATTTTATTGTTCTCTGGACTAATATTATGGGTATTCATGTTGATTCATCTGGGGAGCATGTAAGTAATGCCCCTGTTGAATTCGCTTTCTATTTACAAAAGCATATTATATTACCTCAAAAATCAGTACGAGCTGATGTATTTGTGAAAGTTATGAGAATGGACTACCTTAGTTCACTGAAGGAATTGCGGTACAAATATAAAATGTTTGGGTCAATATCCGAGAAAATTGAGGATATACTTACCTCAAGTTTAAATAACTTAAATGAAGAAGTTACTAGTACAAGATTAAAAAAAGAACACTGTTATGTTACTTCAACACCCATCAACAAAGAAGTTGATGATGTTGATATAGTAGAAAAGGACCACAGTTATTCACAAAACAGCTCAAATATTGAACCTGTCGAAGAATGGAAAAAAAAAGACTTTAAAAAGCAAAAGGTAGTTCGACCTAAAGTGATGTTTGCTTCAAAAGCAAGCAAAAAAATTTCAAAAATTAAAAAAATAGAGAATAAAATAATTAAACAAGATAAATTTTATCTGTTTAAATTTGATTTATTATATACTGAAATTAATAATATAAATAATCCAATCGAAGTTGGTTTTATGGATTATTTAGAAACTTCAGACTGGAATTCATTAAAAAATGGAAATTGGTTAACAAACTTTGTACTAGATTCTTGCCTTTTAGCAATTCTAAAGGACAGTAGATCAACTGCATGGTTCTGCATGCCTACCCAATCGAATGAAATAAATGTTGAAACAATAAGCATTTTTATTCAAAATCAAGCGGAATTGTTATTTGTTCCAATTTTGAGTTTAGCCCATTTTACTTTATGTATACTTAAGTTAGGTACTTATGAGTTTATATATGTTAATTCTTTAAAAGATTTTAGTGTTGGAAAAAGAGTTTATGATCTCTTGATACCCAAGTTAGAAAGTAATAAAAATTCGTGGACATATAGAGAAATAACTGAAAGGGAAATGCAAAACGATGGTTCAAATTGCGGAATTTTTGTTTTAATGTATGCATTAAAAATAATTCAAAACAAACCGTTAACAAATTTATGGAATATTATTATATTATGGAGAATATTGTTGCTTAAGCATCAGGGTGACAGATCAAGATTTTGTTGTCATTGTGGTAATCTTAAAAAGACTAATGGTAATATCTTTATATGTGAAGACTGCAATTTCTATATTTGTCAAACTTGTACAGTAAACCATCGTTCAATTGGTTCAAAAGCTTGTAAAGTTATTGAACAAGATATACTATCTATATAAATTTTAGATGCATTAAAACATTCTGTCAAAGATCTTTGTTGACGGAAGCTTTTTATAAAATAAACTTTATTGTAAAACTGTGATATAATATATATGTAACTATATAATTTAAGTACAAAATGAATGGTATGTAGGCCTAATGGGGAAGCCAGCCATAAAAAATAATTGGCAACGCACATCGCATGGTACCTCCTGAGTTGTGTGGAAAACTATGCAAATGTTTTTTTTTATATAAATTTCGGTTTTTTCTTAAGACAAAAAACATGTAAGAATTCTATACAAGAAATAGACTTTAAGTTCATTAAAATAGGAAATGTATTTACATTAGTAATTTAAAAACTAGTTTTATGTTATACCTAGCTTCAAAAACCATTACCTTGTGTAATTAAAACCTTCTGTCGATTTATGGCTTTTGCGCTGTAGTCGATTATGGTTTCAGTTTTTTAACCGTAGCAGGCAATAATAAATTCTAAGCAATAAATTTAAAAATTAAACACCCAAAATGCAGTGACTTTTGAAAACAAAATGCATATATGCCGCACTGAATTTATTTGAAATAAATTTTTAACATTTTTAACGTTAATAGCAACAACTAATAAAATTTTTTAAATAATAGTAAAACAGTAAAATTATTAATAATAATATAATTCAATACATTAAAGCATTAGCATGAGAAATGTTGTCTGGCCTACCGTTTTTTTTTACTAGAAAACAAAAAAAAAAAACATCTGGCAGCTCAAACGTTTATTAACATGCAAAAATAAGGGTAGGTTTTTTCATGAAGAAATCCTTAGGCTGTGAACGAAAGAGTTCGAAACTTTAGAAAATAAAAATTTACATCATCAAATAGTGCGTTTGCCTTTAGGAGTGGCAATGATTTTAAAGAAACAACCATCTCTAATAGCTGCTGCTGTCAGGGCGTTTTGTGAACGTGATCCCATCGATATGAAAGCCTGTCGTTCTATGCGCTATTTTCCACCTGAACAACGGGTACGCATCAATGTTTGCTTTACCAAATGTCTGTATGCCATGATTATGCACAGTAATTATGTACCTGATCGTAAAATTGGCTGGAACCTCTCGGGTAATCCCAGTTGCGAGGAGTACAAAGAAGATTTATTGGGTATTAAATTGGCATGTGGTTTTGAAATATTGGCCTCTCAGGCTAAAGATGCCCAGAGTGAAGAGAATTCAATGACTTGGAAGGTCTACTTAAGAAGTCTTCAGGCTAAAGGTTATTTTGACGAAAATATTGAAGGATCCGCTGACTATCAAGAGTTATTGGAATAAGCCAAATTGTATTTCAAAGACAATCAAACACGTTTTCGTACGGCACCTTTGGTTGGCAGCGAAATCTTGGAGTTATTAAAAACTACAGAAATTAATGCCGATGAATTAAGAGATGAACAAAATAATTTAAGGGTATTTAATTGAAGTTAAGATAAGTCAGATTTTTCAATTGCTATTTTTATACTTTCAGCCCAATGATTCTGATGATTGGCTTAACATAACCGCCGAACAATTAGATGCCATGTTAACGGAACGTTATGGCCCTAAGAAACTCTACAAAACAAGTGGCGATATTAACGCTGAAGAATTCACTAAAAATGTGGCCGAGTTTTTAGAAAAGGAATCGACTTTTGAAGGTATCGAACGCGATTCGGACGATGATAGTACAGATGAAGAAACAGCCTCTTCGTCTGCCGGCCGCTTTGCTAAGAGGGCCGATATTAAAGCTAAAATTAAAAAAAAATCAATCGATGCGTAAAGCTTGTCGTAATAATCCAGTCAACTTGAATCAGTCCATTAACACCTCTGACGCAGATGAAAGTTTTACTACTCAAGTTAAAAGTTTTTTAGATTTTGTTATACCCGAAGATAAATGGGATTCGAATTCGGAAATGAGTGATTACGAAGATGAAGATGATATGGAGCGTAAATTTTCTACTATGGCAAATGCCGAAAAGCATATAGATGCTGATATTAAAGCCTATATGGATCGAATGGACCGCGAGTTAGCTAAAACTACAATTGGTCAAAGTTTCTCCATTTCGACGAATAAAAAATCGAGAGGTCAAAATCCAAAAGGCGTCAATGAGGATGATTTTGATGATATTGAAGATTTTGAACCCATCAATATCAATGTGAATACTTTAAAAAATATGATGGACAGTTATAAATCACAAATCGGTGGTGCTGGACCTGTATCGAATCTGTTGAATGCCATGGGTGCTGGCATGTCAGCTGCAGCAGCTTCTGAACCACCTGAAGATTTAAAAGAATCGGCTGTTTAAATATAATTGAATCATCATCTTTAAACATTGTCGCTCTCCATTTTATTTTTTGGTGATATTTTATTTTTTGGTGTCCACTTTTCATTTTTATCAAGTTTTGCACAAAAACATCGCTTTGGTTCGCGTATGTATTGCTTATTCTTTTTTTTTTCATTTATTTTTAAGGATCCCTGCTAGCTTTCTTCACATTGTTTATTTATTTAAAAAATAAATAAAAACAACTTTTTATAAAATAATTTTTAAAATCATTGATTTATTTACTTTTAATTTGAACTAAGGCTGATGATGTAAATATATTCAGGGCAGTTTATTTGGCATGTATAAGAGTTAAATTATAATAGACATCGGATTCGAATAGATAGAATACATCAAGCGCTAACCTACAAAAAATACTAACCCTAAGAAATAACGATGAAACAAATTTAATAACTTTTTTATTTGATTTTTTCTAATAACTTTCGACAAAGGCAAAACACGTATGGAGGTGTTTAAACTAAATTTATTCATTAAATATCTCGAAACAAGAAATATATGACTTAGACCACTTTCAGAATTATGAACACATTTCCATTCATTAATTAATAATTGTTTAAATATGTTGATGCTTAAAATTTAACAAATACGATATTTTTAGAGGGCGTGATGAATTTCGATCGATTTTAAAACGCAACCCTATCGGTCCTGTTCTGTAAACTAAATCTAAAACAATTTTTTCATTTTAAAATCTTTCACTATTAATAGTTTGCTATAAATATTTAGCACTTTTAGTTTTATTATCATGACCACTGTATTTACAAAATTCATTGAAACTTAAAAAACAATAACAAGCTAATCTTGATACCATTTAGTTCGCTTCGGTTTCTTTCCAGATTTGGCTGGACCAGTAACTTCTTCACTGGCTCGTTTATCCAACATTTGTTTGTATTTATTAACCAACGGCATTAGTTCATCTCTTTCCACTTTACGGCCTTGTTTTGTTCTTATTTCTGCCTTACGCTCAGCTAAATGTATTTGTTTTATTTTTTGCTGTTTCTTCTTTTTCTTTTCCTTCTGAACACGTTTCAAGTGATCCTGTGATTGTTCTTTGATCTTTTTAAAAGAGCGCATACGCAGCGCCGTACCAGGTTTTGACTCGGTTCCAACATAATCATCTTCTATATGAAAAGGTTTTTTGTTCGGTTTATTTCTGGCTGCTCTAGACTCTTCTAATTTTTTGATGTGTTTCATAAGTTTATCCTTATCATCGGTTTGTGTTGCTTTAGGAAATGGTTTATGAGCTAATTTGCTGTCGCGTTTTTGTTGTTTAATTGCTTTTCGCATTTCCAGTTTTTCTCTATATGTTGGATTGTTAGTTTTAGATTTCTCTTTGCGCTTTTCTTTTACCTTATGCACTGCACGATCTTCAATACTAAAGGCAACAATTGGCCGCTTAAATTGTAAGATTGCACCATTAACGATTATTGAAAAACTTTAACATAAAAAATAAAAAACTTACGTGCTGGTTGCCAAATATTTTAGGATTGTTGTTTAATTTTCTTAAAGCTGTTAAGGCCTCTTGATGACTGTTGAACGACATAAAACCAAAACCTTTAGATTTGCCTTTGGGATGTTCAGGTGTCACTCGATTTTCGCGCATCACTCTGCACTCGTGAGGTTCGAAACCCGTATAAGTAATTACCATATTCCTTAAATGATCATTATCATAGTTAAGTGGGAAATTGTGTATGGACAAACGATTACGAGAAACAAATCGTACAATACGAATGCCAGGTTGCAAAACTTTACGCGACAAACGCATTAAACCTGAAACAGGATCTCTACCGAAATATTTAACTTGTATCTCTTGGCCTACTTCCAAGCCCAAAGCTGAAGGATGCGCTATTTTTCTTTGATCTAATTGAGAGTTGTGTAGTAAAGCGGGCTGCATACCCTTGTATAGTATCACCATGACTCCTGAATCTCTAAATCCCGATAGCTGTTTAAATTTGAATTTGTTATGTTAAATTTGTTAAATTTGTTCAAGGATGTACCAAGGATGTACCAAGGATCCAACGAAAACTTGAATGAAAACTTCATTAAAAAAAAAGTTAACAAAAAAGGTATAATTCATTTAAAAAAAAATTTGAAGAAATAAATATGTATGCTCTGAAAATAAATGAAATGTAATATTTTAGTTGAAAATGTCCTTTTACTTCAGTGTTTGAGTACTTACCATTGCATTTGCCCCTGTGTCGGTGGTGGCGGTTGTACGACCGTAGGCAGCGGTGGGGTAGTGTGCTGCAGAGCAACAGGTTGCTGAGGCACCATCGGTGGCCCATAAAACATGTATGGCGGATATGGGTAAGCCACCGGTGTTTGCTGTTGTTCGTCGTGCTGCCCCTTTTTAAATTTTAAAAAATATTTTATTTTTTTGTGGCAATGTGGGAAGTTGATTGGAATATATATTACTTACCATTTTCCTTTTAAAATAAAAATCGTGCTCTACCACGAAGAACTGCAGAAGAAAATATGAAAATATTTCAAGAAAATATGCTCAACAAATATAACCTATATGCCAGATTAGAGTCAATATATGTGGCTTTCATCCACAGTTGGTCCTATCCAGGAACAACTCCTAGTTTTCGAGATATAAGCCCATATGTAGTATCAGGGATAGCGCAGGTAATAGTTGCAGTTGTAACGTATTTGTAGTTTTTTTTTTACAAAAGGGGTGTTTTTGTTCATAAAATATCGATTTTTATTTTATTTATTGCATTAACTTTTGAATAATTTATTAAATTTGTTTAATTGAATAACTTTTCATTTCCGGTTTGTTAAGTTAGTTTGTTAACTTAAAAATCCTCTCCCATGAAAAATAAAAGAAGAGCTGATATTCATTGTTGAGTGTGTCCTTATGTAGATGTTGCCTTATAATTAATAAAATCTAAGTACATTTTGTTGGATTTAAACTTGGTAGCACTCAATTTAATGTAAAGCAGTCATTTTTTTATGCGTGTGAGAG
This sequence comes from Cistogaster globosa, assembly GCA_937654795.1. Taxonomy (NCBI): domain Eukaryota; kingdom Metazoa; phylum Arthropoda; class Insecta; order Diptera; family Tachinidae; genus Cistogaster; species Cistogaster globosa. Next base: position 103,834,198 of record OW569403.1, on the reverse strand, counting down.
ACTAAGGAAGCCATTTTTAATTTTCCTCTCTTTTATTTGAGTGAAACAAGTTTAATTTTTATTCTAGTTTGTTTTCTTCACGGTGATATATACACATTTAAAAATACCGTTTAAGCGTTTTAAAAAATCTTTACGAAACAGCCGTATATGTTTCAGCGGCAAGGCGAATTAATAACAGGTGGCCTTAACAGCCCAGGTGACTTTGTGATTTTTCCTTCTTCGAATGTCAAAAGTTATATTCTCCTATTGTACTTCTTTTTTTGACAGCCGAAGACGGTTTTTACAAAAACAAAATGTACATATTTCTCTCCCAGTGTTGTATTCATTTTCGCCGTGAGTATACCTGTTATTAATTCGTCTGGTTTCAGCGGCGACAGGTATCACAGACGGTTATCTATGACAGGTATAAAAAGAAATAAGCGGCTCGACTCAGTGAGTTTATTCACACTAGAACAATTTTCAGTCCGCTTAACTTCTGTAATTTTCAAAACACACTGGATTAATTCAACTGGCATAAAAATGTATACATACGTACACAGAGCTTTGTGCGTGCTAGTCTTTTTTGTTTATTTAACGTTTGTTTTTTGTATATGTATTGGTTTTGTTCTGCTAATGCGTCGTTGAAGCTGGTTGAAAAATTGTGCCTACCAAAAACGAATCTGTTCATCGAAAATACCTACAAGCTGTCACATTATTCCAGCGTAATTAATCCAGTGTAAGTTGGCTCAGTCGGCTTATAGCCGATTGGCGATTTTTTTTTCTAATTTTCCAAAATTTGTTTCCCTGTAATGTTTTCCAAAAACTTTTTTAGAAAACAATTGGGACCGCCTCTGATTCGTATTTTTAAGCTCTATCGATTAGCATTAGTAGGTTAATTAGTTTGATGTACGGCTCTTACCCCCTGTCTATATTAAATATAAATTTGTTAGCAATAAGGCAATAACATCTGCAGATTAATATGTCAAAATTGCTTATTACTTTGGGTATGGGAACACGTATTTATGTTAACTCATAATTTCAAAATAATCAAGTGCAAAGGTTGTAAGCAAATAGCATCATTGTAAAGAAAATAAATTTGCTTAGAATTCTTATTACTATATTTTTTTTTGTTTTAAAAACTTCCTCTGTACTCTAATCCTTGTTTTACGATAGAAAATCTTAAAACCTAAAAATTTGGTATAATTAATCACTTAATTTAATGTTCGCGATTTTACTTGTAAATCAAAACACAAATGACAACTAAATTTGAAGTTTTATGTTCGCAATAATTGTGAAAGAAAATTGGCTGACAAATATTGCCACATATATTGCTGTCAATAAATACGTAAAAAAAAGTGATGTCTACATTAGAGATAACATAATTTTAACATTAGCTGCAATCTATGTTAACATATTTATTGCTAATCTAGACGGGGGGTTAGCTTGGTTTTTATAACTAAGAAACAATTTTAGTTAATGACTAAATGTCTTAGGTGTACCTCATTCATTTCTAAAATGACAAGCTTGGAGCTCCCTAAATCAATTTTTTATTTTACATTGCATTAAAACTTTGCGAATTGCGATCGAATTCAATAACGCTAATTTTTTTTGTAAAATGTTGTTTACATTTTTGTTATAAACAAGAAAAATACTCCTTGTTTTGCAACTCTGTTAAAAAAAATGAACTTGCCTAGCTTGTTTTCTTCTCTTGCGTGTAAGCCTCTGCTGTGTGGTTTAATAATTGTGATGATAAGACGTAAAACAAAATTTGCTGGTAAAGTAGTGTCACCTTTAGCAAAATATCCTTTTTATAATTGGGAGTAACTTTGTTTGTGGAAGTATGTGCTCAACAAAATACAATTGGACACACAATAATTCTCACACTGAAGAAAACGATTTGAAAACAAAGAGCAATTTTTTTTTTACACATGAAGGCAAATCAATTACTAGGTGGCAGCGTAGGCGAATTCAGTATTTTTTGCTGGTATACACGACTGTCAAACTCCATATAAAAAATATACACATTCTTATTATATATGGAGTTTCACAGACGTGTATACCAGCAAAAATACTGAATTCGCCTACACTGCCACCTGGTAATTGATTCGCTTTACACATGAATTTGTAATAATACATACATACCCTACAAGAACAGTGACCATCATTTGATCCATCAAATGACAATCACTGATGATGGAAATATCCATTATCGTGTAGAACAAAGTTTCACATTCTTATGAAAAAATGAAACTTTTGTGGACATGTGATTTTGCATCTCCCTCTAACTAATGAATCTTTCCATTATGAAATACATATATCTGCACTGCTCACACTACAGCATTTTGACAGAAGTTTTCATGACACTTGTTGGATATACCAGTCACAGTTGACAGGTCACACTTGATGGATATATCCAAGGCATGTTAATATACTAGGTAGTAGCAGTAGAGAAGCTGACCCTTTTGTTTACGTTTTCAGATTTTCAAATTTGTTTATACTTATTTTTTTCCTAGAATTTTTTTTTGTAATATCATGTGTCGTCGAAATATAATTTAAGCTTCTATAGAACAAAAAAGTGTGTAAAAATCTATTACGAAGCTGCATTTATCCGTATACCGCACCTCATCCGCGTAATCACAGCCATAATGGCTTCCATACGTATATTTCTTCATCGCATGTAAGTTGCGTGAAATGATTAAAAGTAATAATATTCATTTGTTTCCTACAGCACACATTGGGACAAATAACCGAATAACGACGACAAAAATGGAATTTTGTTAAATGCAATTTTGTAATATGTTCTATATGCTAGTACGCAATCAACTTGTAAGTATTTATTTTTTTATTTTATCACATTAGCCTGTACGTGCGTGCAAAGAATTATCTGTTACACGCTCTAGTTAAGTTACTTATATCAATCATCATATAATAATATGTATATATATTGTAACAGAATTCGTCTAACCAAACAACAGTTAATGTAATACTAGAGCAGCATCTATAATGTAAGAAAACAAGTATGAATGTGTTGACTTTGTCTTAACAAATTGATACTGACTAGTTGGTTAAATAGATGATGTTTACAATATACACAAACTAAGTACATAGATGCGAAGAATGCTGATGAAGAATGTAGTGATCCAGAAAAAGATGCATTTTATTTTGCTAGTGTCTAATATTTCGTTTTTTCTATGGAAAACGTCCGCATACATTCGTAGATATTTCTAAAAATTTTTGAAAATTAATTTTAATTCCTATATATAATATCCACGGCTCAAATCCTGATTGAAAAAAAAAAAAAAAATAAAAATATATATTTATCAGAACAAAAGGTTATGACTAGTTTTCATCCCAAACATTGTTTTAGGATAAGAAATATTTGTTTTGTCCTTATGATGAATATATTGTAAACATATTTTAAGATAAGAAATACTCTGGTAATAACAAAATCCAATTTTTACTAATAAACATAAGCAGTTTTAAGATAAAATTTTTGGAAAGAAATTACATAAAAGGATGTATTCCTAAAATAACGACATTTATTAAGAGGATGCCCATGTAAGAACATATATATATGTATAATGCTTAATGTACTAATAATAATCAAGAACCAAAAATACTAAAGTAATCCGTAAAGCATTATAAAGAAACACTGTTTTTTTTATAACAAAAAACAAACCTTTTACTTTGCTTATATCTCAGCAGCACCAAAGCTTCCACGTACAGACTAATATAAATTTGTGTGCATCAGTGCTTACATTTTACAAAATACAAAATTCCATTTTTGTCGTCGTATTTCGGTAATTAGTTCTATGTGCAGCGTTAGTTGATTTTGACATCTGAAAACATATTTTATTATTATTGTTGTAGTTGTTTTAGAACTGCTATTACCTGTTAAATTAATATGCAAGGTACATTTATTTTACTAGGTAGTGTCGTCCGCCCAGCTGGTTTGTGGTTGGAGATGTCAAAAATTGTTTATATTTTCCTACTTTTGTTTACGAATTAAAAAAAACACTACCAACAAGCATATGTAGAACAAAGAGAGCGTTTGTTTTTAGACAAATTCTCTTTTTTTTCTTTTTCTATTTTTGACATTTCCACTCACAAAGCAACAATAAAATGCTATGTTGTTTTTACAAATGTTGTATTTGTTGTAGAGCCGCTATTACCTAGTAAAATAAATGTACCTTGTTAATATGCCTTGTTGTAGTTGTTTTAGAACTGCTATTACCTGTTAAATTAATATGCGTTGGATATATCGATCAAAATTGATGTATATACCCTCAATTGAAAAATCGAACTTTTTTAATAAAACAAAATTTAATATTTAAAATATATAATGTTACTTTTTTAACATCTAAATAATATTTTAATATATAAATAACTTTTTTTTTATAAAAAATTATTTCATTTATAATAAAATACTTAATTTTTATCTTTTGTTAAATATTTTTTGTGTTGTAGTCTGTGGTGGCTTCGCTCTATTGACTTCTTCACACTTTTTTTCAAAATCTAGCGCTCCTTGCTGTTGGAAAACACCTTGAAGTAAAAGAAGAGATACATTTATGTATAAATAATTTAATACGCAATAAACAAATAACTTTTTGATTGACTAATCTGTAGTACTTACCTCGCGGAGAGTTATTAACCAAAGAGAGCTTTGAGAGGGCTTGCTTGTCCCACCTTCCATCCCAATTATATATTAGGTCGTCAGTAATAATTGATTGCATCACAGAACTGACATCCTGCGATGTCCCCTTAATCAAATGTTAATGTGATGTCTAAAAAAATATGTAAGATTATTAAAATACTTTAAGCATGAGCTTAAGTTCTTTACTATTGCTTCAGTGAAACCGCTAGAAGGTTCTGCAAAGGGAGCATGCTGGCGACTTCATCAGGTTTTGAGTCGCAAGTCTTCCCAGTCAGCCGACAGACGGATTTCTGAAGCTTTTCGATGACCAGCTTGCAGTCCAATAAAAATTTTTAGGCAATACGAACTGCAAGCTCCTTTAAATTTAAAATAAATTATAATTTTATACTCACATATACTTTCCTCAAGTTTTTTAAGCCCGGTTTAGATTTCCTTTTGACCCTGGACCTAATTATGAAAGGGAAGGAATGCCTTTAATGGAAAAATTCCTTAAACCAATATAATTTTCGTGACGTTTTAATTAACCTTTATATTTCCCATCACTTTTGAACGACGATGATGTTGAGGCACACATCTTGAGTGTTTCTACCAAATACTGTTGTTGACTGAAAATCAGAGGAATACATAAAATTAAGCAAATAAAAAAAAAGTTTACATATTAAAAAACAGCTTAAAATTTTGGATTTAAAGGCTTCATAGGTTCTTCCGACTTGAATCTAACTTTTTGAAGGCTTTGGTGGTTAAAAATACCCGCAACATGCCTGTGAAGTTTCGGGTTTCTGCTTGAAATCCCAAATGCTACGTACCTTTCTAATTTCACATGGAACCTGTATATTTATTTAAATTTCTTTGTTTTTTATTTATTTTTTCTTTAAATTTTGCTTTTAATAAATTACTATACCACTTTTATAATTACTTGATAAATGCTCAATTTTCTTAACGTCACGAAATAAAACATATATCAGTTGTTTTGCTCTTGCATATGATTTGTTTGTTTGGGGCAAACAACGTTGCAACTACAAAAAATTTCTCTTCCTTAATTTTTTCATTCAAAAACTACGAAAATTCCTCAAAACCGACTAACGTTTTACAACAAATTTAATAAAAATTTTGTTTGATCTTTGAAACAATTTTAATTACAAAACATTTTATCAGCTGTATTTTATTGTTTGCTGCACTATTATCTATAAACACAAGCGAACAATAATATTTAGTCTATTAAAATAATTCATCCCAATTCAGTACCAAAAACGCTACAACGGCAACGCTGTTCAATACAAAATTGTTGCAAAAGTGTTAGTGTAAAAATTGTGGTAGTATTAGTTTCTGTCAAGCATTTCTTGCTGGGAAGCCTCCCTACAAGAGCAGTGACCATCATTTGATCCATCAAATGACAATCACTGATGATGGAAATATGCATCACTGCGTAGAACAAAGTTTCTATCACATTCTTAAGGAGAAAATGAAAAAATTGATGTAAACATTTGTATACGTGTGATGTCTGTAGCAAACAGCGTTACCAGTGACTATTTTTTACAAGAAATATAATGAAAATTTTGCTTGATTTTTGAAACATATATAATTATAAAACTTTATATAAGCTATATTTTGTACTTTGCTAATAAATTTTGAGCAAAAACTTAGATTCAATTAACAAACAAAAAATTAATTTAAATTTAATACGAAAAGCAGTACAACGCTGTTTCAGTATTAAATTATTGCAAATGTGTTAGTAGATGATTGTGTATGTATAAGTTTCCCTCACTCATTTCTTGCTGGGCTAAGTTTAATTTTGAGGACTTACATAACGTTTAATATACTGCATATTATTAGAAAAAAATTCAGTCAATTGCATTAAAATATTAGAACAGTTATAGTTTAGTGTAGCTTCACCAAACAAAAAGAAAATTATACCGGGTGATGGAGAGTTAAAAAATAGTAAAAAACAAGTAAAGAGTGCTATATTCGGATATGCCGATTCTTAAATACCCTTCACCATGTATGTGAATATAGTTTAGAGAAGAAACTCCAATCAAAAAAAGCAAATATTGTGGTGACAGTATTTTTTTTTGCAGAGATTAAAAAATTAGAAAAAAAAAAACATCAAGTGAAAAAATTGGCGCTCACTTAAAAGCTTTTGAAGTGATCTTTAAATGCTTAAGCTAAGAACCGACGACATTTTTATGTGTTTTTTTTATATTTTTATTATTATGTTTGGAGTTACTTCTCTTAACTAGATTTACATACATAGTGAAGGGTATATAAGATTTGGCATAGTCGAATATAGCACTCTTACTTGTTTAGACTTAATCTCACAGTGTATTATGGTGTATTGCTTGCGATTAAACCACACACCATACCCAACATATTCATGCTAATTTTAATTTAAATAGTTGCAAGTATACGCGATAGAACTATCTAAAAATATTATTATTGTTATTATTATTAATTTCTTTATTAGTATTATAAATACTTAACAATTATATTACAATGTGATTCTAATGTTTTCTATATTTTACAAAATGTTTTCTATATTTTACAAAATTTACAATATGCTTTTTAAACAAGTTTAAATTATGCTCAAATTTTACATTATTTGAAGGGAAATTGTAAAGTTGCAAGCCTTTGTGAAAAAGCATATTATAATTGTTATTATTATTTTCATTATTTGTATTATAAACAATTTACATAACAATTATATTACAATGTGATTCTAATATTTTCTCAATTATATGTATTTATATAAAACCAAGGCTCTAAGGGACATCATAAAATTTTACGTACAAAATTCATATACATACATACAACAACATCAAAATTTTCAAAAAATATTTCATGTACAGAAATGTCCACGTTACTGTCCTATTATACATATGTTGAGAAGTTATAATAGAAACTTGTTTTCTGATCCTTATGAATAATAAAGATTATCCTGTTGAAATATCCAATTATCGCCATATTTATCACCTGCAAATTCAATGAGCTCAGAATCAAGCAGTTCTACATATTGTTCAGAATTCATTCTGCTCGAAATAAAGCAAATGTTACTCTTCCCGCGATAACCAAATGCCGCCCATAACATAAGTGATCCTCCTTGAAAGTTTCTTGCGAAGCGTATTTGACGTGGAAGCCTTAAGTCTTGCCAGCTCATTTGGTAACCATCAGGGCCATCCAAATTAAATTTTTTCTCATCTGAAAAAATAACGGATTGCCACTCTTCGTCCCAGAATTTATGTGTTTCTGAGAATTCCATTCTACAAACTTTGTGCTTATCCAACAGCTTCGGTTTGGGCAAACGTTTTCGATATTGAAGATGTTCACTGGTGCTTAATATTTGCTGAACTCTTCTCTTGATGACATTTAGACCCAGTTGGTGTTTTATTTGTCCTGCACTCATGGATTTTGTAGCAGCTAAGCGTCTAATTTCACGTTTGCACCTATCGTTGACAATTGGCTTGCGACCTTTACGTTTCGTAGAACCATAATTGTTTGGATTTTTCAAATAATTTGATATAGTATTTCTATGTCTTTTGATCCTTACTGATATTGCTTTGATGCTAGAGCCAGTTTCAGACAGAATCTTAACTTCATTCTGTTCGAGTTCAGTCAATGAACGCCCTCGAGGCATATTTACCTTCATATAAAGACAAAATTTTAAAAATTTATGTTTGTGAACAAAAAAATATTTTAATTTACCTTCAATTATTACTTTCACTAAATATACACTAAAAATTATTGCTAAATAACTTTTTAAACCGTACAGTTGCACGTTCAACTATTAATGCACATATAATTGTTTCCTTTGACAAAAAATTAACGACAATGAACACATGTTGATAACGGTACTATTGAAAAGTAAATTACAAAAATAATTTAACAAAAACAAGTGTAAAGAATCTGTTATCAATTTTGTATACTAGAATTTTATTGTTAGATGAGTCACTAAAATGTAGAGAGGAAAACATCTAAAATCATCATGCACATATAGTTGTTTCGCTCACTGTATTATAAACAGTTTGCCTTTGTAAGGTAAACGTATCTGCAATTTCTTGAACACTTTTTCCTATGTGCCGGTTACAATAAACCAATTGGATTATATCTTTTGACGCTCTTTTTCCAGGCATTTTTTAACACAATCGTTTTCGCTTGTATTTACAGACTGAAGCAATTAAATTTTTTAAATGAACTTCTAAAGAAACTCTATGTTAACGATAAATATTCATAAACATTCCAAATATTCCAAAAATCTTAAGAAATTTCCAACAAAAATGAATTGTAAAAACAATTTCTTGACAGTCAAATAATTAAGTATGTGTTGTTTTTTTCCATTTTTTCTTAATTACATCCATTTTATTTTTTTGTTGCTAGAACACGTTCGAGAAGAATTTAAACAATTAAGTCAAATAAAATTTTATATGGGAATTATAAAAGGGGATTTTGGATTAACTACTATAAAATGAAGAGTTTTTTTCCCTTGTAAAAACATATACTTGACAGACTGTATATAGTATTTTTTTTTAATTTGTTGTTTTAGGAGTAACTTTTTTTCAACTACCAGATGATAATAAGTTGCTTGTTTGAAAATTAACAAAGATAGTTTGCATAAGAATCGACTATTGATCTTTTACAGGCCAAAACTTCGACTGTACTATCAGTGAATTAGTTAATGAGCATCAGATGTATCGCAGTGATGCATTTTCGAACAAGCCCAATGTTGCAGATAAACAAAAACATTAATGTCTTTTAGTTTAAGTTTATGTGTGTACGCGTTATTAAAAAGGTAAAAAAAATTGAAAAACAGCAATTTGATAAAAATAAAGTTTAAAGTTGTAATTCATAATTCATTTTTAAAAGAATGTTGTAAGCACGAATTTTTGGCATAGATATAGTTTAGTGAAATAACTTTAATAAAAAACGTACATGATGCGATAGAAAATAAAAATATTAAAAAAAAATGATAAAGTGAAAAAATTGGCTCTCCCTCATATTTCCGGAGTTATGGGCCTCTGAACTTTTCATAGAAAAGTATGATTGTGCACTATGTTTTTGGAAATGTCAGGTCAATAGGGGTATCATTTAAAAGGTTTTAAAGAGATCTTTAAGGAAATACTAACACTTCTAGGACATGTATATTCGTCACTACCAGAATACTTAATTACTTTTTAGAGAAGTTAGTTTCCCATTAGTTGTATTAATGTAATTATACGTTTCTTCCCGACTGGGGATACCAATTAAATCAGTATTCCATACTATTTGAGACATATTTCTATGCCATGATGTAACGATGTTGTGAGTTTTTCGATAGAAAATGCTTTTAGGAACATGTCTCTGTGTTTGTTATTTTTTAGTATTTAATTGCGTACTCTTGTTCACAACCAAATATTAAAAATAACAATAACGTGGGTTTGTTTCTTGAGCTGTGTTTGTTTACATTTATGTACGAGATTTGCATTCAGTGTGTGTATGTTACTGAACTCTGGATTAAAATCAAGTTTTCTGGTATTATAGAATATGTAAGAGTGTGTCTTAGTTTTTTGGAAATAACGAATTGCTGCTTTATAAAAAATAAAATTGTTTTAACACAAGTTTAAAAATAGAAATTAAAAGAATTTGTAAAAGTAGAATGCACGAAATATACAGACATGTCACAGAATTCAATTCCGATCGAAAGTGGTTTCAATTCCGTAAATCGCTTCTTCAGAAAACTAAAAACGAAAAATTTCTTCGGAATGAAACCACTTTCAAATTTTAAAGTGAAATTTAGTTTCCTTGAAATTTTGTTATTTGCGGTTCTTAAATTTACTTTTATAATGTGCCCTACTTAGAAAAGCCTTGTTGTTACAAAATCGAGCGGAATTGTTAATATGGAATTAAAACCATTCCGATCGGAATGTGTGAAATGCCTAATAAATTTTAGATTCCCCTAAAAATATTATAAATATAAACTTTTTTTATTTTAATCCATTTCTTATTTTTTGATGCCCAATGAGTTTCCGGTAGAGACGAAGTAGTGTAAATAGATCTTAATGTAACAATAATGTAAAAAGTACCCCTGTAGATGTGTGAAAAAAGGAAACTAAACGTTGGGTTGTAAAAAGAAGATGCTTTTGGTTTCCTTTTACATTTGAAAAGAAATAAGTGAACGAAATAAGCCTGAAGGGGAAAAAAACCTATCATAATGACAATGATATATTTGGTTTTTGTAAAATTTATTTTTTAATTTAAAGAAGAAGCGAGGAACCGACTTATATAAAAACGCTCTGGAAAATTCTAGCAGGAAAGTAGAAATTGTATTCGATATTTGCCATACCCACAGTGACTCATATCGAAAGTCGGACAAGTCATTTAATAAATTTTATTAACGATTTTCTATAAGACTAATAATGATTTTCCAAATATTTCGAATGCACTTAAGTTTTTAATATGCAATAAAATTATGTGATATGACATTAACAAAATTTTACATAACGGTATTTTTGAAGGAAGTTGCAAAAAGTTTAAAAATATTTACTGAAAGTCGGGCAAAGCAAATAGTAACAAAAATGTCTTTCGATTTACCGTTATATTTGAGCGCCGCTTATTATTTTTGGATTATAATTAGTCATTTGTACTTTTGCTTTCATCAGATGATAATATTTTTAAATGTTTGTATATTGTCGCGTATAATTAAAGATATCAAATAAACGTGCGCCAGTTAAAAAAAGCTTAGCGAGAGACGAGAAGTTTATAGTTCGAAGGGAAAAAAACTATCCTTATATCTCTGCTCCAAAATTTGCCACAATTGTAAAACAAAAAACAATTTGAATGGCAGATTGGTTCGAAAAAAGCCATGTGTTAGTGAAAATAGAAGAGATCGTTTAGAATTTGCATGAGAGCATATTTCGAGGTATTTTTTTATTTTGAAACAGTAAAAATTATATGCCAAGTTGGGTTGGTTATTTCTATCAGTATTTTAACGTTTTACAGGTACTTTTCACGGATGAAAGCAAATTAAATTTGTTTCGATCCGAAGGCCGGCGTTTTGTGTGGCGTAAGCGTATTAAAGAATTCTGTCCCAAGAATATTAAAAAGAAAGTTAAGCAGGGAGGCTTATTGGTGTCGGTGTGGGTCTGCATGGCAGCTTCAGGTGTTGGAAATCTTCACTTTATAAAAGGTATCACGGACAAGAATATGTATCTTGACATTCTAAAAACACATGTAAAGGAAAGTGCGCGCAAGTTGGTGTTGCCTATAATTTTAAATTTTATCAAGACAATGAACCCAAGCACACATCACTGATAGCAAAAAGATGGCTACTTCATAACTGTCCTAAGGTCATGAAAACACCTGCGCAAAGCCCAGATGTAAATGTAATCGAGCATTTATAGGACGAACCCGTGCATCGAATGCAAAATAGGTTATTTACCGTTAAGTACCAACTTAAAGCTGCATTACAGAAAATTAGTTGAGTCCATTCCAAAAGGACTACAAGCTGTCGAAAATCAAAAAGGATATTCAACAAAATACTAAATAATTATTAAATAAATAATTTATTCTGCCCGACTTTCAGTGTGATCATAGTTTTAATTTTTTTGTGTGTTTTTCTTATTATTTCTATTGTTATAAAGCTGAAGAATTTTTTATTATTTTATTATGTTTTCTAACACAACATAATAAATTTATCCTATTATAATTATAAGCAAGAGTGCAGTGAGCAAACACAGCCAATAAGAATATCATTGATATAATAGCTATGATGTTGTAACTATCAGCGATTCCGTTTAGCTACATTTGTTACATTTTTTAACTTTTGAAGATTCAACGTTACAAAAATAATAATATAATTATATTTGACCAAATTTTCCTAAATTTTGATGCCGACAAAAAAGTAATATTAGTACAAAAGTATTCGTTTCATTAATTAAGGCAAAAACCTCTCTGATAACCGTTTTTTTTTAACATATCAATTCGGCTTTACTCTTTTAAATTATTGAAAAACTACGAAATGTTTTTTGCTTTATGTTTAGAAACAGCAAAATGTTTCTGCCAACAGTTTTTTCCAACTGTGAAATAATATAAGCTGCACTTATTTCATGCGGAAAACTATGTACCCTGTGCAAACTTTTGAAAATTCTTAGCAACTTTACTAATTTATCTTGAAAAATTTTAAAACAAACCTTTGTGCAAATATTTTTATTCACACTTCTAAACTTAATTTTATACGTTTATTCTCTAGCGCGCATGTGCAGAGAATATACAGGATTGTTCGAAACCTAAGCAACTTTTCCCCAGTAAATACTCATGGTCGTATATGTTCTTTTTAAATAGATTAATGAAAAATTTCCCTTTTATTTATTATTATACATATAGTCTACACACTAATAATAACAACAAAAAATACATTTAATGACTTTGGAAGATATTATAAAACAAAATTAACCTAAAAATTCGCAAACCTAAGCAACTTTTACATTGTTGCATTTGTTGCGAAATATTAAATAAAACAACAACAAAAATTTTAGTCCGGTTATGATTGCTATTAAAAAAAATAATTTCGGTTGATTTTATGCATTTAAGTAGTACCAATTTAGAAGTGCAACCATGACGCGAACACGTTATGGATCAGCTTTAAATCTAAAGATTATTGAACTTTTTAATAACGGTAAATCCCAAATTGCTATAGCCAACCAATTGAATATTAATAAATCAATAGCTTCCCGACTTATAAAAAAGTATAAAGCTACTGGGAAATTAGAGGAAGCCAATAGCGGTGGGCGACCTCGAAAAACTTCTGAGCGAACGGACCAGAAAATTTTTCGTCTAGTTAAAAAAAATCCATTTATTTCGTTGAAAGACGTAGTGAATGAGCTTGATCTTTTGATTAGTTCTTCCACAGTATGAAAACGTTTATTGGAACAAAACTTTAGGAGCTTCATGCCATCTAAGAAGCTTATGCTGACTAGGAAGCATTTAAAAAAGAGGTTTGTTTGATTGATTGCAACGTCGTCTCTGATTTTCTCAGCTTTTTGGTTGTTTTCGGTTAGATTTTGGTAGTGGACATATGGATTGGACTATATCCAAATTGAGAATTGTTTTGTTTAGTGATGAATCTAAATTTAACTTACTAAATTCAGATGGAGTTTGCCACGTGAGAAGACCAAAAGGAAAGCGGCTACATCTTTGGTACTCAAAAGCCACAATAAAGCATGGGGCAGTGGTGTTGGTCCCTTTGTAGAAATTTAAACAAAAATGGACCGTTTTGTTTACAGAGACCTTTTTGGCAACTCACATGCTTAACTATGCTGAGTGGGAAATGCCACTTCAATGGGTGTTTCAACATGACAATGACCCGAAACACTCATCGAAGTTAGTCAAGGATTGGTTATCAGCTAATGGGGTTAAAGTTTTGGATTGACCACCTCAATCGCCAGACTTGAATCCCATAAAGAACCTCTTTGGAATTTTAAAACGGAGAGTTGGAACTCGCCGCTTAAAAAGTAAACGGGAGTTGATGAACTGTCTAAAATCAGAGTGGGAAGCTATACCAACATCTATTCCATCGAATCTTATTAAGTCTATGCCCAAAAGATGCGCTGAGGTCGTAAGAAACAAAGGATATCATACCAAATATTAAAATTTGCTTAGGTTTTGAAAAGCGAATTTTTAAGTTAGTTTTGTCTTTATTTTATTATATCTTCCAAAGAAATTGAGTTTTTGTTGTTATTTTTAGGTTATAGACAATATTTTCTATAAATTTATTTAAAGAAAAGATATGTGTCTATTATTAGGTATGTTCATTTACTGAAAATTGTTACGTATTTGTAAAAATTGTTACTGGAAAGTGTTCATTAACCCAAAAAATTTGCAACGAGAGAGTGTAAACAGAGAGTAAAAAAATGAGATACAAAATATATCTTGCAAATTTTTACTAGTAAAATTTTTACTTGCAAGTATTAGTCAACAGCTGTTTCTTACTTTTGTTTATAAAATAATTTACTTTAAAAATGCCTGATAAAAGAAATCTTTGTAAGATTAAAGAAAATGCAAGTATTTGACAATTAAAAGAATATAAAAATAATATTATTTTGTATTTTTTCTTTAATTTATCTATGGAAGTACAAATCAAAGTAGTTTTAAAAAACAGAAATTTGGTTTAAAATCTGCCAGCTTTGCAGGTGTTTGTATTGTTTTTAGAATTAAAATTAAACAAGCCAATGATGAAACATTCAAAGCCATGTACTTTTTTCGATACAATTTAAAGGAGAGTTGTACAATTCTTATGTATAACTAAAAATATTTTATATACATGTTAAAACTACTTTTAATATAAATATTTTTACATCTTAATTACAATAAGAATATTATAACTAACTTTAAAAAAAATTCTATACATGATGAGCTTAAACATCATAAACGCGTTCGCAAATTACCAAATATTTAAAAGGATATTTAAAACATTTTACACATTTTTGCTATTTGGTACTTGGAGTATGATTTAAAATTTTTTTCGCGTGATTACCAGTTTGCTGGCTTTTAGTGGTCTTTGTTTTATACATTTTTGCACTCTAGTACATTTGCATTAAAAATAGTACTATTTTGTGTGCATACCGTACAGTTTTTAAGTCTTACGTATCATTCCCAAAGCCACAACAATTTTCTTTGCTAATTTTTGCTAGTAAAGCGTTCATTTACTTTTTTAACTTTTTGAGAGCAGTTTTGCAAAATTATTTCTTACTCTCTCGTTGCAAGTTCCTGCTAGTAAAGTAAATGAACAGAAATATTACTTAGTGGGAAAAAGTTGCTTAGGTTTCGAACAATACTGTATATCCAACTGCAACATATAATGATTAACTATCGTACCTGATTGAATACTGAATCACTAGATAAGTTAATGATGACTAAACAAATAATTAAAACTTTTCAAACTATGACCTTAAGTATTGATAACTTCTCTGAATTTTTAGGCAGAGAGCATGCACCTAAAATTTAGTGTTTTTAAATTAACGTGTCGCACGTTTTTCTAATTTTTGTTATTTTTATCTTCAATAATTGAATTTGTTACCTTGTTATTTTCTCTAAAATATAGAATGATAATATTTAGTATATATTTTATAATTACATTAACCCAAATCCAGAGTTTAGATTTCATGGAAAGCGGACGTGTTTTAATCATAAAAAAGCAAGTAAGGGCGCTATATTCAGCTTTGCTGAATCTTATATACCCTTCACTATATATATATAACCACATGTATGGTAAAAAACCTTTATTAGAATACTTCGATTCTTCTAAGCCTTTTTTTCCTACAAAGTTCTATTAGAATCAATTTCTGAAAACTACATACATACATGATGACAGCATAGTATATACTGTGTTTGTCGGGCTGACACTACGTCCTACTAACTGCTCCAAGTTTGCTCTCCCAAGAAGAAATTGAAAAAAAGTTTTCCCCGTACA
Source organism: Cistogaster globosa (assembly GCA_937654795.1). Lineage (NCBI taxonomy): Eukaryota > Metazoa > Arthropoda > Insecta > Diptera > Tachinidae > Cistogaster > Cistogaster globosa. The sequence goes on along the minus strand of OW569403.1, from coordinate 103,818,131 downwards.
TTACGGACTGGAAGAGTCTCTTGATTTTAAACATTGCATATACGTATGTATATATATAGTCATGTATGTGTTATTTTCAAAAAACCTTTAAATTGTTGATATTAGTTTGTTATTTTTTGGCGCATTTTCGGTTTTAAATAAAATTTAAATTTTTTATTCAATACAATTTCTTGCAAAAATTAAAATTTTTGAACAAATATGACTCAATAGTGTAAATGTTTTTTTTTGTCGCGAGTATGGGTTTTTCAAAAAACTTTTATATTGTTAATAGTGTTAAGATATTTTTTGTGCATTTTCAGTTTTAAGTGGAATTTATATTTTTGATTGCAAGAAGAATTTTTTGCAAAAATTAAAATTTTTGTGAAATTTCCATGAAAAAAATATTTTGGTAAAATTTTAATCGTTTAGTGAAATTCCAATTTTTTGGTATTCTTTGATATTGCACAATGAATATATTTGGGGTGAAGTTGAGTTGCTTATGTATCACTTTGGCGCTTGCTCTGCGTTCGCCTTCATTAAAGAACTAGTTGATATATAAGCGCGAAAGGCAAGGCTCTCAGTAAGCTGAAAGGAAGATTCTCAAGATGTCAGATATTTGGTTTTCAGCCTCACCTATACAAATAATATAAAAAGTGACTCAATAGTGTAAATTTGTTCTTTTTTTGCTTTTGTGAATATGGATTTTTTAAAAAAACTATAATTGTTGATAGTGGTTAGTTATTTTTTGTGCATTTTCGGTTTTTTAATGAAATTATAAAAAATTTTATTGCATGTGCAGTTTTTGGCGAAAATTAATATTTATGGTGAAAAATGTCTCAATAGTGTAATTGTGTTTTTTTTTTGTTGCGAATTTCAGAAAACTTTTTAATTGTTGATAGTGTTTAGTTATTTTTTGTGCATTTTCGGTTTTAAATGAAATTTAAAATTTTTTATTGCAAGTACAGAAATTTTTGTAAAAATAAATATTTTGATGAAATTTTAATCGTTTAGTGAAATTCTAAGTTTTTCTTGTAATCTAGAGCTTTTTTTGTTGAATTTTCAGTTTTTAGTGAAATTTAAATTTTTTATCTAAAAAAAAATTATTTTGCAAAGTTTAATGTTTTTGGTGAAATGTTCTATATGAAATTTTCCATAAAAATGTCATCGGCTCTTAATGGGTTAAGCATTTGTAAAAAGTTTTTAAAATTTATTTTCTGAATGATATTAGTATTTTAAAAAATTTGAAAATTTTAGAGGCCCTTAAGTCGGAAAATATTCGCATATCGAAAATATTGGGTCATAAATGGATATTGTAGAAAGAGCAAACGAAATGACGAACTTAGTTATACCCTTTTTCCACTTTTTGTGGTATATATATATAGTGGTGGACATTACCTATGTGCGCTTTTCTATACCAAAAGTTTTCGTATATATTTATTACTTTAATCATTCCTATGTCCTAATGTGTCACGTGCTGTCTAAAAACAACTGACATTATTTTGCTTCAGTTTAATTAGTTGCAATAATTTTTATTGCTATTAAAATAGAAAAAAGGTCAAAAAATAACTGGACAGTAATTTAGCACAAATCAAAAAAATTTATTTTCATCAAGAAAAAAAGAAAACTAAAAATTCATTTAACGCGAAACTTAATATTTAGTAGGAAAACCCTTACTTTTTATAACACCTGCACATCTCCTTGGCATACTGTTCACCAGGGCCATGTAACGTTCCCTTGGTATTGCGTACCATGCCTTTTGGATTTCCATCTACAAATCTGTTAAATTTCTGGGTTTTACAGCACTAATGTGTTGCTCTACATCATTCCATAGGTTCTCTATAGGATTGAGATCCGGTGATTGAGCTGGCCAATTTAACACGCCGATATTATTTTCTTCCAAGCAACACTTCACTATGCGCGAAGTGTGTTTTGGGTCGTTGTCGTGCATAAAACGCCATCTAAGTGGCATATTTTCCTCTGCATATGGAATCATTGTGCTCACAAGTATATTTTTGTAAGTATACTGATCCATTTGCGTATCAATTTTATGTATGGGACCAACACCGTGCCCAGAAAATGCGGCCCAAACCATTACATTTCCGCCACCCTGCTTTACCGTCTTTGATGTGTACTGCGGGTTGTGTTGCGTGTTAGGAGGACGCCATACATAACATTTTCCGTCTAATCCAAACCGGCAGAATTTTTATTCGTCACTCCAGAGGACATTTTTCCAAAAAATCATTGGCTTCTCTAAATGCTCACGGGCAAATGAAGTTCGGGACTTTAAGTTCTTCTTTGATACGTGTGGCTTATGTTGTACAATACACCCACGCAAATTTTTCTCATTTAGTCTTCTTCTAATTGTTCGTGAGGAGAATTTAAGTTGAGGTTTTAAATGGGTCTGCAACTGAGGCTCTATAAATAAAGGAGTCCTCTTTACGAGTTGTTTTTCTAAGTATAGTACCCTGTGCAGCATTTTTGAACGTCCCATAGGTTTGAATATGACCTAGTGTGTTATACACCATCTTCCTGGAGCAGTTCAATATTGAAGCAATTTGACTGACGGTGCTTCCTCTCGAGCTCATTTGATGAATAACTTGACGCTGCGCTTCTGCGCACCATTTACTTTTAGCCATGTCTAATTATTGTTTTGTGTTTCTTTATTTAAACATTTAAAATAAAGAGCTTATAAAACTTACCAATTTAAGATTTTAAATACAAAATATTATGAAAAATATCAACATTTTTAAAATGTGCTAAATTAGCGTCCAGCTCAATTTACTTATTACTTTCAATTAATCGAAATAAAAACCACAAAAGAGAAATGAAAAAAAATAACGGAACATATTGATCACACCATAGACAACACTTGTGGGTAAATACTTTACTTAAATTCGATAACTAAAAAAGATATACGCTTTTAAATGCAACATATATGAAGTGTGCTAACCTAATGTCCACCACTGTATATATATATACTTTTACCTAAAAATACCATCGGCTCTTAATATGCTAAGCATTTTTGAAAAATCGTAGTATTTCCTTTAAGGTCTCTACAAAAGCTTTAAAATGATACCCATATTGATATTTTAATAAATTTGAAAATTTCAGAGCCCCGTAACTCGGAATTATTTTTTAGCAAAGTTTAAAATTTTTGGTAAAAATGTTCTATATAAAATTTTACATCGGCTATTAAAATGTTAAGCACTTAAAAAAAAACTTAATATTTCCTTAAAGATCTCTTTAAAAGCTTTAAAATGATACCCATATTGATACCCAATTTTTTTCACTTGGTGTTTTTCTTATTTTTTAATTTTCTATCGCCCGATATATTTACTTTTTGATTGGAGTTCCTTTATTGTTCCAAATGACATGAAAAAATTAGAGGTAGGCGTGGTGTTTTGCCTGCTGCCTCGAAGATAATGGACCGATCATGCTGATTTCCAATACCACATCTTCTGACAATATATCTGATCGATTAACATATTTATTTTTTTTTTTCTAGCTAATCAAGTGCCTCGGCAAACTTAATTTTAGAACTAACACGGACAGACGGACATCGCTAAATCGACTTCGCTATGCATAAGGATTCAGAATATATATACTTTATGGTTTGGAAATGGATGTTGTAGAAATTACACAGCACTTTTTGTGGTGAAGGGTATAAAAATACATTCGAATATTATAATGTATAATAATCCTTCTACGTCTGAGGGTGGTGGAGGACCTCCTAATGATTTATCAATGCCTCATTTAAATAGCTCAATAATTCAAAAAGGCTAATAAAAATAAGTTGGAATATAACGTGCAAAATTTTCTCAAATCCAACGAAACATTAAATGATATAAATCTGATTGAATTAAGTTCATATTCAAGTGAAATGATTCAAGAGTGTAATGTATAAAAGAAAGGCGATATTGAAGAAATTATTTATCCCCATAAGAGAGTAATTTGTTGATAAGTTTTAAAACATCGATAAGAAGCGACAGAAGCGGTTTTTTGAAGGTGAAATAAAAAAACATTTGTAAAATAAATTTTCTTTCTAAAAATTAAATTAAAAAAAGAACATTAGCCAAAACAGACAATTTTAATTCATTTATATTATTCAATACCTGATTGGAAAAAAATTAAAAACACGTAAGGCACCGCGCATATACATTCACACCTAACTTCTCAACAGTTAATTTGATACTGGAACAGCATTTTTAATGTTGTGAGGAAACAAATATGATTTATTAAAAAAACAAATTTTTGCATTTTGTGGTGGCCACACCAATGGTTGTGGTACTAAAGCAAAAACAAATGTACAAGACGTCTTGTAGAAAAAACAACAAAGAAATGCTTTGAGTTGTGTGTGAATTTCGTCTAACTAAATTAATATTGATTAGTTGGTTAAATGGATGATATTTACAATATAGACAATTTAGATTGATATATGCGAAGAATGCTGATGATAGGTTTGGCGGTCCGGAAAATGCGGCATTACATTCTGCTAGCGTCTAATTTTTCTTGTTTTCTTTGGGAAACGTCCGCATATTTTTGTAAAAAAAATTAAATTAAAAAATTAACCTAAGCTATAAAGTAAATTTTAATTCATATCGAAAATGGAAATATTTGAAAAACATATCTTACGAAAGCGTGTAAGAAGAAATTATTAGACGCGTTTGAAAAGATTTTCAAATGATTTTATCTATGACAAGGCTTCGGTATCACCAATCTCTGAATACGCACTTTAATTAAACGATTTATTGATAAATTAAGTTATTTTGAAGGCAATGTAATACAAGATGCATTATCTAGCGAAAATAAATTTAACTGGTCAAATACAAATTATCTATCTGCAATTGGTATTTTGCGGGAGCGACTGTAGAATATTTCTGGACAAAATTTTTATAAAAGAGTTCCTCCAGGTATCCATAGAGGATAACATATTATTTACTTTTGTTTTTAGTTTTAAGGTCTAGTTATAAGTTTTACATACATATTTAAGATACGTTTTAAGTTTATTTTTCATAGATATAACTCTTATCATTGAATGAAAGTGTCGGAAGCAAGCACAATTTTATATGGAAAAATAGACATTAATGGGCTACAAAGAAGCCCAGGAGCCATAATTATGGACATAAAATTATACGGTAAGCGCGTGGGCAAAGCTAAAATTGCAAGTCTAGCTTAAAACCTTTATATTGCCTCCAAATCTTTCAACTGCCGATATTATCTATATGAAATAGTTCAGTGTATATACTAATGCTAAAATTAATGCAAATAAACCGCAACATTCTGGAAATATGGCTCAATTTAAAGGTAAAAATTCTGACGAGATAAAGGCTTTAAGTGGAATTTTAGCATTAATAACTGCTCTAAAACATAACCACCTGGCTGTAACAGAATTATTTGATACAATATATTGCGAATCACGATATCATGCCGCAATGACTCAAATCTAATTTATTTAATAACTTTTAAAAACACCTTTAACTTTTGTTATTGTCTTGAAATTTTGTTTGAGTTTATAAAGGACTTTTTAATTTAAGATGAAATTACCATCATTTCTATATAATAAAATGATCAATGAATTGATCTATTAACAAAGACTATCAGTTATTATTTGAGGGAGGTTATATAACATGAAAAATGGTTTTTTGGTAACTTTTTTGTACAAAGCCGCTTAATAGGATAAGTTTTTGATTAACTACGTCGATGTGACGAACAATACCATAATCGCATTTCAAACATACAATTCTAATCAAGAAAATTTTTAAAAGTTCCTTTTTTTAATGTACTTTTTTGCAGAAAGACCGAAACTTTTCCTTGTCTTTCGGTGGCAACACAGATAATCATATCTGTTTGCATTGGATAAATACTTGGACAGTTGTTTGAATGACTGTATATAGCTTTTCAATAAATTTAAATCTGCATGTCTATTGCAGTCAGCCAGTTTTATTAGCTTTTTCGCCAAATGGCTTGTCGAATATCGCCAATATAAAAAATATATACATAAATATTAGCTATAAAAATATTTTTATTTTATCAATAAAAAAATTGTAGATTAAAGTAATTTGCTTGCTTATCTTATCGTAAAATATAAAATTTGTATTGTTTATAGCAATCTTACTAAAGTTGAATCAAAACTTTCATACCCATTGGTTTAAATATTACTTTTTTTGTATTCTTGCTGTGTTCTATTTCATTTGAATTAAGCCTATTTAACATATTTTATTTAGGAATGAATATGTGGTTTTTACATTCTTAAATAGTAGTGCTATCAGTAAAGAATTAGGAGGTTCGGGTTGCATTTTATTTTCCAATTTAGTTTTAATAAAAAGGTTTTTTCGACATAATTATTACTTCTGGAAAGTTTTATATAAAATAAAAATGCCATCGAACTCGTATAGGATTTTTGGCAATACATAATCAAAATATTGAATATATTTTATGAAAGAAGTGTTTCCCACTATGTTTCATATCCACAAAAGCTCCACATTTTCTTCCTGTCTAATTCTATAAAAGAACTCGCACACAAGGTCAGATTTTGAGAGTGTGTCCTCTTGGGAGTTCAAGCACTCTCATCCGGTGCCACATCCCTAGAACTTTGTAAATTCCAACTAGACAGTTTGTGACCCTTTATAAAGAAATGGCTTCTTCCTTTGTGAGTAACTCAGCTGGCGTTTTGCCCAATTCTGGCAGGTGAGATATTGGCTTTGAGTGGCAAAGAACACATCTTTAGAACTCGAAGAATTTTTTGCAGTTCCTCCAATGACATGGTTAAGGTGAGACTACTGGCAATTGAGTGGCTGCAGCATCCCTTTGAATTGCTATTACTCGGCATTCTAGCCTGAATAACCCAGATATAAATGGACGCAGCGGTAATGAGGTCTCCGGGGATTATAAGACTCCCGGCCGGATGCATGGGCCGCGATTAATTTTCAGGTATGTGGTAGAAATCGATTTCGAAATCGAAGCGATCTAAAACCCAGAGTGGTTTTAGATCATTTCTACAATTACTTTGGTTTGACTTCTTTATTATCGTCTAAAACATATCCCAAAACGAATCGTTTTTAAATCAATCGATTTCCATCTTTTGGCATTAAGTTTGCATTAATGGATTGGCAATCCAAATTAAAAGTGTTTCTTTGATTTATAGTTATATATATATATTTTTTTAATCCAACTTTTTTTTTACCATTTAATTCAGTTGAGTAGACTAAGAAGGTTGTTGTTTTTGTGTGGTTCATACTTACAACTATGGTTTTATTAACATCTTCTTTACGTATGATTCCAATGGAAATCTCTTTTGTATTTTATGCAACAACTTAATAAAATCTTTTGACATCTGGAAGGTTCATGTAAACTCTAAGCTGCATAAATTTAATTGTGAAGAAGCAAAAAAGGTTAAAAATAAAGCTCTAGGTAAATCTGTGAAAAAACATGGATCTCAAGAAAAAAAATCGCAATCAACTATAAACTTGGAAAGATTAAATAAAAAAAACCCAAAGGCTAAAATGTGTATTGCCAAGAAAGTAACACCTGATAAGAATAGTAGTGCTTCAGCTTTACAAGATTCTATTCAGTTTATGCCTGAAATTTTCTTTGACGATTCTTCTAATAATGCGAAGATTCAGCATTTAGAGTGTAAAGATGTCCAAAATGATGAATGGCTGAGATTTAAGCGAGAAATGAAAGAAGAGTTAGTTTCCTCCAATAAAATAACATTTGGTGACCAAACAAATTCAGCACTTGACAGAGAAATTGCAGAAATTAGCGAACAAATGCATCAGTGGTCTAAAGTAATCGATCTAGAGAATAAATTGCAAAACATGGCGAAAAGTGGAAAAAAATATCAAAAGCTTAACGAAATGGATGAAGATATATCAGATAATGAAGTCGACTATTATCAAGATTGGAGATCGAAGAAATTCGCTTAAAAGCTCATTCTTTAGTTTTTACCTTTACGGATTGCAAGTTGCAATCATACCTTATTTTTTTTTCGCTTAACTAAATTAAAAACATTTTTTTTTAAATTTTTATAATTTGGCGCATTTGGTCATGCCTTTCCTGATTTTTCAGTAATTTGTTAGATTAAATTTTAAATTAAGCAACTGTAAAAACAACACTGTTCTTCACATGAATAAAATATCTTTTGAAATACATAATTTTTGACTTATTTCTAAATAATGGGTTTATTCAACAATCCATTTCCATTAGATATATGTGTAATAAACTTAATGGAAGTCTCTTTCTAATATCCAAAAATTTATTTCAACTATCTTACAATGGAAAGGTTCATGTTAACTCTAAGATACAAAAATTTAAATTTCGTAAGTAGTGTTTCAGTTATACTACATATCTTTACAGTAGGGAGACGTCCAAATTAAAGACGATAGAGAATTCAGTGAAAACTAAAAGAATAGTGTTACATTTTTATCTGCTCAAGACTTTCTTTTACTGCAAAATAAACACGTCAAGATTTATTTTCTTTAATGTCACTTAATGGATTAGTTATATAATTTTCTATATAACAACGGCAAACTGCACTTCTGTACAAAAATATCTATAGCAGGTGATGCCATATCTCTCAAAACTGCGATTTCTATGTTTATACTCGATTGTTATACTATTTAAAGACGTGCTAAGATTTTTTGCGTGTGAATAACACAGATAATTTATATTTCATTTCTGTGCTGCTGTAAAACGTTGCAGAGTATTTTTTCAGTTATGTGGAGCTATTATATCCTAGCACTAATACTTTAAGCCCGTTTATCCCAAAGAGGTATATCATACGCTCATTTTAAACATGTATTTTATTAACCACGTCGGTTGGCTTCTGGATTACCTTCTAAGCTCCATATCAATAACCTTTTTATTTGAGGGTAAGTTTTTGGGTTATATTCCTTAGATTTTGCAGTTTAAATGTATTTAAACACGTTTAACATCAATGTTTTTTGACCTTTAAGAATTAGTCACTTTTTAAAACAAAAATATTGTTTTTTTATTTCTTTAAGAAAATGCCACCATAACCATATTTTCATTTTAAAATATGGTAAAAAACTATAAAAGTATCTAGTGTAGCGTAATCGAACAATCACTTTAACCAAGAGCATGTAGCAAATATTAACAGCATGCATTGGCAATGTAGTATAAATTCTTAAAACAAAAAAAAATTGTGCGAAAAGATTTGTAACATTAATAAACAATGTTCATTTGACACCACTCAGTAATGACGGCCGGCCGTTGCATAAATCATTTAAAATAGATAAGTGGCAATGACATTGCACTTGGCAAAGGTTTGTGTTTTTATTACAATTAAATACTCTAGTGTTTATGCATATAGGTATGATCTGACAAACTGTTGAGACGCACGCCATACTTTTGCCTAGGGAGAATAACTGTACATAGACTTAAGAATCAAATAACATTTATTTTCTTATGGAAAATATTCATTAGAGTAAAATATTAATATTAAGAAACCACTCAATCATGAGTTTTGTAAAGCTCCTAAAATTCATGATTGCCTGGTAAAATATAAATTTATTACTTACATATATGATAGAGTTAAGACTTTGAGTAAGATCTTAGAACTTACTCATTTGAGTCGTCTGAACCTCTCAAAGTTAGTATATAAGCTGTACTTTGCCTTCAGTCGAGCGCCATTATTAAGTCGCTTCTAAAAATAAATCAGTTATTTAAGCCATATAAAAACTTTGGTCCCTTATTCATTACATGGCGATCCTGCCAGTTTTATTAGAGTGCTAAAAAATAATGCACCTAATAGAAAAACAAGTAGAAAAATAATGCTTTAAAAAATTTTTAAAGCCTGGCAAGTTCAGCCAAAATGATCCGCCAGTAGCGAGAAGGAAGATCCTGTCTGACCAAGAGGCAGCGAACAGGAGTGGAAAAATATATATAAATAGCGCCCTTCCAAAAACCTTGCCCACTACAAGGAAATGGAACAAGGAAAGAAACCTCTGAGTATACAGAAATACAAGAAGCGCCAGCGAAAACAACAGAAGCCAGAGGACATAAAAATCCCAAATGTAAGGAAGCCGTAAAGAAGAGGCGGATATCTATGCCGACTTAAGAGGGAAAGGTCACAACTCATTCGCAAAGAAAATAAAGATATACCTCCAACCTGGAATGATGCCACTAGGATGTGGACCAGAATAAATGAATTGGAGCAACTAATTTACTTAAAAACAAAATAGAAAAAAAAAACACATACACAGAAAATTATTAAAAGAGTGCACCAATTAGTGTGCACCTTTAGGCCTGTAGGCGTTAACCGCCGTTGGCAAAACATTTTTTACATTTTTTTTTCTAATACATTTTCAATCTATTGTAATTGTTAGTTAATTAGAAGTTTTTTTTCTACGTAAAACTCAATATGGTATTTTTTATAATGAATAAATATAAAATTAAAGCTATGAATATACGGTACTTTTTTACAAATAAAATAAGAAAAAAATTAAAGCTAAGAATCCAATTGTTTAACTTTATATGGTACCTTTTATAAAATGAATAAATATAAAATAACAGCTAGGAACCCAATTATCTGAGAAGATAATGAACCAGAAATTAAAGTAACACAAGAAGAAAAATTAGAAAAAAAATTATCAACTATTAAAGAATATTCGTCGATTATTTATTTTATTTTTAATTTTTTTTTGCTGGAACATAAATTCATTATTAATGGAATGGCAAGTTATTCTAAACAAAGCTAGAATTATAAAATAATATTTTCAGCGTTCTTACAAGTGTCTGAACATAGATAGACCAATTAAACAAGAAACTATTAAACATCATTTTTATAAACTTTTTACCTATTTGGAAGAAATTAAGAGTCCTTTTTAACGTATATTACAATAGGCTTACGACAGCTCATAAAACTGCAGCTGATGCAGTTTTCATTGACTTAAAAAGTAAAATTTCAAAATTAGCAGATAAAAAGTCTACAAATAAATTTACCAAATTCGCTTCACGAAAGCATACGAAATGAATCAAACAGTAGTAAAATTTTTAAATACAGCATCAATCGAATTAGGACTATAACCGAATTTCTTTTTAATCCACTTTATGGACTATAACTGAATCCAGATATAGTACACATTTTAGACTATATACAAAGTATGCAATTTCTTTAATTAAATCACTTTTTTTGAACAAAATAAAAGTTTATTTAAAAAATTTTGAAATTTGTAATCCAGAAATCTAAATAAAAAAGGTTGCCAGTTTGTTTAAAATAAGTATTAAAAAAACAGGGTGGACTATATGAAAGTTTTTTTTCTATACAATATTAGCTATGTATGCAAAGAAAATTTGGCCTTTAAACGAAAATGGACTATAGGCGAAGTGGAGTTAAGAACAAATAACTTGTATGAAATTCAAAAAAACCCGCAAGTGAATAGGTCTGTTTTGGCTTACATCCGTATTTGGCCTTTAAGCGGAATGGACTATAAACGAAAAGTACTGTACGAATAATTGCGGCGACATTATTTTGCTACTACGAGCAGAAGTAATACGACAATTTGAATGCATATACTCAGAAGACGAAGCATTTATTCCAAATCAGGAAATTACACCTGGTGTTTTTATACCAAATACGTTGGTAAAAACTGACAAAGCATTTATTCTTATATTAAACACAAACGACATTATTATCAAAATAGCGTAAAAGCCGAAAGCATCAACGATCATAAAATAGTTCAGAGAAAATATACGCAAAAAGAAAATAGAAAAGCTGAAGTATTGAAAATATTAAAGAAAATTTTTCCAAATCAATTTAAAAATACACTAAGCAAACTCTGTACTTCAAACAGTGAAATTTTCGGTTTAGAAACAGAAATGATAACTACAAATAATTTTATAAACAAAAATTAAGATCGAATGACCAGCAACCGGTATACATAAAGAATTATCGAATACCACACGCTCACAAAGACGAGATTAATTAACAAGTCCATAAACTTCTAAATGACAAAATAATAGAGCCATCATTCTCGGAATACAACAGCCCAATTCTATTAGTACCAAAAAATTCACTTCCTAATTCTGAAAAAAAAAGATGGAGACTTGTAATAGATTAGAGGCAAATAAATAAAAAACGAATAGCTGATAAATTTCCACTACCTAGAATAGACGAAATCCTAGATCAGCTGGGAAGAGCAAAATATTTTTCTTGCCTGCCTTGTCCGGTTTCCACCAAATTAATTTAGATAAAAATTCAGGGAATTATACATCCTTTTCAAGAAATAATGGGTCGTATAGTTTTACAAGATTGTCTTATGATCTAAAAATAGCACCAAATTCGTTTCAAAGAATGATGACACTGACACTTTTTGTATATGGATGACCTGATTGTATTGGGATGTTCTGAAAAACACATGCTTTTCAATTTAAAAGATGTCTTTGAATTATGCAAACAACATAATTTAAAACTGCATCTGGAAAAATGTTCATTTTTTATGAGGGAAGTAACTTATCTCGGACATAAATGCACCGATAAGGGAATTCTCCCCGACGAAAGTAAATATTCAATAAATCAATAAAAATTTACTTTTTCGGCTTTGGTTCATTTTTTCATTTAACTTTTATTAAGAAAAATTATTTTTCAAATGTACGCGGACGTTTTCCTAAGAAAACGAGAAAATTTTAATTGATTTATGAAGATCGCTGGTTCAACCCCTGGCTGGGACTAAAATTAAAAAATTATGTAATTATGCAATAATAGAAAACTATACAATCCCAAAAGATGCAGACAGCGCAAAAAGATTTGTTGCATTTTGTAATTATTATAGAAGATTTATAAAAAAATTTTTTAGAATATTAAAGACACTTAACTAAACTTTCAAAGAAAAATGTCAAATTCGAATGGACAAATGACTGTGAGAAAGCGTTCAGGTATCTAAAAGGTGCTTTGATAAGTCCGATATTACTTCAATACCCAAATTTAAGAGAATTTTGCATAACGACTGATGCGAGCAAATATGCCTATAGAGCAGTTTTGACCCAAGAATGCGGAGGTAAACATCTACCTATTGCTTTACATCCAAAACGTTTACAAAAGGTGAAAGGACGATTGAACAAGAACTAACTGCAAAACATTGGGCCATTACACATTTCAGGCCATACATATATGCAAAGCGCAATTTGGTATTGGGACCAGGTTAAAGATATCGAACTTATTAATTATTAGTTCAATCTAAATTATACTGTAATTTTGGTAAGTCCTACTTTAACTTTCATCAGTTTGTATTAGTGCAAAGTTTCTTCTTGCCTTGCAGCGAGATCTAATGATTGTGGAAGATAGAATTTTATCTTTGCGACTTCAATTCGCAATTGGCGGGTGGTTAATAGTAGTGGACTAATGATGCCGTGGTGAGTGCTTGTAAGGATATCAATTACTGATAATTGTTCATGCTGCAAATTTGATGCTGTAATTGTTACCTGTATTGATGATTAAGCCTGTCTTGATAGTGTTCATTTTTAGCCGTTTTAATCATGTTGTGGCCTTCTGTGATTTGAAAATCGATTTGATCAATTTTTTCTTAGTAGCTTCTTGGTTTGACTTTATGATGTTAATGATAGAATTAATAATTGACGTCTGATTATTAACAGGTTAAGTAGATGTGCATCGGTTTCCTTGACTTGTGAAATTGTTTGTGCCATGTCTTTTGCATATTCTGAATACAGCACTATAAACAGCGAATGTGCAATGTTGCCAACTAAGTCGAGTGCAGATCTCTTGTCTTTTTCCGGACAGTGAGCTGCTATACATAATAAGTTCAGACTCAGTGTGTTTAAAATATTTTACCAGATTTGTACATGTTGATTTTTCTTGTATTTCATTGCATTAAGGATTTTTGTGCCTTCTGAAAATATTGTTAATTCTGCCCATAATCCTTTTAAATCATACTGGACTAATAGCTGCTATTCCGTAGGCTGATCCGATTCCTTCAAAATTGCCTTCCAAATTTTTTGTGTTGTACTTGTCCCCTAACACTAAGTGGATGAAGATGGTTGCTATTGTAATTTTTAAAATGTGATTGATAGTGTTACGCCTTCTCTTGTTTGGAAATTTCCTTGTCCTTATTTTGACAAGACGACGTTGGATTTGTTTCATTTTAAGGAGATTAATTGCTATTAGCTTGACCAGAAGAGATGTTTTGTTCTGCAACATCTTCGTGGATGGAAGCTTCACACGATGCTGTATCATTGATATGTAATGGTGATAATCGATCAATCGATCTTCTGACGGTGTCTTTTAATGTTTTGTCATCCACACCTTGCCATCATCACCTTGATGTACTTTGATAATTCTTCCTAATAGCCACTGTAAAGGCTTATGATGATCATAAGGATGCAAGTTGTTCATTTGTTTTTGCCATTTATGTCGATATTAAAGTTCAGATAATTATTCTTCTGACCATTCCAAAATTCCCGGATTACA